>CM044983.1:3954914-5273219 GCA_024586325.1 Stellera chamaejasme
CGGGGACGGCGCCGGAGGCTTGCCATTAGCACTAGCAGGAACGATATCGAGGCTCAGGGCGCTCTTGTGGCCGTTGACGGCGGCGGTGTTGGACTTGTCGGCGGATTGTTGGTCGATGGAAAAAGTTTTGCTGGATAGAATGGCGCAGGAGCTCTGCCAGTCCGCTCGGCTGGAACCGACGCCGTTGGGGAACTGGACGGAATCCGAACGATGGACGCTCTGAATGGCGAATCGGGTCATCCGGGTCGGGCGCAGAACCGGGTTAGGATTGAGTGGAGGAGAAATCGCCGTCATGACAACCGCCACAGGTAACAACTAATAAAAAAATGTGCTACAATTGGAATTTTTCTCTACTTTTTCTTTTTGAAATGATAAACAAAATGATTTTTTTTTTGTTTGTTTTGCTTGATTTGTTCAAGCTGAGGAGAGAGGAAAGGGTAGAGGGGCTTTTATACTAAGAAACCATGAGTAGAGGAAGTGTGTGGAGATGATGATGGCTTGGTCAAGTGCACACCTACCCCGTTTTGCTTATTTCTTTTGTTTGCTTGTTGAATTTTTAAAAATGTTTTTACTTTTTTGTTGGGTTTGCTTTTACACACGCAAGAAAAAAAAACTCTTTACTTTGTCATTACTAAGCACGAAAGTTCCTTTTTTTATAGAGTATATTCCATCAAACACATGAGAGTATATTCTATCAAACACATGTTAGAACTCAAATTTTAATTTTTTTTATCCAATTGCCTTTATTTTTTATTCTTCACTTTTAAAAAACTCAATCTTTCTCCAATTTCTTTTCTCAAAACATACCCTTGGCCTTGGTAATGGATTGAGGAGGGTTACAACCAACTACTACTTAAGACACTCTAAGATGGCAGGCCATAACCCTTACAAATACAATTAACATCTTTATCCACTAGGATTTACATCTATAATTATGTAATTTGAATTTATTATGTTTTGGGGTTATAATAGACCATCCATCCCTAGCTATACGTATGGCTAGAAAGAATTCTTTTACATACAATTTTTGGAAATGGATTGAGGAGGTTACAAAGGTTTAAGGGAAAGAAAACGGATGTATCCTAATTTGATGGATGGGTCGATGAGGTTTTTACTTTGGAAGGGATTTGAATGTTTGATAAATTGATTTGGGAATCCAGCTAAAAATAAATGTAGAAATAAATGTTCCAACAACTTGCTTAAATAAAACATTTTTTTGATGATGAGTAGAAACGCCTCCAACATGCGTGGATTAATAATTTTCAAATCAAGCATTTTGGCACAAACTTACAGTTTTTCAGTTCTAAAAAGTAATGGATTTAATTCTTTGATTAATGGTTTTAGGGTACATACTCTTTTTTTTTTTTGATTAATGGTTTTAGGGTACCTTCAGAGTAATGGATTTAATTCTTTGGTCATACATAGTTTTTTTTATATAAAAAAATGGAAAAAAAATGGGTACATAGTTTTGCATGGAATAGTTGTTGCTTCTTTACCAGTTGAGTCAAAACTCAGGTGCGGGACAGACAATTAATAAAATATGGAAGGCCTCCCAAAATTTTCTCCTTATTACTTTTTGCTCCTCACTTTCTAGAAATGTACTCATCTGTTCTTTTTTCTAGAGTTGCTATACATTGTGCATGACACATGTTAAGAGCCATACGGATAATGGAAGGATGGATACAGAAGGAAGGAAGAAGAAGGTTGGGGCGAGCTGTCGGACGTGTCGCCGTGAAATCTGGGAACCGTTTTCCCGAAGATCACTCATTTCTTCCTCGTGACGTGATGGTCCCAAATTTCATAGCAAAATCCACCGATCCCCCTTCCTTCCTCGTGACGACGCCAAATTCGCCAGCAATCACCACTGATTCGTCTTCCTTCCGACGATAAAAGCTCCAGTCTTCGGCACAGTAGACAGTACACGTACTTTCATTCATGATGAACATACGTACCTTACTGATGCGTATCCGACACAGTATGATGCACTACATTATCATAATGATGTAACCACGAAATGCAGATATGATCTCCATGAAGAAGTACTTGATATGATCTCTCGTCAATTTGATCCAGCATCTTTATACATCTCCAACGGTATATCCATGACATCTTTCTCCTCCTTTGTTCTGCAACAGAGATTTGCTTTGCAGTCCTTCAATATTCCCTCCACAGTCCAATTATGATGCGCTCAAATAACTTAATGATGTAATCATGACAGAATATGATGTGCTACTGTACAAAAATGATGTTACAGAGAACTATAGAAACATTATAACATCGCCATATCATGATGATGCACTCAACTTTAACAATGATGTTTAACGATTTCAATATGATGCTCCGCTAACAGCTACTAATCCTAAAGAGCACACTCTTTGCAAGATGATACGCTCAACTTTGAAAACGATGTACAATGGCTTCCATATGATGCACCCTAGCTGACTAATGATGCACTAACAAAAATTTAGAGAAGGATGACAATACCCTGCAACATGATGCGCCACTGAGTTGAATATGATATTCAATGTCCTCCAAATGATGCGTCGCAGTTCAATAATGATGCACCAACATTTACTAACCCCTGCAAGATGATGGGCTCAATTTTGAGAATGATGTACAACAACTTCAACATGATGCATCAAGCTCAAGATTGGTGTGTATCAGAATTAATAACCACACTACGTAACATAAGTTTAATAATGATGCGCCTAGTTATGCATATGATGCACTCTAGCTAACCAATAATGCACTTCCGGTATCTATGCTCTTTCTCCTAAATGATGCTCCCAAGTTCAATAATGGTGTGCCTATATGACTAATGACGCACTTCTGCTTACAAAATGATGCAATTTGTCTCACTAATGATGCATTCCAACTCACACATAATGCACTTCCTCTCCTGAATGATAAACTCAGATAATGCACTCCATGCATCAAACCGATGCACTCCATCCTCCGAAAATAATACACTCCATGCATCAAACTGATGCAGAAGAAATGCAGACTGTTAAAATTAAAATACATGCAATTTGTGGAGGAAGGAACATATAAATGATACGCTTACTTTGCAGCATGATGCACATTCGATCGAGTATCATGATCATGTTTGATGAGATATAAACTGTGTATTGAATTAATTATGATGCTTCTATGGTTCAATATGATGCTTTTGTTGTTCAAAATGATGCTCATAGCATAGTGGCTGATGCTTCGATATATGCAGCATGATGCTTTTATGGTGCAATGTGATGCTTCTTTCGCTGAAAATTTATCTTCTTCCATTTGTTGCAGCTGATATTCTTCCAATTCATCATTAGTAGAAGTATGTATGTCGAATGATGTTCATTAATTGGCATTATTAACTTTCATTCTGATAGTTTTGAGCATTATTTGTATACACTTTATGGTTACATCATTTTTATAAACAGGTGCATCATAATGAATCGAATGTGCATCACTAAGGTACGTAGATGCATCGTAATTATGTCATATACAACAGATTGCAGCTCTGAGTCGTGGAACGAATCACATCGTTCAATTGAGAAAATGGCTGGGAATGGAGCAATGACGGCTAAGGATAGCTTAACAACGCTTTAGCCGCTGACCGGGATGAAGAGCGGATGGAATCATGACATTTTGGTATGTATCGGATGACTCGAGGCTTCAACGATGTTGGGGTTATCGGTTGAACCCTTGAACAGCCGATTGAAGAGGGTCAAATGCTAAGCGGGCCGGCCGGATTTAACCTGATTCTTTATGTTCAGGGCGTTTCCGGTGACTCGGGAAGGATGACGGCTCCGACGTGATGCGTCGTTCATGGGGAGGCTAGAATTTGGTGGTGAGAGGTTGTTGATGGAAAGTGGGTAGGGTGGAGAAATTGAACTCAAGATATCCACTTATGTCCTTTAAGCTTTAATGACTTAAATAGAGGCTCAGGACTTGAGCTTTTTAATTGTTGATAGTGGCTTATTTAAAATTATTCTAAATACAAACAATACAGTGTAGCAGTTTCTAACTTTTGTAGACTTCAATTGACATTAAGTTATTCATTACTTGTGATAAAAAATGATTAGTAGATTGAAATTCCTGCAAGATAAATATCATGCAAATAAATTACTCCATCTATCTATCTTTAGACTGTATGCATCTTATGAATTAGGTTCGTTTAGATAGAGTAAAAAGAGTAAGGAGTTATGTGCAGGTTTTTAGAAAGTTAAAGGGATAATTGCAATATCACCAAACCTCGTGGGACAAAACGTAATTTTACCAAAGTTTTTTTTTTATGACCGAAAGTATCAACCGGGTTTGCTCAACTGCTGTAGCATATTCTCATATTTCTGTATTCTGGACTTATTTCATTTTTTTTTATGAAAAAAATTCTTGCCTTGTTTGATTGTTTTTCTTATTTTAATAAAGTAATCACAATTCCGATCTGCTGTTGTTTTTGGAGCAAAACAGTTACTCAGACTCCGTATTTCTGTATTTTGGTCTTATTTCAGTTTTCCTTTTTGTAAAATAAAAAAAAAAAAAAACAAATCCTTGCCTTGTTTAATTGTTTTGCTTCTTGAAATAAAGTAATCACAAATCGGATCTGTTGTTGTTTTTGAAGCAAAACAATTAATTATAGGAGGGTAAAAATGTTCCAAGATGATGAGCTCATGTGCACATCTGTTCAGACTCAACTACTCAGAGGTTGGTTGTTGAATATATATATATATATATATATATATATATATATATATATATATATATATATATATATATATATATATATTTAAATATCTATTTGGTGGTGGTTGTGGTTTTGAAGGACGGTTAGAGCCCTTATTACTTACACTGAATTTAGGCAAAATTATCCTAGACTTATCATGCATCCATAAATCTAAATATGGAAAATATTGTTGCCAAATATTGTTAATCTCCTTTTGTGTGGTTTAGTAAAAGCGATCACATTTTCTTTCCTGCTTTTTGAGACGAAATCAATGTATTTACACATTTAGTCCGCGAAGTTTTAACATACTGCTTATTTGAATCTCTGATGTTTTTTGCCTGTTACAGTATAGCCTTGATTTATTCTTTGAACGTCACTACACCACCTTTATCAAAATACTCCAAGATTCGCATTCTTGTTGCCTTTTATTTTTTATTTTTTTGATACATAAGAGGTAAAGGATTGGGGTGAAGATTTGAACCTAAGACCTTTAGCTTGTGTCCTGAGGAGTTTAGCCACTAAATCATATGCTCAAGACCGCATTCTTGTTGCCCTAAGTCACAAGGGGGGTTAATGATTTATTCCCTAATTACTTGAATTTTGTCGCCGAGGTAAAAGATATGGAGATTGTTTCTTGATAAAGAAAATCTCTGGATCAAATGGATTCATATGTATTACATCAAGGGACATGATTTTTTGACCATGAGTGCAAGGAAAAGCTCTATCAATGAGCGGTCTTTATGAATTTTACTGAGTATATGATGAGTAATGGTACCTTTAGAATGAAAGATGTTTGTCCCGAGTCTTTAACCTATTGGTTAAGCTTCTGAGAACATGAGGTGGAAGTCTTGATTCCAAACCTTCACCGTCCTCAGTGCCCTAACCATATGTATCAAAAAAAATAATAAAGAATGAAATATGCTTATCTGACATGCTCTGAAAACTTTGATAATGGTTTGGTGGAGGAAACTTGTTTAGGGTCCTCTTCATATACCTAAAACTTCTGTTATTATGTGGTTAGCCATGTGGGACAGGCTGGCCACCATGGACAGTCTCCAAAAGGGAGGTAAATGTTTAATCTTCGGTGCAGGTTGTGTGCGACTTCTCATTAGTCTTGAAACCATTTGTACTATCTCAGTTGGTAAAAGATTCAGCCATTTGATTTTAACATTTCAAAGTTTAATGTTTGAATCAAATTTTAATAAAGATAAATAGTTCTAAAAAATTCAGAAAAAATAAATTTAAAAAATTTAGATTTCAAATTATGATACACATATGAAATATTTAATTTTTAGTATCTAAATATTCGTGAAAAAATCAAATATTAAATATTGTAAAACAGCAAAACAAATGACTTAATTTTGTGCGGACGGGTGGAGTATTTTTTTTAATGTTGGTTTGCTATAAAGGTCTTTATGGAAGCTATGTCCTGCCGCAAACTTGCTGGTTGTCCTGCTAATTGGGACAATGTTTATATGTGGTTTGGCAAAGTGTATAAGTGTTAGGGAAATGTCACTGCTCACCTTAGGGTAGCCCATAACCGAAATGTTGGATGATTTTTTTAACGGGGGGATTAACTATTATTTTCAATATTTCTTGAATTTATGGTGGAAAATAAGGAGTAGGCCTGAGGCCGGACAGAGCATGGGAGGAGATGTTTGATGGAGAAGATAGAGTTATACGTGACTCAGACCGGTCCTCCTTCTCCTCAGAAATAGGAGTAGGACTGCGTAGTCTCGAGTCAATACGTGTGGTCTCAAAGTCAGAGGGTGTACCAGTCGATGCGGAGTGGTCTTTGTCGCTCTCCTGGTCAGACAACAGATCCCCGTGAGCAAAGACACCGTACAGAACGGTGCATATCTGACCCAATACCTCCACAAGGTTGATGAGCTCCTGGCATCGAGCAGATCTAGGTCGGGGCTGAGGTGTAAGTCGTGGTGTGGGCTGTCAAGCCCGGCGATGTGCCCTCCTTTCAGGGTTACTATTGAGAGAGGGATCCGAAATGTCGGTACGAGTAGTACGGTCGCGTCTCATATTGACCATATGAAATTCCCAACGAAAATAGACATAAAAGACAGTTAATCTCCATGTTAGCAAACAACAGTTTCCTAATGGCTATGTAGTGTAGATGATATGCATATTTAACTAATTAATCGTCCATACTCGACAGAGTAAAGGGAAACGCACCATCGCAGTCCTCGATCCTAATCACCGCGCAAGCCCATTCGCAGAGTGTATCAATGACTTTCTTCCCTTCACTCCTAGCCCATATAGAGGGTTTTGGAAACACCATGGACTCCCTATCATTGATAAAATACGCAGGGAAGCCCCATCTATCCTCCTTCAAGATGAAGAAAAACGCATTCAATGGAACCAGGCAGATGGGCATTGAACAATAAGGATACTCATTTTGAATGTATTCATTGATAAGTCCTTGTTCTTCCTTCCATCATACAAAATAGGACTACAGTTACGTGAATAGGAGTGGAACTGGTTATGATTTGTCATTAAGGTCTCCATTTGACGGTAAACCAAATAAAATATGTTTCCGTTTACTCAAGTTTTGAAAATGTCATAAAAGAGTAACAAATTTATCCTTAAGCTTTTTGTTTGTTGTTTGTGGATGTAAATGACAGTTTAGATGGTTTGATGACTTATTTGTCAAGTTTAAGAGATATGTAGGTGCAAGCTGGTGTTAGGCGGTTCACAAAAACAAATAAGCTCCTCTGATACGTTCTTCTACGTGCAAAAATGAAAGAAAAGAGCTCTGCTTTCCAACTCTTCCTACCATATGGATTTTCCTGGAAGAAGAGATGCATTCATCGATTCGCTTTTTGATGACGGGGAGTTCTTTGGTAGCTGCAATGGAAGGTCTGAAGCTGACAGGGATAATGATTTTATGGAATATGTCGATGACTTTTTGAAGAAGGTCGAACATAGGGTTCTGTTGAGGGTATCGACGGTGACGGTGAAATGCAGGTCGAAAGAAGTTCAGAAGTAGAGGCTAGCACGGATGAGCACGTCTCTCCTATTGGAAGTGATATGGAGATGGAGGTAGACTAGAGGAAGGAATGATGGTGGGTAATGTGATTGAAGCTTTCATAAAGTATTCTAAATATGCACGTAGAATTGGCTTTGAGGTGCGTTTTCGTAGCTCTGAGTTGTCTCCTAGATCAAGCAAGGTGCTTGAGCAGCGTGGTGTAGAGATTCCACAGCGACAAAGGACTAATCGAGGGGTTGGGAGGGACTGGATGCATGATGATTATGAGTTTTGTTCGAATGTTAGGTTGCAATGCGTGAAAGGGGAAAAATGAAGGTCGATGAGAGGCATTCCGGATCGGCCTGTTCGAACCCAAGCAACTGAGTGCAAGGCAGGTGTTTACTTAAAGAGAAATGGCGATGGTAGTTGGCAGATTAAGAAGGTTAGGTTAGAACATAATCATGAATGCGATCCCAAGTGCACAAGATTCATGCGTAATTACAGGAAGGTTAGTGGAGTTATGTAGACTACCCACTGGTGAGCAAAGTTTTGTCCAAGTGTTTGTATGTGGATTGAACGGAATGCAAGGATTCACTGGAAGACTTGTTTGGAAGGGTGTAGTGTCTAAGTGCACAGAGATAGTTCAAACTTAGAACAAGTTTTGATGTTGCCTTTGTTTTTGACTCATTGTTCCCTACCCTTTATAGGTCTTCATCCTCAAACAATATTACATTTTTTTGTTATTTTACAGTATTTAATCTATGATATTTTCATAATTGTTTAGGTATTTAAAATTAAATAATTTTTATATTAAAAAAAAGCTAAATAATTTATATGTGTATCATACTTTAAAGTATAAACTTTATAAATATATTGTTCTTGAATTTTTTTTAAATTTATCTTTGTTAAAATTTGAATCAAATATTGAATTTTGAAACAACAAATGAAAGTGAAACATTATTTGAAGATATAGGGAGTAATTTCTTTTTCTATCTATTCTTTGTCTCAGGATTTGCTCTTGTACGGCTCATGAATCCTTCTGTTTTATAAGTGTGTGTTTGACAACAACTTTTTCAAGTAATTGTTGCGTTTTAAAAAAACTATCAACGGTAACTTTTTGGGTTTAGCTGCTAGCTGTTTGATTTTAATCATTAACAAAACATCTAAAACGCTGTTAGCTGTTAGCTTTTTTTTTTTTTTGAAAAAATTACTTCAAGATTCAACCACTATATAACATCTTCGGTACTTGCATTTTTTTAAGCTTACAATTTAGTTCGGAGGGATTTGATTTTTAGTCATGTGGTCGGTCCCTTTCACTTTGCTCTCTAATTTTGCTCCATTTCCCTCTAATCTAAAAACTATTAAAATCTAAATCCAGATCATCATTCACAAAACTATAAGAACGCATTGCCTTCAATCTTCAATGGTTTATTTCATCTTTAATTAGTTGGCCAGCCATAATAGGGAAAAAAATAAAATTACAAGAAAAAAAAACAAATCTTCCAAATTTAAACTCTCCGTCTTACTTTTCCTCTCTATTTTTTAACTCTACGTTTCAAAATTCAAATTGTTACTCAACTTGTTTCCAATATATTTTTAAATGGACAAAACAAAAATGTGATTGCTTGACTTGTTCATCATGCTGCGACAACAATAGGGTGGGTGACATATTTTTTTGAAACAGAAAGATCAATATTAATTCAAATAATCATAATACAAACTTTTAAAGTACCCATCAAGAAAAAATTAACCGAAAAAACCTCTTCAAGGAGAATTAGCGAAAATTGAATAGAATTAATAGAGACAACAAAGCAAAAAAAAAATACAGAAAATTGAAAGATAACCCGCAGAGCTGCGGAGAAGTGCATCCAAACGGCTAAGAGCATGAGATGTCAAAACGGTGGTGTGAGATATGGGCCCTGAGATTGCTCACCCCATCAGCGACAAGATCCATTTGATGACTATCAAACGAACTACACAACTGGGGTCACCTGGAACGCTGGATTGGGCACGAAACCTACTCCAAACAATTTCAACAATCGTTGAGACCAATTCATGTCCCGTCGAACGGGCTCGAGTTGTTCTAGAAGGTCCAGATCATTGACAACACCAAAGGGTAAAATTAAGCAACATCAGAATTGACCAAGGAAACCCGCCACCTAAACAGGTCTCACCGTGAAGCCTCATGGCGCTAGGCAGGACGAGACTTTGCTCAGTCCTGCTGTAAACAGTAGCATCCCGACCTGCACCAGCTCAACGCATACACCACCAAACCCCAAAACCAATCAAGGCACACTGGCAAAACCACTTTGTACACTCGAAGACAAACCTGAAACCAAGGCCATCAGGCCAACCATCCTCAAATTCCCTCGACTGGACTCTAATGAAGACTCCCACCCGAACTCAGAGGAAGCTACCACGCCACGCCTCCTGTGAAATCCTTGCTCGTCGTCTTCATATAGCCATTAACACATACAACGCAAACCAACAAGGTCTCTTTCGCCAAATCCTTCATATCATAAGCCCGCAACCTCTTTCACAAGTTTTTTCGGCGAGAATTCGCCGGATTTTCCAAACAGAGCGCCAGAAGGCCAATGAGCCATTGCTCCAATAGAGTACGAAACCTGCAAATCAGGGATGAGAATGAGGACGCTCATGATCTGACCGTCCATTTAGGTAAGGTCGCCACCGCTGAAATAGAACGGAGGACCATAACCAGAAATGGAGAGATGATATGAAAATTAGAAACCACTGTAGATGCAGATCCTTCGCTAAAACTAAAATCAATATCAAAGACAACCCCACCAAGGAAAGGCATGAGTAAAAGATGATTGGCAACACCGATAGACCAGCAAGGTGTAGAGCAGAGCTCTAGACCTTGGACCAGCACCAGCGGCGAGATTAGGTGAATTGAGAGGTTACTCATCATGGAAAAAGATGATCCTCACTAGGACTAGAAGTGGGTGGGAGTTCAATTCCCAAGCGTAACCGGAAAAATAGATGTCTTGTGGATTTTGGGTATGAGGGTAAGATCGGGGAATCTTATAACATGATGTTTGATCATCCTTATTGGCGGATCTACGTAGTATCAAGGGACACCCCATTTTTTTTAATAGTGTGTATATATGGTATATAATTTATTGCATTAATTATTTAAAAACTGTAATGGACCTTTTATATTTTGTGATATGTGTTTCTATATTTTACAATTTATATGTTCCAAATGTTTTGCAACAAGACGTAAAAAAAATGAAATGTCTTTTTGTTTTCCCCAAAAAATTTCTCTTTAATTTCCTTAAAAAATTTCCTAGATTGTTCGATTTTATAGTTAATTTTAGGGGGCGTTTCTCGACGTATTTGTCTAGTTACATCTTACATTATAAAAAGGGTAAAATAGGAAAGTAAAAAATAAAATTTTCTCATTTTAATCATCGTATCAAGTCAAAATGTTGCCAGAATTTTGAAATGAGGAGTGTAACATTTATTAGAATATTTAAATGGATACCCCTTCTCAAAAATCATGGATCCACCCCTGATCATCCTTATCTACAAAAAGGTGCTTTAAAGAGGTATGTGCAACTATTGTCGGTTGATGATTTGAGGATGCAAGGTAAGGTGAATTTTGCAAGTTTGACTGAGAAGATTGAAGGCAAAACGGTGTTGAGGATCATGAGGTTTTGGCAATGGAGACAACTGGGTAAAGAGTCGGTCTGGCTATCCTCGAATCGCTTACGACTCCTAGTTAAGTTTAGTAGATTTATATTGGTTGGACTGCGCATTTTTACATTTTCTCCATGTTACTTTGTATCGTATTATTGTAGGTACCTAGGAATTGCTTCTATTGTCAAACAGGCTTACTTTGGGTACTCCTTATTAGCGCACTACTGTGATGAGCTCATACCATTTTGCTCGTATGGAACATATCAAGAGTATTGGGTGTCAGATTCAGAGTTTTTTATCCGACATAGTTATTATAGTGTTTTTAAGCTTTTGTAGGCAGTGAAAAGACTACCAAAGGCTTTGCCTTGAATATACAAGTAATTTTGTGTTTAAACTCTCTAGTTTAGTGATTAGTACTTTAGGGGAAGATTGGGTAGACATTCTTAGTGATTCTACTTCCATAATTTATTTGTAATATTCTCATATTAATAAAATAAGCCCTTTGTTTAAAAAAAAAAACTTATTATAAGAACTTGACTTAATGGTCATATTTTTTAAAACACTTGTAGAGACTTCGAGTTTGAGCCTTCGCACCTCCTATCCCCTTTGTATAATAAAAAAAAAAAGCTTTCCGGTAGAAAAAAATAAAGAATGGATGGAATTATGAAATCTTGAGTTGTAAATGGATGTTGAACTTATGTTTAGATAAAGTGGAAAGGACTAGTAGTTAGATAATAGTGGTCGGCCACCATACCTAACCGAAGCTTCTCCACCAGTTAAAGTCCTTAAGCAAGTAGACATTATAAAGTCAATTTAATTGCATCATTTCTCTGGTTACCAAAATTTACAAGATGAATATAAAAATGTAAAATGGATATGTAAGTGAAAATAAAGACTGTTAAAAAGTGAAGAAAAATGAAAGAAATAAAATAACATAAATATGTAAACTTTCCGGAAGAAGAAATGAAGCAATCATTTTGGAACTTCACTAAAATAAATATGACATTATTTTATGATGAAAGTAACAGATAAGAGGGAAAGAAAAAAAAAAGAATATAGAAAAAAACAAGTGCAATTTTGGTTCTGAAAATTTTCACTGACACAACCAAGCTACATACATTTTATAATAAATATAATTATATACTATATTTATAGATACTCTAATCTTACAACAACATCAGGTCCTTGTATGGACCCTTAATGTACAACAATAACTCATCTGTAGCACCACCACCTACCTGTAAATGACAATGCCCAAATAAAGATGAACAAATGAAGCGCACTTTGTGTGGGGAAAAACTAAAACTAAAAATAAAACTAAAAATAAAAATAAACATAAAAACAAAACAAAAAAATAACAAAAAAATGCAGTTTCTCAGACAGCTATTTACCGTTGTGAGGACCCAAAATGTGATGGTTGTTGTTAACTCGGCCTCCATTAAAGCCCTACCCATTTCACCCATCTGAAACCTCGACCTACTCGGAATGGAAGCTCGTAGTCTTTCACCACCGCGGGCTCTCTTCTCGCCGCGTCAGGCTCAGACCACACGTACACTCCGCGTTCCTGTCGGCTACCAGGGACGGTGTTGTCCAGTACGACAGCCATCACGAATGCAACCACCATGTGCATTGACAGCAGTGTGTTCATCACATAGTTCACCTGCAACAAACAGCCTCATCTCATCATCAGCTTTCACAACAGACAGACATTACTTGTGAAGCAAGGAATTCAATTTCCGGTCAGAAGGAGAAAAGCTTACCCCTCCATACTTGGTGCGGAAAGGGCCATGAGATGCCACGGTGTACGGCTGGAAATAACTTGGAACAGATGAGTTGGAAGTTGGAGAAAGGCCGTACTGCTGAAAGTATGACGGTATTGAGAGCGAGAAGAACAAGGACAGTCCGACAATTATTATGTTCCGAGAACTTCCGGCTTCACTGTAACGTAGATTAGACAACCCCAGTGCTGCGAGCATAGCCCACATGAAACACAGGAGAGCAACAACAATGACTTGTGGGATTGAAGCAATGAACCCTCCAATCTTGCCTGCAAAATAGAAAAAAATCATAATGAAGACATCAAATGGGATATTTAAGGCACAAAAGTTGAAAAGCTACATTCTCCTTGCATCCTCAATGAATTGTAGGATTCAGTTTTGACAGAGATTAAGGATGGTGGAGGATTATAGGTGTTTCCAATTATACCCTTTAGTAGAAAGAACATTGAGCAGATAGTTTGTGGGACACATTTGTGTAAAGAAAACTGGGACGAGACTTTAAGGGGGGGTGCTTGGTTGAGAGATTCTAAGAATCCATAGAATGAAAAAATATAGAAAGTATCGATGATGAAAAATAGAAATCCATAAATTGAAAATTCTTCATTTGGTTCACGGATTCTTAGAATCCATGGAATGTTTAGGGACCATTTCGTAACTTTTACAAAAAGTTTATGGGCTAAACATGTAATTTTATAGGGACTATTTTGTAAAATTTACAAAAGCTCAAAGACTAAAGGTGTAATTTTAGGGAGTATTTTGTAAAATCTACAAAAGTTTAGGGACTAAATGTGTAACTTTTATGGAACACTTGGTAAATTTTTCAAAAGTCAAGGACTAAATATGTAAATATATAATAGTTGTAGGCTTTATTGTAATTTTATAAACATAATAATTCTACGAATTCTAAGAATAACTTGTTTATAGATAGTATTTTGAATCCAAAAAATTGAAAAGGATGGGAAATCCTAGGATTTTGAGAATGATGGAGAATTATTTTTCAAAATGAACCAGAAGATTCCATGGATTCTTAGGATTTTGAAAATCCATATTTCTAAAATCCTTAAAGCAAACACCCCCTAAGGGTATTTAAGTAACTTTTGTGGTAGAAAGTTTCCATTTTAGGAAACCAGACAATCTTTTGTGGGAAGATCAAAATAGATGCTGGACAATTTTTCAAGGATGGAGGGAGTATTAGCTAGCCACTCTCTCTTTGAGAGAAATCTAGTGATAGTTCTATAGAACATACCTACAAGTGATAAGATTATGAAGACACATGCGCCGAATTCAACAGCTCTGCGGCTTCCCATTTTTGTCACAGCAATGGTATGCACGTTTTCGGTTAGAGTTGTAGAACCAGTGCCAGTACCCCAGAGACCAGCTAATACACTTGAGAGACCTTCAAGACCAATCCCGCGGCTAAGGACCCCTGGAGTTGGAGGCCTGGATGCAACCAGCAATGATGATGCATGGTACGAACCGACCTAAGACATTTTGAAAACGAAGATATAAGTAAGCTTTCTAAGAGATTCGTCACAGCAATACAATGGAAACAAAACAAAGCTGAAATTTCAGATGTCCACAAATTCGTGCAAAAAAAAAAAAAAAAACACACACAATGCAATGCAATGCAATTAAAGAAATATACTCCCTTTGCCCTAAGAAAATAAATATGTTTTCCTTTTAGGGCTGCCCCAAAAAAATAAATACGTTTCCTTATACGAGAACCTTTTTACACGGACTTTACCTTGTTACCCTCAGTTTCCCTTCTACTCATAAATGTTACCTTTGTCTAATCAACATTTCACTTTATTACACTCTAATCAACATTTTGATCTTCATGCTCAGTCAAATGTATCTAAGTCAGTGGGATGGAGAGAGTATATCTGAGAGACTTACCGAGTCCACAGAGGCAATTATTGTAACCACACACATAACTACAGCCATTTTCCAGCTAAAGACAGGAGTTCCCCATTGCAGTGGGTAAGGAAATCTAAACCATGGCGCTGCTTTTAATGCGTGGGATGTATCAACTCGACAGCTCTTCATTCTGGAAACATGTTTTCTGCAGTGTTCTGAAAGAATATTTGATGCCGGTATATTGGTATCACAGCCCTTATAGTTGTAAACTCCTGCTTCGGTAAGGAGAAAAGCCACTCCCCATGTGATTGCAAGGCCCAAAGGAACCTATAAATTGAACAAAGTCAAGTAAAGACGAGGGACACATCAACATGATAAGTCAAATACACAAATATCACATAAGCAATGCGAAAAACGTACAGCATAAATCAGAAATATGCGATGACCGAGCAGAGATATCTTACGAAGGTACTGCACATGACAAATAAAACAATCAGTGTCATCTAGATTCAATAAGAAACTTGGAAAATTAAATTTCAAGTTACCATCGCCAACACGCTTTACAAACTTACAAGAGAAAAAATGATAACCAGCAGTATTTGAACAGCGCCAATTTCAAGACATGTGCCCACTAGTGGGAAACCATAGCTATAGAAGGAAAGTCCAACAGCAGCAATAGTAGGTGCAACTACCACCGGGTTGATGAATCTGAAAAAGGGTACAAAGATGAACTCAGCGCATACAATTTTAAAAAGACTTTGTTTTTCATAGTTAGCGTCGAGTCCTGTGAAATACTATATGAATTGTGCAGATGAAACTTTCAACTCTGATGTTAAGAGATGCTACTGGATAGCTTTTCACAAATTCTGAGCAGTAACACTTCTGCAAATGAAGCGTTTACCATGTAGAATATTTGCATTTCACAAACAGCAATATTAATATCCATATTACTATAAAGTTTGAAAACAGTTGAATAACAAATGATATGATAGCTAAAAAAGGCTTCATATGGAGTATTTTCTAATCAAAGATAGAATGACAATGAACAGAAGAAGCTAAATAACGGAACAAAGAGTTGAAGAGGCGCCCATGCATATTAATGAATTGAAGAAAGCTGTATGCTCAGGACATGACAAACAAACCTCTGTTCCTTGGGGTTTTAAATTACTAATTGCACTACAAGCAACATGGTGGAGGAGATACGAGATTCAGAAAACATAACAAAAGGTACATAAGTATGTTAATTGTTCGCATCAGTGCATCTCTTAGACTGAGAACAATCATTAAAATATGAATCTCTTGAACTGGTGACAAAGTGGTCATTAAAGGTAAGTGCAATTTTAGTGAACCAATCAACTTAGCATTAACGATAACTTATTGGTGTTATTCCATGAATCTTGCATCTTCGATACACTTGGTTTTTGGCATGGTCCTCCAGAAAGAACTGGAGATTAATCCAGTTTTGATGTCAAGTGAAAGCCAAAAACAGAAAAAATTTAATGATGGAGATGGACATGCTTTCTTCATTCATTTGTGGACCCAGCAAGTACAAACATTGTTTTGTTCATCTTCAACCTTACAATCAATAAACTAACCAATTAACTGAGCAATCTTAAGTTAATTGGGGCCAACAGCATGAATCAAGATCCTCTATTCAGTATGATTGGTTCCAAGTTTCTCCAAAAGCCTAAGCAAATTTTATTTTCTCTTAGCTCAACTCAATTAAGATTAGGCAACCATTCTTTTGGTCTACATTGAATGTCTGCAGACAGTTGACGACTGGATTTCCAGCAAAGTGATCCCGATTTTAGTTTCTTTACTGCATTTTTAATCATCCATCACGATACTCCTTTTCTATACTCATTCTGTCTAAAATGTTTCTTAATTGGCCAGCAAATAAATTTCCTAAAGCACAAGGGCTGTTCCATTGACTTTTCTTTTGATGCAATGAGCATGTTAGTACCCATATAAATTGCTACATAATAACCATCTGTTCTATGCACAATGATCCCCTGGAAAGATGCCATTTCTCTGCTTCAAATTATTTAACCTTGTTTAAAGATACGAAGTACCATTTTTTTCTTCTTTTTGAATGAAACATTTTAATTACGGAGAAAAACGTAACTTAAGTACATCATGTGCACTTAGCTGGGGGAAAATATTCTATCATTGTTATCATCATAGGGTTGGAAAGATTTGATCCAATAATACTCTTAGCACATTCACAGTCATTCCATGTGGAAGAATACTTAAACTGACTCATTTGTTTACCAATTTGTGCTTTGCCTTTAAATTACTTGATTTTTTGGATTCTATTTAGCTCAGGACAATCAGAGATGCTAAAAACTAGTAAGACTTAACCTAGATGGTCTATTATTGGAGAATGTAGGCTGATAAGTGCTCTGATCAATCTAAACACTGATTATAGAACCCAACTAGCTTAGGTTTACACTCAAATGGTTGATTGGCTTATATTGCAACAGTTCTAGTCTTTCATGATATGCATGTTGATTTTACAACATCAAGCTCATGATGAAATATGAATAGAACAACTATCCCAAGTCATGATGGTCTCGTAATATTCTATGATGATGACGACTTTGGAACTTCATTCCTTATTCCTTCCAAGCAGGTTGCAGCAAAAAGGGCATCCACTGTACACTTTTTGAATAAATTAATACTGTTAACTACTTTTAGACAATTAATTAACACTATAAACTTCATGACATTGATCCCATTAAGTTAGGATGATGATGATATATTGCAACCATATTACAACATTCGGGTGAAGAATTATTTATTTCAAAAATCACTATCACATGACACGTACCTTAAAAACAATGACATCAGTCCACTATATCCAAGAAATGTTTGGAAGACTGAGCCAATTATAATTGCTCCTTGCAACTCCTTCATTATGTGCCTGAAATTCTGCAAGACAAAATCGCCAATCAAAATTATAATGAAAAGGAGGTAAAAAATGAAGTTTCAGTGTTGTATGAACAAGAAAAAAAATGAATGGTCCCAAGTCCTTCGGAGATAAAGTGCCAGACATCCTACATTTATTTCTTTTCCTCATGCAATCTCAAACCATTTCTTGATTCTAACAATTATACTTGGTTAAATGAACTTTACACTATTTTGATTACTACATCAGAAGTAAAACCTTACTATCCTCCCTGCATGGTAGCAAAGAAACAACACAGTAGGGATTAATGTGCAGTGGTTTGATGAAATGAGGCTCACATGTAAGCAATCTGATGCACTAGGAATTAAGGAGAAAGACATTATATACACTACATCTAACACCGTGTGCTTGTCCTTGGCATTATGCTCAATAATAAACTAGTAAGCATGACACTCCTGAAGATAGTAATGTATGAGTTGTGATACTGTAAGCATAGGCAAACATATGATACATTCAAACATTGGAATAGATTTATGGAGGGAAATGGCAGAGGAAACAACAATAAGATTTAAGAGAAAGAAACGCACATTTCCATTCAGTCCTTGAAATTCTGGGGAATTGATTATTGCTAGAGCTGGGGCAAGGTAAACAAATGATGGACCTTGAATCAATGGCAACCTTGACCCAAGAAATGTATGTAGTAGTGTGGTCACTCCTGAAATGAACAACACAGTTGATACAACGTTTGACGTGTCCTCCTACACAAGGTGATCAAAAGGAGAAGAATATTGTTAATCTTAGATACTCAGCTAAGGAACATGCTTGGTATAGTAATAGAATCACCAAAACAAAACCTTTATTTACGACACTTACATAGCTGCCACCCATTGCAGGAACTATGACTAGTGGAATTAGAATCAATGAGCCCGACATTGAAAGGAAATGCTGGATTCCATAGAGACCAATCGGAACTGAAACATAGGAGACAGAAAAATGACTTCAGTTTACTCATTAAAAAATATGCAACCAAAAAATCATTTCCCCAAAAAACAAAGGAAGAAAATAGACAGCCAGAAAAACAAGACCCCTCCCCTCATAAATATGTATGTCCAATGATGACGATCAATTCCAACTCAATCATTAAGAAAGTTCTTTAACTCATTTTGTATACCACCATTTCCACCAACTTCAAATAAAATTCAACAAAAGCGCAACTTCGTCCAGGAATTCTAGATAAGGTTATAAGAAAAATATTTATAGGAGTGCAGAATATCTACATTGAAAATGATTGATTTAAACAATAGACAAACAGTATTATACCAAAGATCAATCATGTAAGCGTAATTCGAGCCTTAATCTTATCACACATGGTTGAAAAAAGAAAGAAAGCAACCATTTTCAACCATATGAGTAAACTAATTTAATCAATAAAAAGAAAATGGTAAGAAAAATCTTTACCTAGCCCGGGCGTATCTCTGAGCTCGTACTTCATATGAGAATGCCTACCAGCATTGAAACCATCATCATCATCCACTCTCTGCGGCAACATATCGACGGTCTCGCCATTCCTGGTCGCCCTCCTCGAAGCCGCTTCCGGCGGCGGCAGCCCATTCCCATTTGCACCGGCAGGCCCATTGGCCTTGGACGGCCCACTTGAGTCCCTCCTTTTCTTCACCATCTGATCCTTATTCTCAACCTTTTCCTTCACCGATTCGCCATTCGTCACCGGCGCCGGCTGCAACCGTCCCGCTTCGAGATCCGGCTGCGGCTGAGGATCACTGGATCTCGATGGAAGAGGTATCTGCCCCGAGTCGCCGGCATTGGCCTCGCCGGAGAATTTGGGTCGAAACCCAGTCCGTTTCGCCCATGAGGCAGGCGGCACCGGAGGAGCCTCGGGTGCTGGAGGCCATGGGCCGGGTTTGGGACGGGTCTTCTGGTCGGAGCTGGACATTGTTGGGCAAAAGAGAGGAGCTTGGTTAGTGGGTCATCGCTAACCGAGCAAAGATTGAGTGGGTTTTTGGAGGGGTTTAGGGAAATGAGCAAACAAATAAACAAAAATCCCAAAAAATGGAGGTCAAGTAGCAAACTCCTAAGCTTGGATAGGGTTTGTGGATGGAGAGAGAAAGAAAGATTCTTGGAAGTGAGTGAGAAAGAAAGAGTTTTTATTTTTGATTTCTGATTTTGGTTTCTGGGGAAATGAGAGAGGAGAGAAGAAGAGTGATGAGCTGAGCTGATGAGACTGTTGTCCACCGCGTTCTAACTCTGTTTGGTGTTGTTTACTTGTTTTGATTGGCTACATTAACGCCTTCATGCCTCTATCATTACTTTCTCTTATGGCGTGTGAGAAAAAAAATTTAAAAATTTTAAAAATCTCATCTTGATTGTAAAGTTCGAGCCTTTTAACACGGATCAATTTCGGGAGAAAGAAAAATGGGATCTTTTTAAAACTAATGGAATTTTTTTTGAGAAAGAGAAAATGGAAAAACTGTTTAATTCATGTCCACAACTGATAACGGCTAAATTCATCAACTTGCATAATTTGTTTATTGGTTCAAAAGGAGCTGGCGACTTCATGCACCATGACCAAACGAGTAGTAGTTCCATTTGAAACAATCTAGAGTAATTATTTTAAATTATCTTAATTTCTAACGTTAATCTCTATTTTTATAGCGGACAACAACATGATTGTTGCAGTCGAAACATTTGTTTAACAACCGAGGAACACAAACAAAGCTGTTGCTTTCGTATAAAATTGAAATGGTAAGTTATAGTGCAATTTGGTTTAGTTCGACAATAAAGCCTCAATCCCAACTAGTTGTTGGGTTGGTTTAGTTCGAATAATGAAACCCCCAAAAAAAACAAAAATTTGTTTGGTGTTTTGATTGGGTTCCTGTTGATACAAGTACTAGAAATGGAATGAAACAAATACGCAATTCATCCAAAAAGTGCTACAATTTTGTTTCCCAAATATTTAATTTATACTATAATTCTATTTTATTTTAAACTATAACTTTAAAATTTGGGATACCAATGATAATTTGATCTTTAAACTTTGCAAACATGTTTTTGTACTCTTTTGTTCCAAAAAACAAAACATATTCCCCAAAAGATTGAAGAATTTGACTGAGTGCGGAGATTAAGGTGAATGTAAAATTTTTGTATATGTTTACTTAATTGTTCATTGATTGAAAATGCACAAAAATAAAACGAGGTGCAAAAAGTAAAATAACGATGATTTAGTAACTTTGAGAGTAAGGAGGTTTCTTTTAAGGAAAGTGATCAATTTTTCTGGGACAGTAAAAAAAATGTGTTTAATTTTTCAGGATCAGATGAAGTATTTACTAATAAAATGATATAGATGAATTGAAATATTGTATTGACATAGAAAATCAAACGTCACAGTAATTATGGGATTAGATGATTAACAAGTTTCATCTGAAATAGTTAAGCATTTGAAATTCATCAAAAGGAAAATTATGGTAGTCAAACCTGAAAGCTTCTTTTTACACCCTTTTATCATTGTGTTTCCCTGTTTTTTTCTTTCCCACCAAGTTTCAAATATCAAATTATTTATGAATTTTATTTTTCTATACACTTTTAATTACATCTAAGACTAATAGTATTTAATTAAATTTAAGAAGTGTTTGAAGACTTTTGGACAATAAAGTAAAATCTACATATGAAACGAAAATAAGTTTTTTGATCTAGGAAATAACATTAAGTGTAATAAGATACAAGTAATATTGAAATGTTTCCGGGTTTTTGGCAACCAAAAAGAGCAACGTTTCAGTTTTCTGAGACAGAGAAAGTATCTAACACTTTATTCACCTCGAAATATTATTTTCGTTCTTAAAAAATTATACACTTTTTTTAAATGAAAATTTCTCTTCTCCAAAGTTACTGAACTATCTATATTTTATCTTTAATTGTTTCTATCTATACTACATAAAATCTTACATTAACTATAATTTCTGTGTCCAGTTAAAATCACTAATTTTTTGAGGACAAAGGGAGTAATTGAATGATTTCACTTGATATGAAAATTAAGATAAATACAAAAAATTTTATTTTTCTGTATTTTGGCATAATTGCTCTTGAGTTTTAACTGCACAAAAAAAGGCATATAAAGTACAGATAAAATGACTATGGTATTTAATAACTTAAAGGAGAAAACTTCATAATGAAAATGTACAATGTTCTGTGATAACCAAAAGGTAACTCAGTAGAAATTACAACATTTAGTGCAAAATCATTCATTCTTAATTTCTTACTAGAAAGTATCAATACTCTGTTTCGTTTTCTTGAATGACAAAATATATCTTTTAGATTTCTTAGTGTTAATCTACTATCCATAATGCAGGACACCTTTCATAGAGATTTATTAAGATGATAAATTTAACATTTTTATGATGTGTATTTTTTCACATATGTGATAAATACACATCCAACATGTCCACACAGAGAACTACTCAACTTTGTTCGACCTCCCTACTCTAGAATCTAGAAAAGAAAATCCGAACTTTTTAAAATTTAGGCTTTTTTGTCATTTTTCATCATATTTGTACTCTTTTTACTTTCTTCATCCTCTTCTTCCATTTTTCTCAAGTACTCCATCCATTATTTTTAATTGCTTCTTCTTTCTTTTTTCCTAATATCTAATCTATGAATTTTTTAGTTAACATTTTAATATATAATACAAAGAATTTTTATGCATATAATAATAAAAGTCTATAGTTTCTGAATACATATTTTAAAATGTTAATACCCCGTGAAATGTTCAGTTTATCTCCTTTATTTTCAAAAAATTTCAGTTACCCCTTTGACCGTTTGTGATTTTAGTTGACCGTTATGAATTTTAGGTTAATTACTCTTCTTATCACTAATACTTCTATGTCAACCTCAACATTTAATTTTTCTTCGTTCTCCTTCCCCAATCGGCTACCCTTGTCAATTGCCATTATCGAATTGCCATTATCATCTGACCACCGTAGTAACATGAATAAACTCAAGCCACAACGATGCACAAGAGACCATGCTGTCGGAATGCAGGTATGCCCAGACTACCCCTTGACTGTTTCAGAGTATAGTTAGTGCAATTACACCTATACTCTTTAAGAATCAACTAAAACCACAAACAATCAAGGGGGGTAACTGAAGATTTCGGTAAACATCAATGGGATAACTGAAAGTTTTTGAAAATAGAATGGACAAACTGAACATTTCACTAAATCTCAGGAGCATTTGTAATTTACCATAAAATGTTTCAACAACTTTTTCCAGTAAAAATTCATATCAATGGAAAGTCGAATGTCAAAAAAAAAAGAAAAGGAAGAAAGAAAATACCACTGAAATTATTCCGTGCCAAAAATAGCATAAAGTAATCAATATCTTTATGGCACATCCATTTTAACTCTTATTACAGAAATTTGGCAACAAAAAGAAAATGCCAGCTGGGAAATTGGTGGCACCGGAATTTATAAGGAGGCAAGCTCAGAAAACAACGATTAAAAGGGTCATCATGCCAACTAGCCGTTTAAAGGTTGAAAGCGACGTCGTTTGTTGGCCTCTGCCATCCTGATCCACCACCACCCTACACAACTCCAAATACATGGAAACAGTACCCTTTTCAGCTAAGAACATAAGACAACTATTTTAATGGAATTTCAAGCTCTGTTTTGTCCATAATAAATAAGCATTCAGAGCACCAACTTTTCTTTAAAATGGTGAACAAGAACCACACAAAGATGTAGTAGTTATTAGCAACTAGAAGAGGTACAAATCAATTGGAAAGAGCAGATTTTTTTTTTCACCTATGATAAATCAAGGTATTGGGCATAATCATTCTCTAATCACTTCCTGGTATGTAGTTTAAACAAGTGTAATTGTTCTCTAATTACCCTGTGAAGCAAAGAAAGGAAAAGGTGATGACTCAATTCACATACTATTCACTCTTTTGATGCTTTAATCTAGGTGGAAATCTTAAACGTAGCAATCAAAGTGATCTAGTTGTTGACAGACAGAGATTTTCAACTTTAAATGAAAAGTATATTACACTGCAATTTTGGAGCTTATGGAGCAAACGTAACTTACCAGATAAAACACCATAATGATGACGCTATCCAAACTTCAACTTCAGTTGCCATCTTTCCCCTTCTCCTCTTCTTTCATTTTCTTTTCCCATCTGCGTTTCTTGTAAGCAAGCAACATGGCAGGCATCTTCTCCATGAGTTTGGCAGTGTTCTCTCGTTTTTCGGCAGCTATTCTGTCAACCTTGTGCCCTTTCATCTTCGTTCTCATTTCTTTCCGCTCAGGGTCGTATGGCCAATCTTCCCCTGCGAGGATGACTTCCTTTCGGAGTCTGGCTCGACGACGAGCGCTGATGCCCAGTGGCTTCCATGCTCCCAGTTCCCAGTAGCCCCAAACCCCTTTCGACAGCTCGTCTTTGTACTTCGCCAGTTTCTCACGCCACGGGTATTGATATGTCTCCCCAACTGCCTTAACTGCAGTTTTTGCAGCCTTGCTGGCCATAAGTGTCCTGACTCAGTTCCTATTGCCCAGGACATTACGATAAATAAATTGTGGATTAGCCTTCAGAGTAATTGAATTGTACAACCGGAAGGGATAAAAAGAAGCGAACAAGAGTACCATTTAGAGCTCAAATGAGAAGAGAATAATAGTTTTTTAACCAAAAACCATATCACATACATTTGTTAAGGAGATAGCCGTTCCTAGTTTATTTCCTTTATCATTGATACATCTACCACATTGTTAAAATTATGCAACTACTTCTATATACCCAAGGGGGCATACATATCCTATAAGCTCCAAGCTTAGAAGAACTTTCTGCATATAAGCCTTAATTTCATAAACAGACTACGGAATTTAGAATAAAGCTTATTGTAAGTCTAATTGGCACTCAAGTTTCCAATAGACTTTATGAATGACAAGAAACTGACTCCAATACTATGAAAACAGATGTTCCATAATATCATGCATCTCTGTCAAATTCTTCCAAAGGGTGTTTAGCTTCTGATCATTACACCATCCACTATTTTTAGGAAAAACATTAGTATAATTATTCATAATCTCATCTCAGCTGAGACCACTAAGCAGACAAGTGTTGCGTGCCGAAATATAGTTACATGAAGACTGCACTCTGTTTCTGAGACATTCATGACTATTCTAATCAAGAAAAGATAAATCTATGAAGGAGTTTAGATAGGAAGTCTGATCCATACAAAGTGCTCTACCTCACGCCACTCTCTTTAATATGGTAAGCATTTTAAAGTGACAAATATTCCATCTGTCATGTGTTCCAAGTGTGCAAAATAAGTTGGAAGTGTCATTTTAAAGCACAAAAGGCACGATGAAGTTCAGCATTGGCCTCTTATGATCATTTCAATTTTTAATCAGCTTCCTACATTTTCTTCAATAACTATCACTATCTCCCAGATGTTAGAGAATGGTAAATACTCCAAAATGACTTGCTACTCACACTTGTAGGGAATGCCTTGAGGTTTTCCGTTCCTATTTTATCAACCACAGATGCCTTTTGAAGTCAAATGTTAAGCCTCATATTACGACATTTGACACAAAACCCTACGCTATGTTTTCAAAAAGGAGAAGATGATTAATTCAAAGTATCCCTTTTTCACTAAACTTTGAATTTACTCATCATAACAGACACCATACATTTGACATAACTAGCTTAGGTACTATAAGAAAATTAAATAATCAACTATGAGCAGAAAGGCATGTTAGAAAAGGTGGAGTGTTAATGTTCAGGAATGAATTTGGCAGGTGAATTTCAGTTATAGACTTTTCACCTTTTCCTGATGTGATTGGCAGAGAAAGAGAAGAAACAAGAACACCAATGATCAAATTCTAAACCAACACTATTAACCATTGATGCCCTTTCTCTGCCCTAAAACATATACTCCCTCCGTCCTCATTTAATGCATGCATTTGACTTTTATGTTTCAGGGTTCAGTGTTTGACTCAAATATTTACTAAGATAAATAGTGAAAAAAAATCATAAAAAATATATTTAGACAAATTTATACTTCAAATTATGATATGGATAAGAATTATTGAACTTAAAATGCCTTAACACTCATGAAAAAAATGACATTAAATACCGTGAAATGGTAAAAAAAAGTACTCCGTATCTATTTTTTTAGGACAGAGGGAAACTTCTTTCCAGACAGATAATGTGAGTAACATAGACAAGCCAGAGAGTTGGTCAAAGAAGTCCATCTCACAATTAAAAATGATAAGATGGACGATTGCTTGTATTTTAAAAGTTAAATGTCAAACTTCCAAGATAAATCCCACACAAGAATGTTATACAGATGATTTAAAAAGTAATACAAATAATGACAGAATTACAACAAAATCTACAGGAACTGCTAATATGTTCATCACTTTTCATCTTTGTGAACAAAAAAAAAGCAGTAGTAAATGATAACTTGAATGTTGACCTTTGGAACTGCGTGAGCACACAGAATTAAGCTGGAAATACACAGTAAACTACTTTCCTATGAGAAAGACAAGAGAGTTATGTAAGAGCAATAACTAAGTACTCCATCTGGCAAGAGACATATGACTTTATCACAAACTTCAACACAAATTTCACAAGCCCAAATTTTTTTAAATTCAGGGCAGGGAAGCAAAAGAGAGAGTTTCCTTTAAAAGGACAATGTGGTTTCACCCCCTTGAGAATTGAGATCTAAATCTAATTCAATCGGTCCAGGGTCAATGAAGAAAAGCCTATGGACCAGAATTTAGAAACGAATATTCTTACTGCCCAGTGCTCAATAGCTCCTCACCGCAGAGAACATCAAAGTTTGCCATATTGCCTCATTTACAAAGTGTTTTTTTTAACCAAAGAAAGGAGGGAGCACACCTCCTGCAAAGCATGTTTTCCATGTTCACTATGACACTATATCGAGGTTCTTGATTTAAATGTTGATTTCACAGTACCAAACATGTGATGCTGGGCACCCTTTGTAATTACTATCCTTCCTCACTTTCTAATAGAACTTTCTCAAATAAGTCAAGAAAACTTATGATTATAACCAATTTGGTTCCAGATCTTATAATTCCCCCAGTAGAATAGAGTGAATGTACAGCATAAAACACTGCCATATGTGTTCTAGCACTAATTTAGTTGGCAGTATGAACTTCATGCCTCTGACCCCACTTTTATTGGGGTACTAAGTTGCAGAATCAAGGTGATGGCATTGTCAATGACAAATTTAAAGGTGATGTTTCACTATTGTCATCAAAGTTTACAATGTAAGGCTGTCGCTTGGTTGCATAATTGTTAATGAAGCAAAACTGTCCTGTACTAAAGATATTAAGTACTTCTACATGGTAATAATATACTGTAGTATTTTCTTACACAGGATAAGAGATAAAATTTGACTTCGGTCAGTACCCAAATGAAAGCCTACTTACTGGATCAAAAAACGGAACATAAACACAGCACCAGAAAAAGATAAACATCGAATTCCTTCCTCAGTTCATATAGTGCCGGAAACCAAATGTAAGTGGCAACCTCACTGATCAGCCAAGTAAATAACAACTGGAAACCTCCTGAATCTAGTTCATTCAACAATGAAAAGTAAAACAACTTAAAGAAACAACCAATTTAACGCAGTATTTGGCAAAAAGAACAACGCAATTAGCTCTAATCAACCAAGGATATAAATCAGTTTAACAGCGAAAGGGCGACCTGTTTAGGCCGGCGAGAATTCAAGGCGCCAAAAATTGAGAAGGTAAAGGAAATAGAGATCAGATGAAGAAATTACCAGATGTCTCGATGGCCGCCGTGTGTCAGCGCGATGAACGAGTTACTATTGAAGTTTCCGGTGGGTCCGAAGCGGCGATACGACAAAGGAAGAGAGGAAATGAAACTTCGTTAATCGACTCGTTGCCTCTGATCGGTGGCGGCGACCGGCGACCAGGCTAGTGACGGAGTGAAGAAAGCTCGGATGAGGGTTTTCTGCCTTCTTCAGTGACAATGTCTATTGGATAAATTACATTTCTTCTCTCAAGTTTTCAGTTTGTTTACTGCTTCGTACACAATGTATCAATCTTACAATCAACACAAACTTTTTTTTTTGAACATCAACACGAACTACTAACTTTTAAATGTGTTGTTATTTAAAACAAAAACAAAATCCCTATATAAATACTAATATAGGATCTCCACCCAGCAGTGAAAAGAAAAAGTTAAGGAGTGCTCTCGTGCTGACATCTCAGATCCATATCAGCGCCACATGTGTGAACACGTTATTTTTTGCACACATAGGCACATTTATTCGGCCTACCATATTTTATGCCACACCTTATCATTTTCATCTCATTCCATTTAATTCGATACAAGTTACTAATTAGGTATACAATATGGAAAGAACATAATATCCGTTTTCACAAATTAATGTTGTCATAATGTCACCATTTTCTCTCCTTTTTGCAGTCATTCTCATTTTTTTATATTAATACTTGCATATTAATTCAAACATTATATATGCTATTTCAAACTAGATAAATTTTAATATAAAAAAACATAATGAAACTTCTTGAAATTTTTTTATTTGGTGTAATTAATAAAAGGGTAAAGTGCACCCATAGTCACGTAACTTTAATTATTGTACCACTATGGTCATGTTTTAACTTTTTGTACTAGTAAAGTCCTGTTTTTAAGTTTTAACTTATTGTAACACCGCCTTAAAATGGCGGAAACTAAAAAAAATACACGAGAACGTAGATCGGGGCCTAGGACTGCTGGATCCCAGCCCAGGGTCTCCGAATCGAGGCCCAAGGCCGGCGAATCGCAGCCGTGGGCCACGACCCGACGGTCCTAGGCCTCGATCTACGTTCTCGGCTATTATTTTGAGTTTCCAGCATTTTCCGGCGGCGGCGGCACGACGGTGGCTGGGTGTTGTTAGGCTTAATTAAAACATTTGGGTCAAAGTGTTAAGTTTAAAACTATTGGGGAGTGTCTAAATGGTTAAGTTTAAAACTTGGAGTGTAAATAATTTTTTTAACACAATTGAGTTGCTGATTTTATCATTTTCCCCACAAATCCGTTAAAGTTAACTGTCAATGGACGGAAAATGACCATAGATGAAGAAAAAACTTAAAAACGAGACTTTATTGGTACAAAAAGTTAAAATAGGACCGTAGTGGTACAATAATTAAAGTTACAGGACCATGGGTGCACTTTACCCATTAATAAAACTAAAAGAAAAAACTAAAAATAAATGGCGAAACGTGTATGATATGATATTTTTTAAAAATAATTATGAAATACAAAAGAAAAGAAAAAAACGGGGGGTCGATCTTTATGATGAGAATTTTTTTAGGTTATAGAAATCCTTTCAAAAGTATAATTTGTTTTTTAAAATGTTCAACGTTTGTTTAGTGCAATCAAGAATGAATCAATCAATTGATTTTTTCATTTTTAAATGTGTGTAGACTTTGTTAATCAAAGTAAAACGTACATAACCAATACAGACACGGGTCTAGCCATGAGGAGCGGTTAACAAAAGAAAGCTCATGACGAGCAACAGTGTGTGCTGCCACATTACAACTACATAGGGCAAAAATGAAATCACAAAAAGAGAATGAGGAGCTCAAGAAGCGAGCATCGTCTACTAAAGTACCAAAATGAAAATGAAAAGGATTAGAGCCGACAGTAAGCTCATTTACCAACACTTGACGGTCCAATTCAACCAATACTGACGACTAACCACGTCTCTATGCTTCACGCAAATCCCATTAAATCGTAGAGGCTTCCACTTACCATGGATCAGCAGCGACAAAGTGAAAACCATGCGAAAATGCATCGATTAAATTACCCAAATGATCACGCGCGATCATTCATGCTATAGCAAAATTATCTTCTTTTCGTAAAGCGCCATCCATATCAATTTTAATCAGTCCCACAGGTGGTGGAGACCAGCGTGGAAGAGTCCACTATGGACTAGTCAGGGCATTGCAAGTGTCAGATTTGCATCATACCAAGCAGTCAACCATGCCATTATAATCATATTCTACCCAAATTTCACATTATACTCGTATTCTTGGAAAAATTACAACTTTGTAGAATATTTTGAATCATATTAGTAATAAACAATATCATTTTAATTGTTATAAAATTGACAATTAGACAAAGTTTTTGAAAATAACGAAATCATCCCTAAACTTTTGAAAACATAACGAAACCATCCCTAAACTTATAAACTTTTATCATTAACATATTAAAACAAAGTGGCTAAATTGATTAACTTATAGGGACAAAGTGTAAATTTTATAATTCAACCAATAAAATTTACAAATTGACCCCCTAACTTACAAATTATATCCATATTCTTTGAAAAATTACAAATTTGTAGTATATTTTGAATCATATTAGTAATAAACAATATCATTTTAATTATTACTCCCTTCGTCTCATAAAGATTGCATCTTTTTTTCTGTTTTCACAGGATTTAATCTACGATTTATTTTTATGTACTTATAGGCATGTAAGTTAAATGATTCATATGTTTCTCGAAAAGTTTTTATTTGGTGTAAAAAATAAATGACGAAACTTGCATGATATGATATTTTTTAAAAATAATTATAAAACATAAAAGAAAAGAAAAAACGAGGGGGATCCATCTTTATGGTTAGAATTTTTTTACGTCATAAAAATCATGTCTTTCTTCATCTCCAGAAGATATCACCCTTCGCCTCTACTTTCAAGCGCTCTATTCAAAGTTTCATCGAAGCTTCGCATCGACCGTCTAGTGAATTTGCATTTACCGATTTCCTCTTTTGCGGAATCGATTCCCTACAAGAATATGTGGAGCTCAGCATGTCTGGAAAGTAAACTAGTACAGACACGAGTCTAGCCATGAGGAGCAGCAAACAGAAGAAAAGTCATGCCGAACAACAGTGTGTGCTGCCACATTACAACTACATGGGGTAAAAATGAAATAACAAAAATAGAATGACGAGCTCAAGAAACGAGCATTGTCTACTAAATTACCAAAATGAAAACGAAAAGGACTAGAGCCGACATTAAGCTCATTTACCAACACTTGACAGTCCAATTCAACCAACACAGACGACCAACCACGTCTCTATGCTTCACGCAAATCCCATAAAATCATAACGGCTTCCACATACTATTGATCAGCAACGACAAAGCGAAAACCAAGCAAAAAGCCATCGATCAAAAAACCTAAATGATCACGTGCGATCATTCATGGCAGGGGTGAGCATTCAGTTTGTTCGGTTAAAACCGAACTGAATAGGTCGGTTTGATCACTTTATGGTTTTCGACCGTAACAAACCGAATTGGTCAAATTAGATGTTGAACCGAAAAATGCGAAACCGAATTTCTACGGTTCGGTTCGGTTTAAACCGAACTGGTCGACTTTTTCCTTTAATTCTATTTTGTTTCATTTTCACCTAACAAAATCGAACAAATTGAATTTCAATTACAACAATTCATTCGTATAATCGAATCAAGTCTTAAATAGCTAAATAAAGTCTTACACTACCATAAAAACAGTTATATAAAACATAAATAGGTCAAAGAAAAAAAAAACATAAAATTCGGTTTTCGGTTAACCGAATAAACCGGCTCATAAAACCGAAACCGTTTAGTATAATTTCGGTTTCGACCGAAACCGAACTGAAAAACTGAAAAACCGAATTGAATAAACTGAATTAATTCGGTTTTCCGGTTTTTTTGGTTTCGGTCAAATAATGCTCACCCCTAATTCATGTTGCGGCAAAACTATCTTCTTTTTCTTAAAGCGTCATCCATATCAATTTTAGTCAGTCCCACAGGTGGTGGAGACCAGCGTGGAAAAGTCCGCTACGGACCAGTCGGAGCATTGCAAGGGCCAGATTTGCATCATACCAAGCAGTCAATCATGTCATTATACTCATATTCTTCCCAAATTACACATTATACTCGTATTCTTGGAAAAATTACAACTTTGTAGAATATTTTGAATCAAATTAGTAATAAACAATATCATTTTAATTGTTATAAAATTGACGATTAGACCTAAAGTTTTTTAAAATAATGAAATCATCCCTAAACTTTTGAAAACATAACGAAATCATCCCTAAACTTTTGAAAGTATAACGAAATCATCCCTAAACTTATAAATTTTTATCATTAACATATTAAAACAAAGTGGCTAAATTGATTAACTTATAGGGACAAAATGTAAAATTTATAATTCGACCCATAAAATTTTACAAATTGACCACCTTACTTACAAATTATATCATTATTCTTGGAAAAATTACAAATTTGTAATATATTTTGAATCCTATTAGTAATAAACAATATCATTTTAATTATTACTCCATCCATCTCATAAATATTGTAGTGTTTGTTTTTGCTATTTTCACAGTATTTAATCTACGATTTATTTTTATGTACTTATAGGCATGTAAAGTTAAATGATTCATATGTTTCTCATAATTTGCAATCTAAACTACACACACACATATATATGTATGTATGTATGTATGTGTATATATATATTGAATTGTTTTCACTATTTATCTTAGTAAATTTTTGAGTCAAACACTGTAACTTGTTTTCACTATTTATCTTAGTAAATTTTTTAGTCAAACACTGTAACTTGTTTTCACTATTTATCTTAGTAAAATTTTGAGTCAAACACTGTAACTTGAAACATGAAAGTCAAACAGTGCAATCTTTACGGGACGGAGGGAGTATAAACTTTACAATTAGACATAAAGTTCTTAAAATATAACTTTTCTCCATCATTTTTAAAGACACATTTTAACATTTAATTATAAATTTTTATACATTAACATATTTATTCCTTAAAGTTTTAAGCGTTAAACTTTTCCAAAAATTAGAAATGATGCTCAATTAGTCCCTCAACTATTGAAACTTTACAAACGATTTGTGAAGTTTTTTACACTTTTATATATTGGTGGGCCCTTCACCAAAAAATTAGAATTAATCATGTATAGTTTAGCCCAAAGCCTTAAAAACTCATCAACTTAGCTCGCATACCTCACATTGCCTAGAAAGATGTAGGATCACTCACCCTAACACTATAAATACCACTCAAGAGACTCTCATTTCGTACCATGTTAATCTTGGACTTATTATTTGCGCATCTGTGGGAATCCGGGCAAAAACCCAATGGATACCACAGTTGTGCATCCTCATTTAAGGAAATGCCTTCAATGAATAGTATAAGATTTTTCATATGCCCTCTAGGGCCATCATATATCTTTCAAGGCCATCACATGCCCTCTGGGGCCATCAAAATGTTCTTCGGGCCCCAGCAATAAGTCATTCAGTATCATCAATACGCCATCCGGGACCATCAAAATGCCCTTCAGGGCCGAGAAACATTTTTGGGGAATAACTCCCGGGCCGAGTAACATGACTGAGGAACATTACCAAGTAACAGAGTGTAAATTTTACAATTACACCTATAAAATTTTTCAAATTGAGCCCCTCACTTACAAATTTACATATTCACATAAAGGCCTTAACAACCCATCAACTTAGAATCTCACATATCCTACGTTGCCTAGAAAGATCTAAGAGCACCCACCATCAGCACTGTGAATACCCCTCAAAAGACTCTCATTTCTCACAATGCTTGGACTTAACATATATTAACGTATTTAGTCCTTAAACTTTCGAAAAACTTATAAAAGAGAAACAATTATTCCCTAAACTTTTGAAAACTTAACGAAATGGTCCATAAACTTACAACGTTTATCATTAACATATTAAAACAAAAGTGGCTAAAGCTTACATAGAGAGAATGTAAACTTTATAATCAGACCCATAGAATTTTACAAATTGACCCCCTTATTTACAAATTTACCTTTTTCCCATTCCAATGCACATAAACGATTATTCAATAAAAATAATTTGTTACTTTTATTACAATAAGGGCTCAACTTATGTCACATTAATGTTCATTTTGTTTACTTTATGTCATGTGTTTATTCGTACTTTGTTTTCATTCTCTTATCTATGCATTTTAATATGTTTTGTATCTACATTACTTTACTTGTGCAACAATTTTAGTCACTTCCAAACTATTAAATGATCAATGAAGTTATAGAATACTAATAAATTTATGTTTATGTTATTACGTAATTTTCATTATACAAAAGTGTACCCGTATTGTAGGTGGGTATCTACACTAGTTTTCCTACTATTTTCTATAACACCTAAAAAAACACATATTTTACTTCGTAAAGATAGACTCAAAATTGAAAATTTCTTTCTATTTGTTTTTCTCTTACTTTTTGAAAACTTAAACTATCCTTCAACTTTTTCTAAACTTTTTTCAAATGAACACAAATAGTAGGACATGATATTGTAAGATTCTCTACATCCATATAGTGTAGTTTTCTAGGAAAAGGAAATTTGATCTGTTTTAGACATCATGATATTGACCAAACAATTATAAAATTAACAAGTAATATCTAACTATCATACAATGAGCAAATAAGTCCCCAAAAACACACAAACGTCCTTCTCCCCTGCTCTTGCCATACTCCTCACCCACCGTCGCACCGCCGAGCCTTCCTTCATTGCAGATCCACACAGCTCTCTCCCACCATCAATCCCAACCTCGTCCGCCATCGTCCAGGACAAAATCTGCTCATCGCCGATCGAGGATGTTCAACGGCGATGGGTCACGGGAGGAGCAGGAGGAGGAGGGAGGCCAACGATAGCAAGGGATGTTGAGTGAGAAGTTGTCGCCGGACGCTCGGGAACATCGGGGGCGAGGAATGGAAACGGAGGTCCGGCTAACGGCGGCCGATCGTGTGGCCCGAGGTGGAGCCACGGATGAGCGAGAGAGGTAGATCTGGGGTGATGAAATTGAAAATTTTAGACAGTGGTAGGGGTGACTTGTGTTGTTTTGTTGAAGTAAATGATTAATTGGTGATTTGACCATTGTTTGGTCCAATATCACAATATTGAAGAGGCAAACGAACACAGCCGATATTGTAAGATTCTCTACATCCATATAGTGTAGTTTTCTAGGAAAAGGAAATTTGATCTGTTTTAGACATCATCACAAAAGTGGAGGAAACAAAAAGTAACAAATTGGATAAAATGTAAAATTTTAAAAATATCAAGATATGGGCCATAAGCCCAAAGGAGACACGAGTGGGCTTTAAACCCAACCCATTATAGCATATACTACTAATATTCGGATCTAAACTCAAGATCGAATGGCCTAAGAGCCCTCTTACCTATGTATAAATTCGGATGGTGCCAATGAGGAGTGCGTGTGATTAGTGTGTGCTTTTTGAAACTTTTGACAATAAATTGTTGTTGATTTGAATTTTGGTTGGGAAATTTGTGAGAATAAAAAAAATGAATTATGAAACTACTGTAAAATAAGATAATTGTCAATTACAATCTTAATCATTATTTAAAACAAAAAAGTTAATTACATTTTTGCCATTTCATTCATCTTCTTCACAGATGCCATTTCATTCATCTTCTTCACAAAAAAAGTGTACACAGAGCACACATACTAAATTGCATTTACTCCCAAGAAGACAACTTAATAATTTAATAATGAAATTAAAGCTTTATAATTACATTTCAAGAAGTTAACGTGATTCATTTAGTGCTCTTTTTTTTTTAAAGGGATTGGTCATGTTGTGAGAATTTTTTAGTAGTAAATTTTATAATTGAAACGATATTGCACTTATTAAGATTTCAGACAGGAAATGTAATGTTTTAGGACTTGCACAGAAAAGAACATGTTTTGGGGATTTAAGGTACTTTTGGGAATACCATAATATACTACTACTATTTAATGTTAGATGTTGAAAATGTTATTCAAAGATAGTATCTTTTTAACGTTAAAAATTGGGAGAAATAATACAAATATTGTTTAATAATTTTGTCAACTCTAATGTGAACTTCAAACGTTTTTCCAAGACTTAAATAATAAAAATTTGGGGCTACTTATATTAGGGTGCCAATACTGATAACAATATGAGCAGAATGGGCTAGGCCCAGAACGTTCAAGAACTAGCCAGAGTACTCAACTGCATTTCATCAACTTTCTTTTCACCACCATGAAGTAATTAAAACTGTCAAAATGATAGTAATATGAATCCCTGAAAAAGGGATCTTATTGTAACCAACAGCGCTCATAGATCTTCCTTTTGAAATCACCTTATCTTCTGCAAAAACAAAACAAAAACAAAAAACAAATAATAATAATAATAATAATAATAATAATAATAATAATAGAAAGAAAGAAAGAAAGGAGGCAAAAACTTTTAATTTCAAGAGCCGATATATATTAAACAGCAATTAATAAGTACATCAAGCATATGAATTCGATCGAGAATAACACTATTTGATTGAGCTTAAGTAGCTCAACTTAACCAAGTATATGAACTTTTTATTTTAATTTCTCGTATTTATATAGATATTAAGAACACTAATTAATTAACTTGATTCAAGAAAAAGGTACAAATTTTATCACATAAACAAGTTAATCCATTGTATTGATCCGCCCTAGCCTTGGAGCATATATATAATCTGGTAGATTACTAAAATTTACAATTCATTTTCAAGTTGAGTAAATTTAATTAGTATTTTTAAACATATAAATATAAAATATCCAGGTTTTAGGATACATGATATATACTGCTTCATCCCATAAGTGGTGTAACATTTTTTTTTCAACATTAAATCTTTAATTTTATTTATCTATCATTTTGAGCTATAATCTTATATTTTTATATACAAATGTAAATTTTCTGCTTATACTTCGAAAAAAAAATTATAAGAATACAGATAAAATGAAGTCTAATTGACATAAAAAAATCACACTTTACATAGTGAGTGAGTATTTTTAGTTTTATTTTTGATGATGCATAGCCATAAAGGCAAAAGGAAAGGAAGGAAACTTACTGCATTGTTTAGCATGACAAATGCAATTAAGTCCAACACCACAATTCCCATTAGGCTTCTCACACTCTTTACAAATATCAGGCAAGTGATGATCAGCAACAACATCAAAAGTCACCCTCCTCCGGATCGGCGACGGAGAAAGGAAGTTTGGAGACGGAGGTTGGTGGTGATCATGGTGGGGTGTGGCGGTGGAGATGGTGGTGGTGATGAGGAGGAGGAAACAGACGATGGAGGTTGATGGCTTATTATTATTGGATAAATGCATTATTTGATGTGTTTTTTTAGGGGTGTAGATGTAGTAGTAGTAGTGTTGGATTTTGCAATTGTTGTGGTTGGATTATTGGAATAAGAGGGAATATTTGGAGGAGGGTGCATGATGGTGAGGAGATGAGAAGAGTAGCAGTCAGTGGGATCTGCTTTTCATCATCCAATAGAAAGAGAGTTTTATTACTACCTCTTACTACCTCCCTCACTCAAGGTGTATTCAAGTGAAAGGAAATTGATTTTGGGAAATTTGGAAATATGCATTTTGATTGATGAATGAGATGTATGTGTGTAGGAAAATTTGAAAAAAAAAACAATATTGTTTTATAAAAAATAATTGAGAATTGATGAATTTAAGGTTGTTTTATGTATTGAGATAACTACGTAGAGAAACCGGCTTACTGCGGCCTCCGCCGCAGTAAATGAAATTTACTGTGATATTTACTGCGGCAGAGGCCGCAGTAAGCCGCAGTAAATCGGTTTATTGCGGCCTCCGCCGTAGTAAATCCTTAGTTTCTCTACGTAGTGGATTAGGGGTGAAATCGAGCCGAGCCGAGCCCGAACCTGGCAGACTCGAGCTCGAGCTCGTGAAAATCAGGCTCGGCTCGAACTCCATCGAGCTCGATTTTTCGGGCTCGAGCTCAGCTCGAAAGCTCGTGAGGCTCGATTCGGGGGTAGCTCGTTTAGGCTCGATAAGGCTCGAAATGGCTCGTGAAGCTCGAAAAAATTGAGATATATTAAATTGATTCAATAAAATATTCTTAAATTCACAAGCTCGAGCTCGAATCTAATAGGCTCGGGCTCGGATCGGCTCGAATCTAATAGGCTCGAGCTCGGATCGGCTCGTTTGTTATGCTCGTGTAGGCAAGCGAGCCTGATCGAGCCGAACCTTCGAGGCTCGAGCTCGGCTCGTTTAACAAACGATCCTAAAAAACGGCTTGAGCACGAGACTCAAAAAAACTAGGCTCGAAAGGCTCGTTTGAGCTCAAGCTCGAGCCGAGCTCGAACAGGCTCGATTCGTTTAACAACCCTAATTGAGATTGAGGAAGTTGAAAAAAAATTATAGAAAAGTTGGTGCTGAAGTGAGGGTCAAAAGTTGATTGGAATATTTCTTTCGATATGAGTATTTCAAAAAACAAAAATATCTTAACTCCTTATTTTACTTTTTTTTTAACAGCAAAGATAATCATCATTAAAAAAGGGTAAACTCAAGTTTAGTCCCTTACCTTTCAACATTGTCCGATTTACGTCATATATTAAGATTTTGTCTAATTTCGATCCAGTAGCTCATAAATCGTCTCAATTGTAGTCATACATTAGAGTCACGTTATGTTGACCGTTTCTTTGTGTCAAAGTCTTAAGTGTACAGTAAAATGACCATCAAACCCTTCCTTTTTTCGATCTGGATCGGCAGCCCAGCCGCGGATCGGCAGCCGCGCATGATGCCGGCTGCCGCGCGCTGGGCTGGGCTTCCGATCCGCAGCTGGGCTGCCGATCCGCGGCACTGCCGATCCAGGCTGGCCGCCGATCCGCGGCCTAGGCCGCCGATCCGGCCGGTTGCCGATCCGGATCGAAAAATGAAGGATTCGATGGTCATTTTATGTACACTTAAGACTTTTACACAAAGAAACGGTCAACATAACGTGGACTCTAACGAAAGGACTACAATTGAGACGATTTATGGAGCTACGAGACTGAAATAGGACAAAATCTTAAAATATGACGAAAATAGGACAAAGTTGAAAGGTAAGGGACTAAACTTGGAGTTTACCCTTAAAAAAAAGAGAAACCATCCTCATGAGATAGGGGGACAGAGTACATCACCAGAATTACAACAAACCTCTCGATAACACTTCTACAAGAAGCACATATACAAAATAATCAAGAAACAAATGGGCATAAAACCCACTCCGTTCAATTTGACACCTTCACCTTCGACCTCCTACAGGACAGCCACATATGAGAGAATATCTGAACATTCGAGATAATCTTCAATAGACACCAAATACCTCCTTCCATAACCACCTTATTTCTAGTCTTCCACACCACCCAGGCAACAGTACAAACAATAGTCTCCCAACAACTCCTAAAGGTAGCAGAGACAAGGTGTAAAATGTGTTCAGATGATAAATCAGTTACCTCAAATAATCTGTGAAGATCCACACCACACGCTCTCCAGACATTCCAAACTACCGGACAAGTGATAATCGCATGATCCGGGTCTTCGGCTGCAATATTACACAGGGGACACGAGATGGACGGAACTGGAACCCCTTTCATTGCCAATTGAAGCATGCAAGGAAGAAATTGTCTTCGAGCTCTCCATAGAAACAAATTCACCTTCTTAGGCAGCAAGTTGTTCCAGACAGTGGGAAGATTGCTTTGATTAGCCCGAAATCCATCCAAAATAGCAGATACAGTTCGAGCAGAAAAAACCCCATCATTCGCCCAGCTCCAAGACCAAGTATCCAACTTCTCAAATTAGGGGGACAACAGTTGTAATAGCGAGTTCAAGATTTCAATCTCGCCCTCTTGCCGACACCGAGGTTCATGCCGCCACGACCACTGCCAAGAAACCGAGGACCCATCCCACGAAAGATGATCCGAAATTGTCGCGTTGAGAGATAAATCAAGAGCAAATAATCTTTTAAACTTATCACGCAAAAGGGTTATCACCGACCCAAATATCATGCTAGAACTTGATGGAGCTTCCACTGCCCATAACATGCTGGAACGAAATAGCAAAACCAAGGGCTACTTTTTCTACATCCAAGCCTGCCTTCATGATGGCAGACAAAGGGCCTCCACCACCGGGCACCTGCTGCGCATTAATACACCCATTTACCCCATAGATAGCTTTAATGATCCGGACCCAAAGAGTATTCCCCTCAATTCTAAATCTCCATAGCCATTTACACAACAAAGCTAAACTCTGACTTCTGAGGCTTCCAAAATTTAATCCACCTTCTTCAAAAGGGCCAATCAACCTAGTGCATTTCGCCCACACAATCTTTCGGGTCGATTGCTCAACCGTACTTTAGCTATCTTACGTGGAGCTGAATTAGGTTTTTTCGGTGTTCTCGTTGAAACACGCGGGCGTACTCCTTGCTTCTGGGGACATTGATCCGAAGCTCGAGTACAGTCTGTGCGCCGTTTTTCTTCTCTACCATGACGAATCAATTGATTTAATGTTTTACCCGAATCTTTTCCAGCTCTTTCAAGATTGTTGTCGGCTCTCTGAATAAGGAAAAGTAGTACAACGGGATACTATTCATCACTGACTTCAACAGAGTAAGTCTTCAACAATATTATTTTATAAAAAATAATGGAGAATTGATGAATTTAAGGTTGTTTTATGTATTGAGATTGAGGAAATTGAAAAAAAATTTATAGAAAAGTTGGTGCTGAATTGAGGGTCAAAAGTTGATTGGAATATTTCTTTTGATATGAGTATTTCAAAAAACAAAAAAAAAATTACTCCTTATTTTACTTTGTTTTTGAACAGCAAAGATAAACATCATTAAAAAAAAGAGAAAGCATCCCCATGAGATAGGGGACAGAGTACATATTCAGAATTACAACAAACCCCTCGATAACACTCCTACAAGAAGCACGTATACAAAATAATCAAGAAACAAATGGGCATAAAACCCACTCCGTTGAATTTGGCACCTTCACCTTCGTCCTCCTACAGGATAGCCACATATGAGAGAATATCTGAACATCCGAGATAATCTTCAATAAACACCAAATACCTCCTTCCATAACCACCTTATTTCTAGTCTTCCACACCACCCAGGCAACAATACAAGCAATAGTCTCCCATCAACTCCTAAAGGTAGCAGGGACAATGTGTAAAATGTGTTCAGATGATAAATCAATTACCTCAAATAATCTGTGAAGATTCACACCACACCATCTAGCGATCGCTCTCCAGACATTCCAAACTACCGGGCAAGTGATAATCACATGATCCGGATCTTTGGCTGTGAGATTACACAGGGACACGAGATGGAAGGAACTGGAACCCCTTTCATTGCCAATTGAAGCATGCAAGGAAGGAATTGTCTTCGAGCTCTCCATAGAAACAGATTTTATGGTTGTGATAGCGGAGAATCTTAATAAGATTTTATGGTTTTTATCAAAGTTCACCATTCATGAATTAATTTTTAAAGGTCCTGGCTAGGCGATTCATATCTCATAATTTTCGGAATAATATATGAAAATGAGTTTTTCTAATATATCTACTCTTATCGCAATAGAATATCTGCACACAACTTGTGACTTTTATTTAACAGACCCCTGAAAAATGTCAATGATACATTTTGACTGTCAAAGTTGTCTTCAATTTTCTGACAATGTCCTCAAGCTCTTGGACCTTTTGCTTCAGCAATAAATTTTCTCTATCAATGATGCGTTTTTCCTCGCCTTTCCGGACAAATGCAACAAAGTACTTGTCTTTCTCTGATATGGATTCTTTTAGTTCATCATAGTTCGCATCTAAAATATCTATGTCAAAATAACCTTTTAGAAATACTACAGCTTTCTTTACTGCTGCGTTCTCCGCAGCCCAAGCTGTGTCCTCTAGACCATCAGATGTGAATGTTCTCCATTCATCTATATATGGGAAATAGTTAACATCCACGCTTGAGAAGAATCTGTCTTTCTTTTGGGATGTCCTAAAATTAGATACATGTAGATTCTTCTCTTCAATTATACACTCCATTAGCGGGGCCGGCCCGAGATTTCCGGCCCCAAGCGAAAAAAAATTCGGGCCCTTGTCAAAACATTTTCCCCATTTTTAAAAATTTGGTGTGTTTTTTTATAAATATTTTGGAAGATTCAAATTATTACTTGAAAGAACTCATTAGAATTTTTGGAAAAAAAATATTATTTGAAAAGCAACAAAAGATTTTATCATAATAAAATTACACCTAAGCCCAACGAGACAATTGAGCTTTAAAAATATTTGGGTTTACATGTTAAAATTTTAAAGAAGTAAAATCATAGATTAAATGCTAAAAATGAAACCCACCATTTTTTATGGACGAAGGTAGTAATATTTGCATAATCTTTAACTTTAAAAATATGTATGTCACAACATGATAATAAAACTTTCAATAATAATAAAATACTATAATGTTTAAAAAATCAAAATTACAAATATTAGTATCTACTCATGAGCTGGATTCGAACCGGAAACCCGCTCTCAACTTTTTGCGTGATTTTGATTTTTTTTGTTTTAAACATTATAGCATTTTATTATTATTGAAAGTTTTATTACTAAATTGTGATATACTCCCTCCGTCCCCAAATAATTCTACACTTTGTTTTTGTTGTTTTACAGTATTTAATCTATGATTTTGTTTCATGAATATATTTAGACATTTAAAGTTAATAATTTATATGCATATTATAATTTGAAGTATAAACTTTCTAAATATATATTTTTTCTGAATTTTTAAAAACTTTTTATCTTTATTAAAATTTGAGTCAAACATTGAACCTTGAAAGAGTAAAGCCAAAATATAGAATTATTTGAGAACGGAGTACATATTTTTAAAGTAAGAAATTATATAAATATTTCTACCTCCACGCTCCTTCCCACAAAAGATTATGTAAATATGTTATATTATTAAAAAAAATTTATGTCTACAGTATATATATATATATATATATATATAATTTTTTGGGGGCCTCTTAAAATTGGGGACCCGGATGGCTTATCCGCTTTGGGCGAGGCCCCTGCCCATTAGGTTAATAAAGTTAGCATTCAACCTCAACCTGCAAAATATATCCGAGGGTTGTAAGTAGGGAAACTACATTCCTCCATTTGATGAACAAATCAAAATTTCTCACCTGTAGTCCATCACAAAAATAATTTGATGCCTCCTGTACCAAAGCCAATAATTTGTTTTTGGGCTGCAGTGTGTTTTACTTGCCCTTTTTATAGACATGTTCTGCATCTTCCGCCTCTTAACTTCCATCACTTTTATTGGCGCCGTATATTATTTTTTTATATGACAAATATTATAAATAAAGTAAAAATACATTTGATTTTTCTTCGATATCAAGTTTATTTTAAAATTCATTCGGTTACAAGTATCTTTTACTTAATAGTTCACTTGATTTTTTAATTTCACCGGATTTCTTTGTTTTCATGTCGACTTGTAGTCTTTTTTTTTAAATTTTCAATTACAAGTTTACTTAGGAAGTTCAAGTACTGTTAGCTGTACTCTTTTCCTTTTATTAATTTATTCTTTGTTTTCATGTCGACTTGTAATCTGTTTTTTTTTAATTTCCAATTTCAAGTTTACTTAAAAAATTAAAGTCTTTATGCTTTGTCTTTGATTCCAAGTTTACTTAGGAATTTCAAGTACGGGGATATTTTCTGATCCAATGTTATATCCTAAGATTTTTATGCGGATTTGAATATATCCCAGTGTTAACGATAATTTTGACCATTTGTGCATAAGTAAAACAATTTTGTGTCGAAATCAGTGATTTGTGCAAAAGTAGGGACTTGATTGAATAAATTTAGATAAATGTGGGTTTAGTTGGGAAGAAATATGAAGCGAGGATTAAATCGAAATTAAGGAATCTCTTGGAGGATTGAAGGATTGGTTTGACCAATTTTTACTTGATCCTCATGTTGCAGAACTCTTTTGTGCGGCAAATTTGGAGGAGATTGAGTTGTAAACTAATCACAAAACTCATGAGGATTAAGCCAAAAAGTTCAACCTGATCTTAAATTCTTGATGCTTCTAACTTGTAAATAAGGCTCTTTTGTGGCAGGGAGGAGAGAGGCAGCATCAAAAGGAGACAACTTCACCTTCGAGGATCATCTTCGTCGAGCGACCAGAGCTACCGTCCTCCGCCTCCGAAAATCACCTTGCAGCTACCCCCAGCAACCAGACCGTTAAGAAGCCCAGCAGCGCCCTTATCGTCCACCAAACACCGTCACCAGCTGCGGGAGCATCGTTTAGACACTCTCCTGTCTACCGGAACAATCAACCGGACACTCCAGCTCCGCGCCATCATCTCAGGGTCACCGGCGCATCACCCCTAACCGTCCACAGCCTTCTCCTCCACTGGACGTTACCCGAAATCCGAGAATTGCAACGGACCCGGCGGTGGGAAACACTACTCGAGCCAAATGAATCTTGCCTCCCAAGGCTTTATACGAGCCACCCAATCACCGATGCCGCCTCCACAGGCTCCGGTGCATTGACTCCGACCAGTTTCACAGACACCCGACGCCGGAATTGCCACAACTCACGGCCTGCAAATCAACAATTCGTGCCCCTGCATACAGACTCGTCACAGGCCTTGTCTAATCCCTTTTCTTTTTTATTTTGCTTGTAACTTAACATATTTCCTTTGTTTTTTTCTGAGGTAGTACAAAGAGTCATTAACTTTATCTTCATTCATATAGGGCACTTGAGATTATTATTATTATTATTATTATTATTATTATTATTATTATTTTTTTTTTACGTCTTCTTTTGCTCTTATTGTTTTCTTTAGATAATTCATTGGTTTAGTTTTAAGACTCTTTTTTATCTTTTTGTTGTTCATCGTTCGCCTGTAACTATTTTTGTCATCATTATAAAAATTCATTCTTAAAATCATTATTCACCGATAGATTTATAATTTCATTTCTTTCAATTATTTTGAGTCTAATTATTTAACATATGTCATCATGTCTCTGTACATATTAAATATCTTTGGCTGATTTTTTGGAGTTTAATTCAGTTTAAGTCACTAACATTATTAATTTGCTTGTGCATGGTATCAAGTTCTACAGAGTCACTTTATTACACTTAGGCCATTGACATATTTTGTTGTTATTTTAATTAAGCTCATTTGCATCAATTGACTACTTATGCCGCTAATGCAATATTTCTTTTCATTGATGTTTCATAAATTCTTTTAGCTCCAATTCGAGGGCTATTCTCAACTTCCGGCAACTCGAATGCCATTTCACTCACCCAAATCGAGGCAAGTGGACCGTCCTCAACTCCAAGCAATTCGACCGCTATCTTCAACAACAAATCGAGGCAACTTGACTGTCTCCAACATCCCGGCAATTCGACCGCTTCACCGATTTGACAGTACGCATTCTAACCCCCGAGTTCTCCCGCCTAACGGGAGCGAACTACGTGGGCTTTGATCCCGATTTAAACGGGTACGTAGGCTGCTTGTAAGCCCATTATCTAGGCCCAAGTCCAATTAACTAAAATTAACCCATTGTTTGAAAATAAAAAAAATTAATCATTTTGCATTATTTAATTTATGGGAATCGGCTTTTATTTTGTTTTAAAATTTATTTTCAGACAAATTGGGTGCCTAACACCTTCCCAATTTGTACCCAATCCCCGGACTTAAAATCTCTGGTTTTCGCAGAATTGCCTTTTCTAAAATTCGGAGTCAAAAATTGGGTTTTTCCCTAATTTCCCATTTTCTAAAAAATAAAGGTGGCGACTCCCTCGTTTCCCCAAAATTGGCAGAAAAGCCCCTGACGAGCGGCCCTCCCGCTCACACCCGATAATAATTATTTTCGGTTTAAAGATTATAAATAAATTAAAAATACACTTGATTAGAGAAGCTGTGGACATACATATCCATGTACAATCTTTTTTTATAGATATGTTCTCCAGAAAATACATTTGCTTTTTCTTCGTTATCAAGTTTATTTTAAAACTAGCTACTACCCCCTCCTATGGGACGGGTATAAATAATTCAATACAATGAATTTTATCTTTTAAAATAAATTATAATGAATTTTAACTATCTTCTTTACATAGTGATATTATAGTTCACAACACAAATGTTGATGTATTTGATGTGTGTATGTGTGTGTGGTATATATATATATAAGTACTTGACAATATATAGTATTAAAATGTTGAAGTAAAAATTAATATATTAGATGCCGAAAAGAAACCTATCAATAAAAAGTTGATGAATGTAATATTGAATTTTTATGGTAGATGTGAGGCTAAACAATGTTTGGGATAGAATCATTTAACTTAGAAATTTTAAGGAGTATTGTAGCATTTAGTTAAAAGGTATAACAAACATTTTGTATTGTTCCGTCCATTTAAATAGTGGAGTTGAACGAAAAGGACTTGATTAGAGTAATAACTCAAATTGTAGGACCAAAATACGTCAAAGTCTTAAAACGGGATAAAAATAGATCAAGTGGGAAAAAAATAGGACCTCCAGTGGAATTTACTCTATCAAATACTCTCTTCGTCCCATAAAGATTATTCCATTTGGTTTTTAGCATTTAATCTACAATTTATTTTCTCCGACATGTTGACTTATAAAGTTAAATAATTTATAAGCATATGTTATTTCAATGTGTCTAGTTTCTAAATGGTATATTTTTTTAAAAAAATAACAAATTCTTCGTAATTAAAATTTGAGTCAAACACAAGTACAAAATAAAATAGAACAATCTTTGTGGGACTAGGGGATAATGAAAAGCTTACAAAATGTCTAGTATTTTTTAAACAAATATTTTCTTAAATAGAAATTTTTTCCAGTAAAATATTGAAACAATACAAAAATAAAATAAAAAATACAGAGATGTGAATTGTGAACCTTATATAAAACTCTCTTCATACTATAATTAGCTCCGGCAACATGATTTTTTAACACTTCTCGCAGTGTCCATTTCTTGTCATTAACTCCACTTGATACAGCGGCCTAAGTCCATAAGAACCATGTAGTTACCATCAATTTATTCTCTTAAATATCTTTGCGAGAGCATTGTTCTCCAGCCATCTTCTCATGGGTCTAGATCCATAAATGTAAAACAACCACATCCCCACAAGTACCATCAAGAACATTCATCAATCTTAAGTTCTTAAATTTACTAACATGATACCATCACTACTACTACTTACATGATCAAACTCTTTTTCAGCATATAGTTTACTGCATCATTCACCAATCCTAATTCCTCTCTCCTCATTGCCCGAATAATTTGCATAAAAGTACATAAGCACCACCAATACGAACATGTACCTTCTCGATTGTTACTTGGAAAACAATGGATGTTGCTTGCTATAGATTGGTAGAAGCAAACCAAAATGGTCACTACGCAAAATAGGGACCTCAAGCACCTTCACTTATTCATTTATCATTTTCTCCTTTAATATGATATAACAATGTTCTTTACATGTTACAGAATATTTGACGGGTATGCAAATAAAGGATTTAACCGGAAGTTCATGCAACTACTTCCTCAAAAATAGTATGAGTTCATATCTTAGCGCCAAAAACAGTTAATGATGAACCTCAATTTAGATACCACTCGACCATTTTTTAAGATTAAGTTACAAACCTAGGAACGCTGTGTACCAGAGTGGCCGAGAAGCAAGAAACCGAAAGCGGTCAATCCATATACCGTCGAAGTGTCGATCGTGTATACATAGTAGGGTCTGCTCGTCGTTCTTGCCGGGAAGTACCATAGCCTTAAAAAAGATGAACAAAGATCCAGAAAATTTGACCAAAACGATTTAGATGAATAGGTGAGGTGACAGAAAAATGGAAAATCGACCTTGCTCCGGCGTCTCTTGCAGTCTTGTTGCTGATAGCGAGCACGAAGGCGATGTGGTGGAGGGAAGTGACGAGAACGATAATGGGAATATAGAAAGAAAAAAATCAAGTGGGAGAGAAGCGAGCAGACAAAAGAGAGAATGAGAGAGAGCGAATGGACAGAGAGACGGGTAGGACAAAACAATTTGTATTTTCATAAGCGAAACAAAAGGTTGAGTTGCGTAGGTAACTCATAACAAAAGGTTGAGTCGTGAAGTATTAGTTGAGAGAATATGACAGATTTAATTTACAATCTCACAGAATATTTGATAAGCTACGCTTTGATTTTGTTGAAGATTTGAAGTCAGTTTCATATAATCCCGTTTTTCTATTTAAAAAAATAAAAAGATTTTCCACATGACAGCACCACCTTCTGTATGTTCATGTTTATATATTAATAGTAGATTTATTCAGTTACAAGTAACTTTTACTCAATAGTTCACCTGATTTTTTTAATTTCACCATATTTCTTTGTTTTCATGTCGACTTGTAATCTGTTTTTTTCAATTTCAAGTTTTCATGCATTCCTAATCCGATAATCAATTCATAATTTCATTAAGATGATAAAGTAGAAATGGTTGCTTTACTCTTGAATTGGCAACTAATAGTATGAATGAACACAACATTGTTTATTGTTGGAATCTTTCTTAATAACCTAAAACCGAATCAAGCCAGAATGAAAATCCATAAAATTACTATTTTGAATAGTGATTTCATCCGAATGTGAAATGAAATCTTCTGCTCATTTGTGTTGCTTTCTTCAATAGTTGGTGCTTTATCATCTGTATCTGACGGTCTGTCCTCCGTCACTCTTCTTAATAAACACAATATTGTTTATTGTTGGAATCTTTCTTAATAACCTAAAACCGAATCAAGGCAGAATGAAAATCCATAAAAGTACTATTTTAAATAGTGATTTCATCCGAATGTGAAATGAAATCTACTGCTCATTTGTGTTGCTTTCTTCAATAGTTGGTGCTTCATCATCTGTATCTGACGGTCTGTCCGCCGTCACTCTTCTTGTTGTTGCTTTTCTTCTAGCCCTCGTACTCCTACGCAATCTTGACTCTCTTGTAGCATTAGATTCAAAGATGGTAGCCCTTATGTGGCGCTGAGACTCATAAACCTATTACATATGTTTGATTTAGAATGTTGTTAATTAATACTCCCTCCGTCCGCAAAAGACTCCACCATTTGAATTTGTTGTTTCAATGTTCAATGTTTGACTCGAATTTTAATGAAGATAAATAGTTTTAAAAAATTCAGAAAAAATATATTCGGAAAATTTAGATTTCAAATTATGATACACATATGAAATATTTAATTTTCGGTGTCTAAACATTCGTAAAATAAATCATAGATTAAATACTGTGAAACTGTCAAAACAAATGGTGGAGACTTTTGCGGACGGAGGGAGTATTAAACTCAATAATTTTTATACCTGTAAATTTAGCGCTTGTAGGCGCGCGCCTAAAATTCTTGCATCATGTTGAGTTGTATGAACATCCTTCCAAGTATTCCCTTTACTTGGTTGTAGCAAAGACCATCAATCTACATGTCATTAATTTTAAATTTTCATGTGTTAAATATTGTACTAAAAAGATATGGATATTTACCCCAGCTTTCAAATATCAAGTTTCTGATTCAGGGCTTGATTATCTTGATGCAGTTTGCGCATCTCACTGTCGATCGTCGATTGCTGTTCATCAGAGGCCATTGCAAATATTTTGAAGCGTTCGAAGAGCGGGAACTGAATGAGGATGTGCGTATTGATGAGTGAATGGGTTATTTATAATATTATAATATTAATGTCTCTATTAGATTGGACTGTATCTACATTCTGTTATGGAGATATATCATTTACTATTAGTTGTAATCTTTTTCTTTATTTCAGCGCATCCCACTGAATCGAAAAAATGAATTTTGTGCAATGGAAAAAAAATTAATTGGTCCAAATGGCATTTTTTCAGCTAATGTAAAGTGTAAATACCGTTTTGCCCTCTTGTAAGTTCCTGCTTTAAGTAATAATAGAGGATATAGTGTAATGTGTTTGCTTCCGCAATAGGCCGTAATAATTTTTTTATTCAAACGTACGACATTCAAATATTTACAAATAAAAATAGTGAATAGATTCACAACAAAAATATATAAGTAGAAATTTTAGATTTTAAATTATGTTACATATATATGTTATTTAATTTTAAATATCTAAACATTCATAATAAAAAAACATAAATCAAATACTATAAAATAGAAAGAAAAAAAATGTATTACTCTATCCATCCCAACAAAATTGATACGTTTTCGTTTTCGAGCTTTCATAGCAAAATTGATACGTTTCCTAAAAATGAAATCTTTCACAACAACTTTACCTTATTACCCTCTATTTCACTTCATACTAAAAAAACTACTTTTATCTTATATGTATACTTTACATTTTTACCCTCTAGTCATTAATATTGTTTAATCTCTGTGTCCAGTCAAATGTATCATCTTTGGTAGGACGAAGGGAGTAATTATTTGAGCGCACGGGGAGTATAAGATTACATAATGGATATTATAGCGTAAAAGATAATAATATGAGAGAGGGTTAATTGTACAAATACTTTAAATGATGGTACACATCTATATGGCATATGAAGGGGTCATTATAGAAAGATGACGGGTCATCTATACGATACTGAAAACCGCGAGACCTCTGGCAATATTATTCCAATCAATAGGATCATAATTAAGCAAATTGGTATTGCATAATATAAAATTTCGGATCGAGAAATGAAACGAGCAAGTTCGAGCTCTGACAAGTCTAACGAGCCTTGAGCTCGAGCCCGGGCCGATTTTTAAGCTTGTATATTAAATGAGCCGAACTCGAGCTTGAGAGGTTTTGACTCGAAAAACTCGCGACCTTTATTGCGTCACACGTGAAATACTCATGATACCATTTTAATTGAGCTTGATTAAGGTTTGAGCTTCGTTGAGCCAACTGAAATGAAACGAGCATACCTAACTCTATTATCGAACCTCACAATTTTTCAAGCGGAATTCAAGTTTTTCATGAGCAGAGCTCAAAGCCCAATTTTAGGTCTGATGGATTTCAATTCTTTTTGAAAAATATAAAAGATACGAGGCATGATAGTTTGATTTCTTTGTTCAAAAGTCACTATCACAATACTTTAATAATGTCACTAGCTATCACAATACTTTAATAAGGTGATAGATATACGGCACTAATTGAGTAATTACTAATTGAATCATTTGTTTTAGCAGTTTCATAATATTTAATTTATAATTTTTTATAAATATTTAAATATTGAAAGTTAAATATTTTATATATTTATCATAATTTAAAATATTTATATATCTTTTTTCTGAATTTTTAAAATTATTTAATTTTATTAAAATTAGATGAAATGTTGAATTTCAAAACACTAAATGAAATTGCTCATTTTTTTTTGTGGACGACACAGTTCATTGGTTTTCTCACATTTTTGGCCGTGTTCACTATCTCCAATTTCACCCGCCTCTCTCCAATAATGTTATTCAATATTTTTCTCATCCATCTTTCAAATTAATTTTTATTTGAGCAAGATAATAATAATTATTTTTCTCATCCATCTGAGCAAGATGGACCAATTTTTTTCTTTCTTTCTGAAAAGGCAAATGGGATGAATTATTATATTATTGAATAAGAGATCTCGAGAAAAGGAAAGAACAAAAAAAAAAACAAAAAGCCAGAATTCAGGAAACGACAAAGAAACAAAGGAGGAACCCCCATCTTTTCAAATTTTCTGTAGCAGCCGCGGGAGCATTTGCATAATTGCATTTCATCTTTTTAGACCCAGCAATGTTCTTTACCCAAAATTTTTAATCAAAATTTCATTAATAAACCATCAAATTAACTCATGTTTTGTTTGTGTTTATTTGTAATGGAAATCTTTTTTGTTGAGAAATTTAGAGATTTGGTTTTAATTGATGAATGAAACATAGGAGTGAGTATTCGGTCGGTTTGGTTAAAATTGGTCGGTTTGGTCGGTTTGGTCGGTTTTCGGTCGTGGATGGTAAATACCGAATAAACCGAATTCGACCATAAAACCGAATAAACCGAAACCGATCGGTTTCGGTTTGGTTCGTTTTTCGGCCGAATAAACCGAACATATATGTTCAAGGGCGGCCAACAGCAGCACTGCAGCAACGTCGGGTTGCAAGGGCAAGGCGAGGCGAGGCGAGGTGCGGCCAGCAGCAGCAGCGTCGGGTTCCAAGGGGGGCGAGTCGGCGAGGCGAGGAGGAGGCAAGGAGCGGCCAGCAGGCAGTAGCAGCAGAGTCAGGTTCCAAGGGCGAGCCGGCAAGGCGGGGTGAGGAGGAGGCAAGGGCGAGGCGCAGCGAGGGCGAGGAGGACTCAGGAAGGAGGCAAGGGTGAGCTGGTCAGCTGGAGACTGGAGAGGCAGAGCGGCAGCAGCAACAACAGGCGAGGCGAGCAGTAGTGTAGCGTCGGGTTAGGGGAACTGGGAAGGGAAGGGAAGGGTTAAACTGAGAATTGATTGGGTAAAAATGTAATTGGGTTAGTTATGTATGGGTTGGGTTAGTTATGTTATGGGTTGGGTTAGTTATGGATGGGTTGGGCTTGGTTGGGCTTGGGGGGTGGATAATGGGGCTTGGGATGGTTACAGAAAATAATGGGTAATGGGCTTGGTCTGGGGCCTGGGCTCTGGCTACTAATTTGGATTGGGCTTGGTCCGAAGAGAATTCGGCTCTTCGTTTTCGTTTTTTCCCCTTCCTCCTTCAATTTCTCTCCTTCCCTTCACTCCCTGCATCCGATTCAGCCAATGGGCTTGGGAGAATTGGAGAGCAACCTGCAACCATTGAGATTTCAGGGATGGAACCGAATCCCATTGACGTCTCCGGCCTCATCGCGACGCCGACACCAGCCTGTTCTCCCCGGATCTTCTCCAGCAGTATAGTTCATCCAGATCGCCTGGAGCAAGCTTTCAAGGCTGCTTGGTATGGACAGGTTTCCTTTAAAGTACGTCAAGGTACAGGGACTCCTAACGACAATTTGTTCATATTTGATTTTGAGAAAAAAGAGCATCTTGAGAACGTTATTTGTCTATCTCTGTCGTTTAATAATAGAATCCTGATGCTTAAGTTACTTAAACCTAAAGATCAATCATCTACAATATAGTTTATTCATGTTAATTTCTGGGTTCAAATTTTGGATTTGCCGTATGGTTAGACTTCCCATGCTATGGGGGAAATGTTGGGAAAATATTTGGGTGTTGTGCAACATGTGCTTGTGGATGGTACGAACTTGAAGGTTTAGGTTACTATGGATATCAATAAGCCTTTAAGTAGGAATATTCCAACAATGCTCAACGGGGCAAAGCTATTTTTAGAAGTGAAGTGTGAGAAATTGCGAGATTTTTGTTACAAGTGTGGTATGTTGACTCATGTGGTGAAGGATTGCATGACTATGCATGCCAATTTATTTGGCCGTAATTTGAGAGCCCGTGGAACACCAAAGGGCCAAGTAGGCCGAAACTGGACAAAAATCACTCTGGTTCATCCTCCGACGATGCCAATGCCGCAGCTGTTGACACCCAATTTTGTCTGAACTAGTAATTTAGGTTTTTTTCGGTATTTTTATTTCATGTTATTGTTCCGTTATTTTATGTTATTTTTGTCACTGTTGTGTATTTTATGTGATTTTTGTCATTTTTACGTACTTTTTGTCATTTTTCGTTATTTTCATGAACTTTTATGTCATTTTTATTATTTCGTGTGCTTTATTATTTTCATGACTATATGTGCTTTTATCCATATTTTAGTCATTTAATTGTGGTTAATCTAAAATTAATATGTGATTATTTTATTTTATTAATTAAAAAAGAAAAAAAGGTGAAAAGTAGTTTTAAAAGATTAAAAACGAAAATTGAAGAAAATTTAAAAAAAAAGAGAGAGAAAAAGACATACTCACAAGCTTGGTCGTGCTTTTGTTGTTTATGTGTTTTTTTTATCGTTTTTTTAGTATTTCATGTGTTTTTGTTGTTTTTGTTATATTATCCTCCTCCTCCGCCGGCAACTTGCAACCTCTGCCCATCACCCATCCATCAAGCTTCGAATTCACCCTCATCATGAATCAAAGCTCATGTCAATCAAAGATTTCGACTATAAATTGAGCAATTTTCGTGAAGAAACAGAGGCTGAAATCGAAGAAAACCGGATCGTTTTAGCTCCGCCTATAAAAAACGTCCTCCACCTCCATTTGCGTTCTGGTCATCCTCGTCGGAAACCAACCCCTCCATCCTCACCGTCAAGCCTCCAGAAACTCAAAGATACCCCCCTCTCCGCCCAAAACCGCCGGAAAACGGCGAAAATCGCCGCGACCCGCCGAACCCGTTTGAACAAACCCACCCAAATTCCTCCTTTTACGGTTGATTCGTTCCGAACCAACAACGCCGGCGAACTCCTCTGCCTCCGATGCACTCTTTACGACCAAGCCCATCGCCGGAAAGCGCTAAATCACGACGAAACGGGCGGGTCGGTCAGACCCGCGAAGAATCTGCCGGTGACCCGGTCGAATCAAACGCCACGGCCACCTGGTAACGCGATCGATGAAGAAGAGGAGAAGAAGCTGACTGCACATTTTTTTTGGGTAAAATACAACTTCGGTCCTTGTCCATTTACTGTTAGTTTTGTGTCACTTAATCCCCTTTATTTATCCTTCGTTTCATTTAAGCCACTCTTTCAAGTTTAAAACTCAACATTTTGGGCACTAAGCCTAAACTTTTCTTTTATTGTTTTCTTTTTAAAATACTTGTTAATTTATTAAATTAAGGGTTGTTGCTCATCATTTACAATTTTCCTCATTTTTATCCATGTTTTCTTTTCCAACATTATTCCCTTTATAAAAAAAATAAAAAAGAAATTCAAGCAAAAATATAAAAAGAACCCGTGGTACAAATTTTGGGCACTCGAAAATTTATAATTTTTGCGCATAATTGACCATTGAATCCAGATTTCTCGTAGACCATTTTCAGGTTTCCAATCGACCTAGATAAAAAGATTGGTGACAACTCCTGTCAAAAATCACGTCGCTACAGATGGCGACTCCCCTGGGTACTTGTCAAGCCATATAACGGGTTTATTTTTAATTATTTGTTTGATTGTACTTTTTTGTGTTGTGTTTCTATTGTATATATTGTAACACACACACACACACACAACATACATGTTATATTCATGTTATTGAGCTTCCTACCCGAGCTCTAAACAAAATAAGTTCTTTCTAGGCGGAATACGGTGTCGTTGTACTTGTGAGATTTTATTCTTCAAGCCTTCATTGTTTCCTAGTAGGGAAGTAGTGCTAGCCCCGTGGGATTAATATTCCCGCATGGACTCGCGAAAACCTACGATCCGGGTTAATCCATTCCTTACATGTCCCTCGTGGGTAAAGATTGGGTCGTCGTTACTCAACGACGGGATTCGAACTACCCGGAACCTTTTTGACAAACTGTTCCTTACATATAGTTCACCCATGCCTAACACTTAGAACTGACCTTAGGTTTCCCTACCCATTATTTTGTTTTCACCTCTATGTATGATTCATGTCTCACATTCTAGTCATATTGTACAATTACCAAGGATATGTTTGTCTTTGATTTGGATTAATTTTTCAGCATCAAAAGTGAGCAATAAAAGCATCAAAATTTAGAAAATGAGGGACATTGCTAAGACTTAGCGGGACAAGGACGAGACTCCTCACCAGTTGCAAGAGTGACGAACATGGAAGCTTAAAATCACATCACACTGGCTAGCCACACAAGACTTGACAACTTGTCGAATGGTTGAGACACCCAAGTAATCGCACCGAGTTAAATGAGACAAGTATAGTAGCTTGAGATTGGTCAGGATCTTTCATGCAATTGTCAATTCAATCATTTGATTCTTTATACTTGTACATTTTTGTATATGATTTACACTAATCGGTGTTCTTTTTCTTTTGATCTTTTTATGACATTCACACGCATCATATTTCTTCCAATTTTCAACGACACACCTCTGAGATTGCACATCAATCATGCATTTAAGCATGTTGTATATCTTCAGCACATCATTGAACATTTTTCTTAACATCGGAACCTACAAAAGTGGAAACATGTTGCAAAAAGAGCATGCGGGCAATTTTATGACAAGAAATGATTTTTATGACCCTCGATTGTGACATGGAAAGATAGTTTCTCACAAATCGTCTTTAAGCTAGGTCCAATACGTAGATCTATGAAAATTGATGAATAATTGAAAAAATCTTAATTTCACTCTAATCTTTGAGAGCTTGCCAAGATAACTTGAAAGTTAAAATCACCTAAATTGAGTCCGAATCTAGGTATTCTCTTTGTTACTATGGACCTCTGTTATTCTTTTCCTTGAAATGAGAACGGGTAAATGTGCACTTTGACATCCTTCAACAAAATACCACACCACAGGTCAAGCATTCTCTTTTCCGTTTCGAGACTCATTCATCAAGACACAACATAAACAATGTCATTGATGAGCTAAAAAGAGGACTGGATAGTGGCTATCTCGAAGACATTACCAAACCTTGTGAGAGCAATTCGGATGAAATGTCGCCTCAACCGCTAGATGGTTATTTCTCGGCATCAAAAGACTAGTCATCTCAAATATTCTTTCCAAAAGGAGAGAACCTCATTCATCAAAAAGAAGAAGCATGAGAACAAAAGAACATTTCAGATAATTGCTACGGTCGAGATCAAGTCAAATTTCATTCATCAATCCCAAAGTCAGATCAACAGTCATGATGCCTTCAACACATCAATACCCATGACTCTGAAAAATGAAGAAAAAAAATGTGTCCAAAATATTATACTCCGCTGTCTTTAGTTCAAAAAATCTAAAGCTATGAGTAGTGCTAGTAGCCATTTGTCTTTGCATTTTAGTCAGAAGTAATCAGGTGTAGCTAGCAACCACTATTTACGCTCGCATGAAATTGACTTAAAAAACGCAAGTTAAACAAGGTCCGGCCCGAAAAAAATGAAAGAATGGAAAAGTGAGTCATGGAGTCTAAACTGAAAACCTTCAAAGGCGGTTTAGAGTGAAGACATAATTTAAAGGCAGATTCACCATCTCAATGATCCGAGGAGGCAACATACACCTGAAGCAGTATCAACAAATTCTCAAGTTTCTCAAGAGCAGTTCCACACATCATGAGAATTAGGGGGCACCATTTGAGGTCATTATTGCTGGATAAGGCAGTGATTTCGTTATTGGCACTATTAGGTCTTGCAAAGAATTTGCTCATCAGCAAAATTACCAGGCCTTTTGCCTAAACTAGTTTTCACAGCCCATATCAATGGATGCCATTTGCCTTAAGAAGCATTCGGATGATATTATTTCTTCACCTTAACCTCCACATAAGACCATCGTTCATGCTAAAAAGCCATTTTCCACTCGCACATCTTACTTCTTCAAGTAGAAAAGGGAAAGAATAACAAAGTTATAATAATAACACAAAGATCATCATATATCTTGTCAAGCTCTACAAATTGATAAGAGTTTTCTTTAAGGACCAACCGTTAAACATTAATGAGTATGGATCTTATGGCATACATGGTTTAAAGACTCTGTTCGAAATACGCATTTTGTGATCACAACTGGGGCAAATAGATCATTCACTCATCTAATTGTTCTCGGGGCAAAGGAATCCGTGAATGGAAAACAATTTTTGGACAATCAGGTAAGATCATATCAGGCAAGATGAACGTCGTGCTCATGAAATAAGTTGAGTTAAGACTTTTGCATCTACCATGCATCATAGATTTTGATTGAAAATCTGCATCATTGGTTTTAATTGAAGATCTCCATCATTGCAAATCCAAAAGCATTTTCAGAGTCATGATCCTCATGTGTCATACATAATATCATCATTCATTCTCAAAGACAGGCTTAAGAAACTCACCGACTCGGGTTTTGATACCAAGACGGGAGGATTCTGATGAGAAACTCTCTAAGATGACAATGATTCATGTTTACTTCGGCTTGGAAGCTTGCACGTTTCACTTAAGCTTTCCACATTATCATGATACAGTAACACATTATCTTTCTCTTGTTTCATCTTGTACATATGGGGCACATTGCAAATTGCACATAGTCAAAGACTACGACCCTCGAAATTCGCACTTTTTATGCGATTTCACATTTTTGAAATTTAGTCGTTTCATCAAACTCCACTCATTTTGGAAATTCGCTCACTATGTGGGATTTCACATTTTGAAAATCTCGTAATTTGTCAAACTTCTACCATTTAAAAACTCGTTCGTTTCACGAGATTTCTCATTCGAAGTTTAGTCATTACTCATTACGTCAAACTTTGTCATTTTCCAAATTCGCTCATTTTATGCGATTTCACATTTTTAAAGTTTAGTCGTCTCATCAAACTTCACTCATTTTTGGAAATTCACTCACTTTGTGCAATTTTACATTTTTAGGAAGTTTGGTCATTTTGTCAAACTTCGTATCAATCTCATTCACTTAGGTTTTTCATTAAAGGCAAGGAAGGTTCCGTAGCCTTAACTCATGAGAGAAAGGTTTCTCTCCCTGAACGGTAAGAAAGTTCTCCCATTCTCTTCATCCCAAGTCACCGGAGCATCACTCAAAGATGGTATCATCATTTCAGCGAAAAGGTTGGTCCCAACTCTGGTTGCCAAGCATTCAATGTCCGACCATTTTCAGCTCTTCCTTCACAAATAACAATAAGGTTCTTGTTATTCAGTCACATAATGATAGAAACGTACCTACCATTTTTCTCCCTTCATGATAATTTCTTGTCACCAAAGGTGAGGAAAGTTCCTCAACCTCAATCGTGAAAGAAAAGTTTCTCTTAGAATGGTAAGAAAGTTTTCACCATTCATCTCAAGATATCAAGTCTTCCAACAAACAAGCAAATAAAGTTCTTTCGCTCAATAAGGGAAAGAAATGTTTCTTCCTTCATGAAAAACAAGAAAGTTATTATTCGTTCACAACTATCAACCATCATTCATCAACTTTTGTCAAGTATTGAGAAAGTTCTCAATCTCAAATGCTTGAGGTAAAGAAGGTTCCTTAACCTCAAAATTTTCTTCCTTCCACGATTTCATCAAACTCCTCACTTTTAAAAATTCGCTCATTTGGCGCAATTTCTAATCTCAAAAGTTTAGTCATTTCACAAACTTCTCATCAATCGCAATCACTTGGATCTTCACTAAAGGTAAGGGAAGCTCCTTAACCTTATTTCGAACAAAAATGATTTTCTACGTCTATGGTAAGAAAACTCTTATCATTCTGGTCATTTCAACATCAACCAGGATTTTTCACTAAAAGACATGGAAAGTTCATTCACCAAAGTCCGGAGAGAATGGTTTCTCTTCCCATATGGTAAGAAAATTCTTATCATTTCTTGATATCAACCAAAAGAGAGGAAAGTTCCTCAATGTCGAACGTGAAAGAAAAATCTCTCTCCTGGATGGTAAGAATGTTCTCACCATTCACTTCATCTTGATATTTCAATCAAGTCTTTCGACAAAGAAACATGGAAGGTTCCTTCATTTCACGAATAATAAAAAGGTTCTTGTTATTCAATCTCAACTTTCAGATCGATCAATCAGTCATACACTTTTGTCGAGCATTGGGAAGGTTCTCAATCTCGAACCATCGAACAAGAAAGATTCCTCCGCTTCACGAACAATCAGAATGTTCTTGTTGTTCGATCACAACTTTCAACAATCAGTTAGTCACCACCTATTTTAACTGTCTATTGGGAAGACTATCAATCTTGAATCTTGAGTAAGGAAAGTTCCTTAACTCTAAATAGCGGGAAAGTTTCCGCTATTCAATTCAATGAGATGTTGAATGAAGCAAGGAAGGTTCCTTCACTTCGAAAGGTAAGAAAAGTTTCTTTCTTTCATGAATAACGAGAAGGTTCTCGTTATTCGCCGGATAAAATTTGGGGCCATCCTACTTTGTGCGTTTCATTCTTAATGAAACACGCAAAGGGGCAACTGTTGACACCCAATTTTGTCCGAACTAGTAATTTAGGTTTTTTCGGTATTTTTCCGTATTTTTATTTCATGTGATTGTTCCGTTATTTTACGTTTTTTTGTCACTTCCGTATTTTTATGTGATTTTTTTTGTCATTTTCATTATTTTTACGTACTTTTGTAATTTTTAGTCGGACCCGTTTGAACCAACCCACCCCAAATTCCTACTCCTACGGTTGATTCGTTCCGAACCAACAATGCCGGCGAACTCCTCCGCCTCCTACGCACCCTTTCCGACCAAGCCCATCACCGAAAAGTGCTAAATCACGACAAACCGGGCGGGTCGGTGACCCGGGCGAATCCAACGCCATGGGCCTCCACTCGCTGCGCCACTTCCGCCACCGCCCTCTCCGGTCACCGTCGGGACGATTTGTCGCTTTCTCCGCCGAAAAACCGACGCAGCCGCTGACCGCCGTCTTCTCCGCCACTTGGTAACGCGATCGATCGATGAAGAAGAGGAGAAGAAGCCGACCGCACCATTTTTTGGGTAAAATACAACTTCGGTCCTTCCCTTTTCTTTTAGTTTTGTGTCACTTAAACCCCATTATTTATCCACATTTCATTTAAGCCACTCTTTCAAGTTTAAAACTCAACATTTTGGGCACTAAGCCTAAACTTTTCTTTTATTGTTTTCTTTTAAAATACTTGTTAATTTATTAAAATAAGGGTTGCTGCTCATCATTTACAATTTTCCTCATTTTATCCATGTTTTCTTTTTCAACATTATTCCTTTTATAAAAAATAAAAAGAACCCGTGGTACCAATTTTGGGCTCTCGAAAATTTATAATTTTTGCGCATAACTGACCATTGAATCCAGATTTCGTAGACTATTTTCAGGTTTCCAATCAACCTAGGTAAAAAGATTGGTGGCGACTTCACAAAAATCACGTTGCTACAACAACCAATCGATAGTATATTACCAATCCGGTAGATAGTGGCTAGCGAAAGACAAAGTGGAGACCTTGATGACTGCAAATGAGAGACACCAAGATTTCTCAGCGCAGAGAAGAGCAAAGGAGGTGGGTGTGTAGTAAATACCTTATTCAAGGAGGCACCACTCAATATATAGAGTAGTGGCGGTGCCGTCGAGGACGGCCTTGATTGTGGGAATCGTATCATGAATGCGTAATTGATTGTGGGCCTTGATTATTGCTGCTGTTTGTAGGGTTGATCCCCCGATTATTGCTGTCATTTGTGGGAGTAGACCGCTTTGAGATTTATGAGGAGCGGGAAACTACTTAACCGTTATTATACGAGGACCCTCATCGTATAAACGAGGGGTCCTCATAGTGATGACGTCAGCGTTTGGAACGACTTCCTTAGGCCCATATATATCACCAACCATCCTCGTAGTGAGGAACGCCGCAGATCCTACCTCCCGTGGTTCGTGTGTGGCCTATTCTCGTGGTTTAGGAAAAGTTGGATTTGGTTCCGTAATGTAAGTGAGCTCGGCTTCTCCCGAGGTTGAGCATAGGGCTTCGTGGTTGCAGACTTGCCATCACTCCCTAAGTAGGTTTTATCTCTTCAGGATCCTCCTTTTATCTTTGCGTGGAAAGTGGTAGATCAGTTGCACTTCCCTCTACCGCTAGGCGAGGGGTGGGGATCAGGAAGGGCCCGAGGCAGGCCACTGGGTTATGCGGCTAAAACTTCTGCTCCAGGGAGGAAGAGAGCAAAATGGATTCAAATGGAGTTGAAGTAGAAGAGCTGGTGGATACAGAGGCAGGGAAGAGCATTGGCAGTCTGCCCTGCCTAGAGCAATGAGCGCTTTATTGTCGGGTGGGAGGGGTTTGGAGTCTCCCTCTCCTACCTATGTTTTCAAATTGACTCGGGATTTTCTCCAGTATGGGTGCATGATATATTTTTCAGAGGTCATTTATTTGGCTAAATATGTTCTTCCTGGCGTTTATGCAAGGACCGGGCCTTGTGTAGCTTGCTTCTGGCAGCTAGCTTGGTGGAGGAGGTCGGTGGCCGGGTATTACGTGAGAGATATTGCGCACAGATGCCTGTTTAAAACTAAAGAGAGCTATGAATAGCTTATCCTAGCCCGGATTAATCTTGGATTGACTATCATTTACTTATAATGTTTTGGAGATACATGTCCTCTATCTTTTCCTAGAAATTTATTTTATGAACTTCTTTTATTGTTAAATTTTCATACAACCTTAAGTTGTGTGATGCGAAGGTCTGGCTTTGCTCACTTCCGTTTAGTTGGTTTTATTTGATGTATAGGGCTTGGTCACTGAATTGGCTTTTCCTCAACCTTTTCTTTTGTCTTCTAAATGAATGCATTCACTTTTCAAAAAAAATGTAAAATATGAAGAAAGTAAATGAAATAAAATAAAATTGATGTAAAATTTTTTCATAAAAGAAAATGTATCAAATTTTAAGAGATGAAGAAAATAATCACATCAATTTGAAATATTTAATCATTTTCTAAAACTCTAACAAAAACACAAACACACACCAATCTTTTGCTCATTTTTTTTTGAGAATATCGTGTGAATATCCTACAGTACTTTTTAGAACCCACCCGTTGGCAGCAAGTCGTTGCGGACGGTTAAGTCGAGATTTTGATTATAGTGAGTTCTTTTTCACAACCATCCACATTTGTTTTGGTGCCGGAAATTTATTTTGGATAAGATGTATGTGAGTAGCGAAATTTGAAAAAGAATAATAATTTGATAAAGAATTAATGAAAAATTGATAAATTTATGTTTGTTTTGTGTATTAAAATTGAGGAAGTTGAATTTTTTTTTTATATAGAAAAGTTGATGTTAAACTGAGCCTTTATAACAATTCAAATCTTCCTCTTATTTCACAAATTTCACTTTCAATTTAAAAAAGTTGCCCCTAATTTGCGATGTGTTGTCTGCTCAAACACAACCAAAATTATTGGAGGATTACCCCGGGAAAATCATTTTACACCCTTTGTGGTGTGTTACCCAAACGGAAGATACCGTGTAGAAAACGGAGGAAGTTGGGGCCTTGGGGGCGGTAAAACAAGTTGAGCAGGTGGTGGGCCTAATGGCAGTGTTTGTATGAAAGCATTTCGGACTCATTTATTTACCACATATGTGGAAAAACATATACTTAAATATACTACTAATTAACTAACTCAACTAACTAATCTATTAAACCAAAAGACTAAAACACCCTTTGTAGAGATTTATTAAGAAGATAAATTTGACATTTTCATGGTATGTGTTTTTCCACATATGTGGTAAATAGACACTCACTTTCAGTTTAGGTGTGAGTCAATGAATTCGGGTTAATAACATAAAAAGTTTTAAGTTTATGACTTCTTGTTCAAATAACACCTTAATTGTGTTTCTATTCACTTTTAATATTTTGTTCAACTTAAATTATATTAAGGAAAAATTTTATCAAAATTGCTCAATATATATATATTGACACCCAATTTTTGTCCGGACTACTAAAATCTAGTTTGTAATTATGATTTTTCGATATTATTTTCGTATTTTTCATTTCACGTAATTTTTGTCATTATTTTATGTGATTTTTGTCATTATTCTACGATGTTTCACTCACGCCGATCTAATGAATGATGACTGATACGACAACGTAAATGACGCTGATCTGACAATGTAGTGATGCTGATCTCACAATGTAGTGATGCTGATATCACAAGGTAGTGATTAGGCATGACAACGGTTCGGATAATTCGCGGTAGGGGTAAAACCGCTAACCGCAATCTGCGGTTTTTTTCCTATCCGCGGATTGAAGTATTGTCCTTCGCGGTTAGTTTCTGACACTCATAACCGTTAACCACGGATATCCACGATTAGCGGTTATATCCGCGGTTATTAACTCAATCTATTATAAATACCTAAATATCAATAATTTTATCAAAATATACCGTAAATAAAGCAACGCTTCTAAGTTCTAAGCTTCCTTCCGTTTAAATTTCTACAGTGTCCCGTTTGGGTAACGCACCACTCGTGGTGGGTGGATGGTCGCCATCACCCCTCTCCCTTTTCATCGGGTCGTAAAGTTATGTTCTCCGTTTTGTTCGTGCATGCGCTTTTGTCTTTCCTTTTTGTTTATCTTTTATTTGCTTTAGTTGGTTTACTTTAATTAGAAAGTAACAGCTTGCATCAGTTTCCCTTGTTTTCATGTTTTCGTGTACCCTTTATTTGTTTTCTTTCATTTTTTTAATTATTCTTCCTTATTAATTGCAGCCCACCAACTACTTATTAATCTTATCTTCTCTCTATTAATTATCTTTTCTCTATATACATGAATATAGATAAATGTATTTTAATTGATCACTCCTTTTTATAGGAATCAAAAGTTATCATTTTTTTCTGTTTTTTTATTGACGCATTTCATATATTTATTTTCCTAATTTCCTATAATGCATCATTTTGTCATAAATAAATAGTTGTATGAAATGAATACTTATATTTATACAACTAATATCAAATTATATGAGTTTGAAGGAGCATAAATTAGTTTTATTATCATTCCAGAAAAAAAGTTGTGTACGGATCGAAAACTAAAGTAAATTGAACAAAAATAACTGTACGAAACAACAAATCTTTTGTATTTATCTGAACTTGAATTGTATGAACCTTAATCCAATTTGTTTTTTAATGGTAATTTGTAAGGTTTATTATATTTGAATAATTGTATGGAAAAAGTTCAATTGTGTGCAACTAACACTTTCAAAATTCTTTCTTAACAGAACAAAATTTCTTTATGTAAACCGACTAACAAATATATGGAGTTGATTTAATACAAATGGAAGCTTAATATGTACAAATGAAACATCATTACGTACAAATAATTCAGACATCCAAAAAATATACAAACCAACCTAACTTTTAAATCACATAACTTCAATTTTCTCACTATTCTCGTAAATATACAAATATTCTCATATAAATCAAATATAATATGTTACGAATTTCGATTGCTTACATTATAATATACAAGTTCATAATTGATATTCTCTTTTTTGAAGAACTACATATCTTTTTAACTGGAGCTTCCCAATGTCCGAAATTTATGTAATTACGCTTTACGATTTAACGATAAAAGTTTATTCACTAATAGTACTTTTATGAACAGGATAGGACCCATGCACCTGCATCTGGATTAGGCGAAAATGGTATGTGAATATCAATTGTGCATGTTTATTGTTTTTATTGATGAATGAACGATCATATATAGGAAAGACCGTAAATGGGCGAAGAACGTGGTTGGATGTATCAGCGCTTTGAGGAAGGGACTCGCTATATAAGTGAAAGATTTTTCACCGGACTTCAGGAATTCTTGGATTACGCTTTTGTTGTTGCTAAATCGAATGGAGAAGAACTGGTGAAATGCCCGTACAATTTGTAAAAATAGATACTATTATGATCGAATTACAATTGGCAATCATTTACTGTTAGACGGATTTACACCCAATTATCATGTGTGGGATTGCCATGGTGAACGACCTGAGATTAATCCATGTGTCTATCGAGGTTATCGCTTTGACGAAGTAGCGTCGACATCATCAAATCGCGCAAGTACAAGTAATCGGAATACATAATTCTTCCGATGGTAGCCAAGAACGGCCGACTTACGAAGAAATGGTTCGTGACGCTGGGGTTTCATGAGCACTCTAATAATTTTGAAAATGATCGAGTAATGACGATGAGGACGCTTTCAGCTCCCAAGTGCCAAACGAAAGGGCGCAACGGTTTTTGAATCGTGGAGCATGCATCAAAACCTCTATATGAAGGTTGTGGTGATAAGTACACCAAATTATCGGTTGTAGCGAAGTTGTTGAGTATGAAAAGTCAACACAACGTATCGATGCCTTTTTCTCCGAGATGATCAGATATATCAATGAACTATTACCCGGAGGAAATTCGTTGCCAACAAGCATGTTTAGTATGAAAGCTATGTTGAAGGAGTCAGTTACCGTATAAAATAATTCACGCTTGCGAGAATAATTGTATGTTGTTCTACGGTAGCTTCAGAAGTTACCGAATTGTAGGTGTGTGGAGCGGATAGGTATCAAGTGTGTGCCCCGGGTAAGAAACCGAAACCGAAAAGGTTTTGCGATATTTACCAATCACCGAGCTGCTACAACGGCTTTACCACTGCCTAAAACAGCAGAGTTCATGACGTATCATATTAGAGCGAGAGGAAATGTATCCGCACTGCTTGACATCCATCTCAAGGTGAGGCTTGGAAACACGTCGACGAAATGTATCCGGATTTCGCACAGAGTACCGAAGCGCACGATTGGGGTTAAATCGATGGCTTTAACCCGTTGTCCAAACAGGACAATCGTATTCGATGTGGCCGGTATTCATCGTTGTTTACAATCTGCCGCCTGATTTGTGCATGAAGGAGCCGTACACTTTCATGCCTCTGCTAATTCCAGGTCCCCGGTCTCCTGGCCGTAACATTGACGTGTTTCTACGTCCACTGATTGAGGAGCTACAAGTTTTATGGAATACGGGAGTGGAAACTTGGGACACGCACCGTAATCAGAACTTTGATATGCGAGCATGTTTGCTTTGGACCATAAGTGATTTTCCGGCGTACGGAATGCTATCGGGCTGGAGTACGCATGGAAGACTTGCATGCCCATACTTGCATGGGTGATGTTAATAGCTTTCGGTTGAAGCATGGACGGAAAACCAGATTGGTGGGTCACATAGGAGATTTCTACCACGTCGGCATGCTCTGCGTAACAATACCACGTCTTCTTCTTCGCATTTCACTCTCGGTTCGTCTCCTCTCCTCCCAAAACCACCGCCTCACCGCCGTCGGCCGCCGGCCGCCGCCACCGCTCGGGCTCGTCACCGCCGCACCGCCGCAGCCTCCCTTGCCCTGTGAGTTTTATTTTCGAATTCCACGGTTAGTTTTTGAGTTTTTTGAATTTGTTTCATTGATTTGTGTTTTTGAAATTTTGAGTGGAAATTAGTTTAAATCAATTGGAATTAGTTGAGATTAGTTGGAGTTTTGTGGAATAGGTTAGTTTGTGAGTTTTGTGGATTTATGAATTTTGTGGAATTATTTGAGATTTTGTGAATAGGATTTTGTGAATAGGTTAGTTTAATTATTTGTTGAGATTTTGTGAATAGGATTTTGTGAATAGGTTAGGATTTTGTGAATTTTGTTTAATTATTTGTTGAGATTGTTGGGTTGGTTGAGATTATTTGAGATTAGTTGGAATTTTGTGAATTTTGTGGAATTAGTGAAATTAGTAAATTAGTGAATTATTTGTGAATTCTGTGGAATTAGTTGAAATTAGTGAATTAGTGAAATTAATTAAATTAGCCCATTAGTGAATTTAGTTAAAATTAGTGAAATAGTTAAATTAGTGAATTTAGTTGAAATTAGTGAAATTAGTGAATTAGTTAAATTAGTGAATTAGTGAATTTAGTTGAAATTAGTGAATTAGTAAATTAGTGAATTATTTGTGAATTTTGTGAAAGTAATGAATTATTAATATTAGTTGAAATTAGTGAAATTAGTGAATTAGTGAAATTAATTAAATTACTGAATTAGTTGAATTTAATTAGTTGAAATTATTGAATTAGTTGAAATTAATTAAGTTAGACAAAGTAGTGAAATTAATTAAATTAGTTAAATTAGTGAATTTTTTAATGGTTCGAGATATGGCGGACACACCATCCCGTAGCCAGGATGCGTCGACAGGCTCGGGTTCACGTGGCTCGGGCTCACGTGGATCGGGTTCACGGACGCTTGATTTCTCTCGCGGGAGGCGTGGTCGCGGCTCTCGCACATCGAGCCGCCCTGGACCGTCGTCCCACAAACCCGAGCACACCGAATCGGTGGAGCAGCCGATCCCTTCTCCTCGGCCCGATGCTCGACCTGCCCAGCGCCGACGTACAGCAGGACCTCCTGCGCCTCCTCTTCCCCCGCCCGAGAGGGGTCCTGATGGGAGGTTGGTCGCGCACATCGGCCAGTAAGTTTTTAATTTTAAGTTTTCATAAATTTACTAATTTTAATATTTTATTTCTGCACGTAACATTCAACTCTTATGCAGTTTGAAATGTGCGACGTCGGGCGTGCCCAAGGCGATCGGGGCGATCGTCGCCAAAGAAGTTCAAAGGCTTCCCGCCACGTACTCCGACCTCCCGCGGATGAGCAGGGAATTATATTAATCCACAACTGCAACACCATTCTCACAATTCTTCATTATGGATATAACAAACTAGCTGGTACCCTCCTATGGGACGGGATAAAAAGAATTAAAGTCTATGTCTTGATACTATCGATGTATTCATATAAATTCTTGAAAAAATAACTCATATGCTATTTTATTTAAGGGTCAACAACTAAAAGAGTAAAACATTCAAGTTTACTGTTTCATGTGTATGTTACTATTTCAAATTAATAAAACTCACAAATTGGTCTTATTTGTCCAATTTATTGTACTTCTTTATCTCTGATGTTTTTTTAAATTATTTTTGCTTTTATCGGGGCCAAAAGTAAAAGTGTTTTAGTTTTTCTTTTTTACTTTTTAAAGTACTTCTAATTTGTTTTATTAAAACATTGAATATTTAATCGATCAACGACTGCGAAGCACGGAGACCCAATACTTATATATACATATATAGTAAATTAACTATTTTATATGAAACAAAATTACATTATGAATATATCACTCATATTATAAAATAAGAAAACAATCTACAAACAAAACGTACACCATCAAAATATAAATTTTAAGAATTTGATGTTAGAAATATTACGAAATTATAGTGCTTACATATTTTCAGAAAATTTACTTAAATAATTTTTAAAAACATATGAATAAAATATTTTATATCATACTTACGTAAAATCATATATAAAATAATTCAATTATTTATAATAATTATTAGAAGACTTTATTACAAATTTAAGGTAATTTATCATATTTAAAAAATATATAATTATTACAATTAATAATACTCACAAATATAGTTCTAAAATAAATTACTTTTACATATTAAAAATGATTTGAATATAAATTGTAACCCGAAAATCCTACAAATTGCGGGTTGGGCTTATCTAACCCAATTTTGTTTTAACATCCAACATTGTCCAAACTCTCAACCCTTAAACAACTAAGCCCAAATTTTTAGCCCAACCTATAACCCAACCCAAACCCAAACCCATCTACCCTCATATAAATAACCCGATGTCCAACACTCTCACGTTTCTAACCCTACGAGCCGCATCTCTCTCACTCACTCTCTTTCTCTCTTGTTGTATTCAACCGTACACTACGTGGGGAGGAGAGGCCTCACTGCGGCCTCAGGCGCAGTTGGCCCGTAGTACCAACTGCGGCGACGGCCGCAGTGAGTGCCGCGGTAAAAATGTCCGCAGTTTCGAACTCACTGCGACGTCGGCCGCGGTACGTACTGCGGTCTCACTGCGGCCATGGCCGCAGTAACCAATTTGAATAATTAAAAAAAAAAGTGGACGAATCCGGATGAATGTTCATCCGGATTCGTCCAATGAAACCCAGAAAATTCGAAGAAGAAGAAGAAACAGAAGAAGAAGAAGAAGAAGAAGAAGAAGAAGAAGAAGAAACATAAAAGAAAAACAGAGGAAGAAGAAGAATTCGAAGAAGAAAAAGAAGAAGAAACAGAAGAAGAAGAATTCGAAGAAGAAGAAGAAGAAGTTGAAGAAATAGAAGAAGAAGAAGAATTCGAAGAAGAAGAAGAAGAAGAAGAAGAAGAAGAAGAAGAAGAAGAAGAAGAAACTAAAGAAGAATAAGAAGAAGAAACAGAGGAAGAACAAGATGAAGAAGAAGAAGAACAAGAGGAAGAACAAGATGAAGAAGAAGAAGAACAAGAGGAAGAACGAAGAAAATGAAGAAGAATGGTGCGGCGGATGAAGAGAAAGGGGAGTTTTAACCCTTAAAAAAAATTACTGCGGCCTTACTGCGGCCAAGGCCGCAGTAAATCTTACTGCGCAAATTTATCGCGCCTTATCATGCGGCCAAGGCCGCAGAAATCTTATCGCGCCAAGAATCGGGCCATTTATCACAGAAATGGGCTTATCATGCGCCCAAACCGCAAAGACGGGCCGCAGTAAGAAATGTCTTCCCCACGTAGTGGTATATTCATACCGAATTCTTATTGTTCATACTGAGAAACCATCAAAACCGTCTCGTACATAGATGCATTTTCGTCGAGTGTCCATGATGAAAAAATGTTTTCCAGCAGCCTCCGATGGCGGTGAACATGATTAACATTTTTTCCATCATGATTTCCACTTTCTCTTTGTAAAAAATTGTTCAAAGATTTATATTTCCACTTTGATCATACATTTTTCTTATCTTCTCCCTCAAACGTACCGATAGAACTTCAACCGTGTTCTTACCAATTTATTGAGGTTTTTCATGAGAAACCACCAAAACCGCATCGTTGATGCATTTTTGTCGATTGTCCGCCTGTCCGCCGTGAAAAAATGTTTTCCGGCGACCGCCGATGGCAGCGAACATGCTTAATATTTTTTTCTTCCATCATGATTTCCTCTTTCTCTTTGTAAAAAATTGTTCAAACATTTATATTTTCACTTAGATAAAACATTATTTACTATCATGGTGTTAACGTGTAATAAAAAATAAATATGATTTATTTGATAAAATATATAGTACGAAATCAGCAAATAGCACCATCATTTGCCTGAATTTTTTCAATCTACAGGTGGAGGTATTTAAATCCCGTTGAAAGCGATCTAATGTGGTCTGCAGCTAGTGTTGCGTGCGAGACATCATGCTTGGCAAAAATGATTAGCGGGTTGTTTTGAATTTGGTTGACTAATTAATATGTATGATTGAATTCTTTATAAATAAGTTCTGTATTTATAATGTGGAATGTCTAGGATGTAGGTTTGAGATCGAGTTTGACACCTTATTTTGTGGGTTGTTTCGAATTTTTAGGAAGTTTAGATATAATATGTTGTAGATTCAATCTATTTGGATGTTATCTCTTGATTAAATTCATCATGTGGTTTTAATAAATATTAAAAAATATTTTACATGTGGCATGTTCTCCTTCAATATGTTCTTGTTTATATATTAATAGTAGATATGAGATATAAATTCTCCCCTCACAATAACCCTATCAATGTATCTAATAAAACAAAAACAAAAACGAATTATTTCATACCACATCTATAAACATAATGTATCATGTTATGTACATAATACATTTATTTACATGCCAAATATATATATATATATATATATATATATATATATATCCAATTATATATGAAATAATAAGAAATAAAAAAAATATTTATTTAAGCTACTTACATAGTATGCATTTAGTTATGTACATTCTACATACAGCTACCTACCAAATACATTCAGCTACATGTACGGGCAATTTCAAAAGAAAAAAAATCAGACTACATCCATTATGCATAATCCATAAATACATCCACTTACATAGAAAACTACACTCAGTTACATATTAAATAAATTTAACTATATAAGCAAAAATGACATAAGAGATTAATTATTTCAAATTACATTCATAATATATATAATACATCCAGTTGTATACTAAATACATCTCGATATATACGAAACAATGACAAAAAATAATTATTATTTCAAACTATATCCATAATACAAAATACACTGAGTTACGTGTATAGTGCATTCACCACATACCATATACATCCAGTTACATACAAAAAAATAAATAAATTTAAAAAACGTCCATAATACATTGCGCATCCAATGAAGTACATAATACTTCGAGTTACATACCAAATCCATCATTAGCTACAGTGACCTCCACTGGGATTTACTACACCGACCACTATATATATATGTGCTTATAAATTCTATGCCATTAATTCATACAAATTCAATCTCATCACAGTTGTTTAATTACAACCTGTTATACATTTTATAGATTATCATATCATTAATTACAGAACAATTTCACCACAAATACGTAGGACTCGTTTGGTTGCATGAATAAAAAATAGTGGTATTGGATAATTAAGATGAGATAGAATGAGATTATTTAGGATAAGATTGGATGAGATTATTTAGGATATGATATTTAGATGAGATTATATCAAATAGGTTTTTCATATTTTCAATTTTCTCTTTTTGTCTCATTCCTCCATATTATCACTTGGTGGGTGATGGGTTATTTACTCCCACTTTTGTGGGATAAAAGTGTTTGATTGAAAATAGTAGTAGTTATTTGTTTGAATAGTAGTAGGTATTTGTTGGATGATTACGGTGCAATTAATGAATCCATTCTCTCAAAATTCATATAATTATAAAACTAAAAAATCCGTAAAACTGCAAAATAAACCATACCGTTTGATTTGAAATTGAAAATCGTATGGAAAATTAAAAACATTAACTGTAATATGTCACGCGCTTACCTTTTCAGTTTTCACGAGTTACAGTTGACTACTTGTTTCGATTGCATAATTTTCAAAACATAAATGCTGATAACGAAATGCATGTTAAGAGGGGAAAAAAGGCAAAAGGTCGATTGCATAATTTTAAGAGGGAACATTTAAAATAAAAAAACTCATTTTCAAGTCAATCTTTTGCATAAATTATAATTCATTCGTCTCTGAAAATTTGGTGCGTTTCTTTTTTTGATGTTGTGAGAGATTTAGATTATTAATAGAAAGAACTCATTAAAAAAATTTGAAAAAATTATATTTAGAAACTATACACAATAATCTATAATTTAAATCTAAATTATTTGAATTATATATCAAAATATTAAAGAAATAAAATTATAGATTAAATGCCGAAAAAGAAATGCACCATTTTTTTAGGGACGGAGGTAGTATAATATAAATATATAGTAATACATATATAACAATTATTTTTTTATATTAATATTTTGATTCATCCTAACATATACTTAAAATAGATGCTTTGATAAATAAGTAAATGCACACCTTTTTCCATTACGATTTCATCTTTATTGATTATTTTGTTTTTTAAAATATATGCGTACGATTTAGTTATTTTTCACTTCTATTACTACTATTTATAATTTAATAATTTTACTAACTTTCTTTTAAAATGCTTACATATTAGTAAGTGGTTTTTCTCCTTCAAATTAATATTACGTCTCTCGTTTTAAAATGATTAAATCTATTATCTTATCAAATAGCTCCTATTCCGATTTAGTCGATTAGCCTATTTTCCACATTTATCTCTTTCTTTAATATCTATATATTAGTAAAAATACAGAATGTATTGAAATCAAACCCAACGAAGATGCTCGATAGGGTTTTCCTCCAGGTTATGCGGCCGCCCAGACTTGCCACTGATCCTGGCTTTCTTCGGATGTCGGTTGCCGTCGAGGCGTCTATCATGTCTACTTTGGTGGCAAGGCACGTTTTGGCTTCTCCCGCTCACGCGTCGTCGCTTTGTCTAGGGTTTCGCAGCGATTTCTCTCAACTTAAATCGGCGGGCGGTTGCTGCGCATCCCAACGTGGTGCGAGCCAGATTTGATCCGACGGCGGCTTCACCTGAGGATTGCGGGAGGATTGTGCCTCTGGTCAGCTGAGGTCTTGGCTCCCGATTTACGGTGTGGCCTAGCCATGATTCAAAGGCCTTAGTTCACCGGAGGTAGGCTGTCGTTTACCACCTTCGTCTGGAAAGCTTCGCACACAGGGGCCAATTAGGTCCTGGTGGGTGTCCCTTTTGCTGGCGGCTTCGAGCACATACTATCGGATTGCTTGTTTCCGTGGGCCACGAGGTACTGATAGAGGGAGGGGAAGGCTGGCTAGTCTGGGTGCTACGCGTATCTCAGGAACGGTACGTTGCAACAGTCGGTGTAGTCGGTTTATGTTTGGCGGGGCAGAGAGACTTCCTGCCTCGTCTGGAGCAGTGATATCCAGGACTGGGAATATTGGATGACGCTCTGAACCACCTTCGTCCATTCCCTCTTACTATATGTGGTTCTTCTTCCGATTTCTTTGGTTATTCTTTTCTTCATTATGTTTTTGGACTGGTTTGTGTTTTGGTTGATCAATAATTTCTTTTTGGCATGACAGGTTTACCTCTCTTTGTATGATCATTGATATGATCATCAAGAGCCTCGATTCACCCCGAATACAAAATTGAAGATTCAAGGAGATGGATTACGTTTAAAGCCCATTTCTTGTTCAAAAATGCAGGAGGATGAAGAAATGAAGAAAGGAGGCCGCTTGCAACAAAAAAGGGTGCGACCTAATCCTTGGGGGCAGGTGCGACTCCCGACCGTTGGGCACGCCTCTGCAGGCGCTGGTGCGACCCATAGGTGCATGGGTGGTGTGACCCCCTAGAGCACTCGACCCTTTTCAAAATTGCTAAGCGCAACCCTGCCTAGGTGCGCCCCTCCCCCATGCTGAACAAAAGAGCACCCACGCTGAACTGACATTTCCAACGGCTTTTGTACTTTTGCACCCTAAATTGGGCCATCCAACCCCCAAGAGACTCCCACTACGTATCTGGAAGGGGTCTGGTAACGCCAAATGCGTTACCAACCCATTACGAACGGTAACACACGAGGGCGTTACTACGCCGGTACGATTTGAGCCGTCACTTTACGATCCTACGGAGGCGGGAAATTCCAATTGTCCCGCGGGGGATTCTGACTCTCCGACGGTCGTTACTCTGACGGATTCGGTTGTTCCTGGTTAAACCCATTGTTTAACGGGTCGAAATGCTCGATACTCTTTCTCTAGTACGTGTTTGTCTCCAAATTGTACTGGTATGTCAGCTGCGGCAGTTGCATCAGAGGCTCGTAGTAATAAAAATTTCAGCTGTATTCATCAAAATTTTATAACAATTTCAGACGTACAGCGTAAAAATTCCATAAAAATTTAGTACATACTTCATAACAAAATAAATTTCATAATAACAAAATTACTAAAATCATAACAATTCATACAAAATTTCTCATACACCTAAATTATTAGAAATTTCATAAAATTTCTCATACACCTAATTTATTTGAAATTCCATAAAACTTTCATACATACTTCGTTTAAATAATCACTAAAATTATAATAACTGTAATTAAAAAATAATCACTGAAATATTTTAATTAATCACTGAAATTATAAAAATTTCATACATACTTCATTCCATAAAATAATCTCTGAAATTATAAAATAATCATTGAAATTATCTAATAATCACTGAATTATCTAATAATCACTGAAATTATCTAATAATCACTGAAATTATCTAATAATCGCTTAATTCATTACCTTCAACAAGAGGCTCCCTGAAATGGAGGGTGTACGGCGGGCGGCGCGGTGGTGAGCGACTCCGGAAAGGAAAACCAAAGAACCCGTCATTTCTCTTGAAATGGAAACCGAAAATGAAAAAAAAACAGGAGGGAAGGAGTTTACCTCGAGCCGACGTTGATTTCGGCGTCGAAATGGAGGGAGGAAGGCGCCGACGTGACGGATGCGGACAGCGGTGCGAGGCTGAGAGAGAGGAGGTTGAGAGAGAGAGCCTTGGGTTCGCGTTCTGAAAGTGAACACGCGATTTTAAATTTAGGTAGCTGGTAACGCCCTAGGGCGTTACTTAGGCATTACTTTATTCAGCTTTAATTTAAACCAGATTAATACCCGGGAATCGATAAGGTGACGGTAACGCCCCATAGTAACGCCTTGGGCGTTACGACGATTTTCAGCCCCACAGTAACGCACAAAGGCATTACTAGGGCGCTACTAGCTCTGATAGGCTCTGACCGGTAACGTCCTTAGTAATGCCTTGGGCGCAACGACGACTTTCGGCCCCACAGTAACGCTGGGGCGCTACTCCATGCATTACGACATAAAATGCAACTACGTAGTGTCCCCACTACTTTACCCCTTGTAATCCCTTGTTCCCTACCTCCTTCATCTATAAAAGGAGGCTACTATTAGTTTGTAACTTAGAACAAATTTTAATGAAAGCTTGAGAGGATTTCATACCTCAATCCCCTTATGATTCTCAAACTCTTCTTCTTCGCCTCCAGCCTTTGAGACGTTATTCTCGGCCCTCAAGATGCATCTCTAGCATTGCTCCGTCACCCCGAGCGGGGAGGTGCTCGAGTCACAACCATCAACCCCGACACAAGTTTGATTATTGCCCCGTCGTACGAGCGGGAGGTGATCAGAGCCACTTCTACCACTTCCGCCTCTTTTGGAGCTCCCGCAAGCTAGAATGATTCATCGCAGGAGCGTGAACCCCGCCCGGGGGTTCACATCAATCATGATGAGATGATGCTTAGCTCTTGAACAGCTACGATGGTGCGTCTGATCGAGATCGCAGATCTATATTAATTCATCATTACAAGACATGTTTTTTCAAACCATATGATGGTTAGTTTGAAGATTTGCTTCGCTTGCTGGACTTTCCACTTTAGTCTACGCTAGTTTGCTACTCCCCCCGTCCCTGAAAAATTGTACACATTTCCTTTTTGGGCTGTCCCAAAAAAATTGATCACTTTCCTTTAAAGGAAACTTCTCACTCTCAAAGTTACTAAACTATCATCACTTTATCTTTACTTTTTCTACCTCGTTTTTTGTGCACTCTCAACTAAGGGGCAATTAAGTAAACATATACAAACATCTTACATTCACCTTAATCTCCGTGTCCAAACAAATCTATCAATTTTTTTGAGGACGGAGGGAGTATGTTTTTTCTATGTTTTGTTGAATGTTTTTACTAATATGGTCTGTAGGTTTAAATCTTTTGTAGATCTCTTGTTGGATATTCATGTATTGTATTATTTTCTTTAAAGTAATACTAAACAGTTTTGCCCTAAAAAAACATTTATATATTAGTGACATTATATTTTAATTAGTTGACTGATATTTTTTATTCAATTTAAACCATTCACTTTTAATCATTGCACATTTTTTCAAACAATTTAGAGCTTAGACGCTCTTTTTCGTATTATTATAGGTGTTCACTTTCTCAACAATAAAATAGAAAATTTATGCCCGGCAAAGTTCAAATTTGAATTTACTTTACATATTTTTTGAGCTTCAAATTTAGTTAGAATATTATTCTCGATTACTTTGTTTTTTTATTTTAAAAAAAATTCAAACATCACAGAGCTTCTTAATGGAGTAAGCGAATTTAATGATTTATACTTTCTTAAATTGGAAACCTTGTCTGGCATGCTGAATTTTTCTAGGTCTGAAGTAGCCTGACGTGGTTTAGACAAGACTGGACAGCAGAAATTCCTTTATTGCCATAAATGCCCTTACATGTATGTAATCGTTGTGCCACGTTGAGCTATACAGCTAGTTGCCAACCAAAAACAAAACAGAGGGTACAAGAATAAATTTAACTTGGCTCTCATTGAGTGAGTGATTTCTTACCATATTTTCCACTTTTTATAATGCGTGAGGCGTTTCATTTTGTGATTGGCGAAACACAAAACTACAAATCGTGTTGAAACAACGACCGGTCCCCTCCCCATGCCCCCAGAGCAGCAAAGGAGAGAGAAAAAAAGCCATGGAAAACAAGGAGGAAGTACTTGATGATGGAGCCCAAAGTTCCATGGCCAATGGAGGAACTCATCTCCATCACATCGTCACCATCCCAGAAGAGTGGTCAGCTTCCATGGAAGCAAAGATGAAGAAACTAGAGCCCAACCTGCTGAAGAAATCTGCAGGGAAAGAGTCCTGCTGCATCTTCCGAGCTCCCCAGAGCGTGAAGAGGATCAACCCGAGACCGTACGAGCCGATTGTGGTCTCGATCGGCCCGTACCACCACGGGAAGAGGCAGCTGAGGATGATGGAGGATCACAAATGGTTGTATCTTCGAGCACTACTTGCTCGGGATGCAACCAGGACTCGGCTCCAGGATCTCCTGAGCTCCATGGCCAGCTCGGAGAAAGACATCAGATTGTCTTACTCCGAGGTGGTGGAGTTTGATTCACGGAAGTTGGCGGAGATGATGACTCTGGATGGGTGCTTCATCATCGAGCTCTTTTGCCGGGCAGCCGAGCTCTTGGATCGCGACGATGAGGACCCGATCTTCGAGATCCCGTGGATTCTCCCTCACGTAATGCGGGATCTTCTCAGGTTAGAAAACCAGGTCCCCTTCTTCGTCCTCCAGAACCTCTTCAATCATCTGAAGCTCCCGTTTAACCAGGAAATCCCCTCCTTGAACGATCTAGCGCTCCGTTCCTTCAACCGGGAATTAGGAAGAGATGCTCAAGTTCTGAAAAGGTATGCCCACTTCGAAGCGAAACATCTATTAGACTTGGTGTGTCTCAGCTTCCTCCCTCTCCCCAACATCGGGGAGAAGAAGGAAGAGAAGAAACAGAGGAGGAGGAGGCGGCTGTTGCCTCCTCTGTTCCCCTCCGTCGGGATCTTCTACATAGCGGGGAAGATCTACGGATCAGTGGATCCGCGGAAGAAGAAGAAACTGATCTACTCCGCGGAGAAGCTCCACCGCGGAGGGGTCAGATTCAAGCTGAGAGAAGCCGACAGCTTCCTGGACATAAAATACAGCAAGGGGAAATTGGAAATCCCAAGACTCACACTCAACGACTTCACAAGCTGTCTCTTTCTAAACGCGGTTTCTTTTGAGCAGTGTTTCTTGCACCGCCTGGACATCTTCAACACTTACGGCAACTTCATGTGCCGCCTGATCAACACCGCCGACGACGTCGGGTTCCTCCGGGACCGGAAGATCATCGACCACAGCATCGGGACTGACAAGGAATCGGTTCGGTTTTTCAAGAATGCGTGTCGAGAGGCTGCTTTTGATATTGAGAATAGTTACCTGTCGAAGGTGTTCGAAGGGATTGATGACTACCAGAGGAACCAGTGGCAGGTCCGGTGGAAGGAGACCACCCATTTGTACTTTGGTTCGCCATGGTCGACTTTCAGAGTTTTTGCTGTTCTTGCTCTGGCTCTCACTGCTGTTCAGTCATATTACTCTGCTTTTCCTAAGAAATAGAATTAGGGAAAATCATTTTTTTATTTCTTATTATGCTTTTTTTATGGACAGTGGGAGGATGTTGCACATTATTCGCTCATGATTCATGATGAAAAAAGCGGAAAAAACTTACTGGTTTGAAATTACCAGAAAGAATGTTACTTAAAGAAGCGGTAAATATTAGTGCTGTGCAATATCTCTTTACGTTTATTGTAATATAGAGTTGTATATATTTTAAAAAAAGAAAAGAAAAGAAAGAGTTGCATATATGGTGAAATTACAAATGCATTAACAGTTTCAATGGAGATCCACTTAAATGAGTATAGAGCATTATGCCCTCCCTTACCAACATGACTTGTTGATGCAAAGCAAACTTGGATCTGATTTATGTGTCAATAAAAAATACTCCTTCCGTCCCACAAAGGTTGTCAATATTACTATATTGGGCCATCCCACAAAGGTTGTCAACTTTCCTAAAACATAAACTTTCTATCACCATTTTTACTATTTTATCCTCTTATCCCACACCATGGACCCACAAGTTTTTCTCTTTCCTCCCATTAAACTTAAAATTGGGGTCCACAAAATCTTCTTCTTCTTTCTTTTTCATAAGGGTAATTTTGTCAACACACTACTATTCTCCCACTTTCCTTAATATATGTGCCCAAACAAATCCTACAACCTTTGTGGGACGGAGGGAGTAAATATTTGCAAAAACAATGAAACAATCATAAATTCTATTGGATACAAATAACTGTATAAACAACTACTTACATTCTTATTTGATGTAAGCAGTTTTCGAGATTCATTTGTTTAGTCAACGCCAGTAACTTTCTTAACGGTCAAACCAGATAATTTATTTTCAAAATTGAAATCAATAATTTCCACATCCCACACAGGATCCATCGATACTAGTGCGTTCACTCTACGACAAATTTCAACCTACATTTTACGGAAATGAGTAAGACAAAACGAAATACGAAATAAATGTAATAACATATCAACCATCAATATAATTGAAGTATACTTACATGTGACGGAAGTCGGGACAGCGTAGTCGCATTATATCTAATAAGTTGGGACGCAACCTTATCAAACAACACAAACGTCCCATCGTACCTAAAAAAATAAAAAATGTTAAAATTTTAATTCGGCAAAAAAATAAAATAAAATCGGCTTACAGTATAGATTTTGCCTAAAATACTTTTAATGGACTGGAGGAAATTTGAGATATGTATCGTTCTTACAGTATTAAGTGGGTTAAAATATCTAATGGGCTTAAAGTGTACATTGGGTATTTGTAATAAAAATGGTTATAAAAAGAGGTCTTCGTACATGTCTCTTTCCATCTGCTTAAATAATTAACTTTCGTCAATTTAGTTTTTAATGGGATTAAAGTATATATTGGGTTTTAATAATAAAATGGTTTTAAAATTGGTTGTTAATGGATCCAATAAAATCATTCGCCTAAATAATGAAATTGCCACAATTTACTCCCTCCGTCCTAACAAATATTCATAATATTTCTTTTATGGCCGTTCCAGCAAAACTTCAACGTTTTCTAAAAAATCTCTTTTTTACATCAACTTTACCTTAATATCCTCCATCTCCCTCCCTATTTTAAAAAGTTATTTTTGTTTTATATACCTACTTTATCTTATTACCCATTAATCAACCACTTTTTTTAATCTCCGTGCAAAGTCAAATGTTCTATGGGACAAAGAGAGTAGTTTTTAATGAGATTTGTGTTTAGGGTACATTGAGTATTTGTGGATAAAAATATAAAATGGAGTTAAAGATATATTCGGCTCAAAAGATATATTCGGCTACTATAAAGAGTGGGCCTAAAATACATATAATGGGCTTAAAAAAAGTTGAGATATATACGGGTGTTAAAGTATAAAATGGACTTAAAAGTAGTAATGAGTTTAAAAGATACATATAATATAATTGTTTAAAAAAGGGTGTTGATGGATTTAATATAAAAATTTCCTTAAATAATTAAATTGCGACAATTTATTTTTTAAGGGGATCTGAGTTTATTGTACATTGGACATGGTGAAATCATATAATACATGTTCACATGACGTAAAATTTTCGTATTGATGAAATGTTGTTATAACTTGAAAATGATGAGGATATTAGAAACAGAAGTTGTTCATGGTTTTTCGTGTAATTTTAATTTAAATTAGTAAAAATATGTAAATTGGTTTACATTATAAGGGTCTCACGTAGTATAAGTATTTACATTGTTATTGCTTGGGTAATTTACTTTTGTTCAATCTAATGGGTTCGACTTTAGTCCATAAATAATTATTGGGTATGAAAATCACATAGATTAATTAGAAATCATTTAAATTAAGTTCTAAAAACATGCATTTAACTTACACAACAATAACGTACCTTTTATATAACGAAAAGGCATGTGTACATTAATTGAAATAATACCTGGGTAAAAATGCCAAGAACCTTCGATGATGATGTTGAACGATCTCACCAGCCACCAACGTATCTAAATGCAATATGAGTAGTTTATAAATAAATTGGTAGATTGAAAATAAGTTTCAAAATTACTGTGTAAATGACAAACCTTGGAATAGGTTTTTTCGCTGAGCTTTCAGAACCTTGCAGACTTGTGGTATAAGAAGTAGAACGTGTTTTTAAGAACCAACTAAGTGGGATATATAGGAGTTGGAAAAATTTCATTAACTGTTATAATATGTAAAAAGCAACAATTATTGCATACCGATTCTAATAAACGTGTGATTTCTCCATGTAATGCTTGCAGCTCTTCCTCCAAATGGTGAACCGTCATTTGAAGTTGATAATTCTCTGCTTCCAGGTAGTCTTGGACCCTCAACTGACCTTCCATATGCTTATCCTTTTCAATACAACATGCATTTTCCCCATGTGAGCTACAGCCTGCCATTGTTTATGGTTTTGAATTCACCACCCAAACCATGGCTCAGTTGTATAATCTCCGGACCGTTGTCACACAAGTTGATAATCTGTGAACGAAATTATATCAGTTATTTGTTGATCAACTTAATTAAAACAAAATGCAAGGAAAGCTAACATATCTTACAGTCTGTTGCAGATCAAAGACTTGTTCCTTCAGTTCTTTATTCCACCGATCCAAATAACTGAGACGGTGCGTCAACAGGCGTCTCTCAAATAGTAAATCATCCATGTCAGCGATGTGTGAGTGATCATGATGAATCGTCGATGACAATAACTTCTGGCTGTGACATAGAGCTGTCGTTTTTGGGGTTTGACATGGCATGAAAATGATTCAGAATTTGTAATTTTTTGTGTGTGATGTTAAACTTTTGGGTAACTGCTCTGTTTATATTAGATTTTACCACAATTCATGGGATTGTCAAAGCATAAGTTATGGTCCTGACATGGCGCTAATTGATTTTCAGAATAAAGAGTTGAAATTATTAATTATTAATTAATTGCATAACGTCAAAACATAATATGAAAACGATCATGGATGAAGAAAAAAACTCAATCTGACATGGCGCTTACTTGGCTTCCTATGGTGCGGGAATGGCCTATTTTTTCAAAACCTGTTTGAATATCATCCTGCTTTATATATTAATAGTTGATGGAGAGAAAGGTTCAAAATGACGCTTTTAAATATTTTGGGAATACAAGTATTGGTTGACTATTTCTTCATCTTCATGTACTATATAAGAAAACTATTAACTAATGCGATATTTGAAGCAAACAAATCATCGTATGCCTTCATCAATAAATAAATAAATAAAATATATTTTTCGTTAAAAAGGAAAAAGAATATTTTACAGCATAAGGTAAAAGAATATTTTACAGCATAAGGTATATACGACACTAATCATATAGGTTTATTCTGGCGGATGCCTTTGCGTGTGTAAACTCCTATTTAGACGAGATGGAGATATAATAGTAGTAATGCTTACAAATTTGAGATATTATCAAAAACTCCATTGAAGTTTGACATAATCATCACTTTGACTCCCGTATTTTCGAAATTTTTAGTAAAACCTCATGATGACGTTAACTTGCAGCATTTTTCGTTAATTTTTTTTTGGCGTAATGCTCTTAAACACCCTACAAATTTTAACCCTAACAATCTTACCCCCAACATTTTATACTTCACAAATTTGCTCACTCCTAGGTCCCACCCATCCCAGTAAACCTCCCAACCTAGCTCCACTCGAGAGGTGTCTCCTAACCCCAACCTCAATTGTTGCGGATGAAGCGGAGGGCGGATCGAACGATCTGGAGAGGAGCCGATTCACGATGGCAAAGAGTTTAAACAACTCTTATCGTCTGATGCTCAATTCCCTCGATTTGGATCACCGATGTAGCGACGGGGTTTTCGACGGGAGTCGCCACCAATCTTTTTGGGATAGGTCGATTGGAAACCTAAACTGGTCTACGAGAAACTCGAAAGTCCGTTAGTCGATTACGTACAAAAATAAAAATTTTCATACGCCCAAAATCGGTACCACAGGTTTATTTTTATTTTATCCACTTAATTAAAAAAATAGTTAAAAAAGGTCACATGAGATTAATGAAGAATTAATAAAAATAAAATAAATAAACAAATTAGAAAAAAGAAAAGAAAAAGCAAACAGATCGCATGCTAATCAAGAGATACAACCATAATAATAATAGCATGAAAAACGGTAGAATTACGAGATATGGACAAAGATTTCGCATGCATTACGAAAAGGACAAAATAATAAGGAATCATCATTTAGACAAAACATCCGTACTTAACATAGATTCATAGAATGACCGAAATGTAACCTTAACAATCATTTGCCTCAAGTGACCAAAAGAAAAGAAAACAGGGACTAAAAGAAGTTTACCAAAAATCCGGATTTTTATTTCCTCTTCAGATGCGCTTCATCGACTTCAGAGCTCTGCGAACTGCTTGTCAACCGGTGGCGGAGTGATTCGGCACGGACCTCCGTTATCTCAAGGAGGAGCGATGATTCGAGAGTTGAACGATTCGGACTAGAGCTTGATTGGACGAGTCTGAACGGGTAGAACCTAGCGCGGTGTGAAAGCGAGGCCCAATCGATTCGTCACCCGAGGATGAAACCGGCGGCGGGGCGCTCACCGACGAGCCGAAACGAGCTGGGCTGGGTGGTGCTTGGAGGAACGCGGCTGGTGCTTGGATGAACGTGGCCGGAACTGAAAACGCCCAAATTTCTCTTCTGCCGAATATTGCGTTTTTTGTGCGATTGTTTGTTGCTGAAATCGATCCCCTCTCCCCTCTGTGATTGCTTCCCTTCTTTGTTTGATTGTGGCTGTGTTTGATTGATGGTTGATGAGATTGATTCGTTTCTGAGATTGATTGTTGCTCTGTTTTTCACCTCTGTTCTTCCCGATCGAATTTGCTGCTGAGATGAGTTTTTCAGTTTTGCTTTTGTGGTTGCCTCTGGTTGATTTGTTGCCGCTGAGATCGATTTCTTTTATTGATGAGAAGATTCAACTGCTCCACTTCCCACGAGCCCACAAACCTCCTTTGATCGTGCCATAGATGGGAGTTGAATCCGCAACCGTGGCGTCGCCGGCCTCCACGATCATCTCTGCGCAAAACGAAAATTAAGTGGAAGAATTACCGAGTTAGCCCACGACTTTGTAAAACGTTCAATTTAGTCCCCAATTTTCCATTTTATAACTTAAAGACCATCTTCTTTATAATTAGCCACTTAGACCACTGAAATTCCTCTAAGCTCCTAAAACTCGGGACAAAATTGGGTGTCAACAACCGAAGAAGCATTCCCCAGCGAAATAGCATCGGTCTTTACTTCTCAACAATGCCCATATTGATCTTGCTAGTTAATTTGCATAGCATAGCAACTAGCAAGCGAAATGTACCTAGGCTCGGCCTACAACATGGATCCCGTCCTGGTCTCATCGACAAAAATATCCAAATCCAAAGTTGAAGCCAATTTCTTCCTATTCCCAACCCAAATCCAACTTCCCGTAACGAGAGCGCGAGGCAAGTAGAGAGAGGCTAGATCGGCCTAAGGCACTCTCACAGACTCCTAACGATCTTGAGCTCGGCTCCAACCAGTGGTGGCGGAGACAGCCGAGAGAAGTGGAAGCCCTAAAACCCATTGAATGCATTTAAACTTTTTCAAAGTTAACAGTTTTAATATTTTGATATGAGTAAATTGCACCAACTATACTTAAACTATACCTCATTGTAGCGACGTGGTTTTTGACATGGAGTCGCCACCAATCTTTTTCCTAGGTCGATTGGAAACCTGAAAATGGTCTACGAGAGATCTGGAATCGTTTGTCAGTTACGTACAAAAATGGTTAATTTTCGTACGCCCAAAATTGGTACCACGGGTTCTTTTTAGATTTTTGCTTGATTTTAAGAAATAAAGAAAATGACAAATAATCACACTAAAAAGAAAGGAAAAGAAAATAATTATTAGTAATTTACATGGCTAATTAAACTCAAAATATCATAAAAATAAAATTAAAAATGATTTAGATTGTCATAATACCATAAATATTAACTAAAACACAAAAAGGTTTGGGCCTAGTGCCCAAACTGTTACTTTTGAAACTCGTTGATGGCTTTCCGGCAAACAAGAGACTGTTAGTGACTCAACGAAATCTTAACAAGCCTTAGGGATCTAAGTGAGTTAAGGGGAAAAGGTGGGGGATTAAAATAATACAAGTAATAATGAAAACAGAAATAAAAGGAATAAAAAAGAAAACAAACAAAAGAATAGAAAAAAAAGAAATAACAGAAGCTTACCTGCTGCCTATACGCGAACGTGAAGGAGGGAGGAGGAGAGCAGCTCGGGTGGTCGACTCTGGGCAGCGTCGGCGGCGGGGAACAGAGGCGATCGGCTGGGCGGCGAACGGCGAGGAGAACGGCGGTTTCCGGAGCGCGAACGGTGGTCTACGGCGGCGGATTGAAGCGGATCCCGCCGCGGGTCAAGTAGCGGGTCGAGGGAGAATTCTCCTTCGTCCGGCCACCTCCGGCGAAAAGGGCGGTGGATTTGAGCTCCGGGCTGCGGGGCGGATCTAATGGACCGAAGTTTGGTCGTTGAGAGGCCGGATGGAGAGATCGAAGCTTTGTGGAATAGAGTTTCGGACAAGTGAAGAACAGCGTCCGGAATGCGTTTTTTTCGGTCCCCGATCTCCTCCAAATATCACTCAATTTATATGCAAATGTTTGGGTATTGATCATAAGTTCAAGCCTTTATCCAATGGTGAACAAGGCATTCTACTCCAACATGTTGGTGGCTATGGCAGCAATGGACAAAAGCTGAGGGAGGGAGGCTGCCGGCGAGCTGCGTGTTTCCCAGGTGAGTTTCTTCTTTTTTTTTTTCTTTTTTTTTTTTTAAATTTTTCATTAACAGTAATTTTTTTGAATATATATTATTAATACATGATAAAAAAACGTAAAAACAATTACAAACATACCTAAAAAAAATAAAAAAATAAAAAGGACAAAACGTACATGAAATAATGACAAAACGAAATTAACAAAAGCTCACGGAATAAAAGAAATTAACAAAAACACATGAAACAATAAAATGACAAAAGTTAACGAAATTTAACAAAGTCACATGAAATAAATAAAAAAGTTCACAAAAAAACTAATAGAAAAACGACAAAAGTACACGAGAATGATACAAACTACGACAAATAATGAAAAATGACGAAAATGACGAAAATCACATAAAATAATGACAAAAATCACGTAAAAAGTGAAAAATACGAAAACAATACGAAAAAAAAATCAAAATTACGAACTAGATTTTAGTAGTCCGGGCAAAAATCGGGTGTCAACACTCATGTTGCAAATCTATAGTTGTAGAAAAGTTTGTTGCAAAATTGACTCTAAAGTATGAGTACGTTGCACATATCTATACTTGTGACCTAACCTCTGTTAAAACTTAACGAAAATTGTAGTTAAAATGCTCAAATTGACCCTTAGGTTTTTTGAAATGTTTTGAACATCCTATAGATTCATTATTTTACTTTTTGGGTCATTATTATTTATATGTGTGTATTATTTCAAATAATCTTTCCAAATCATGAATAGTAATTCTAAATTGAGTCTAAAATATTCAAAGAAAATCACATATGAAAACAAAAGTTTAAAATGATATCAACAGTAATAGTTTTTAAAAAATATTTACTTTTTTATTACGAAAAAATAGCGATTATCAAAAGAAAATGTAATAATAAATAGTTATTTTCTAAAAAATCTACAATAGCTATTAAAATAGTTAGTGATGAACAAAATCAATTTATTTGAAATTATACATTTTATTTAGCATCTAGTTTATGAATTTTGTTTCTTCAACATTTTGATGTAAAATTTAAAGGTACATGCATAATTTAATTAAGGATTAAAGTTTCTAAAAATATACTAGTATTTTTTTAAAAACAATCATTAATAAATCTTCATAAAACTAACTTAAGTTAAGGAATTGATTGAAAGTTGGAATTCGGATAAATATATATATACAAATTTGAAAAAGGGAAAACACATTAGACAATATTTTCAAATTTCTCAAAAAAAATCTCTCAATTCTAAAACATCAATTTAGTATTTATACTGTTATTTTAATATCATTATTGAAGATTTTGTACAAATCTCAATATTTTGACATAACTATTGGAGATTTTTAGAAAATTGCTATTCATTCTTGTATTTTATTTTCATAATTACTACTTTTTCAATAGAAAAAGTAAATTTAAGTAAAAATAATATTATTGATACTATTTTAGACATTTGTTTTCACATTTGATAATTTTTTGGATATTTTACACTCAATCTATAATTAATATTATTAATCTGGAAAGATTATTTGAAATAATACACACAATTAGGAATAATGACCCAAAAGGTAAAATTATAAAGTTATTGGAGTTTTCAACACATTTCAGAAACCTTAAGGGTCAATTTGAGCATTTTAATAATAATTTCTCTTAAGTTTCCTTAATTTGACGAAGCCAAGTATCGCATTTGTTAATATTTTCCTTATTTTTTTAATAAGAAAATTTTCCTTAATTAATTATAGAGTTGTGAGTATTTTTATATCAAAAAGTTGATGTGTACAGGTAGACGTAGTCAACCAATATTTAGTCCAAAAATGTTTAAAAGCCTCATTTAAACCTTTCTTTCATGACCTATTTGGGAAATAGTCATTTCAATTTGCGGTAGTGTTTTGAATAATTTTAAATGTTTGAGATCAAATAGCTAATAGTTAAACTCAAAAAATTATCGTTGATAGCTTTTTCAGGGGAAAAGGACCGAATTTGCCATCGAGGTTTGCTCATTGGACCTTTTTTACCACACTTTCAGAAAAAGAACTTTTATTGCCACTGACGTTATAGAAACCGGGCCCCGTTTTCCACTAGCCCGTTAAAATGCCACGCTGGGCTTACGCACCGCGGACGTGGTGTTTTCATTTACGGACGTGGATCCCTTGGGCTGGACAAGTTGTCGTCGACGTGGACTGGTCTCCAAAAACGACATCGTTTTGGAGTGTTTAAGATGAGAGATGTTGGAGTTGTTTCCTGGTCGTGTTATTCAAAAGGTAAAGGTGGTTTTCGGTGAAGTCAGAGCAGAGGTCAAGTTTCCGGCGAGAAAGGGCTCAATTTGCTTAGAATTCAAATTTCGTAGCCTCACCAGTCGCCGTTGAGTAGAATGTAGTCGAAAATTCCAACAAGGCGTTTGATTTCTCTGCGCCGGTAAGTTTGTCCAACCTCTACAGTTCCCATGTTTGAAGTTCCAACTTTAATGTGGTGAAAATCGAAGTATTTTGGTCTGGGGTTAGTGTTTTTTGTTTGGTTAGGGCTGCATTTAAGAGGTTTGTTTCGAAGTCAGCTTGCAGGTTCTCCAGCTTCAAGACGGTCTGATACTTGGACCCCATAAGCTCATCTTAGGCTTCGCAAACCAGCTTCACTCTCTCGCAACGCAATGATGACTTCTGACCTGTGATCGATGGAAATGGGGGATCCACCCACCATAGCACACTACACCCACCATCCCTAATCTGAAACAACCAGCAAATTGAGGTAGTAACTACAACCTCATGAACTAAACTAGAGCCCGATGGTAATGTACCTTTTGAAAACGGCACAAAATGAACCACCGGCCTGGGTTCTCGCTCTCCCAGCAAGTTCTAACCACCGTGCGTAGACCACAAGAGCAACGCTTGTGAATGATTGAAGATCCTTCGCCAAATTCCCCAAATCTTGGCGGTGGGTCGAGATCATAATCGCCGCCGCTATCAGCCGACCAACTTCCACCACCGTCGGAGTCGAAACCGCTGCTGGACGTCGACGACAGGCTCACCATCCTCCACCACGTTGCTTAGCAATTTTGGGTTTCAATCGACTGAAGGAACCCTAACCCCCAAAATTGAAATGAATTATTGTGATTCCTCCAATTTACCCGCTTCCAAACCTTATAAAATTACCAAACTAGCATTCACCCACCGCATTTTCCAACTCAGCCAACCTTTTAATAGTTACTAACAGATAACATAATTCCACGTGTGCACTAACGACACACGTGGCAATCTCCTGACGGAATATTCGCTCTGTCACGCAAAGTAGTGCCATAGAGGGTCCAAAAAACATAACCCGTGATAAACTCGGACTGCCAAAGTAAAATGAGTGGCAATAAAAGTCATTTCTGAAAGTGTGGTAAAAAAGGCCCAATGAGAAAACCTTAGTGGAAAATTCGGTCTTGTAGCGACGTGGTTTTCGAGATGGAGTCGCCACCAATCTTTTTCCTAAGTCGATTGGGAACCTGAAAATGGTCTACGAGAGATCTGAAATCGTTTGTCAGTTACGTACAAAAATGGTTAATTTTCGTATGCCCAAAAATTGGTACCACGGATCCTTTTAGAAATTTTGCTTGATTTTAAAATATAAAGACAAAAACAAACAAAAACAAATAACCACATTAAAAGACAATAAAAGAAAATATTTCTAGTAATTTACATAGCTAATAAAACTCAAAATATCTAAAAAAATAAAAATAAAATAATTTATATCGACATAATAACAAAAATATTAACTAAGATACAAAAAAGGTTTAGGCCTAGTGCCCAAACTGTTACTTTTTTAAATTTGTTGAAGATTGTTATGGTTGGATGAACATTAGTGACTCAAATGTATCCTTAAAGAAACTTAGGGGCCTAAGTGAGTTAAGGGAAACAACTTAGGGGGAATTAAAATAATAAAAGGCAATGATAAAACTGAAAAGAAAAAAAATAAACAAAATAGAAACACGTACCTGAGCTGCAGACTTGCGAAGGAGAGAGGAGGAGGAGGAGTAGCTTCGGGTTCCGTCTTCCGGGCAGCGTCGGCGGCGAAGGACGACGGGGATCGACGGCGCGGAGGACGGCGAGGAGATTGGGGGTGGCCGGAGCTCGAACGGACGTCTACGGCGGCGGATAGAACCGGGTCGTTTTCGGGTCAAAAGGATCCGGTTCTTCCGGAGAAACTGGTGCTTCTCGGCGGTGGGGACAGGTCGGAAATGGTGCGGCGGAGGCAGGGGACTCGACCGGCGGTGGTGGTGAGACGAGTTACGGCCTGGAGTGTCGCACTCGAACGTGTTGGGTCACAAAACGGGTCGGCGGGTCACAACGATTTTCTCCTCTTTCCGGTGACGTCCGGCGGAGAGAATGGTACCGTTGAGTTGCTGGGGATGCGCCGATTCTGGGGGTCTGGTTGGTGGTGAGGGGAGGAGAAGATGGAAGGAGTTGGATGGTGGTGCAACTTTGGAAGAACAAGAACAACAGGCTTTCGTTTCTTCCTTTTTTTTTTTTGCTCAGTTTTTTATTTGTGAATTGGTATCAAAATGCTCATTTCTCCTTCAATTTATAGAGAGATTTGGAGCTTCCATTTGCCCAATCTTCATCCCTTTGTTCAGTCACATGAAATTGAGAGTGAATTAAGGTGAATTGACAATGGAGAGTAGATTGGGGAGATAGAAGACATGCTTGGAAGATGGAGGGAATCATGCGTGAGATGCTGTAGATTTTCTTCTCTTTTCTTTTTTTCATTTTTTTGTTAACTAAATATAACACATTTAAATTCTAGACTAAAAAAAAGAAAAACACATAATTAAAAATGATAAAAATATATAAATTAATGAAAATAATAAAAGTACACGAAGTAATAAAAGACATGAAATAATATAAAAAAACGTTCATGAAAAATGAAAAAAAATACATAAAATGATGGAAATAACGAAAAGTTCCAAAATAAGAAAAATAACCAAAGCATCCGAAAAATTACAAAAAAATGACAAAATAACAAAAATAACAAAAGTTTCATAAAATAACAAAAACATATGACAAAAGTTCATAAAATATTGAAAATGACACTAACACGTGAAAAACGATAAAAACTACGTAAAATAACGAAAATGCCAAAAGTTACATAAAATAACGAAAATGACGAAAAGTACATAAAATGTTGACAAAAATCACATGAAATAAAAATACGGAAAAATACCGAAAAAATCAACAAAAACAAAAACCTAAATCACTACTCCGGACAAAATCGGGTGTCAACAGGTCTTTTCCCATTTTTCAAAACACTAGCTACTTGATAAAGTTGTTACCTAACACATACACAGTCTTCATTCACTACACGAATCTACATAATTTTTTTTAAAAAAGAAATCTAAAAAATAAATAAGTACCCTTATATTCACTTAATCCCACAAAACTTAACCAATTTAATTTTTTAGGTTGTGTTTGACTTAATTCATTATTAAGAATAATTTTTTAAAAGAATTATAAGAAAAAATGTATTTAGAAACTACTCCTCCATCCCTAAATAATTGAAGAGCTTTTTTTCCTGTTTTCAGGTATTTAATCTATGATTTAATTATTTTCATGAATATTTTGATATTTAAAGTTGAATAATTCACATGTATATAATAATTTGAAGTATTTTCTAAATAAAAGCCTTGAGTACCTATGGATTGCATATTTCAATGTACAAGAACATTCTTTCAAATTTAAAGTAATTAAGTTTATACTTTAATGAGAAATAAAAATAACAAAAAAAGAGATATTTTTATCTATTTCTTAGGAAAGGCAGAGTAATATGATTGAACAGCAGTGAGAGCCAGAGCAAGAACAGCAAAAATTCTGAAAGTCGACCATGGCGAACCGAAGTACAAATGGGTGGTCTCCTTCCACCGGACCTGCCACTGGTTCCTCTGGTACTCATCAATCCCTTCGAACACCTTCGACAGGTAACTATTCTCAATATCAAAAGCAGCCTCTCTACAAGCATTCTTGAAAAACCGAACCGATTCCTTATCAGTCCCGATGCTGTGGTCGATGATCTTCCGGTCCCGGAGGAACCCGACGTCGCCGGCGGTGTTGATCAGGCGGCACATGAAGTTGCCGTAAGTGTTGAAGATATCCAGGCGGTGCAAGAAACACTGCTCAAAAGAAACCGCGTTTAGAAAGAGACAGCTTGTGAAGTCGTTGAGTGTCAATCTTGGGATTTCCAATGTCCCTTTGCTGTATTTTATGTCCAGGAAGCTGCCGGCTTCTCTCAGCTTGAACCTGATCCCTCCGCGGTGGAGCTTCTCCGCGGAGTAGATCAGTTTCTGCTTCTTCGGTGGGTCGACTCCGTAGATCTTACCGGCTACGTAGAAGATTCCAGCGGAGGGAAATAGAGGAGGCAGTAGTCGCTTCCTCTGTTTCTTCTTGTCCTTCTTTTCGTCAGTGTTAGGGAGAGGGAGAAAGCTGAGGCAGACTAAATCGAGTAAATGCTTGGCTTCGAAGTCGAAATATCTTTCGAGAACTTGGGCATCTCTTCCCAGTTCTTGATTGAAGAATCGAAGCGTCAGCTCGTTTAACGAGGGGATTCCTTCGTTAAATGATGGTTTCAGATGATTGAAGAGTTTCTGAAGAACGAAGAAGGGAATCTGATTTTCCAACCTGAGAAGGTCACGCATTACATGAGGGAGAATCCATGGGAGCTCGAAGATGGGGTCTTCGTTGTCGCGATCCAATAGCTCGGCTGCTCGACAAAAGAGCTCGATGATGAAACATCCATCCACAACCATCATCTCCAACAACTTTCGAGAGTCAAGCTCTATCACCTCAGAGTAAGACATTCTGATGTCTTTCTCCGAGCTGGCCATGGAGCTTAGGAGATCCTGGAGCCGAGTCCTGGTCGTATCTCGTGCAAGCAGAGCTCGAAGATACGACCATTTGTGCTCCTCCATCATCCTAAGCTGCCTCTTCCCGTGATGATATGGGCCGATGGACACCACAATCGGCTCGTACGGTCTCGGGTTGATCCTCTTCACGCTCTGGGGAGCTCGGAAGATGCAGCAGGTCTCTTTTCCTGCAGATTTCTTAAGCAGGCTGGGCTCTAGTTTCTTCATCTTTGCTTCCATGGAAGCTGACCACTCTTCTGGGATGGTGATGATGTGATGGAGATGAGTTCCCCCATTGGCCGCCATGGTTTGGTTTCCATCAGCGAGCACTTCAACATGCTTTTCCATGGCTTTTTCTTTTGGGCACATGCATGCAGCTTTGTTTTCTGGAGCAGATGGACTAGTTGTTGCTCAACACGCTTTTTAGTTTTCATGAGTTCAACACGCTTTTTAGTTTTCATGAGTTCAACACGCTTTTTATTTTCATGTTTCAAATTTTAAAAGCAAAATAATCGAATTGACTTACTCCATTTAAGTTTTGTAAAGTTTCACTTTCAGTTTTTTTTTCTCTCAAAATTTCAACTGGATGATTAAATTAAAACTAAAGCTTCCCGTCTATGGGAGAGGGAAAAAACCAATTACTCCCTCCGTCCCTATTTAATTGTTACGTTTGACTTTTACACTTTTGTTTGACTCAATTTTTTATTAAAAAGAATTTGTTAAAAAAATTTGAAAAAAAATATTTTTAGAAACTAGACACATTAATTTAACTTATGTATATAAGCTACTTAACTTTATATACTAAAATATTGAAGAAAAAAATACATAGATTAGATGCTGAAAAAGAAACTTAACTATTAAAAAGGGACGGAGGTAGTATAATTTTATTAAGTAATCCATATTGAACTATAAATTTAAGAAATACACTCCATTCATCCCAAATTTAATGTAATAATTTAGTTTAGATAACCTGCTAGGTTTTCTCTGGTGTGCCTTGCGCCGCACCCATGCCTTGCGCCGCACCCATGGTTGTTAGGGTCTGTTTTCTTTTTGCTGCAACCGCTTGTTCAAGCGAGTCTACCAAGGCTTCATGTGCACCCACCATCCCACCGCCGCTTGGAATCCTCCCAATCAACCGTCATTGATCGACTCCTACCTCGCGAACTTGGACCTCTTGACAGCGGAGGAGGTTGTCTCGATCAACCAAACGACCGCCATCCAATCACTTGCTTCGCCCACCGCAGCCAAGGCTCTCCCGGCCAGATCGACTCTGGAGGATCTCCAACCTGAGTCAGACCCGTCTACGTTAGATGCTGGGGAAGAAAAGGTGGTTCATAGGCTGGTGGGGAGGGGGGGATTGCAGTCCCACCCGACAGCATGATTTTATGGGTACGGTGTTGCCGGATTCTGAGGACTGCCTGGCATGCACCCCACTTTGGTCCATGTTTCTTTCATTTTCTTCATTTCTGTTTGTGTGTCGTTTTGTCGTGTCCGCTCTGAGCTGTAGATTCCTAGTGGTGTTACAAGTTAATTACAAGTGGCGATGATATTTCACTGACACTTGCATGGTGAGGGGGCGTCTTGCTCCACGAAAGTGGATGCTTCTATACGACATTCACATGCTCTTTTCGGCGCGTCCTACAGCCCTTTGTGGACGTTCCAGAAGTCTTTCCAAACTACCAAGCTTAACGCCTACTATGGTCCCTATACGTGTCATGCTATTATTGGTTGGTGACATCACTATTAATTACAGGACTGCCACTCCTCATAATTAATAGTGACATCCCCGTAATAAACAATGATGCACCAACCAATAATAAGATGACACGTATGAGGGTTGGATGAGTTTCCTCCAACTCGAATTGAACCAAAATATTGTCCAAATTGGAGGATGTTTGAATTTAAGAAAAACGGGAAATGGACATATCATTCATCTAATTCAACTAATAAGAGTCAAAATCAACTAGGGTTAAGAGTGTTTGGTTTTGTGAAATAAACAATGTATGGTTATTGTCATTCAAAAAAAAATCAAGGTATGGCTAACTAGTTTTGGAATTATGAATAAGATGATTGAGTTGAGTCTTTATAAAATTTGGGTTAATTTAGAATCTTGACTAAGAATTGATTTGGATCAATTTGGGAATTGATTTAGACCAAGAATAAGGAGATTTGGGATTTAGAAGTATGAGGCATGTGTAGTGGACTTGTTGGGTGATGGTGGGTTATGATTAGGCTTGACAGAGGGGTGGATAGATACTGCCAACCGCAGATAATCGCCTGTTATTGGCGGTTTTAATCTCTGTTTTATCCATGGATTGGCGGTTGTTGTTTTTTTCTTCATCTGTTAGCTTTGTGGTTGCGGATAACGGATAGAGGGTATTTGGACCGCGGTTTGCAGATACCTGCCATCCGCTAATAGAGTTAGCCCAAAAATAAATCCCTAGCCCAAAAGTAAAAGTCCATAAATAAGTGTAAGTTTGTGGGGAAATTTGAATATTTAAGTTTCTTAAAATGTTGGATTTTGATAAAATTATGGATGTTTAGGTATTTATAATGGGTTGCGGTAATAACTGTGGGTATAGCCCGCAAACCACGAATATCCGCGGTTTGCAGTTACAGATTTAAAGTTATAACTGCAAAGGGTATAACCACAATCAGTGGATAAAGAAAAAACCGGGATTGCGGATTCAAGGGTACTGCGGATAATCCGCACCGTTGCCATGTCTAGCCGTTGACACCAAATTTCGTTCGGACTAGCAATTTAGGTTTTTTTCGTATTTTTTTCATGTGATTTTCATCGTTATTTTATGTGATTTTCGTCACTCTTATGTTTTTATATGATTTTTATCATTTTCATCATTTTACGTAGTTTTGTCGTTTTTATGTGTTTTGTCATTTTCATTATTTTATGTACTCCTCGTCTTTGTTATTTTTATATATTTTTTCTCATTTTAATTATTTTATCTATTTTTGTCATTTTCATGTTTTTTATCATTATTCTATGTACTTCTCATGATTTCTGTTATTTCATGTGATTTTTTTTCATTTTTATTACATAGTTTTTATCATTTTAATATTCTTTTTTTAAATTTTTTGTTATTTGACGAACATTTGTCATTTTTATTAGTTCGTTTGCTTTTGTTATGGTTTTATGTGCTTTTATCTTTATTTTAGTCATTTTATTGTGATTAATCTATAATTAAAATGTAATTATCTTATTAATTTAAAAAAAGAAAAAAAAAGAAAAAAAGAAAAAAAAGAAGGAAAAGGACAAAGCTCGTGCTTGCTCCGCCTCCTCCGCCGGGCACCATCATCACGCCATGCCATCTCCTCTTCCATCCATCAAAGTCATCTTCAAACTCCATCATCATTGCTCTTAGTTCCTTTCAAACCATCTTTTAGTCCATCTTCAAACTCCGCCGTCTGGTTTAGACGCATAGAAGAAGAAGAACCTGTTTGATTTTAATATTTTGTAGGTAAAACTCTCTTTTAGTCCATTTCTTGTTTCATTGTTCTACTTAAGTCATCAAGTTCCTCTATAAGTTTCGGTTCAGCCCTCCAACAGGTTTAAAACTTGACAAATTGGGCACTCAGCCTAAACTTTTTTATTGTTTACTTTTAGAATGTTTGTCAATTCATCAACTTAAGTGTGCTTACTTACATTTTAGGATTTCTATATTTTCATTCATGTTTTTATTTCCAATTCTCATTCTTATTTTTTTAAAAACAAAAAAATCATTTTTATTAAACTTTTTTTTTTAAACTTAGTTTGACTTTTCACTAATTGTTTGATTATGTAAATTGTTTTGTTATTGCTTTTTTTATCGTTCTTCTTAATTATCCGTGGCCATTATCGTTCTCCCTTTTTTATGACATTTATCCCATATTCTTTTTCTTTTTTTTCACCAACTTTATTTTCCTTTTTTTTAACTTTTGTTTTTTTGCTTTACCCATTTTTTATTTCTTCTAATTTTAACTCCTTTAATAAAAAACACAAATACAAAAAAATCAAGCAAATTTATGAGAACACCCGTGGTACCAATTTTGGGGCGCTCAGAAACTTTTAATTTTCGTGCTTAACTGACAAACGAATCCAGATTTTTCGTAGACCATTTTCAGGTTTCCAATCGACTTAGGAAAAAAATTGGTGGCGACTTCTATAAAAAATCACGTCGCTACACTAGTTATGATGATTGATAGGATAGTTTTATGATAGGACTTAGTTAAATATTTTTAAGTTTGGCCGATAAATGTAAATATATCAATTTTGGTGGGATGGATGGAGTATAAAAAAGAAACGGTTGCATTACTTTCGGGATATACGAAAGAGGAAATGTTGCAATTAAAGGTGAGTTCAAGCCGAGCCGAGCCCGAGCCTAGTGGGTTTGAGCTTGGGCTCGTGAAATTTGGGCTCGGCTCGAGCTCGGCTCAAACTCGAACGAGCCCGATAATTCGAGTTCGAGATCGGCTTGATCGTTCGTGAAGCTCGAGCTTGTTAGACTCGGTTAGGCTAGATTCGGCTCGAGTTGAGTAAGTATAACACATCAACTGATAAAAAGAAAGCTACAAAAACATATATGATCATATTTACATACATTATCATAAAAATCTGCAGCATTCAACAAGAAAAAAATAAAACGTTGATAATGAAAGCAAGAGTACTAATAGCAAGAAGCTATAAAAACAAGAAACAAGAAAGTCACAGTATTAATCTTAATCAGTACTGGGCAGCTGATCAAGAAGCAGTACCAGAAGTTGACTTGAGCTTGAGCATTTCAAGCATCTGATAGATTGCAGCAGTACTAGTAGCAACAGCTTCTTCAACGTTGATAACGAAGGCAAGAGTACTAAACATGAGGTCATGTTCTACAAATGATCGTGTTCATCATGATTATGATGAACATGACTCATGCATGTAATATATTCAGAAATAATTTATCTTCGAGAACAAAGTTCTAAAGTAAAGTGAAGATCTTTCAAAATCTCCAAGTATTTCTTATGTACGACAACATTGTATGTTGTTACACAAACTTAGCTATTGCAACTTTATCTAAACTTCATTCCAATAATATCAGTAACTTCTACTTATCAAGATTGTCCTATCGGATATAGTAGTTAACATCATCAAAGTCATAGCAGTGGAAGTAGTAAAATAAGTATCTCTTGCATATATAAAGTAAATATAAGAAATAAATGATGTGCATAAATTGTAGATTTAGAGATTCATAACATGATGTGTTTTTCATAATCATGCCTCTCCACTTTCACAAAGAAGAAAGAGGAGAAGGAGGAAGAAGAAGATGTAGATATGTACCTTGCACCTTTGAAAAACAGCGAAAAGATCTTTGTCCTAAACGTATGCTCCAAGTCTTCCAAGTTGGTGGCGAATTCCTCTTCAATCTTCAAGCCTTCAAATTGTTTGATGAGGGCAGATTGCATGTGATGGAATGAGGTTCTTTTATGTTAAAGAGACACAAAATAGTTCCACCCGAAATGCTCTAGGAATGCTTGAATAATTCGACCAAGAACAAGAGAGAAGAGAGAAGTTTCGGATTTCAAGAGTGTCCCTGTGTTGTGGCCAAATCATCTATTTATAGATGATGTAGGGACTTACAAGGAAGGGCTACAACTCCCTTATGGTCGAAAATACCCTATATGGCAAAGGGGTGCCTTCCTCGAGGTGCCTCTTCACCAAATTAAGGCTCTCTTTGCTGATTTATGTTTGGTAACTTCTAAGAGATGTGCACACATACACTAGGGTGCATACACCATGCAACTCGATTGCCAAAGCCATGTAATTTTACCAAAATACCCTTATTTGTATAAAATGATGCTAATACGTAGTTACTACTCATGAAACATCACAAATGTTCCATATAGCCACAATTCACATAATTAAATTCTATAGAACTCATTTTAGCTCACTTTGAGCTTAAATCACTTCTCTATTTGAGATGAGCTCAAAAGGACTTGGTGCGCTAAGAATTCCAACATAAATCAGTTGACAACCAGTTTTAATTCCAATACATAAATCAGCACACAACATTCATTTATCCCCTCCTCCCTTTACCACCCACTTGTCTCTATCTCCACATCTCAAATCAACATACATATCCTCTAAAAAATTTACGAATCAGTAACACACCCAGCTATACAATTATATGTATATTGTATTATATACTCTATAATGTTAGAATAATTAGCATCCTACATTGACTTCTGATAGGTTTCGAATCCGTTAAAAATAAATTTTTACTCCTGCAAAACAATTACTTCTAAATAGTGATGAGTAAGGTCGTACTTCACAGAGATTAGTCGAATTATCAAATCTGAATTTAAAACAAGAAAATAAAATTGGAGGATTTGTTTGTGAATTAATCTAAGATCTTGCAAGAAAAGAAATAGCAACAAGTCTAATAGAAAAAATATCAATGAGAAAAATTTCAGCTAAGATATATCCCATTATTGATTCATGTAAATTGATCATTGAATATCAAAATATGTAAATTCTCTCTTCAAATAAATTGGTTATGAACATTAACAACCTCTAATATTCTACCCTCCCTTAGATTATGGGTAAAGCGCACGGTTAGCCCCTTAACTTTGCCTATTGTCCTATTCCGGTCCCGTTTTAAGGATTTGTCCTATTAAAGTCACTTATCTTCATATTTTTGCCCTATCCAGGTCCTTTACCGTTAACTTGGTGTCAAAGTTAACGGATTTACTGGAAAAATGATTTTTTTAAGTAACTAAAGGTTTCCTATTATTGTGTTTGCACCATAACATTTTAAAAATTAACATTTTAACCACCTATTCAAAACTCCGACAACCCGATACTACTCCGGCCACCCACCCAGTGACAGCCAACCACCTCTACCCTACCCACGGGCTGTTAATCAATGATCAGTCACATTTTGGCTCACCTTTTTTTTTGCGATCGGGGAGTAAAAATTAATCGGAATCAAAGTGCTAATCTTAAAGAACAAAATCCCTCTTGTTTTAGTATCAAATGCTTTCCTAATTTGAGAGGAATTGCATTCTGAAATTCTATGGTTCTTAAAACCCTAGAAATTTGATTAATCAAATTCGAAGATAATGTTACAAATTGATGGCTAACACTTTTTGCTAGAGTGTCTAGGATGAAAACCTGTTCAAGATTCACCGTCATCAACCAACGAATCGGTTGGAATCGTGGCGGCCAACATTTCACTTTTTCGCGATTTGGTCGTTTTGGAGCTCACCGGCGGCTTGGTGGCTTCCCATTGGCATCGCCGGCCTATAAGGCAGCTGGTCATTCAAGTGCAGTGCCTCTGGCGTTGAATCGAACTTACTGGGCTGGGTCGAGCTAGAGAGAACGGTGGTTGGGCTGGGTCGGACGGTGGTCGGGCTAGGTCGAGCTAGGGAGGCCGGGCTGAGGAGAAGAAGGTTGGAGGTGGGCTTGCCGGCGCCGGTGGGCCTTGGTGGTGCCGATGGTTGTCGGCAGCGCCGGAAATGGTGGTGATTATTAGAAACTGATATATCTAAGTTTAAGGTGCAAATAATATAAAAGAAAACATACATGTGTCTAAAAAATCATTTTTCCATTAAATCCGTTAACTTTAACTCCAAGTTAATGGTAAAGGACCTGAATAGGGCAAAAAATATGAAGATAAGTGACTTTAATAGGACAAATTTTTAAAACGGGACCGAAATAGGACAATAAACAAAGTTAAGGGATTAACCATGCACTTTACCCTTAGATTATATTTAAAAGAACAAGCTCTACAATTAAACTTTATTTAACAATTAACCCTAAACAAGCTCTTAGGATTTAAATTAAAAATAGCATTAAGAACTAGGAAAGTGACCAATTCCACCCAATAATAACAATCTCGATTATTTAGAGTGGATTAAATATTCCCATCAACATGTACTACGATAATACATTGCATCAAGTGTGTCAATTTACCTATTTATTTAATCAAATAAACAAAACGAATTTACTGAATCAAAAAACAATATCCATTCAACCAAAACATGACGTTAATACATTAATCAAACAGAATCTCAAGAATAACAGAGAATACTCAAATACTTGAAAGAGAAAATATTAACAACAAAATTCTCACAATTTAATCTTAAATCAAACTTTGATAATCTTGGCTAGAAGAAAGAAATTAGCCACACATGGCCGTAATCATTAAAATAAAAATATTGAGAACAAATTCACCGATTGTAAAAGCAAGAAAAGAAGAAACAACCATGTCTGCCATTTATACTACGTACTGTTGAAAAACTAATGCAGCTGAAACTACTACTCCAATATATATAGTGAACTAGCTTTAAACTTAGGAAATAAAGGAATCATAAGTGGACTAGGATTAAGTTTCCTCATGTCTTCAAGGCTGTCATCCACTTGTGTTTCTACTTACTAGCCAAGTCTTCCTCATTATAGCCACATTTTGCTCCTTAGTCCAAAAGTTGATGTAGATTTGCATTCTAGCTCAAAATTTCTCTTTGTCTAGTTTATAAACCTGAAAATAAATAAGGAATAAAATTCAATCATTTTAATATCAATCCAGTATCAGATAGGGAAAATTAATAAAAAAAATATAGATAAAATTATCTCTATCAACTTCGACACAAAAGAGCAACCAAACTAGTAATACACACCTGCTGCTCTTCAAACAACAAACTAGCTACGCAAGGATTTGCAACAAAAAAAAACTCCAATTGCCTGCAAACTCATTTGCATATTGGTATCATATCTCCTCATATCTCCTCACATCTCGTAAGTATCACCACATGAGAGAATAAGCAGAAGCAGATTATCATCTACCTCATACGGGCAACCAAGATATTATCCTCAGCCTCTTTGGGTTCTAGAATGAGAGAAAGTCCACGGACCAATCTCTCATCTTGCAGAACCCACTTCTTTCCGGTTAGAAATCGGCAACAAATATCAACTATGGCATTTAAGAACAATCAAAAGGCGAGTGCTTGAGTCGAGGAGACACTGATACGGTTGGCATCGAAACACACAAAGCTCTGGAAAAAAGAGCAACCAACCTGGTATCTCCGTTCTTACGGCTGGGGCAGAGGGCAAGGCGAGGTGGAGAGACGGAGGTGGAGCGTGGAAGGCAGAGATGCTCGACGAAGGTGGAGTGACAGAGGTGGAGCGTGGAATGGAATGAACTGGGATTGATGATTCTCGGTGGAGATGCTCGACAGATTCCGTTCTTGCTTCAATCAACGATTCATGACATAGAATGGAGATGGTGATGAGAATCGGGGATGAGTTAGGGTTAAGAATTACAGAATGGGTAGGGATGTTGTGAATCGAATGAAATTAGACGAGATTTTGGGGGTAGGGATGCTGGTAATATATAATAAGGGGTATATTAGTAATTTCACAACATGCTCGATATATAAGACTCGACGAGCCTATCGAGCCGAACGTTTTTTGTTTGAGCTCGGTGCGTTAATTATACGATCCTAAGAATTGGCTCGAGCTCAAGGCTCAAAAAGCTCAACTCGTTAGGCTCGTCAGAGCTCGAGTTCGGCTCAGCCCGGCCAGATTCCTTCCACACCCCTAGTTGCAATACATTTGGGACGAATAGAACATGTACATGTGATAATATGATTTTTCTACATTATACACATTCTTTTTTCAAAAAAAACTTATTAAAGTATAATATAGATAAATAATTGAAGTGTTAATAATAAAATAAAATAAAATCTATGATCGAATGTATGGTACTATGTTATTAAATTGAAGACTTATTGCTAGCAATAAATCTTTATGGTTCTATTTTCTTTAAACTAATTACCTTTTAGGAAATTTGATACTATTTCATTTTTTTGGTTGTCATGAAGAACTGATATAATATGTTTGTGTTTTAGATTTTTTTTTTCATATAATATAATATGTCTTCTAATAAAAAAACTACGTCCTTTATATATCTTATTTCTATGTCACACTAAAATCTAGGTAATCTTTAATTGTCATAATCAAACATCTAATATTGATTGGGACGAGAGGAGTAGTTGAATAAAGATAATATGGGGTTTCAAACATACGTGAAAACAGGTGAAAAACGGAGTATTTCACCTGTTTTTATCCACGTGAAAAACAGACGTGAATTCACCTCGCGCAGCGCGGACCTCAGGTGAATCGCGCGTTTGTGAACGTTGTTTTTCACGTGAGAAGCCCCTTATTCACCAGTCTTCACCATTCGCCGCTCCACGAGCTGTCGCAGCTGAAGGTCATCTCGTCTTCATCGTCTTGCTACCGTTGTACTAGGTATCTACTTTCATATTCTAAAGTAATGTAGCGCCATATCTTCCTGAATTTGTCTCCTCCCAGCTAAATACAGTAGAAATTCTTGATGGGTTAGGGCAGAGGTTGCTTGATTTTGTCTCGACTTGCTACAGTTGTGCTGCCCTGATGTGTAATTTGAACTCTCCTCTGGTGCATCATAAAAATGTGCGCAGCGCACAATCAGTGCGCATATAGTCCCGCACAACAGGCCGCACATAGTATCGCACAATAATGTGCGCGGAACACAGTTGCATGCAAACATAAGCGCACAAGTTGTAACTTACACAATTCCAGTAAACAGTCAGTGAAGCGCACATGCTTGAGCACAACTGTGCACTAACCTCTCGGGACTCTCGTTTGTTGTTCTAGCATGCCTTAAAAAAGTTGTCTAATTGTTCTAGGTTTATATTTCTCTGTAATAGTTGAACTGTGCTAACCCGTGTTCTTGAGTTGATGTGTTGCATGTTGGAGCAGACCATGTCCAGCCAGCCCAATGTAACGCCGATTCAATTCGAGCGGTGATGCAACGATCCTAGCCTTTCTAGAGGATCCGGTGAATAAGATGAAAGTATTTGGTGTCACCGGGAAGACAGAGGTTGGAGTGCCACCTCCGCGTAAGAACACGGCTTGGAAGGAGTTAGCCACCATCATCAACAACAAATACAAGGGCAAGTTTAAGCTTGATGCCAAATCTGTGGGTGACCGTTGGCGTAACTACTTGAGCAAGTATAAAGCCGCCCGTGACAAAAGCAACACCACTAGTTTTGGTGTGACCGAAGAGGACAGGAAGCGGAATATCCACACCATCCAGGCGAAGCTCGACTATTTGTTACTCAAGAACAATAGCGATGGCCATTTGTTGCTCAATAATGTATAAAACGAGTCAACGATCGGATATTTTTGGCATCGATCCTTTTACTTTACCAAAAGGAAGCCAACATGTTCATGCCTTCCGCATTTCATAGAAAAACACAGCATGATATTGGTCTACTATATCAGAATAACGACGTATTGTGCGCGGTACGCGAACACGCACATCTTAGCGCACAACGTGAAAACACGTGAAAACTATTCGCACCTAACACAACAACGCGAACAACTTCTAAACACATGAAAACTATCTGCCATGCGTAACACAGCACTGTGCACAACGTCTAAGTACATGAAAAACTATCTGTGCGCGCACAGATGTGCGCACAGACGACCGCACATATGATTCATAACTACATGCCCATCAACTCAAATGTGTACAACCCAGGAAAACGGATAGATATGAGACGCGCATTGAAATGACAAGAAAGATTTATATCAAAACAGTGGGTTTCGAACAAACCCATTCAACTGCGGTGAGCTCTCCCAAATTTCAGCTGCCTTCTTGACCCAAGTCTCTGTTTCTCTCATTTCATTCTCGATCGCACATGCGGAGCTTAACCACTAAGATGACATAGTCCAGAGAAGAAGAGCAAGCGGAAGAGGGCCAAAACTCACCCCAAAAAGAACTTAGAGGAGAGAGATGCACGAAAGATGAAGGGAATGAAGAATTCGGTTTTCATACAAGAGGGAGCTCGACCAAAGAAAGGGAAATTTGAGGCGGGAAACGGGTGGGTGGCGAATTCACACTGTGCGCTCCTCCTTATTCATGGGGTCCTCAAACTTAACCCTCCTCTTTTTACTTTTCTCACTCACCTCCAATTCACTCACCAATTATTGAATAACTTTCTATTCACTTTGAAACCCCTAATATTGGGCTACTCTCTCGGCTCATCTTTGAGAGAATCACAATCACACAAGTAGTACTTGGACCTTAATTTAACGAGCCCAAAAGAGAATTCTCAAGCCCAGCCCAATTCATGAATCCGTTTGAGGCAAGGCAAACTTAGCAGTGGGTTTTAAAGGCCCCCTGTATTTGAGACTTCCACTCTTTTGTCCCATTGCTTAACAAGCTCCTTTGATCTAAGGAAGTTCTCCATTAACATTTTAGAAATATCCACTTGAATGCCTGAGATATCAACTGTGTGCACTTTCTGCTCTGATTATATATATTGAATCTTGAAAACACATGTCTTTTCTACTGTGCTTTTTCTAGATATGTTTTGCAGCAGAGTTTGAACTTTGAAGGCTCTAAAGCTGTCCTCTCCCCATTAGATTGGCATCCATGTTGCTGTTGGATGAACAAAGTGGCAAGGGGGAAGTCCTTGAAGGCAAAGGTAAGACATGCTTGTCATTTTAATATGACAAGGATTAAGGTGAGTTGATATAAGTGGAAGTTAGACAAAAATACCCTAAGTAACATAGAGTTGAGACACCAAATCAAAGGAGTAATAAAAAAAAAATTAAGATATAAGTGTCTAAAGTAGTGGAGTTAGTAGTGTCATATAAGAAAATAAACAAATAAGAAGAAATATAGTTGGAAGAATAAATTGGTAAATTTATTTATAAAATCTTACTACCTATGTAAATACCAATTATATGGTGCACATATGTGTAGGTACACATAGCAATATATAGAGAAAATATGTAGGGATAATTTAGACATTTAGTATTTTTTAGTGGATTTGAAATGAATCTGTTTTGTAAATTAGACATCTAATTTACTATGTGTCTCTGGCATATGTGTATCATATCAAGACTATATTTAAAACGTTATAAAGTTTTGCAATAAAAATGAGACTGCGAGAGTACGTTCTACCTTCATTATTGCATAGTACACTATTGCCTTAGTCCTATACAAAACAGGACGTTTCATGATAGCTACGTCACTATACAGAACAGTTAAGCGTAACACAGTTAAGCGTTGGAGATTAAAGGGCATTGTCTCCAAGTTACGACATGTACGAAATTAGATTGAAAGCTAGACCCCTTTTAAACGTGATTGAAGAACTACACATGTACCCCTTTTAAACGTGATTTTATGATCACTAATTCTTTGCATCTTGGAGGGGGGAAAACAAAACAAATCAAAACATGTTCCACATGGTTATGATGAATATTGTGAGGGTAACAATTTTCTATATAAGAGAGCTAATAGTCATCATTCATCACAAAAACGCTTGATATGGCTTCACCATCAAAACAAGATCACAAGCTCCCACTAAGACCAATCCCCGGAGATTATGGCCTTCCGGTCATCGGACCAATCAAGGACCGACTAGACTTCTTCTACAACCAAGGCGGAGACAACTTCATGATCAACAAAATACGCAAATACAAATCCACAGTTTTCAGAACCAACTTTCCTCCTGGCCCTTTCATTTCTAACCCTAAGGTCATCTGCCTCGCCGACGCCGTCTCTTTCCCGGTCCTCTTCGACACCTCCCTCGTCGAGAAACGCAACGTCTTGGTCGGAACTTACTTCCCCTCCGTCTCTTTCACCGGCGGCCACCGTGTCTGCGCGTACCTCGACCCTTCTGAGCCCAAACACACATCGCTGAAATCTGTCATTCTCTTCCACCTCGCTTCCTTGCATGACAAGTTTATTCCCCTCTTTAGGGCTTGCATGAACGACTTATTCATCAAGCTTGAAGATGACCTAGCGGGCAAGAAAGAGGCGTATTTCAATGATATCAGCGATAACATGTCGTTCAGGTTCACCTTCCGCCTCCTCTGCAACGGCAAGGAGCCATCGGAGACGGTGGTCGGGCCGGAAGGGAACAAGAAGGTCGACAGATGGGTGCTACTCCAGATCGCACCCACCGGTCCGCTTAGGGTTTTACCCTCGCTCTTGGAAGATTTCTTGATGCACACGTTTATGTACCCATCTTCCCTAGTGAAGTCGGAATACCGGAAGATATACGACGCCGTTTACGAGTCCGGTGGCTCATTCCTCGACGAGGCGGAGACGAAATCCGGGATCAGCCGTGAAGAGGCATGCCACAACTTGGTTTTCCTACTAGGGTTCAACGCCTACGGTGGCATGAAACTGTTGTTTCCGAATCTAGTCCAGTGGGTGGGACTCGCCGGAGAAGACCTCCACCGTCGACTCGCCGATGAAATCAGGACCGTCGTTTCCGGTGACGGGGTCACATTTGCGTCGTTGGAGAAGATGTGTTTGACAAAGTCAGTGGTGTACGAGTCCTTAAGGATGGAGCCGCCGATCCCGTTCCAGTACGGCACGGTGAAGGAAGACATGGTGGTCCGGAGCCATGAGGCGGCGTTCGAGATCAAGAAGGGGGAGATGATCGTCGGATATCAACCGTTGGCGATGAAAGATCCGAGGGTTTTCGAGAATCCGGACAAGTTTGTTGGGGAGAGGTTCATGGGTGAGGAAGGCGAGAGGCTTTTGAAATATGTGTATTGGTCAAATGGGAGGGAATCAGATGATCCAACGGTGGAGAATAAGCAGTGTCCGGGGAAAGATCTGGTGGTTCTCTTGGGTCGACTTTTATTGGTGGAGATTTTTCTCCGTTATGACACCTTCACGCTCAAGGACGGCGTCTTCTTCTTGAATTCGGCCCCCACCATAACGTCCGTTACCAAAAAGATACTGTGACGGTTCATTTGTTGGTCTCTATTGGTACTTCCATGTTATTTTTACCAAGTGTGATCATATCAACATATACTTGTAACTGAATATTCCCGGATTACCTCAAGAGTTGATTGGAATTAATACAAGTATTCTTATTTGAATAGTATGTGTGTTTGTGCGATTTTTTTTAATCAAATCCTAGTTTTGTTTTTGAACGATAGTTTTTTTTATTATATATCCTAGGTTTAATCATTTTTCAACTCTTACCTTGAAACTTTTTGATTAGTAAATTTCTCAACTAATTGTAGTGCCAAATCATCACATCCATCTAATGACATTTTGTAGCAAATTTTCATCGTACTTCTTGATTCTTCTCTAAACCATTTCTCTTGAATTTTCAACCCATAATCCTTTTGAAAAAAATCATGTTTAAAATCATAGACGATTCATATTAGGAATACTTGTAATTATTTGTAAATAAATATAAAAATTCAACCATTGCAATATTTTTGGACGAGAAGTCAAATGAATGTACGATGATTTGTCAAGGGAGAAACAATCTTTCCTCTAAAGTTTTGGTTTTTCTCTATTACAATTTCCCTTTTTCATTATTTTGAATTGTTGTTCGTTTAAAGCAATTTAATGTTGAAAGTGGCTAGGGGCAAATCTGTAAAAGCAGCCTTGAGGTGGGACTAATGTAGCCGGGTTCTTCTCTGTTGGGCTTAGCCCAACTTAAATATCCGGCCCGATATTCCGTCAGTTTTTCAATTTTCCCGGTCAAAGCCCCGGTCTTCACTGAATTACCCGCGAAAACTTTCATTTCAGGTGTGTTTTCTTTTCGTTGATCCTTCTCAAAGCGAGCTTCAGCAGACTTCAGATTATGGCTGATCTAGGGTTTCGTCCTCCTCTATTCTCCGAGGTAAGCAACTTCCGATCCTCACCGATTTTTCAGATTTTAGTTTCATCTGTTCGGTTTCGCTTCTTCGATTGCTAAGGCGGGAAGTCTGAACGGCGAACAGGAATCCGCCTGGCTGCCGGCATGGCTTCAGCAGTCCCATGAGCCAGATCAGGAGCTTTGTTCTTCTTCTCAATGTCAATTTGAGGTCCGTATTCTAATTTATCAGTCTGTTTCTTGTTGGTCCTTGATTGAGTGTTTCATGCTATTGGGAAAACTAAGAGGGATTCTGTTGCTTGTTAGTTCTGATTGATGGTTCAATTTCTGGTGGAGCCATCAGAATTATATATTGTTGTGTAATTTTGTGGTGCATTGCTTTTGTTAATATGGCTAGGATGTGGTGTCTGCACAACAGAGCCTGATCACGGAGAACCAAAATACTGTTGCAAGCAAACGCTTTCGTCTATTTTTATCCGGAGAAGACAGTTCACTTCTGGGCTCTACTTCAACTCCACAGGGTGTAAGTTTCATAGTCCATATAAAATCATGGTTGATATTTTAAGGGTGCATGGGAGAATAAATGAATGAGGAGATATACTGTGTGATATAGAATTACATAGGAGAATTGAACGGGTAAGGTAATAGCAACCCCAACTAAAGACTAAGGTACAGAAACAAACAGTATATTGAACTTGTAAGGTAATAGCAACCCCAAGATTTAAAAAAAGAAAAAAAAGAAAAAAAAGATGAAGGTAATAGCAACCCCATCTCTCACCATCCGCTGAAGGAAAAGGTTTGTTGAGCTATGAGCATATTTTGTTACCAGACTGAGTTGGAAAGTAAAGAAACAGTATCAATCAGTTTGCTCATGCCATATGTTCATAACAAATCCTTCTGGCCACAGAAAACTCACAAAGTGATGGGTTCTTTTTTCCAGATAAAAAAAGGTAATTGAAAGAATTGATTTTGGTTTAATCAATGTGTGTTTTGATGTGTAGGAGTGGCAGTTTCACCTGCATCTTTCAACAGATTGTAATTCATTGGACAGTGAAAGTCAGCTTCCTTTTGTATCTCATGCTCAGCATAAATTACTGCCATTAGCTGAAGTTGGGAATTCTGCTGACTTGTCCAAGAAGCTTCGTCAATCAAATGAGCAAATTCATGCTGCAAGAATTGATGCACTTTTCCCGATGTGCGACCAAGAGAAAGTGGAGTTTGCTAGAAGACCAGAACCCTCTCAGGTCAATATGAAGTGCACAGAGTATTTGGAACGGAAAGTTCATTCCAGAAAGCATCAGAGAACTGATATGAAGGATGCAGTTGAAAATTCCATTGCTGCATCTGAAGCTTTAGTGATAGAAGAATTAGTGGGGACGGCATCATATTCAGAAGCATTGCCAATCACTGCAGTTCTTGAAGCTGCCCTGAAGATGAAACAAGCACGATTAGAGGGTTTTGGAGATGAAATTGAATATTCGATGATGGAAAATAATGAGATTGATTTGTTTGATGACTTGGATGATATGTTAATGGGAGATGCGTACGAGGACGTAGGACTATCTTTCACCTACTTTATTAATCAGCACGCATTGGGCACTGATTCTTCCTCAGTTAAAGATACTTCTAGTCCTGAAAATCATTATTGGTAAGAGATTAGAAACCATCAAAGGGATTCTAGCTCATTTTAATGAGCCTTATGGTAATCCTTGTTCTTATGTTGTCATCTCGAATTTTCTAGGTCTGCTGCCTTTCCTCAATCAGCTGAAGAGGTTTCACATGTTTCAGCTACGGTAGAGGTAATTTCCCTTTTTCCAGTGCACTTGTCAAAATCTGGAAAATCCTACAGCAAGTGAAGAGACTATTAAACTTGTAGCTATAAATAAAATCTTTTTTTAAAAAAAATCTTTTCTTTTTTGCTTAACTCAGGTAAGAACTTGAGCAAAGCCCAGGAGTATCTCAGTGTGTGTTACTGCGAAAGTGTGTGTGTCATGTACTACAGATATGATAAATCCAACAACTATGTAGTAAATGTATTAGTTTACTTTCAGAAATCCGACTTTCAACTCCCGGGGCTTCCAGTGCAACCACAGGATGCTAAACAAAATTTTCATGCTCAGTTTGCAAAACATGAACATGCTGGTTAGTTGTTAGTATTTGTTAAATACTGTTCTTCCCCCCTAATCATCTACCACACAGACCTAATCCCTTTCCCTTAAAAAACATTTATGCTCACAGGAAAGAAAGATAGTTCCAAACTTGTAACTGCAGTTAGAGTGAGATCTCATGCTTTGGATAGTCAGGTAGGCAATCTGTTGCTTGCTTACTGATTCAATTTCTCACATTTTTCTCTAATTTTTATCAGGAATGGTTGCCTCCATTCTGGTCATCATACTAGGAAGAGGACTAAGCCAAACTCTTGAGTCTTGCTGACAGCTACAAGTTTATTATATGCCCATGTCCCATGCATTTCATTTTTCTTCCAGTCTGTGTATCCACTTCGGAATTGGAGGCAAATTTCTCCTTAGACTCTCAGGATGAATGGTCTTGTTTTATTATTTCTACCCAAAGAAGTTTAGGTCTTCCCTTACCGCTCTTTTCTCTTATACATAGCTTGCCATCCTCTTGCACCAGCGCTTCTCTTGGTTTATGTGGATCTGAAGAAACCATCTATTGTAACCTTCAGGGGTATTGCTCCTAGAGCTACTTATACCCTGGAAGTTATCTTCTCATTTCTAGTTCTATCAATGTGTGTAGGTTCTCACTAAGGGGGTTATTTTAATCATTTACATAATATTTGGGCTGCGCATGCAGGGAGTTATTTATTCTCTCCGGCTTCTTTCCAGTTCTATTGTATTTTAAATATAAAACTGCATTGTAGGTTGCTTCTCCACTTAGTTTGGGATTAATGTGTTGTTTGATTATTGTAGGTTGCTTCTCCAAAGTTGAAGACAAAGGCTAAAGAGGTCCCAAAGCAATTTCTTGGTGAAACGAGCTACCTCTCAGAATCTTTCGACATTGCTCCTGATGAGAATTCTGTTGTGCAAAACAATGTAGCCAGATCCAATATGACTTCAGACCAGATTTTTCTTTCTGAAGGTCAACATAACCATGCTGACAAGGACATTTTGATCTCACAAGATATTCTGTTTCCTTCCATCTCCTCATTTGATCCACTTTGTTCAGTAGTCCCATGCAGTGTTTCTTCTCTGGTTATGAATCAAAATGATCCAGTGGCTCAATGTGAAAATCAGCCAAGTACGACTAGCCTAATCATGGAGTCCAAAGGATGTTTGCAAGCTTTTGGGATACTCAAGAGTGAATATTCTGCCACAGAAGTACAAAAGCAATCGATAACACTTGATCCAGATGTGACAAAAGACTGCAAGCATAACCTTCCCTTGGAGAATGAATTGACTCTTTGTAACGGAGCCTTACCAGCATATTTGGAAAATAATACAGGTAGCATTGAAACATCTGATGATGTAAATCAAGAACGGTCATCAAAAGACAGGTTAACATCTTCTTGTGCAAACAGTAAGGATGTTGAAGCAAAGCGAAACCGCACCAATATTAAGAAGCAAGCTTCAGTCTTAGTGAATCATAAAAGAAAACTTGAGGAACCTACAAACAGTTGCAGAACTAAGCTTGAGAAAGTGAAGGAAAGAAGGTTACCTCTTATTCTGAATGGACAAGCGTGGCAGCATGTAAAGTCCTCTCGATTGTGTATTTACGGTTCTCTTAAGAAGAAACGTTTCAGACTTGCTGCAGGACAAGAAACAACAGTAGATCCAGTAGAACAAGCTTGCCAGATAGAAGTTCCAAGTAGAAAACGGGTTTGTTCAACATTGCAAATTGAGCATAAAAACGACTGTACTTCCGGGCAAAGAAAGTGTAAGACCTTTTACCTTTGTCAGTATTTAAATCTATCTGGGTGTTGCTGACATATATCCTCCACTCTTCTGACTACATAGGTTTCCTTAGAAGATTAAGCAAGGGGAAGAAATGTGGCACTCAATCTCCAGAATTAAAGCACTTTTTGACGACTGACATGATGCAAGGAAAAGGGTCTATATTTCAGGATATAGAATTCCTACTGACAGGATTTTCAAGGAAAAATGAAAAGGAAATTGAAGTTCTACTAAGGAAATGTGGTGGTATAGTTCTCTCAGACATTCCTCATCCACCCAATTCAGTTAGCAGGAGAGGGCAGTATAAGTTTGACCATCTTCCTATCGTTGTTTGCTCCAAGAAGGTTGTTACTTGAAACTTGATTTTGAGCTCAAATTTGAATTAATCATTGTGTGCAAGCAGCTCTGCACGCTCTTCTGTTCCTTTCCTGGCTTGTGAATGGCAATTAGCTGTTAGCGCCTGTTTGTAACTGTGATGGTTTTATTGTTTAAAAATTGAGTCCTTAGCTTTCAACAGTTGAACTTTTTGTAAATGCTTGCTGGAAACCGCACCATCTTTGTATCTCTTTCTCTGTATGTTTTTCTTGTTGGTGGGGTGAGCTAAATATGGAGTATATGTTCAAATTCTTCTGGCATATCAACATTGTTTATTTTGCACACTGTTGACTAAAGTATCAGTCCGGCTCATCATGGGTTGTCTAGGAATTTGTTTTCAAATTTTTAGCCTTCTATATACTATGGTACTGTAAGGCTTCAAACCTTTTATTCTCTGAAATGACAATAAAACACTGGTATAAGTGTGCATGGTTTTTAATAGATTTCATTCAACATTGCAGCTGCAGACATCCAAGTTCTTATATGGATGTGCAGTGAAGGCCTTGATTTTGAAGGTTGAATGGGTTTTAGATTCAGTTAGTGCTGGTTCAAAGGTGCCACCTGAAAGGTAAATTCTATTGTGTCAGTTGTTTATGATGGAGTTACTAAAAGTCTAAAATTGGGTGATCTTGTGCGATTTGGTTGGGTTTCTTGGATTTCTGTTGGTTATGCTAGTTGTTTTGACATTTTGCTTTTCTTGATTTGTTTTTTCTTTTTTCTGGAAAACCTTGTACAAAATCATGGTTTTCACCCAACATCTTGCATTTCATGGAAAGTGTACATGTAGATAAGTTTTTGCTTGCATGTCCAAATACCCAGATAGCAAAACAGACCAACTCCCTGCACCACATATTTACTAACATGCCAAGTGTTTGTACCATGTGCCACAGATAATAGGTTCTGATAACTTTGTTATGCAGAAGCATGAGAACTCAACCGAAGTTTCTTATTGTTGCCTTATTTATTTGAAATTAGTTTTATGTAGCAGAGGCATGCCTTGATCCCATCTTGGATGTTATGCGGTTTACTTAATCTTTCTCTGGATCTTGCTATCATTCGCACTTTTTTGGATCATTAATAAATACTATGTGATTTGAATCCGTCTGCAGATATATGTTATTGGCAGATCAGTCATACATCAATCTTACCAGAGTCAAGAGGCACATAAGCTACTCCAACAATAACTCCATTTTTCATAGAGTAGGGATCATGCTTCATGGGAAACACAATTTTTGTCGCAAATTTGCTAAAATAATCCAGGTAAAGTATACCTCAAGTTCTTTATTTTTATTTTTTTCATTATTGATTGTTTTTGCCTTTCTTTTGTGTTCCCCTGTCAAGTAGAAACTAGTTTGCCTTGTACTGCAGTGCAGAATTTATAATACCAATATGAGTATGTTTTTTAAAATAAGGAAGTGATTTGGTTCTGCTGGGATTATTGTGGGCTGCTGTTTAAGTTTAAACGTTTATTGTGAATTTCAAATACATTATCATAGGGCTTCTCACTTTCTCATTCTGGTTGACTAGCATGGAGGTGGGCAGGTGTTCAAAACACTACAGGCCTTACTACAAAGTCTCAGTGGTGAAAGGATGTCAGTAGCAGTTATCATTGCTGAAGACGGCAATCAAATCTCACGGCATCTGAGGCATTATGCATCTGAGATGGAAATACCCGTGATGGTTTGTCCTTTCTCTCCATCCCTGTGTTTGGGGCTGCTTTGAATTTGAAGCCATCTGAGTTCATGTATTTTGGTGCAGACAACTCACTGGATCGTAAAGAGCTTGCATTCAGGACGGCTCCTTTCTATTACAGGAGACAAGCCCTCTCTTCTGCAATCAATAATGATTCCAGATTCGCTGCCTTCACAAGCATGGAGCCAAGAGATCTGATCGTTGGTATATCTTCCCCTGAACACCAGAGATCCGTTAGGACAAATCATTCAAACTTCAGAACTCGAAATATCCAGGTGAAAGTTCCAGTACTGAAGTTTGGTAACTCTAAAGAAGCAGCTTTAAGTTTCTTCAACTGGTACTAGATTCGACCCTAAAGGCAGATTGGAGGTACGGAACTAGGTCTGTTGTCTATTCTACTTTCATTTCAGGTTGGCCTAGGCCCCTTCTCCACTTGACCTTGGTCAACACACACACACACATTTGAACTTGAAGGGCTGCTATGTATAGACATGGAAGTACAGGAAAATGTCCAAAAGTCAGATAAAAAGGCTGCAAGCAAACTGATTCCAATTTGGCCTTTTCAGGATTACTTGGGAGCGAAGGTGCTAGCAGGAAGTAACATATACACACTTATGTACCAAAATTGGGTTAGCTATCAAAAGCTGGATGAGGCCAGTGAATATCATGACTTGCCCTTGCAAACTACATGCACAATATACATTCTAACCATAAGCCAAACCACTATTGGGGACAATACATGTCTGCTTAAACAGTCAATCTGATTTCATGTCCATGGTGGGGGTTGTGGAGAAATAGCAGCAGTGCTCCAAGGAATCGGATGTGTAGTCCACCGGTCTTGTCTCTTGTTCGAGCTCCTGGTTCACAACAGGGAAATCCCTCATGTTGGTCTCCATCCTGTTGTACATGAGACCAGCAACAGCACTGTCAATTGCACTTGTCTCTTCAACTCCAGACCTGAAAGTGAGATCACACAGCTTATAAGAGACTAGACTCTTTCTTTCATGCAAAACTGCTCAAAACTCGACGAATCAGACAAGTACACCAACAAGCCTGATGCTGAAGTGCACAGTAGAATGAACCAAAACATTACAGGTACGCACCTTTCTGTTGAGACGCTCTGGTTAGGGTCTAGGGGGCTTGATCTCGAGTCCTCAGCAAGGCGGTAGAAGGTATCACGGAAGCCAATCCGAACCTTATCAGATAACTGAGTACAAATGACAGTTCCATTAAAACTTAAACTCTGAAATTATCAAACTTGCTCAACATTTAGAGTTGTACTGAAGTTACCTGTGCCGTTAACGCCTCGAATTCCTGCAAGACAGACTCTTCCACTGATGTTCCCTTGGAAACATCACTTGTTTCACTTTCATTACTTTGCCCAGAAAGTAGACAGGAGCTACGGCAGCTAGAACCTTGTAACTTAACCAAAGGATCACCATTTTCTTGTTAAGCTTGAGCATTCGAATAACAATATAAAGCTGGTTACTATGATTGACAAATAAATAAACTTTCAGTCTCAAATCATCATCCCCTTCACTGTAATCGGTAAATCTAGTCTTAGTTTGCTAAATCCATTTTCAACAAAAGCTTAGTTTTCAAAAATTTCTTAATCAAAAGTCTTTTGAAAAGTTGTGGTAAATGCTACTATAGATTTTACTCTGTATAGCCGCTGACTAGTGAAGACTAATCCCCTGGAGAAAATTTTATACCTGCAGGTTAGAGCTGCAATCACATGAAGAAGGGAAACTTCTGTTGAAGAATGGATTGTTAGAATCCATCAGATCCTCAAGATATGAAGTCCTGCAAAATCCAAAAACACCCACAAAAATATGACTCAGAAGAGTGAAGAGAAAAAATGGAAACCAGAAACAAGCCAATACCAAGTATGAGAAACCACTCATCACCATACATCAACGTTTCATCATCAATTCCACCAATTTCACTGAGATAATTATTCCCATTGAAACTGTGGTTGTCGGTTGCAGGAAAATTGTATCCCAAATCTCCTCCATCGTCGAAGCAGAAATCCATGTGAGCAGAAGACAGAACAGAAGACAGAAGCAGAAGACAGAAGCAGAAGCAGAAGCAGAAGCAGAAGCAGAGGCTTTGATAGAGGGAAAAATGAGAGAGCAAGAAGACGAAAGAAAGGTTGGCAGGTTGATTGCTTTGAAACTTGAAACCGGTGAGTGGTTTACGATGAGGGAACAGAGCTTTTATACTGAGCTATGAGTAAAAGAATGTTAAAGAAAAATTTGTAGTAGTATAAATGGTACTTTCTGTTCCTCCAATATTGAACCTTTTCTTTTTAGATACTCCCCATCTGTCCCTTTGTAGATAATATGTATATAAAATAAAATTAATTTTTTTTGAGTGGAAAGAGAAAATGAAGATAATAAAATAAAATTGATATAAAAATATTCTATAAAAGAAAATGTAGCAATTTGTTTGGGACAATCTAGAAAGAAAATTGTAATAAATTTTAAGGGACAGAATAAGTATATTATTTACTTTGATGTGCAAGTAATCAATGTGCATAAAAATAATTAATTCTTATATAAGTTATTGGTTTTTTTTAAAGAGTTTCATGATAAAAATATGAATAAGCTTTAAAAGTTTTGATATATTTTTATGAATAAAAATAGTCCTTTAAACCCTAAACAACATAAATATGCTTCGTCTATATACTCTTCCCTCCACAAATAACTCCATATTTTATTTTTACTGTTTTACAGCATTTAATTTATAATTTTTTATAAATATTTAGATATTTAAAATTAATAATTTGTATACACATATAATTTGAAATATTAACTTTCTAAATATATTTTAAATATATTTTTTAAAAAAATTTAAAATTTATTAAAATTTGAGTTAAAGATTAAATTTTGAAACACTTAAAATTAAAATGTAGAATTATCGTGGAACCTATCTAAGAAGAAGTAAACAACAAGACTTTTAACGTCGACTACTTTGAATGTGAGTATTACAAATAGGCAGTATCAAAGTTGTGGCCAGAAAGCAGTGGGGAGATTGGTGGTTGTGAGGCGTCGATCTAATCATGACATCTAATTGGTCCACGTGGCTGAGACGTGCGAAATTTACCTTACTCGTGGCCCAACCGAGGGAACACGTGGCGCACGTACAGAGGGCTTACAGTTTCAAGGCAAACAGATGGGAAGTGGTGAAGCAAACGTTGTAATTCGGTGTCCCATCTCTTTGCCAATTCTGGCGTTAGTCACCAGCAAGTTGGCACTTTGATTAGCTGTTTATTATGGATGGGTGGGAGGTGTTTATTTTTTCAATGATAAAATTTTGGGATCGTTTATATGCCACGTGTGTGTTTTAAGACATACTTGATCTGAAGCCTAAATCTATATAATCATTTTCATTAAACGTTAAGAAAATTTAAAAAATGAAAAAAAATTATGTTTGTCAACTAGCTTTCACCAAATTCCTGTCATCTTCAATCTCAATCCACAACAAACTTGCCATGGCAATCATCCGATCTCATCGTCAACAACGCCTCAAATCTCATCACCATTGCCGCTGCCGCCGCCGTCACCACTGCCATCGTCATCGACAACACCTTATTTTTGCGCTGTCAATAAAACTGCCTACTAATTTATCAGAAACTGTATGATAATTTACCAAAATTTGTCTGCATTAAAGCGTAAGGTGTCTACTAAAACTAATTAAAGTGTCTTCATGGATATCTAATTCATCAAATTGCAAAATGTCATGATGATAATTTGAGGCAGATTAAATCAAAACCATCAAAGTTTAAAAAAAATATCAAAAATCAAAGCAAAACCTAAATCAGAAGTAAATCAATAACAATAACAGATACAAACTATTTAATGAATATTAAAAACCGTCTAAACCGAAACACAAAGCGTTTAAATAAAATTTTCAAAAATGTTTGTAGGATGGACTCCACCTCACCTAGCAGAAATTTCAGATCTAAACGTTGCCAGCGATCGGAGCCACGAAACCAGCAATCGGGGACATGCTGCCCTAGCACAACTATTGCCCAACTTGATGCTTCTCGTTTTCATGCATCAATTGGAGCAGATCTGGATCATTACGGCCATATCGCGACGGTCGGAGATGAAGTTCACGGTGGTTGGAGGTTTTTATCTAAATCAAACAATCAGACTCCAGATCGGTCGGAAACATCTATTCTTTGAGAACTCTAGATCTGGAGCCACGAATTTGCAACTGAATCACACCGGCAGCCTTCGAAGATGCTCATCGACAGTCTCCGGATCTTCGTGACAGTGACCTCCAAAGCTTTACTTTGTAGCAACTGTCTCCAGATCTACGCGACGACTTCGGAGACAGATTACGGTGAAGTTGGCAGCGCACCAGAAAGAGGAAGGAGAGGATGTAGCTTCTTGAAAGTCTAAAAGGAGCAGGATGAAGACTGTTGATATTAATATGGAGGGTAATATTGTAATTGGATTTGAATGTGGTATTCCACGTACATGGTAATTAGATCCGGTCAAATTTTTCTAGTTTTATCTAGATCGGGCATTAGTGGATCTCTTCAAGGAGTAGCTCTTCCAGTGGTATTTGGAATGAAATTTTTGTAATTAAAATACGCATGTCTTTAAATATTAGCATTTGTTTTTAATAGGTAAACTCTGCCAAAAACAACTTTTAGTTAAGCCACTCCTTTCGTTCTGGTAAATTGATTTGTTCCGGTAAAATTGTCGTGCATTTTATTTTCTTATTATCCCAATGAAATTGATACGTTTTTTTATATAAAAAACCTTTTTCAAATCAACTTTACATTATTACTCCACATTTACTTTACATTTCTTCATCAAGTTAAAAATTGGTGTTACCTTATATGTCTACTATTACTACTTAACCTTTTTTTATTTATAGGAAAAGACCTTCCATTAATAATTCACACATTTTATTGTAAAGTGAAACCAGAGCAAAAATGTGCCCAACATAAAGAGGACAGAAAAGGAAACAACCACAAGAGGGAAAAGACTGGGGAGAAACACATCCAAGGAATGATTAGAAGAATAAAACATATGGAACTAAAGTATCCGGGTAAATAAGATACTGGAATAGTCAATGCCCTCAACAACTCAGTGTCGAAGATGGCGCCAGCACTACGTACCTGAAGGCTGTCTGGTAACGCCAAATTCGCTACTAAGGCGTTACGGAATGTAACGCACTAGGCGTACTGTGGCGCTACAAATAGAGCGTTACTGCCGATCGTTACAGCGCTACTGTGCCTCGACAAATGGCTTGCCAACCGACAGTTCGGTAACGCCCCACCCCCTACTTGGGCGTTACTATCCCAAATCTTTTTTTAATGTTTTAACAAATTCCAAAAGAGCATCCAACAACATCCTATTATGCACCAATTTCCTCCACATCCGTGATTCGAACCCCAGCTCTCTGAGGGTGAGTAAATGGGCAACTCGTATCTCCCCACTGCACCAATTGTCTATAATGCAATCATCCCAAGTATTGTACTTATAAAAGATGTCATAATCATTATGGATTGTTCTCATTCCGTTTTAAAAAATAAAATAAAATAAAACTCATTCCTATTATCAGCTAATGCTCCTATTATTTTAGATGTTCGTTGTTATTATAATTTCAGAATTATTTTTATTACTATAATGGGATTCTATATTATTATTATCATTATTTTAGATAAACTAGTAAATAATAATGAGAGTAAGTTTTATTTAAAATTATATTTTCTTTATCTTTCCATGGTTAGAAACTAATGAATTTTTCTATCAAATCCACATCGAGTGTTGCACACATGCGGTCCCGTCCATCGGGCTTGAGCTGTCCAATGAAACCCAAGACCAAAACAATTAATGTAACGCATGGCTCTAGGTAGGGTAAATCCTAGCTCACTACCGACATAAAACATTCCTCAACAGCCTCTCCTCTGGATCAACCTCATGCCTCACCTTGTCCACGCACAAGGGCGCCAAATTCTGGGAACGAAAAAAACCTTGTTCAAAAACCCGATGGCTACCATCCACATCCTCTCCCTTATGGACGTACCGAGTTGAACCCAATCTATGATTCATGCTCGCATAGGCACTAACTAGAAAGTTCGCTTGAGTAGCCCAAGCAGATAAGAAACTCACGGCTAATGAAAGCGTCATAGTCAACAGAGCCTTAACACCGCAAACAACCACTTCTTCTAACGATGTCAACTAAAAGATCACCAAACGCCCAATCGAGCCGTCCATGGTGGTGATAGACGCACAGACAGGAGCAACAAACCCTAGTCGGACGGGAGAAAACCCTTATCGCTAACAGGGAAAAGTCGCAATGGCGCAACAGGGAGACAAAGCCTAAGCATTGGCAACTACGAGAAAACCCTAGCACTCTTTCTCCGCCTCCTTTACTTTATGGGTAAAGTACATTTTTAGTCCCTTAGTTTCTGTGCGTGTCCTATTTTGGTCCACTTTTAAGATTTGTCATATTTAAGTCTTAAACCTTAGTTTTTTGTCCTATTCTAGTCCTTCCGTCAAAATCACCGTTATTTTATCTGTTTTCTTTGTTAATTTTACACAAATACCCCTATAATAATAGTTTAATTACACATTTAATGAAATATAACCATTAGACTTTTAATGAATGTGTATAAAAATCCCTAATAGTTTTTTCTTCTCTAATCAACTCATCATCATCTTTGAATGTGCACTGCTTCACTTCATCTCCTTGCATCCGACAACTGCGTGATGAGGCGGTGCTAGAGAGGCCGACGATCACAACCACAACAACCACCCTTCGTCTTCTTCTACTCCTCCCTCTAATCCCTTTTCTGATAATGGCCTCTCAAACAAAAGAAAACGGAAATCAGCCGGCGATGTCTGCATATATCATCCACCATCAATTGGTTAATTAATTCAATAATTTTTTAATTACTACCTGATTAATAATTAGACTGGATGCGAATGTGGTTTCCCTATCACCCAAGAAGTTACTGGAATCCGATCGATACGTGTGCGAGATCTGCAACCAAGGGTTCCAGCGGGATCAGAACCTGCAAATGCACCGACGACGACACAAGGTGCCGTGGAAGCTGCTGAAGCGGGAGAACCAGGAGGTGAAGAAACGGGTCTTCGTCTGCCCGAACCCGACGTGTCTCCACCACCACCCTTGCCACGCTCCCGGCGACCTCGTCGGCATCAAGAAGCACTTTCGCCTCAAGCACAACAACCACAAGCAGCAGGTCTGCGATCGGTGCTCCAAAGCTTATGTTGTCCAATCCGATTACAAGGCTCATCTCAAGATCTGCGGCACTCGCAGCCATTCCTACGATTGCGACCATGTCTTCCTAGCACCATCTTTGCTTCTTTTCTCATTAGTTTGAGACTTTGAGTTGTGTGAAGTGTGAAGATGGGAACTTTTAGGATAAAATTGGTAGATTTTTATGAAATTGGTGATAAGTTGTAAATTTAAGTTTGGGTTATTTTCATCATTTTCATGAATTAACAACCAACTTAACGGAAAAATTGACAGAATGACCAAATTATGACAAAAAAAACCATAACTTTGGTATCATATGACGAATTCTTAAAAGGGAATCAAAATAGAACACGTGTTAAAGCTAAGAGACTAAAAATGTACTTTACCATTTACTTTATTACACTAAACCAACAATATTCTTTAGGTTGTGTTCATTTAACAAAAAAATTGAGAAGTAATCTGAAAATTATTAAAATTAATGTGAAAGCTGTGAGATGAAAATATTGATTTGAGAGTGTTGATTGGACTTTTCTAAAATATTTTTTTCCTAAAAAACATTATGTATGGTAGATCGACATTTAAAAAAAAATCAGTTTGCATTTAAACAGAGTATTAACAGTTTTAAAAGTCTAACAACTGTAAAAATAAAACAATATAATGTAAAAAAACAGTTTGTAGAATTTTAGAAGGATTTCTAAAACTACACCAACAAAAAAACAAAAGGAAAAAAAAGTGGGTCAATGTGTTTCAATTTCGGGTTTAGTAGTTAGTACTTTTTCAATTGGATAGAAATCCATTTTGATGCAAAGTAAAAGGGAACTGTTAATTGATGTCTTAAGGACACTTCTTAAGATTAAAATTATTTCCTTTTCTTACATCTCTTCATATATGCATTTATAATTTATAATGATGATACAAAAGAAGAAAATAAAATTATGGATATGGTATATGAAAAAGAAATAAAACTAACCTTCAAAAATGTCTCGGGATAACATCCGTTAACATAGCCGAAAATTAAAAATAAAAATCCAAAGGTTTCATCGCTTACTTTAAATTGGATTCCATTTTCGGGTTTAGTTAGTTGTTGTGCACATTTGCTTAGGTTTTAGTCTTTTCTTTCGCTGAACATCTTTAAACAGCAAGAGTTGTTAATACTACATCATCCATCTCTAAAAATTGGTACGTATATTTTCAATATTTAATCTATAATTTTATGGAAAATATTTTTGTCTAATCCGGGTCGGTCGAAAGTCCTCCAACCTGTATATGTGGCATGTTATTAGTGGTGGATGTCACCTCTAATAAGTATGGGATTGTCACTCCCGTAATTAATAGTAGCAACCCTGTAATAAATAGTGATGACACTACTCAATAACATCATGTCACATATACAGATTGGAGGACTTTCCTCCAATCCAGATTGAACGAAAATATTGTCATAATTTTATTCTTTAACACTTTAATAGATAAAGTTAAATATTTTAAATCCAAACTATATTATAGATTAGTGTTTTTAGTTTCTACATATACTATTTCCTTCAAATGCGGATACTGATCCTACGGGTATTGGAAAGGAGCATGAAAAAATAAAATAAGGTTTCAAATGCAATTGCACCTTTCACTAGTGGGGCCCACCCTTATCTACACATGTTTATTAGTTCTAATCTTTTTTTTCAGGGAGTGATCTAGGACTGGGCTGCTTAGGGGCCAATTTGGGTAAGCTACATTATAAAGCCCAAAATAAGTGTGATGACAATTCAAGGGCTGAATGCATGTTAAGAGAAAATCAAGGTGGAGATAGTTCCTCACAAAGATGGAGGCTCAAGAGACGCGTTAGAGATTTATGATGAGGTGTTCAAACCTGTCAGCAGGGGAGCTTCAAATTCAAGATCTCGAGTTAAGCTGAAAAACGAAGTAAGAAGATTGCAATGAAACTTCAAAAACTATAAAGTAGAGAGCCGATCGAGGGATTTTGGAGCACTCATTGGATATTCATAATCTTGCTTGTTTGAAAGCTAAGGGAAATTAGGGCTGTGGTTGTTTGAAAGCTCAGGGAGAATTAGAGATGTGCAAATTACAAAAACAAATTCTATGTTATGGGTTGTTTAGTGATTTGTTGGGTTGCTTAAAGGGCTTTGGGTTTTTATTGTTATAGAGTATTCATTCTAGCTTTTCGCTGGAGCTTATGTACCTGTTAATGCATTAATAAATTATTATCGTTCAAATAAATATATTATTTCCTAAAAAATTTTAATGAATTCTTTCTAGTAAATAATTTGAATCTACAATAGTATCAAAAAAGAAACACATCAAATTTTCAGAGACAGGTGGACTAGTAATCTAATTTAAGAAACAAATTAGTCTAAATAAAAAAGAAAGCTCCTTCCAAATTAGTCGAAATTAATTAGGGGCCAAAAATACCCAAATTCCTAATGAATGGTCCCCCAAATTCCTACTACTGTCCCGATCCTGGGCCTAATTTCCACAAATCTTGACCTTGGCATGTTATATTAGCAGCAGCTACACTTAAATTTGGGTAAATTAAGAGAATAGTACATATATTTGTATATTATACACAGTTTGCACCCACTGATATTTTTACTTTGCACCCAGTCATGAAAATATCTCCTTAAGTTATGACTTATGAGTGACTAAATTGACAAATTTACAAATAGATGCTCTTTGATGAATTTATAAATAATAATAAAGGAGGAATACAACTATATGCCTATACCCCACTCTCAAGTCCCAATAACTTACTTTTTCCTCTTTCTCCATTGTCCCACGTGCCCAACTTTTTCCCAATTTAACATTTTCTTAATCCTCAATTCCTAAACCCTTCTAATTCCATATTCAGTTCCAATTTCAATTCTTTCTACCCAATTTTAGGAGGAAGACCTTTGGTTGTGTGGAACTGGGGTGGGAGGTCAAGTGATTCAGGAAGATTCAAATCTATGAATTTGATGAAACCAAAACGGGGATCGTTAACGGAGATTTCTCTGATAGATTTGAGATTAGTGGGTGTGGAGCAAAAATATATGCGGAAGTTTCGGGTTGAGAGCTTCTTGGCGAGCTCGAAGAAGGGAGAGATATGGCCATGGCCGAGCTCGGGGAAGAGAAAGATGCTCTGTTTCTGATGTTTGGTCGCCATGAAGAAGCTCTGTGAGAAAATCAGAGCTTTGTGTTGTTGTATGTACAGAGAGAACTTTCCGTGGGTTCTACGTTTTAGTGCAGGTTTAGTTCATGAAAGATGATTCTAATAAACTGCCTAGTTCTAGGTGATGATCCCAAAGTGCAAAATTTATTTTATTTTCCCAAGTAACGTCTCTGTTGTAGGCTTGCGGCCAGTGACAGATCCAAGATTTTCGTATAGTGAGAGCACAATTTCACATATTTAAGTTACAAAATAATCGTCCCTAAGAAAATGATATATTTCATTTTTAATATTTTATTTATGATTTTATTTTTTATACACTTTAATATATAAATTCAAATATTTTAAATGCAAATTATAGATTAGTGTTTTTAGTTTCTAAATATATTTTTTTCGAAGTTTTTAATAAATTTTTTCTAGTGAAAATTTGAGACCACCACGATAAAGAAATGCAACAATTTTTCGAGAACGGATGGACAACAATTCCCAAGAGTTAATAAGGATTAAATATTGAAAAATTTGGAGTTCTTGAAAATGAACAGAAAATATGTGAGAAAAAAATTGAAGATGTTAAATTTAAAAATGTGAGAAAATATTTATTAGTAAAATAAAACCAAATAGGTTTCACAATGACCTAAAAAAAGTACCCTAGTTGAGTAAACTATTAATAGGCTATCAATAAAAAGCCTATCAACTTATCCAAAAACATAGAAGTAAGTGAGTAAAAATTTTGTTTCCCTATAAGAGATTTTTCCATAAAACAAAATACGTCGTGTCAATAAACTTCTAAAAACAAATAAGAAATATATATAAATAGAATAAATAAATGAATTAAAGCACCTAAAAAACTAATACTATGTGTTTAAGGAGAATTTTTATTCAAAATCTAATTTACTGTCTACATAATTCTCTCAATTCTTCTTCAATTCAAAAACAATATTAACACAAGTAACAAGTGTAAATAATTTTCCCGGTAAAGTTTTTAATGGTAAAGAAAATCCATGAATATTAGATTGACATGCTGTTTGGTAGTATTTTAACTTATCTTCTCCTCCATCATCCTACCATCCCAGTCTCAATCCATTCCTTACTGATTTGTCACTCACCTTTCTTTTTCTTTTTCTTTTCTTTTCAACTGCACATTCCCACAAACAACCCATTAAAATATTTTCAGCCTTCATACCGATGGTTCTTCATACCAACAGTAGAAATGTCTAGATCAATATACCAACAGTAAAAATGTCAGTTCATTAACAAAATTTTCCAATTCCAAATCAGTTAACCTTAAATCCATCAATTCTCAATTAAATCACTTTTTCATCAAATTTCTCTACTCACATACATTTTATCTATCAATCAAAACACACTTTCTCAAATTTCCCAAAATTAATTGAACACACTTTACAATTTTTTTTAAAAAATTATCATCAAAAGAACACACTAAGATATATTTATAACAATAATTCATTTGTCTGCGCTTCCCAACGGGTGTAAATTGTAAAATTTATAAGAATTTGACAAAATAGTAACATTGAGCGAAGAAAATGAGTCATAGATACTGATTTAACCTCATAAATAAATGAGAAAGTAAACAACGATTACAAGTAAAAAAAACAATCTTATGCCTAGAATATTTCACAATTTACCTATTAGTTTTAAAACTTCAAGATCAATGAGTAAAAAGTAAGATAAAAGACGTTTTAACAATTCGAAGACAATAAAATCACAAATTAGGATGAGGTGACATAATCATTGGCAAATACTGTTTATCCACAATAATTTTATAAGATTGCATAGAGTTTTAAATAGTCAACACATTATATATCAACATTTAGACAACTAACACTAAAAGAGGAAAAGATGAAGAAAACTTATCAGTATAAAATTTTAGAGGCTCTTCGGAAAAAGTAAAAAACAAAATGTAAATATGATAATTATAGTACTATACCATAAAATAAAGTTTAAATTTTTTTTAAAAAATAGAAATCATTTTTCATCTACAATAACGGTCATAGATATAACGGTTCTATATAATGGTATAATTGCATGAGATAACTGATAAAGTAAAAAAAATATTTAATTTAGGCCTAAACTTTTCACAGTTTACCATATTAGCTCTAAGACTTTAAGGACCAATGCACAAAAAGGTTAGAAATAAAAGTCAAGAGAGTTAGTCTCTACATCAATTTGAGAGAAATACAAATAAATAAATAAAATTAACTCATATTAGGATGTGGTGATTCAATCTCGTTGGGAGAGTAGTACCATTCTTCCATAACAAATTTCGTAATTGTATAAAATTACCATTTTTTTCAAAACAAATTTTGTAATTGTATATTATAAGTAACCCACGTATACAATTTTTCTACATTAGACCATCACACTAAGAGAAAGAAATGAGAAAATAATGAATGAAATTTTAGGGACCTATGCGAAAAAATAAAAAACTTGGCTAAAAATAAAAGGAATTAAACCATAAAGGTTTCTTTTTTCTTTGTTTTTTTAAAAGTTACTTTCCATAAATATATAGATATATAATATAATTTGATAATTGCAAGGAATATAGCTCAAACAGAGCCGACATTCACCTTGTCAGTATCCCCATTTTCTATTTTTTTCCATAATTTTCATGCCTAGAAAAATGATGCAATTAATTGTGGATGGTGGGAGTGCTGTTTTTTTTAAGAGCAAAGAGAGTATTACTAAAGGGTGATGGAGAAAATGTTTCAGAATTATTGGCGTTACAGCAACACAGAGAAAAGGAGCATAGTGAAATATCTTCCAAACCCACAGCAACAAAGCAAATTGGATTAAAGCTCAACACATGCAAATGCAATACTGATCATACCAAAAGGCCAGACCTGCGCAGGCTACTTGATGGTTAGCAAAAGAAAAGTCATAGACACTTACACCAATCGGATATCAATCACCGCTTGCACAGCCCTTACACCCGCAATGAACACATTCCACATCTTTCTCTTCCCTCAAATGCTTCGGAACTCGGCAAACGCATGTTGTCCTGAAGTTGTGGTCTCGTGGCTGCATGCACCGTAGGCAGCAGAGACGTTCATATCCAGGCTGCAACTCATAAACAAGGAAAAGTATAAGAGAAGTATAGGACTCCATCTGTCCTAGCAAAGTCGATACGTCTGAATGAACATAGAGATTAAGGAATATTTTTAACTTTAGTGTAATAAAGTGGGCATATATTATGAAAGTAACTTTTTTTAGTGGGAAAGGAGGTAGAGGATAATAAGATAAAGTTGGTGTTTTAAAGGTTTCCTAAAGAGGAAACGTATTAGTTTACTGGGACAACCCAAAAGGAAAAAAATATCAAGTTTGCTGGGACGGAAAGAGTACAGAACATATAGGAGTATTTACTTGTCTCAGAAACAATCCTAGAGCGTCAGCCATGGGGGGACTAAGTTTCAACCAGAAAACAGCTAAAGTTCTCTCGAATATCTGGTATGATACAAACCTTTTTCCACTTGGCAATTAAGTTGCGATCTCCATATCCTTGATCTAAGCAGAATTCATATAGCTCTTGAGATATTTCATTTCTTTTATGATAAAGATCAAAGACATAGCGGCTCTTCTGATGTGCAATTTTGAAAATAGGCCACAATGCTTCACACTTCCTCTTGCCATCATGAGGATCATTTTCAGCTGCCATATAATGTGAACATAAGGAAACAGTACAACTTACCACAGAACAAACTTAAAGCCGAAAATGGAAAAGACAAATTAATTTTGGTAATCAAAGAATGGAACAACCTTCTCGCATTTTAGCATCCAGCTCCCTTAAAGTAGGCTCCATCAGCTCCCATCCATCAGGATACTTGACCCGATTTGTACGTACCTTGGGCATTTCCAGAAACTACAGATCCAAAAATGCAACCGAATAAAGAAGGTTATAGAAAGAAAAGAAGTCAACCAGATACAAAAAAACCATAGAAACCATCATGCATGCATATATATATATATATGTGGATACTATGCTATGACATCAAAATGTGGTACTAGGGAAACATAAAGCTGCACTTTCGACCATCATGAATAGCTGCTAGCCTCTAGTACTTCTCTATCACGGGTTACACAACACAAGTGTTATGCAAAAGTGTAATTACTTGTATTGTATATGATTCTGTCATTGCTATGTCTAGAACCGAAGTCCAGAGAAATACACCAAGTCCAACTCCAAAGTACAGAATAGCACAAAATCTTTTGACTTTCATATAGCAAAAGTAGCTCAGAGTCATCTTGTCTGTAAATAGAGTACAAAATTCAGTGAGCTAGTATCAGAAGACCCAAACTAGCCATCAGAACCACTCAAATCGACCAGATGCAGGAATCGAAGCTCACCATTTCAATGTTCAAGCAAAATGCACTTGAGAAATGAAGGCATCACATGGGAACACACTTCACAGACCATGAAAAACATAGGATTTCATTCACATTCTTCTCGTCTGTTCTATTAATTGAGTTGCACCAGTTCTCCTCCCATGCCTAAAGGTGAACATAACCTAAAATTACTGAAAGAATTCTCTTCCAAGCTTCTCAAAATTTCCAACCACAGATTTATCTCCTTAACCATGAAATCCCCATCTTAAATTCCTTCAATAAACAGATAAAGACAAGAAACAAATGCAAATGAATATAAACAATTACTCTTTCGATACAAATCAGTGATAAACCCTAAACCCAGAAAGAGTTAAAAGTCTTAAGTTTTTCATCTTGATCCAAGTTCTGGCAAACCCATATCAAAAGGAGAAAGGCAGGACCGTCTCAGAAACAAAAGGAAAAAAGGAGAGAAGAACACGCAAACAGGGATTGAACTCGAGCGGCTGAGCTCGGAAGGAAAACAATTTCGTACGTACCAGTTGCTTCACCGTTGTCCCAGTAGTGACAGTGATTCAGGAATTGGTTTCAGTTGCTTTATTTTAGGCACAGATGCACCCTGCTTCTCCTATCTAGCCAACCGAGCCCGAATCCTGTTGAGCTGAACTCGAACTGTAGAGCTTCGGCTTGCGAGCTTACACGTTCGATCCTAATTCGTGAAATTTAACAATATTTTTTTAAATTAATATAATGTATCTCAATTTTTTCAAATTTCACGAACTAGTTCGAATCTAATCGAGCCTAAACGAGTTACCTGCTAATCGAGCCGAGCCTAATTTTCACGAGTTTGAGACTGTCAGGTTCGGGCTCGACTCGTTTAACTATCTTGTACAGCTTATCCCTGATGATTACAAAATTGTCATCTCTTAAGTTTTCTCGGCAGCAGGCCACTCCATCGTCACGACGTAGAATTTTCCGCAGTCGACAAGGCGTTGGCATTAGTTGGCCAATCCAGGTCACATCGTCAGCCATCATCAATGGCCTTTTTGGTTTCATGAGAGAAGAAACCTAGATTCCGACGAGCCGCTAATATCCCATCTACTATTATATAATAAAACGGTATATATTGCAGGAGGAAATGAAACGTGGAAATTATTATTATTTTTTTATAAAAAGGATTAAACCAAATCAATTGTATATAATAGTAGATGTTTACGGTTTGATAAGTCAACTTTGATATCGTATGAAATCTTGAAACCCTACAATATCTCGCTTAAGGGCTCCACCCACAACCAAAATTGAATCAAAATAATCTAAGTAGTTATCAAATATTTCATTTTTTAAGTTCCCGCCTCGATTTTTTTTAAAAACCAATATTATTTATTACAAATCATAATGCTTACATGCTTCACGTAAAATTATTCTAAAGAATGGAAGTGTCTGAAATGCAGTCCATATGGGTAGGTGATCAAAGGTATGTTATTTTTTTATATATTGTCAAATTTCTTATCGAATTCACTTAATCATATTAGGTATATATATATATATATATATCCAAATGAAAATTTATTCGCACCATGCTTCATCATTGTGCATGTGTTTTTTTATAGTGGGAATGTTATCGAGATAACATTATGGGGTAAGCTGGTTGCAATGTTGAAGGATGTGGCAACTATTGATATAGCTGTATGCGTCATTGTTGTGATAACCACCACTTAAGATAAAAAATACAATGGTACGTATTATACGTATTATGTTGTAGTCATGCAATTGTATCTAATATAATTTTTTTATAATTAACAACACTTTTTATTATGTTTACAATTTTGTTGTGTTTTTTATAATAGGTAAATATCAGTTGCGTGCAACTTGTGGGACAAAGATATATGTTGATTTGGAGATTCTAGAAGTTTCCATGATACGTGAATCGTATGTTACGTTTTGTATTATGTTGTATATATTTTTTGAATTGTTCATTTTTTATATTTTAATCAATTATCTATTGGAAAATATATAACATCGTATGCTTTACAACGATTCTGTTACTCTACAAATGGGTGATGGTCACACGACTAGCTCAGTGACTGGTTTAGGACCTATGGTCAAATGTGTAATGCTATGCCAACTTGAGGCTATATGATTATGGTCGTTCACATGTATGTTGTCTTTTTCAGTCCTTAAAATGCGTTATAAAGCATTATTATACTTTTTCATTAAAGTTTTCAATTTTGTGTAGATAAGAGAATTTAGATGAAAAGCCATGATTATGTGTGTGAAGGATGAGTACCACCTATGGTACTTAACATGTCATCTATGCTCTCGAAAAGTGATTGAGCAGGGATCTCATTTCTATTGTAAATCTTCCAGTGCAATAGTTCGTTCCGTTGTTCATCGGTATGTTTCCTTGGATTAACATTTGAGACAAACAAATATAAATGAAACAACATTTTGGTTGTGTAGGAGATCGTACTGGTCAGTCAAAGTTTGTTATGTTTGACAAAATGGTTTCACGTCTTTTTTGATGTGATGCTCAAACACTTGCAAGCTATGAAAAAAGTGTAATAATATAATTGTACATCTTTTGATTTTTAATAAAATTATGAGTTCATTACACATTTGTTTTTTTTACAAGAAGGATGTCAGAAGTTGGACAAATAAATATTCTGATTTTACAGTCAGGTCATATTTTGAATGTGATTTTGCTAAGGAGAGTAGTTCATTGTTGGAAAGTATAATAAGGGTGTGTCATCTCTAATTAATTTTAACATTATTATTTCCCCGTTAAAATTAGCACTTATATGCATATTCAACTTTGATTGATTTTGCATTTGCAGCAAAATTTTCATGGAAAATTGTCTCTACCACTTTGACGTCCAGCAAATGAAGAGTCTAGAGATTCTAATGTGTAGAGGTACTTAATTTTTTAAATGGTAAAAATTAAAATATGTTAGTATGTCAATAGAACTGTTGATCATTTCGTATGTTTTTATGTATAGTTGTTTAACCGTTGAACAGACGGGTAGTTGCAGTATCAAGGACACTGTTGATAATGTGAGCAAGTTAGACGTTCAGAATGCTCGCATTGACAGTGTTGAGTTGTACGTATCTTGTATGATTACTATTACTGTTGTAACATTGTTGATTATATTATTGCTTTGTTGTTTGATGAATGTGTAGGTTGCAACTACGTCAACACCCCATGTCTACTATAACGAGTACTGTTGAGTCATGTAGCGATGACATCGTATGATGATGGTCACCCCATTAGTCGTTGAACTTAAATTGGCATTATTCACTACTTTGCTTTATGTACAAGTATATTAGTTTGTTTTTCATCCAACGAATTTGATTGATGTTTTAAATTTGACTTCTTTTTTTATGAACAAATTTGACTTATTATACTCCCTCCGTCCCTGAATAATTGAAGGGTTTGATTTTCATGTTTTGTGTAGCACAGTTTGACTCAATTTTTTTTCAAGATAAATAGTGAAAAAAATTAAAAAAATATATTTCAAATATTTATACTTCAAATTATGATATCCATGTGAATTATTCAACTTTAAATGTCAAAACATTCATAAAAATAAATCATAGATTAAATACACTGAAAACAGCAAAACAAACCCTTCAATTATTCAGGGACGAAGGGAGTATATGTTAGTTACCATTTTGTTTGTTTCATTTTAATACAATGATTATCTTTGTAGTTAATTTGGTAAGTAATATGTTAAATTATTCGATATAAAATGCAAGTTTTGATGTGTTTTGGATTGAATTCATTTTTTTCCGTGCCATAGGAGGGGGTACAACCTAGTTTCTTATATTCCTGTAGGAAAATACAAGTCAGATACAGAGAGATACACAACTACATTTTGATGAAACAAATTTAATGGAGTACTTTAAGAACGGGTAAACTCCAAGTTTAGTCCCTTAACTTTCAACTTTTTCCTATTTTCGTCCTATTTTAAGATTTTGTCCTATTTTAATCACGTAGCTTTAAAAATTGTCTCAATTGGGTCCTTCTGTTAGAGTCAACGTTACTTTGACCGTTAGTTCGTGTCAATGTCTATAGTGCCCTTCGCTTTCTCGGAAACATCAACCCAGTCCTCTCCCCTTAAGCTTCTCCTTCCCAGCTGCAGGAACCTATCACCCCAGACCTCCAGCAGAAGAGAAGCTTCGTCCTCGGTCTAATCATAACCCAGTTTGACGTTGTCCGTGAACTGGAAACCGGAAGCTGATCTTTGCCTCTTCGGAAATCGCCCGAAAAGTTCAAATCATCCTCGGCGTCATCGTTTTCTTCTTCAACCTCTGGTTCCTCGTAACTCAAATCGCGCCGAGGTCGGGAATATTGAGACCGCTTCTGTCGATTCACAGAATAGCTCGATGAATGGTCCATACCGACTCTTAAAGTCCAAACTCCAAACAAAAATTGAACTTTCAGACGCCGAACAACCAAAGTTGACCGAAGAACGAGAACAGAGCATTAATTATGCAACGGAAATTTTGGATCTGGAGAAAAGGGTAGAGTACGGCGTCGGAGAAAGGAAAAAGAACGGCGTGGATGAAGAAAAACAACCAGTCACCGGAGAAGAGTCCGACAAAGAAAATCGTTCTATTAATGAGTTGAATTCCACAAATCCGAAAGACGACGGTGGCGGAAACCAACCGGAGAAGGTCAGGAGGGAGTGAAGCGGAAACGAAACGCGGCGACGGCGATGATAAGGGGGCAGCGGAGGATTCCTGCGACGGGAGCTGCCACAGCGTGGCGGAGCAAACGGTGGAGAAGTTGGAGTGAGTTGAATCTGGTGGGGGAGGGGAAGCGGAGCCTGAAAGGACTTGAGAGAGGGATTTGGTATTTTGAAGCTGTAAAGATGAGTGGTTGGGATGGAGAGGTGGAGCTGATTGAGATCGACGGTGAGGATCACGCTTTTAAGGGTATGACCATTTAAGGGTATGACGGTAATTTTACTGTACACTTTAAGATATTGACTCAAACAAACGGTCAAAATAACGTTGACTCTAATAGAAGGACCCAATTGAGACAATTTTTAAAGCTACGTGATTAAAATAGAACAAAATCTTAAAATAGGACGAAAATAAGACAAAGTTGAAAGTTAAGGGACTAAACTTGGAGTTTACCCCTTTAAGAACTGAAGTGATCGATCGAGTGAGTACTAGTTAACTGCATAAGTTAATGGATTTATCATTTATTTTTTCCTGCGCGCATCATAATGAAAAATAATCATCATTTTCTTTTATCAACAAACTAATGGTATGGGTTCTGTAATTGAGCATCATTTACGATGGTATGCGCATCATTATGTATACTAAACGCATCATTTGGTAGTTCGTGATCATGAGTCTTGAAGATGAGAGCATTATAATGTCTTTACAAAGATATCATCATTGGGTAAAGTATATTTTTAGTCCCTTAGCTTTGATGCGTATAGTGTTACCGACGCTCGGTAAGTGCATGATTAATTTGTGTGATTAAACGTTAAACTTGGGATTAGTGAAATTCTGTGAAGACCGGGACTTCATTTTAAACATGTTATACATGTTTTGTGTGTGTTATGAGGTTGTTGACACCCAATTTTGCCCTGAAGTTTTTAAAAGTATGTTAGGAAAGGGCTCAAGTGATTAATTAGGAAAGAAAAGGTTCATTAGTGGTAAAATTGGGAAAACTCGGGGTTAAAATTGAAAGTTAGACAACATTGAGGACTAATTTGAACGTTATAAAAAAATTGTGTGTTAACTCGGTAACTCTCCCGTTTAACTTGTGTTTTGCGCAGAGAGACGTGGTGGCGGACGAACATTCCACCGGCGACGAATACGGACTGAGGCTCCACTCCTCACACACGATCGAAGCAGTTTACAGATGCGTGGGAGGAGGAGACGTTGAATCCTTTCGCCTATAAATAGAACAAGAGGCAACCACAGACGAAAAAAAACGAATTTCAGCAGCAAAGACAGAGATCAATCTCAGAAATGAAGCAAGCCCAAGAAAAATCATCTCGGCGATGAACCGATCTAAAAAACGAGCTCATCTCGGCAACTAATCGATCAATCACAGCAACAATTTCGCAAAGCAGCCGAATCGATCTCAGCAGAGGCAATCAATCTCAACACACACAGACCCAATCACAGAAACGAAAAGAAGGAAAGGCAGCAACTGAAAATCGTGCAACAATCAGCAGAGAAAAATTGGGGCTTTTCACGATTTGGAGACGTTCGTGCTAGCCCTCATCTCGTCCAACTCGTTTCTGGCTTCTCCGCAATCAAATCGGCGTCAATTTCATCGTCCGGCGTCGACTTCGTCCTTCTGCTGTGACCATCGCCTCCTCGCATCAACTACCGATTGAGAAGTCTTTCGTTTTAGCTCCGCACGACCGCCGGTTCGTCGATCTTGCTTCAGTCGAGTAACGCCAGAAAACATCCCTATTGCTCCTTCACGACTCGAGTCTTCATCAAAGCAAAAGAAATAATCACAGAAGCAAGGCTGCAATTCGGCGATTTGGAGAAGAGGAAGAGAAGGGTTTAATTTGCTTTCGACCATTTTAGGTTTCCAATCGACCTACCGCACAAAAGATTGGTGGCGACTCCCGTCGAAAACCCCGTCGCTACAGAGGTCCCGGTGTTGGTCTTCGGAATTCGTTTCAGTTGGTGGAGCGGTTTGAGAAATATACAAGTTACGGTTGGACTAAATTGCAACTTTGCAAAGTTTTGGGGCCAAAGTGTAAAAGAGGAAACATTGAACAATAATTTGGGAAAGAGACAAGAGGGAGGCGGCTATGTATGGCCAAAAGGGAAGAAAAGAAAGAAAAAGAAAAGAAAAGAAAAAGGAAGAGATAAGGTGAGAGAAAAAGAAAAAAAAGGAAAATATTAAAGAAGGAAAATTGGCCAACTTGGCCATTTCTTCTTCTTCTTCCTCTCTGCAACATTTTCTTCTCCATAAGCTTCCATGGATGTGCTTCACTTGATCTTGAAAAATATTGGCCCGAGCTTCGAGGTAATTATGTTAAACTGATCATTTTGAGAAGTTATAAACTACCTACGAATCAGATTTTTCAAATACGACTCCGTTTGAAAGCCGTAAATTCTGAATTTTTTGAGATGTTGGTGGCGCCATCCATATATGTGGATGATTTAATGGTTTCTAAGTGTTGTTTACGTGCTCTGTGATCAGTTGTGAAAAGGGATTTGAGCTGAAACGCTTTCGGAATGCTGCCGAAATCAGTTTCTGATTTCCTGTACGGCAACCAAAATTCAGCTGTGTGAAGAGGTAATCATATATGTTATTCACGGTGCAGAGCTATATACATTTTACGGATCAGATTTTGTAAATGAGATTATGTGAGAAAACCGTTGACGTCTGAATTTTTGGTGTGTGGAGGCGCCGCATGGATCTGTGATTTTATGGTTCCTGAATGTGTATTCTGTGATCTTTTGATGATTTGTCAACAGGGGGTTGGGCAGAAATTAAGCCGAAGCTCTGCCGAAATCGGGTTCTGGAAATCTGAACGGGAGCTAATTTCGGACTTTGTGTAAGGTAAGGGTTCAGTGTGTCTCTGGGTACTGCATTTTGGAGTATGTTATAAAATGCATATCGGAGTATATTGAGGCTAAGTTTGGTTTGAGAGGTGGCCCGATGATGCCAAACTTAGTCATATATAGGAGAGCTCTTGCATCTCGCTTCTTTTCTTCTTTTTGGGCTACTAAATCTGTGGTCTCGTCGGTGTCATTCTCTACCAGGTCCCATAGATCAAGAGACTGAAACAATGTTTCCATCTTTATCTGATTACTACTACTCCTACTTCTAATTGGAATCATACTCCTACTTAACTGTGAGACTTGTCCCTCAAGCAATCTTGTGGCTCCACTAATCCAGCTTCCAGATCACCTTTCAACACTCCCCTTTGATCTGAAGCTAGTGACCTCTAACTTCTGTCTTAGTTCTTCAAACCTTGATGACAGAAGGGCTTTGGTAAAGATGTCTGCCAGCTGAACTTCTGTTCTGCAGAACTCCATTGTGATTTGCCCTTCTTGTATGAACTCTCGAATAAAATGATGTCTCAATTCTATGTGTTTTGTCCATGCATGCATCACCGTATTTCTTGCAATAGCAACTGCTGATTTACTATCACATAGAATTTCAGTTGCCTCCTTCTGTAGTTCTCCAAGATCTCTAAGTATTCTTCTAAGCCATACTCCTTGACATGTTGCTGTTGCAGCTGAAACATACTTAGCTTCTGCTGTGGATAGTGCCACAACTACTTGCTTTCTTGATAGCCAAGTTATAGGTCCCAATCCAAGAAGAAAACAGTTTCCAGAAGACTCTTCCTATCCACTTGATCTCCAGCCCAGTCACTATCTACATAGCCTTGAAGTTTGTATGCTTCATTTTGTGAACACCATATCCCAAAGTCTCTTGTTCCTGCCACATACCTGAATATGCGCTTTGCTGCACCATAATGTTGCTTTGTAGCCTTCTGCTTGAACCGAGCCACCATTCCTACTGCATAACTGATGTCTGGCCTAGTGTGTGTAAGATATATTAACTTACCAACTAAGCTTCTAAACCTTCTTGCTTCAACCTCACCCGATTCATCTTCTAATCTCAATTTCTCATTTGTATTCATGGGAGTTAAAGTTGCTATGCATTGTTCCATATTAAAGAGCTTGAGCACCTCTCTTGCATATTTCTCTTGAGATAGAAATATACCTTCTGATGTTTGTTTCACTTCTAATCCCAAAAAGTAATTCAAGCTTCCAAGGTCTGTCATATCAAAAGTATTCATCATATCCTGCTTGAATTCTTGAATGAGCTTATTTGATGAACTTGTATAGATTATGTCATCTACATATATACTAACTATGATCATCTTTTCTCCCCCTTTCTCCTTTTTCATGTATAAAGTTGGTTCACTTTCACTTTTTTCATACTTCTTATGATGAAAGAATTGAATTATTCTTCCATACCACGGTCCTAGGAGCTTGTTTCAGTCCATAGAGTGCCTTTTTAAGCTTGTACACATTGCTTTCTTCCCCTGGAACCACAAAACCTTCAGGTTGTGACACATATAATTCTTCTTTTAGTTCACCATTCAGAAAAGCTGACTTCACATCGAATTGATATACCTTCCACTGTTTTTGTGCTGCTACTGCTAGCATGGTTCTCACTATTTCGAATCTAGCAACAGGTGAGAAGGTCTCCTCATAGTCTATTTCTGCTTCTTGTGTGAAACCTCTTACCACTAATCTAGCATTATGCTTGTGTAAACTTCCATCAGCATTGTACTTTGTTTTGAATATCCAATTTAGTCCTATGATATTCTTCCCCTCAGGCTTCTTTACTAGCTGCCAAGTCTGATTTTTCTCAATAGAGTGTATTTCTTCCTCCATAGCTTTCTTCCATACTTCTTCTTGTAATGCTGCTTTCGCTGAAACTGGAGTTTCTGTGTACATAACCAAGTGTGTTTGATATTTTGATAGATATGAAGGAAGTTTTCTTAATCTTCGAGGCCTTTGTGATGCTTCTGGTACTTCTTCAGAATCAGATTGTTGTTGTTCTTCTTCATTTTCTGAATCTGATCCCTCTTCTTGTTCTTCATTATTGTTTTGAATGATTAATTGTGTTTGTTCTTGATTAGCTTCCTCAATTAAGATTGCAGGTTGATGATCTTCTGCAGAGGTCCAGCTTCTCCCTTCATCAAATTGAACATCTCGGCTTATGATCAGTTTCTTGGTTATTGGATCAAACACCTGTAAGCTTTAGAATTTGTGCAATAACCAACAAAGATACACTTTCTGCCTTTTTGCTCCAATTTGTATCTTGATGTAGAGAGAACATAGCACACACATCCAAATATTTTGAGATGTGTAACTGTAGGTTTATATCCATACCATGTTTCGTAAGGGGTTTTGTCAGCTACAGCCTTGGTTGGTGACATATTGAGCTGGTAGATGGCTGTAGCCACTGCTTCTCCCCAAAACGCATATGATAATCCTCTAGCTTTTAACATTGAACGAGCCATTTCCATAGTTGTCCTATTTTTTCTTTCAACAACTCCATTCTGCTCAAGAGTGAATGGTGCTTTTAACATCTGACTTGTTCTTCAGGAAATAACCCAGCTCATCTTGCTAAAATCATTTGTTAATAGAAAGAGGTACTTATTGTTTCCATGAGAAGGTGTTCTCATACGTCCACATAGGTCTGCATGTACTAGCTCTAGTTTGACACTTGCTCTCCTTGCTTGATTTTGAGGGAATGACCTTCTGGTTTGCTTTCCAAACATGCACCCTTCACATATTTGATTCTCTTCTTTGATAGAAGGTAGTCCATGAACCAGTGGCGAAGCCAGGAAAAAAAATTCAGGGTGGTGGGTGTCCGTCAAATATTGTAGTTCCTCATTCACTAGCTAATTGATTGTAAACTTTTATAATTTTTTCACCGAATTAAAATGGATATAAAGTTGTGGAGGTTTGACAAATTACCCTTAGAACAATTGAATGAACGAACTAAGTGAAGTTTGTGGAGTGAAACCAAATAACAGTTTTGTTAGCAAAGGTAGTGGAGTCAAATTAGATAATACTTAGTAAAAGAATAATAAAACATTGTGTGAATTTAGTTGTGCCAAGTTAGAAAATTAAAAGTAAGGAGAAAGATACTCTTATTAAATTGGTAAATTTATTAGAAAACATTACTAAACAAGAAAACATTGCAAGCATTAAAAAACATCTCAAAAAAGAAAAGAAAATTGTTGCAATGAAAATGAACGAATGAAGTAATTGTTTAGAAAACTTGATTCAAACATTTTAACTCAAACAATTCGGTTTAGACAAATCAAAAGTACTCAAATACTTGATACGTAATAGTAGTTATTTGATAGAATGTAAAAAAATAAAAATAAATCTATATTAATTTCATTGATATACTATTCTCTATCTCCTCTCTCAATTAGTGCTTATTTCATTATTTGTTAAATTATTTCCTCATTGGTTCTTTAGTTTTTTTTAATTTGCTTTTTACCTATGTTTTTTTATGATACTTTTCTCTTTCTATTGTTCTTATCCTCTTAAAGGTGCAATGTTCAAATTATATAGACTTGACCATATTTTTCTATAATATAGAAGTACAAAAATACTCATGTGCCAAAGTCTCGGATAGTTCAAGTGTTAATGGTATTAGGTTGAGTATTATGAAATTAATTTGAATTAATGCAGTGCAAAAAATTGAAATAAATTATGAAGTTTGAGAAATGTGGTTATTTGAATTAAATTGTTCTGATCAAACTAAATTTAATATTATAAATTAACATAATAAGTGTGTGTGTGTGTGTGTGTATCCCTACATTTTAAAGATTGGAGGGTGGCAATTGCCACCCCATGTCAACGCATAGCTTCGCCATTGCCATGAACCATCTGTTGATTAGACAGAAGTTGTAAGCTTCTATAATTCAGGTGACCATACCTTAGATGCCAGAGCCTTGAATCTCCTTCTTTATTATTCATCATGGAAAATTTAGTAGTGATCAGCTTTACTGGAAATATTCTGTTTTCAGTCATCTTTGCTTCCAACATTCTCCCCTTTGTTATTCTTAACAAGACACCCTTCTTGATTAAATATTACCTGATGACCATTATGAATGAGCTGACCTATACTGATTAGGTTGTGTGCCATACCTGGAGCATACTCAACATCTTTGATTTGCTTGATCTTCTGTCCTGTGTACCTCTACTGAGCCTCTTCCTTCAATTTGTATCTTCTTGTCATCACCTAGTCTGACTTGTGATTTATAGGTTTCATCTAGCTGTTTGAATTTGGTCTTATCTCTCGTGACATGGTTTGAACATGCACTGTCTAAGAACCAAATTTCAGAAGAGGTGACGGTTTCTCCCTTTTTGGCCATGAACAGGTAATCCTCCTGATCAACTTCACCTTCAATATATTTGGCTTGATTTTGTTTGCTCCAGCATTCTTCTTCCCCGTGTCCCATCTTTCTGCAATGATTGCATTGGATTTTATTCCAACAGTCTTCCTCTTTGTGGCCTGTTTTCTTGCAATGAGAGCACTGCAATTCCCCCAGCAGTTTTCCTCTCTATGTCTAGATCTGTTGCAGAAGGTGCATTGAACTAGACGCCCTTTTGATCCACCTCTATCTCTAGACCTGACAGGGCTTCTGCCTCTGCCAAAGTTTCCTCTTTGCTCCCCTTGGACCTGAAAGGCCCGCTCTTCTTTCTCTGTAGAGGCTCTATTTATCCTTGCTTCATGAACTTGCAGGGAGCTTGTTAACTCATCGACAGTAAGTGATGATAGGTCTTTTGATTCCTCTATAACTACCACTACATGATCATATTTAGGTGTGAGACTTCTGAGTATTTTTGTAACCACTGTCTTGTCTGTAATTTTCTCTCCATAACTTTTCATCTTGCTAACTATGGCTAGAAATCTCCCTAGGTACTCCTGTATTGTCTCATTATTCTTCATTCTTGAAGTCTCGAAATCACTTCTCAGCCCTTGTAGCTTCACCTCTTTTACTCTGGTTGAACCTTGGAATTCTGTCTTCAAGATCTCCCATGCTCCCTTTGTTGTCTTTGCTTTTGAGATCCTACAAAATACTTCATCTGTTACTACTTGTTGGATATAGAGGAGAGCTCTTGCATCTTGCTTCGTTACTGCTTATTGGATATAAAGGAGAGCTCTTGCATCTTGCTTCTTTTCTTCTTTTTGGGATGCTGAATCTGTGGTCTTGCCAGTGCCATTCTCTACCAGGTCCCATAGATCAAGAGACTGAAACAATGTTTCCATCTTTATGCACCAGAAATTGAAGGATGCACCATTATGCAAAACGGGTGCCTGAGGTTGAGGCATGATGTTCCCAGCACTTGATGTCGCCATTGATATGAAAAACTTTGCTCTGATACCACAATGTTAGGGTTTAGAAGAGCAAGAAGATTAATATCAATGAAAAATTCTCTCCACACACATCTTTATTGAATAATAAGTTAGCCTTATATAGGCTTTACAATTTTCCAACTCCTATTAGACTTCTAACATCTACCTCTAACTGATTACTACTACTCCTACTTCTAATTGGAATCATACTCCTAACTTAACTGTGAGATTTGTTCCTCAAGCAATCCTGTGGCTCCACTACTCTAGCTTCCAGATCACCTTTCAACATAAACAATAGGTCTAGTTGAAAAATATGAACAATCAGAGCTTTCTAGAGTTAATTTACATAACAGATAGAGGATTTAGGGACTTTGGATCCGAATCGGAGTCTGAGTCTGGATTGGGTTTTAACCTCTTCTCTTCTTCTCGCCGACCTCAATCAGGGGTGGACGAGTTCCCTGGACCTCAATCAGGGGATGGCCGCTACCGACGCACTGTTAATTTCCGGAGAGTAGATCGAGCTTCTCGTCGGGAACGAAAATGGAACAATTTCTAGAACGAAAATGGAAGGAATCTCGTAAAAACAGGAGGAGATCCTTGACGAATCTCGTCTAGAGAGAGCTTCTCACTGTCTCGATGAAGACAGACATACAGCAGCGGCGAAGGTGCGATAGAAGGGGAGCACAGAACCGCTGTTAGACAGTAAGATTCAATTAAAATGCCTTATTTAACTACTAATGGCCTACTAATCCCCATTTAATCTTAGCTGGCATGTTAATCTCATATGAGTGGAAGCCACCTAGGCATATAACGAACACGTAGGATTGCTGTAACAATATTCCCGCATAAGCCTACCGTTAATTAGTTTAATGGTAATAAGGGTCCAAAAAACAATTAAAGTGGTAAAATTGGACCATTATAACAAATAAAAATGCAATAGCAGACCCGGAAAAAATGTAAAAAGGATCATTTAACCAAATGTCAGTAGCAAAAGGGACATTTTTTTCCGACAATAAACAAAAGAGAAATAAGCTAATACTACATCATTCATCTAAAATGAGCAGAATATTCCAGGTTGACATAAAAGACAACAACCCAAAGACTCTGGAGACCCACCAGTGAATTTATGAACTAGTAGATACACATAAATCTTATCTCCAATGGCAACCAGTTTGGGGATGGAGTTATACAAAACAAAAACAACCAGGAGGAAGGATTGTTAATTTCCTCTCCAATGGCGACCTGTTCTCTGCAAAAGCCCCCGGGCATAGCTACTCTCACCCGTTTGGAGAAGAAGCCCCTTTGTACTTACGGTCAGTTCATCAGCTTCACCAGGTCCACCCATTTCCTGGCTGCTCCAAAGCTCAGGTTTTTACACTTTGGAGCTCAAGCTTCAGGTATATTTATGGATAAATTCTGTATGATTTTTGTTGTTGTTGTTGTTGTTGTTGTTGTTGTTTCAATTTCACCAGGCTGCAATATCATAGTCATGGTAGACCATTGCTTACTAGATATGTATATGTTTCTTTTGACCAACATTTTTGTTATGGTAGCTGGTAGGAGGAGAATGTAGGAGCTACAAATCATCATGCATACAAAGGGAACAAAAAAGGCTCTCCCTTTTTTAAGCATCACTCTTAATATTTAGCATCTCATTCATGGAATTCTGTATTTCATCTGGGTGCAGCAAAGATGACCTTGGAAACAACTGAGACAGGATCCAGTAAAACTGATTCAAAGGCACAGGATGTTGCATTCGTTGCCGGTGCCACTGGAAAAGTTGGCTCTCGAACTGTGAGGTCATAGGTTTCCAAAACTTATCCTTTCTTTTTTTTGTGGGTGGTGGGGTGAACTTTTGTTGGAACTGATAGATGAAATTAGTATCTCTTGTAACTGTTTACTGGACATCACTTCTTCAGGGAGCTCTTAAAACTTGGTTTTGGAGTCAGAGCCGGGGTCCGAAGTGCTCAGAAAGCAGGAACTCTAATCCGGGTTAGCTTATTTCTCAAGCTCTACTACCATCTGTAGTTGCAAGTAATCCTAGCAATATGATTTATTCTAAAACAAATTAACTGCAGAGTGTCAAGGAGATGAAGTTGGATGGTGAAGATAAACGTAAGATATTACTATAACGCATAGACTCCTCCTATGTGCCTTAAGTTCATTCCTATGAACATTGTCTTAATTGCCAGTAACACACAGTATTTGGTCTTTAGACCAGCTGTAGAAAAGTTTGAAATCTTGGAATGTGATTTGGAGAAACCAGACACAATCAGACCAGCAATAGGAAATGCATCAGTGGTTCTATGCTGTATTGGAGCCAGTGAGAAGGAGATATTTGATATTACGGGTCCTTACCGAATTGACTACCAGGCGACGAAGAACCTAGTTGATGCTGGTAATTGGTACTGTATAGAATTGCTTACATGTTCTTTTCTTTTCTTCATTTTTTTGGTGGTTCCCAAGGACATTTCATTTCATTCCTTATTTGCAGCAGCTAAGGGAAAAGTAGACCACTTTATCTTGGTTTCATCTTTGGGCACAAACAAAGTGGGATTTCCAGCAGCTATTTTAAAGTAGGTTTCCTCCAGTTCTTTCATTTTTGCAACCAATGCCTTCCACACACATTTTCCAGATTTATCCTCCAGTTTAGTGATTGTTTGTTTCTTTTCCCTTCCCTTGTTCAGTTTGTTCTGGGGAGTTTTATTTTGGAAGAGGAAAGCAGAAGAAGCATTGATAGCCAGTGGGATTCCTTACACTGTAAGACTTCCAGCATTGGTCCTGCATTTGTAAACTCCCAAATTCTTGTTTGGTTGAACTAGACATCTTATCCTTGTAGTACTTATTCAGATAGTCAGACCTGGAGGGATGGAGCGTCCTACCGATACATACAAGTTAACTCATAACATCATTCTTTCTCCTGAAGATACTTTGTTTGGTGGTAATGTGTCAAATCTTCAGGTAAAGAAACTCATGTTTTTCTAGGCAACCAGTACTCCGTTGTACGAAGAGATCAATTAAGTATGGTTATACATTTGCAGGTGGCTGAACTCATGGCATGCATGGCCAGAAACAGGAGCCTTTCTTTCTGCAAGGTGGTGGAAGTCATTGCAGAAACAACTGCACCATTGACTCCATTGGAGGAGCTTCTGGCAAAGATACCATCACAACGTTCTCTACCCGCTGATGTTGACATACGGGAGGCAAAGGTACCTCAATGATCCGTTACTGCCCGCAACCAATACTTCATCTCCTGGTCAGGCATGATTCAAATTCGAAGCGATTCTCCATTTCGTGTTTTTTTTTCTGGTAGGATGAAGAAGATGTAGATGTTCCAGCACAACCAGACTCGGTATCTCCTACGAATGTCTCCATTGAGGAGCCCCCTACTGCAGGAGCAAAGGCAACAGGAACACAGCCACTGTCTCCTTATACTGTGTAAGCATATGTACTATTGATCAAAATAATCTGAAATCAAAACAAACGCTGTATGCTGCATAGGTTGCTAATCCTAATATTTCTCTCCATAATCATCACTCTTTCATCTTATAACTTTTTACCATTTAATTTTGTAGTTATTCTGAGCTGAAGCCACCATCTAGTCCTACTCCAACTGCACCAAGTGGTAAGGAAGAAACTATTGTGTTAGAGCCTATTGCTGAAGTGCACAGAGCTACATCTATACCAGAACAAGTGCTGGAATCAAAACCTCTCTCACCATATGCCGCGTAAGCCATTTTGACTCGCCTACTCTCAGCCTAATGATTTTGGAGTGTTCTGCTAAGATAAAGGTTTCTGTTTTTTAGTTATGAAGACTTGAAGCCACCTTCATCCCCCACTCCAAGTGCACCAACAGGCAAGATAGATTTGACAATAGTAGAAGGATCATCAAAACCAGATACTTCTAAAAGTGGAGAACTTGTGCCGGTATCAATCGCAGAAGTGGTTGTGAATTCAACACCTCACTCTCCTTATGTTGTGTAAGCCATTTTTACTCATCCTCTGTCACATTACAACTCTGGAAGAGTCTTATTCAGATGATTTTCTAGTGTAACTGTCAGTGAAAACCTGAAGCTTTATTTAGTGATGGCTTGAGTTTACAGCTATGAAGACTTGAAGCCTCCTAGCTCTCCTGGGCAATTTCCCAGAGACCCCAAAGTTGCAGCTGTCAATGTGTCAACCGAAGGCAACAACGGACCAGTTGTGGTGACTCCAAATATCGAAAATGTCTCTTCTTCCCAGATTACAACTTCCCATTCACCTTACATGGTGTAAGTTTATAATACCTTCCAGTTCATTTGTTTTTCCATCTTGTAACTAAATGTAAAGCATTATTTGTTCAGGTATGAGGACCTTAAGCCGCCATCATCACCAACTCCTACTGCCCCTAAAAGACCTACCGCAGACATTGAATCCGAAGCTCCTTCCACATTCGCAAACAACACTGCTCAAGCCATGACAGCAGATGAATCAAGTAACACAGAACATGATAGTAGTGGATGGAGGCCCAAACCACTCTCACCTTTTACAATGTGAGCTCTACTAGTGTTTCTCTTGCAAGGTCTCTAATGAAAAGCTATACTTGTTAAGTTTTTGTTGGTATGAAAATGAAATCATGGTTCGGGTTTTGTTTACGAAATTTGCAGGTATGAGGATCTGAAGCCTCCAGCTTCACCAATTCCATCCCCAAGGAAAATGTAAGTGATAAGTCATGCAGAGGGATAAAAGGTTAAGGTGACCCTCAATCACTCTCTCACTTTGTAAATGGATGAGGCAAGAAATTTTTATTTGATTGAGAGGAGTTCTGTATTACTATGTTACATTGGAGTGAGAAGTGCAATGTATTGTTTGCATTAGTTCCAAAAATCACATCTTTTCTTATTTCACCACTCTGGAAAAACATCCTCCACTTCCAAACTTTGAAGCTGTGTTGAAAGATCATGCTGCACAATCTGAGCAGCTGGACCACAAAAAGTTTTAGCAAAAAGAAGGTGGTACTTCTTCAAGAAATTTAGACAATTTCATCAAGTGGCTAGGGGCATCAAAGCTAGAAGAAACTTTATCAGGTATGATGAAGCTTGTCTTAAGAAGCATAACTTCTTTTTACTATGTGTCAATCATCTATATACATTGCTCTGAATAAGTAGATGTAACAATGAGAGGAAAAGAGTAGAATTTATGATACTCTCTCCGTCCTAAATAGTTGTCACTTATAGCTTTATTGTATAAATTAAGATTGTTTTTGGTCATGAATTCATTTTATATAAATTTCCAAACTCATTCTCCCTCTCTTAATCTACTTCCTATGAGTGAGTGCATTTGTAAAGATAAAAGTGGAAAAAAGCCATTTTATTTGGGACAAAATATTTTAATGTTGTGATAACACATTTGGGACAGGTGGAGTGTGTAATTGATAGAAGAAACACAAACTTATTTGTCTCATAAAACCTAGAGGAACCATCCACAACATATTGACACAAACATCCTCATAGACTTGTGAAATGATCAAAGTAGGCACAATTCTTATATAAATTGCTTCATGAACTCCTCAGCTACCAGCCTTCCTCTTGTGTTAACCGATAATTTTAATTCGCATATCTCTTGGTGGATGTCCTGCAAAACAAAACCCAATACAATTAATTAAGTGAAACCTCAGAAATCTGATGAGATTTGTGGATAGATCAACAATTAAACTTTAGAGTGACCTCCATGAATTGCACTATAAAATCAATGAGACTTTGCTTTTGCATCTCCTCGCAGTGGAAGTTGGTGATTAAGAAACTGATGTCATAACCCTGTTTAATTAATTAACAACACAAATGATCATGTGAGGGCACTTGTATATGTTTATAAGACATAAGGGGTTAAATATTCTGTTCTTGTGAACTGTAGGATATGGAGCCACATTTTACATTTAGCTAGCACCATGATACTCCCTCCATCCCTGAAAAGATGTTGTGTTTCTTTGGATATGAAGATTAATAAAATAGTAGAAAATGAAACATTTGGTCAAAATTAACCCCATATTGGTTTGGTGGTGATATTTAGGAAGAAAAGTTCGGGGGATTTAAGTAAAAGTGCTCACCCAGAGTTTTCAAGAAAAGAAATGCACCATTCTTTTAGAGACATCCTTAAAAGAAATATACATAATCTTTTCAGCGTCGACAAAGGGAGTACAAAAGAAAAGAGGACTTGAATTGAATCCACCTTATTATGCTAAGAGCCAAGAACCAAATATGTTCATATAATTGCGGTTTTGGTATTGAATCTTTCAATGTTAATCTAAAGATTTGAATATATACCTGGATTGGCTTTCTTCTCATCACTTGAAATGCTTCTGCCCTCATTGACAAAAATCTGAGGAACTTTTTAGCAATTATGTTTTCAAGTTCATCGGTTTGCTTGACCTATAAAAAAAGTATATATGAAAAAAGTGCACATGATTTTAGTATGAATACAAAAAGAAACAAAATTTTACTTAATATCTAATTTATGATTTTGTTATATGATATTTTGAAATTTTAAATTTAAACTCTTTATAGTACACAAACGATATAGCTAATGTTTTGTTGTGTAAGAACATATAAAAATAGTTTCTAGCAGAACATATAGAGAAATTTATGTTAATTTAGTATCTAATGTCAACCGTGAATTAAAAAAATTAAGCGAAAAAAATAAATATTTAAGTATAATAACGCTTTATCTAATATTTTTTTAATGTATTTGCATTCTTATGAATTTAAAAGTACACAAAGCTTAAAATTTTAATAATAGTATTATACTCCATAAAAGAGGTATTTATCTTATTAAACGGTAATTTTAGTTTAGTTAATTAATCAACTGAGCCTTAATCACAACTAGTTCGGTACATGAATCATACATCTCCATAACCAATTACTTTTAGTTTAGTTAATTAATCAATTGAGCCTTAATCACAACTAGTTCGGTACATGAATCATATACATCTCCATTTTGCTCTATTTGTAACGAGCTCATTAAGAAGTTTCATTAGCCTAATATCTCTCTCAACTATGTTTATTTATGTAAGTTTAGGTCTTCCTTTATTTCTTTTAACCTCTCATAAATCTAACTTACTTATCAGTTTAGTTTACGCACGTATCTAATGATCTTCTTTGCACATATCCAAAGCATCGTCTTCTACCATAAAAGAACCAGATGATTTGTAATTGATATATATATATATATATATAGCTAGTTACCTTGAGACTGCATCGTAACGAATTGATTGATGTTTCTATTAAGCACCTTTCGTTCTCATTTCGTGATATCACAACCTGTATTTTTTTTTTAGTTTTCAATCAATATTAAACATGAATAATTAGAGCTCTAAGTACATGAATAATTTAAAAGAGATGTGGATACATACGTCTAAAGGAGATATTGCTTACAGGATTTAGTAGAAGCTCTGGACTGGTCCTAAATGTAATAGCAAACATAAATGTCACATTTATTGGCAAACTTTAAAACGTTACTAGAAACTCACTTCGGGTGTTTTTTTTTAAATATATATATATATATATATATATATATATATATATATATATATATATATATATATATATATATATATATATATATATATATATATTTCTCGGGTTTTTGGTTTAAAATATTTTTAACTTTACTGCCAAAAAGTTTCCTCATATCACCCCCACCCCCATATTTTTACTTCCAAACACATTTCATCGTAATATTGAAAAAAAGAAGCAAAAAACGGAAACAGCTGGATGAATAATCAAACAGAAACTTCAAAATTGTTCAATATTTTAAAATGTATTGTCATTAAAAAGCAAGAGTTATTAATAGTATTTCATCCTTTCCAAAATAGATGATTCATTATACATGAAATTAAATGAACTATAAATTAAATAAGTAGAATGTGAGATAACAAAGTAATTAATTAAGATGAATAAAGTTAAATTTTTTTTACTTACATCAGTTCAACCTCTGGTTTGTTGTGCCTTTCAACTTCCTGACAAGGGAAATTCTGCAACCATGCAGATGTAATGAAGTAAATAATTATACCACTGGGTCAAATTGAAGGTTTTTATTTACTTTTTACCAAGATATGTGCAAATGAAATGGTGTGAAATTGTGGTTACCTGAAGACACATTACAGCCTCAAGAGTTCTTCTTATGCATGCCAAGTACAATTTGAATGTGTTTCCCTAAAATCAAACAAACAGCTAGATCCAGTAATTAATACAGATGTAAGTATGAAATCCCCTGTTTAAATAATTAAACAAGTTAAATATTTTCAATCTCATGTAAAAAAAACGAGGATGATAAAATTGAAAATATAAACTATATTGGAATATGGAAAAGAAGGATTAATTAGGGTTTTGTAATAATTACAGCGGCGCCTGAACCGAGCATCTCAGAAAGAAAGCTTGTGACGGTGTCGTCGGCTTCAACCTTTCTCTTGGAATACATTTTGGTGGTTAATTAATTAGGGGAGAATTAATTAGAAGTATGATCAACTGGGAATTTTAATCGCTGATCAAGAGTAATTAACACACTGATCGATAATTAGAGCAATATTGTGGTAATTTGCTTTTTCATTCAATATTCTAGGTATATATATATATATATATATAAACTAGATTTTCTTGTTTTGATCTTTTGACCACGCAATCCGGTTGACATGTAGAATTAGTCAAATTTGGTTGTGATTCTATTGGAAAATTTACCGAATTTATCATAGGCTCAGTTCAGTAGAAGGGATGAGAAAAAAATTTCCAGAAATTTTCAAATTTTGAAATATCATTCAATCATTGATCATAAAAGTTATTGAAAATGGGTTTGAAAATTGATTAAATTACAACAATACCACTCATAGTTGGACAGGTTAAAGTGGGGCAAAATTGTCAAAACACTACTTTATCCTCCCGTCTAATTACTCGTGAAATGTGAAATTTAGAAAATATTTATCAAGTGGGTGCAGCTGAACACACTCATATATTCGCCTCTTCCATGAGTGTTCTCACTTCCCCTACCTACTTTTTCTCTCTTCCCGCATGGACAATGCATTCTCCCTTGCCTAGATCGAGATATTTGTAACCCTGTCTACATCATTCACTTCGGCTCCGTTTGGGAATAACCGTTTCAATTAGCAATAACGTTTTGAATAATTTTTTAGTGATTGAGATCAAACAACTACAACTAAACGCTAAAAGCTATACCCTCAGATAGCTTTTTTCAAAACTAAAAAATTACTTGAAAAAGTCGTTGCTAAACACACACTCCAAATCCTCCATCGACCACCATAACGTCAAGCCTCAAGTCTTCCGACTGCTAGTGCCTACTATAGGACGGAGAGTGAACATTGATGACCAACGCCTGGAACAATGGGTCTCCCCCAGGTCGACGATGGCGAGCATGTGGTCGAGGAGCTTATCTTGGAAGGCGATGTAAATGGCTCAAAATGGGTCTTTTCTATTTAGTTTCTTTTTTTCTTCACTTTTGTGATTGTTTACTTCTATTAAAGACTAAATCAAACGGGACAAACACACAATTTTATTCTTTTAAAGTGATGAAAGCCAGGAGTACCATTTATCCTCGATCTCTTCGTTTTGTTCTCTGCATACTCGATGCCGACGACTTTGTTCACCCAATCTGGACAACCGAGAATTATTATGAATCCACACAAAAGCTTGCCTCAAATGTAGCATCACTGAAAACAACAAGACAAATCCTTCCGATCGAAGAAGAACGGACTGACTCTGCTGCGAGTTTTCACCAAAACCCTAGCAGACCACAACTAGGCAAAACCCTAGACTCTTCTATAATTTATGTTAAATATTATAGAGCTGGAATTAATTTTTTACCCAATTCTTTGAATTACTGTATAATTTATTAATTTTTGCAATTGAATTTGGCAATAAAAAGTACATTAAAATTTGTTCGATTATGTAATTATGTTTATATCAATTTATCATCATCACGAATTGTTGGGATTAATTAACAAATAATTAATCCATAAAACCCAAGAATCATTCATGTCAAATCATCAAGATTAAATCATAAAGCAGAGCCGAAAACATACCCTGATCCATAACGGAAGAATGGAGCAGAGAATTGCGGCTCGATGATCTTCCAAACCAAGCAGTGTGTGAGTTCCTCTCTGCGCTCTTCTAACGACGGGACTCGAGGAGGCAGAGATCGAATGAGAAAACCCTAAAGACACACGGTTTGGGGACCATAGCCTATTTATATAGTTGTGTAATTTTATTTCAGCCCATCATTAAAATAAAAGTTACACTTTGGCCTCTACACATTAAAATTGTCCACACCTTTATTAAGATGTTTAGGCCCAAACCCAAACTTATTTAGATCACTTTAAATTGGGCCAAACCTTATGATAGCAAATATAATGCATAAATTATATCACATATTAGCCCATATAAAATTCCAACAATCTCCCACTTGGGCTATATGTGTACTTTATACTATGCATTATAACCTTATGAGTACTCCTGAAAAGCTATCGCCAAAATCATCTTAGCCAATTCCGTCCACTGACTATATCAACAAAGGATCAAAGCGGTTTTCGCTACTTGTAGTGTAGCTAAACCCATCAATGGTCACATGTATCAACATAAACAGATGACATGAATTTAGTGTGGATGCGTAGCATGAAAATTACATGTAATGTGATCTCAACATGTCTATTTTCAACTGGTCCAACCTTAGTGAGAACAATCTCATCAAATTCAGAGTGAATATAATCATAAACTTTATTTCTGTAAAAAAACTTAACCAAAACAATCCATAAAATAACTTTAAACATGTCTTAAACAATGAGCATCCAAAATTACAAGCTCCCACTAAAACTGAATATCCTGAAGAGATACTACACCCATATGAGCAACATGCCCATGAAAGACCTTGGGTGGCAATCCCTTAGTGAGCGGATCCGCAATCATGGAGTTTGTCCCAATGTGCTCAATAGACAACCGATCACTCAATTCTTTCCTTGACAACTCGAAACTTGATGTCAATATGCTTTGACTTTGACGAACTCGAGTTGTTATTTGCATATTGATCGCCGAATTATTGTCACAAAATAACTTAAGTGGTCTTTCAATACTATCCACAATTCGCAGCCCAGTTGACAAAATTTCGGAGCCATACGCCGTGGTTGGATGCCTCATGACATGCTATATACTCTGCTGCCATGGTGGAGGAAGCCGTGAGTGTCTGCTTTGACACTTTTCCAAGAAACCGCTCCACCAAAGCAAGCAAGTAGATATAGCCTGATGTGGATTTTCGACTGCCTTGGCATCCGGCAAAGTCGGAATCAGAATAACCAACAACCTCTATCTGATCCGATCTCCCGTATGTGAGCATGTAATCCTTTGTTCTTTGCAAGTACCGTGAAACCCGCTTTGGCCGCTTTCCAATAATCCACCAGATTACTCAAATATCTCGCCTAGCATTCCAACAATGTACGCAATATCCGGTCGCGTACAAACTCCGAGCATACATCAAACTTCCTATAGCCGAGGCATAAGGAATGGTTTGCATTTCTTTAGCCTCATAATCATTCTTAGGGCATTGATTGAGACTAAACTTATCTCCTTTAGCCACAGGGTGTCTCCCGGTTTACAATCCCGCATCCCAAACCTTTTAAGTACCTTCTCAATATAGCTCTTTTGTGATAGGCCCAGAGTACCCGAGAACGATCTCGGTGTATTTGTATACCTAACACAAAAGAAGCATCACCAAGATTTTTCATTTCAAATTTCTTTGATAGAAATTTCTTGGTGTCATGCAAGAAACCTATATCATTGTCAAGCGATGTCATCGACATATAAAACCAGAAAATATGCTTACTCCCACTAAACTTGTGGTATACACAATCATCAACAAGATTCATCTCAAACCAAATGAGATGACAACTTGATGAAATTTGTGATACCATTGACGGAAGCTTGCTTGAGACAATAGAAGGATTTCTTTAATTTGCAAACCATTTGTTTTGCATCTCCTAATACAAAATTTTCAGGTTGCACCATATAAATTGTTTCGTCAATGTCACCATTGAGAAACGCAGTCTTAACATCCATCTGATGTAACTCAAGATCAAAATGTGCCACTAATGCCATTATAATCCTAAAAGAGTCTTTCGATGAAACCGGAGAGAAAGTCTCTTTGTAATCGATGCCTTCTTTTTGTGTAAATCCCTTAGCGACAAGACGAGCCTTATACCTCTCTACATTGCCCTTTGAATCCCGCTTGGTTTTAAATATCCATTTGCAACCAATGGGTTTTGCATCTCCAGGCAATGAGACAAGTTCCCAAACGTCATTGTCTTTCATGGACTTCATCTCTTCATTCATGGCATCAATCCACTTTTGAGAATTAGGACTTTCAATAGCTTGATGAAAGTTGATTGGATCATCTTCCACCAATCCATTGTCATCCTCTTTCTCTTGAAGAAGGATGATATAATCATCTGGAATCGCCTTCTCCTTTCTCTAGTGGACCGTCTTAATGGCATTATTTCTTGAGATTGTTGAGTTTGTTCTTCTTGAACAATTTCTTGATTTTGATTAGGGGTTCTCGACATTATCTTGATTTTCCTCTGGAACAATATAAGGGATAGAAGTCTGATCATTGTCAAGAGAAACCATGGGAATGGTAAAACATTCCACTTCAAAGACAAGGTCCTTAACCCTATCTTCCCCATCAAACTCAAAATCCTCAAAGAAATGTGCATTACCCGTATCAAAAATTGACTTAGAAGTGTGATCATAAAACTTGTAACACCTGGACCTCTCAGAGTATCCAACAAAGTAGCAACCGACCGTCCTAGAGTCCAGCTTTCTTTTCATTTGGCTTATAAGGCCTAGCTTCACTGGACAACCCCAAATGTGAATATGCTTTAAACTAGGTTTCTTACCCGTCCAAAGCTCATATGGGGTTTTGACAGCTTGCTTTTGATGGAACTCTATTGAGAATGTAAGTCAGCCTTTAAAGCTTCTCCCCAGAGTGAATCTGGTAAGGTAGAATGACTAATCATACTCCTTACCATGTCCTTAAGCTATCTATTTCGTCTCTCAGCGACACCGTTCATGCTAGGAGATCCCGGCATGGTGTACTGTGGGACGATACCGCATTCCTCTAGGAATTTAGCAAAAGGTCCTGGACATTGTTCACCGGAACCATCATATCTACCATAGTATTCTCCACCACTACGATCTCGATGCCTTTAATCCTTTTGTTGAGTTGGTTCTCAACTTCAACCTTAAAATTTTTGAACATATCCAGGACTGGCCTTTTCATGAATAAGATATAGGTAGCCATATCAGAAATCGTCTATGAACGTAATAAAATACCGTTGACCATTCCGACAAGGTGTTGGAAAGGGTCCACAGATATCCGTATGTATTAGTTCTAAGACGCTCAAGTTCTGTTGGCACCTAATCTTTTAGTGTTTGTCTGCTTTCCCCTTTATGCAATTAATGCAAATATCTGAATCTATAAATTTTAGGGGATCAAGAATTCCATCGGACACAAGTCTCTCAATTCTCTGTTTAGAGATATGACCTAATCTCTTGTGCCATAATGAGGCGGAATTCTCATCGGTTAATTTTCGCTTTACACCTCGGGTACTGCTTTGCAAGGTTTCATTGAATGAAGCAATAGTATCCAAAACATATAGATTATCACCAATTGACAATGAACCGTAACCAACCAATTTTGAATTTTGAAAAAGACTAAATTTTCTATTTCCAAATGAACAAGAATATCCGAATTTGTCCAAAACAAAATAGAAATCAAATTCCGTCTAAATGACGGTACCACAAAAGTCTCTTCCAAATCCAAATAAAATCCGGTCCTTAGCAATAATCTAAATGTCCCAATTGCTTCAACCTGCACCGATTTGCCATCGCCCACGTAGATGTATCTTTCACCATCACTTGGCTTTCGCAACTCGTGCAACCCCGCATAGACACACCGATGTGAGTTGTTGCACTTAATCTATCCACCAAGTGTGTCTAGGTACCGAAGTTAAATTAACCTCAGAACAAACCAAATTAAGAAATGTACCTTTCTTAACACGCCATGCGTGATATCCGTACAATTCTTCTTTATATGCCCATCCACACCACAAAAAGAAACAACCATTTTCTTTATTTTCCTCAACCGCTTGTTTCTTTTGTGGTACCCGAATTGCAGCTTCTTTATCCTTCTTTCTCTTATTGTCCTTCTTTTTGCCCTTAGAGGTTGTAGCCAAATGAGCACTTTCGCCTTATCTTGCTTCAATCTATCTTCCTCTTGCACACAAAGTGAGATATGAGCTCATTAAGAGACCAAGTCTCTTTTGACAATTATAGCTCACCTTAAATTGATCGAACTGTGGGGTAGAGAAATCAAAACCAAATGGACTAGCAAGTCCTCGACAACTCTAATTTGAGTGCCTTTAATTTTGAAGCAAGATGAGACATTTCCATAATGTACTCCCTTATGTTCCCATTACCTTTATACCTCATTGAGATAAGTTTTGCTAAGAGTGTACTAGTTTCGCCTTTTCATTCTTAGCAAATCTTTTCTCAATTTCCGAAGGAACTCTTTGGCGCTTGTAACCTTTTCGGACATAGTGCCCCCGAATGCTTCCTAATGGCACGCTTCATGATCATTAGACTCATGCGATTTGAGCGTTCCCACTTTTCCATCTCCCTCTTATCGCCGAGGTACTCTTATCTCAGTAAGGCCGGTGGGTTGCTCAATCCTTAACGCAAGGTCCAAATCCATGACTCTAAGAACTATCATAACATTCTCTTGCCATGACTTGAAGTTTGTTCCATTTAGCATAGTAATAGAATTGATGCTAGCAGAAATATTTGTGGCGTAACTTGCAATCGAACAATAAAATAAAAACTAATCAAGCTCACATAAAATTCCACATCATACTTAATAACTTTATTAAATTCAAAATTGGCATACATTTAAATAACCCATCACAAGAGACCTAGCACAAACATTAATATTTAGTCTTTGGACAGAAATATTAACTTGTAAGTGGTCCTCTTGGTGTAGTAATCAAATATTGACAATTCAGATTATGTCAAATAATAAGCCTATCTTTGGACCGACTTACTATTCACATAAAAGAACCTAATAATTGTCACATATTTATTACCACAAGACATGTTCAAATTCCACTCAAACAATGACCTTCCTTTGGGCCGGTGATTATTTGAATGAAACTTAAACACCCGAAACCATCTTAATATTTCAGATAAATTAATCTACACAAGAGAGGTTGCTTTGGCAACATGTTGCTTCAATTAATCAACCCAAAATATTAGACATCCTAAAATATACCAATTACTGAATTTAATTTATCCAAAACATTACTTGCTGTAATTTCTAATCAAAAGATTAACACCTTAACTTTCAGCAATATTAACCATAGTAGCAGCGGAATAACAATAGATGACACAATAAAAACATGTAACCTCAACCAAAAATTCCAATACAGAAGCAAACAAACAACACACCAATTGGCCGAGCATGTACAAGCATACAATTACATAGCATGAAAAATCACTTCATGGGCTCATGCCTTTTAAATCCAAACGTTTGCATGGGAAAAGAGAAGCATGAACACATATATATTCCTCACTGTAATTGACCCATGTTCTTAATTAGCCGAAACTCACAATTTTCATCAACTAATGATTACAAGCTAAAGCAATTGAACAAATATACCTTAACATCCAACTCTTCTGTACAAGCTAACGACAAACACAATTGCTTTTGATTATTTCACTAACATCAACTTTATTCAACCGAAACAACCAAAGTCGATGAATTCCAAACAAACGATGCAATAATGGGTTCGGTAGAAATCAAGAAAGGTTTTGACCAAACCCTAATCGTACCAAATAGCCGACGAACAGAATAAAAGAAACATGAATTTCGCAAACGAATTCAAAACTTAATGATTTAACATAAATTTGCTCTGATACCACTTGTTGGGATTAATTAACAAATAATTAATCCATAAAACCCAAGAATCATTCATGTCAAATCATCAAGATTAAATCATAAAGCAGAACCGGAAAACATACCCGGATCCATAGCGGAAGAATGGAGCAGAGAATTGCGGCTCGATGATCTTCCAAACCAAGGTGTGTGAGTTCCTCTCTTGCGCTCTTCTAACGACGGACTCGAGAGGAGGCAGAGATCGAATGAGAAAACCCTAGCACACACGGTTTGGGGACCATAGCCTATTTATATAGTTGTGTAATTTTATTTCAGCCCATCATTAAAATAAAAGTTACACTTTGGCCTCTACACATTAAAATTGTCCACACCTTTATTAAGATGTTTAGGGCCCAAACCCAAACTTATTTAGATCACTTTAAATTGGGCCAAACCTTATGATAGCAAATATAATGCATAAATTATATCACATATTAGCCCATATAAAATTCCAACACGAATATCTTTGTATTAATTTATTGGATATTTTGAATAACATAGTACTCATCCTATGAATTTGCGTCCCACAAAAATTGTTGTGTTTGACTTTGATGTTTCAAGTTGCAGTGCTTGACTTAAAATTTTACCATATAAATAGTGCTAAAAAAGTAATATTTAGAAAATTTAGGCTTCAAATTATGATAAGCTTATGAATTATTTAATTTTATGTCTAAATATTCCTAAAAATAAATTATAGATTAAATACTGTGAAACAACAAAAACAAAACCTGCAATTTTTATATTTTCTGCAGAAATAGTAACAATTGCACTTCGATTCGCCATAATCGGGTGTAATAATGAAACAACCCTGCTAGCATTTATAAATACTGTTGGATTAATTCCTCTCCAACAAAAGAAATTTTGATGATTACACAAGGATTTGGTAAATTTGTAAAGTTTAAACAAATTTGTGGATTCATTTAATATTTTACTTTTCCATCTACTATTAATATATAAACAGGTTCATACTGAAGGAGGAGCCGCCACGTGTAAAATACATTTAATTCTTTAAAAACAAACAAAATCTTTTTTATGAAGAGACCTATAAAAATATATGACTGAATTTCATAATTTTTCGAAAATGCAGATAATAACAAATAGAGAGACCTATACAAATATACTATTCGATTATAATAAATCTCCAACAGAACTTATCCTAAAAATTTGAAAATTTAATCTCAAACTTAAACCCTATATAACTCTACTTATTTCCTTTACTTATTTCCTTTTACCCGATCCGTATAAATGAAATTGAACTCAAGGTTTTTTTTAAAATGGTAAGTTGGTAACATAATATTTCTTTATGAACTTGGGATTTGATCCCAAATTTCCTATGGACATTTAATTTAGTAAGTTAATGGGCTTATATAGTTCTTCCGTATCTTACGTAAATCTACTATCTACTATTAATATATAAACAAGAACATACCGAAGGAGGAGATGCCACGTGTAAATTATTTTTTAATATTTATTAAAACCACATGATAAATTTAATCAAGAGATAATATCCGAACAAATTGAATCAACAACAAACTATATCTAAACTCTCTAAAGATTTGAAATGACCCACAAAATCAGGTGTCAAACTCGATCCCAAGCCTACATTCTAGATATTCCACATTATAATATTTGATCTAAATGGAAATATAAATCTTTGAATAATTGTTTATAAAGAGAAAGCGGAAATCATGATGAATCTACTATTAATATATAAACAAGAACATACTGACGGCAAACATGCCAGGTGTAAATTTTTTTAATATTTATTAAAACCACATGATAAATTTCATCAAGAGATAATATCCGAACAAATTGAATCTGCAACAGACTATATCTAAACTCTCTAAAAATTCGTAATAACCCACAAAATCAAGTGTCAAACTCAATCTCAAACTTACATTCTAGATATTCCACAATATAATGTTTGATCTAAGTGGAAATATAAATCTTTGAACAAATTTTTACAAAGAGAAAGCGGAAATCATGATGAATCTACTATTAATATATAAACAGGAACATACTGACGGAGGACCTACCACGTGTAATTTTTTTAATATTTATTAAAACCACATGATAAATTTAATCAAGAGATAATATCCGAACAGATTGAATCTGCAACAAACTGTATCTAAACTCTTTAAAAATTCGAAATAACCCACAAAATCATGTGTCAAACTCAATCCCAAGCCTTCATTCTAGATATTCCACACTATAATGTTTGATCTAACTGGAAATATAAATCTTTGAACAATTTTTTACAAAGAGAAAGTAGAAATCATGATGAAAAAAATGTTAAGCATGTTTGCCACCATCGGAGGCCGTCGGAAAACATTTTTTCACGGTAGACACTTGACGGAAATGCATCTACGAGGCGATTTTGGTGGTTTCTCATGATGAACAGTCAGAATTCGGTATGAACACGTTTGAACTTTTACACACACACAAAGAGAGAGAGAGAGAGAGAGAGAGAGAGAGAGATGCAGCGGGTTAGGGTTAGAAACGTAAGAAGGTTGGACACTAGGTTATCTATATGAGGGTAGATGGGTTAGAGTTTCGGTTGGGTTACGGGTTGGGCTAACAATTTGGGTTTAAGTGTTTAAGGCCGGTTGGGAGTTTGGACAATGTTAGGTGTGAAAACAAAATTGGGTAAGCCCAACTCGCAATTTGTGGAATTTTCGGATTACTATTTGTATTCAAATCTTTTTAATATGTAAAAGTAACCTTATTTATATTTGTGAGTATTATTAATTGTAATAATTATATTTTTAAAATACGATAAATTACGTTAAATTTATAACGAAATCTTGTAATAATTAGCAACTAAAAAGCAGTAGCATGCATAAATTGCTTATAATCATATTCAAGTCTATTACTATTATCTATAAATTTAAAACTTTCTATCCTTTTTTTGATATATTTGGGGATAGGGGAAGAGGGTTGTGGAGGCTCGACACTACGTACTTCAAGGGAGTCCTGTAGCGCCTTAAGAAGCGCCAAAAGGAGCTGGCGCCTACGTACTCCACTAGGCACCTAGCGCTACAAGGTGCTTCAGGAAGTGGCTGTGAAGCACCTTTGTAGCGCATGGAATAAGCGGTTCCCGAGAGCCCCACTTCATGTCCAATGAGCATAGCCACTAGACTGGATGTTCATGACTAAAACTTTCTATCATTGTTTCACTAATACATAATTTCTTTTATAATTTACAAGTTTCATAAGTAACTAAAAAGAAGATGGCACACATAAATTGCTTTTAATAAAGTTTCGGTCTTCCATGACTTTAAAAATTTTCATCTTAATTTTTAACAAATTAAATTTTTCTTAGATTTAATTATATATCAATCACATTCATGAACTTAATAGAAGTCATTCATGTTTTACTGATAGTGATTTTCTTCTATGATTTTCAGTCTTAATGACTCAGGGATTTAAAAGAGGCAAACAAGAGAAGTTGCTTTTACTCAAATTTTTAGTGATTTATGTTTTAAGGGTATAGAATATTTAGGTAGATGTGAAAAAATAATTAAAAAAGTGGGATTAAAAGATTTAGCACATAAGAAAAGAGGTTTCAGTCGAAAATGAAAACATTTGATAGACTTGAATTATAATTTTGAAAATGTTTGGGATTGAGATGAAAAAAAATACAAAACTTAGTGGCATAAAAAGATTATCCCCAAACTAATATTAGAAAAAAAATAATGAGAAATACTTACTCCATCCCCCAAACTTAGGAGGTAGTAATTATTAACTAATAAAATTGATGGAATATTGGAAATTTCTATGTCCCGGAATCCTTGATGAACAAACCCCAAACAATTAAAAGAGAATGTAAAAAATTAAAATTCTAAAAAGAAAAAAAATTAAAATTCTAAAAAGAATAATAACAAAATAACAAAAAAATTAGAAAGAGAAAGGAAGATTCAGTAATAAGCTCGAATGTTTTACCTTTTTGGTTATCGATTCTTAAATAAAATAGTATACGAGTTATCTTTTCAGGAATTTATACGAATACATCGATAGTATCAAGACATAGACGTTAATTATTTTTACCCCGTTCCGTAGGAGGGGGATACCAGCTAGTTTTGAATATAATTTGCTAAATGGATCACGTTTTCGTTAGTGTTTAAAAGCCCACTTTTAAAGCACAACTCTAGGATTCTTTATTCTGCCCCTTTATTCATTGTAAAGTGTTTTAAGTTTTGGAGTTAAACTCTACAAAGTGTTTTTCTCGTTTACTTCTTAAACTAACTCATTCTTATCTGCTTTAAAAAGTCTTAACGTTATTAAAGCTTAGTAGATTTTGTGCAACGGGCTGGAGTCTTTTGAGAGATGCTCAAACAACAAGAGAGCTCCTCATCTATAAATATTTGAAGGAAGCATACTTCACTTCTCCTGTACTCTTGAACATTCAATTCTCAAGTAATCAAGCCAAATTCAAATGTTCCAGTGCTGAATTTTAAGAGTCACGTTTTTACTACGTCTGAGATTTTTCAAAAGTATTGTTTAGAGTGAAAAAGGTGTTTTAAATGGGTTTTTTCGAGTGTACCAGTGAAACACTCAACAGGTTGAACGTTTTTAAGAAAACTACTTTAATAGGTTTTTTGGTGAGCTCGGGAAAACTAAAAGAGGATTTTTGTTAGATTTTTTAGTGAGTCTCGGGAAAAATAAATTTGGTGTGTGTTAGGTTTTTTGGTGAGTATTGGAAAAACCGAAATTGGTTAGGTTTCTAAGTTAGCCTTATGGGAAATCTAGTAGTAGCTTTTTTGGGAAAAGCTTTTGTAAGATCGGTTGGTGTAATCGTTTTGAAGTATAGTGAAAAGAACTCTTAAGTTTAACTTGAGGAGAGGACGTAGGTCAAATCTTGGTGTCATTATCCTTACCTTCCAGCTTTATTTCAACGTTTGTAGTTATGCTTGAATCAAATTTGTCAACATGTTGAACGGTTTCTGTTTCTACGTTTATATTAAAAGATAAAGTTTTTGAAACCATCCAATTCACCCCCTCTTGGCTGCCTACTTGGGACAAAACATACATAAATATTTTTTCAATCATTTATCCTTTTTCCTTCACATTATATATAGAAAATGAGACAACCGGTATAAGATGGATGGAGATTTTAGGGATAGGCATTGGAGCGGACGACCCATTTTATCCAACTTTGATATGCCCTTTGCGGATCACTCCACTCTAGTAATGGATATGAATACAGTGACTAAAAGGTAACTTTTCAAAATTTAATCATTTTTCAATTTTCCTAAAAAATTCAGGGACTAAATTCTGGTTGATGAAGATGTCGACGATGCTTGTCCTGTTTGGAATCCTGCTGATTGGATCCTTGAAGTAAAGAACAAAGTAAGCTGTGAAGTTGTCATGATCAGTGTTTGGTGATCCCGAAGAAGAAAAATTGACAGGCAAATCGATTGAACTGGCCATGGAGGCAAGTTATGTTTTTCCTGTGAATTACAAAATTACCATAATGAATCGAAGAAGTTTTCAATAGAAAGTGTGCAAATCAAACAAATGTTGCTAGGATTTCAAATAAAAAATGACATTAGACAATTATATATTGGCAAACATTCCATTCTAGTTTTACTAGTGTTCATCAACCGGTTCGGAAAAAAAATGAGAGAAGATTAAGGAATTGATCATTCAACTAGGAAACTCTAATTAACTCCTTGTGTTCTTCTAATATATATTTTTTCAACATTGTTATAATTGATTAGGTTAAATTTATGTTAAAATAGAGAATATTACTCTAATATGTCAACTTGGTTAGATAAGGGTTTGGATTATGACTCATATAAATAGTCGGTCCATGAACTATCACATTTGGGAGACTCGATCAAAGATAAAAAAAAGTCCCTCTTATCTTGATAGTTGAGAGACCAAAATCTCCAAATTGTGATAGTTTATAAACCGATTAGTAGCGAGTCGTAATTTCAGGATCTTATCAAAATTGCACTATACGTACCTGTTAGGAGCTCGGTAACGGGCCTAGTAGATGGCGTCCAGCTACCAAGCTCCCCAAAAAGCTTCTGGCGGGCTGGGGCGGGCTGCCCACTAACGAATGTGCTACGTTTTCAATTCGGTAGCGGGCATGGTAGCGAGTTGGCCCGCTACCACACACTACGTAGTTGATAGGTGGCGGCCCGCTACCAAGCTCCCAAAAGTGCATCTGGGCAGCAGGGGCGGGCAGCCCGCTACTAGAGGCGCTACCGGGTAGCGGGAATGGTAGCGGGCCACCCGCTACCACAATGGTAGCGCACAGCCAACTACCATGCCCCCTACCAAATTAATACTGTTGGCGGGCGTTTTGAATTTCAAAACTGTAAAAAGCATATGGTAGCGGGCTGGGTAGGGGGGCGCCCGCTACCGAGACTGTTAAATTACTTATGCTTCCTCTCTCCCCCATTTCTTCCCTGACGCAGCCCTCTCCTCTCCTCCAAAATCGTCGGCTATCGCCTCTTTCTTGATTTTCGACGCCGTTTCACACGCTTTTCAGGTGGAACTACATCAGCAAGTGTAAACTCTCCTCTTCTATTTTTTCGGTTTTTTAATGGTTAGAAATGGTGTATTTTAGGATTTTAATTTTTTGGTATTCAAGCTCCAACACCGCCTCCGGTTACCTGAGATTTTCCATCACCGGCCATCTCCACCGCCATCTACATGTATTGTTTTAGGTATTTTAGGAATTATTTTAGTAATTTAGGTATTATTTATGAATTTTGTGGTATTTTAGTATATACTTTAGTATTTTTGTGGTGTTTAAGTATTTTAGATATCTTTTTTGTAATTTCTGTTTATTTATTATTGCTATTTATGTTTAGAGATTATTTTAGGAATTATATGTGTATGTATTTTATGTTTTATGAATTATTTTAGGAATTATTTGTGTATGTATTTTATGTTTTAGTAACTATTTTTGGTCCAAAGTTTTGTTTATGTATTTTGTGTATGTATTTTTTTATTTTAGTAATTAATTTAGGAATTATTTTTGCATGTATTTTATATTTTAGTAATTATTTTAGGAATTTGAGTATGCGTTTTAGTATTTTTTGTAGTAATTAATTATTTGTGTATGTATTTTATGTTTTAGCAATTATTTTATGTAAGAATTTTAATAATCTTAAGCCTTTACTATTTCTAAGTAGTTTAGCTTAGTAAGTTAATGGTTTTAATTAGACTATTTTAGGTATTATTTTAGTATATATTTTAGGTATTTTAGGAAAATAAGATTATTTTAGATCGACATCACTATCTTTATAATTTTATAATTTATGTATACGAACTTTATTGTTTTAATTTTTTTTTTTTTTATTTGTGTAGCCTTCGGTCGACGTTTCACAATATCTACCATGACGTTCAAGCTATCTTTCGTGAGCGTTATGTCGGTTTGGTCATTCTCTTTGGGGTTTAACAGACATTTGGCGAGTCGGAGCAGCGGTCACCGCCACGTGAGGACCAGGGCCTCCACCGTAGGACACTTTTGTAAAAATAATATGATTTTGGATGTTTTTTATTGTAATTGATACATTTGGTTAATTTATAATTGATTTTATTTATGTTTTTAATTGTAATTTATAAATACTAATAAATAATATTATTATTTAATCATTTATTAAATGTTGAAAATAAAGAAATTATTATTTTTTTAAAAAAACGTTGGTAGCGGGCCTGGTAGGGCGAGCGCTACCAATCGTGTCACCGGCAAAGACCTACGTGGCCTCGGGGTAGCCAAGACTACACCGAGCCCCTACTAACGATAGCGGGTCAAATTTTGTATTAATAATAAAAAACATTAAATACCGAATATTTGGTTAATTTGTAAAAAACCGTAGCGCCAATCGTCCAGGAAGCGGGCCAAAAAGTAGCGGGATGGGTAGCGGATTGCCCCCTACCCAGAGCCCATTAAATACGTAGTGACAGTGGTAACGCCATACCAGCTACTTTGCCCGCTACCAAATTTATGTATGTTTATTTATATGATTATATATATTTATGTTTATGTATATGTATGTATTTTTATAAATGTATATTTGTATATATTTTATGTTACGTTAATGTATATTTTAAAAAATAAGCTGGTAGCGGGCTGGGTGGGGGGCAGCCTGCTACCATGCTATTAACTGCTGGGCGAACGTTTCAAATTTTGAAAACTGCCTCGGAAAAGCAAAAAGCAGACTGTAGCGGGCTAGGCAGGGGGCCGTCCGCAACCATATGCCTGGTAGCGGTGCCTAGTAGGTGAAAGCCCGCAACCAGGTTCCATAAACCTCCACCATCGGGCTTCCTTCCCCATTTCCTCTCCATCTTCAATTTCCGCCATCTCCTTGTTGCAGCCGCCGCACCGGAGCGAGACCACCATCACCAGCGCCGTTTCCTCTCCTTTTTGCGTGGATCTGCTTCATTTCATTAAGGTAACCTCGAATTTCTTTTTTTTATTTTCGTCGGTTAAAAATTGATTATTTCAACCATTTTCGTTTCTTGGTTGAAGCTCTCCGGCCACCTTCGATTTGCGTCTCCCGCATTCTCCAAACCACCATCACAGGTATGTTTTACAAATTAATGCAAGTAGTTTATGTTTTTTTTTGTTTTTTATGTTATTTTATTATTTTTGTGTAATTTAGTATATTACTAGGTATATTTGTGGTATTATTTTTGTATGTATGTTAGGTATTCAATTAAGAATTTTTGTTTTTGTTGTATTTTATGATATTTTAGTATATATTTTAGGAAAATAAGATTATTTATGAATTTTGTGCAATTTTAGGTATTTTAGTTATTTTTGTGATATTTTAGGTATTTTAGTTATTTTGTGGTATTTTAGTATTATTGGTGAATTTGTACTATTTCTTAAAGTTTTGGGTTAAATTGAACATTTTAAGTATTTTTGTGATATTTTAGTATTTTGGGTGAATTTCTACTATTTCTTAAAGTTTTGAGTTAAATTGAACATTGTAAGTATTTTTGTGGTATTTTAGTATTTTAGGTGAATTTCTACTATTTCTTAAATTTTTGGGTTAAATTGAACATTTTCAGAATTTTTGTGGTATTTTAGTATTTTGGGTTTCATTTGTAATATTCCTTAAAGTTTTGGGTTGAATTAAAAATATTTGAAAAGTTTTGAGTTAAATTGAAAATCATATAAAAGTTATAGACTTAATCAAATTTTCATTAACTACTATATTCTTGTAAGGATATGGCGTCTCCTCCGAGTGATAGCGCCCACGAGTCAGGTCGTGAATCCACGAGCGAGAGTCGCACCGGCTCCTGTCGTACAGGAGGGCGCACCGGTATGAGTTGAGTGGTCGCACTCCACGGTCCACCACTTCATATGCATCCTCGCGCACTTCTGGTTCACAGCACACCGTGGAGGATTAGCATGACGGCCCGATGGATGATGCGCTCGCGCAGTTGCTCCCGCCTCAAGAGATAGCTCCAGATGGCGATTACGATTTATCTTCCTCGTAGGACACTTTTGTAAAACTAATTTGATTTTGGATGTTTTTTATTGTAATTGATACATTTGGTTAATTTATAATTAATTCTATTTCTGTTTTTAATTGTAATTTCTAAATACTAATAAATAAAATTATTATTCAATCATTTATTAAATGATGAAAATAAGAAAATCATCTTTAAAAAAACTTTGGTAGCAAGTCTGGTGGGGGGCAGGGCGCTATCAGCTGTGTTAGCTGGCAGCGCCCATGTGGTCTTGGGGTAGAGAGATGCCCGCTACCGAGCCCCTTACTAATGGTAACGGGCTGGGTAGGGCCAGGAATGAAGAAAGCGGCCTAAAAAGAAGCGGACTGAGTAGCGGGCTATCTCATTACCCTCGTAGCGGACTGAGTAGGCGGATCGTCCCTTACCCAGAGCCCATTATATACGTAGTGTTGACATATATAGTTAAGGGTGTGTACATATTAACTCTACTTAAACCTTCAAATTAATAAACATAAAGAAATTAATAGTTCAATTATTAATGTACATATATAAACTATACTACCTCCATCTCGTAAAGATAAATTGTTTGATTTTCGATATTTTGTTTGACTCGAACTATTCATAATCAATCATCAAGAACTCCTTAATCTTAACTACGTTGGGGTCAGTGGCATGAAATTTATAATGTCGATTAATTATCAAAAATTAGTTGATACTATAAATTCATGCATAAACATAGTTGACACTATAAATTAATGATCTGTTTACTCAAATTATTATTATTAGAAAAGATTTGTTAAAACATTTCTAAAAATGGAGTATATGATCACTTAATAGTCTTGTTGGCACCAAAGTTATTTCTGGTGTGAAGAAACAAAGCCGTATGGTTGCCCATGAGACTATACATTCCATGTCCAATGGCATATTGAAGACTTTAATAGAAGAAACAAAAGGAATTACATTAATGCCATCTTCTTCCTTGCGCACTAAGCAAATCTTTGCATCGGGCTTCTTCGTCCTGTATATCACCTCGTAATAAACCGGCTCATCACTTATAGAAGTCTCCACCGTCGTCCATAAGTTCCCGTCGATGGTGAGGTCAAACCGGGGCGGCCGCGAGAGGCCGTTGTAGTTGCCGTAGAGAAACCCCAGGCGGAAGAGGAACTTCTGCTCACGGAAGACGTAGCAGGGTAGGTCGTAGCAGTTGCTGCTCCGCCAGGCCGAAGGGAAGAACCGGAGGGAATTCTGTTGGAGTTATGCCTCAAATTATTTAAGTTTGAAAGATGGAGGATTAATATTGTGATTAATCTAATTGAAGAACCCAAATAAAATAAGATCAAGGTTTTATTTGGTGAAATTGACGTAATCAAGTTTTTGTGTAGGAGTCCAAGTTAGACTAGGTTTTGGCCTTTATGTTTAGTATAAATAGGTACGGTTTTGTTTTAGTTGTGGTGCGTGTGAGAGAGCAAGCCACACTTCTGTTGTGTGTGCAAGTTAGGAACGTGAGGCCTTAATTGTTTATGCGGCCTTAATTGTTTGTGTGCATCCACTACTCGCTAGTGGCTAATTGATCGGGTTGTGTTTTGTGAGTTGCTTGGTTTGCAAGAATAGTTTTGTGAGTTGTAAGTGATAGAGAATTGGTGCATGTAAGTGATAGAAAATCGTGGAATCGTCACGGTGAAAAATTAATTGTGTTGTTGTTTGCCCGCGGTACCAAAATCCCAACAAGTAGTATCAGAGCTATGGTTAGAGGATAAGATATGGGTGATGGCAACGCGGGTTCAATGATCAGATTTAATGCATCGAATTATTCGATTTGGAAGCCGATGATAGAGGATCTACTTTACTACCTTGATTTGTATGATCCTATCAATGGAGATGTGCCCAAACCGAAAGATATGTCAGATGATAAGTGGTCAAAGTTGAATCGCAAGACGGTTGGCACCATTAGAAGACTTGTGGACATTAGTAATTTCCACCATGTTTTCGCAGAAACAGATGCTGATAGTCTTTGGAATAAACTGGAATGGTTATTTGAGAAGAAGACTGCGCAGAATAAAGCATTCACAATTTGGAAGCTTGTGAATTTGAATGTTTTCACAGAAACAGATGCTGATAGTCTTTGGAATAAATTGGAATGATTATTTGAGAAGAAGACTGCGCAGAATAAAGCATTCACAATTTGGAAGCTTGTGAATTTGAAGCTTAAGAGTGGAAAATCAATTTCCGCGCACTTGAATGAATTCCAAAGTCTGGTAAATCAGTTGACTACTATGAAGTTGACGCTTGATGAAGAGTTGCAAGCTTTAATGCTTTTGAGTTCTTTGCCTGATAGTTGGGAAACGTTGGTGATTACTATTAGTAATTCAACTCCAGATGGCAAACTCACGTTGAGTTTGGTGAAAGACAACTTGTTCAATGAGGAGACGCGAAGAAATGAGACAAGTTTTGATAGTTCAAAGGCTCTTGTCACCGAGGATAGAGGTAGAAGTGATTCAAGAGGAAGAATGAGAGGAAGATCGAGTTCGAGGCCACGAAAAGACTGGAGCGAAATCGAATGTTGGTATTGTGAAGAGAAGGGGCACATCAAAGCTTATTGCCCAAAATTGAAAGAAGACATGAGAGATTTCTTGAAGACGAAGGAGAAAAAGAAAGAGAAGAAAGAAGAATAAAAAGGATTTGTTAATGTAGTGGAGGATGATAAGTGTGATGATGAAGCAGTGACATTAATGGTCCAAGAGGTTAAGAAGAAAGATTCTGAAGATGTCTGGGTGTTTGATTCGGCTTGCTCCAATCATGTTTGTTTCAAGAGAGAATGGTTCAAAAAATTTGAACCACGTGATAGACCAATTTATTTGGTTAATGGTGAAGAAGAAAGAATTGAAGGGATTGAGAATGTGAAGATCAAGTTGCATGATGGAAGTACCAAGATACTTGGTGACGTGAGGTATGTTCCAAAATTTAATAGAAATTTAATTTTGCTTGGTAAATTGAATAATTTGGGATATGGATTTTCTGTTCGAGGTGGAGGTTTGAGGATTTCAAAAAATTGCATTGATTGTGATGAAAGGAGTGAAAAACTCACAAAATTTGTATGAATTGGTTTGAAGCACATTTGTCAAAGGAGAGCCTAAGAGCGAGCTTCGAGAGGTGAAGGTTCCTATAAGCAAAAAGGCATGTTTGCAGATTTGGTGAAAAAGTGGAGTTGAAAAAAATTTGAGTTCAGGTGGAGATTGTTGGAGTTATGCATCAAATTAAGTTGTGGTGCATGTGAGAGAGCAAGCCGCACTTCTCTTGTGTGTGCAAGTTAGGAACGTGAGGCCTTAATTGTTTGTGCAGCCTTAATTGTTTGTGTGCAGCCAGTACTCGAAGTGGCTAATTGATCGAGTTGTGTTTTGTGAGCTGCTTGGTTTGCAACAATAGTTTTGTGAGCCGTAAGTGATAGAGAATTGGTGCATCTAATTGTTGGTTTGAGATTGATAATAGAGAAAGCTGTGGAATCGTCACGGTGAAAAATTAATTGTGTTGTTGTTTGCCCGCGGTTCCAAAATCCCACCAAGTTCATCGGGAAGGAAATGTTCGGCGATGAGGTGAAGACGAAGTTCTCGCCGACGTCGGTGAACTTGTCGTCGGTGAGATTGTTAAGTGTAAAAGTCGGAGTCGTTGAAGGATGTGAGCTGTGACGATCATAGTTAAAAAAACCGGACCGGCTGGTCGGACCGGTTAAACCTCAAACCGGTTGCATGTCCGGTTCGGTTACTTGTTTTGCACTACATTTGTCAAAAACAGGGAAAAACCGGTCAAACCACAAACCAATGAACCGACGGTTCAACAAAAATGAGGTGCTAAACCCAAATTTAATTTTTTTTAAAAAAACGATCTCAAATTTAATTGAGGAGTTAGTCAGTATTAGGGTTTTATCTACATAACTCTAAATCATCCATAAAGTTTTATTTTTTGTACAAATAAGCTCTTATTTTATCTACAATTATTACTTTCATCTTTCATCTTTTAAGTAAATAATAATAGTTCTTATTGATTCTTAAAAATATGCACTATTATATGAATTACTTTATTGCAGTTCTATAAGATTGATACTTTATTAATAATTTATTAGAATATAAAAGTAATGGTTCAACTACGGATTCAACCGATTCGACCAATTAGACCTTAAACCACTAACTTTACGGTTTAATACCCAATTCAATTTTTTTAACCATGCTCCGTTATCGATGAGTGACCGGTCGTAATGGTCATTCATTTCCCGATGCAGCGGAGATGGCGGCGGTAACTAACAGTAGAAGAAGCTGGAAAAACAATGTGTAGAGCTTCATGATTTGATCCCTGAATGCATGTAAAAATGTGATCATACAAATAAATAAATAAATATATATATTAATTTGCTTAAGCCTGCCTGTACTGTTATTAATAAATAAATAAAATAATTATTATTTGTGCTAGCCGGCAAATTATGGACATTACAAATGTCGTCAATTCATGCACGGCAATAATTTATGAGCTAGTCGAGTTCTTGAAAATTACTACTGATCAGGAATCATGTTAATCGTCATTTTATGTTTTTTCATCACCATATTTTTAGGGGTACGGTATGCACTACTTAACCAATACTAAAATGTGCACTGACAAGGATAAGAAAAAAGGATAAGAAAGAAGGAGCCGACAGAAGTGATGAATTCAATAATTTGGTAATTAATAGATAAGGTGCACACTTTAGAACACTTTAAAATGTGCACACTTTATCATAAGTGGCTATATAGTGCGCATATGCGCACTATATCAGCATAAGAGATGAAAAAAATTATAACAAGTGTCACTCTCGCTTCCAATCGCCATTTCAACTTCCGACGAAGCGTTTGTCGCCACCGACGACGATTTCGCATATTCCGGAGAACTTTTTCATCGAATCGACGACATTTCCATCACGTCCAATGAAGTTTTTCCGTATTCAAACGTGATTTCAGATCCGCTTCTACATACCAAATCAGCACAACTCAACAATACAATTACTACCAAAATTTAATTGCAATGAAACTCCATAATCAAAAAACTTACAAACGATGAAAAACTGAAAAAACTTCTGACTTAAAAAATTTGGGGAAAATGATGATGATCAGAGTAGGTAGTCATGTTGATCTGCACATTTTCAATGTTGATCGATAGGTCTTCTTATGTTGATCAACTTCTGTCCAATGTTGATCTGCTATTGTCCACTTTTCCAATGTTTGTGGTCTTCCTTGATTGGCTGTCTCACCACAAATTCTACCCACCCCTAACGGCGGCCCGAACACAATTTCCACCCCGGGCAGGCGCCATCACCCATCCCATTCCAACCAGCACACATAGCCCACCCATGTTGCCCACCCCCATGCTACCCGGCATTGCGCCGCTTGCCATCATATTGTCGATCCCTACGCTATTTCACCTCCTCTAGCTAGCCACACGCGGAATCAGATCCCACAATGCCAGATCTAAGCTCAGTTGCAATATCATGGCATTGGATCTGAGTTGTACGGCGATCTTAACGACGGAAACGATTGTAGCCTGTAGGATGATCGGTAGGCAAGAGGGAGGTGGCAGGGCCGGAGGAGAAGAGGGTGGATGCAACACAATAGGGAGAAGGTGGCTGGGCATGGTGGGGTACAGGGACGAAATTGAGCAGTAACAAAATTTTTGTTACTTGGGATGATTCACTTTAGTTTATGGTGTGATATGTAATTTGATTCACAAGGAATGGCAGTATGTATAATGGGCTCAAGGGTTGCGGATATCCGCGAATTCGCGAATGGTAGGTCAAATCCACCTCCACCTCCATGAGCCCTAGCGGGTCAGAAAATAATCCACGTCCACAAACCCATAGATTAAATACAAGATGTCCGCTGCGGATCTTCACTGATTTTGGTTTACTTCAACCCACTTCCATTCCTAGGTCGTACACCAACAAAAACTGGGACAGATAGAACTACTCATCAATATTACTGATCAAATAAAGAGAGTGGCTTCCTAAAGGGAAGAAAGCTGCATGAAGAACAACACCTTACAGTAATATATATAATCCTGACCTAGCTTGTAAAAAAACACATCTTCACCTATCCTATCTCAAACATGCTTCATTGAATCGATGCAAGGAGAATTGAAATAAAGATAATATTTAGATTTCGACCATTGGTTTTCGAGTCTTACGTCAAAATTGCAAGAGATCCTTGATGCAACAGTTCCTGGTGACCATGCAACAGTTCAGCAATTGAAGAAGTGAAGGTTGTGAGAGTGGTTCAAGATGGTTTGGTAGGGAAAGAGCCTGATTTGTCACATCTGATAGTTTTGGGGGTTATTTCATTAGTTGTATAAGTTTAAAAATATAATGGTCTATGCAAGTAACCTACCTTTATTGATGAACGTAACAGAGAGAGAGAGAGGGGGGGGGGACTTTAAGTGCATTTCTGAAAAAACGGGGGAGACTAAAAGAACAAATCATTCAAGAGCTCGAACGTGACCTGATGTATCTTTGAGATTAAATTCCTTTGTCTTTCACCGTAGTATGTCAGAACAGAGGAAGAAGCATCACAAAACAGCCTTTCCTTTAGCTGGCAGAGCATTACTGAAAAAGTCGAAACACAAAAATCAGAAAAACTTGAGACAAACTATGAGTGGCAGCTTGTACTGAATTCTTACTTACCAATACAATGAGGAACATGAAACCCGTTAATCGTACTTGGTTAGTTGGAAGCTTCTGGTATGGGAACCGACACATGTGCCTAGGACTTCTTTTAGCTCCTGGTTTTGTGCAATGGACAGTATGCCTACTTGTGACGAGATTTTGCTGTGTAATCCTTACGTTGATTGTCTCTGTCTTTTGTGCAGATCCTTTGAGGAATCAAGGGATCATTTGTTCTTTCTTCAGTGTTCTTTTTCATTTTAGAAGGTGAAAATCTACTCCCCTCCCCTAGTTCGGAGGCAGACATGTGACTGGATGCGCTGGGTGGTGAAAGGTAAAGCTTTCAGAGCTCAGATGAGGAGACTTTTTCCTTCTGTGGGTTCCAGCACAAAGCCAAACCTATCCAGGAAGTTGCTTACAGTGCAGTACACTTGGTGGAAAAAAAGAAACAATTTAGTGATTGAGGATCTGTTTAAGTTGTGGAGTCTTTTTGGCTATGCAGTGTGTAGCCCCTTGTGCTTATTAGCATCAGGTGTTAGAATTTTGATTTCTGACCTTTGGCTAGCCTCGGGGGTGGGGTTCTTGGTGGTTTCTTCCCCTCATTGTACCTTGTAGTAAGCTGACTATTAGAAAAAAGAAAGGGAGACCAGATTAACCTGAAGGGAAAAAAAATGTAAACTGATGTAAGATCTGTGAGGTTTAAGAAAAATTTTGCTCCCTTTAGCCATTGAAGGAGAAGAACAAGGTTTTAAGATCACTTACAATTAAGTACGCTGAACTCGCTGCCAATGCAATTGGAGTTGCAACGGAGGTGATCTAATCGTCCCTTCAGGTAAGTATGCTTTTTGATGCTCTGGAAGTATCTCTGTTTCTCGAAAAGCTGCTCCCAAGGCCTGAAGGGTGGCTCTGGCTCTGAAATTCTGCACAAATTTAACAGCACATACATACACTCAGATCTTAACAACCAATAACCTGGTTCTCATAATTCTTCAATGCACAATTAAATATCGGCTTATAGGATTCAGAACACAACCGATAGGATAATGAAAAGTAAAGATGTGAAATTGTGTTTGCTAATGCTACAGGAAAATGCAGAAGAACATAGATCAATGCTTATTAGGGATCAACAGCAGCCACAATAAAGAAAAAGCAACTAGAGAGAAAAATTACCATAATAACACTTGAGCCATGTAATTAATAAATCATGCCCGTAATAGATTAGCTCTGTGAATCTTATATCTAAGTTTCTTTGCTTTTCTTTGGAATCCAGAGTAGTGCAGACCATTAATGACAGCACGTCGTGCAGACCTTAACAGTTTGATTCCTCTTTTCAAACAAAATTCAAGGAGATCGGATGCATATAGATATCTTCCAGCACGACAAAAATTGTGGACCAAAGAAGAATAGGCAAATGAATCCCTGATCTCCTTCGATTTACACATTTCCTCAGCATGGTTTACGTAACCTGCTTTACCCCATCCATCAACCACGCTATTGAAGGCAACCAGGGTTGAATCAAATCCAAAAGTATTCATAACATCCAAATGACGTTGAGCCTTCTTGATATTACCTGTCTTGCACAGTGCATCAATCCTAATTGTATATGTATACTTATCACACTGCAGACCTGCATTTTCTATGGCAGCAAACCACTTGGAAGCCTCCTCCAACTTATCCACTTTATAATAGAAATATATTAGAGTGTTGTAAGATACAATATCAAGCTTAGTTCCACTCTTCAACATCTCCTCCACATAATCAGCAGCCAAACCTGCCCTTCCTGTCTTAACCAAAGCACAAATAACTGTGCAGTATGCAAAACAATCAAAGGTAAAACCTCTATCCTTCATCTTGCCCATTATTGCGAGTCCTTGTTCAAAATTCCTCTTCTTAAAGCAGCATTTGAGTACAGTTGTGTATGTCACAGCGTTTGGTGCAATACCTGATTTCAGTAATTCTCTAAAAATCCGCATTGCTGTTCTCAATCTACCAGCCTTGCATAAACCATTAATCATAGTATTGTACATCACCAACTCTAGAGTATGTCCATGTCGCTGTAAGTTCCTAAACACCATAAGGGCATTTCGCTCATACCCATTTTTAATAAAACCATTCACCAAAATGTTGAATGTAGCATTACACGGTTGTATACCCTGAAGAAGAATGCGATGGAAAACCCTATTTGCCTCATCTGGCTGGCCTGCCTTGAAATAGCCATCCATCAACGTGTTGTAAGTCCAGATATCAACATGTATACCCCTTTGTAACATTTCTTTATAAAATTCAATAGACCGCCTGAACTCACGCTTTCTAGCCGCGCCAGCAATCAGCGAATTAAAGCTTATGGTATCTGGAATAATCCCAGCTTCTTTCATCCTATCAAGTACTTTATATCCAGAATCAACGCTAACAAACCGGGAATAGGCATCAATGAGTATATTATAGGTTACCACGTCAGGCATCACTCCCAATCTTATCCCATCAATAATAACCAACTCAGCTTTCCGCAATTGACTTACTTTGCAAAATGAAGCTATGCAGGCATTCAATAATTTGGTTGATAATACTTGAACCATTCTTCTGAGACACTATTAACACAAAAGCTACATAAATTCAAATCCAAACCATAGCCTGCGCACTCTGAGTTCCCCCATCCCCAGACGTAGCAGTTCAAACCGAGCACAAACGGAAACAGATAAGATTACACAGAGATACATGGAAAGAGGTTCAATTCTCGTGCATCGGAGCTGGTAACTGACCTGGAGCTGTATGAACCTCTCGAAATTCGTACATGTTCTGTTCAAGCCAGCCAGAGCTTCGAGCGGTTCTGTTCGAACTTCAGAGATCGATTGAACATGAATTCACGTTGCTTAGATGGTCGGAATGTCATCGGTGAGGAGAGGGACGGCGATGATGGATTCGGAGACCAGAAACATGGTGCAAGCGAGTTGCGGACCTTCTTGATAATTTATATTTGGGCCTGAAAATAATTAATGGGCCGAGACAACACAATTTGTGGGCTAAAATAACATAGTAAAATGTGGAATGGGTTAATACTAGTGCATTTACTTTTCAGTATTTAATTTATTATTTTATTTTTTCAACATTTTGATACACAAAATCAAATAAATTATGTAAAATTTATATATTAATGTGTGTAATTTCTATTAGGGGTGTAAGGCAGACTCGGAACCCGAAGCCCGACTTGAACCCGAACTTGCGGGTTAGGGTCGAGTTAGGGGAAGAAATGGGTTAGGGTCGAGTTAGGGGAAGAAATGGCCCTAGGTAGCCCTGACCCGAATTTTAATGCCTTTATTGGATTCGGGTCGAGTTAAACCCGAATTCAAGCACAAAAAAAACTCAGCCCAACCCCAACCCCAACCAACCTTTCATCCAATCTCAATTACTATCTCAACTACCCAACCCAAACTCTCAAAACCCAAAAGCCTAAACAAGCCCACCCAATAGCTCCTATAGGTCACCTACCCTCACTCTCAATGCATCCCTTAATCATCATTTGTTTTCATTGCTAATTCCATTTTTTTTAAAACATGAAGCCTTCAAAATCCATTACAAGCGAAAAAATCATTTTTTTAATTGAGGAAGGCCTTGGAAATGTTCATGCAATCTGAGATGATTAAATATTAACTTTTGGTTTTAATCATTTTTTTGTTTTTTTTTCTAATTTGAAGTTTGTAATTTCGGGTTAAATGGGTCAACCCGATCTGAATCCGAAAAAAATCAGGTTCGGGTTGACCCGATCCGAACAATAGTTTGGGTTGGGCTCGGGCTAGAAATAGGTGCTTTCAGAATTTCGACCCGAACCCGAACTCATCGGGTTGACCTGAACTTACACCCCTAGTTTCTATATACATTTTTTTCCAAAAGATTTAATGAGTCTTTTCTAGTAATAATTTGAAAATACCACAACATTGAAAAAGAAACGCACAAATTTTTCAATTTTCAGGACGGAGGGGTACTATAACTTCATTCTTTTCTTTTCATCAAAAAGTCACTTGTGTTCTTGTTTGAAAAAAAATAGTAAAAAACTAACAAATTTTATATTTGGGCCTGAAAATAATTAACGGGCCGAGCCCAGAAACATGGTACAAGTGGAGTTGTGACCTTCTGATAATTAATTTGTGGGCTAAAATAACAGAGTAGTAAAATGTGAAAGGTTCCGGGTGCAAAAAAGTCACTTAACTAGGTTGAAAAGTGCAAATTACCCACTCTCCTTTTCATCAGCCTGTTTTAACCACTCATGTCTGTTCCATTAGTGCAAATTTAATACTCAATGTTAATTCGTCCAACTCAGCGGCCATGTGTGATGTGAGATCCACTTTTGCTGATGTGGAGCTGACGTGGCACCCACTTTTACTGATATGGATGATTGTTTTGAGCAAGAATCGCCAAGACGATTGTTTTGAGCAAAAGCATCAATCTTGGCCGCCGGAGTAACAGAGCACGAGAAACATCTTGGCGATTCTGAAGCAATCGATCAGAACCTCGGCTGGCCTGGAGGAGCGTTGGAACGGAGATAGAGGTGGCGGAGCGTTGCACTTGGATTGGTTAGGACACCGACGATTTGGACCTTCCAGCATAACCACTGCCTTCGCCGACCTCCGGAGCACCGCCTCGGACCAACTCCGTTGCCGGAAAGCGTCAATCTTGGCTGCCGAAGTAATGAGAACGGTGGCGCCGTCGTACGTGCAGACGTGACAATTCTTTAATTTGTCCTCCAGTATTTAACGAAATTTTCTCATAATCAACGAAATATTCCTTCCATTACCCCCTCTAATATTTGTCTTGCACCTTTTCTGATCGAAAGTCTTTAATTTGCTCTTAGTAATTATAGATGAATGGTTATAACATACTGATGAAAAGATCAGTGGATAAATCACATTTTTCGATCTAGTTTTTTTTTATGAAGTTTTTTGACCTAAATAAATGGCTTTGTTGCACTCGGAGCCAATGTGGAATGGTTAGTACTACCTCCATCACTAAATAAATGGTGCATTTTTGTCAACATTTAAACATTTAATTTATGATTTTATTTCAACATTTTGATATATAAAGTCAAATAATTTATGTGCAAATTATACTCCCTTCATACCAAATTAATTCTACACATATCTTTTTTGGGCTGTCCCTAAAAAATTATACACTTTCCAAGGAAATGGAAACTTCTATCCTTAAAAATTACCAAACTATTCATACTTTATCTTGACTTTTTCTATTTCATTTTTTTTACAAACTCTATTCAAGGGTAATTATGTCAAATTACAAAGAATCTTACATTCACCTTACTCTCGGCGTCTAAATAAAGTGTAGAATTAATTGGGAACGGAAAGAGTAGATTAATGTGCATAGTTTCTAGATTTATTTTTGCAAAACCTTTTTAATGAGTTTTTTTAACAATAACTTGAAAATCCCACAACATTGAAAATGAAACCTACCAATTTTTAAGGAATGGAGGGGGTATTATATAGGCTCCATTTTTTTTTCTTTTCATCAAAAAGTCACTTGTGTTCTTTCTTTTCTTTTCTTTTTTAAAAAAGGCAAAAAATTATCAATTATTCAAAATTTGCAATTCAAGTTCTAAATTCAGTTTTTGCTCCAATTTAACATCACAAAACAGAGGAAGAAGCATCACAAACCATACCAAAAGAGAGGACTTTAGTGCATTTTTCTGAGAAAACGGGGAGTCAAAATGCGACAGCGACTAGACCAGCATGAATGCAATGCAATAATCTCTGGTTATAAATTCCTTTGACAGAACAGAGGAAGAAACATCACAAAACAGTCAGTCTTCCTGCATTATTGAACACACAAAAAAACGGTAACACTCCAACATCAAACTATGAGCAGAAGCATGTACTCATTCTTTCTTTCCGATACCATGAGACATGTTGTAGATCCCTCGTCCCTAAACAAAGAAGTAAAACTGATGTCAAGAAAGGGCAGTTACATATACAAGCTCTTGTTTTTCAGAGCAACAAGTTGGAAGAAATCTTTGAATAAGGTGGTCTTAAGATCACTTACAATTAAGTACAGTGAACTCGCTGCCAAAGCGACTGGGATTGCAACAGAGGTGATTTTATCATATGGTCCCTTCAGGTACGTATGTTTGTGGATGCTCTGGAAGTATCTCTGTTTCTCGAGAAGCTGCTCCCGAGGCCTGAAAGGTGGCTCTGGCTCTGACATCCTGCACAAATTTAACAGCACGTACATAAACTCACAGCTTAACAATGAATAACCTGGATGTCATGATCAAAGCACAACATTCCAAAGTAAGAAAAACAGAAACATTGGCGTACAGAATGAAATATCAACAAGTAAAATCCTTTTCAACCTGAAGTAACCAACATAATGTTTCTCTTATTTCCACACGTAATGGGGTGAAATTATTCAGCATTTTAGGAATTATCATATACAGCTAACTACTTCAATCGACTTTCGAATTTACAGATGTGTAGCATGAAAAGTACAACAGTGAATTTGAGTTAAGCTGGAGTTTGATTATAAAAATCAAAATAACTTGGCCCGTGGCGAATTCATAATTCCTTCTTCAGTCATGTAAATCAGTAATGACACAAGGAACCATGACTTGTACCGATTACTGCAATAGGTATAACCTTCTCTGTGTAGAAAGAAGAGAAATTACAACAGTGTCACAAAACTGTGTGCTTCTCACAGTAAAAGCTAATTTAACAAGAAAGAAGAGAAGTTACCTGTGCCAGATATTTATTTTTCCTTTTGAACTCAGATAGTTCATAATTTGAACCTCTGGAACTACCATCTACCAAGTTTAATGTCTCCTATTTTGCATTTAAGAACACTTATGCTAGACTCTTGCGTAATACTCATCATGTGTTTCATCTTAATCCAAACTATGTTGGGGACGGTGAAATGAAGTTTCTAATCTCAATCTAGCTAGCATGCACAAGCATGGGAAGTTTAAAGATCTGGGCAAAAGTGAGATGATATGCATGAATGCATCCTGGAGAAAGGACCATAATCAACCGTTGTTGATCCATGAAGCAGTACATGTCAATCCAAAGAACAAAATGACCGTGCTCAGTAATACTCATCCATTACGACAACCCGGCCAACTAAATTTCATCATCATCACTATCATATATGTTGGGGTTGGTAGCATGAATAATATAGTGTCAATTAACTATCCAAATTACTACCTCCATCCCTGAAAAATTGTTGGGGTTGGTAGAAAACTAAAACCCATCATCATATTCAGAATTGTCCAGTCACTCCAGTGGTAGTATGCCCCTTTGGCAACGAACAGGAATTCCAAGAGCAAATTGAAACTTCTGATGCCACAAGGCAAAGACAAACAAATGCCAAAAAATTCATATGCTCTTTAAAAATAAGATTACAGCCCAAGCTTTGGCCAGCAAAGAATCCCTAGCCGTTCCACACCCACAAAACATAATAAACTCACGAAATGCATATCAGCGCGGCTAGAATAGCTAATGCAAACGAACCAAGGCTCAGATTTCATTTCTATCAAACCTAACGACTTCAAATGCACGCTTTTGCAATAATTGATCCCTGATTACAAACTAGACAGTACCGATGCGTGAACAAACTCAAAATCCCGATGAGAAGATCGGTAAATAGATCTACTCATGTAAATGATTACGTACAATCTAATCGAAATTTCTCAAAATGGAAACGCAATCAAATACGAAAGAGAGCGAGGAGAGCGTACTTGAGAGATGGCTGTTCCGAATTACTTACTCCCTTGGAAAGTTGAAACCCCAGAGATTCCCAGCCAGCAGCAGGAAAATGAAGACGATCGTATGAATGGTGTGAAAGTAATGGATCGGGTTAAAGGCCCGAGAACTGGCCCAACGTTATTGCCATTTTCTTTATGCAAAAATGCAAGTTACTACCTAAACTATGTCAATCCGGTCATATAAGGATCTGAACTATAACTTAGTGGACTCAGCACCTGAGTCAGACACTTAAGTGACCGAGTCTGCGTAAAACCCTTTAAGCACTACACTTTAAATAGTTAAAGGTACATTTTTATCTGAGTTATAGTTTGGACCCTTATGTGACCGAGTGACATTGTTCAGTGTACAATTTGACACTTCAAGTTTACTTTATTTGACACTTAAAATTTACTTTTCTTTTTCATTGTCATCAATTTCCTCTACAACTCCCCCTCCCTGACTGCCTACCATAGTATTAAATTTCGTTTCGTACCGGCTGGTACGCCGGTTTCGTTTCGGTACCGGCCGAGAAACGGCACCGTTTAGACCAAAATTGTATCGGCGGTCGTACCGGACTGTACCGGCCATTTCGGTCGTGCCGTGTACCGGCCGAAACGAAGAAAACGGCGGTACAGGGGTTTAAATAAACATTTTTTAAAAGTTTGAGGATGAATCACGAATGAACAATATCTACTAAATTAAAGAAATTAAAATACAAAATCACAAGATTCATAAAAACTTCTCACCGATTGTTTTGGAATATGTTAATTACGTTAAAGAAAGAAATAATATATTAATCTATTTGAGATCCATGCTATTTAAATTTGTTTTCCATACTTAAATTAGTTTCTGATGTTGACTAATGAGATCGGTTAGAATTATCATGTTTATATTTCTTCGTACTCCCGGTTTGTAATTTAAAAATTAATTTACCTCATTCATTTTTTTAATTCTTTTAATTAGTACATTTAGTTCTTGTATGTAGCTAGTAAATACTTGTTTATTACATTCTTTTTCTCTTAGTCAAATAGGTGATCACCCAAGTACTACAGGTAAAAAATTTAGAATCTCAGATACTTTTACAGGTATATATATACACACACACCGGTACAGTTTTCCGGTACAACCGGTATAGCCCGGTGTACCGGTACTGTCTCGTATCGCTGGCAAAACGGCACGATCACCGGTACGATATTTAATACCTTGCTGCCTACCCCTGTTGTGCCGCCTAGTCCCATCTTTAAAGGCACCGCCACGCCCTACCCCTTCCACGTGGCTTCCCCCTATCGCGGAACCTGCCCCTCCCCTTGCCATATTGGCTCCCCCTGAACTAGCAAGTAGCTTCCCATTGCGCCCCTCCCTCATTGCCACCCCAGATCTGGCATGGAAAGGGCTAGCCATTGCAACTCTACATGTCGGCCACACCCTAGCCCTTGCACCATTGAATCTAGGGTTGGGTAGGGCGGCCTGAGTACTAAGGTGGGGAAGCTAGGCTCCACGATGGGCCGGCTGTCGGCTGGGGTGGGTTGGGGAGGCAGGGGTAGAAATGTATTGGGGTTGAATTGTTAGGATAGAATTATTAGGGTTAAAGAAGTTGGAGTTCAATTTGAGTAATTAATCCAATAATCTAACAATAAATTGACGGAATTAACTATTCAAGTAATTGAAGGTTTCGTGATAGTTGAAGGGTTTTTTCTAGGTTTCTCGTAAGTGATAAGAGAATTGTAAGCTACCCTTGTTATTTTTTACCTAAGAGAAAAAAGATCGATTTTGCCATTGACATTTCGCTAAAGGACATTTTACTATTAATTTTTGTTATAAAAGAATTAGATTTTTTTTGTCATCAACGTTTTCTATATGGACTGTTTTTACCACTTTTAGTTAAATTCACTTTATGTAAACTTCACTCTAAACCCTAAAGTTTCTAAAGATCTACAAATTCACCCACCTTCTAAACAACTCTTCATCTCCATCCTTCTCATTCACTCTTATCTCTAGTGCCACCCACCTCTGACGCCACCTACCTATGGCTATGTGCAAGGAATGTCCGGCGAGGTGCAGGGATGGTACGGTGAGGTATAGGGCACATCCGGTAAGGTGTAGGACATGTCCGGTGAGGTGCAAGGCAGATTCTACAAGGTGCACGATAGGCTTGACAAGGTGCGGATTTAGGGCTTGGATATGAGAGGGGTTAGATTGTAACTTTTAGAAATTTAGGATTAACTAGTTCTAATACCCGACTTCTTCACGGGTTCAATGAATTAATATCTATCAAAATCCTTAGTGTATCAAATAACAATATATTCGGTGTAATTAATTATGAAAAAATAGTTCACTTTTAAAAGTTTTGGTTTTAATTTATTATTGGAATATTGAAATGAATACCATGTATTCGGAATATAAACTAAAAACGATGTGTTTGGCATTACTTCCTTTATAATCCAAAAAATATATATGTAAAGTACAATAACTAATGAAAGTACATGCAATAGTAAAGATTTGTCTCCCTCCAACTGTGTTTGGGTGGGGTTAGGAGCATAAAATGTCTCTAAATCATTCCTCATCTTGCTTATTGGTTCTGGAACTATTTAGTTTTGCATCCTTAATCATGAAACAATTTCAGTAGGCCGTTATAATGGTTGCTTACCCGTGAGAAATGGTTACTTACCTATCTTGTGGTTAAGTTAGGTCGTTAAAGTGGCTGCTTACCCGTCTCGCGGTTAAGTTAGACCGTTATAATGGTTGCTTACCTGTCTCGCGGACTAAGGATATAACACTAAATAGTCCTAGGACCAATAACCAACATAACAAATAATTTATGGATTTTTTATATTATGTCAAATAGTTTAAATACCTAGTTCATCACGGGTGGAATAATTTATCTATTAATCATGTTAACCCCACCAAACATTTTAATATATAAAAACATTGTGTGCAATATGTAGCAAAAAAACACATATTTTTATATGATGACAAAGGAAAGTATGTAGAAATTTGAGAAGTGTTGATATCTAGTTTAATAAATGTTGGGTGAGAATAGCTTAAGTTTAAAAAAACTCTGACATATTGTAGCAATTAATTAAGGTCAAAATAGACATTTCCACACGCATCCATCTGATTAAATGCAATCATAGACCAAAAGAACTCGATCAGGATAAAACAAATTCGAAAAAATGACTAAAATAGAATGAAAACTTAAAACGTAATTGAGGTTAAAATGAAATATTTCATTAATATAATTAAAGATAAAATCAATTGAGTTAATTTTGATACAATTAAGAAATTTGAAAAAGGAAAAGAAGAAGAAAAATGTCAGACTCTTGTGTAATTAATAGTGGGATGTTGCGGTTTGGGTAGGAGAATTTGGTTTGAATTTTGATTCCTCACAAAAAAATCAACACATCTCATTTAATTGAGACCGTACACAATCTCATTGTGTAATTAATTAAGATTCTCATCCATTTTTCTTTATAACAAAAAAACAGTTTTTTTATAAAACATTTTTAATTTCTACATATTTTTATTTAATTTGTCTATTCTATTTTTTTCGTATCCCGTTTTTTTCTTCACTCGCCACCTTTAATTCTTCATGTTAATTCTTAACAAATAATTGTGATTTTTCCTTGATTGGTTTATTTTTTTATTTGTTTATTATTCTATAATTTGTCTGAAACATATGTAAGATTTACGTATGAAAGTATTTTCTAGGAATATTGGTGTAATTTGACTTATGTGTGAAATTTTATATTTATTTCTTCTTGTTAATTCTTAAATATTTTTTAAGCTTGATGGCAAGTTATTTATTCTATTAACCATTTTTTAATATGAAACAATATGTATGAAACTCACTAAATATTACTCCTATATGAAACTATTTACATACGGTATGAAACTAATTACAATTTTTATTTAAAATCGGTCGAAAGTACTATTAGAAAATATAAATATTAGAAACCTATAGGACAAAAGTTGAAAATAAATTTAACAACAAATGTTTTTCCAATTTCATTGTTTCAGACATAAGACAATATCAATATGAAACAATTACAAACGGCATGGCTCCTTTGCTGCAACCCTTTCTCTAGCCCACCTTAGTCAAGCCCTTGCGTGTCGTCGATCTACCTTTGCGTGCCAGTGTCCATCAGTTTGTGAAACGCTCTTGAATTGTTGTCGTTGAACAACATCCATACTCACTATTCCCTCGCACCACTGGAATTCTCAAACCCGTTGTTTCTCTTGACCGCTTTCGATTGACCTCTTCGCTAGCCAGCTCCTCAGAATTGTTGAGGAAGCCAAAATCCATCCTCTTCACCCTCATTGTCACCCAAGCATCAGAAACCAAAATGTGCAACGAAGTATGAAAAAGAAACTCACCAATCAGAGAAAGAGCCTCTATGCAAATTACATAACCTCACATAACCTCTGATTATCATCGTGTTAGATTCCACGACCCCGTCAAAGAAAGAGCCTCGTTCCTCAATAGTATATATTAAAAAATAAATATATTAAATAAAAGGCCGGAGGTAGATTACTCATGCTAGCAGTGGAACGATCAAGCAAGACAGAGTCGCGACGCCATCGAAGTCGATTATTTGGTGGGAGTTTGTCAGAATTGCACATACTATTTATATTGGCGGTTGGAATGCTGAAATGAGATTAATTGTGATTAATTGTGATTGATTGTGATTTTACTACCATAATTTTAGTAATTAGGATAGGATTTTATGATATTGGATTCTTGTATGGTAATTGTGTGATTGATTTCTGTTAAATGTGATCTCATTACCTTAAATATTCCCTTAATTGTCGTAAGTTAAGTAATTGTGGATTAAAAAGGAATAAAATTAATGCAACATATAGTTATGTCGTAATTGTAGTAATTAGAATATGATTTTATGATATTCTATTATTGTATGGTAATTGTGTGATTGATTGTTGTTAACTGTGATTTTATTACCTTAATCATCCTCCTAATTGCCATATTTTAAATAATGGCGAAAAATAATAATTTCTTTATAGACGTGGCGCTGAGGTGGATCCTAAATGGCTTCACCAAAATGCAGTAATCACCAAAACTATTTTTGGTAGTTCTTGTCTAATAGTATATAAGTATAGATTATAGATTAATACTACCAATTAATTAATTGAATACTTTTTAGAGAATAAATCTAATTAATGAATTCAATATGGAGATATTCAATCTAATTAATTTGAGGGCTGAAATTGGAAATCAATTCCTTAAAAAATGGTAGGCTGATTTCTTAAAAAGTGGTAGGCTGATTGATGCATACATGGCGTAAAAAATAACTCTTAGCCTAGTTGGCACCTATGTGGATCCTATGTGTCCTCATGAAATCGCTCCGTTCACTTTTTTTTTTGCTACTGTGGCAAGACTCCCGTATTAGTATATAATGATAGATGATAGATTTGTTGATATTTGGGTCGGATTGATTATCAAATCTAGCCTGTAATGGAATATTCCCTACATTAACAAAATTGGTGGTAAAATGTGACCTAAAATCAATATTTGGTGGTAAAAGGTGGCCCACAAGAAAATGTTGGTAAAAAAGTCTTTTTTGAAAAATATAATGACAAAAATGACCTTTGGATAAACGTTAGTGGTAAAATAAGTTATTTTTCCTTTTATATTGCTCATTATATTAAAGCTTTAGAGAAGTTAACCAGAATCCATTACAAAAATTATCAACTTGTAATGCTAATCTCAAATACTCTTCACAAGCAATGACATCTAGATCATCTTTAATCCAAACCATGGTCATAACAGAAACAGAAATCTGAAACAACTTATTTATATATTACTGACTTATAAAACCAGAGACAAATTGAAGATCATACTCATCTTCTGTACATCGCCTATACCGGTAATGTCAAACCCCACAAGCTCATTTCCTAACATTTACATCCTACTGTATACAAACGACTGCAGATACAGATTACTGAGAAAAAGAAAAAGAAAAGACACGAAAAAAGCTCATCCAATACACTAGAACATGTCGAATTCCATATGTTCCCCTGTATCTTTCTGCACCGAAATCAATTGCTGAGAAGTTCCAGAAGTGGAGGATACCGGTATCTCTGGGGGTGTCGAACATCGAATCAAAGCCCAGTTTATGCCATCAAAGAAAGAATGTTGCTTGATCTCCGCTGCCCCTTTAACCGATCCTAACCGCTGTTCGGGTTCCTTCACGAGAAGCCCTCTGATCAGATCCCTAGCAGGAAAGCTAACCATGGGGCTACTAGGAAACCGGAGGCCATTAGACACAATGTTGTTCAATGTCTCATCGTTTCCGAAACCCTTGAAAGGGCTTGTGCCGTATAGTAGCTCAAACAGGAAGATCCCGAAAGTCCACCAATCAACAGCATTCCCGTGCCCTTTGCCCTTTATGATTTCCGGTGCAACGTATTCATGTGTACCGACGAATGAGTTTGACCGAGCGCTGGTTGGCTCCATCACAAGCTGGGGCATTGAGTTAACTTGAGCAGCAAGGTCACACTTCATCTTCCTTGATTTAGAAGCAACTGATAGAAGCCTAGGATTGAAGCATGGGACTTGGAAAGAAGGGTTCAGGCAAAACGGTTCGATGCAGCTAGAGTTTGAGCATCGACTAGACACTTTCTCGGTTAGCTCAGACGCAGGGGAAGATTTGACGAGAACTGGATTAACAATACACCTAAGTGATAGGTCAAAATCTGAAAGCATGATGTGGCCATCTTCTCTGACCAAAATGTTTTCTGGCTTCAAGTCTCGATAAACAACACCGAGCATATGTAAATATTCTAGCGCAAGGAGAACTTCCGCAACATAGAACCTGCAGTTTTCATGTTTAAATAACCTGAGTACACCACAGTGTAGCATGCCATGAAATGTTGTGAAATATATGACAGATTGAGAACCAAATCAAAATATGAACAATAAGACGAATTGAAAAATCGTATGATAACAATAAACTTATTCACAAGCTAATTGTAACCAGTGCTGCTACATCGTTAGTTGACATATCACAAAAAGGCTTATATAAATTCAGATAGTTAATAAAATGTCGATGAATATAAAGCGTTTCTTTTTACAGCAAGTGCAGTCAGCTGTTTCACTGAAGCATACATGCACTTTTCAACTGCATATGAGCACCTAAAACTAGTATCAATAACCCAAGAAATAGGATTTTTTTCAGCAATTTTCATCAATCAGCTTGCTTGTAGTCCCCTTTCTAGAATACCTCCTACTCAGCCCAAACCCAAGCAGTTAGGTTGGTAACAGTGAAGACTTCCCTTCTCCTCATAGTTAAATTAGGTGATTTAAAACACAGTAAGACTACATGTCAGACAGATAGCATATCAGAAAATAACATGCAACAATAGAGAACACAGGATTTTGTACTTAAATATATATACTGACGGAATTACCTGGACACTTCTTCAGAGAAATTCTGGCCAGGTTGCTTCTGCCGTAAAACATGTAAATCACCACCAGGACAGTACTCAATCACCGAGCAAGAATACTTCTCAGTAAGAAAATGGGCATAAAGTGTCGGAAGGAAAGGATGGTCCAACATTTGCAAGATCTCTTTTTCTGTTTGAGCCCTAACCAGCTTCTTTCTACTCACAAGAAATTCATTGTCCATCAGTTTCAATGCAAATACGCAGTTTGTGCCAGTTAGCTCAGCAAGGTAGATTACACCAATGTCCCCACATCCAAGCTTCCTAATAAACTTAAAATGCTTCAGACTCAAGCTGCCATACTTCTTCTGAGTTGAGTGTATAGCTTCCCACCTGCAATCCTTTGACATATGAGGCCTACGCGAAGACCTACTGAGGCAGCCTTCTTCACTGGTGCTTGTGCTGCTACTGTAATCCCCAATACTACTCTTAGAGCTCTGTGAGAACTCACCCTTCCCTCTTAATCCTGAACCATCACCGACATTATTCACCAGGGTTTTGGTCTTGGAAATGTTTTTTGATTTTAACACCGGGTTCCTACTCGAATCTGCAGTACTTGAGTTGATTTCAAAACTGTAACTTGAACCATTTGATACTAGAGAAGCACTTCTATTTTCCAAATTGCAGTTCTGAGCAGGGCTACCTGAATAGCTGGTACTAGGACCCAAATCATCACTGGCAGTTCCATTACTGGCCACTGAACTGCTGATACTTAGACCAAGCTCCTGTTTGGCCTTCCTCCTAATAAAGCTCTTGTTCCTGAGTACCTGTTTGACTAGACGTGGACTTTGACTAACCAGTTTTATCCTCCCACCAGGAATTGATAAAGGAGTTCTAACTTGCATCTTGGGTTCATGCTCCCTGTGTATTGATGGAATTTCAGAACCCCCCTTTGTTGACACTGGAGACGCTTTTGGAGAAGCGCCAACAAAGTTCAGTGTTTGAAACTCTCTCTGTGATAGTTCATTCCCAGAATCTTCTGACAAAGGAACGATCTTTTCCACTGAAGGTAATTTGTTCAGTATTGACACTTTAGTAGAGGCTGCATCATTCGATGGATTAAAAACATTAGAATGTAGGCTACAAGGTAAATCTTCCCCCGAGTCTAGAACCGTTTGAGATTTCGGTACAATAGAATTGGGTGCAGTTTTCTCAGGCAGAAGAGAAATCTCCACAACTTTACCTCTACCATCATTTATGGGAAGTCCAGACCCACTGGCTTCAACTACAACAGCGCTATAGCTGCTCTTTATGGTTCCTGCTTCAGAAGTTTGCGATGAACCACCAGGATTTGATAATCGCTTTTTTATAGCAGCCATCTCTGAAGCCTGAGAAATTGAAAGTCCTCTTAGAGCCTGCTTTAAACTCACAGGTTGAGAAATTCCAATCCCTGATGCTTGATATGATCCAACTTTAATCGGTCTCTTCATAGCACTCTTCCTTAACACATCTTTTCCAGCATTCCGTGATACACTCACACCCCTAGAAGAATTTCTAATATAAATCCCCTCAAAAAGACGATTAATATCATCCTCTATGGAGCATCTGCTTCCTGATTTTGTGATAAAATGCAACCTGGAATTTTCTCCCTTTTCTGTTCCCATCTTTGGTTCATCAGTGAATTCTACAATTTCGGAAGTATTGGGCATTGCGTCCATATTTACCATAAAATGTAATTGCCACAATGGTAAACTTAGCCTTTCAAATAGGAGCTAACCCATTTCACCGCAAGCATGACACGAAACCAAGGAGATTCATGCCATGAGTTGAAATATCAGTAATGATGACAACCTTATATGTCCATCAAGAATCCCTTCAATCATAAAGATTGCAAACCGAACGCCCTGTTGATTATCATTTCTGCAGGTGAAAACCAAACATTAGACACAACAGTCAAACTGAAAGCCTTGATAAACGTCAAGGGAAAGGATTTATGGACTTCAGAAACAAAGATCAAGGACAATGAGAATGTTTATTCAATAAAATACGCAGTCTGTCAGCAATCCTATCATCCAAATAAGATCATTAGTTCCTCTAGAACAATTAAACAAAGCTCATAGACATCAACCTACCATTTATACCTAAAGTCTAAAAAAAGAACTACTTATTCCAGCTCTCTTGAAATAAAATTATGCAAGGCACTCCTTCTGAAAAGTTCAGTTCTTTCAAACCTACTGAATAAATAGCAAACTAAAGCTTAAAGTTTTTAGCAGCTTTTCTTTAATAAGGTAGAAACTGAACCACACACACCAAAAGTTAACTGATTTGAACCACCGCATCAGCTACCAAGCTGAAACTAGAAGCAGTACACAATTCTGGAAATCAAAGTGGAGCCATAATTACCGCTCAAAATCCGAACTTTTTCAAGAAAGTCACAAAATTGATATAAAACCAACCCAGCAAGAAGGAAATCACAACAACAAACACAAGAACATCGAAGCGAAGAACAAATTGGACACCTGAAGGAAGAGCGAGCAGAGAGAGAGAGAGAGGTTAGGGTTGGATCTGGAAGTAGCTAGGGTTTAAAGAGAGAGAGAAAAGGAGGGAGGGGAAATGAAACCAAACACGGGAATATGATGAAGGAAATTAAAGATGCAGGAGTGAGTCTGTGTGTCTGTTACTGTTTGTTTTCCCCCGAACGGCGGAGACACCCAACAAACAACAAAGATTACGAATACGTCGTACCAGTGACACAGCATACATACATGGCACAACGCAACACCTCGCATCACCATTGTTTTTTTTTCTTTTTTTTTTATACAAAGTGGGTTGGGATACCGGAGACTCAAACTCGAGATCTCTATAAGTGTTACGCTAAGTGCTCAGTACCGCATCACCATTGTTTTGGGTGTGTTAAGCGATTTTTTTGTGATTTTGTTGTTTTTTTAATTGATAGATGGAAAATTAAAGAATTTAAGGATATTTTGTTTGTTGGTATTTGAAAATGTTGGAAAATAATTTTGATAAACACATCCCTTATATTTTTTTCGTCAAGAATATTATAATATTTATTTTTTTATGTCAATATTATTTGTTAATAAATAACCTAAAGATATCAAATTATTATTTGTAAATAAATTTTTAAAATTTATAATTTAAAGGATTTAAAAATAAAATTAAATAACCTAAAGATATCAAATTATTATTTGTAAATAAATTTTTAAAATTTATAATTTAAAGGATTTAAAAATAAAATTATAGATTATATGGTGAAAAAAGTTTTGTATACATTTGGGACAAACGAGTACTCCCATATCATATTCCGCACCATATTCATCTCATACCGGATTTAGAAAAATAAATATTCCGCACCAAAGTCGACTATAACGAAAAAAAAACACTCCAACAAATAAATTAAATACTCTCTTCATCCCAAATTAATTCTATACATTTTTTTAGGTTGTCCCTAAAAAATTATACATTTTCTTTAAATGGAAACTTATCTTCTTTAAAGTTACTAAATTATCCATATTTTATCTTAACTTTTTATATCTCGTTTTCTATACAATCTCTACTTAAGAGTAATTATGTCAAACTACATAAAATCTTACATTCATCTTAATCTACGGCCCATACAAAATGTAGAATTATTAGGAACGGATGGAATAATTAAGAACTTGAAGAAACAACATTTATGTGAAAAATAATGATACTAATATTGATTGATTATATCTAGTTGCGGATCATGGAGAAAATAAGAATATAACAATACTCAAATGAAAGATTATATTTTTTCAAAAAAAAAAGGATACGCTCACAATCAAAGATTTTTGTCAAAATTGGGTGCACTGAAAATACGGTGACCCCTATCATTAATATGGGTGAAAACGAGTAGGGCCAAGCCGAGTACTAGGTTGTTATGTTAAGCTAAAAAATTATATTGAACACGAAATTGTGTTAAGTTTGGCTTGAAAATAATATGAATGAGCTGAAACACATTTTAAATCGTCTGAGCTCGAGTCGAGCTCGAGTTGTTCACGAATATCAATGGAAAAAATTAGGATAAAATCGAACCGAGTCAAGTACTAAGCTGTTTATATTAGGTTTAATAAATGTATTGAGCTTAGAATTTTGTTCAAACATGGCTTGAAAATAATATAAACGAGCTCGAATGAACTTTTAATCGAGTTAAGCCCGAGTCGAGCTCAAGCTCGAGCTGTTCATTCAATTTTCACCCTTAATCATTAACATGTTTTTTATCAAAGCAAGGATCTATTTATACTCTTCAATCTTCACCCAAAATATGCTATTTCGGTCTCCCGCGCCAGAAGATGACTTTGGTTGCGTCAATATTATTTATCATCCGGATGAATTTTCATCCACTTAAAGCATTTGGAAAATGAGAGGTAAATTTGTCCGGGTAATTGGACTTGAGTTTCCAAATTACCTTATAGCTGAACTATTTGAGCTAATGGGTGAAATATCAGCTAAGTGATAATTAATAGGATTGCTTTGGTGGGTTGTTTGACCACTTTCTTTGTTCTCACCCTTTCTTCTTGTAGTAATCATGCCTTTTAAAACCTTACAATATACTATTTCAACTTTTGGTCCCATTTTCTTTTAAAGTGTTTGATGTACATTTAATTTTAATTTATTTATGCTATTTTGCGATGAAAAAATATTCAATATATATTCATAAACTACATACATCTAATAATAATTTGTGTATTAAAAGTTTAAATTTGTAATTCATGATCATAAAAAATATAAAAACCGTAGATTGAATGTTGAATATTATGTGTTTAAAGAAAATGGAGAGACGATAAGTTCCATGCATTTAAGAAAAGTTTGTATTTTTTAAAACTGAATTGTGTTTGTGACAAAAAAAATGGTGGAAGCAATTGGTTTTTGAATACTTTGTAATACTTTGTTTTTGAAGTGTGATTTTTTTTGAACAAGTAAGACTTATTTTATTAATGGTACCTCATTACAAAATAAGTCGTAGGAGACGAACTAAAGTACTTAACAATGGTACACATAAAACATGAAAAATAAAGGGTCTATTTCCACATGAATGAAATCACATTAAAGACCCATAATCACTACGGTTAGACTCACCTGAACTGGCCTCCAATGACTAACTAAATTATGACGATGGTCATGACCATTATAGCGGATAAAAAGATCTTGAAACCGGCTCCCGATACCTCTGCATGCCCAACGGCTAAATGGTCTTGGCGCACCATGGTGGGTTGAGGAAAGCACTAATCGTAACAACAACAGTAACCAAAGCAACTCATTTACGTAATAGCTAACAAAACTAAGCAAAAGTAAATAACGTCTAACTGAAACTAGCAAAGACCGAAGAAAAACTATTGATCGCCTGTAGGTTCCAAACCAAACACAGATTAACCGGGGGAACCTACTTCCCGGCCAATCTAGAAACCGCGGCTTCATTGCTCCAGGTAGGGTGAGCTCATGCCCGACCCTGCTACGCCAGTCATCAATTTCTAGAGCTTCCTGCAACCCGGCCTTGTTACAAAAGCAACATACCATCCTATATCGGCACCACAAATCCACGGAATAAACCACGACAATCTCACTAAATAGCACCCAACAGAGGCAGAACCCAACAAATTGAAGAAATACGGACCGTACAGGCAAGCAAAATGAGTTTACCCAAAAGTATTAAAACAAAGACTTCTTCTTCCTCATAGGCTGCTACGCGCACAGAGGGAGGAGTGGCTGCCGGAACTTCCAGGTGCGGCGATGGGTAGTGGAGCTGTTGGTGGTTAGGGGTGTGCAGTGGTTCGGTTCGAACCGAATAAACCGATGAACCGAACCGATTCGGTTTGTCGGTTCGGTTTATTCGGTTATATGGGTCAGTTTCGGTTAAAAATCGAATGATATTTGGGCGGTTTGATTCGGTTTCGGTTGTGTCATTCGGTTTATTCGGTCACCGAATAAATCGATCCCAACCCAGCCCAAATTAGTAGCCAGAGCCCAGGCCCCAGACCAAGCCCATTATCCATTATTTTCTGTAACCATCCCAAGCCCCATTATCCACCTCCCAAGGGCCCAAGCCCAAGTATAACCCAAACCCAACCCATACATAACTAACCCAATTACATTTTTACCCAATCAATTCTCAGTCTAACCCTTCCCTTCCCAGTTCCCCTAACCCGACGCTACGCTACTGCGCTCGCCGCGCTAACTCCTGCTTACATTTTTACCAAATCAATTCTCCGGTCTCTACTAGCTCGCCCTTGCCTCCTTCCCGAGTCCCCTCGCCTCGCCACGCCTTTTCCTCCTCAAATCAATTCGGCCCCTTGGAACTACTCTGCTGCTGCTTGCCGCCCTCGCCTCGCCGGCTCGCCTTGGAACCCGAGCCAGCTGCTGCTGCTGGCGCTCCTCGCCTCACCTCGCCGGCTCGCCCTAGCAACCAAGAAAAAAATGAACATATATGGTCGGTTTATTCGGCCGAAAACCGAACCAAACCGAAACCGATCGGGTTCGGTTTATTCAGTTTTATGGTTGAATTCGGTTTATTCGGTTATTTACCATCCATGACCGAAACCGACCAAACCGACCAATTCGGTTCGATTAAAACCGAACCGACCGAATACCCACTCCTATTGGTGGTGGTCTCGTAGCAAACAAAGCTTCGGTCGGAGAGAAAAGTAAATGCGTGCCAACAATTGTTTTTCAACAAGTTCTCCACCCTCAAGCCATCTCCGGCAACATGAGAGGGTAGGTTGACTTTGAAGTGAGAAAAATTGAAGAACTTTCTTACCATTTAGAGAGAAACATTTCTCTCATGTGTAATAGATTCTTGGTTGAGACCATGAAATGAGAAGAATGGTAAGAACTTCTTACCATTCGGGTAGAGAAACCTCTCTCTCTCATGTGAGGAGAGAAACCTTCAATATTTAATTCAAATTTTTACAAATATAAATAGTGCAAAATAAATCCAAAAAATATATATTTAAAAAAGCTATATTACAAATTATGATACACATAAAAAATATTTAACGATGCCTAAATATATATAAAAATAATTATAGATTAAATACCGTTAAAACAAATTGTGCAATCTTCGAAACAAATGGTGCAATCTTCGAAAGATGGAGATAATAGATTAAAAATATTTGACTCGTTTTCAAGGGCACTTTGTTGCCGCATTCTTGAAGACCCAAGTAGAGCCCGTAGGATAATGCCATTGCCAGCAGCCCCATTATCAGAACTAACAAACACATCGAAATGAATATAGAAGCAATCAATTCAGAAGCTGTGGAGCTTTTGATTCTATATAATTCCCATAAAGTTCAGAAGCAATCAAACCGTAACACTTCAGGGACAAAGTAAAGATTTTGCCTTACGCCATTTCCAGCATAAACATCACATACACTTCCTGTGTTGTAAGCAACCAGATGCAAAGAGGCCATTCAATAGCAAGGGCAACGAGTATAAATCCAGAGCTTATACCGGATTATTGATAACCCAAACAGTTAACCCGCTTAATCCAATGGATTAGATATACAATCTGCTTAATACAGTGGATTAATCTGTGGAATAATTGCCTATCAATTTGCTAGCTTCAGATGATTTTCAACTTACTAGCAACAAGTACTGTAAAAGGAAGTGTATGTATCATGAGCAACAAGTACTGTAAAAGTGACAATTGGAAGCCAAAACTGCACTATTTCCAGTGAAATGGTAAGTTCCCAATTGAATTCATTCTCAAGAGACTTAAAGGTAACACAATCATCTCAAACCATGTTTAACTGAAGAAAGAAAAACAAAACAAGAGCACTAACTTCATAAACGAAGCTGCAACACCAAAATTCCTATTCCATCTTAAGCATCTTAGTCGTCGAATAAACTGAAACCCATTTCCTGCAACAACATCAACCAATATTCACAAAAAAAAATCAGACAACAAAAGTCATTTCATTTGCAAGTAAGGACATTACTATTACTATTATTATTACCTCATCAGACTCTTCTTTTTCTTCAACCTTCTCTTCCTTCTTTGCTTCAGGAGCAGCTGCAGCACCACCACCGCCAGCGGAGGCAGCCACTGCCACAGCACCGCCACCACCAGACGGAACCGATGCCAACTTCTCTCGCCCGGCAGCAATCAGCTCTGTAATATCCTTCCCCTTCACTTGATCCAAGAGCAGTTCAAGCATATCATCTTCGCACTCAGCTCCAACTAAAGCAACCCACAATTCAAAAGCTCAATCGATTTAAAAACCACTCTGATTAAATAACGAAAACATAAAATCCGAGATCTCATTCCACCGTTTCGGAACAAATTGTACTACCAGGTAGAAATCAGAACAGAACCAACAGCAAAATTGATCATCGGAGCACAAGACTACCTGATCCGAGGATTGACTTCAAATCGTCGGCAGATGGGGAGGTGTTTCCACCCAATACGGCGAGCAAGTAGGCGGCGACAAGCTTCATTCCTGCGAAAATTTAATGGTAGTGAGACCGATGATGAAGACAGATTCAATAAGACATGGAATTAGGTACGAATCGAGAGAGAGATGAGTACTTGCAGATGGAGGTGGAAGGAGGCCAAGCGCCTAGGGTTTCAGGGGAGCGTGATTTGATGTGTGTGCAATGGATTATATATTTATATAGCTATGGTTTTGGTCATACAGGATTAATCCTGTCCGTCCAAGCCTTTTTATGGATGAATTTTGTGATCTTGAGAAAAAAAATGGGAAAAATAGTTTGAAAAATAGTTCCAATTTTTAAAAATTAGAGAAGTAAATCGTAAGAATACACTAAAAGCTTTCACAATATTTTTCTATCCAGAGAAAGCGCGGGCGCCTCCTTTCTTCCTCTTCTTCCTCGAAGAGCGCCTTGAAACTCCACGACCCTGCAACATCCACCACTCATTCCTGACCACCAACAGGACCACCATCCAGCCTCAACTCGCCGATAGCAGCAGCACCACCCAACCTAACGTTGCTCACGACCGATAGATCCAAGCAAGACACTACCTCGCTTCTATGTCCACCAAACGCTGCAGCTCACCCAGAGCCACTGAACGTCGGCTCAATCGAGTTGAAGCCGAAACCCGCCCCACGTCGCCGGACAACAAAGAACTCCACGATTTACAAAGATGTCACCGCCACTTCTGGAAAGGATCGCGACGCCTTCCCAACCTCGTTCACCCTCTCCATCGCCTTCCCATCGCCTCTGCCGGCGTCGCGACCTCCACCGAACCACCACCGGTCCAACCACGCCCTCTCCTCCGCCAACACACAAATTCGCACAGCCTCGCATCACTTGTTTGAACTGCCGGCCGATGCAGCCCACCGACCGAGGCTCCTTCCAGCCACCAAGTCATCGCCGACGAGCTCCCCACCGCCGGCGCTCCGCTCTAGACCAATCCGCCTCAAGAAGCCACTGAGCCACCGACCCGTGTCGTGTGGCTTCGCCGTCGACTCGCGATCCGAGCCGCCGCTTGGTTCTTTCCTTTTTTATTTAATTAAACATGGTATTAAATCGATTTTTTTGAACTCCTCGGAAAAGGTAACAAAAATACCAAGGGATCGAGGCAAGTGGACCGCCGCCAACATCCAAGCAATTCGACCGCTATCTTCAACAATGATCGAGGCAACTTGACCGTCTCCAACATCAAGGCAATTCGACCGCCGCTTCACCGATTTGACAGTACGCATTCTAACCCCGACTCTCCCACCAACGGAGCGAACTACGTGGGCTTTGATCCCGATTCAAACGGCACGTAGGCGCTTGGAAGCCCATAATCCGTGCCCAAGTCCAATTAACTAAAATTAACCCATTGTTTGAAAATAAAAAAATTAATCATTTTGCATTAATTAATTTATGGGAATCGGCTTTTATTTTGTTTTAAGAATTATTTTCAGACAAATTGGGTGCCTAACACCTTCCCAATTTGTACCCAATCCCCGGACTTAAAATCTATGGTTTTCGCAGAATTGCCTTTTCTAAATTTCGGAGTCAAAAAATTGGGTTTTTCCTTAATTTCCCATTTTCTAAAATATAAAGGTGGCGACTCCCTCGTTTTCCCCAAAATCGGCGGAAAAGCCCCCCGACGAGCGGCCCTCCCGCTCACAGTGGCGACTCTGCTGGGGAGCATTTTCAAAATTCTTTGAAAATAAGAGGATTGAATGCTGAAAGTAATTTTTAAAACATTATGAAAGCCGATTATGTGTGTAATATTTGTTGATTGCAAAGCATGGTGATTGATAACATGGTGATTGACATATGTGTGCTCGCATCACGGATATCTTGTTCATTTGTGTGTGCATTAACCTAGGTAGTGAGCCCGGAGACCATGTTGGATAAGAAAGTTGGTCCTCCCAACATGACTATGCACCGGTCCCAACTCCACAGCGCTTGAAGGTCGTAAAGTACCGTTTGACCAATGAGTGCTCCTCGCACCCGTGAGGGAGGTATATGCACACCTAGTTGTTGGAGAACCTTTGACCAACCCATTCTCACCCTCATGTACATAGTGACTTTAGAACTGAACTTTAGGTACCTAATATTCACGGTGTATTGCATATCTCGGTGTTTGCTATATGTTTGCCTCGCACGGTGTATTGACACGCTCACTGCATGACACTCACCCACATGCACCTAAATCAAGACAATATACTTGAAAGCTTAAGAGACTTAGACATAGGCTTTAAATTAAGCGCTATAGTCTAATTTCCACCGACCTGTCTAGGCTGCAAGACCTAAAGTGAGTCAACTAAGAGTATCAGAGCTTCAAATCCCGAGCATAGTACCGTCATGCACCGTGCACTAAGGGCAACCCTAATCTCGTAAACTTTAGTGTGTCATCTACCTTTACAAGAGGCAACCACCATGTTAACCATAGCGTTGCTATAACCCGATTTACTCCTCACCCATGGTCAGCCACCATTTTTTCACTCTAGATAATCCATGCATCCATGCATTTGTGTACGTCCATGCATACACGTCATGTAACATGCTCATGCATACAAGCATTTGTGTCTCATGCATACACATAATTATCTGACATGCATTCATATAGGTGCGTCACATGCATGTAAAATCATTAGACATAGAAGGATTAATCGAAGGTCATGGGTTCGGTCTGAAAGTTCAAAGTCCATCGAGAAAGAAGCAAGATAAAGGCACACTAAATTGAGGACACGATGAAACTAGATGCCCATTCTCACTCTTTGGTGGAACTTATGTCGAGTTCATCGCACTTCTTTCCTACAATGCCAACTATCAAAATCACCAAAGATGAAGAAAAAAGATCAAGTTCTTGACAAGAGTACCATGGCCTGATTGAGAAGGCCCTTGATTGTCCCGCATCAACTTGAAGAAGATCTGTCTCACCCCCCTTCTCTTGCAAAAATTTCTTGATCTTACATTGATGTACCATTCTCTGCACTCTTTTGATGTTTAGGATGACTTGAGCTTCTATGTATTTTCTACACTATGATTTTTCTATGATCCAAAGCTAGTGGATATCAATATGCTTTTGCACTATTCAAGAATGTGAGATTTCAAATTTGGAGAACGAACGACAATTAAGCTTTTAAGTCACTCGTGTTTCGGTCAATATGAAATGATCCACGCAGGAATGAGTCAAAAAGATAGATGGCCGTCTTTCGTAGCCTAAATCGCCTTTACACCCGAACGACATTTTATCCTTTGATTACCACTTTGAGCCTCAAACACTTGAGCCTGTTCTTTCTTTAACCCGCAATCTTAACTCGGGAAAAGGGTATGCATTTCGCGAGTGTTGAGTCTCAAGACCACCGATCATCGTTGCAACAGCTTGGTGAAATGAATTGTGCAAGGAAGTCCAAACAAAGAAACTCGCATCGAGAAAATTCAAGCTCGATCGTCTTCGTCCATCATATGGCGGTCTCGCTTTGTATTGTCAAGTTGTTTTGAGAAAAGAAGAAAAAGAAAATAAAAAGTAGAAAGAAAGAAAGTTTGATGTGGAAATGCAATCTAGCCTTGAAGCTGAAAAGGAAGCCTCGCTAGGTCGAAAACCCGTAAGGGCACTTAAGAAAAGAAAAAAGAAGGGAAAAGTTGTCATCAAGCGCTTTAACTTCTCTCGCGCTTCAAAAGCAGATCACAAAGTCCTCAAGATGTAAACAGATTTTCAAGAAGTATCAAACATTCATCAAGAGAATCGGGCCCATCGGAGGTTGACAGCTTTGCATTTCCCGAGAAGCATATCCTGGGGCATCATTTGGGTATTTGAGCCTATATATCATTTCTTTCTTCGAACCTTAACCTAGGCCACATTACAACCTTACTGAAAGTCCATACTGTCGACTCATTTTTATGTGGATCGTTCATGTCGAGAGAGGCATTGGTCACTTGATTGTTTTTAGCTGCGTTTAGTCAAAACACATTTCTTCCATGGTTCATGATCAACTATGCTTTGGGTTTTGGAAATCTTATAGTGCGAGGTGCTTAAAAGTTCTCTTTATCCCGAGCACAAATGAGATCACTTCACTGAAATCAAATCCTTCAGGATCACATTCATTTCTTTCCTCACCATAAGTCCATCGAAATAAAGCTCCCTCGAAAAGCATGTCCAGACTATTGATGAGAAGCCTTTTCTCAAAACTCTGTGATTTCACCTCAAGCCTTCCAGAGGCAGAGCAAGCAAGCCATATTGACTCCGAGTCGACATATTCATAAGCCGAGAGAAGCAGGGGGCATGAATCCTCTCAAGTCATCATGTAATCAAAGAAGTGCACTCACCTCGCATAACTACCAAAATGCCATCAGACATACATGGGGGCATCTCTCCCTCCGAAGTTGAACATATGCAAAGGCCTTTCAGTTTGGGCCCATGACTTTCAAAATGAAGAAAAGAGTCTTAGAGTCGACCTAAAGTCTTAGGAGGCATATCATGCATCATGACACCCTGCCGAGCACAAGCCCTACGAGATAGGCGACCCTTCATCAAGCCCTACCAGATAGGCAACCCTTAGTCAAGCCCTACCAGATAGGCGACCCTTCATCAAGCCCTACCAGATAGGCAACCTTTAGTCAAGCCCTACCGGATAGGCACCCATCTCAAGCCCTACCAGATAGGCGACCCTTCATCAAGCCCTACCAGATAGGCACCCATCTCAAGCCCTACCAGATAGGCGACCCTTCATCAAGCCCTACCAGATAGGCACCCATCTCAAGCCCTACCAGATAGGCGACCCTTCATCAAGCCCTACCAGATAGGCAACCTTTAGTTAAGCCCTACTAGATAGGCGACCCTCCATTAAGCCCTGCTAGATAGGCCTCCCTTAAGCAATTAGGCAAACCTGACCGCCTCCCAATAGGACGACCCTGACTGCTGCCTCTCCGATAGAATGAACTCGATCGTTCCATTAGGTGGATAGACAACCTTGGCACTTTGGCCCCCGTATTTTCCCAACCTTGGCACTTTGGCCCTTCTTTTCAATAACAATGGCAATCTGGCCTCATTTCAAACAACTTTAGCATTTAGGCCCCACCTTTGGATGATCTTGGCTCTTTGGCCCTGTTTTAGAAAAACTCTGGCATTTAGGCCCTTCATTTCAACCTTGGCACTTTGGCACCCGTATTTCGACAATCTTGGCACTTCAGCCCCTACATCTCGTTGAACTTGGCACTTATGCCTCCGTACTTTGACAATCTGGACGCATAAGTCCCACTTTAGGCGATTAGAATGCCTGGGTAATTATAGGCCCCGATTTAGGCGATTAGAATGCCTGGGTAATTATAGGCCCCGATTTAGGCAATTAGAATGCCTGGGCAATTATAGGCCCCGATTTAGGCGATTAGACTGCCTGGGTAATTATAGGCCCCGATTTAGGCGATTAGACTGCCTGGGCAATTATAGGCCCCGATTTAGGCGATTAGACTGCCTGGGTAATTATAGGCCCCGATTTAGGCGATTAGACTGCCTGGGTAATTATAGGCCCCGATTTAGGCGATTAGACTGCCTGGGTAATTATAGGCCCCGATTTAGGCGATTATAATACCTGGTTAATTATAGGCCCCGATTTAGGCGATTAGACTGTCTGGGCAATTATAGGCCCCGATTTAGGCGATTAGACTGTCTGGGTATTTAGACTCCGCATTAGGCGAATAGATTGCCTGGGCAATTATAGGCCCTGATTTAGGCGATTAGACTGTCTGGGTATTTAGACCCCCACATTAGGCGATTAGACTGTCTGGGTATTTCGACCCCACTTTAGGCGAATAGACTGCCTGAGTGATTATAGGCCCCGATTGAGGCGAATAGATAGCCTGGGTAATGATAGGCCCCGATTTAGGCGAATAGATAGCCTGGGTGATTATAGGCCCCGATTTAGGCGATTAGACTGCCTGGGCGATTATAGGCCCCGATTGAGGTGAATAGATAGCCCACTAACACTCGAACATCAGCTGACCTTTCCTTAAGTAAAAGTAAGCTGATGGGGGGCAAACTGTTAACAATCATTTTTTCTCCTAATTGACTAATTTAATTTTTAGGGACCTATTCGATTAATTTAATTTTGATTCTAACTCAATCAAAAGAAAAGGGGCTGAATCGATTATTTTGAACTTTCAATATGGTGAGGATGTCATTTACCCACTTTTGCTTAACACGCAAGTTTCATAAACGTAATTCAACTCGTCCCTACCTCCACCATGTTCGCTTCCCACCCTCGCCCAAATTCTTCAACCTTGGCCTAACCCTAGCATTCATCTCATGCAATAAATAAACACCATTTTCTATCGAGAGAAAGCGCGGGCGCCTCCTTTCTTCCTCTTCTTCCTCGAAGAGCGCCTTGAAACTCCACGACCCTGCAACATCCACCACTCATTCCTGACCACCAACAGGACCACCATCCAGCCTCAACTCGCCGATAGCAGCAGCACCACCCAACCTAACGTTGCTCACGACCGATAGATCCAAGCAAGACACTACCTCGCTTCTATGTCCACCAAACGCTGTCAGCTCACCCAGAGCCACCGTAACGCCGGTTCAATCGAGTTGAAGCCGGAAACCCGCCCACGTCGCCGGACAACAAAGAACTCCACGATTTACGCATGTCACCGCCAGCCCCGTAAGGATCGCGACGCCTTCCCAACCTGTTCACCCTCTCCATTGGCCTTCCCATCGCCTCTGCCGGCGTCCGCGACCTCCACCGAACCACCACCGGTCCAACCACAGCCCTCTCCTCCGCCAATAGTCAAATTCACAGCCTCGCATCACTTGTCGGAACTGCCCGCCGCATGCAGCCCAGCCGACCGAGGCTCCTTCCAGCTACCAAGTCGCCGCCGACGAGATACCCCACCGCCGGCGCTCCTCTCTAGACCAATCCTGCCGCAGGAGCCACCGGAACCGGCGACCCGTGTCGTGTGGCTTCGCCGTCGACTCGCGATCCGAGCCGCCGCTTGGTTCTTTCCTTTTTTATTTAATTAAACATGGTATTAAATCGATTTTTTGAACTCCTAAAGGCAATTAGACCGCCGCCAACATCCACCGATTTGACAGTACATTCTCTAACCAAGGCAATACTAACTCTCCCAGTCCAACGGGAGCGAACTACGTGGGCTTTGATCCCGATTCAAATGGGTACATAGGCAGTTTGAAAGCCCATAATCCAGGCCCAAGTCCAATTAACTAAAATTAACCCATTGTTCGAAAATGAAAAATATTAACCACTTTGCATTAATTAATTTATGGGAATCGGCTTTTATTTTGTTTTAAGAATTATTTTCAGACAAATTGGGTGCCTAACACCTTCCCAATTTGTACCCAATCCCCGGACTTAAAATCTCTGGTTTTCACAGAATTGCCTTTTTCTAAATTTCGGAGTCAAAAATTGGGTTTTTCCTTAATTTCCCATTTTCTAAAAAATAAAGGTGGCGACTCCATCATTTTCCCAAAATTGGCGGATAAGCCCCTGACGAGCGGCCCTCCCGCTCACACCGAGGAGTACTCATTTTTCCTTTTTGAATTACCCATTTATATTGGAATTTTTCTTCCTCTCATTACAACAATTTTGTCCTTTTTATTATAGGTTATGAAGCTACGTACCATGCGTAATATATTTGCCCTCAATCGGAAACGCTATTATGAGATAATTAAACGATGACATTTGAAAGTATTATTGTCCGAACAACCATCCACTAATAGAAGTATATTGTTTTTCTTGCAAAATACGTTCATTTCCTTTTCAATTATTTTCAGTGAAATATTTGCAATTATTTTGACCTTTGGTAGAACGCAAACCGTGATTTTGAAAATCATTAAAGAAATTTAGAATATATATATATATATATAAGTTACACACATTAATCTACAATTTAAATTTAAATATTTAACTTTACATTTTAAAATGTTAAATAAATAAAATCTTAAATTAAATACTAAAAACAAAACGCATAAATTTTTGAAGGAAAAAATAACGTTATGTCTTAAGGACTAAGCAATTATGAATGTCTTAGATTTCATTATCTCTTACGCTTATTTGAAATATTGATTTTACTCCTCGCGCAGAGCGCGTAAATTTTGCTAGTTTACAGAGAAGGACAAGCTTCATTCCAATTGTAAAGGAAAAACTAAGTATGAGGTCAAAGTTGCTAAAAGAAAAGTGAGTATGAGAAGCAATATCTCGAGAAATTTTGAAAATATCGAAAGAAATTGGAAAACATCTTGTGAGATTTTGAAAATATCTTCGAGAAATTGGCAATATATAGCAAGAACTGGATATTGGCAATATCTCGCAAGAACTTAGGAATATCGTGAGAATGTGGCAATATCTCAAGAGATTTTGAAAATATCGAGAGAAATTGGCAATATCTTGCGAGATTTTGAAAATATCGAGAGAAATTAGCAATATCTCGTGAGATTTGAAAATATCGTGAGAAATTGGCAAAATCTCGCGAGATTTGGAAAAAATTGTGAGAAATTGGCAATATCTCTCAAGAGATTTTGAATATATCGTGAGAAATTGACAATATCTTGCAAGAATTTCAACAAAAAAGAATTGCGAAAAATTAGCAATATCTCGTGAGAATTTGCAAAAACCGAGAGGAATTGGCAATATCTCGCCCGATTTGGCAAATCCCGCGAGAAATTGGCAATATCTCACTAGAATTCTAAAATATCACGAGAAATTGTCAACATCTTGCGAGAATTTGAAAATATCACGAGAACTTGCAATATCTCGTGAGAATTTGAAATTATCGCGAGAAATTGGCAATATCTTGGCGCCGTGGAGAGCAACAAACTTCCACAAACCACCCAATTGGCACCAATGAGTAAAATCTCCTTGGGCTTCATGACCCCATAGTAACAACAACAATTGTGCTAAACTATTGGGAGGAGTTGAAACTGCAACGGTTAAGAAATTGCATCCTTCCAAATAAGAACTGGCCAATCCATGAGTATACCACGAAGTTACAAAGGTTGTACCTGTAAACCAGAACCCTAAAGCGAAAAATATCGTGATAAATTGGCAATATCTCACGAGAATTTGGAAATATCGTGATAAATCAGCAACTTCTCACATGATTTTGAAAACATCGCGGTAAATTGGCAACATCTCACGACATTTTGAAAATATCGCAAGAAATTGGCAATATCTCTGGAGATTTTGAATATATCGCGCAAAATTGGCAATATCTCGGGAGATATTGGCAATATCTCGTGAGAATTTGCAAAATTGGCAATATCTCGCGAGCTTTTTTTTGGCAAATATAGAATAGGCTCTCTTGATAATATTCAAATAAGAATTTAACAACTTTTGGCTAACAATAATTATAGTTGTACCAATATATGCGAGCACTTTAATTTTATGTCTTCTTCAAAGACGAAATAAGATAATTAGCTAGGTGGATTCTAATCTAGAATAATATATCAAAATTTCTACGAAAGTTTACCACCATTTATTTTTTGAAACTATTTTACCATCAATGTTACAATCTAAGATCATTTCACAAGCCATAGCTATTGGATGAAATATTTCAAGAATTTCACAAGGCACAGGCTGTTACATTACCAAAAGAGCCATCTTTTTCTTGTTTGATTTCCAGTAGGTTCATCCTTTTCCAACATGTCAGCTCCCCTGTTAGACATGCCCTGCTTCAGAGACTCCAACCTATTTCTGCACCCAAGATTTTTTGTTAAACACTTCAATTAGAATTGTTTCTGTGGTGCCTCATCATAGATCTTACTTCAAGAGCAGAACAAGTTTACAAGGCATGGGACTGGTACTTGGTTCATTTGTTAATGTAAGCTACTTCATTTGCTGAAAGTAACCAACTAATATTACCTGGAATTGCTGTTCGAAAAAGGAAAACAAAAAATTTACCTGGAATCAGTGAGACGACCATGTAGACTCCATCTCTGGCGAAATCCTTCAGGACCTTGAACTCCACTGGCTAGAATCATGCGCCTGCAGTCAAGAATGGAAGAAGTAAAACTTTAACTTGATAGTCGGAAAAAATAAGGGAAAAGAAAGAAAAAACTCCCACTTGAAGATGATAGAAATTAGCTAACCAACTTAATTTTCTACTACTAGTTACTATAAACTGTCAAAAATTGCCAAAGTTTCATTGCGATAACCAGGAGTCGTTTCGTGCTGAAAAATGTAATGCTCCTTTGTTTGATTTAACTCCACAAGTGACGTAATCACATACAAAATGCAGTGCAAGTCAATCAGAATTTCCACATTTAACAATTTGACCAAGAGATAATGAAACACAAGACTTGAGAATTTGAGAGATCATATAGTAGCATGTTTACTTAGCAAGTGACTCAAAGTTTCCATCAGAGGTATATAAGCTAAATTCCCAGCACAAAAACAATTTACCTCTCCAATGTTGTTAGCTCAGCTTCAAGCTGAGCAGCTCTTTCCTTAGCTTGATCTAAAGGCATTGAGAAACCCAATTTTCTCTCACTATCTTGAAGTCGTTCCCTTAGTATCTTATCCTGGAACTCAAGCGCAAATACTTAAGCCTAGATGACATGTTTAAGAAAGGCTGCACCAATAGCTGTGCAAAAAGATGCCTTAGTGAGAAAAAATTCTGACCCTTCTTTCTGCACACTGTTTGTACAATACAAGCTCATCTTGGCAGAATGGTTCAATGTCATTAATCTGCAAACCTTCAAACAAAAAAATGGCAAAAATATTGCTGACACTCACTCATCATAAATATAACAGCTCAAAGCATGTCAGTAAGGTTTGATCAATCATTGGAAACAGAATGCACTTGATCAATTGCTAGAACAATTCTTCAATTGGAATTATTTTCAAACCATGAACCACTAAAACTTCGTTTAATCCAGAAATAGCTCAATATTCACATTAAGGTAAACCAAATTGATGAAATGAGATGGGAGTTCATAATCTACCAATATGATGGATGTTCAACAAACCTATATTACTCTTCCACATTTCTATTTATGATATAATGCTATATCCAAAAGCTTTTTAGCCATTAGCTTTAGCACATTGGTTCAAAACAGACAAACATGCGGTTAGTTGGCATACATCTTCAGTTTAGATTTTAAAACTTCATACGAAGCATGCTACTTTTAGAAATATTTGAATCATGCAGTGGACTTAGAAGCACTTACATAAGAACAGATTCCTCAGAATCCCATCACACAATTCAACACCTTGGAGAACATGAGAGGCAATTTCTGGTGGAATTAGTGGAGAAGGTGGCCCCGTCATCAGATCATCACCAACCCATATAGTTTCTTCCATCATTGGTTGTGAATCAACTGCAGATATCAGAGACACAGAAAATCATGAACTCTCACAAGTTGCATCTTAAGAACACATTAGTCAGACTGAAGTAGAAAATAAGGGAGCCTTTATGTACCATCCATTGTTGCTTGTAGTAGACCTTAGACCTCCCAGCAAACGTTTGGCAGCAGTCGTTGCCTATTGAGGCAAAGAAGGGAGATCAGAAGAAAGTTTAAAAAATTCAAAAGAAACAATTTTGAACAATCCCAACAACCAGAACTAGCTCAGTGGAAATGAAGTCTTTGAATTTGCACAATATTAGACTAGTAATGCAAGCAGTGGAGCAGTCCTCTTGCAGTGGCATTTCGTCGAACATGTGAGAAGCATAAGACCAAGTCACGATTTCACAAAAAACAATCACTGTTAAATGAAACTCAGTCTTTCCAAAAAAAATTACCTAAATTGAGCTACATTTTCTAGAAGAAAAATACAAGAATATTGACAGTGATTGTTTCTGAGCAATTACCAGACAACTTCATTCAAGAATTGAAAACCCACAACTTAAGGGAACCTAATGCCTGGTATAGAGCCACAGATTACAGAATACTACAAAACAAAGAACAATTCGAAGCAGAGCGTTTTGCGGGGAACCTGCTCGTAGGGGGTTGTTACGCCCTGCTGAAATTTTTGACAGAGAAATGGATTAGAAAAGCTTCCAACTTTTGAGCCAGGGCTTGTGTCGTTGGCGTTGTCACTGCAAAGCTTCCAACTTTAATTGATCAAAGTTTCCTGATACCAGAGAGAAGGTAACGCCTGGGCTGAGATGATTATGAGAAGAAGGTTCTATCGTTGTTGTTGTTGTTCTTCTTCTTTTAATTTGATTTTTTTTCCTCTTTTGGGGTCTTTTTTATCAAACGACAAGAGCCAAGCCCAAACGTTGCGAACTTGAGCTTGGGCTCCGTCTCATGTAGTTTGAATTAGGGGTGTAAGCGTGTAAAAGAGTCTAGCGAGTCCATAGCGAGTCTCATGAGCCTCGAGCTCGGCTTGTCTAAAGTTTAAGCGAGGCTCATGAGCCAAACAACTCGAATGAATTGTGATTTAACCGGAGCCGGATTAGCTAAACTATTCGGTTTTCGATTATGTGGTAATGCAATATCGGAATCGATCTTAGCCATCCCGCTGCTGGAGGGGACCAAACCAATCGTTGATGGTTTATATCCAAAACCGTTGACGCACATTCCAACTCAGCAATCGGGGTATTAACTCTCGTGAATTTTAAAGCTTCCATAGTCATCCCCGATCTACCGTGCACAATGTCATTATGATAACGCCAAAAGAAGGCGTTGTACCTCAAGAAGCGAAGTTTACATGTCACTAGCTGTTCAAATTTGGTTTGAAATATTTATTGAACTTAGGAATTTGTTCAAGTTTCAATTAATAACTATTCAAACGAATAATAAATTAGCTTTTAATCGAGTTCGGTCCAAACCGAACTCGAGTTGTTCGTTCAGTTTATAAGAGTCGAAGGAATAAGGCCCCTGAATCTTATTAGCTTAACCTACAAAATCAAAGCTCGGACTATTTTATGTCGCAAACTTATGGTAAGGTCTGAGTTCAAAACTTCAAACTCGAGGCATGCAAGACTTGGTTTGTACTTTCATGTTATTTGAGCTTGAGTTGAACATATTTGAGATTAGCTAGCTTGGCAGTGTTAAAGTTCAACTCGAAAGTTTGAACGAACTCGGATTCTTGCATAGTGATTGAGCTCAAGGGGACTCAATTCATAAGGTTGATCTCATCTTGGCTTAAAAAACTTGATAATTGCAGGGTATATGTAGCAACAAAATCTGTTTAATGACATAATTATGTAGTCTAACTAAATTTAGGCAGTATGTGTAACCAGCCTTAAATTCCAACAAACCACATACATCATACACATTGGTACATCATCAATAAGAAATAATTGTCCAACTTCAACGAGAGACTATTTCTCTATTGTAATTGGAAAATGTTGGATGTTCTCTAGAACAAATTATGAAATTAGTAGTATAATGGTCTGGTTTGATCTTATTCTTTGTTTGCCTCTACCAAGGTTGATTATGTTTCTTAAAATTTATCTTCATCTATTTTTAACTAATCCTATCGAGCCGCCGAGCCGAGCTTGAACTTTGCTTGAGCCTGAGCTTGAACCCAACCATTATGGTGGTATGTTAATTCAGATAAGCAAAATATGAGAACCATAACTTATTTACCAACTAGTTGAATCACAAGGAAGCTCATGAGCAGATGAACTCAACTTTCAGTTTTTCAATACCACCTTTAAGAGAAAAACTTATGCACTAAATAGAGCCAAACATCTTGCAAGAAACAGCTCTCTCTCTCTCCCCTCTCTTATCTCGTTTCATGCCTGCAACAAGGCAAAAGCAACCATCATTAAGCAAGGATTCTATTCCGATTAACAGATCAACAATAATGCTAAATAACACAATGTTCCTTCATGATGTCTGCCAGACAACAAAATCGAGAAGAATGAGATGAGTAGCTTACAAATGAGACCAAGACTAACGCCAAATCTCATGCACGTCTGTACTCATCTCCACAATCACCGATAACTTCCATTAAATCTCTGCCCCTTGATGTAACTTCTTTGATGCTGCTCATATCCTCCTGATCAAGCACGAGCGAAAATATGGAGTTTGTGTCGTTTATATGTTCTGCTAAACCAAGTCTCACGCCTACCATTGATCCTGCTACTGCTGGCTGTTGTGCACAAAACAGGAAGGTGGGCGATTCATCGATTTGCTTGAGGGAACAGGGGATGAATTGGAAGTGAGATATAGGAGTATGTTACCTGATCTAGTATGTACTTTACAGCAACAGTTGGGATTGAGATGCCATGCTTAGATGCTACTTTCTTAAGTGTTTGAAGCAAATTTTGGAACAAACCCCATCCTCCCCATGCATCAATCATCTGCCACAATCACAATACATCCTTTAGAAAATTATCTATATACTTAATCCAAAAAGTTGCAAGCTTATTTTAACAACTTCTACATTGATATGCAAGCAAAAAGGTAACATAGGAATAAGAAAAGAAGCTTGAACTGTAAGAGATTCACTATGTACCCTTTTGTACTTCTGCAGAGAAGGCGTATTTAATGGAGGACCAGCAAAAGGAATGGATATATTGGTATCAAGGAATTTCTCTGACAACAGACCTCCCATCACTGTTCCATACCTGCATTCAGGAATCTCATCAATTGCAGTGATAAAGAGAAACAATGGTAACATGAAATCTGAAATTCTCCTTGGCATATCAATTTCCCTTCTCTTTTCTGAAGATATTTTTGAAATAAGCTTACACCACAGAAATGTGCGAAACAGATATGATGACAAACTTTAGACTTTCATAACCTTGGCAATGTTACATTCTTTCAGTCTTGCCCATCTTCCGTTTGTCTCATGCACTCACACTCTTTGGTAACAATATTTTCAGTGACTGAGCTAAGGCCAATTAGTACATTCATGGATAGTTTCAGAGGAGAAAGAAAAGACATACGTTATAAGTTTCACTCCTGTAAGCTGACACAGCTCTGCCATTTTTTGTTGAGGGCGCATGTCAACAATGGAATGCTGCACCTGATAAATCCAAAAGAAGAATCATCCTAAGAAAGGTAATGGCAAGAAAAACAACAACGATAACAATGACAACAATAACAACAGCAACAAACTAAGCCTTAATGGCAGGAGAAAGAACAGTGAGCTAAAATAACCTGATTGCTCACAACAGGAATTCCATTCTCCAGAATAATCTGCAGCCTGTCTGTGTCAAAGTTTGTTAAAGCAACCGTCTTTATTTTACCTGAAAATTTAGCATAGAATTCATTGCACATGAGTTTTTTAGTGACCCTTGAAACAGCAGAAAATACAAAATAAATGGATGTTAACCTTCTTCTTTGAGATCAGTCAGGTGCTTGAGAGCGTCAAGGTAGCCTGGATTAGAATAATCCCACCTATCTCAGAAAAGATATTGAATACTAAGAAGATAGTATTAATGGTAAATGCTCTGGAATGTCAGCAAGCTAACCTTGATCTGGTGAAGACTATTTTATCAGTTAAATGTTGTATAAAGAAGACAACAAAGTCTTTAGTAAAACCAGCCTAAGTCGGACTTTTAACAAACAGTGACATCATATTCATCATCATTGTGACCATCATCATATTACACCTTAATCCTGTTTAGGTTGGGGTCGGTGGTAGGATGTTTATAATGTCAATTAATTATCTAAAACTAGTTTTTTTTAAAAAAAAATTCTAAAACTAGTTAACATTAATAAATTAATGCAAAAGGGACAGTGACAAAGTGTTTGCATAGGATATTCCTCACGCGACTGTCTTATGAAGTAATAATGAGATGTATGAGATGTGATTGCAAAACCATTATCATTATAGGTTCTATGCATTTGCATGGAAAATATCAAATTTATAAAGGAGAAATGTACATGTGCTTGACCCCTAGTTTATAATCCAAAGAAATAAACTTGCTTGAAATATCACCCCTTAGCCAATCAACCAAGCAAGTTTGGTTTTGTTATTTCAAATAGATAAAACGAAATTTAGAATGAGACCTGCTTATAAAATGTCTTGAAATTTGATGTAAAGAGAATTGAAACCTTATTCCGCATAATCTAGCTATAAGAATAGAAAGTAAACTCGATCAACGAAAATATTGGAGGGCATCAATATTTCAGTCTTGATGGATATCAAGAAGCAATGGCAAGTTCTACTATTTTTCTAATGCTCATGTCCATGAGTTGATAGACTTAATAAAGTAACTAGAGTAAGCACCAGTGGAACTGAAGCATGTCCAGGGATTCGACGTCCATCCTCTTTCGAGACAAGTTAATGTTGTCTCTGACAAAACTACTTGTCATCTTAACTGGTGGAGGTACCCATTTTGTGAGACTGCAAAAATAACCAACATGTGAGAAAATGTTGATCCATATCTCCTTCCATAAAACACCCCCTTCTGCTATGCAATTACCACATAGCTTCTGAAGGAGGCCACAGCAATGTGAAAAGAAAGCTAGGATTATATGAAGCTGATTTACCCTTTGACAGTCTCCAGGTACTCTGGTGGTCGCTCTCGACGGACGCGGTTGATAAACATGCCGTAAAGGTCTTCAGCTGGCCCATCTGAAAAAACAGGAACAGATGAAGGAGAAGGCAACTAAAGGGCTCATGCACTTTGTATTCCATGCCTATAAATACGAAAAGAAATATCTTCTGAGAAAGAGAGAGAACATACAGAAGTAACAGAACTCTAAGATCAGTTCCAAAATTAATATGCAAACAACAAAGGTAATTTGGGTGTGTTCTTTCCCACACACAAAAAAAAACACCACAAACGTATCAAGAAATCCTCAAAAGAACACACCCTAAAACTTCTTTTGTGAAGAAAAAGATATTAGTTCAGGCATCTAGAAAGCGGAAAAAGAACCTTATTTACAGGGGAGTTTCTTACATCTCTATCAACTCTTGTCAGAAATGTCATAATCCAGAAGGGAATATGTTTTCCTCTGTTCTTCAAAAAGTTGAAAGTATTCTTCCGCCCTTCTAACACTCGTTAATTCCATTCTTTTCAAACCATGTTGTAAGGAAATTAAAAATATTTGCCTTCCTCCTATAAATCTCAAAATGTACCATGAGCACATAATTTACATTAGGTTAAAGTTTAGTCTGTTATCTTAGGTTTTTAAATTATAAACGCTTCGATGATGTTTAAATAGTGACCTAACTGGTGGTCAGAACACTTGACCTCACATGAGGCAAACCTCTCCCTAGAATGATCCTCAAGAAAGAATAACTGTTGGAAATTCAAAATTATGAGTACCATCAGCCAATAAGGTAAAGAAAGATTGAATCCAATCTTTCAATAAGTTACTGATCTCCCACATGTATATTAAACATGTCGATCAAATAAAGCTTACATATGTCTGCCATGTCAAAACTGGTTAGTCCAGCATCTGCATATTGAATCATTGCCTCCACAGCATTAGAGTGATCAGTCACACCCCACCCATGGCTTGTCTGCCACAAGCCATTCACAACCCTACAGATTTCCAGTGAATCATTTCCATTTTTTACCACAGTGCTTCTCTTCTCTCCAACAGCCTCACACTTAACTCGACTCACACTGAACTTCCTCACCATACCATCGACCCGTTTCATTCTCTGTTCCACTGAATTGACACCAAACTTGGCTAAAGAACAACATTCTAAGAATAACGCTCCCATCTCTGAAACCTACAATTGCTCAAGGGGACTCTACTTTGTTCACAAAGAACACCACCTCCTACTAATGCTCTCACTCTCTACCATTGAATTTATAAGTAATTTTTGGTTTCCTTGGGTACACCAGTTCTGGAAGTTTTTGCCAAATTAGGGTCCTCAGTTGTAACGGATACCCGAATTAAATAGGAAAAAAATCTCTAATTACTGAATTTCAGATCAGAAACTTAAAAGACTGGAGTTCAGTTACTCGTAGTAGTCAAGAGGGCTCTAGTTAATTCACAAAAACACCACCACCTTCTAGTGCTCTCACTTTCTACCATTGAATTTGTGAGTAATTTCTGGTGCTGGTTTGGATTCCTTTGGTCCACCAATTTTGGAAGGTTTTTGCCTAATTAGGAGAGTAAAATGTTTGGGATTCTGGAATTAAATTGGGAGGAAAAAAATCCCTAATTACTGAAATTCAGGTTAGGAACTTAAAAGACTGGAGCTCAGTTACCCACAGTGATCGGCCATGTCGAAGGTGGAAAGACCGGCGTCGGCGTGGCGGAGCATGGCGTCGACGGCGGCATCGCGGTCGATTCTACCCCAACCGCCGCTGGTCTGCCACATGCCGTTGAGGACCCTGCATATGTCTAGCGAATCATCGCCGTTCTTCAGCGTAACTCTCCGGGTCTCCTCGGCCGCCGCGACGGAGCATGTCACCGAGTTGGAGCGGAGCCGCCTTGATGAGACGGAGCTGAAATTGGTTTTGGAGTTTACCAGTGTCGGACCCCGAAAGACCAAAGTTGCCGCCATTTTCTGGCGATTTGCCTGTTCCGGAACAAAAGGAATCAACGGCCCAATTTGGCCATGGATAAGATTCTCCCCCTTTTCCTATTTTTTGTTGATAATTTATTAGAAATTAATTTTTATCAGCCATAAATTACAAGGCATCGGTTTATATGAGATTTCTCAACTTAACATGTCGGTAATGTGTAGATTAGTTTTTCCTAAAAACAGGTCTACCCATTATTTGTCAATTAATTTTAAGTTGAATATTTTTAACATAAAAAACAGGTTTATCAAGACTCTCATCACTACTTGAAAAGCTCATGTGATAGAGTTAGAAAAACTAGCTACATATATATAACATAATTGGGCATGTTAATGTGATAATTCCCATATGGTTATAAATAGGAGTTAATCGATGCCTTGTAATATGATGAGGCCTCTCATTACCAATTAGGTTTGAGTTAGATGTTTTTAACATGGTATCAAAGCAAGTTTTATCAAGATCCCCACCATTGCTAAAAAAACCCACATAATAGAGTTATAAAAAACTAGCCTACATATGAGGGGACGTGTTAAAGTGGAAAATTTCACAAGGTCCATTAAAAGGGTTAACCAATGCCTTATAATTGATGAGATCATTTTAGGTTTTGATTTGGAGGAAATATTTAATTGATTTGATTGAAGATTGAGTTGTTTTCCTTATAAAATTATTCAATTTGGCAATTCAAATCATTTTGTAACAGAATGTAACAAAAAGAGAAGTTAAAGGATAAGAAATGACAAACTTCTTATTCGGATGATCACCGGGTGATCAACTAGAATCCAGAGATCAACAAGCCATCCCGAATTGAATCAGTCTATCGCTTAGCGATCAACGAATGTGGTGGCAATTGAAGTGAGTTGATCACCTATCGATCAACTAGAATCCAGGGAATGATCGACTAGAATCCAGGGAGTGTGGAGCTGCAGGATGCTGAAGCAGTTGATCACCTGGAGATCATCATACCAGGTGATCAACTGGTGTCGAGAATCAACACAAACTATTGATTTTTTAATGAGCAATCTTGGCCATTGGTTGCTAAAAAGCCCTACATAAAGGGCAAACTCCTTCTCAGACAGTTCAGTTCGTGACATTTGGAGCAACAACACGCAGCAGAAGAAACTTTGGAGGAGGAGCATCATCTAGGCTTGATTTCTCCATTGTTTTGTGATTAATTCTAGGGTTTCCTTCAATTTTCTGAGTAGATTATATTTCCAAGCTCCATATTTGCTAGTTCTCTCATTCTCTCCATCTTTTTAGTATTTTGTGAACTTGAGCTCAAATTCCACCATGGATATGAGTTACTCATATTTCTCTTCATTTATAGTGTTCATTATCATGAGTAGCTAAATTCCTATTATCTCTTAGAAATTAGTGAAACTTGGATTATGGGTATGTGATATTTTTGATGAATGTATATTGTTTGATAATTTATGTTTGTGTTTATCTGAATTTATTGATTAAATACCTTGAAAGAGGATTAATCTTGGTATGATTAGACTTAGACATAAACTGATTATGTTAGATCGTAGAGAAATGCATGTTAGGTTAATTATAGGACGAGAATTCGTAATTAACCTAGGAGAAAATTAATTAATTCACAATAAGTTAGGATACAAGATATTGTGGCTAACTTATCTCTAAATACTCTTGAGAGAGAGGTTTAGACCCAATATATTTTCCTACATAAATCCGAACAATATCCATGAATGTTTATGAGCCAAATTATAATCCATGTACCCATGATCCAAGTGGAGCAAAATTCCTAGGAGATAACTTCATTAATCGGTTAATTAATTCCATCCAACTCCATTTAGTCTAATTTAATCACTTAGTCCCTTAAATCTAGAATTAGCTAGTATTTGGAACACTTAGAATTAAAAGTCCCTGTGGTTCAACCCGGTACTCCCGGATTTTATTACTTGTGACCATCGTATACTTGCGATGAGTCACTGTCAATAATACTTTTGTGTTTGACAACAACTTTTTTAAAGGGCAAAAGGTTCGATTTTGTCACTCAACTAATTTCGGGCTTGATTTTGCCACTAAAGTATAGAAATGAGATTATTTGCCACCAAAGTCTATTTTGGGGGTAATTTTACCACTCGATCGGTTAACGGATGAAATATTCAGCATATTCTCAGAAGATCGAATACACAGCGTTTTTCTTCACATGTGGCGTCCATATGACACCATGTCACTATATTCTAATATTCAACTAAACCCTAAACTTTTCAAATTTGACAAATTAACCACATTGTTTTTTCAAAATTAACAAATTAATGACAGTGACTCATGGCAAGTGTACGATGGTTGCAAGTAATAAATTCTGGTAAGTATCGGGTCGAACCACAAAGACTTGGATTTCTGTGTGTTTTGTGTGTGAATTACGAATAAACTACGCTAAGAAATTGATTACGTGATGGTGAGAATTAATCTAGCATGCAAGTATAAAAATTAAATTGATTTAACAACTAGAGTAACTAAACTAGAACAAAAAATTGGGTGATAAAAGCATAAATGGAGATATATGGAGTAAACCCATGTTCATGGTGGAGATGAACTCAAGTTGATATAATCCCAAAAAGAGGGGAAATAAGAAAACTAGCTAAATCTGATTATACAAATGAAATCTACTAAGAAAACTGAAGACAACCCTAGAATTCAAATTTATCTAAAATCTATGAAGAAATGAAGTTGGAGGCGCTTATGAAGAAGATGAAGATGGCTCCCCTCTCCTCTGCGTGTTGTGCTACTCCTGCTCCTCCTATTCTCCTCACCAAAAAGTGTCGTATCAATTGTAGATTTTAGGTTTTAAACACTTCACAAATAGATGGACGGCTGAGATTAAATCTAATTTTCGGTGCCCAGCCATCGCTAGGCCATGGTTGACGGTGTTGTCTGGCGTTCTCAGCCATGGCCTGGCCATGGCACATATGCTCTCTGTTGACTCCAGCGATAGCTAGGCCATGGCTCGGATCTTCTCTGTCAATTTTTAGCCATGGCTGGGGTGCTCTATGTCGATTCCAGCCATTGCTAGGCCATGGCTCTAGCAGTAGACTTCATTCTTTAAGCTTGCTTTGACTTCCAAGTTTCTTCCTTTTGATAATTAGTCCCATATTTGAAACAACCTACCAAATATGATCATTTGTGAGGAAATCTTACCTAAATACTCTTTAAAACTCCTACAAATGCATGTTATGTAAAGACATATCATGCTCTCATCTGAGCAGATTTCGAACTCACTGCGGCTTCGGCCGTGGTAGGTACTGCGGCCTTATTACGGCCATGGCCGCAGTAACCAGTTTGAATAATTAAAAAAAGTGGACAAATCTGGATGAATGTTCATCCGGATTCGTCCAATGAAACCCAGAAAAGGAAGAAGAAGAAGAAGAATAAACAGAAGAAGAAGAAGAAGAAGAAGAAGAAGAAGAAGAAACAGAAGAAGAAGAAGAAGAAGAAGAAGAAGAAGAAGAAGAAGAAGAAGAAGAAGAAGAAGAAGAAGAAGAAGAAGAAGAAGAGAAGAAGAAGAAGAAGAAGAAGAAGAAGAAGAAGAAGAAGAAGAAGAAGAAACAGAAGAAGAAGAAGAAGAAGAAGAAGAAGAAGACGAAGAAGAAGAAGAAGAAGAAGACAAAGAAGAAGAAGAAACAGGAGAAGAAGAAGAAGAAAACAGAGAAGATAAATGGGAGAGAAAGAAGAGGAAAACAGAAGAAGAAGAAGAAGAAGAAGAAGAAGAAGAAGAAGAAGAAGAAGAAGGATGAAGAAGAATTTAAGAAGATGATGATGAAGGGGAAGATAAAAAGAAGATGAAGAAAAAAAAGATTAGAGGAGAAAGAAAGAAAAGAAGACGAAGAAGAAGTGAAAGAAGATGAAGGAGAAGATGAAGATGGAAGAATGAAGAAGATGAGAAAAATGTGAAGGAGGCGGATGAAAAGAGAAGAGAAACCTAAAAAAATTTCTGCGGCCAAGGCGCGATAAATCTTCTTGCGCTTAGCAACTACGCCATTTACTGCGTAAATGGGCTTACTGCGGCCCAAACCGCAGTAAGGGCCGCAGTAGCTTTTGTCCTCCCCACGTAGTGAGAGATGGTTTTGGGGAACGTTGGAGGCAATTTTTGGAGCAGGAGGTCTTGGAGAATTTCAGTTCAGATGGTTAAATGGAGTTTATGGAAGATTTGATGGTGATTCTAGCGTAGGAGGCTGACGAACTGGGAACGACGGAAGCAATTTTTGGAATTGAAAGGGGCTGAGCTCGATTCTTTCCGGTTCTGATCGTGAGCAAGATGAATGAGTGGGAAGAGGTCCGATTTGGGTGGGAGACAACAACCACCGACGAAGGTTAGACTCGAATTACAGCAACGAGAGGCGAGGACTCGTCAGATTCGGTTCCAGATGCAGATTTTCAGGAGGGAGAAAATCGATCTCAGATTCCCGCTCCTCCTCTACCTCACTACAAAACCATCACCGGCGGGTGGGTGACGATGATGGCGGTGATATGTTTAGATTTAGAGATTCATAGCATGATATGTTTTCCATAATCATGCCTCTCCACTTTCACAAAGAAGAAAGAGGAGAAGGAGGAGGACGAAGTAGAGACAGAAGGCGTACCTTGCACCCTTGAAGAACATCATAAGGATATTTTATCCTTGCTCCAAACGTATGCTCCAAATCTTCCGATTGAATCTTCAAGCCTTCAAATTGCTTGATGAGGGCAAATTGCATGTGATGGAATGAGGTTGTCTTGTGTTAAAGAGACACAAAATAGTTTCACCCGAAATGCTCTAGGAATGCTTGAATATTTTGGCAAGAGAGAAGGAAAGGAGAAGTTTCAGATTCTTAAGTGTGTGTTGTGTTGTGGTCAAATCATCTATTTATAGATGATGTAGGGAGTTACTAGGAAGGATTACAACTCCTCATGGCCGAAAGTACACATACTTTCGGCATAAGGAGTGGTTACTCCCTCCTTCTACACTCCCTTGTCCAAATGCTAAGTAACTCCTCTTTTAGGCGAAGGGGTGCCTTCCCTTGAGGCGCCTCTTCGCCAATTTCAGGCTCTCATAGCCGAAAATCTCTTGGTAACTTCCAAGAGATGTGCACACATGCACTAGGGTGCATATACCATGCACCTCGATTGCCAAAGCCATGACCTTTTACCAAAATACCTTTATTTTGTATAAAAGGATGCTAGTAAGTAGTTACTACTCATGAAACATCATAAATGTTCCATATAGCCACAATTCACATAGTTGAATTCCATAGAACTCATTTCAGCTCACTTTGAGCTGAAAACTCACTTCTCCATTTGAGATGAGCTCAAACATCACCTCAAAAGTACTTGGTGCGCTAAAAATTCCAATAATATGGACCTGCTCCTTCTGGTTTTTTGCTGAACAAGGTGAGGTTGGAGGTGGAGACGACGGTGGCCATGGAGGAACTGGTCAGGAAGGCCGTTGAAGTTGATGATGATGATGATGAGGCAGGTGCAGCAGGAGCTTTAAAAGTTAGAAGAGAGTTTAAAGTGAGGGTTTAAAGTTTGGGTTTAAAGTGAACTTTTATTAAAAGTTCAATGATCAGATTTCAATTAAAAACGTAAATAGGCTAATATAGAAGGGGTAATTACGTAAAAACAACGTAGATAACGGAAAATCTAACAGAAAGACTGGTTTAGGACAAATATTAAAGCTAAGGGACGAATTTGAGACGAATTCTTAAAACAGAACGAAAATAGAATACGCATTAAAGCTAATGGACTGTACGTGTATTTTACCCTATATAGCATTCATAACCATGATTGAGTCTAACTCCGATAAAAGCTACTTTTATCTGATATATATATTTCATTAAGTTAACAATAGTTTTAATTTTTTGTATTTTTTATGTCTAGTAAAATGTATCACATTTGTTGGGTCAATATAACAAACTATTTGTCATTTATATGCAAAATTTATAGTTTTCTATGTGAACATGCTAGAAAAAATTCACCAACAGTTCTTAGTATTTGGTATGGACTTTTATAATCGACCAAGTCATATTCGGTTGGGTATGAGAGTAATTAATTTTAGGACAATATCTTCCTCCAATTCAGGTAGGATGAAAATTTTCCTTAATTTTATTCATTTTGACAATCCATCATATTGTAGAACTCACAAAATAGTTAATTAAAATGCATATATATTTAGTCCTTCGACTGTTAAAATATTTATAATTTGACCCCATAAAACTACAAGTTTAGTTCCTACACTCTTGTAAAATTTACAAATAATCTCAATAAAATATTAAATCCTTCAACCAAATAATTAGACATGAACCAAATATGAAGGATTTTTAATTAATCTATAGATTTCTACTATTCATCATGCATACTTTCTATATTTTTACATTCCACATATGCTTAGATACTACGAACAAAACGCACAAATTATATATCTAAGGGAGCTTATAGTGCTGTTTCTAGTTTTTCCCTTGGCCTCAAGTCTCATAATTCTTCGCTCCATCTGTAAATGAAATTGGAAAGAAAAAGGGTAAAAAATGTGGCATCATTGTACTAAACAAAATATATACGTACGTAGTTCCTGAAATAATAAATAATAAATAATATATATATATATATATATGTTAAATACCTGAATAAGGGCTTCCAACTTGTTCTTTGTGTGTGCAAATTCGCTCTTTGTCCAACCTAGAGCTCTGAAGAAACTGATCTCCCAATATTTTGTTAGAATATATATATATATATATATATATATATATATATATATATATATATATATATATATATATATATATATATATATATATATATATATATATAAAGTATGAAGCAAAGACATGGAATTGTCATGCACGAGTAACATTTATGTAGGAGATACCCATAAATATCTTTTGGGTTGATGGTGTATTTTTAATAAAATGTTTTTATAGTGCCGTAAAAATATTTCAATTTTTCACTAACATTTTTTTAAAATGACTTGTATTGTAGAGTTCAGATTCACTAATTAATCATTCAAAAATGATCCAATCGTTTATTGAGCTCTACCTTTAAATAAAGATTGAAAGATCATGATATTTTTTCTAAAACTAATTGAGATGGATAATTAAAATATAAATTTGCAGAAAAAACGAAAGTAATATATTGTTTTCATACTTATTCTTGTTCGCCTGATTGCATGCTCGCCTTAGACTTAGACATGCAACTCTCACATGTTCGACACCTATTCTGTAAGAAAGAAAAAAAAAATAGAAGAAGAAGAAGAAAAGACAAGAATATAAGATTATAAATTACTATATTAAATGAAAAAAAAAACAAAATAGGAGGGGAATTACAGTTTTTCCAAAAATTACTCTTTTATATATGTAATTACGTTCCATGGTTTCAAATAAGATGAAATTGATATTTTTATTTTTCACTCTGTTTTTTATAAATCGAGGAAGAGACTTTGCTTTGTGGGATCCTCACTCTCAGGATCCCTTCTCCAATAAAAAAATCTATATATATCGCGAACTCCTCTCCTCTATTTGAGCAACCAATAAAGCCAACTTGGAAAATTCAACAGCACAGTGATCGCTGCAAAATTATAAACAAAAGCTCGTCAAAACTACTCAGTTAAAACACTTTATTCACTTGCTAGCATCTTGAAACAAAAAAAAATACTAGGATTGTAACAAAAGAAAAATACTAGGATTTTAAATGAAAAAGGATATAGATTAGTACCAGATTTTTTTTAAAAAAGAATTAATGTATAATGGTGAAATGAGCATGTATAGTTTTTACTATTTAACTCTTTTTGAGAGAATATCAAAGACCTTGTTATCAAATAGTCCACTGAATTATGTTAACTTGTGCACTTTAGTCCCTAAATTATAAAATGTGTCAACTCAGTCCCTTGATTATGTAAGTTCAAGCACTTTAGTCCATTGACCCAATAACTCGCTCAACGGAACTCTTATAACATCGTTAGTTTTTTTTTGACAGATGACCTATTTGTAAGAATTTAAAACATTAGGTTGCAAATGCTTAAGTTCCAAACTTCAAGAGACTATAGTGGACAGCCCTCCTGCTCTGCCCAACCCGACCCACCCACCCCAAAACCCAAACTGTTTGTTCCTCAATCAGTGCGTTGTAGCTGGGCGACCCGGCGGCAAGGACCTCGCAGAGGCAGGCTGGGTATGGCGACGAGAGATGTATGGACGCGCGGGGGTGACTTGAACCAGTGGACGCGACTAACTTGTGGGTAGCTCGAACAATGTCGCCGGGAGGATGATATTTTTGAGGGAGATGATATTTTTGTTAGAACTGATAGATTTAAGGTCTTGGGCATAGATTAGAAAAATCTAGGATCATAACATTTTCCCTATGATCAACTAATATTGATACGGTTAAATGAGTAAAGTGCTTGATGGTAGGGCTGTAAATGAGCCAAGCCGTTATCGAACTTACTCGAGTTCGAACTCGGCTCGTGTGTTATTGAGCAATGCATAATCGAGCTTCGAGCTGTTCGAGGCGAGCTGAGTTCGATTCGATTGGTTATCGAGCTATCGAGCAATACATACTAAAAAGAACCTAGGATAATTCATTTGTAAATAATTAAAGTAGTAGGACCTAATTTACTACAATTATAAAGTATAATGAGTAATTTGAAAGTAGTACGATCTAGTTGACTAAAATTATAAAGCACCAAGACTAAAATTACAAAGTATCATATTTCGAGGAACTATCGAGCCGAACTCGAGCGTAGTTTAAATAATTATTGACACGTTTCGAGCAGCTCGCGAGCAATCGAGCCGAACTCGAGCAATCAATCGAGCAGAGTTCGAGCCTGTATCATGAAGGCTCGTCGAGCTATCGAGTCGAACTCGAGCTAGATCAAAAACTTTCGAGCCGAGCACAGTTCGAGCTCGGCTCGTTTACAGCCCTACTTTACGGTGTTTAGTTGAGGGACTGAGTTAACACGTTTTATAGTTTAGGGATAAAGTGATTGAGTGAACATAATTAGGGAACTATTTGATAATAAAGCTAATAATAAATATAGTTAAATATATACATCATACATGTTTTCAATTTCTGATAATAGTGATTCCACACAAGTGAAATACCCATCAACGGTTTGGATGAAAGATTCCGAACCGAACTCAGAAGCTTTCAACTCCTGAATTCGGGAGAAATTTTCATTTAAGATCCCCTGTAAATGAAAAAAGTTCCATTTGAGGTTCTAAATCCCAAAACGTGACTAAACCAACAAACAAAAACTAGAAGATCAGAAAGTAGGTAACAAGATTGTGTCATTACCTCATTGAAGAGTGACTGTTGATATTGTTCTAGCAATCCTCTAACAATTGACAAAGCCATTAAATTGGTACAACTAGGTTTGAAAAGAAAATTAAAATTACCTTTGATGAAGGGATGAAATATGGTTAATTTTCAAGGAGAGATGGTTAATGGAAGTCCTTAGCCTTATTATAATGTGAAAGATTCTGAGGAAAACAAGTCCAAAAAATTGATAAGCTCTAAAAAAATGGAATTAATTACAGTTATTCCCTTGAATTATTGTAAATACTACACTAATTTCTTCATAATTAAAGATTTGCAAGTTTGCAGCCTTGGTATGTAAGAGTCTATCGCTAAAAACATATCTGTCTATGAAAGTCGGTCCTTTATGAAAAAAATCCGATCTCTTTGAATATTCATGAAAGTTTGATGGTTATTTTGAGGCAACCGAGTAAAAAGAATAAAAAGTAAAGATGTAAATGCTAAATCCATTCTTAATTGCAGCCAGATATACTCAGATTTCGTTCACACACATTTTTCAAACAACTGATGATGACAAGTTCAAATACATCTCTTTCGATAATTAAATTAATTACAATAAAGAGAGGAGATCTTGGGGATGATAAAACTTAATATTACAATCACCGGTAACCATAATGGCTAACGCGTCCATAGTTATAAGATCAGAATATGCAGGAAACCCTAGCTCAACGCATGAAATGGGCAAAGGGTTTTAAAGATCCTCATCCTCGTAATAGAAAAACTCTCATTCCCTCGCAATTAAAGAGACGATGAGATGGATGCAACTTTTTTTTTTGAACAAACAAATAAGACTTATTTTGTTAATGAAAAACTATTACAAAATAAGTCAAGTACGACGAAATAAACTAGAGTTATTATGGGACGCGCCATTGATGGTGCAAGAACCATAGGGGTTAAAGAGTGCTTTACTGCGGCCATAGCCCAATGGCGCAGCATAAACTAAGTCACTTTTAGGGTTTCTTCACCCGCCGCATCCTTCATTTTTTCTATCTTCTTCCATCTTCTCCTTCATCTTCATCTCAAACTTCTTCTTCTTCTTCTTCTTCTTCTTCTCTTCACTTTATGTCTTCTCTCTCTTCTTCTCTTCTTCTTCTTCCATCTTCTTCTTCATTCATCATCTTCTTCTTCTTCTCATCTTCTTCTTCTTCTTCTTCTTCTTCTTCTTCTTCTTCTTCTTCTTCTTCTTCTTCTTCCGACGCCGCTCCCACCTCAGCACCACCGCTCTATCGACGTCACTTTCTCACTCTCACGACCGCCGCTTGCTCACCACCATCACTGATTTTGGGGTTGGTGGATGAATCCGGATGAATAAAATTCATCCGGATTCATCCACTTTTTTAATTAATAAATTCGTTTACTACGGACATGGTCGGAGTAAGACCGTAGTAAGTACTGCGAGCGCTACCGCAGTGAAGCTTTTACTGCGCCATTATTTACTGCGGGAAACACTGCAGCCTCTCTCGCAGTAGCTACTACGGCTCTACTGCGGGTTTGTCCACAGTAACCCATGTTCTCTCTACGTAGTGCAATAACAAGACCACGTGATCACTAATGGAACTAAACAGAAAAAAAGTATTATATAACCGACAGAAAAAGATAACCGAGGGTCCAAAGAAAGAACAATAAAATCAAAACCAAAAGCAACAAAGTATGAAATAACAAATTAAAACTAAAAGCCCTCGCATAGCTGAAAAATGGACAACGATCCATCATGGACCATAGTCCGGCTCGGAGTCCCCCGACTCGATGAGACTGAGCTCCAAAGCCGCAACCACCATCCTCGAAATGCACGGACGTTTCTTTGTGAGCCCCGACCCCAGCCCCACCGGACAGCGATCCACCACCTCCATTGCAGCCATAGATAAACGAGGATGTCCCCTTCCAAGTGGTCCTATGTCCCATGCCAAAAAAAAGTATTGCAACAGCAATACTCCCGAACAAACGAGTAGCCCACCATCCCGATCAAACGAGTACACCACCGCCCACTATCCTGGGCAGCATCAAATAGGAGTCATCCTAAATGTTAATACATCCTCGACAATTACATATATAGGAGAACAGGGGCTCTCAACTTAACTATGATATTCCGTACTTAAGTGGATCTTTCTATAACTGATATTATTTCTTTAACATTTTAATAGATGAAGTCAAATAATCTGAATGCAAATTATAGATTAATGTCTGTAATTTCAATTAAACGTATTTTTCTGGAATTTTTTTGATGATTTTTTAATAATAATTTGAGTTTACCACAATATTGAAAAAGAATAGTACAAGTATAAGTTCTAGTGATCTTCATATTTTGTCTGCAACCCCAATAGATGAAATAAGAATATTAAGTATCAAATCAAAAGTTGCCACACGAACAAATTAAATACTTATTCAGTTCCTTAAAACTTATTACATTTTCTTTTTGGTTGTCCCACTAAAAAATGTTACACCTCCGTCTTATAAAGATTGTTATGTTTGACTTTGATGTTTCAAATTGCAAGATTGTTGTGTTTGACTTTGATGTTTCAAATTGTAGTGTTTGAGTTTGACTCAAAATTTTACTAAGATAAATAGTGGAGAAAATATAAAAAAAGTATATCCTGAAAAGTTTAGATTGCATATTATTTAAAACATATGGATCATTTAACTTTACATGTCCGAATTCATAAAAATAAACCGTAGATTAATTACTGTGAAAACAACAAAAAAACTGCAATCTTTATGGGATAGAGGGAGTATTTTTATCTTATACGCATATTTTACCTTTTTAACCCCAAATCAACACACATTCTTAATCTATGTACAAAAATTGCATGGTAAAGGTATGGAAGGGGCTATTAGAACCCATGAAATTAGATTTAGAAAAATATCACTCCCTTTATCTCAAAAAGAATGCTCTATTTCTTTTTAGTATTTAATCTACGAATTTGTTTCTCTGACTTTTTGATATTGAAAGTGAAACAATTATATGCAAATGATAAATAAATATTTACAATTTATAATACATTTTTTCTAATTTTTTTAAAGATAATTCTTTATAGCAATAATTTAAGTTAAACACAACATCAAAAATCAAACATAATATATATATATATATATATATATATATATATTTTTGTGAACGGTGGGAGTCCCAAAAAGAATTGAAGTAATAGGCTTCACGTCTAGTCATTAATCTGTATTGAGTCATTTGGTTGGATTTAAGTAAATTGCTTAAGTCAATGACTTAAGTCCAAATTAATAAATTAAATGAAATTTATTTTACAATATGCCAAAATACAGATCAGTACCTTGAACTATAATAATATGGACGATTAAGAGCCTCAATAAAAAAACAGTGTAGATAAGGGTCTGAATTATAGTGATTTGGAACAAAAATCATTTATCTTTTCTTTTTTGTTGGGAGAGGACAATTTCATTAAATATCATAAAAAATCTGGTACATAGCCAATGTGGTCAGGCCAAGAGGTTCAACCCAGGTGAGATAGACCATGTCTAGCGATAGAATGAGCAACAATATTTGCCTTTCTAGGAACCAAAGAGATTAAACAATGTTCTAATAAGACAATTGTCTTAGTAGGAGGGTGCGGATGCGGAGTAGTTACTTCTTTTATTTCTTCTCATTCCTACTCCATGTCTCTTCTATGCATCTAGAGTTATTTCTTTATCTAAAATTAAAGTTGGGACAAACCACTCAGAATTTTACATTGGTTATGGTTTGTCTAATTCTTTTATACCACATTTTTTTGTATTTTTCTTCTCTCTTCTTGGGTATAACTATCAGCTAGCCATTTTCTTTTTATTTCATTTTCCTCTGATCCGAAATCATTTCTTGGATTGTTATATATAGTATATTTTAAATGGTTCTCTCAGCATATTTATCTCTGATGGCCGTCAGACCCAATCATCTGAAAAGGCCTAGCAAAAGGCCCAATATACGGCCCAATACAATGGCCCCATTAAAAAACCCAAGTACTAAGAACTAAAACCGGATGAAACAATGACATTCCCACATTCTCGGACCTAATAAAGAATTTACCCGGACAAGCCATTGGAATTCCCGGAGAAGCACTCCCGGATATACAGAACACGTGTCCAATAACGTTATATTGACTTATTACGATTTTGCCACCATTAATACTGATTATATAAGACATTTATGGCATAAGTCAAGGGGATCGATCTCTTTCAGTCACTTCATTGACAAGAACAAGAGCACTAAAAACTCAACCCCCATTCCTCGAATTCCGAGAATCGCGCAACGCACTAATCCCAATGGCATCAAGCAATGTTAACACACGTCAACTACGCAGACACGTGGCGGCTGCCCAAACAGACCCGCCACCAATCTCAAAATCTGAGAAACTAATTCTATCATCCTCAATGATTTGGATGACTTTCCTCTTCTATTTTAATGGTGTCAATTTTATAAATTGGATGGGAAACTTGTTCTACCAATTGTCTAACTCCACTAATAGATTTTTCATATTCTAGTTCTGACACATGTGAACATGATGCCCTTGTTGGAACTCTAGGAGGTTTTTCTGATAAATTAATCATTCTAGTTATTCTGTCTTTTTCAAATTTTGTCTCAACTTTTCCGTTTTCAAATTCTATTATTCTTTCTACTTCTGTTGTTCTTAATGGCTTAACTGATTATTCATTATGCATTACTCATCTTTCAGGTATAAAAATTCAGTATGACCATATTCATAGGTGAAGCTAGTGGCCTATTTGCAACATCCAAAAACATATTTGATACGGCTAAGTAAAGATTGAGGACTGTAGTCTACTTTACCCATCACATTACCAAGCACTGCTTATATATAAAGAAGTACTAGCTGCTTGAGAACAAACATACAGAGACCTCTCAAACTCTTTGTATATCAATACTCTCGTTTCACTGGTGATTTGTGTTGTGTAAATGACTATGGAGTTTGGCAGTGTTTCCCAGTTTCTTCATGACAGGACGATTCTAATTACAGGTGCAACTGGTTTTCTGGCCAAAGGTACGTAAATTTTTCTGATCCATTTCCTTTATATACTCTCTTCGAAAGAATGTTGTATTTTTTTTAAAGATTAAGAAAATAGTTGAAAAGGAAGCATTTGGTCAAAAGTAAAATTGCTAACCTAAAGTTTCAAAGAATGATCGTGTGTTGTAATTAAATTCTGTTAATGTGTGGCTCAATTTCTTGGGCCAAATGGTTGCATATTTATATGTTGTTTATTTTTATATTTTCCCACGAATTTAGTTTTGCTTGAGAAGATATTGAGGACTCAACCAAATGTGAGGAAGGTCTATCTCCTTCTAAGGGCCACCGACGAAAAATCTGCCCAACAACGCTTACGTAGTGAGGTATGTGCATGATTCCATTTTTAATTTGAAATAATACTCTATCAAATCTGTTGAGATTGAAGAATTTGGTTAGGTGCGGAGAATAAGGTGAATTCACTTTTGAATGTGCATAAAAAACGAGATAAAAAAAGTAAAGATAAAGTGGGGATAGTTTAGTAACTTTGATAATAAGAAGTTTCCTTTTAAGGAAAGTGATCAATTTTTATGAGACATCGCAAAAAAAAAATTTGTTCAATTTTTCAGGGACGTAGTGAGTATTTTACAATTTAAAATTTGTTATGTATTTATTTTAGTGGATTTCTAGTAAACTCACAAAAATAACTTTATCAAAAAAGAAAAGAAAACCACAAAGAGAATACCCGATAAGTTTTAAATATTGGAGAGTCTGTCATAGCATGCTGAATGAATATCGGTTCATGTGTTTTTTTATATTACAATAATTTAACTTGGTAAGAAAATTTACTTTTTTAACTTTCATATTTCACAATTTTTTTATATTGTAAGATGGTACTTTAAGTAAGGAAAGAAAAGATCCATCCATGTGAACATTGGAATACTATTTCCTTTTCATAAAAATATTGTGCAATTTTCTTTATTAAATACTCCATAATGATATTCATAATATATAGGGTGAAACGGTTTATAGAAAAAGGAGATCCACATCAGGTGGGATGAATAATATTCTATTTTATAAACCAAACTGAAGTTGGAGAAGATAAACTGAACCGAACCAAACTGTAAAAGGTTCCTTTTTTCATGAATCAGCTTACGGATATTCGTATTTTCCCGAATACACTAAATGTATACATTTTTTTTAAGTACGAAAAAGAAGAAGATAATCCAATGCAATAATGTCGGGTTTATAAACTGGTTTGCACTAATAGCCTGTTGAGAGTAATGATCCAAGACAGGAAAGGATTCAAGAGAAGAGAAGAAGGCGTGAGCAACAAGCTAGTATCACAAGATCAAGTTAGATTACGAGTGATCTCTTACATTAATGTTAGTTATCCTAGTTACAGTAGGAGTGGGATAAATTACATGAACCACATAATTAAATTAATAAAATAATTTAACATATAAGGCTCAAGGTTTAATCAATAAAGTGTGGAAGCTTAAGCTCACTATTGGCCATAATAAGAGTTCTTGGCCATAATTTAAACATTAAAGGTGGATGATATCTTGATTCAAGTTTGGTGGTTCTTTTGTTTGTATTGTTTCTGATTTTGACTGCTGTAATTGTAGGTTGTAATGGTTCTTTTGGGGTGGTTCACTTAGGAAAAGCAGTAAAGGGTTTTAGGCATGGTGAGGATGATAATGGGATTTGGTGCTGTAAAATGAAGAACTGCTTTACTGTGTCTAAAGCTTTGAAAAACCCCCATGGGATTAATGATCAATACTGAACTGATCAATATAATCTTGCCCTGGTTTTTATCTGATCAAACTTTGGCCTATATATTCTTGTTAAATGGCCAAGTAACATGGTTTTTGTAATGACCTATGATATGTTGAGTCTCACTGTTGCAGTTTATTTGATTTAGGAAAAGTTCTTTGCTTTCTCTCAATTCGTGTAGATTCAGTGTTGAGTCTCACTGTTGCAGTTTATTTGATTTAGGAAAAGTTCTTTGCTTTCTTTCAATTCGTGTAGATTTAGGATAAACCCAAAACCCTTGCCACTGGGGTTGACTTGACTGCATTTGAATATATATGAGATTGTAATGTTCTTTTAGTTTAATTTTGGGCTTTGCTAAGATCATGTTACTAGAAAGATTACACATTGTTCTGTTGTCTGCTAATTACTACTGCTAAAACTAAGATGAAGTATGCTGAACATTTATTTTTATCTACTTCACATAATCATATTAGCCTGTGTAACCAAGAGATGCGGCTTAATCCCATGTCATCATCTACTACATAGAGTGCTAAGATCGGTAGGATCGATTAAAAGTAGTAGTAAATTATATGAATGGAATGAAACTAGAAAGAGAAGGTTAGATATGCTTACAAATAATTAGTGGAGATGATGATGAGTTCTGGTGGGAGGAAGAATGAATGTTCACTCAACCCCACATTTGTGATTTATGTCCTGTAAATAGTGAAAGGTTATTGACTAATTGGTTACAAGTGTGTAGTAATTGGGAGATGGTGATGAGATGGGAGGTTGATTTTTCATACAGCAGCTGGTGTATAATTGTGCATGCATGCATGTACATTAATATATAGAGAGTTGATGGGTTGCAGTGGGAGCCCGGGGGCAGAGGTCTCTCTTGCAAATGTGGCAGCAACAAACACTGCACCATACAGTATCTGAGATGGTGTATATATACACTTTTAAATGGCTTTTTTGTGTCTTATTTTTCTAAAAGCCATTTGTGGTAAGCAGGCAGCGGCACCTAGGGCTATATATAAAAGTCAGCAGAACCTAGGGCTATATATATATATATATATATATATATATATATATATATATATATATATATATATGTATGTATAAGTCATATTCTTCACTGAGCATTTTGTGTTCATGGATATGCTGACTAGTAGGGCCTTTGATGAATTGGGAAAAAGGAATTTAAATAACTAAATTTATTAATCATTGTGGGTTCACTGTTTAAGATGGGACAAAGACTTGCTAAAAACATGCTTAAACCTGGTCTTTCCTTTTATTGATTTATTAATGATAATGTTTATTATTGGTAATATCGAATTTCCTTTGCTTTCTGTGATTCTCTGCTGCCGTAAAAAAATGTTGTGATTATAGGGTTTTGGGGTTTTTTTATATCTTCAAACATGAATTTCATCCTGTTTTCTGCCTCATGCAGGGATATGGCAGTCCAGAAAAGGCAACCGTTAAAACTTTCTACAAACCTCTTCAAAATCACTAAACTTAATTTTAGTGATGAGAAGACAGGTTTGCTTAGTAATTCAGTGCTTTACTGGTTTGTCTAGATTAAAGAACGGCAAGGAAAGCTCAGCAACTCTCGTACAAATGTTGGGTAGGTATTACTCCCCAGAAACACAGTCTTTTGATTTCAACAACTTTACTTCTTTAAGACTCTGCTCTAAAGAAGCTGCTAATGTCCTTGGAATGGAAGAAAATACTGCAGAAGGTGGAGACGGTGCCTCATCTTCGCCACAATAAGGGCATGCTTGGATCTAGAGAAAAATAAACATATAAGCCAGTTAAATAAACCTAATTTTTACTCAAACAGAATAAAAATAAAATTGTACTTTTGATGGTGTCAGATTACCCATGTCCCAATCATGTAAAGCCTTCCTAGTATTCATGTACTTTTGGATGATTAGAGGCTCTTCAGTGAATATATCGGGCCGGAGGGATGATATACGTTCATATACCATTGCCTCCAAGATCTTGGAGTGCAAGACCCAAACATGACCTGATCGAACTTTTCGATCAGCCATATCCGAACAATCTGATTTCACCTTTTCCAACGATTGGTAAATGCAGTTCAGAGTTGCTGCAGGCCAGTTAATATTTTCAAATAAGTCCAGATTTTCCACAAGCTGCCATAATTTACTCCTGGGATTTTTATTGGTTGAGGCAACAAGGAATTGGTCGATGAGATAATAAAGAATCAACTTCCTAAAATTCAGTTGACTCTCCTCATCTTCTACTCCCATCATTATCAATATCTTCTTTAGCTCCACTGCAGTCAACACCACACTCTTTCATCCTCTTGAACGCTTTTCACAGTACAGATTTCTCAATTCTATTACCCATGATGGGAAACTGTACTGTGGAAGCCGCTCAATGTCCATATCACAGCCCACATCTTCCATTCCAAGGACATTAGCAGCTTCTTTAGAGCAGAGTCTTAAAGAAGTAAAGTTGTTGAAATCAAAAGACTGTGTTTCTGGGGAGTAATACCTACCCAACATTTGTACGAGAGTTGCTGAGCTTTCCTTGCCGTTCTTTAATCTAGACAAACCAGAAAGCACTGAATTACTAAGCAAACCTGTCTTCTCATCACTAAAATTAAGTTTAGTGATTTTGAAGAGGTTTGTAGAAAGTTTTAACGGTTGCCTTTTCTGGACTGCCATATCCCTGCATGAGGCAGAAAACAGGATGAAATTCATGTTTGAAGATATAAAAAAAACCCCAAAACCCTATAATCACAACAATTTTTCAATCATACATATATATATATATATATATAGATATCTATATATACATATATATATATATATATATATATATATATATATATATATATATATATATATATATATAGCCCTAGGTTCTGCTGACTTTTATATATAGCCCTAGGTGCCATTGTCTGCTACCACAAATGGCTTTTAGAAAATAAGATACAAAAAGCCATTTAAAAGTGTATATATACACCATCTCGAATCTTGTATGGTGCGGTGCTTGCTGCTGCCACATTTGCATGAGAGACCTCTCGCCACCCGGGCTCCCACTACAACCCATCAACTCTCTATATATTAATGTACATACATGCATGCACAATTATACACCAGCTGTATGAAAAATCAACCTCCCATCTCATCTCATCACCATCTCCCAATTACTACACACTTGTAACCAATTAGTCAATAACCTTTCACTATTTACAGGACATAAATCACAAATGTGGGGTTGAGTGAACATTCATTCTTCCTCCCACCAGAACTCATCATCATCTCCACTAATTATTTGTAAGCATATCTAACCTTCTCTTTTCTAGTTTCATTCCATTCATATAATTTACTACTACTTTTTAATCGATCCTACTGATCTTAGCACTCTATGTAGTAGATGATGACATGGGATTAAGCTGCATCTCTTGGTTACACAGGCTAATATGATTATGTGAAGTAGATAAAAATAAATGTTCAGCATACTTCATCTTAGTTTTAGCAGTAGTAATTAGCAGACAACAGAACAATGTGTAATCTTTCTAGTAACATGATCTTAGCAAAGCCCAAAATTAAACTAAAAGAACATTACAATCTCATATATTCAAATGCAGTCAAGTCAACCCCAGTGGCAAGGGTTTTGGGTTTATCCTGAATCTACACGAATTGAAAGAAAGCAAAGAACTTTTCCTAAATCAAATAAACTGCAACAGTGAGACTCAACACTGAATCTACACGAATTGAGAGAAAGCAAAGAACTTTTCCTAAATCAAATAAACTGCAACAGTGAGACTCAACATAACATAGGTCATTACAAAAACCCCATCCTCCCCATGCATCAATCATCTGCCACAATCACAATACATCCTTTAGAAAATTATCTATATACTTAATCCAAAAAGTTGCAAGCTTATTTTAACAACTTCTACATTGATATGCAAGCAAAAAGGTAACATAGGAATAAGAAAAGAAGCTTGAACTGTAAGATATTCACTATGTACCCTTTTGTACTTCTGCAGAGAAGGCGTATTTAATGGAGGACCAGCAAAAGGAATGGATATATTGGTATCAAGGAATTTCTCTGACAACAGACCTCCCATCACTGTTCCATACCTGCATTCAGGAATCTCATCAATTGCAGTGATAAAGAGAAACAATGGTAACAAGAAATCTGAAATTCTCCTTGGCATATCAATTTCCCTTGTCTTTTCTGAAGATATTTTTGAAATAAGCTTGCACCACAGAAATGTTCGAAACAGATATGATGACAAACTTTAGACTTTCATAACCTTGGCAATGCTACATTCTTTCAGTCTTGCCCATCTGCGTTTGTCTCATGCACTCACACTCTTTGGTAACAATATTTTCAGTGACTGAGCTAAGGCCAATTAGTACATTCATGGATAGTTTCAGAAGAGAGAAAAGACATACGTTATAAGTTTCACTCCTGTAAGCTGACACAGCTCTGCCATTTTTTGTTGAGGGCGCATGTCAACAATGGAATGCTGCACCTGATAAATCCAAAAGAAGAATCATCCTAAGAAAGGTAATGGCAAGAAAAACAACAACGATAACGATGACAACAATAACAACGGCAACAAACTAAGCCTCAATGGCAGGAGAAAGAACAGTGAGCTAAAATAACCTGATTGCTCACAACAGGAATTCCATTCTCTAGAATAATCTGCAGCCTGTCTGTGTCAAAGTTTGTTAAAGCAACTGTCTTTATTTTACCTGAAAATTTAGCATAGAATTCATTGCACATGAGTTTTTTAGTGACCCTTGAAACAGCAGCAAATACAAAATAAATGGATGTTAACCTTCTTCTTTGAGATCAGTCAGGTGCTTGAGAGCGTCAAGGTAGCCTGGATTAGAATAATCCCACCTATCTCAGAAAAGATATTGAATACTAAGAAGATAGTATTAATGGTAAATGCTCTGGAATGTCAGCAAGCTAACCTTGATCTGGTGAAGACTATTTTATCAGTTAAATGTTGTATAAAGAAGACAACAAAGTCTTTAGTAAAACCAGCCTAAGTCGGACTTTTAACAAACAGTGACAACATATTCATCATCATTGTGACCATCATCATATTACACCTTAATCCTGTTTAGGTTGGGGTCGGTGGTAGGATGTTTATAATGTCAATTAATTATCTGAAACTAGTTTTTTTAAATAAAAAAAAAATTCTAAAACTAGCTAACATTAATAAATTTATGCAGAACGGACAGTGACAAAGTGTTTGCATAGAATATTCCTCACACGACTGTCTTATGAAGTAATAATGAGATGTATGAGATGTGATTGCAAAACCATTATCATTATAGGTTCTATGCATTTGCATGGAAAATATCAAATTTATAAAGGAGAAATGTACATGTGCTTGACCCCTAGTTTATAATCCAAACAAATATAACTTGCTTGAAATATCACCCCTTAGCCAATCAACCAAGCAAGTTTGGTTTTGTTATTTCAAATAGATAAAACGAAATTTAGAATGAGATCTGCTTATAAAATGTCTTGAAATTTGATGTAAAGAGAATTGAAACCTTATTCGGCATAATCTAGCTATAAGAATAGAAAGTAAACTCGATCAACGAAAATATTGGAGGGCATCAATATTTCAGTCTTGATGGATATCAAGAAGCAATGGCAAGTTCTACTATTTTTCTAATGCTCATGTCCATGAGTTGATAGACTTAATAAAGTAACTAGAGTAAGCACCAGTGGAACTGAAGCATGTCCAGGGATTCGACGTCCATCCTCTTTCGAGACAAGTTAATGTTGTCTCTGACAAAACTACTTGTCATCTTAACTGGTGGAGGTACCCATTTTGTGAGACTGCAAAAATAACCAACATGTGAGAAAATGTTGATCCGTATCTCCTTCCATAAAACACCCCCTTCTGCTATGCAATTACCACACACAGCAATGTGAAAAGAAAGCTAGGATTATATGAAGCTGATTTACCCTTTGACAGTCTCCAGGTACTCTGGTGGTCGCTCTCGACGGACGCGGTTGATAAAAATGCCGTAAAGGTCTTCAGCTGGCCCATCTGAAAAAACAGGAACAGATGAAGGAGGAGGCAACTAAAGGGCTCATGCACTTTGTATTCCATGCCTATAAATACGAAAAGAAATATCTTCTGAGAGAGAGAGAGAGAGAACATACAGAAGTAACAGAACTCTAAGATCAGTTCCAAAATTAATATGCAAACATCAAAGGTAATTTGGGTGTGTTCTTTCCCACACACACACACACAAAAAAACACCACAAACCTATCAAGAAATCCTCAAAAGAACACACCCTAAAACTTCTTTTGTGAAGAAAAAGATATTAGTTAAGGCATCTAGAAAGCGGAAAAAGAACCTTATTTACAGGGGAGTTTCTTACATCTCTATCAACTCTTGTCAGAAATGTCATAATCCAGAAGGGAATATGTTTTCCTCTGTTCTTCAAAAAGTTGAAAGTATTCTTCCGCCCTTCTAACACTCGTTAATTCCATTCTTTTCAAACCATGTTGTAAGGAAATTAAAAATATTTGCCTTCCTCCTATAAATCTCAAAATGTACCATGAGCACATAATTTACATTAGGTTAAAGTTTAGTCTGTTATCTTAGGTTTTTAAATTATAAACGCTTCAATGATGTTTAAATAGTGACCTAACTGGTGCTCAGAACACTTGACCTCACATGAGGCAAACCTCTCCCTAGAATGATCCTCAAGAAAGAATAACCGTTGGAAATTCAAAATTATGAGTACCATCAACCAATAAGGTATAGAAAGATTGAATCCAATCTTTCAATAAGTTACTGATCTCCCACATGTATATTAAACATGTCGATCAAATAAAGCTTACATATGTCCGCCATGTCAAAACTGGTTAGTCCAGCATCTGCATATTGAATCATTGCCTCCACAGCATTAGAGTGATCAGTCACACCCCACCCATCGCTTGTCTGCCACAAGCCATTCACAACCCTACAGATTTCCAGTGAATCATTTCCATTTTTTACCACAGTGCTTCTCTTCTCTCCAACAGCCTCACACTTAACTCGACTCACACTGAACTTCCTCACCATACCATCGACCCGTTTCATTCTCCGTTCCACTGAATTGACACCAAACTTGGCTAAAGAACAACATTCTAAGAATAACGCTCCCATCTCTGAAACCTACAATTACTTTGTTCACAAAGAACACCACCTCCTACTAATGCTCTCACTCTCTACCATTGAATTTATAAGTAATTTTTGGTTTCCTTGGGTACACCAGTTCTGGAAGTTTTTGCCAAATTAGGGTCCTCAGTTGTAACTTGTAACGGATACCCGAATTAAATAGGAAAAAAATCTCTAATTACTGAATTTCAGATCAGAAACTTAAAAGACTGGAGTTCAGTTACTCGTAGTAGTCAAGAGGGCTCTAGTTAATTCACAAAAACACTACCACCTTTCTAGTGCTCTCTTGAGTAATTTCTGGTGCTGGTTTGGATTCCTTTGGTCCACCAATTTTGGAAGGTTTTTTCCTAATTAGGAGAGTAAAATGTTTGGGATTCTCGAATTAAATTGGGGGGAAAAAATCCCTAATTCCTGAAATTCAGGTTAGGAACTTAAAAGACTGGAGCTCAGTTACCCACAGTGATCGGCCATGTCGAAGGTGGAAAGACCGGCGTCGGCGTGGCGGAGCATGGCGTCGACGGCGGCATCGCGGTCGATTCTACCCCAACCGCCGCTGGTCTGCCACATGCCGTTGAGGACCCTGCATATGTCTAGCGAATCATCGCCGTTCTTCAGCGTAACTCTCCGGGTCTCCTCGGCCGCCGCGACGGAGCATGTCACCGAGTTGGAGCGGAGCCGCCTTGATGAGACGGAGCTGAAATTGGTTTTGGAGTTTACCAGTGTCGGACCCCGAAAGACCAAAGTTGCCGCCATTTTCTGGCGATTTGCCTGTTCCGGAGGAATCAACGGCCCAATTTGGCCATGGATAAGATATTCTCCCCTTTTCCTATTTTTTGTTGATAATTTATTAGAAATTAATTTTTATCAGCCATAAATTACAAGGCATCGGTTTATATGAGATTTCTCAACTTATCATGTCGGTAATGTGTAGATTAGTTTTTTCTAACATAAAAACAGGTCTATCCATTATTTGTCAATTAATTTTAAATTGAATATTTTTAACATAAAAACAGGTTTATCAAGACCCTCATTACTACTTGAAAAGCTCATGTGATAGAGTTAGAAAAACTAGCTACATGTATATAATATAATTGGGCATGTTAATGTAATAATTCCCATATGGTTATAAATAGGAGTTAATCGATTTCTTGTAATATGATGAGGCCTCTCATTACCAAATAGGTTTGAGTTAGATGTTTTTAACATGGTATCAAAGTAAGTTTTATCAAGATCCCCACCATTGCTAAAAAAAACCCACATAATAGAGTTATAAAAAAACTAGCCTACATATGAGGGGACGTGTTAAAGTGAGAAATTTCACAAGGTCCATTAAAAGGGTTAACCAATGCCTTATAATTGATGAGATCATTTTAGGTTTTGATTTGGAGGAAGTATTTAATTGATTTGATTGAAGATTGAGTTGTTTTCCTCATAAAATTATTAAATTTGGCAATTCAAATCATTTTGTAACAGAATGTAACAAAAAGAGAAGTTAAAGGATAAGAAATGACAAACTTCTTATTCAGATGATCACCGGGTGATCAACTAGAATCCAGAGATCAACAAGCCATCCTGGAATTGAATCAGTCTATCGCCTAGCGATCAACGAATGTGGTGGCAGTTGAAGTGAGTTGATCACCCATCGATCGACTATAATCCAGGGAGTGATCGACTAGAATCCAGGGAGTGTGGAGCTACAGGATGCTGAAGCAGTTGATCACCTGGAGATCATCATACCAGGTGATCAACTGGTGTCGAGAATCAACCACAAACCATTGATTTTTTAATGAATCAATCTTGGCCATTGGTTGCTAAAAAGCCCTACATAAAGGGGAAGCTCCTTCTCGAACGATTCGATTCGTGACATTTGGAGCGGAACACGCGTGAAGAAACTTTGGAGGAGGAGCATCATCTAGGCTTGATTTCTCCATTGTTTTGTGATTAATTCTAGGGCTTCCTTCAATTTTATGAGTAGATTATATTTCCAAGCTCCATATTTACTAGTTCTCTCATTCTCTCCATCGTTTTAGTATTTTGTGTACTTGAGCTCAAATTCCACCATGGATATGAGCTACTCATATTTCTCTTCATTTATAGTGTTCATTATCATGAGTAGCTAAATTCCTATTATCTCTTAGAAATTAGTGAAACTTGGATTATGGGTATGTGATATTTTTGATGAATGGATATTGTTTGATAATTTATGTTTGTGTTTATCTGAATTTATTGATTAAATACCTTGAAAGAATATTAATCTTGTTATGATTAGACTTAGACATAAGCTAATTATGTTAGATCGTAGAGAAATGCATGTTAGGTTAATTATAGGACGAGAGTTCGTAATTAACCTAGGAGAAAATTGATTAATTCACAATAAGTTAGGATACAAGATATTGTGGCTAACTTATCTCTAAATGCTCTTGAGAGAGAGGTTTAGACCCAGTATATTTTCCTACATAAATCCGAACAATCTCCATGAATGTTTATGGGCCAAATTATAATCCATGTACCCATGATCCAAGTGGAGCAAAATTCCTAGGAGATAACTTCATTAATCGGTTAATTAATTCCATCCAACTCCATTTAGTCTAATTTAATCACTTAGTCCCTTAAATCTAGAATTAGCTAGTATTTGGAACACTTAGAATTAAAAGTCCCTGTGGTTCAACCCGGTACTCCCGGATTTTATTACTTGTGACCATCGTATACTTGCGGTGAGTCACTGTCAATAATACTTTTGTGTTTGACAACAACTTTTTTAAACGGCAAAAGGTTCGATTTTGTCACTCAACTAATTTCGGGCTTGATTTTGCCACTAAAGTATAGAAAGGAGATTATTTGCCACCAAAGTCTATTTTGGGGGTAATTTTACCACTCGATCGGTTAACGGATGAAATATTCAGGCATATTCCGTAACAGATCGAATACCTGGCGTTTTTCTTCACATGTGGCATCCATATGGCACCATGTCACTATATTCTAACATTCAACTAAACCCTAAACTTTTCAAATTTGACAAATTAACCACATTGTTTTTTCAAAATTAACAAATTAATGACAGTGACTCACCGCAAGTGTACGGTGGTTGCAAGTAATAAATTCTGTAAGTCTGGGTCGAACCACAGAGATTTGGATTTCTGTGTGTTTTGTGTGTGAATTACGAATAAACTACGCTAATAAATTGATTGAGTGATTGTGACAATTAATCTAGCATGCAAGTATGAAAATTAAATTGATTTAACAACTAGAGTAACTAAACTAGAATAATAACTTTGGTGATTAAAACATGCAATGAAATTTAATTACCTCCTAGGAATTTTGTTCCACTTGGATCATGGGTACACGGATAAGAACTAGCTCATGAACATTGTTTGAGTCTATGTAGGAAAATATATTGGGTCTAAATCTCTCTTTCTCAAGGGTATTTAGAGATAAGCTAGCAACAATGTCTTGTTTCCTAACTTATTTTATTGTGAATTAATCAATTTTCCTCTTAGGTTAATTATGAACTCTCATCCTATAATTAACCTAATATGCATTTCTCTACGATCTAACATAATTAGGCGTCTAAGTCTAATCATGCCAACAATAATCCTTTATTAAGGTATTTAATCAATAAATTCAGAAACACAAGCATAAATCATCAAACAATATTCATTCATCAAGAAAATCACATACTCATAATCCAAGCTTCACTAATTCCTAAGAGGTAATAGGAAAATAGCTACTCAACATCATAAAAAGCATAAATAGAGAGAAATAGAGAAAATCCATGTTCATGGTGGAAATGAGCTCAAGTTGATATAATCCCAAAAAGAGAGGGGAAATAAGAAAACTAGCTAAATCTGATTCTAAAAATGAAATCTACTAAGAAAATTGAAGACAACCCTAGAATTAATCTAAAATCTATGAAGAAATGAAGTTGGAGGAGCTTATGAAGAAGATGAAGATGGCTCCCCTCTCCTCTGCGTGTTGTGCTGCTCCCTGCTCCTCTTCTCCTCACCAAAAAGTGTCGTATCAATTGTAGATTTTAGGTTTTAAAATTCTCAAATAGATGGACGGCTGAGATTAAATCTAATTTTTAGCGCCCAGCCATTATCATGGCTGAAAGTGCTGTCTGGCGTTCTCAACTATGGCTTGGCCATGGCTCGGATGCTCTCTGTTGTTTCCAGCCATGGCTTGCCTATGGCTGTAATGCTCTCTGTTGATTCTAGCCATGGCTAGTCCATGGCAGGGGTGCTCTCTGTCGATTCCAACCATAGCCAGGCCATGGCTCCAGCAGCAGACTTCCTTCTTTAAGCTTGCTTTAACCTCCAAGTTTCTTCTTTTTGACAATTAGGCCCAAATTTGTCACAATCTGCCAAAATATGATTATTTCTAAGGAAACCTTACCTAAATACTCTTTAAAATTCCTACAAATGCATGTTATGTAAAGACATATCATGCTCTCATCAATTAGCTCTATCTCCTCATCGACGCCCATGCACAAGCTTTTGATGCTGGAGCCCGTCGCTCTGGTGGCCGCCAGCCCCGACGGCACACACCTGTTCGCCGGCGGAATCTTTGGCATAATCTACTCTTTACGTGTACTTTACCCATTGGTCTCAGATTAGTCCCTTTACTTTAATAAATTATACACCGTTGGTCCTTTTGTTAGATTTTCCGTTAAAATCACTGCTATCACTACAAAATTACCTAAATATCCCTATCTAATATTTAATGTAACCCTTGAATCGATTGGAGATGGAAGGAGGTTGGCGAGGTAAGTCCGAGCATGTTGGCGGAGGAGCAAAACTCGGTCCTCCAAGATCGAGCTGGAGGCGGCAAGGGCGGAGAAGATAACGAGAGCGGGTTTTGGAGCAAGTAAGGAAAAGATGGTTTTGGGGAACGTTGGAGGCAATTTTTGGAGCAAGAGGTCTTGGAGAATTTCAGTTCAGATGGTTAAGTGGATTTTACAGAAGATTTGATGGTGATTCTAGCGTAGGAGGCTGACGAACTGGGAACGACGGAAGCAATTTTTGGAATTGAAAGGGGCTGAGCTCGATTCTTTCCGGTTCTGATCGTGAGCAAGAGGAATGAGTGGGAAGAGGTCCGATTTGGGTGGGAGACAGCAACCACTAGCGAAGGTTAGACTCGAATTACAGCAACAGGAGGCGAGGACTCGTCAAATTCGATTACAGATGCAGATTTTCAGGAGGGAGAAAATCGATCTCAGATTCGCGCTCCTCCTCTACCTCACTACAAAACCATCACCGGCGGGTGGGTGACGATGATGGCGGTGATATGTTTAGATTTAGAGATTCATAGCATGATATGTTTCCCATAATCATGTCTCTCAACTTTCACAAAGAAGAAAGAGGAGAAGAAAGAAGAAAGAGGACGAAGTAGAGACAGAAGGCGTACCTTGCACCCTTGAAGAACATCGTAAGGATATTTTATCCTTGCTCCAAACGTATGCTCCAAATCTTCCGATTGAATCTTCAAGCCTTCAAATTGCTTGATGAGGGCAGATTGCATGTGATGGAATGAGGTTGTCTTGTGTTAAAGAGACACAAAATAGTTTCACCCGAAATGCTCTAGGAATGCTTGAATATTTCGGCAAGAGAGAAGGAAAGGAGAAGTTTCGGATTCTTAAGTGTGTTGTGTTGTGGCCAAATCATCTATTTATAGATGATCTAGGGAGTTACTAGGAAGGAGTGGTTACTCCCTCCTTGTACACTCCCTTGTCCAAATGCTAAGTAACTCCTCTTTTAGGCGAAGGGGTGTCTTCCCTTGAGGTGCCTCTTCGCCAATTTTAGGCTCCCATGGTCGAAAATCTCTTGGTAACTTCCAAGAGATGTGCACACATGCAATAGGGTGCATACACCATGCACCTCGATTGCCAAAGTCATGTCCTTTTACCAAAATACCCTTATTTTGTATAAAAGGATGCTAGTAAGTAGTTACTACTCATGAAACATCACAAATGTTCCATATAGCCACAATTCACATAGTTGAATTCCATAGAACTCATTTCAGCTCACTTTGAGCTGAAAACTCACTTCTCCATTTGAGATGAGCTCAAACATCACCTCAAAAGTACTTGGTGCGTGTAGCGACGGGGTTTTCGACGGGAGTCGCCACCAATCTGTTTGAGTTAGGTCGATTGGAAACCTAAACTGGTCTACGAGAAAACTCGAAAGTCCGTTAGTCAATTACGTACAAAAATACAGTAATTTTCATACGCCCAAAAATTGGTACCACAGGTTAATTTCTGTTTTAGCAAGATCGACGAACCGGTGGTCGTGCAGAGCTAAAACGGAAGGTTCTCAATCGATAGTTGATGCGAGGGGGCGATGGTCACAGCAGGCCTATCTCAACCGAATGAATTCCAGCGTGAAGGTGAATTGGAGGCCGGAAAATGGCCGATGAAGATCGATGGTCGTGCAGCTGGGACTCAAACGTCTGATGGCGAATTGATTTGGCAGCAACTAAATCAGCGATGCGGATTCTCGAACTTGCGACGGCCGAGATCGAAGCTGGAACCGGACGACCGAAACGTCGACGGAATGACTCCTGATGAACCGAAACGAGCTAGGCAAGTCTGGAGCTAGCACGGACACTTCCGAAACGGGAAAACGCCCAAAATTTCTTTGCGGATTGTTGAGTTTTTCACGATTCCAGTTGCTGTGATTTTTCGTTTTTCTGAATGTCTGTGTGTCGTGTCCTATTCTTCAGCTCTGCTCATGATGATTTATAGCAGGGATTTGGAGCTGTTCCCTCCTCCACGACGTCACCAACCGTCCGATCGTGCGAGGATGGGAGCGTGAATCAGCTCCGAAAATGTCACCGGTGAACTTTCGACCTCCACGACGCTCCTGCAACCAGAAAAGAGAAAGTGGGAAAACCATTAGTTTAGCCCACAACTTTGTAAATCGTTCAATGTAGTCCCTAGCTTTCCCAACCTTTCGATTTTATCACTAATGAGCTATTCCTTTTCAATTAGTCGCTTAAGTCCTCGCATAATACATTTTTTTAAACTTCGGGGAAAAATTTGAGTGTCAACAGCTGCCCCCCTTTGCATGATTTATGAGAAATGAAGCGTGCAAAGCAAATTGGCCCAAATTTTGTCCTGCGAATAACAAAAACCTTTTCGTTATTCGTGAAGAAAAGAAACCTTTCTTTTCTTCGCCTCAATAAGAACCTTCATATTGAGTTGAATAGCGGAAACCTTCCCGCTATTCGAGGCTAAGGAACCTTCCTTACCTCAAAGCTTTGAGGTCGAGAACCTTCTCGTTTCCTCTAATAAAGACGACAAATGAAGCCAGGGAACCTTCTATGCTTCTCTCAATAAGAACCTTCCTATTGAGTTGAATAGTGGAAACCTTCCCGCTACTCGAGGTTAAGGAACCTTCCTTACCTCAAAAGATGTGAAAAATGTAGAAGTTTGACAAAATGATTAAACTTCCCAAAATGAGAAATTCCACAAAACAGTGAATTTCTTAAAATAAATGAAAGTTTGACAAAACGACTAAACTTTCAAAAATGACAATAACATGAGCCTTCTTACCATCCTGCATTGCAAGAGAAACTTTTCTATGTGAGAATAGATTAAGGAACTTTCCTTACTTGTCTTGATGAAAACCTTGGCTAATCCTGGTTGATATTTTCCAATGAAAAGAGTGGTATGAACTCTATTACAACTAAAGGGTAGAAAGCTTTGCCTCGTGAGGAACCTTCTTTCCGTTTGGCGGAATTATTCTCCTTATTGATATCCTCAATCTTGAAACCTAACTTTGTGTGCTCTTTGAAAACTGTCTTTGAGAATGAATGATGACAAAGTGCATGATACATGATGCATGACTTTGAAAATGATTGATGCCTGGAGTGGCTTACCACAATGCCTTTATATGAAAACAAATGATGCATGATAGATGCATGAGTCTTACCTTCAACCTGCATCCTGAATCAGTTCCACTGCCTATCCTTAGGTTTTCCTCATGGCTTTCCATATATCTTGTGAAGAGGTCCAAGTGCTCTTTTAGGTTCCATCAACTCTTTAAAAAAATCCTTTCCTTGTGAAGATAAAATCACTCTCGCTTGATTTGCATATTTCGTGATGATTATTCCAAAAGGAACTTCAAGTCAAATGTCTCTTCTAAGTTCAAGCACATTAATCCACAATAAGTCAGCTTCAAAGTGGTTGTCGTCAATTTGCAGAGCTTGACAAAATATCTTGTGACTTTGTAAAACCGACCTTTTATTCTTCTCCCTTTCAAGTCAGATAACAAAATGTGTATGATCAAAAGAAGGAAAAAGATTGTCGATATCTTGTGACACTGATTTGGTGAAGAACGAATCCAACGTGAATGATTTTTTCGTTTTAGGCAAATGACGTCTGATATGAAAAGGGCTCAATGGAAAAAGGATATCTTTGAAAAAAACTTGATGGTGCTAGTCTCGAAATCATTGTCATACCGAATAGAAAAGATCTCAAAATGTTACCCCTAACTCTCGTGATCATGTGAAGCTTCTTGGAAAAATGGATTATCTTGCCCGAGATTCTCTTCTTGTTCTTGCGGTGGTTTGGCTGGTAACAGTGCTTGAGTCATGCCTTCCTTCTAAACCGCCTTTGCGGGTTTTCGGTTTAGATTTCATGACTCACCATTCCTCTTTTTTCTTTTCTTTTCTTTTTTTTTTCTTTTTCTTTCTTTTCTTTTTTTTTTTTTTTGGGTCGGACCTTGTTTGACTTGCGTTTTTAGTCATTTTCATGCGGCGTAAATAGTTGTTGCTACCTAGGCCTGATTACTTCGACTAAAATGCAAAGACAAATGGCTACTAGCGCTACTCATAATTTCAACTCTTTTCAAGCTAAAGACAATGGAGTAGAATTTACTTTGACCATTTTCCTTATCTCAAATGTTTTCTCCTTATGCCCCCATTTTCGGATAATGAGGTTCTTTCCTTTGAAGGAATCTTTGTGATGAATGGAAAGTCTGTGGTTGAAAAGAGCTTTCCGAAGGTTTGTTTGGCCGACCCCTTTTTGTAGGTGACACTTCTCTGAAAAAATGAACTTCACAATAAAAGTTAAAGTGCCACACTGAAATCACTTCCATTAGATTTGACAATGTTTTCGACAAAAACACCACCATCAAGTCTTTGTTTTAGGCTTATGAGTGACATTTCCACAAGAATGCAAGTACTGGTAAAAATGAATTAGAATGATCATAGCACACATCTTGCGTTTTCCTCGTTCAAAGGAAGAGAATAACAAACATCGATTGTGACAAAGATGAAAGCCAGAATTAAAGAAGACATGAGTGACTTTGACAAGATCTCAACGACGACAAAAACCACTTCAAACGCGTTCCTACGAAAATAAATGTGCCCAAACTTAAAGATCAACTTGACTTAAAAAGACTTGAATCGGTTGCTCTCCTCGGGATTCATCGGTGAAATGAAGCATCTTCGACTCGAGTAATTGCTGCACTTTTCTCTTCAACGCATAACAATTCTCCAAAGAATGTTCGAAACTCCTCTATGGTAATGACATATAGCTTTTTCATCATACCATTTAGGATAAGGAGGTTGAATTTGCTTGGCTGGTATAGGTTCTATCAAGTGTCCTCCAAGCAGCTTGTGATACAGCTCTGTGTATGAAACTGGGATTGGATCAAACTTTTCACTCTTCTTTACGGTTGTCCCCTGTACTCTTTGGCCTGTTCCTCCAGATGATGGTGTTGAATGTTGACCATCCGTTGAGACATTCTGTATGCTCATCCGCTTTCCATCATTATTTGAAAACTCCGATATCTTCCCAGTCCTGATGCCATACTCAATACGTTCTCCAGACAGTACGACATCTGAAAAGCTGTTTGTGGAGTTGCCAATGAGCTTATCATAAAAAGGAAACTTTAAAGTTTGAATAAACATGGTAACCATTTCCTTTTCTGTCATGGGCGGTTGGACTTGTGCAGCTAAATTCCTCCACCTGTGGGCATACTCCTTAAATGTCTCTTGGTTTCTCTTCTCCAGGTTTTGCAAGGTTTGTCGATCTGGCGCTAGGTCCGTGATATGTCGGTAATTATTCACGAAGGCATGAGCAAGATCGCTCCATGTCTTGATTGCCTTAGAACCCAAACTGAGGTACCACTGCAAAGGGGATCTGATCAGGCTGTCTTGGAAAAGAGCTATCCAGACTCTCTCGTCTTTCGAGAGCGGTTGAATTTTCCTCAAGAATAATGTCAGATGAGTCACCGGACAAGTAGTTCCGTCATATTTGCTGAACTCTGGGATCTTGAAATCAGCCGGAATGTTGACGTCTGGGACCAGACAGAGATCGTCCACATTAAAAGAACCCAGGAGAGTTCCTCCTTCGACAGCTCGCAACCTCTTTTCCAATGTCTCGAACTTTTGCTCTTCCTTTTCTTTATTCTTCCCATCTCCCGACTCAACTCGTGCCTGCGAAGTTCCCTCGTCGTCTTTGTTCTTTGTTGGAGTGAATCCGGGTGGGGTGTCAGAATCATCTCGGGATAATCCTTGAGGCCCTTTCGCTCTGATAAATTCCATCAGGTGACCAAATTGCTCGGCGATGGTGTTAACCTTGCTCTCCAATTCCAAGAAACGTCCTTCCATGTTTTCCATCACTTGCTTTGTTCGAGATCGTGTGTTATATCGGTATTGAGTTCCAATCTTGCTTGTTTCCGAAAACAAATTAAATGCATGCTTATGAGTGATATGATATGTTATATGAAGATGGCATGTGGAGTGACATAAGAACAGACAGGTTAGCGAAGATAACAACATGTTCAATAGTACAGATTATATTTACCGGGTGACATAAGGTGGGTAGGAATCCTAAAGTCGAGCTCTTGGTTGGATATAGGGCCATTACATGCGAGAATGGTATATCAAAAGGCTTAGGGTGGTTCCCGGATCCCATCGTTGAAAAGCGACGCCCAATCCTTACCCACGACGGACACATAAGGAATGGATTAATCCGGGTCGTAGGTTTTCATGAACCCATGCGGGAATATTAATCTCACGGGATTAGCACTGCTTCCCTACTAGGAAACGGTGAAGGCTTGGAGAGTAAAATCTCACAAAATAATATTCCGCTATGAAAGAGATTGGTTTTGGTGGAGCTCGGGTAGAGAACTCCATGTCATGTATGTCACAAAATAATATAACATGTAAAAAGGATCAAGGCAAAAATAAAATAAAAATCAAGTGAAGAGAAAATAAAATAAACCCTTTGATGTGGCCAGACTGTCCCCAGCGGAGTCGCCAGCTGTAGCGACGGGGTTTTCGACGGGAGTCGCCACCAATCTTTTTGTGGTAGGTCGATTGGAAACCTAAACTGGTCTACGAGAAAACTCGAAAGTCCGTTAATCACGTACAAAAATACAGTAATTTTCATACGCCCGAAAATTGGTACCACAGGTTAATTTCTGTTTTCAATTCACTTGATTTAATTTTATTAGACAAGGTGTGAAATTAAATAAATAAGTGAGACACAAACAAACAATTTAATCAAAGTACAATTAATTAATAAAAAGGTATATGTACGAAAATATTCATATGAAAAATAAACAAAATAAACAAAAATTTAAACATTTCGCACACATCACAACATTCCCGATTCAAGAAGTTCAATGAAATGTAGAAAGCCATACCATTAGTCTCAAAGTCATTAACCATTGATGAGGGTGCCTTAACTGTCATACATCCAAGTATCAACACTTAAATGAAACTAAGTATGAAGTTCAATGACAAAGGTGAGTATACCTAACCCAACCTGTAGCTTCTCTCCCAAATTGCCGAGTTGCGTCTTTGCTTCTGCGGTTGTTCGTGATGAAGATTCTAAACGGGCAAGGGCGGTAGATGCGTTCTCCGACGTTGATCGATCGGGCGAGATCGAAGAACGGGATGTCATGAGGAGCTGAAACGGAAAGTCCTCAATCTGTAGGCATTGCGAGGGGCGAGGGTCACGCAGGGCCTATCTCAAGCAACGAGTTCCGGCGTGAGAAGGCGGGTGGAGGCCGGAAAATGGCCGATGAAGATCGGTGGTCGTCTTCTTTGGGACTCAAACGTCCGATGGCGAATTAATTTGGCAGCAACTAGACCGAAACGTCCGATCTCGAATTCGCGACGGCCGAGATCGAAGATGGAATCGGACGACCGAAACGACGGCGGGACGACTCCTGATGAGCCGAAACGAGCTAAGCAAGCCTGGAGCTAGCACTGACACTTACGAATCGGAAAAGCGCCCAAAATTTCTTTGCGGATTGTTGAGTTTTTTTTGCACGATTTCTGTTGATTGCTTTCGTTTTTGAGTGTTTTTGATTGTGTGTTTGCTTGATTCGCACTTGATGATTTATAGCGAGGATTTGGAGCGGTTCCCTCCTCCACGACATTGCCAACCGTCCGATCGTGCAAGGATGGGAGCGTGAATCAGCTCCGAAAACGTCGCCGGTGAAATGCGTCCTCCACGACGTCTCTGCAACAAGAAAACGAGAAAGTGGGCAAACCATTGAATTAACCCCTAACTTTGTGCAACATTCACTTCAGTGCCCAATGTTTAACTGATTTTTAAATTAACCCCTAGTTTTCCAATTTCACCACTAATGACCCATTTCTTTCATAATTAATCACTTGAGCCCTTTCTGACATACTTTTAAAAACTCAGGGCAAAATTTGAGTGTCAACAAAGCGCTAAGAATTCCAACAATATGGACTCGTCCTGCTGGTTTTTTTTGAACAAGGTGAGGTTGGAGGTGGAGATGACGGTGGCCATGGAGAAACTGGTCAGGAAGGGCGTTGAAGTTGATGATGATGATGATGATGATGATGATGATGATGATGAGGCAGGTGCAGCAGGAGCTTTAAAAGTTAGGAGAGAGTTTAAAGTGAGGGTTTAAAGTTTGGGTTTAAAGTGAACTTTTATTAAAAGTTCAATGATCAGATTTCAATTAAAAACGTAAATAGGCTAATATAGAAGGGGTAATTACGTAAAAACAACGTAGATAACGGAAAATCTAACAGAAAGACTGGTTTAGGACAAATATTAAAGCTAAGGGACGAATTTGAGACGAATTCTTAAAAGCGAGCGAAATTAGGATACGCATTAAAGCTAATGGACTGTACGTGTATTTTACCGTATATAGCATTCATAACCATGATTGAGTCTAACTCCGATAAAAGCTACTTCTATCTGATATATATTTTTCATTAAGTTAACAATAGTTTTAATTTTTTATATTTTTTATGTCTAGTAAAATGTATCACATTTGTTGGGTCGATATAACAAACTATTTGTCATTTATATGCAAAATTTATAGTTTTCTATATGAACATGCAAGAAAAAATTCACCAACAGTTCTTAGTATTTGGTATGGACTTTTATAATCGACCAAATCATTTATTCGGTTGGGTATGAGAGTAATTAACTATTTTGTGAGTATTTTCCTTAATTTTATTCATTTTGACAATCCATCATATATATTGTAGAATTCACAAAATAGTTAATTAAAATACATATATATTTAGTCCTTCGACTGTTAAATATTTATAATTTGACCCCATAAAACTACAAGTTTAGTTCCTACATTCTTGTAAAATTTACAAATAATCTCAATAAAATATTAAAATCCTTCACCAAATAATTAGACACGAACCAAATATGAAGGATTTTTAATTAATCTATAGATTTCTACTGTTCACCATGCATACTTTCTATATTTTTACACATATGCTTAGATACTACGAACAAAACGCACAAATTATATATCTAAGGGAGCTTAGTGCTGTTTCTAGTTTTTCCCTTGGCCTCAAGTCTCATAATTCTTCGCTCCATCTGTGAATGAAATTGGAAAGAAAAAGGGTAAAAAATGTGGCATCATTGTACTAAACAAAATATATACGTACGTAGTTCCTGAAATAATAAATAATAAATAATAAATAATATATATATATATATATATATATATATATATATATATATATGTTAAATACCTGAATAAGGGCTTCCAACTTGTTCTTTGTGTGTTCAAATTCGCTCTTTGTCCAACCTAGAGCTCTGAAGAAACTGATCTCCCAATATTTTGTTAGAATATATATATATATATATATATATATATATATATATATATATATATATAATATATATATATATATATATATATATATATATATATATATATATATGAAGCAAAGACATGGAATTGTCATGCACGAGTAACATTTATGTAGGAGATACCCATAAATATCTTTTGGGTTGATGGTGTATTTTTAATAAAATGTTTTTATAGTGCCGTAAAAATATTTCAATTTTTCACTAACATTTTTTTTTATAAAAAATGACTTGTATTGTAGAGTTCAGATTCACTAATTAATCATTCAAAAATGATCCAATCGTTTATTGAGCTCTACCTTTAAATAAAGATTGAAAGATCATGATATTTTTTCTAAAACTAATTGAGATGGATAATTAAAATATAAATTTGCAGAAAAAACGAAAGTAATATATTGTTTTCATACTTATTCTTGTTCGCCTGATTGCATGCTCGCCTTAGACTTAGACATGCAACTCTCACATGTTCGACACCTATTCTGTAAGAAAGAGAAAAAAAAATAGAAGAAGAAGAAGAAAAGACAAGAATATAAGATTATAAATTACTATATTAAATGAAAAAAAAACAAAATAGGAGGGGAATTACATACAGTTTTTCCAAAAATTACTCTTTTATATATGTAATTACGTACGTTCCATGATTTCAAATAAGATGAAATTGATATTTTTATTTTTCACTCTGTTTTTTATAAATCGAGGAAGAGACTTTGCTTTGTGGGATCCTCACTCTCAGGATCCCTTCTCCAATAAAAAAAAAATCTATATATACCGCGAACTCCTCTCCTCTATTTGAGCAACCAATAAAGCCAACTTGGAAAATTCAACAGCACAGTGATCGCTGCAAAATTATAAACAAAAAGCTCGTCAAAACTACTCAGTTAAAACACTTTATTCACTTGCTAGCATCTTGAAACAAAAAGAAAAATACTAGGATTGTAACAAAAAGAAAAATACTAGGATTTTAAATGAAAAAGGATATAGATTAGTACCAGATTTTTTTTAAAAAAGAATTAATGTATAATGGTGAAATGAGCATGTATAGTTTTTACTATTTAACTCTTTTTGAGAGAATATTAAATACCTTGTTATCAAATAGTCCACTGAATTATGTTAACTCATGCACTTTAGTCCCTAAATTATAAAATGTGTCAACTCAGTCCCTTGACTATGTAAGTTCAAGCACTTTAGTCCATTGACCCAATAACTCGCTCAACGGAACTCTTATAACATCGTTAGTTTTTTTTGACAGATGACCTATTTGTAAGAATTTAAAACATTAGGTTGCAAATGCTTAAGTTCCAAACTTCAAGAGACTATAGTGGACAGCCCTCCTGCTCTGCCCAACCCGACCCACCCACCCCAAAACCCAAACTGTTTGTTCCTCAATCAGTGCGTTGTAGCTGGGCGACCCGGCGGCAAGGACCTCGCAGAGGCAGGCTGGGTATGGCGACGAGAGAATGTATGGACGCGCGGGGGTACGACTTGAACCAGTGGACGCGACTAACTTGTGGGTAGCTCGAACAATGTCGCCGGGAGGATGATATTTTTGAGGGAGATGATATTTTTGTTAGAACTGATAGATTTAAGGTCTTGGGCATAGATTAGAAAAATCTAGGATCATAACATTTTCCTATGATCAACTAATATTGATACGGTTAAATGAGTAAAGTGCTTGATGGTAGGGCTGTAAATGAGTCAAGCCGTTATCGAACTTAATCGAGTTCGAACTCGGCTCGTGTGTTATTGAACAATGCATAATCGAGCTTCGAGCTGTTCGAGCTGAGCCAAGTTCAATTCGATTGGTTATCGAGCTATCGAGCAATACATACTAAAAAGAACCTAGGATAATTCATATGTAAATAATTAAAGTAGTAGGACCTAATTTACTACAACTATAAAGTATAATGAGTAATTTGAAAGTAGTACGATTTAGTTGACTAAAATTATAAAGCACCAAGACTAAAATTACAAAGTATCATATTTCGAGGAACTATCGAGCCGAACTCGAGCGTAGTTTAAATAATTATTGACACGTCTCGAGCAGCTCGCTAGCAATCGAGTCGAACTCGAGCAGAGTTCGAGCCCGTATCATGAAGGCTAGTCGAGCTATCGAGTCGAACTCGAGCTCGATCAAAAACTTTCGAGCCGAGCACAGTTCGAGCTCGGCTAAGCTCGTTTATAGCCCTACTGACGGTGTTTAGTTGAGGGACTGAGTTAACACGTTTTATAGTTTAGGGATAAAGTGATTGAGTCAACATAATTAGGGAACTATTTGATAATAAAGCTAATAATAAATATAGTTAAATATATACATCATACATGTTTTCAATTTCTGATAATAGTGATTCCACACAAGTGAAATACCCATCAACGGTTTGGATGAAAGATTCCGAACCGAACTCAGAAGCTTTCAACTCCTGAATTCGGGAGAAATTTTCATTTAAGATCCCCGTAAATGAAAAAAGTTCCATTTGAGGTTCTAAATCCCAAAACGTGACTAAACCAACAAACAAAAACTAGAAGATCAGAAAGTAGGTAACAAGATTGTGTCATTACCTCATTGAAGAGTGACTGTTGATATTGTTCTAGCAATCCTCTAACAATTGACAAAGCCATTAAATTGGTACAACCAGGTTTGAAAAGAAAATTAAAATTACCTTTGATGAAGTGATGAAATATGGTTAATTTTCAAGGAGAGATGGTTAATGGAAGTCCTTAGCCTTATTATAATGTGAAAGATTCGAGGAAAACAAGTCCAAAAATTGATAAGCTCTAAAAAATGGAATTAATTACAGTTATTCCCTTGAATTATTGTAAATACTACACTAATTTCTTCATATTTACAGATTTGCAAGTTTGCAGCCTTGGTATGTAAGAGTCTATCGCTAAAAACATATCTGTCTATGAAAGTCGGTCCTTTATGAAAAAAATCCGATCTCTTTGAATATTCATGAAAGTTTGATGGTTATTTTGAGGCAACCGAGTAAAAAGAATAAAAAGTAAAGATGTAAATGCTAAATCCATTCTTAATTGCAGCCAGATATACTCAGATTTCGTTCACACACATTTTTCAAACAACTGATGATGACAAGTTCAAATACATCTCTTTCGATAATTAAATTAATTACAATAAAGGGAGGAGATCTTGGGATGATAAAACTTAATATTACAATCACCGGTAACCATAATGGCGCAATTGCAGAAATACAAGTAACGCGTCCATATTTATAAGATCACAATATGCAGGAGCCCCTAGCGAAATGGGCTAAGGGGTTTAAAGATCCTCACCCTCGTAATAGAAAAACTCTCATTCCCTCGCAATTAAAGAGCCGATGAGATGGATGTATCTTTTTTTATTTTTGAACAAACAAATAAGACTTATTTTATTAATGAAAAATCATTACAAAATAAGTCAAGTACGACGAACTAAACTAGCGCAGTTGATGGTGCAGTAGGCTTTACTGCGGCCATAGCTGCAGTAAGTCACTTTTTAGGGTTTCTTCACCTGCCGCATCCTTCATTTTTTCTATCTTCTTCCATCTTCTCCTTCATCTTCATCTCAAACTTCTTCTTCTTCTTCTTCTTTCACTTTATGTCTTCTCTCTCCTATCTTCTTCTTCTTCCATCTTCTTCTTCTTCTGCTTCTTCCATCTTCTTCTTCTTCTTCTTCTTCTTCTTCTTCTTCTTCTTCTTCTTCTTCGCTGCCGACGCCGCTCCCACCTCAGCACCACCGCTCTATCGACGTCACTTTCTCACTCTCACGACCGCCGCTTGCTCACCACCATCACTGATTTTTGGGTTGGTGGATGGATCCGGATGAATAAAATTCATCCGGATTCATCCACTTTTTTAATTAATAAATTCGTTTACTACGGCCATGGTCGGAGTAAGACCGTAGTAAATCGCGAGCGCTACCGCATGAAGCTTTTATCGCGCCATTATTTATCAAGGGAAACATGCGGCCTCTCTCGCAGTAGCTACTACGGCTCTACTGCGGGTTTGTCCACAGTAACCCATGTTCTCTCTACGTAGTGCAATAACAAGACCACGTGATCACTAATGGAACTAAACAGAAAAAAAGTATTATATAACCGACAGAAAAAGATAACCGAGGGTCCAAAGAAAGAACAATAAAATCAAAACCAAAAGCAACAAAGTATGAAATAACAAATTAAAACTAAAAGCCCTCGCATAGCTGAAAAATGGACAACGATCCATCATGGACCATAGTCCGGCTCGAGTCCCCGACTCGATGAGACCGAGCTCCAAAGCCGCAACCACCATCCTCGAAATGCACGGACGTTTCTTTGTGAGCCCCGACCCCAGCCCCACCGGACAGCGATCCACCACCTCCATTGCAACCATAGATAAACGAGGATGTCCCCTTCCAAGTGGCCCTATGTCCCATGCCAAAAAAGAGTATTGCAGAAGCAATACTCCCGAACAAACGAGTACACCACCGCCCACCATCCCGATCAAACAAGTACACCACCGCCCACTATCCTGGGCAGCATCAAATAGGAGTCATCCTAAATGTTAATACATCCTCGACAATTACATATATAGGAGAACAGGGGCTCTCAACTTAACTATGATATTCCGTACTTAAGTGGATCTTTCTATAACTGATATTATTTCTTTAACATTTTAATAGATGAAGTCAAATAATCTGAATGCAAATTATAGATTAATGTCTGTAATTTCAATTAAACGTATTTTTCTGGAATTGTTTTGATGATTTTTTTTAATAATAATTTGAGTTTACCACAATATTGAAAAAGAATAGTACAAGTATAAGTTCTAGTGATCTTCATATTTTGTCTGCAACCCCAATAGATGAAATAAGAATATTAAGTATCAAATCAAAAGTTGCCACACGAACAAATTAAATACTTATTCAGTTCCTTAAAACTTATTACATTTTCTTTTTGGTTGTCCCACTAAAAAATGTTACCCCTCCGTCCTATAAAGATTGTTATGTTTGACTTTGATGTTTCAAATTGCAAGATTGTTGTGTTTGACTTTGATGTTTCAAATTGTAGTGTTTGAGTTTGACTCAAAATTTTACTAAGATAAATAGTGGAGAAAATATAAAAAAAGTATATCCTGAAAAGTTTAGATTGCATATTATTTAAAACATATGGATCATTTAACTTTACATGTCCGAATTCATAAAAATAAACCGTAGATTAATTACTGTGAAAACAACAAAAAAACTGCAATCTTTATGGGATAGAGGGAGTATTTTTATCTTATACGCATATTTTACCTTTTTACCCTCAAATCAACACACATTCTTAATCTATGTACAAAAATTGCATGGTAAAGGTATGGAAGGGGCTATTAGAACCCATGAAATTAGATTTAGAAAAATATCACTCCCTTTATCTCAAAAAGAATGCTCTATTTCTTTTTAGTATTTAATCTACGAATTTGTTTCTCTGACTTTTTGATATTGAAAGTGCAAACAATTATATGCAAATGATAAATAAATATTTACAATTTATAATACATTTTTTCTAAATTTTTTAAAGATAATTCTTTATAGCAATAATTTAAGTTAAACACAACATCAAAAATCAAACATAATATATATATTTTTTGTGGACGGTGGGAGTCCCAAAAAGAATTGAAGTAATAGGTTTCACGTCTAGTCATTAATCTGTATTGAGTCATTTGGTTGGATTTAAGTCAATTTGCTTAAGTCAATGACTTAAGTCCAAATTAATAAATTAAATGAATTTTCTTTTACAATATGCCAAAATACAGATCAGTACCTTGAACTATAATAATATGGACGATTAAGAGCCTCAATAAAAAACAGTGTAGATAAGGGTCTGAATTATAGTGATTTGGAACAAAAATCATTTATCTTTTCTTTTTTGTTGGGAGAGGACAATTTCATTAAATATCATAAAAAATCTGGTACATAGCCAATGTGGTCAGGCCAAGAGGTTCAACCCAGGTGAGATAGACCATGTCTAGCGATAGAATGAGCAACAATATTTGCCTTTCTAGGAACCAAAGAGATTAAACAATGTTCTAATAAGACAATTGTCTTAGTAGGAGGGTGCGGATGCGGAGTAGTTACTTCTTTTATTTCTTCTCATTCCTACTCCATGTCTCTTCTATGCATCTAGAGTTATTTCTTTATCTAAAATTAAAGTTGGGACAAACCACTCAGAATTTTACATTGGTTATGGTTTGTCTAATTCTTTTATACCACATTTTTTTGTATTTTTCTTCTCTCTTCTTGGGTATAACTATCAGCTAGCCATTTTCTTTTTATTTCATTTTCCTCGATCCGAAATCATTTCTTGGATTGTTATATATAGTATATTTTAAATGGTTCTCTCAAAGATATTTATCTCTCGATGGCCGTCACCCAATTATCTGAAAAGGCTGTAGGCGATATACGGCCCAATACAATGGCCCCATTAAAAAACCCAAGTACTAAGAACTAAAACCGGATGAAACAATGACATTCCCACATTCCCGGACCTAATAAAGAATTTACCCGGACAAGCCATTGGAATTCCCGGAGAAGCACTCCCGGATATACAGAACACGTGTCCAATAACGTTATATTGACTTATTACGATTTTGCCACCATTAATACTGATTATATAAGACATTTATGGCATAAGTCAAGGGGATCGATCTCTTTCAGTCACTTCATTGACAAGAACAAGAGCACTAAAAACTCAACCCCCATTCCTCGAATTCCGAGAATCGCGCAACGCACTAATCCCAATGGCATCAAGCAATGTTAACACACGTCAACTACGCAGACACGTGGCGGCTGCCCAAACAGACCCGCCACCAATCTCAAAATCTGAGAAACTAATTCTATCATCCTCAACTGATTTGGATGACTTTCCCTCTTCTATTTTAATGGTGTCAATTTTATAAATTGGATGGGAAACTTGTTCTACCAATTGTCTAACTCCACTAATAGATTTTTCATATTCTAGTTCTGACACATGTGAACATGATGCCCTTGTTGGAACTCTAGGAGGTTTTTCTGATAAATTAATCATTCTAGTTATTCTGTCTTTTTCAAATTTTGTCTCAACTTTTCCGTTTTCAAATTCTATTATTCTTTCTACTTCTGTTGTTCTTAATGGCTTAACTGATTATTCATTATGCATTACTCATCTTTCAGGTATAAAAATTCAGTATGACCATATTCATAGGTGAAGCTAGTGGCCTATTTGCAACATCCAAAAACATATTTGATACGGCTAAGTAAAGATTGAGGACTGTAGTCTACTTTACCCATCACATTACCAAGCACTGCTTATATATAAAGAAGTAGCTGCTTGAGAACAAACATACAGAGACCTCTCAAACTCTTTGTATATCAATACTCTCGTTTCACTGGTAATTTGTGTCGTGTAAATGACTATGGAGTTTGGCAGTGTTTCCCAGTTTCTTCATGACAGGACGATTCTAATTACAGGTGCAACTGGTTTTCTGGCCAAAGGTACGTAAATTTTTCTGATCCATTTCCTTTATATACTCTCTTCGAAAGAATGTTGTATTTTTTTTAAAGATTAAGAAAATAGTTGAAAAGGAAGCATTTGGTCAAAAGTAAAATTGCTAACCTAAAGTTTCAAAGAATGATCGTGTGTTGTAATTAAATTCTGTTAATGTGTGGCTCAATTTCTTGGGCCAAATGGTTGCATATTTATATGTTGTTTATTTTTATATTTTCCCACGAATTTAGTTTTGCTTGAGAAGATATTGAGGACTCAACCAAATGTGAGGAAGGTCTATCTCCTTCTAAGGGCCACCGACGAAAAATCTGCCCAACAACGCTTACGTAGTGAGGTATGTGCATGATTCCATTTTTAATTTGAAATAATACTCTATCAAATCTGTTGAGATTGAAGAATTTGGTTAAGTGCGGAGAACAAGGTGAATGCAATATTTTTAATATATTCACTTTTGAATGTGCACAAAAAATAAGGTAGAAAAAGTAAAGATAAAGTGGGGATAGTTTAGTAACTTTGATAATAAGAAGTTTCCTTTTAAGGAAAGTGATCAATTTTTATGAGACATCGCAAAAAAAAAAAAAATTTGTTCAATTTTTCAGGACGTAGTGAGTATTTTACAATTTAAAATTTGTTATGTATTTATTTTAGTGGATTTCTAGTAAACTCACAAAAATAAGTTTATCAAAAAAGAAAAGAAAACCACAAAGAGAATACCCGATAAGTTTTAAATATTGGAGAGTCTGTCATAGCATGCTGAATGAATATCGGTTCATGTGTTTTTTTATATTACAATAATTTAACTTGGTAAGAAAATTTACTTTTTTAACTTTCATATTTCACAATTTTTTTATATTGTAAGATGGTACTTTAAGTAAGGAAAGAAAAGATCCATCCATGTGAACATTGGAATACTATTTCCTTTTTCATAAAAAATATTGTGCAATTTTCTTTATTAAATACTCCATAATGATATTCATAATATATAGGGTGAAACGGTTTATAGAAAAAGGAGATCCACATCAGGTGGGATGAATAATATTCTATTTTATAAACCAAACTGAAGTTGGAGAAGATAAACTGAACCGAACCAAACTGTAAAAGGTTCCTTTTTTCATGAATCAGCTTACGGATATTCGTATTTTCCCGAATACACTAAATGTATACATTTTTTTTAAGTACGAAAAAGAAGAAGATAATCCAATGCAATAATGTCGGGTTTATAAACTGGTTTGCACTAATAGCCTGTTGAGAGTAATGATCCAAGACAGGAAAGGATTCAAGAGAAGAGAAGAAGGCGTGAGCAACAAGCTAGTATCACAAGATCAAGTTAGATTACGAGTGATCTCTTACATTAATGTTAGTTATCCTAGTTACAGTAGGAGTGGGATAAATTACATGAACCACATAATTAAATTAATAAAATAATTTAACATATAAGGCTCAAGGTTTAATCAATAAAGTGTGGAAGCTTAAGCTCACTATTGGCCATAATAAGAGTTCTTGGCCATAATTTAAACATTAAAGGTGGATGATATCTTGATTCAAGTTTGGTGGTTCTTTTGTTTGTATTGTTTCTGATTTTGACTGCTGTAATTGTAGGTTGTAATGGTTCTTTTGGGGTGGTTCACTTAGGAAAAGCAGTAAAGGGTTTTAGGCATGGTGAGGATGATAATGGGATTTGGTGCTGTAAAATGAAGAACTGCTTTACTGTGTCTAAAGCTTTGAAAAACCCCCATGGAATTAATGATCAATACTGAACTGATCAATATAATCTTGCCCAGGTTTTTATCTGATCAAACTTTGGCCTATATATTCTTGTTAAATGGCCAAGTAACATGGTTTTTGTAATGACCTATGATATGTTGGAGTCTCACTGTTGCAGTTTATTTGATTTAGGAAAAATTCTTTGCTTTCTCTCAATTCGTGTAGATTCAGTGTTAAGTCTCACTGTTGCAGTTTCTTTGATTTAGGAAAAGTTCTTTGCTTTCTTTCAATTCGTGTAGATTTAGGATAAACCCAAAACCCTTGCCACTGGGGTTGACTTGACTGCATTTGAATATATATGAGATTGTAATGTTCTTTTAGTTTAATTTTGGGCTTTGCTAAGATCATGTTACTAGAAAGATTACACATTGTTCTGTTGTCTGCTAATTACTACTGCTAAAACTAAGATGAAGTATGTTGAGCATTTTTTTTTATCTACTTCACAGAATCATATTAGCCTGCGTAACCAAGAGATGCAGCTTAATCCCATGTCATCATCTACTACATAGAGTGCTAAGATCAGTAGGATCGATTAAAAACTAGTAGTAAATTATATGAATGGAATGAAACTAGAAAAGAGAAGGTTAGATATGCTTACAAATAATTAGTGGAGATGATGATGAGTTCTGGTGGGAGGAAGAATGAATGTTCACTCAACCTCACATTTGTGATTTATGTTATGTAAATAGTGAAAGGTTATTGATTAATTGGTTACAAGTGTAGTAATTGGGAGATGGTGATGAGATGAGATGGGAGGTTGGTTTTTCATACAGCAGTTGGTGTATAATTGTGCATGCATGCATGTACATTAATATATAGAGAGTTGATGGGTTGTAGTGGGAGCCTGGGTGGTAGAGGTCTCTCATGCAAATGTGGCAGCAGCAAGCACTGCACCATACAGTATCTGAGATGGTGTATATATACACTTTTAAATGGCTTTTTTGTGTCTTATTTTTCTAAAAGCCATTTGTGGTAAGCAGGCAGCGGCACCTAGGGCTATATATAAAAGTCAGCAGAACCTAGGGCTATATATATGTATATGTATGTATAAGTCATATTCTTCACTGAGCATTTTGTGTTCATGGATATGCTGACTAGTAGGGCCTTTGATGAATTGGGAAAAAGGAATTTAAATAACTAAATTTATTAATCATTGTGGGTTCACTGTTTAAGATGGGACAAAGACTTGCTAAAAACATGCTTAAACCTGGTCTTTCCTTTTATTGATTTATTAATGATAATGTTTATTATTGGTAATATCGAATTTCCTTTGCTTTCTGTGATTCTCTGCTGCCGTAAAAAAATGTTGTGATTATAGGGTTTTGGGGTTTTTTTTTATATCTTCAAACATGAATTTCATCCTGTTTTCTGCCTCATGCAGGGATATGGCAGTCCAGAAAAGGCAACCGTTAAAACTTTCTACAAACCTCTTCAAAATCACTAAACTTAATTTTAGTGATGAGAAGACAGGTTTGCTTAGTAATTCAGTGCTTTCTGGTTTGTCTAGATTAAAGAACGGCAAGGAAAGCTCAGCAACTCTCGTACAAATGTTGGGTAGGTATTACTCCCCAGAAACACAGTCTTTTGATTTCAACAACTTTACTTCTTTAAGACTCTGCTCTAAAGAAGCTGCTAATGTCCTTGGAATGGAAGATGTGGGCTGTGATATGGACATTGAGCGGCTTCCACGAAATACGATTTTATTTTTATTACTGCAGAAAGTGGAGACGGTGCCTCCACATGAGTTTCTTCGCCACAATAAGGGCATGCTTGGATCTAGAGAAAAATAAACATATAAGCCAGTTAAATAAACCTAATTTTTACTCAAACAGAATAAAAATAAAATCGTACTTTTGATGGTGTCAGATTGCCCAAGTCCCAATCATGTAAAGCCTTCCTAGTATTCATGTACTTTTGGATGATTGGAGGCTCTTCAGTGAATATATCAGGCCGGAGGGATGATATACGTTCATATACCATTGCCTCAAATACTGGAGTGCAAGACCCAAACACGACCTGATCAGAACTTTTTGGATCAGCCATATCCGAACAATCTGATTTCACCTTTTCCAACGATTGGTAAATGCAGTTCAGAGTTGCTGCAGGCCAGTTAATATTTTCAAATAAGTCCAGATTTTCCACAAGCTGCCATAATTTACTCCTGGGATTTTTATTGGTTGAGGCAACAAGGAATTGGTCGATGAGATAATAAAGAATCAACTTCCTAAAATTCAGTTGACTCTCCTCATCTTCTACTCCCATCATTATCAATATCTTCTTTAGCTCCACTGCAGTCAACACCACACTCTTTCGTCCTCTTGAATGCTCTCCACAATATTTCTCAACTCTACTACCCATGATGGGAAATCAGTCTTCGTGGAAGCGAGCCCATATCTTCCATTCCAAGGACATTGAGCTTTAAAGCTCTTCCGAAGTGAAGCTATTGAAATCAAAAGAGTAATACCTAGCCAACATCTCTACGAGAGTTGATGAGCTTTCCTTGCCATTCTTTAATCTAGACAAACCAGAAAGCAAATTACTAAGCAAACTGTCTTCTCATCACTCAAATTAAGTTTAGTGATTTTGAAGAGGTTTGTAGAAAGTTTTAACGGTTGCCTTCTCTAGGCTGCCATATCCTGCATGAGGCAGAAAACAGGATGAAATTCATGTTTGAAGATATAAAAAACCCCAAAACCCTATAATCACAACATTTTTTTATGACTTATACATACATATACATATATATAGCCCTAGGTTCTGCTGACTTTTATATATAGGTGCCGCTATATATATATATATATATAATATGGCTTTTATATATATAAAATAAGATACAAAAAGCCATTTAAAAGTGTATATATACACCATCTCGTATATCTTGTATGGTGCAGTGCTTGCTGCTGCCACATTTGCATGAGAGACCTCTGCCACCCGGGCTCCCACTACAACCCATCAACTCTCTATATATTAATGTACATGCATGCATGCACAATTATACACCAGCTGCTGTATGAAAAATCAACCTCCCATCTCATCTCATCACCATCTCCCAATTACTACACACTTGTAACCAATTAGTCAATAACCTTTCACTATTTACAGGACATAAATCACAAATGTGGGGTTGAGTGAACATTCATTCTTCCTCCCACCAGAACTCATCATCATCTCCACTAATTATTTGTAAGCATATCTAACCTTCTCTTTTCTAGTTTCATTCCATTCATATAATTTACTACTACTTTTTAATCGATCCTACTGATCTTAGCACTCTATGTAGTAGATGATGACATGGGATTAAGCTGCATCTCTTGGTTACACAGGCTAATATGATTATGTGAAGTAGATAAAAATAAATGTTCAGCATACTTCATCTTAGTTTTAGCAGTAGTAATTAGCAGACAACAGAACAATGTGTAATCTTTCTAGTAACATGATCTTAGCAAAGCCCAAAATTAAACTAAAAGAACATTACAATCTCATATATTCAAATGCAGTCAAGTCAACCCCAGTGGCAAGGGTTTTGGGTTTATCCTGAATCTACACGAATTGAAAGAAAGCAAAGAACTTTTCCTAAATCAAATAAATTGCAACAGTGAGACTCAACACTGAATCTACACGAATTGAGAGAAAGCAAAGAACTTTTCCTAAATCAAATAAACTGCAACAGTGAGACTCAACATAACATAGGTCATTACAAAAACCCCATCCTCCCCATGCATCAATCATCTGCCACAATCACAATACATCCTTTAGAAAATTATCTATATACTTAATCCAAAAAGTTGCAAGCTTATTTTAACAACTTCTACATTGATATGCAAGCAAAAAGGTAACATAGGAATAAGAAAAGAAGCTTGAACTGTAAGATATTCACTATGTACCCTTTTGTACTTCTGCAGAGAAGGCGTATTTAATGGAGGACCAGCAAAAGGAATGGATATATTGGTATCAAGGAATTTCTCTGACAACAGACCTCCCATCACTGTTCCATACCTGCATTCAGGAATCTCATCAATTGCAGTGATAAAGAGAAACAATGGTAACAAGAAATCTGAAATTCTCCTTGGCATATCAATTTCCCTTCTCTTTTCTGAAGATATTTTTGAAATAAGCTTGCACCACAGAAATGTTCGAAACAGATATGATGACAAACTTTAGACTTTCATAACCTTGGCAATGTTACATTCTTTCAGTCTTGCCCATCTGCGTTTGTCTCATGCACTCACACTCTTTGGTAACAATATTTTCAGTGACTGAGCTAAGGCCAATTAGTACATTCATGGATAGTTTCAGAAGAGAGAAAAGACATACGTTATAAGTTTCACTCCTGTAAGCTGACACAGCTCTGCCATTTTTTGTTGAGGGCGCATGTCAACAATGGAATGCTGCACCTGATAAATCCAAAAGAAGAATCATCCTAAGAAAGGTAATGGCAAGAAAAACAACAACGATAACGATGACAACAATAACAACGGCAACAAACTAAGCCTCAATGGCAGGAGAAAGAACAGTGAGCTAAAATAACCTGATTGCTCACAACAGGAATTCCATTCTCTAGAATAATCTGCAGCCTGTCTGTGTCAAAGTTTGTTAAAGCAACTGTCTTTATTTTACCTGAAAATTTAGCATAGAATTCATTGCACATGAGTTTTTTAGTGACCCTTGAAACAGCAGCAAATACAAAATAAATGGATGTTAACCTTCTTCTTTGAGATCAGTCAGGTGCTTGAGAGCGTCAAGGTAGCCTGGATTAGAATAATCCCACCTATCTCAGAAAAGATATTGAATACTAAGAAGATAGTATTAATGGTAAATGCTCTGGAATGTCAGCAAGCTAACCTTGATCTGGTGAAGACTATTTTATCAGTTAAATGTTGTATAAAGAAGACAATGTCTTTAGTAAAACCAGCCTAAGTCGGACTTTTAACAAACAGTGACAACATATTCATCATCATTGTGACCATCATCATATTACACCTTAATCCTGTTTAGGTTGGGGTCGGTGGTAGGATGTTTATAATGTCAATTAATTATCTGAAACTAGTTTTTTTAAATAAAAAAAAAATTCTAAAACTAGCTAACATTAATAAATTTATGCAGAACGGACAGTGACAAAGTGTTTGCATAGAATATTCCTCACACGACTGTCTTATGAAGTAATAATGAGATGTATGAGATGTGATTGCAAAACCATTATCATTATAGGTTCTATGCATTTGCATGGAAAATATCAAATTTATAAAGGAGAAATGTACATGTGCTTGACCCCTAGTTTATAATCCAAACAAATATAACTTGCTTGAAATATCACCCCTTAGCCAATCAACCAAGCAAGTTTGGTTTTGTTATTTCAAATAGATAAAACGAAATTTAGAATGAGATCTGCTTATAAAATGTCTTGAAATTTGATGTAAAGAGAATTGAAACCTTATTCGGCATAATCTAGCTATAAGAATAGAAAGTAAACTCGATCAACGAAAATATTGGAGGGCATCAATATTTCAGTCTTGATGGATATCAAGAAGCAATGGCAAGTTCTACTATTTTTCTAATGCTCATGTCCATGAGTTGATAGACTTAATAAAGTAACTAGAGTAAGCACCAGTGGAACTGAAGCATGTCCAGGGATTCGACGTCCATCCTCTTTCGAGACAAGTTAATGTTGTCTCTGACAAAACTACTTGTCATCTTAACTGGTGGAGGTACCCATTTTGTGAGACTGCAAAAATAACCAACATGTGAGAAAATGTTGATCCGTATCTCCTTCCATAAAACACCCCCTTCTGCTATGCAATTACCACACACAGCAATGTGAAAAGAAAGCTAGGATTATATGAAGCTGATTTATCCTTTGACAGTCTCCAGGTACTCTGGTGGTCGCTCTCGACGGACGCGGTTGATAAAAATGCCGTAAAGGTCTTCAGCTGGCCCATCTGAAAAAACAGGAACAGATGAAGGAGGAGGCAACTAAAGGGCTCATGCACTTTGTATTCCATGCCTATAAATACGAAAGAATATCTTCTGAGAGAGAGAGAGAGAGAGAACATACAGAAGTAACAGAACTCTAAGATAAGTTCCAAAATTAATATGCAAACATCAAAGGTAATTTGGGTGTGTTCTTTCCCACACATGCACACAAAAAAAACCACAAACCTATCAAGAAATTCTCAAAAGAACACACCCTAAAACTTCTTTTGTGAAGAAAAAGATATTAGTTAAGGCATCTAGAAAGCGGAAAAAGAACCTTATTTACAGGGGAGTTTCTTACATCTCTATCAACTCTTGTCAGAAATGTCATAATCCAGAAGGGAATATGTTTTCCTCTGTTCTTCAAAAAGTTGAAAGTATTCTTCCGCCCTTCTAACACTCGTTAATTCCATTCTTTTCAAACCATGTTGTAAGGAAATTAAAAATATTTGCCTTCCTCCTATAAATCTCAAAATGTACCATGAGCACATAATTTACATTAGGTTAAAGTTTAGTCTGTTATCTTAGGTTTTTAAATTATAAACGCTTCGATGATGTTTAAATAGTGACCTAACTGGTGGTCAGAACACTTGACCTCACATGAGGCAAACCTCTCCCTAGAATGATCCTCAAGAAAGAATAACCGTTGGAAATTCAAAATTATGAGTACCATCAGCGAATAAGGTATAGAAAGATTGAATCCAATCTTTCAATAAGTTACTGATCTCCCACATGTATATTAAACATGTCGATCAAATAAAGCTTACATATGTCCGCCATGTCCAAACTGGTTAGTCCAGCATCTGCATATTGAATCATTGCCTCCACAGCATTAGAGTGATCAGTCACACCCCACCCATCGCTTGTCTGCCACAAGCCATTCACAACCCTACAGATTTCCAGTGAATCATTTCCATTTTTTACCACAGTGCTTCTCTTCTCTCCAACAGCCTCACACTTAACTCGACTCACACTGAACTTCCTCACCATACCATCGACCCGTTTCATTCTCCGTTCCACTGAATTGACACCAAACTTGGCTAAAGAACAACATTCTAAGAATAACGCTCCCATCTCTGAAACCTACAATTGCTCAAGGGGACTCTACTTTGTTCACAAAGAACACCACCTCCTACTAATGCTCTCACTCTCTACCATTGAATTTATAAGTAATTTTTGGTTTCCTTGGGTACACCAGTTCTGGAAGTTTTTGCCAAATTAGGGTCCTCAGTTGTAACGGATACCCGAATTAAATAGGAAAAAAATCTCTAATTACTGAATTTCAGATCAGAAACTTAAAAGACTGGAGTTCAGTTACTCGTAGTAGTCAAGAGGGCTCTAGTTAATTCACAAAAACACTACCACCTTTCTAGTGCTCTCTTGAGTAATTTCTGGTGCTGGTTTGGATTCCTTTGGTCCACCAATTTTGGAAGGTTTTTTCCTAATTAGGAGAGTAAAATGTTTGGGATTCTCGAATTAAATTGGGGGGAAAAAATCCCTAATTCCTGAAATTCAGGTTAGGAACTTAAAAGACTGGAGCTCAGTTACCCACAGTGATCGGCCATGTCGAAGGTGGAAAGACCGGCGTCAGCGTGGCGGAGCATGGCGTCGACGGCGGCATCGCGGTCGATTCTACCCCAACCGCCGCTGGTCTGCCACATGCCGTTGAGGACCCTGCATATGTCTAGCGAATCATCGCCGTTCTTCAGCGTAACTCTCCGGGTCTCCTCGGCCGCCGCGACGGAGCATGTCACCGAGTTGGAGCGGAGCCGCCTTGATGAGACGGAGCTGAAATTGGTTTTGGAGTTTACCAGTGTCGGACCCCGAAAGACCAAAGTTGCCGCCATTTTCTGGCGATTTGCCTGTTCCGGAGGAATCAACGGCCCAATTTGGCCATGGATAAGATATTCTCCCCCTTTTCCTATTTTTTGTTGATAATTTATTAGAAATTAATTTTTATCAGCCATAAATTACAAGGCATCGGTTTATATGAGATTTCTCAACTTAACATGTCGGTAATGTGTAGATTAGTTTTTTCTAACATAAAAACAGGTCTATCCATTATTTGTCAATTAATTTTAAATTGAATATTTTTAACATAAAAAACAGGTTTATCAAGACCCTCATTACTACTTGAAAAGCTCATGTGATAGAGTTAGAAAAACTAGCTACATGTATATAACATAATTGAGCATGTTAATGTGATAATTCTCATATGGTTATAAATAGGAGTTAATCGATGCTTGTAATATGATGAGGCCTCTCATTACCAAATAGGTTTGAGTTAGATGTTTTTAACATGGTATCAAAGCAAGTTTTATCAAGATCCCCCCATTGCTAAAAAAACCCACATAATAGAGTTATAAAAAACTAGCCTACATATGAGGGGACGTGTTAAAGTGAGAAATTTCACAAGGTCCATTAAAAGGGTTAACCAATGCCTTATAATTGATGAGATCATTTTAGGTTTTGATTTGGAGGAAGTATTTAATTGATTTGATTGAAGATTGAGTTGTTTTCCTCATAAAATTATTAAATTTGGCAATTCAAATCATTTTGTAACAGAATGTAACAAAAAGAGAAGTTAAAGGATAAGAAATGACAAACTTCTTATTCAGATGATCACCGGGTGATCAACTAGAATCCAGAGATCAACAAGCCATCCTGGAATTGAATCAGTCTATCGCCTAGCGATCAACGAATGTGGTGGCAATTGAAGTGAGTTGATCACCTATCGATCAACTAGAATCCAGGGAATGATCGACTAGAATCCAGGGAGTGTGGAGCTGCAGGATCTTTGCAGCGATTGATCACTGGAGATCATCATACCAGGTGATCAACTGGTGTCGAGAATCAACCACAAACCATTGATTTTTTAATGAATCAATCTTGGCCATTGGTTGCCAAAAAGCCCTACATAAAGGGGAAGCTCCTTCTCAGACAGTTCAGTTCGTGACATTTGGAGCAGCAACACGCAGCAGAAGAAACTTTGGAGGAGGAGCATCATCTAGGCTTGATTTCTCCATTGTTTTGTGATTAATTCTAGGGCTTCCTTCAATTTTATGAGTAGATTATATTTCCAAGCTCCATATTTACTAGTTCTCTCATTCTCTCCATCGTTTTAGTATTTTGTGTACTTGAGCTCAAATTCCACCATGGATATGAGCTACTCATATTTCTCTTCATTTATAGTGTTCATTATCATGAGTAGCTAAATTCCTATTATCTCTTAGAAATTAGTGAAACTTGGATTATGGGTATGTGATATTTTTGATGAATGGATATTGTTTGATAATTTATGTTTGTGTTTATCTGAATTTATTGATTAAATACCTTGAAAGAGGATTAATCTTGGTATGATTAGATTTAGACATAAACTAATTATGTTAGATCGTAGAGAAATGCATGTTAGATTAATTATAGGACGAGAGTTCGTAATTAACCTAGGAGAAAATTGATTAATTCACAATAAGTTAGGATACAAGATATTGTGGCTAACTTATTTCTAAATACTCTTGAGAGAGAGGTTTAGACCCAATATATTTTCCTACATAAATCCGAACAATCTCCATGAATGTTTATGGGCCAAATTATAATCCATGTACCCATGATCCAAGTGGAGCAAAATTCCTAGGAGATAACTTCATTAATCGGTTAATTAATTCCATCCAACTCCATTTAGTCTAATTTAATCACTTAGTCCCTTAAATCTAGAATTAGCTAGTATTTGGAACACTTAGAATTAAAAGTCCCTGTGGTTCAACCCGGTACTCCGGATTTTATTACTTGTGACCATCGTATACTTGCGATGAGTCACTGTCAATAATACTTTTGTGTTTGACAACAACTTTTTTAAAGGGCAAAAGGTTCGATTTTGTCACTCAACTAATTTCGGGCTTGATTTTGCCACTAAAGTATAGAAAGGAGATTATTTGCCACCAAAGTCTATTTTGGGGGTAATTTTACCACTCGATCGGTTAACGGATGAAATATTCAGGCATATTCTGTAACAGATCGAATACCTGGCGTTTTTCTTCACATGTGGCGTCCATATGACACCATGTCACTATATTCTAATATTCAACTAAACCCTAAACTTTTCAAATTTGACAAATTAACCACATTTTTTTCAAAATTAACAAATTAGTGACAGTGACTCACCGCAAGTGTACGATGGTTGCAAGTAATAAATTCTAGTAAGTACCGGGTCGAACCATAGAGACTTGGATTTGTGTGTTTTGTGTGTGAATTACGAATAAACTACGCTAAGAAATTGATTAAGTGATGGTGAGAATTAATCTAGCATGCAAGTATGAAAATTAAATTGATTTAACAACTAGAGTAACTAAACTAGAACAAAAATTTGGGTGATTAAAACATGCAATGAAATTTAATTACCTCCTAGGAATTTTGTTCCACTTGGATCATGGGTACACGGATAAGAACTAGCTCATGAACATTGTTTGAGTCTATGTAGGAAAACATATTGGGTCTAAATCTCTCTCTCTCAAGGGTATTTAGAGATAAGTTAGCAATAATGTCTTGTTTCCTAACTTATTTTATTGTGAATTAATCAATTTTCCTCTTAGATTAATTATGAACTCTCATCCTATAATTAACCTAATATGCATTTCTCTATGATCTAACATAATTAGCTTATGTCTAAGTCTAATCATGCCAACAATAATCCTTTATTAAGGTATTTAATCAATAAATTCAGAGAAACACAAACATAAATCATCAAACAATATTCATTCATCAAGAAAATCACATACTCATAATCCAAGCTTCACTAATTCCTAAGAGGTAATAGGAAAATAGCTACTCAACATCATAAAAAGCATAAATAGAGAGAAATAGAGAAAATCCATGTTCATGGTGGAAATGAGCTCAAGTTGATATAATCCCAAAAAGAGAGGGGAAATAAGAAAACTAGCTAAATCTGATTCTAAAAATGAAATCTACTAAGAAAATTGAAGACAACCCTAGAATTAATCTAAAATCTATGAAGAAATGAAGTTGGAGGAGCTTATGAAGAAGATGAAGATGGCTCCCCTTTCCTCTGCGTGTTGTGCTGCTCCTGCTCCTGCTCCTCTTCTCCTCACCAAAAAAGTGTCGTATCAATTGTAGATTTTAGGTTTTAAAATTCTCAAATAGATGGACGGCTGAGATTAAATCTAATTTTCAGCGCCCAGCCATCGCTAAGTCATGGCTGAAAGTGCTGTCTGGCATTTTCAACTATGGCTTGGCCATGGCTCGGATGCTCTCTGTTGTTTCCAACCATGGCTTGCCTATGGCTGTAATGCTCTCTGTTGATTCTAGCCATGGCTAGTCCATGGCAGGGGTGCTCTCTGTCGATTCCAACCACGGCCAGGTCATGGCTCCAGCAGCAGACTTCCTTCTTTAAACTTGCTTTAACCTCCAAGTTTCTTCTTTTTGACAATTAGGCCCAGATTTGTCACAACCTGCCAAAATATGATTATTTGTAAGGAAACCTTACCTAAATACTCTTTAAAACTCCTACAAATGCATGTTATGTAAAGACATATCATGCTCTTATCAATTAGCTCTATCTCCTCATCGACGCCCATGCACAAGCTTTTGATGCTGGAGCCCTTCGCTCTGGTGGCCGCCAGCCCCGACGGCACACACCTGTTCGCTGGCGGAATCTTTGGCATAATCTACTCTTTACGTGTACTTTACCCATTGGTCTCAGATTAGTCCCTTTACTTTAATAAATTATACACCGTTGGTCCTTTTGTTAGATTTTCCGTTAAAATCACTGCTATCACTATAAAATTACCTAAATATCCCTATCTAATATTTAATGTAACCCTTGAATCGATTGGAGATGGAAGGAGGTTGGCGGGGTAAGTCTGAGCATGTTGGCGGAGGAGCAAAACTCGGTCCTCCAAGATCGAGCTGGAGGCGGCAAGGGCGGAGAAGATAACAAGAGCGGGTTTTGGAGCAAGTAAGGAAAAGATGGTTTTGGGAACGCGGAGGAGGCAATTTTTGGAGCAGGAGGTCTTGGAGAATTTCAGTTCAGATGGTTAAATGGAGTTTAGGGAAGATTTGATGGTGATTCTGGCGTAGGAGGCTGACGAACAGGGAACGACGGAAGCAATTTTGGGAATTGAAAGGGGCTGAGCTCGATTCTTTCCAGTTTTGATCGTGAGCAAGAGGAATGAGTGGGAAGAGGTCCGATTTGGGTGGGAGACAGCAACCACCAGCGAAGGTTAGACTCGAATTACAGCAACGGGAGGCGAGGACTCGTCAAATTCGGTTCCAGATGCAGATTTTCAGGAGGGAGAAAATCGATCTCAGATTCGCGCTCCTCCTCTACCTCACTACAAAACCATCACCGGCGGGTGGGTGACGATGATGGCGGTGATATGTTTAGATTTAGAGATTCATAGCATGATATGTTTCCCATAATCATGTCTCTCAACTTTCACAAAGAAGAAAGAGGAGAAGAAAGAAGAAAGAGGAGAAGGAGGAGGACGAAGTAGAGACAGAAGGCGTACCTTGCACCCTTGAAGAACATCGTAAGGATATTTTATCCTTGCTCCAAACGTATGCTCCAAATCTTCCGATTGAATCTTCAAGCCTTCAAATTGCTTGATGAGGGCAGATTGCATGTGATGGAATGAGGTTGTCTTGTGTTAAAGAGACACAAAATAGTTTCACCGAAATGCTCTAGGAATGCTTGAATATTTCGGCAAGAGAGAAGGAAAGGAGAAGTTTCGGATTCTTAAGTGTGTTGTGTTGTGGCCAAATCATCTATTTATAGATGATCTAGGGAGTTACTAGGAAGGAGTGGTTACTCCCTCCTTGTACACTCCCTTGTCCAAATGCTAAGTAACTCCTCTTTTAGGCGAAGGGGTGTCTTCCCTTGAGGTGCCTCTTCGCCAATTTTAGGCTCCCATGGTCGAAAATCTCTTGGTAACTTCCAAGAGATGTGCACACATGCAATAGGGTGCATACACCATGCACCTCGATTGCCAAAGTCATGTCCTTTTACCAAAATACCCTTATTTTGTATAAAAGGATGCTAGTAAGTAGTTACTACTCATGAAACATCACAAATGTTCCATATAGCCACAATTCACATAGTTGAATTCCATAGAACTCATTTCAGCTCACTTTGAGCTGAAAACTCACTTCTCCATTTGAGATGAGCTCAAACATCACCTCAAAAGTACTTGGTGCGTGTAGCGACGGGGTTTTCGACGGGAGTCGCCACCAATCTGTTTGAGTTAGGTCGATTGGAAACCTAAACTGGTCTACGAGAAACTCGAAAGTCCGTTAGTCAATTACGTACAAAAACGATTAATTTTCATACGCCCGAAAATTGGTACCACGGGTTAATTTCTGTTTTTCAATTCACTTGATTTAATTTTATTAGACAAGGTGTGAAATTAAATAAATAAATAAATAAATAAATAAGTGAGACACAAACAAACAATTTAATCAAAGTACAATTAATTAATTAAAAAAAAGGTATATGTACGAAAATATTCATGAGAAAAATAAACAAAATAAACAAAAATTTGAACATTTCACACATCACAACATTCCCAATGCAAGAAATTCAATGAAATGTGAAAAACCATACCATTAGTCTCAAGTTATTAACCACTAATAAGGGTGCCTTAACTGTCATACATTCAAATATCCATACTTAAATGAAACTAAGTACAAAGTTCAATGACAAAGGTGAGTATACCTAACCCAACATGTAGCTTTTCTCCCAAATTGCCGAGTTGCGCCTCTACTTCTCCGGTTGTTTGTGATGAAGATTCGAAACGGGCAAGGGCAGTAGATACGTTCTCCGACGTTGATCAACCGAAGCGAGATCGACGAACGGGATGTCGTGAGGAGCTGAAACGGAAAGTCCTCAATCTGTAGCTGTTGCGAGGGGGCGAGGGTCACAGCAGGCCTATCTCAAGCAACGAGTTCCGGCGTGAGAAGGCCAATTAGAGGCCGGAAAATGGCCGATAAAGATCGGTGGTCGTGCGGCTGGGACTCAAACGTCCGATGGCGAATTAATTTGGCAGCAACTAAACTGAAACGTCCGATCTTGAATTCGTGACGGCCGAGATCGAAGATGGAATCGGACGACCGAAACGACGGCGGGACGACTCCTGATGAGCCGAAACGAGCTAAGCAAGCCTGGAGCTAGCACTGACACTTACGAATCGGAAAAACGCCCAAAATTTCTTTGCGGATAGTTGAGTTTTTTTTTGCATGATTTCTATTGATTGCTTTCGTTTTCTGCTGAGTGTTTTTGATTGTGTGTTTGCTTCAGTTCTGCACTTGATGATTTATAGCAGGGATTTGGAGCGGTTCCCTCCTCCACGACGTCGCCAACCGTCCGATCGTGCGAGGATGGGAGCGCGAATCAACACCAAAATCGTCGCCGGCGAAATGCGTCCTCCACGTCTCTGCAACAAGAAAACGAGAAAGTGGGCAAACCATTGAATCAACCCCTAACTTTGTGCAACATTCACTTCAGTGCCCAATGTTTAACTGATTTTCAAATTAACCCCTAGTTTTCCAATTTCACCACTAATGACCCATTTCTTTCATAATTAATCACTTGAGCCCTTTCCTGACATACTTTTAAAAACTCTAGGGCAAAATTTGAGTGTCAACAGCTGCCCCCCTTTGCATGATTTATGAGAAATGAAGCGTGCAAAGCAAATTGACCAAAATTTTGTCCCGCGAATAACAAGAACCTTCTCGTTATTCGTGAAGAAAAGAAACTTTTCATTTCTTCGCCTCAATAAGAACCTTCCTATTGAGTTGTATAGCGGAAACCTTCCCGCTATTCGAGGCTAAGGAACCTTCCTTACCTCAAAGCTGTGAGGTCGAGAACCTTCTCATTTCCTCTAATAAAGACGACAAATGAAGCCAGGGAACCTTCCATGCTTCTCTCAACAAGAACCTTTCTATTGAGTTGAATAGCGGAAACCTTCCCGCGATTCAGGGCTAGGAACCTTCCATGCTCAAAGATGTGAAAATCTGACTGATTTGAGATTGATGAGAAGTTCGACAAAATGACTAAACTTCCAAAAATGAGAAATCCCACAAAATGAGCAGATTTCAGGAATGTCGGAGTTTGACGAAATGATAAAACTTTGACTGAGAAATTTCACAAAACGAGCAAATTTCTGAAAACGGCGAAGTTTGACAAAACGACTAAACTTCCAAAAATGAGAAATTCCACAAAACGAGTGAATTTCTTAAAACGATGAAGTTTGACAAAACGATTAAACTTCCAAAAATGAAAAATCCCACAAAATGAGTGAATTTCTTAAAATAAATGAAAGTTTGACAAAATGACTAAACTTTCAAAAATGACATATCCCACAAAATGAGCGAATCTTTAAAAATGTAGACGTTTGACAAAATGACTAAACTTCCCAAAATGAGAAATTCCACAAAACGAGTGAATTTCTTAAAATAAATGAAAGTTTGACAAAATGACAAAACTTTCAAAAATGACAATGACATGAGCCTTCTTACCATCCTGCATTGCAAGAGAAACTTTTCTATGTGAGAATAGATTAAGGAACTGTCCTTACCTGTCTTGACGAAAATCTTGGCTAATCCTGGTTGATATTTTCCAATGAAAAGAGTGGTATGAACTCTCTTACCACTAAAGGGGAGAAACCTTTGTCACGTGAGGAACCTTCTTTCCGTTTGGCGGAATTATTCTCCTTGTTGATATCCTCAATCTTGAAACCTAACTTTGTGTGCTCTTTGAAAACCTGTCTTTGAGAATGAATGATGACAAAGTGCATGATACATGATGCATGACTTTGAAAATGATTGATGCAGGTGGCTTACCACAATGCCTTTATATGAAAACAAATGATGCATGATAGATGCATGAGTCTTACCTTCAACCTGCATCCTGAATCAGTTCCACTGCCTATCCTTAGGTTTTCCTCATGGCTTTCCATATATCTTGTGAAGAGGTCCAACTGCTCTTTTAGGTTCCATCAACCCTTTAAAAAAATCCTTTCCTTGTGAAGATAAAATCACTCTCGCTTGATTGCATATTTCGTGATGATTATTCCAAAAAGGAACTTCAAGTCAAATGTCTCTTCTAAATTCAAGCACATTAATCCACAATAAGTCACTTCAAAGTGGTTGTCGTCAATTTGCAGAGCTTGACAAAATATCTTGTGACTCTGTAAAACCGACTTTTTATTCTTCTCCCTTTCAAGTCGATAACAAAATGTGTATGATCAAAAGAAGGAAAAAGATTGTTGATATCTTGTGACACTGATTTGGTGAAGAACGAATCCAACGTGAATGATTTTTTTCTTTTTTAGGCAAATGACGTCTGATATGAAAAGGGCTCAATGGAAAAAGGATATCTTTGAAAAACTTGATGGTGCTAGTCTCGAAATCATTGTCATATCGAATAGAAAAGATCTCAAAATGTTACCCCTAACTCTCGTGATCATGTGAAGCTTCTTGGAAAAATGGATTATCTTATCGAGATTCTCTTCTTGTTCTTGCGGTGGTTTGGCTGGTAATTTGCTTGAGTCATGCCTTCCTTCTAAACCACCTTTGCGGGTTTTCAGTTTAGATTTCATGACTCACCATTCCTCTTTTTTCTTTTCTTTTCTTTTTTTTTCTTTTTTCTTTTTTTCTTTTTTTTTGGGGGTCGGACCTTGTTTGACTTGCGTTTTTAGTCATTTTCATGCGGCGTAAATAGTTGTTGCTACCTAGGCCTGATTACTTCGACTAAAATGCAAAGACAAATGGCTACTAGCACTACTCATAATTTCAACTCTTTTCGAGCTAAAGACAGCGGAATAGAATTTACTTTGACCCTTTTCCTTATCTCAAATGTTTTCTCCTCATGCCCCCCATTTTCGGTTAATGAGGTTCTTTCTTTTGAAGGAATCTTTGTGATGAATGGAAAGTCTGTGGTCAAAAAGAGCTTTCTGAAGGTTTGTCTTGCCGACCCCTTTTTGTAGGTGACACTTCTCTGGAAAAAATGAACTTCACAATAAAAGTTAAAGTGCCACACTGAAATCACTTCCATTAGATTTGACAATGTTTTCGACAAAAACACCACCATCAAGTCTTTGTTTTAGGCTTATGAGTGACATTTCCACAAGAATGCAAGTACTGGTAAAAATGAATTAGAATGATCATAGCACACATCTTGCGTTTCCTCGTTCAAAGGAAGAGAATAACAAACATCGATTGTGACAAAGATGAAAGCCAGAATTAAAGAAGACATGAGTGACTTTGACAAGATCTCAACGACGACAAAAACCACTTCAAACGTTCCTACTGAAAATAAATGTGCTCAAACTTAAAGATCAACTTGACTTAAAAGGACTTCTGAATCAGTGCTCTCCCTCAGGGTTCATCAGTGAAATGAATGATGTGTAGCATACGCATATCACATTTCTAAGTGTTTCAAATCATTTTCATCATACATTTGAGCGAATTTGATCATAATTGTACATGTTATTTAGTAAGTTGGTTTATTTGTAGGTGTACATTCAAATAGTAGAAATGAAGTTTGCGGAAGAGCAAAAGGGGGAATCTCGAGCGTTGAGGGTGGAAATGAAGGCTCGAGACCTAAAAGCTATGCACCGACAACCTCTCGTGCTTGGAATAGGAAGTTTTTGGTGCAACAAGCTCGCGGCACCATCGTGGAGCCAAGCTGGCGCCGCGTGAGCTCTCAGTCTCAAAGCAACAAGGTTGCGGCACCATCACGGAGCCAAGCTGGCGCCGCGTGAGCTCTCGGTCTCAAAGCAACAAGCTCGTGGCACCATCGCGGCGCCAAGCTGGCGCCGCGGAAGCTCTCGGCCTCAAAGTGCACACTCGTGGCACCATCGTGGCGCCATCGTGGCGCCACCACCTGCACTTAAATATTTCGGGACCTTTGCGATAGTTCTCGTTTAAAACATTGTTGCACTGGTTTTTTTGGACTATTTTGCCCTCAATTAACACCCTAAAGGTGTCCAACATGTCTAGGGACCTTTTAGTCATTATGATACTCTATATATAGTCTTTTAGGGTGAGTTTTAGGCAGATTAGATGTGAGTTACGAATTTAACAGTTTTTAATCTCTTGGCAACCATCAATACTCTTCCACCTAGGGTTTTGAGCTCTCCACACTATTGGGATTGAAGCCTTCATGATCTTGGGTTAAAGACTCAATTTGCAATAGAGTTTTATTCTCCTCTCTTCTCCTCTTTTACTTTTATCTTTTGATCATTACATGTTGATGTGTTTATGTGATATGAGCATGAGTGAGTAGTCACTTGTGTCTTGGGGTTTGCTTGTCTAGGTGATTCTCTATGTGTTCATCTTCTCTATTTCGATTTGGATATTGATTCTTGTGCTTGGATGTTTCTATTATGAGTGGGTATGGCCATATCTATTCATATGCATCAAGGTGTTCGATGAAATGCCTAAGTGGGATTTGCATGAACTAGACTTTTGGGAATCAATAGCTTTACTTGCTTCTAGTTAGAGATAACTTTTAGGAGTGGAGTGGTGGTTAAGTTAGGATCTATTAATGCCTTGAGAGTCAATGCTAGATCAAGAGAAGGACTAGGTTGATTTGTTGAGAGATTAACATGTTTGCTTGAGAAAGAAGCATGTTAGATGTAGTAACTCACCTCCAAATCATGTGATGAACTCGTAGAGGACCCCTTAAACCCAAGCAAACCCCGGGATCTTTTTATAATTGAAAACCCCAAAATCTTGCTATTTACGTATTTCTTGTTTGTTAAGTTATTGTTGCATGTTTTGTTAAGTCATAGTCCGTATTATAGAGTTGCCTTCATTCCAACATTAGATCAATCCACACCTATCTTATGACTCATTAATCTACATCTTAGTTGAAATTGCACTTTTAATCTTTTTAGTTGATCAACGCTCTAGTTCCTTTGGGTTCGACACCCTTTGCTCTTACTTGCTATATTACTCGCGATCCTTACACTTGAGGGCTTAAAAAGGGTAGTTATAAATATAAAACTTGTGCTAGAAAGTGATACCCTTTGCACGCATCAAAGTTTTTGGCGCCGTTGCCGGGGAACTTGAGTGTATGTTGATTGACTTCTTGGTATTGAGAGTGATATTGTTTTGTCTTAGTTAGTATTGTGTTACTTATTTTTTGTAGTGTTTTGTCTTCATTTCAGGATTGGTTTTGGTGCATGACTAGAAGTTCTCACGGGCTTATCATTGCTTGTGATCCGGAGATTGAAAAGACTCTACGGAACCTAAGACTACAAGGAAAGCAACTTCAAGAGGATTCTAGTAGCTCATCTTCCTCTTCGGTCAATATGGCGGGTCTAGTTCCGCCTTGCATTAATCTCCACAATGGAGATGATGATAATGAAGAGCATGTTAATGACAACAACCACAATGACAACAATCGGAATGTGAACAACGGTGTTAATGGAAGGAATGCCAACAATGAAGACAATAGAAGAGGCGTACCATTAGCCGAGATGTATGGCCCAAGGTTCTTGGCGGATGATGAGAGAAGAATTCGACCTCCTCCCACTCAAGGTGATTATGCTATTCCGGGACATGTGCTTACTTATCTTGAGAATCAAGCTTTTAATGGGTTGGCTAATGAGGACCCTAATGAGCACTTGGGTCACTTCATCATGATAAGTGACATCTTGGAAACAAGAGGTGTTCCAGATGAAGCGAAGAAGATGCGACTCTTCCCCCTTTCTTTGAAGAGTCATGCAAGGAAATGGTATAGAAGTTTGGACCCACGAAAATTCGGACTTGGGAAGAATTGAAGCAAGCTTTTCTTAAGAAGTATTTCTCTCCACAAAAAGTATTTGAGGCTAAGAATGATTTGTATAAATTTCATGAAGAAGCGGGTGAAACCATCGCCCAAGCTTGGTTGAGGTTTAAGGAATTAAACAAGAGATGTCCTCAGCGGCATTACCTAGAGAGCATCAAATCTACCTCTTCTTTGATGGAATTTCTCCGAGAGCTCAAGAGCAACTAGATGCTACAGCCGGCGGGTTTTTATGCAAAAGAGCCTTGATGAGGCATGGGATCATTTGGACCTTTTGGAAAAAGTGAAGAACACCGAGGTAGGTATGACTCATGTATTAAAGCAAGGTGGCGAGGCTTATATGAGTTGGATAAGGAGACTTCTCTACAAGCACAAATGGCTGCCTTATCAAGTATGGTTAGTCGGGTGATAAAGAATCAAGAAAGGGGTTCCAACTTGAAACAAGCTATGGCAACCGAAGAGATTGAGGAAACCAATGATTGTAATTATGTGGATTACCGAGCCAACCAAAGTAACTTTCAGCAAAGGCAAGGTGGGAATTTCTATAAGCCAAGACAATTCTCGGGGCAAATCTACAACAATCAAAAGCCTCAAAGTCAAACACAAGGTGAAGCTTCACAAGCTAATGATCCATTGGTGAAGATGCAAGCATCCATGGAAGCTTTGGTCCAAGAGATGCGAAATGCCAATGCCTCAAACAACAACAAGTTCATTGAAGTGGATAAGAAGATAGAAGGCATAAATGCGAATACAAGAGCTTCCATCCACAACTTGGAGACCCAAGTGGCACAACTTGCGAATTCTATGAAATACTCGAACAAGATCAAGTTTCCGAGTGACACCGAGGTTAATCCCAATGAGACTTGCAAGGCGGTGCATTTGAGAAGTGGGAATTCATATGTGACTCAACCAAAGGAACCTCCAAAAGAACCAGAATACCCACCTTCCAAAAGTTTAAAGCATGAAGCTACTCAAGAGGATGATGCTAAGAGTGATGACACTCCTCCTAATGAGGAGAGGGTGGCACCCAAAATCAACAAGGGGGATAACCTTTCTAAACAAGTTCAAGTTCAAGTGCCATTACCTTTTCCTAAAAGGTTTACACCAAAAAGGAGGATTGCACAATTTTCCAAATTCATGGAGACATTCAAGAAGCTCGAAATAAATATCCCCTTCCTCAAGGAAATCGATCAAATACCCAAGTATGCCAAGTTCTTGAAAGATATCATCAATAAGAAGAAAATTCTTGGACAATGAGTTGATTATAGTGGAAGAGGAGGCTAGTGCAATTATTCAACGGAAGTTGCCTCGAAAGTTGAAGGATCGGTAGTTTCACCATCCCGTGCGATATTGGACCATTCCATTGTGACAAAGCTCTTTGCGATCTTGGAGCAAGCATTAATCTTATGCCATTATCAATATGCAAAAAGCTCGGTCTCGGTGAGGTAAAACCTTCTTCCATTTGCTTACAATTGGCTGATCGGTCACTTACTTTTCCTAGAGGCATTTTAGAGGATGTTCTTGTGAAGATTGGTGAATTATATTTTCCGGTTGATTTTGTTATCTTGGATATGGAAGAAGATTCTAGGATGCCAATTATTCTTGGAAGACCTTTTCTAGCAACCGCTAGAACTTTGATAGATGTGGAGAAAGGGGTTCTTACTTTGAGAGCAAATGATCAAGAGTTGTCCTTTAATCTTGCACAATCTATGAGAGCTCCAAGTGGTGATTCATCTCAATGTTATGCTATTGATATTGTTGAAGAGTGTGTGGAGGAAGATAGAGATCGATTTTTCACAAATGATTCGGTAGAGCGATCTTTGGTTCTTGAAGATGTTAGTGAAGAAGACTATGAAGTGGCGAGCTTGGTGCAAACTTTAGATGCTCTTGATAAGGTGAAGTTGGAACAATATGGTCGAGATGTCCTTGAAATCAAGAGTTGTGAGAAGGAAATGATTGATGGAGGAAGCACCTCCAAGAGCAAAAAGAGAAGGAAAAGAGGGTGAAGAGCAAGCCAAAGAAGTCTCTACATGAATGCATCAAGAAGTTGAAGCAAGTATATGTGCCTAAGGTCAACTCGGCCTTAAAAGTGAAAGTGATGGATTCAATGCCTTTCAAGGAGGCAAACTTGCTTGGATCATTCAAGGCTCTCTCTACTCCTCCATGAAAATGATCACCATCCATGCCTAGCTAAGGCGTGAAACGTAGCGCTTATTGGGAGGCAACCCAACGGTTCCAACTTTCATATTTTAGTTCCTTTAATTTTTTTAAAATTCATGTTTCAATAAGAAAATCGGTGCGGTGATGTGTGATCTTTATTTTCAGGTGGTTGACCAATTAGTTGAGCTTGAAATTCATTAGGAAGCAATGGTTTTCGTAAAGGAATGTGAGATTGGTATAGAGGCCAATCTCACTGTTAGGAAAGAGTAGGGGGCCTAACTTGGCCCCCAGGTATGATCTCACGTTCCCTCTCTTTTTCATCCCTTTGTTAGCATGAGGACATTGCTTGTTTTGAGTTTGGGGGGATGTGTGCTTATTTTGATGATGGGAAGTGAGGTTGTACTTTTATGTATGATGGATTTGATTTAAACACCATGTGAGCAGCTAGTCTTGTCTCTACTTGAGCATGATTCCTTTACCCCAATAAGTTTGATTATTGTTTAGAACCTTTATCGACATTTATCTTTGGTGATCATTGAAGTGGTAGAATTTTGTCCTCAATGTTTTAAATAGAGAATTTTACCTTGTGAGTTTTTGTGCCAAATATTTTCAATGATATGACTTGTGTGTGACATAATCTTTATTGAGAGTATCTTACTGTGCGTTTGAGCTAAAACTTGCTTGCTTGAAACCTTTTCAAGTCCACATTTGTTGTGTGTTGAATCGGGAAGACGATGGCAATTTAGGATGAGCGATCGACCAAATAGCCAACTGTACCTTAACTCATTAGATAAACCCATTTGAGCCTTAAGCGGATTCTTTGATTAACCACATCTTAAGCCATATCTCGTCTTGTTACGGTCACCCCGAGCGGGTTGCGACCGGGTGACCCGGGGCTCCGGTTTGGGCCTGCGGGTCACGTTTTTCGGCGTTCAGACGGCTCCCGAGCCCTATCCGAGTATCATTTTGGCGAACCCTTCCGTATTTGAGGTCGTGTGGGTCCCCCGGACGTTTCCGCCGAAAATATTTTTCTGGCGCCGGGGGGTTGTCGGGGTCGCCTCGGGACGTACAGCGGGCTCGGTAGCGCTCTTGAGACCTCAGTTTGGGAAGCCGTTTGCAGTTTTGGAGTCGTGAGAATGTCCCGGAGGTGTTTGTGGAGTTTAATATTTGGGGCGGGACGTTCGGTTCCGGGCGACTCCCGGGCTCGGGGCGGGAATCCCGGGGCTCGGGATGGAAATTTGCTGTCGGCTTTGGGGTAAGTTGTGTTTGAATTTAAGATGGAATTTATGGGTATTTTTATAGAATTTTGGGGTGACGGAATTTCGGTTCGAGTTGTCACGCCGCACGTCGGGTTTCGGTTCGGGTTCAGCGAGCTCGGTAGGACACTCCGGAAAAGTAAATAAATTTCTGAAAAATGTTCTGTGAATGTTATAATATTCTGAAGATTGTGTCCGAGTTTCATTAATTTTGGAATTCGGTAATTATTTTTGGGCAAAAAGAATTGGAACTTTCGGAAAAATGGGAGTTAATTTGAATTATGGTTGCAAAATAAATAAAAAGGGGTATGGGCAGCAGCAGCCTATTTCGGCAGCATGTGTGTGTGTGTGAGTGATAAGGGACACTTGTCCCTTATTGATTTAAGAGGGAAAAAGAAAAGGGGATATATATATATATATTTGGTTATTTATTTATTAAGGGAATTACTTCATTTCTTCTTCTTTCTTCCTTCTCCTCTCTCTGCCGAAACCATGAGCAGCCATGGGAGCTGTTCACCAAGCTTCTCCTTCTTCATATTTGGCAAGGAATCAACAAGGTTTTTGGTGCAAATCATAGCTTGATTCTGTATTGGTGGAGTAGCGTGGAACCTTAGGAGCCAAGTTGGGCATTACGGGTCGGAAGTCGGGATTTTCCGAGTTCTGGGCTGCGGGGCAGCGTTTCAGAGGTAAGGGCTTAATTCGGTAAAATGTACGTTTGTTCTGTTTCAAGGCCCGGATGACCTTAGAGGCCCGGGTTCCTATTCTGTTCTGTATATGGTTATCAGGTAATGTTACTTCTGTTTATGTTTATGTATTTTTGTTATTACTATATGTTCTGTTCTGTGTCCGCACTGAAGGGGTGCCGACATTCTGCGTATCCGCACCAGGAGTGCCGATACTTCTGTTCTGTGTCCGCACTGAAGGGGTGCCGACATTCTGCGTATCCGCATCAGGAGTGCCGATACATCCGTTCTGTGACCCTACGACAGTTTGGGGCTCGCGACCCCACCGCACCGTGCTTCGCTCGCTCGACCAGTATATTCGACCTCTCGCTTGAGGGCTGTCGTTACGGTCGCTCGGCGGTTGGACCGCATATGTTGGTTTCTGATTTTCGTTATACTTTATGTTTATATGTACATTCATATGTTGTGATATTCTGCTTTTGCAGTTCGATTGTTGCCACGTGGGCAAACCGCACTTTTACCTTAAGCCCTTACCGAGTCCTTTCGAGGACTCACCCTTTTATTTGTTTACCATCTTTCAGTATCGACAAGCAACCAGCGGAATAGAGATCCGCGGTGCTTCCCGACATTCTGGGTTCTCAGAGCAAGAAGAGTACCACGTGCGGGAATTCTTGAGCGAGAGGCTTCTGATTCCGCACTTAGGTATATATTTATAGGATTTTGTTTAATGGCTCTGTAGCTGTAACTGCATGCATATAGATCAGATCATGGTTTGTATATGTGTCTATATCTGGAATAACTTCTGCTTTATCTGTCTTCTGTGTCGCGGGCGGAGCCCTGACTTGCTTACATCGGAATTGCTATATTATGGATTTGGTACTTGTGTTGTGGCGATGATTGAAATGGGATATACCATGAACAGCTTGTGTGGTGAAAGTTGGATTATTCGTATACTTGCCTTGCATGAGTATTTAGGTTGCTAGTTGTTACTTGACGGTTTTGTTTGGAGCTCGATGCTCGTTGCCACGCTTTCCGCCGTAATTCCTGTTTCCGACGCCGCGGCCGGCTCCGCCTCCGCAACCGGGCGGGGTGGCTGTGACAAGTTGGTATCGAGCAGTCGGGTCGGAATGACCCAAAAGGTAAAGTATGTTGGTTTTGGGTATGGAATGTGGAAGGCAAGTATACAAGTTCGAGGGTGGACTTTTGGAGTAAGTTAAGTCTGTTCATGGGTAAGTAACTGTGGAAGTGACTTCGAGGTACAAGCCACCGTTCTACGTTTCATTCTGGGGCGGTTACAGACGGAGATGCCACCTCCTTATTTGAACCGTTTCGGAATGGATGTGGAGCGTGGGCGGTTCTTTGGAGCACTTTGGAAAATTTGAGGTACTTTTATGAATCTTGGGTGATTTGTGTGGTGTTTACGTGTTTATGAGCATGGTTTGGTTTTGTGGTTTAAAGTTGAATATTTGGTTGTGAGATTCTGAAAAGAATCTCTGCATCATGCATTGCATTACACTACAGTGCCTTAGAAAACTGCTAGCTTCTGTAGAGATTAGGAGTGACCGAGTTGTCTGGATTCTGTTTGGTCTGGAATGTCTCAGGTTGGATTCACACGCGTAGGCAGTGTGTTTTGTGACCGGAGGGAGGGGATTGTAATCCCATGCCTCCGAGAGATAGGGTTTGAACTGTTGGTTATGGGTTGAGTTGGTATATGGTTTGGGAATTTGGTTTGGGATAAGTTGTTTTTCTGGTTGGACTTGGTTTGAGGAATTGTGTACTACACGCGAATAGCGTGATTTGGTACCGGAGGGTCGTGACTGAGATCACACACCTCCGTGGAATAGGATACTGGTTCAGCGAAACCTGTGGTCCGAACAACCACACTCACCGCCCCGAGGTTTAGCGGTCGTACGGACCCTCTCTCGATTTGGTATTACGCCCGGCCTAGCCGGTTCGGGGCGGCAGAGGCGGGGGGAAAATCTGTTTATGCCACGGTATGTGCATTTTGATCTGGTGGTGTTATCGTGACTTTAGCCTCTGCTCGCTACAGCTTTGTAATTGGTAATTGAGTTACTCCGAGGAGCGTGGTCACTACGACACCTAGAATTCTCGTCGGTCCTATAAACGACGTGGAGATCTGAGACACCAATCTGACGAGGTTGGACTTTTGGAGAGGTTTTAGAGTTTGGATCCCCCCCGAGGTTCAGCGGCCGAGGAGGGCCGGAGGTATTAGAGACTTGGTTTGCAGGAATTGACAAACTCCTGGAGGGAGGCTATTCTGAGCCGGTTGGCCGCCGGGGCCAACGGCTACTCCGGTCAGATTGCTTCCAGATTCTGAACCGGAGTTCGGATTGACCCGATATCTGATTTCTGGTGTCCTGGCAGTGTACCGGACATTTCCGCGGAAAATATTTTTCGGAGCCGGGGGGTTGCCGTCGGACGATTTTCGGGGATTTTGGGCGGAGAAACGGCTCGGGAGTGACCCGGGACTCAGATTTGCGCTTTGAGGAAGATCTGGAGTCGGGATATAATTTACATTTTTCTCGTGAAGAAAAATGTTCGGGTCGGAAATTACGGTTTCGGTTTTCGGGCGGGCGAGCCAAGTTTGTGACACTTGGCGAAATGTGATTAGTGGAAAGTATTGGACTTTGTCTCTTGTTATTTATAGTGATTATGATTCACTATGTTGTCTAACAGGATGTCATGTGCAAAGCACATTACTTATTATTACAAGACTTAAGTTTTGGCGGTCTTCGGCGTCCATAGTCTTGGGACGCAACCCAACGCGCCGCGAGGGCGTGGGTTTCAGCAGGTGGCCCGAGACCTCAATAGCGACAGCGGCTTCAGCCACCCTCCACCATAGCAGCTCGAGCAGGACAAGTTTTTCGTAGTGAGGGGGAGGCCCTAGTTATCGTGGAGGACCTAGTCGGCGGTCGTACCACCACAGGAGGCTCGAGTCGGCAGGAGTTCTGCAGGTACTTTATTTCGAATAAGGTGTCGGTTCATGTATTACTTGATACAGAGCATCTGTTTCCATTGTAACATAGAAAAGTGTTACATTTCGCATCTGTCTGTTAGTACCTTGCCTCAAACGCATTTAGTAAAACTGCTGAGTCGGTTCTTTTTCCAATGAGATGGATCGGGGCTGTGCGATATCTGTAGGCGGACATTTGACAGTATCGGATTTGTTGGTTTTAGACACGCCGAACTATGATTTTATTCTTGGGATGGACTGGTTATCCAAGAATTCTGTGCACATTGATTGTGCAACCCGTACCATTATGGTTTCTGGAGAGGTACTACCTCTCACGACTCGATCGGTTTGACTATCGCAAAAGACGGTGCAGTGTTGCAGATTCGGATCATCTGTCGATAGTTGGTGTTGGGGAAAGTTATGGTCTGAATGAGGCTGGTACTAGGTTGAAGTTAGATAGTATGCCTTGGTTCGAGATTTTCCGCAGGTATTTCCGGAGGAGTTGCCCGGATTACCATAAGAGCGGGGAATTGTGTTTGACACCCACCTGCAGTCGGGTACTGCTCCGATATTTATTCCTCCTTATCGGATGCCTATTTCTGAGATGCAGGAGTAGAAGAAGCAACTGGAGGAATTACGGCAAAAGAGTTTCGTCCGACCGAGCACTTCAGCGTGGGGTGCTCTGGTTTTGTTTGTTAAGAAGAATGATGGGACACTCTGACTTTGTATTGATTACAGACGGTTGAATGCTCTTATTGGGAAGAATAAGTATCCGTTACCGAGGATTAACGATCTTTTGATCAACTTTGGGGATTGAGGGTTTTCTCAAAGATTGATCTCGATCCGGGTATTTTCAGCTTAGAGTGAAGGAAGAGGATATACCTAAGACTCGCTTTCCGCACCCGATTTGGACACTTAGAGATTACGGTCATGCCATTTGGGCTGACCAATGCTCCGGTAGCATTCTTGGATCCGATGCATCGAGTGTTCCGACCGTACTTGGACTCATTTCTCGGTGGTTTTATTGATGATATTCGATATATTCTCGGGGTGAGGATTCGCATCGGGATCATCTGAGGATAGTTCTGCAGACACTTTGGGAACATCAGCTTTATGCTAAATTCTCAAAGTGTGAGTTCTGGATTCGGGAAGTCACTTTTCTGGGACACATTATTTCTGAGCATGGTCTGTCTGTGGACCCAGAGAAGGTGAGGGCAGTTCAGATCGGAAACAACCTACCACGGCACGGAGATCAAGAGCTCCTCAGGGTTAGCAGGATATTATCGGAGATTCGTACTGGGATTTTCTATTCTGGAATCTCCGCTTACGCAGTTGACCAGGAAGGGTCAACAGTTTATCTGGTCTGATAGGTGTGAGCAGAATTTTCTGGAGTTGAAACGGCAGTTGACTAACGCTCCGATTCTGACTCTTCCAGATCCGAGCTTACCGTATGTGATTTATTCGGATGCTTCCACATCCATTGGGGTGTGTTGGCGCAGAGCGTTTTGTGGTAGCTTATGGGTCGAGGCAGCTGCGACCGCATAAGCTGAGCTAACTGACACATGATCTGGAGTTGGCTGCAGTGATTTATGCGTTGAATCATTGGAGGCAATATCTGTTTGGTAATAAATTTCAGATTCTTACCGACCATAAGAGTCTGAAATATCTGTTTACACAGAAGGAGCTTAGCATGAGGCAGCGCAGATATCTCGAATACATTAAGGACTATGATTGTAGTATCGGGTACATCTCTGGCAAGGGCAACGCGGTTGCCGATGCTCTGAGCAGGAAGTATACCGGCTTAATTAAGAGAGGAAATGTTGGTGACCGATCTGAGGAGAGTGATCTGACGTGCCTTTGGCACAGGTGGCAGCTCTGGGAGTGTGCTCAGGTTATTACACTTACCATACATTCTGAGTGGCTTGATAGGATGCGCGAAGCGCAAGGTAGAGATCTGGTATTGAAGAAGTTATCTGGGGAAGATAAGAGTTCTTTGTTACCGACGTTTCAGTATGGCAGGGATTGCTATACTTCCGAGACCGCCTTTGTGTACCAGAGGATCAGGAGTTCTGGAATGATATTTTAGAGGGGGCACACTCGAGCAGTGTGAGCATCAGGAACCGGCAGGGACACTGCAGACTTTGCCCATTCCAGTTCGGGAGTGGGGCAATGTTACTATGGACTTTCTGACTGCACTGCCCCTGACACGGTCTCGCCATGATGTTATCTGGGTTTTTGTGGATCGGCTGACAAAGTGCGCACACTTTCTGCCTATTCGGGTCACAGACCCTCTGGAGAAGCTTGCCCGGCTTTACATCAGGGAGATTGTACGTTTACATGGAGCACCAGACTCCATTGAATCGATCGTGATCTGCGTTTTACAAAGACGGTTCTCGATTGCTTTTCTTGAAGCATTGGGAACGCGACTCCATCTGAATACAGCTTATCACCCCTGACGGACGGGCAATCGGAGCGGGTGATTCGATATCGGAGGATATGCGCGAATCAGATATTGGATTTTGGAGGAGTTTGGGACCAGTAGTTACTTTGATAGAGTTCTCATACAACAATTGCTTTCAGACTACGTTTGACATGGCACCCTATGAGGTGTTGTACGGGAGGTGTATGACACCATACTGTTGGACAGATGCGTCTGATGGGGTTAAGCTGGGACCCGAGTTTTTTTTTGAGAGGAGACTAGGCGAAGATCAGATTGTTATAGGCGCGGATTAAAACCGCGAATGACTACACCACTGTTTATACGAACCGCCGCCGTAGGCTCTGGAATCTGAGTTTGGTAATAGAATTTGATTGGAGATAGCACCGTTCGGAGGAACAGTAAGATGTGATAGGCGGAGTGTGAGTTACCCCGAGTTGTATCGGTTATTATGAGTTTCCAGAGTAAGTTGTTAGGTTGATTTTACCCCCCCCAACTGTTTCTGTTTTATGTGGTATCTTCCAGGATAGCCTGTTGTGGATCGGTTAGATTTAGGTTCGGTACTGTCTGGGGTTGTCTGGTAGAAATACCGGCAACTGACTCGGGGTGCAATAAGATGCACCCGGAGGGTGGGACGCCGTGAGGCTCAGTATGGTAGTCTAAACTACCACTCCCGCCGCACCAGTACGGTGGTCCGATTGTTCTGGGTTAGAGGAATGTTTGTATATTCTGGTTGGTAGTGACACCTGTCTGGTTGGTTCAGCTACTCTTGGAGGACCAAGAGTTCTAAGGGGGAGAATGTTACGGTCACCCCGAGCGGGTTGCGGCCGGGTGACCCGGCTCGGTTTTAGCTGCGGTCACGTTTTCGGCGTTCAGACGGCTCCCGAGCCCTATCCGAGTATCATTTTGGCGAACCCTTCCGTATTTGAGGTCGTGTGGGTCCCCGGACGTTTCCGCCGAAAATATTTTTCTCGCGCCGGGGTTGTCGGGTCGCCTCGGGACGTACAGCGGGCTCGGTAGCGCTCTTGAGACCTCAGTTTGGGAAGCCGTTTGCAGTTTTGGAGTCGTGAGAATGTCCCGGAGGTGTTTGTGGAGTTTAATATTTGGGGCGGGACGTTCGGTTCGGCGACTCCGGGGCTCGGGGCGGGAATCCCGGGGCTCGGGATGGAAATTTGCTGTCGGCTTTGGGGTAAGTTGTGTTTGAATTTAAGATGGAATTTATGGGTATTTTTATAGAATTTTGGGGTGACGGAATTTCGGTTCAGGTTGTCACGCTCGCACGTCGGGTTTCGGTTCGGGTTCAGCGAGCTCGGTAGGACACTCCGGAAAGGCAAATGAATTTCTGAAAAATGTTCTGTGAATGTTATATTATTCTGAAGATTGTGTCCGAGTTTCATTAATTTTGGAATCCGGTAATTATTTTTGGGCAAAAAGAATTGGAACTTTCGGAAAAATTGGGAGTTAATTGAATTATGGTGCAAAATAAATAAAAAGGGGTATGGGCAGCAGCAGCCTATTTCGGCAGCATGTGTGTGTGTGTGAGTGATAAGGGACACTTGTCCCTTATTGATTTAAGAGGGAAAAAGAAAAGGGGATATATATATATATATATTTGGTTATTTATTTATTAAGTGAATTACTTCATTTCTTCTTCTTTCTTCCTTCTCCTCTCTCTGCCGAAACCATGAGCAGCCATGGGAGCTGTTCACCAAGCTTCTCCTTCTTCATATTTGGCAAGGAATCAACAAGGTTTTTGGTGCAAATCATAGCTTGATTCTGTATTGGTGGAGTAGCGTGGAACCTTAGGAGCCAAGTTGGGCATTACGGGTCGGAAGTCGGGATTTTCCGAGTTCTGGGCTGCGGGGCAGCGTTTCAGAGGTAAGGGCTTAATTCGGTAAAATGTACGTTTGTTCTGTTTCAAGGCCCGGATGACCTTAGAGGCCCGGGTTCCTATTCTGTTCTGTGTATGGTTATCAGGTAATGTTACTTCTGTTTATGTTTATGTATTTTTGTTATTACTATATGTTCGCTCGTGTCCGCACCGAAGGGTGCCGACATTCTGCGTATCCGCACCAGTGAGTGCCGATACTTTGCTTTTGTGTCCGCACCGAAGGGGTGCCGACATTCTGCGTATCCGCATCGAGTGCCGATACATCTGCTCGTGACCCTACGGCGGTTTGGGGCTCGCGACCCCCCGGTACCGTGCTTCGCTCGCTCGACCAGTATATTCGACCTCTGCTGAGGGCTGTCGTTACATGGTCGCTCGGCGGTTGGACCGCATATGTTGGTTTCTGATTTTCGTTATACTTTATGTTTATATGTACATGCATATGTTGTGATATTCTGCTTTTGCGAGTTCGATTGTTGCCACCGGGCAAACCGCACTTTTACCTTAAGCCCTTACCGAGTCCTTTCGAGGACTCACCCTTTTATTTGTTTACCATCTTTCAGGCGATCGACAAGCAACCAGCGGAATAGAGATCCGCGGTGCTTCCTGANATCTTGGGTTCTGTAGCAGCAGCAGTACCACGTGCGGGAATTCTTGAGCGAGAGGCTTCTGATTCCGCACTTAGGTATATATTTATAGGATTTTGTTTAATGGCTCTGTAGTTGAATCGCATGCATATAGATCAGATCATGGTTTGTATATGTGTCTATATCTGGAATAACTTCGCTTTATCTGTCTTCGTGTCGCGGGCGGAGCCTCGACTTGCTTACATCGGAATTGCTATATTATGGATTTGGTACTTGTGTTGTGGCGATGATTGAAATGGGATATACCATGAACCGCTTGTGTGGTGAAAGTTGGATTATTCGTATACTTGCCTTGCATGAGTATTTAGGTTGCTAGTTGTTACTTGACGGTTTTGTTTGGAGCTCGATGCTCCGTTGCCACGCTTTCCGCCGTAATTCCTGTTTCCGACGTCGCGGCCGGCTCCGCCTCCGCAACCGGGCGGGGTGGCTGTGACATCTATCTTGAGTGGGCATTGGTGGATTGCATGTTTAGTATTGAGATTGTAGATGCTTGCGTTGCTAGGGACTAGCAACATTTTGAGTTTGGGGGTGTGATGTGTAGCATACACATATCACATTTCTAAGTGTTTCAAATCATTTTCATCATACATTTGAGCGAATTTGATCATAATTGTACATGTTATTTAGTAAGTTGGTTTATTTGTAGGTGTACATTCGGATAGTAGAAATGAAGTTTGCGGAAGAGCAAAAGGGGGAATCTCGAACGTTGAGGGTGGAAATGAAGGCTCAGACCTGAAAGCTATGCACCGACAACCTCTCGTGCTTGGAATAGGAAGTTCTTGGTGCAACAAGCTCGCGGCACCATCGTGGAGCCAAGCTGGCGCCGCGTGAGCTCTCAGTCTCTCAAAGCAACAAGGTTGCGGCACCATCACGGAGCCAAGCTGGCGCCGCGTGAGCTCTCAGTCTCAAAGCAACAAGGTCGCGGCACCATCGCGGCGCCTGCCGGCGCCGCGGAGCTCTCAGCCTCAAAGTGCACACTCGCGGCACCATCGTGGCGCCATCGTGGCGCCACCACCTGCACTTAAATATTTCGGGACCTTTGCGATAGTTCTCGTTTAAAACATTGTTGCACTGGTTTTTTTGGACTATTTTGCCCTCAATTAACACCCTAAAGGTGTCCAACATGTCTAGGGACCTTTTAGTCATTATGATACTCTATATATAGTCTTTTAGGCGAGTTTTAGGAAGATTAGATGTGAGTTACGAATTTAACAGCTTTTAATCTCTTGGCAACCATCAATACTCTTCCACCTAGGGTTTTGAGCTCTCCACACTATTGGGATTGAAGCCTTCATGATCTTGGGTTAAAGACTCAATTTGCAATAGAGTTTTATTCTCCTCTCTTCTCCTCTTTTACTTTTATCTTTTGATCATTACATGTTGATGTGTTTATGTGATATGAGCATGAGTGAGTAGTCACTTGTGTCTTGGGGTTTGCTTGTCTAGGTGATTCTCTATGTGTTCATCTTCTCTATTTCGATTTGGATATTGATTCTTGTGCTTGGATGTTTCTATTATGAGTGGGTATGGCCATATCTATTCATATGCATCAAGGTGTTCGATGAAATGCCTAAGTGGGATTTGCATGAACTAGACTTTTGGGAATCAATAGCTTTACTTGCTTCTAGTTAGAGATAACTTTTAGGAGTGGAGTGGTGGTTAAGTTAGGATCTATTAATGCCTTGAGAGTCAATGCTAGATCAAGAGAAGGACTAGGTTGATTTGTTGAGAGATTAACATGTTTGCTTGAGAAAGAAGCATGTTAGATGTAGTAACTCACCTCCAAATCATGTGATGAACTCGTAGAGGACCCTTAAACCCAAGCAAACCCCGGGATCTTTTTATAATTGAAAACCCCAAAATCTTGCTATTTACGTATTTCTTGTTTGTTAAGTTATTGTTGCATGTTTTGTTAAGTCATAGTCCGTATTATAGAGCTGCCTTCATTCCAACATTAGATCAATCCACACCTATCTTATGACTCATTAATCTACATCTTAGTTGAAATTGCACTTTTAATCTTTTTAGTTGATCAACGCTCTAGTTCCTTTGGGTTCGACACCCTTTGCTCTTACTTGCTATATTACTCGCGATCCTTACACTTGAGGGCTTAAAAAGGGTAGTTATAAATATAAAACTTGTGCTAGAAAGTGATACCCTTTGCACGCATCAATGAAGCATCTTCGACTCGAGTAATTGCTGCACTTTTCTCTTCAACGCATAACAATTCTCCAAAGAATGTCCAGAGACTCCTCTATGGTAATGACATATAGCTTTTTCATCATACCATTTAGGATAAGGAGGTTGAATTTGCTTGGCTGGTATAGGTTCTATCAAACGTCCTCCAAGCAGCTTGTGATACAGCTCTGTGTATGAAACTGGGATTGGATCAAACTTTTCACTCTTCTTTGTGGTTGTCCCTTGAACTCTTTGGCCTGTTCCTCCAGATAATGGCGTTGAATGTTGACCATCCATTGAGACATTCTGTATGCTCATCCGCTTTCCATCATTATTTGAAAACTCCGATATCTTCCCGATCCACGATGCCATACTCAATACGTTCTCCAGACAAGACGTCATCTGAAAAAGCTGTTTGTGGAGTTGCCAATGAGCTTATCATAAAAGGAAATTTTAAAGTTTGAATAAACATGGTAACCATTTCCTTTTCTCATGGGCGGTTGGACTTGTGCAACTAAATTCCTCCACTTGTGGGCTTACTCCTTAAATGTCTCTTGGCTTCTCTTCTCCAGGTTTTGCAAGGTTTGTCGATCTGGCGCTAGGTCTGTGATATGTCGGTAATTATTCACGAAGGCATGAGCAAGATCGCTCCATGTCTTGATTGCCTTAGAACCCAAACTGAGGTACCACTGCAAAGGGGATCTGATCAGGCTGTCTTGGAAAAGAGCTATCCAGACTCTCTCGTCTTTCGAGAGTGGTTGAATTTTCCTCAAGAATAATGTCAGATGAGTCACCGGACAAGTAGTTCCGTCATATTTGCTGAACTCGGGATCTTGAAATCAGCCGGAATGTTGACGCCTGGGACCAGACAGAGATCATCCACATTAAAAGAACCCGGTGAGAGTTCCTCCTTCGACACTCGCAATCTCTTTCCAATGTCTCGAACTTTTGCTCTTCCTTTTCTTTATTCTTCCCATCTCCCGACTCAACTCGTGCCTCGTGAAGTTCCCTCGCTGCCTTTGTTCTTTGTTGGAGTGAATCTGGGTGGGGTGTCAGAATCATCTCGGGATAATCCTTGAGGCCCTTTCGCTCTGATAAATTCCATCAGGTGACCAAATTGCTCGGCGATGGTGTTAACCTTGCTCTCCAATTCCAAGAAACGTCCTTCCATGTTTTCCATCACTTGCTTTGTTCGAGATCGGGTATTATATCGGTATTGAGTTCCAATCTTGCTCGCTTTCGAAAACAAATTAAGTGCATGCTTATGAGTGATATGATATGCTATATGAAGATGGCATGTAGAGTGACATAAGAACAGACAGGTTAGCGAAGATAACAACATGTTCAATAGTACAGATCATATTTACCGGGTGACATAAGGTGGGTAGGAATCCTAAAGTCAGAGCTACTGGTTGGATATAGGGCCATTACATGCAGGGAATGGTATATCAAAAGGCTTAGGGTGGTTCCCGGATCCCATCGTTGAAAAGCGACGGCCCAATCCTTACCCACGAGGGACAGGTAAGGAATGGATTAATCCGGATCGTAGGTTTTCATGAACCCATGCGGGAATATTAATCCCACGGGATTAGCACTGCTTCCCTACTAGGAAACGGTGAAGGCTTGGAGAGTAAAATCTCACAAAATAATATTCCGCTATGAAAGAGATTGGTTTTGGTGGAGCTCGGGTAGGAAACTCCATGTCATGTATGTCACAAAATAATATAACATGTAAAAAGGATCAAGGCAAAAATAAAATAAAAATCAAGTGAAGAGAAAATAAAATAAACCCTTTGATGTGGCCAGACTGTCCCCAGTGGAGTCGCCAGCTGTAGCGACGGGGTCTTCGACGGGAGTCGCCATCAACTGTTTGAGTTAGGTCGATTGAAACCTAAACCGGTCTACGAGAAAACTCGAAAGTCCGTTAGTCACGTACAAAAATACAAGTAATTTTCATACGCCCGAAAATTGGTACTACGGGTTAATTTCTATTTTTCAATTCACTTGATTTAATTTTATTAGACAAGGTATGAAATTAAATAAAGAAATAAGTGAGACATATCAATACACAAACAAACAATTTAATCAAAGTACAATTAATTAATTAAAAAAAAGGTATATGTACGAAAATATTCATGAGAAAAATAAACAAAATAAACAAAAATTTAAACATTTCACACATGTATCACAACATTCCCAATGCAAGAAGTTCAATGAAATGTGGAAACCCATACCATTAGTCTCAAAGTTATTAACCATTGATGAGGGTGCCTTAACTGTCATACATCCAAGTATCAACACTTAAATGAAACTAAGTATGAAGTTCAATGACAAAGGTGAGTATACCTAACCCAACCTGTAGCTTCTCTCCCAAATTGCCGAGTTGCGACTTCTGCTTCTGTGGTTGTTCGTGACGAAGATTCGAAACGGGCAAGGGCAGTAGATGCGTTCTCCGACGTTGATCGGCCGAAGCGAGATCGACGAACGGGATGTCGTGAGGAGCTGAAACGGAAAGTCCTCAATCTGTAGCTGTTGCGAGGGGGCGAGGGTCACAGCAGGCCTATCTCAAGCAACGAGTTCCGGCGTGTGAAGGCGAATTGGAGGCCAGAAAATGGCCGATAAAGATCGGTGGTCGTGCGGCTGGGACTCAAACGTCCGATGGCGAATTAATTTGGCAAAGAACTAGGGCAAACGTCCGATCTCGAATTCGCGACGACCGAGATCGAAGATGGAATCGGACGATCAAACGACGGCGGGGCGACTCACGATGAGCGAAACGAGCTAAGCAAGCTCGAGCTAGCACCGACACTTACGAATCGAAAAACGCCCAAAATTTCTTTGCGGATTGTTGAGTTTTGCACGATTTCGTTGATTGCTTTCGTTTTACTGAGTGTTTTTGATTGTGTGTTTGCTTGATTCGCACTTGGTGATTTATAGCAGGGATTTGGAGCGGTTCCCTCCTCCACGACGTCGCCAACTGTCCGATCGTGCGAGGATGGGAACGTGAATTAGCTCCGAAAACGTCGCTGGCGAAATGCATCCTCCACGACGTCTCTGCAACAAGAAAATGAGAAAGTGGGCAAACCATTGAATCAACCCTAACTTTGTGCAACATTCACTTGATGCCCAATGTTTAATCGATTTTCAAATTAACCCCTAGTTTTCCAATTTCACCACTAATGACCCATTTCTTTCATAATTAATCACTTGAGCCCTTTCCCGACATACTTTTTAAAACTCCAGGGCAAAATTTGAGTGTCAACGGGCGCTAAGAATTCCAACAATATGGACTCGTCCTGCTGGTTTTTATTTGAACAAGGTGAGGTTGGAGGTGGAGACGACGGTGGCCATGGAGAAACTGGTCAGGAAGGGCGTTGAAGTTGATGATGATGATGATGATGATGATGATGATGATGATGAGGCAGGTGCAGCAGGAGCTTTAAAAGTTAGGAGAGAGTTTAAAGTGAGGGTTTAAAGTTTGGTTTAAAATGAACTTTTATTAAAAGTTCAATGATCGATTTCAATTAAAAACGTAAATAGGCTAATATAGAAGGGGTAATTATGTAAAAACAACGTAGATAACGGAAAATCTAACAGAAAGACTGGTTTAGGACAAATATTAAAGCTAAGGGACGAATTTGAGATGAATTCTTAAAACAGAACGAAAATAGGACACGTATTAAAGCTAATGGACTGTACGTGTATTTTACCGTATATAGCATTCATAACCATGATTGAGTCTAACTCCGATAAAAGCTACTTCTATCTGATATATATTTTTCATTAAGTTAACAATAGTTTTAATTTTTTATATTTTTTATGTCTATTAAATTGTATCACATTTGTTTGTTCGATATAACAAACTAATTGTCTTTTATTTGAAAAATTTATAGTTTTCTATATGAACATGCAAGAAAATATTCACCAACAGTTTTTAGTATTTGGTATGGACTTTTATAATCGACCAAATCATATTCGGTTGGGTATGAGAGTAATTAATTTTAGGACAATATCTTCCTCCAATTCAGGTAGGATGAAAATTTTCCTTAATTTTATTCATTTTGACAATCCATCATATTGTAGAATTCACAAAATAGTTAATTAAAATGCATATATTTAGTCCTTCGACTGTTAAAATATTTATAATTTGACCCCATAAAACTACAAGTTTAGTTCCTACACTCTTGTAAAATTTACAAATAATCTCAATCAAATATTAAAATCCTTCAACCAAATAATTAGACATGAACCAAATATGAAAGATTTTTAATTAATCTATAGATTTCTACTGTTCATCATGCATACTTTCTATATTTTTACATTCCACATATGCTTAGATACTACGAACAAAACGCACAAATTATATATCTAAGGGAGCTTAGTGCTGTTTCTAGTTTTTCCCTTGGCCTCAAGTCTCATAATTCTTCGCTCCATCTGTGAATGAAATTGGAAAGAAAAGGCTAAAAAATGTGGCATCATTGTACTAAACAAAATATATACGTACGTAGTTCCTGAAATAATAAATAATAAATAATATATATATATATATATATATATATATATATATATATATATATATATATATATATATATATATATATATGTGTGTGTGTGTGTGTGTGTTAAATACCTGAATAAGGGCTTCCAACTTGTTCTTTGTGTGTTCAAATTCGCTCTTTGTCCAACCTAGAGCTCTGAAGAAACTGATCTCCCAATATTTTGTTAGAATATATATATATATATATATATATATATATATATATATATATATATATATATATATATATATATATATATATATATATATATATATATATATATGAAGCAAAGACATGGAATTGTCATGCACGAGTAACATTTATGTAGGAGATACCCATAAATATCTTTTGGGTTGATGGTGTATTTTTAATAAAATGTTTTTATAGTGCCGTAAAAATATTTCAATTTTTCACTAACATTTTTTTTTAAAAAATGACTTGTATTGTAGAGTTCAGATTCACTAATTAATCATTTAAAAATGATCCAATCGTTTATTGAGCTCTACCTTTAAATAAAGATTGGAAGATCATGATATTTTTTCTAAAACTAATTGAGATGGATAATTAAAATATAAATTTGCAGAAAAAACGAAAGTAATATATTGTTTTCATACTTATTCTTGTTCGCCTGATTGCATGCTCGCCTTAGACTTAGACATGCAACTCTCACATGTTCGACACCTATTCTGTAAGAAAGAAAAAAAATAGAAGAAGAAAAGACAAGATTATAAGATTATAAATCACTATATTAAATGAAAAAAAAACAAAATAGGAGGGGAATTACAGTTTTTCCAAAAATTACTCTTTTATATATGTAATTACGTTCCATGGTTTCAAATAAGATGAAATTGAAATTTTTATTTTTCACTCTGTTTTTTATAAATCGAGGAGGAGACTTTTCTTTGTGGGATCCTCACTCTCGGGATCCCTTCTCCAATAAAAAACAAAAATTTATATATACCGCGAACTCCTCTCCTCTATTTGAGCAACCAATAAAGCCAACTTGGAAAATTCAACAGCACAGTGATCGCTGCAAAATTATAAACAAAAAGCTCGTCAAAATTGATACTCAGTTAAAAAAACTTTATTCACTTGCTAGCATCTTGAAACAAAAACAAAAATACTAGGATTGTAAATGAAAAAGGATATAGATTAGTACCAGATTTTTTTTTAAAAAAAAGAATTAATGTATAATGGTGAAATGAGCATGTATAGTTTTTACTATTTAACTCTTTTTGAGAGAATATTAAAGACCTTGTTATCAAATAGTCCACTGAATTATGTTAACTCATACACTTTAGTCCCTAAATTATAAAATGTGTCAACTCAGTCCCTCGACTATGTAAGTTCAAGCACTTTAGTCCCTTGACCCAATAACTCGCTCAACGGAACTCTTATAACATCGTTTTTTTTACAGATGAGTGACCTATTTGCAAGAATTTAAAACATTAGGTTGCAAATGCTTAAGTTTCAAACTTCAAGGGGCTATAGTGGACAACCCTCCTGCTCTGCCCAACCCGACCCACCCACCCAAAAACCCAAACTGTTTGTTCCTCAATCAGTGCGTTGTAGCTGGGCGACCCGACGACAAGGACCTCGCAGAGGCAGGCTGGGTATGGCGACGAGAGAATGTCTCGACGCGCGGGGTGACTTGAACCAGTGGACGCAGCTAACTTGTGGGTAGCTCGAACAACGTCGTCGGGAGGATGATATTTTTGTGGGAGATGATATTTTTGTTAGATCTAATAGATTTAAGGTCTTGGGCATAGATTAGAAAAATCTAGGATCATAACATTTTCCCTAAGATGAACTAATATTGATACGGTTAAATGGGTAAAGTGCTTGACGGTAGGGCTGTAAATGAACGGAGCCGTTATCGAACTTACTCGAGTTCGAACTCGGCTCGTGTGTTATTGAGCAATGTATTATCGAGCTTCGAGTTCGAGCCGAGCTGAGTTTGGTTCGATTGGTTATCGAGCTATAAAGCAATACATATTAAAAAGAACCTAAGATAATTCATATGTAAATAATTAAAGTAGTAGGACCTAATTTACTAGAATTATAAAGTATCATGAGTAATTTGAAAGTAGTACGACCTAGTTGACTAAAATTATAAAGCACTAAGACTAAAATTACAAAGTATCATATTTCGAGCAACTATCGAGCCGAACTCGAGCGTAGTTTGAATAATTATTGACACGTTTCGAGCAGCTCGCGAGCAATCGAGCGGAACTTGAGCAATCAATCGAGCAGAGTTCGAGCCTGTATCATGAAGGCTCGTCGAGCTATCGAGTCGAACTCGAGCTAGATCAAAACTTCGAGCCGAGTTCGAGCCAAGCACTATTCGAGCTCGAGCTCGGCTCGTTTACAGCCCTACTTTACGGTGTTTAGTTGAAGGACTGAGTTAACATGTTTTATAGTTTAGGGATAAAGTGATTGAGTCAACATAATTCATTAAGGGAACCTATTTGATAATAAAGCTAATAATAAATATAGTTAAATATATACATCATACATGTTTTCAATTTCTGATAATAGTGATTCCACACAAGTGAAATACCCATCAACGGTTTGGATGAAAGATTCCGAACCGAACTCAGAAGCTTTCAACTCCTGAATTCGGGAGAAATTTTCATTTAAGATCCTATAAATGAAAAAAGTTCCATTTGAGGTTCTAAATCCCAAAACGTGACTAAACCAACAAACAAAAACTAGAAGATCAGAAAGTAGGTAACAAGATTGTGTCATTACCTCATTGAAGAGTGACTGTTGATATTGTTCTAGCAATCCTCTAACAATTGACAAAGCCATTAAATTGGTACAACCAGGTTTGAAAAGAAAATTAAAATTACCTTTGATGAAGTGATGAAATATGGTTAATTTTCAAGGAGAGATGGTTAATGGAAGTCCTTAGCCTTATTATAATGTGAAAGATTCTGAGGAAAACAAGTCCAAAAAATTGATAAGCTCTGAAAAAATGGAATTAATTACAGTTATTCCTTGAATTATTGTAAATACTACACTAATTTCTTCATAATTAAAGATTTGCAAGTTTGCAGCCTTGGTATGTAAGAGTCTATCGCTAAAAACATATCTGTCTATGAAAGTCGGTCCTTTATGAAAAAAATCCGATCTCTTTGAATATTCATGAAAGTTTGATGGTTATTTTGAGGCAACCGAGTAAAAAGAATAAAAAGTAAAGATGTAAATGCTAAATCCATTCTTAATTGCAGCCAGATATACTGATTTCGTTCACACACATTTTTCAAACAACGGATGATGACAAGTTCAAATACATCTCTTTCGATAATTAAATTAATTACAATAAAGAGAGGAGATCTTGGGGATGATAAAACTTAATATTACAATCACCGGTAACCATAATGGCTAACGCGTCCATATTTATAAGATCAGAATATGCAGGAAACCCTAGCTCAACGCATGAAATGGGCAAAGGGTTTTAAAGATCCTCACCCTCGTAATAGAAAAGCTCTCATTCCCTCGCAATTGAAGAGACGATGAGATGGATGCATTTTTTTTAACAAACAAATAAGACTTATTTTGTTAATTAAAAACTATTACAAAATAAGTCAAGTACGACGAAATAAAGCACCTATAATAGGTACATAAAAACTGGCCCGCTAACGGGGAAATCTCCATATAAGTAGAGTTATTATGGGACGCCAAAACCACTATGGGTATGCTCACCTGAACTGGTCTTATAAGGCAATGCAAACTCATGACGATGGTCATGACCACTGTGGCGGTAAAAAGATATGGAATCTCGCTCCCGATACACCTGTACGGTACCAGCGCACCATAGTGGGTTAAAGAGTGCACTACACATAATGATAATCGAAACCACAACACTACGTGAAGAAGACAATTCTTACTGCGGCTCTTACTGCGGTTCAGGCCGCAGTAAGCCCAATGACGCAGTAAACTAGCGCAGTTGATGGTGCATTACGTTTTATGGCCGCAGTAAGTCACTTTTTAGGGTTTCTTCACCCGCCGCATCCTTCATTTGTTCTATCTTCTTCCATCTTCTCCTTCATCTTCATCTCAAACTTCTTCTTCTTCTTCTTCTTCTTCTTCTTCTTCTTCTTCTTTCACTTTATGTCTTCTCTCTCCTATCTTCTTCTTCCATCTTCTTCTTCTTCTCATCCTTCATCATCGTCATCATAATTAAAAATGATAAAAATATGTAAATTAATGAAAATAATAAAAGTACGCGAAATGATGAAAATCACATAAAATGACAAAAATGACAAAAAAATACGTAAAATAATGCAAACGAGTAAAATCACATAAAATGATGGAAAATGGCACAAAATCACATAAAATAACGGGAGTGACAAAAATACATAAAATAATAAATAAAACAAATAACGAAAAATAACGAAAATCAAAGTCACAAACCTAAATTACTAGTCCGGACAAAATTAGGTGTCAACACATCACATGCAACGGAAATAGACAGTCACAAACAAAACATACCCAAAATTTAACGTGGTTCGGCTCTTAACTAGTCTACATCCACGGATAAGAGAAAATCCACTAGACATAGACATGATATGAAAAATATAAAAGACTCCCATCCTAGCCATCCCGGTTTTCTGACCTTTACTCTTTTATCACCCTCGCATCTTGTCTCACCACCACATTGATTTTTTCTTTCATACCCAAAATTATAACACAACATGCCTTCATATAGGCTATAAACAAACCTAATACTAACTTGGCTTCTTCTATAAGCCAAAACTCTATGCTTGCTAGCCAACCAACTCCATGCTTTGTTGCCAAGTATCTCTATGCTTGGTGACCAAGTAACAGCTTCAACTTGTCATAATGACAAGCCTAGTCCTCCATCTTTTATAATTAAATAATTTGAGTCAATATCCAACACAAACATGATGACTTTTTTTGCACAACCCAAAAAGAAATATATGTCAGGTATTTTGGGACAAAGAGACCACATTTTTAAATAGTGGCGGACCCGGAAATTTTTCTTTATGGGGGGCACTATTTACATACTCAATTTATGAAATAGAATAATTAGATCAAATTACTGATTTATCACATATACTTTTGATAGTTAATGATATGAGTTGGATTAACAATTCATATTTAAGTAACTCAAGTGTGCAGTTCACTATAAATGATGATGTTACATTGTAATTTTACCATAATGGAGCCCCCACTCCCAAGTCCCACTCCAACTGTCCCAAGTCCTTTACTATCAAGATTGGTTCATATCTGAAGGTTGAGGAGTCTAGTTATATGAATATTGGAGCATCAAGATGAGCACAATATTCCAAGCACAAGATCTGTGGACTGTGGTTGAAACTGGCACTGATGATAAAAGCACATAAGAAAACAGGAGAAAGAACTCCAAAGCCTTGGCCATCCTGCACCAAGGGGTGGATGAGACCTTGTTCTCAAAAATTGCTGAGGCAAAAACGGCAAAAGAAGCATGGGCAACTCTGAAGAATGCGCATCAAGGATCTGCCAAAGTAATGATGGTTAAACGTCAGTCCTTGAGAAGAGACTTTGAGACATCTAGCATGAAAGAAAACGAAACAGTTGAAGTTTTTCTTGGAAGAGTGACAGAAGTTGTTAACAAGATGCACACCTATGGTGACAAAATTGATAATGAAACTGTAGTAACAAAAATTTTGAGAAGCCTCACATCAAAATATGATCATGTGGTTGCTGCAATTGAGTAATCTAGAGATATTACCACACTGACAGTGGATGAACTTATGGCCTCACTTCTAGTACATGAGGCCAGAATGTCTAGAGAATCACCAAAGGGAATCGAGTCCGCCTTCCAGATTCAAAGTTCTTCCCCCTTCTATTCCAATAGAGGGAGAGGATCATTCAGAAACCAAGGGAGAGGAAGAGGCAGATTCGGATCAACTCAGTGCACCTTCTGTAAGAAACCTGGACATCAAGAAAGTGACTGTTGGGGCAAACTTACTTGCAAATACTGCAAGAAAAGAGGACACAAAGATGAAGATTGCTGGAACAAAAACGAAGTCAGCTTTGCTGAGCAAAGTCTGGAGCAAGAAGACTACCTTTTCATGATGAATCCAACAAGATCAGAATCTGATAACATTTGGTATTTGGACAGTGCATGCTCTAATCACCTAACTGGAAGCAAGAACAAGTTTGTCAACCTAGATGACTCATACAAGTCTCAAGTACGGTTAGGCAATGATAGCCAAATACAAATTGAAGGAAAAGGGGATGTACCACCAAGATAGATGGAAAGACACAATTTATCAAGAATGTCAAGTATACGCCAGGATTGGCTCATAATTTGATCAGCATTGGACAATTAGTCCAAGATGGCCATAACATCACTTTTCACAAAGGTGTATGTGTGATCAAGAACCAACTAGGGAAAACAGTGTTGCAAGCTGCCATGACGGGTAATAAAATGTTTCCTGTCATGCTCACAACTAAAGAAGAGGCATTGATCACAAAGCAAGATGAAGACTCAAAACTCTGGCATCACAGATTCGGTCACTTGAACTTCAGAGCACTACATAACCTTTCTAGCAAAGGCTTGGTGAATGGATTACCTATAATTAATCCAAATGATGAAGTATGTGAGGGATGTGTGTTTGGAAAACAAACTAGAAGCTCCTTTCCTCACAATCAAGCCAGGAGAGCAAACACAAAACTGGAACTTGTGCACGCTGACTTGTGTGGCCTTATGCAAACTGTCACACATGGAGGAAACAAGTATCTCTTCTTGATCACTGATGACTATTCTAGGATGAGTTGGGGTTACTTTATTAAGAACAAATCTGATGCATTTCAAGAGATCAAGAAATTCAAGGCTCTAACAGAAAAAGAAAGTGGAAAGAAACTAAAGGTTCTGAGAACAGATAGAGGAGGGGAATTTGTCTCCATGGAATTCACAAATTTCTGCAACGAAGAAGGCATAAGGAGACAAATGACAGCTCCATATACTCCAGAACAAAATGGAGTTGCGGAAAGAAAGAACAGTAATGTGATTGAAATGGCTAGATCCATGCCGAAAGCCAAGAGCATGCCCGATGTTTTCTGGGAGAAGCTACCGCAACAACAATATACCTTTTAAACTCCGTCTCCAACTAAAGCAAAGAGAAGGCAAGACCCCATTTGAAGCTCGGTATGACTACAAACCTCTCGTGTCGCATTTAAAAGTATTTGGATGTATATGTTATGCACTAATAACCACCACAGACGAAGCTAGACCAGAAAAGCATGAAGTATGTCTTTATTGGTTACTGCCAATACTCCAAAGCATTCAGATTGTTTGATCCCAAGAATATGAAAGTAATTGTAAGTCGTGATGTCAAGTTTGATGAGTCTAGGGGTTGGTATGAAAAAGAATCAGTTACAAGTTCAACTCGACACATCATCACTGACGTAACATCAATCAATCCATCAGAGATCAAGTTGAGGAAGACAATGGAAACGAAGCAACTGATACAGCACAAACAAATGAAGAGTTTCAAGCTGATGAAAGACCAAAAAGGTCAAGAAGGGCACCTACTTATCTAACTGAGTATGAAATAAACCTAGCTATGTTTACTAGTGATCCAGTCTCAGCTGAGACTGCCTTGAAGGATGAAGTGTGGAAGAATGCAATGGTAGAAGAAATTCAGGCAATTGAAAAGAATCAAACATGGAAATTAGTTGAGGCACCAGAAGGAAAGAATATTATCAGCCTCAAATGGATCTTCAAGACTAAGCATAATGCAGATGGATCCCTAAACAAACATAAAGCCAGACTTGTTGCAAGGGGTTTCACCAAGAAAAAGGAATCGACATGAGGAAACCTTTGCTCCTGTAGCCAGATTTGATACCATCAGAGTAATTCTGGCCTTAGCTGCTCAACATAGGTGGAAGGTATATCAATTTGATGTAAAGTCAGCCTTCCTAAACGGTGAACTTAAAGAAGAGGTATATGTTCAAAGAACCTACAGTGTTTTATTGTGAAAAACAAAGAAGATTGGGTGTACAACCGAACAAGGCCCCGTATGGGTTGAAACAGCCCCCTGTGGCTTGGTACAAAGAAAGTTGATCAGCTTCTTCCAAGAAAAGGGTTACAATAAGAGCCCCGTGAAGCAACCCTTTACTGCAAGCAAGACCCAGACCACCACATCATCATGATCAGCTTATATGTGGATGATATGATCTATACTGGATCAAGTGTCAATATGTTAGAAGAATTCAGGAGGGACATGATGAAAGCATTTGAGATGACAGACCTGGGAGAACTCAACTATTTTCTCGGCCTTGAAGTAAAGCAAACACCACAAGGCATATTTCTCAGTCAAAGTAAATATATATATCTGAGGTACTCAAAGGATTCAACATGAGCACCTGCAAACCAAGTGACACACCTATGAATACCAATGAGAAGTTAATCCAAAACGATGGAACAGGAGAAGTAGACGCAAGGATGTACAGGAGTTTGGTTGGGAAGCTGATTTATCTAACTCATACAAGGCCAGACATAAGCTTTGTCAGTAGGTGCAGCCTCAAGATTCATGCAACAACCTTCAAAGCAACACCTAGGTGTTGCTAAACGAATACTGAGGTACCTAGCTGGAACAAAGAATCTGGGAATTTGGTATACCAAGAACAACAAATGGAAACTAGTTGGCTATTCAGATAGTGATTGGGCAGGGGACCAAGATGATAGAAAAAGTACTACTGGAACCTACTGCTTAATGGGTGATTCACCTATATCCTGGACCTCCAAGAAGCAAGCAACAGTGGCTCTCTCTTCAGCTGAAGCTGAGTATGTCTCACTTACTGCAGTGGCTTGTCAAATTGTGTGGCTCAGAAGGATCTTGAACACTCTTGGAGAAGAACAAGAGGAGCCAACACCAATCTTCCGTGACAAAGAAATCGCCAGCAGCCCATTGCCCGTAATCCAATCTTACATGGAAGGACAAAGCACATAGAAATAAAGCATCACTTCATTCAAATCTAATACAAACAGATGAAGTGAAAATAATCTTTGCAGCTCAAGAACAATTGGCTGATATGCTGACAAAAGCACTTGCAGTGAAAGGTTCAAGCAACTAAGATCAGTTCTAAACATTGCCACTGCGAATCACAGAGGGTGTTGAAAGTGATTCAGCAACTGAGCAAGTTGGAGACCTGGAGAGCAATGGTGATAGATCAGCAGGAGGGCTCAACCAAGTAAGGCTGAGTGAGATGTGCGTCTGACTTGTGCAACAAGTCACTAAGAAGTGGAGATGCAGTAGGAGTCTAAAAGCCAGCTAGCTTACCAAAGGCTAGTAGAGTCTAGTTGGCCCTCAACTATCAAATGAACCCACCAAACAAGGACCAAAATGTCGTTGTCACCTCTCAAATTCCAAGAGTTGATGACAAATGGGCTGCATATTTGGTAATTTAATTGAGTTATATAAGGAATATTCCAAGTGCTCTCAAGATAAGAAATTTGAGGTAATTTTTAAGGAGCGGTTGCTAAGAAATAATCCTAATACAAAATTGAAAAATGAATTGAAAACGATTACAATGGAACATGAAGAACTAGCAATATCATTTTCTATTGGGGTTCTTGGGTAACTTGAACTCGGAGTCATGGTGATAGGGGTAATATCATATGGTACTTCGTGGTGTTTGTGCTTGAGGATTTTGTGGAAATTTAGGATATCCTCAACGCCGGCCGGCTATATGGAAAATGGATATCCTCAACCTTGTCCTTTGTGTTGTGTTTTAACCCCATTATATACTTTGTTGTTTATTTGTGCCCTAGAAGTTTTAAACCCGTACAAATAAGGCACTCATATAAAAATAAGTTATAAGGAAATATAAATTTGAATTAAAAGTTTCCCTAAAGAACACAACTTTAAAACAATAATTCCAATCAAAGATTCTTTTTTTGTTAAAATTTAATAGTAACATTTTGTTACAAACAACGGTGATGTCCTATTATAACTCTAAACTATAATGCTGTTACAAAGACCATAGTATTTATTTAAATGTTTTTGTACATAAATCATTTCATGAGGACATGTTGTACAAGGCCGGGAATGTGAATTTTCATCATGTAATCTTCCCAATTGATGCACCTTGGATCAAACGGAAACATCCCTGAATCCTTAACATTCTTTCTTGCTTCAACATGCAACTTCTTTAAGTTTGCATCGTCGAATCTGCCCAAAGAAAAAGAAAAGAAAAAACAGTCAAATGGTTTGCCAATTAAATCTTTTATAAAGTATAGGGTCAGAATGAATATATTCTTTAACTGTAGTTCCTTGCTGGGTAAATCTCACATATTTTTAAGAGGGGCACTAGCTAGTTACACATTTACTTTCTCTCTTACCAGATAGGATAGGAGTACCCTTTGATGATGTAATAATAATGAGTAAACGTCAATAATTAGAAAAATGAAATAATATAAAAATTCTGAAAGTGGTCTAATTACTTACATGCCCTTAAAAAATACGTAGGGTTTATAGAGCTTGGCCAGTCGCACCCCGAAATTGAATTTGTGATCAAGTGATTTGTACATTTTGTTGTAGTGCAGGCAAGAAATCAAATTCACCACTTGTAAAACCTTCAAAAGCAAACTTAATTTCAGTAATAAAAGTACTGCTTGGTACGTAATTCTTAGGTACCAAATGATACCTATATCAAACAAAAAATAAATTAGTAATTAAATTGACATGAGATAGTGCGTGAAAACACAAATTAATACTCCCCTATAACTCAAGAAACTTGATGTGTTTCCTTTTCATTGGTGTTAAGAAACTATTCTTTCCATCAAGTTTTATTTTTCACAAAATATTCAAAATCAACATTTCCCTTTAACTTTTACTCTCATAAACATTACATTCATCTTCCAACAAAAAAAAAATCATAATAAAACTTTCTAAACACACACCCCTGTGAAAACTGATATATTTCCATTTCAAGAACATTTTCACATCGACCTCTTTATTACCTTGACTTTCTCTACCCGGTCAAAAAGTACTTTTATCGTTTATGTATTTTACTATATCACCCTTAAATTTTTACTATTCCTTAATTAAATGTTAGGATATAGAGAGTAGTATAGAAAGTATGTGCAATAAAAGAAAAAAGTTTAGTAAGTATGAAAAGTGTGCAAATAATTAGTGTATCAAACCCTAAACCTTCAAAGGTAGGTAGTATCTGATTGCCATGAAAAGGAGGAACTTGTTCATGGTGCTTATCACAGTTCCCTTGCCAACTTTAATTGCCTCTCCTTTTCTGTTCATCAATGGGTTCTTTGAAAAGAATTCATATAAGAAACCATGTAGATCAGAAAGCTTCATAGGATTGTGCAGTGAAGACCCAACATGGTAGATTATATTACTGTTGTCCAGACACTTGTTTGCATGTGTAGCCATAGCCACCACCATTGCATTTGCAACCATATCCACAGGTATCTGCAAAATTAATTAGGAATTAATTTTTGTGATGATTTAGATTATTTTCATGATTAAAAGGTAAAATTAATGTGACATTTAACAAAAACTCGCTTACTAGATCAAGCGGTCCATTGGGGTTGCCTATAAAGCATGTTAATCTCCCTTTACCATAGCCAGCAATCACGCTGTCTATAGTTCTACAAAGTTATCAGAAAAAGAATAAAGAAGCTATATTAATTACTAATAAGTATTTCATCTCTTGTCAACAAACAAATTATACAGTTCTAATTAATTCTTAAAAATGAGTTCTGAGAACCTCTAATTAGATTTTAAGAAACCTCTTTCCATTTATGTTAGAGCTGGTTTCGATCATGTAAGATTCTTAATCGTAAATGTATAAAAATCCAATTTAAATTGAAAAAAATAAAAAACAAAAAACAAAAAACTTTCTTCACATATAGTATGTGATTAATATTAAATTGTACCTCAAACCTTCAATCCATCCAGGAAAAGGTTTACTGAGAGTGCTTGTTATCATAGTTGGGCGTATAATCACCATTGGAAGGCCATTTCGAAACTCCATTAACAGCATCTCCCCCATTGCCTTTGTAAATACATATGCATTTGGCCAACCATGCAACTGTGCCCTGCACAATTAATTAATAATATTGTGGCAACAACTTTTTTCAATTAACGTTTAGTTGTAACTATTTGATCTTAACTATAAAACATTATCCAAAATACAACAGTTAATTGAAAAAGGTTTGTTACCAAACAAGCGAATATTGGTTTTTAGGGTTTAGAATGCTTGACAACCTTTTGATACTAAAATCTTTCAGAGCTGAAGTAATTTCCTCTTCTGTGTTTCCATGCATCCGAAGCTCATTTAACTTTTGCTCCATGATTTTGTTTTCTTCATAAATATCTAATTTGCATTTCCCATTAAGAGTCTCACCCATACGAAATGGTTTCTCTAGCAAAACTCCACCCTTTTCGCCACAAACATATGCTACAAAAAATGAAATAAAATATTGCTTAGTAATGAGTAGTAAAATAAACATATTTTTGAATTTCAACGCAAATGATTATTTTTTTCAATAATTAAGATATATATATATATATATATATATATATATATATATATATTGTGTACCTGTAGATGTGTGGAGGAACATCATTAACCTCTCACATTTTTTTGCAAAATGTATGGCATGGAGGGCTCCAAATGTGTTCACGCCTAAGGCAACATCGTATCTTCATCATGAGGATAACACACATTCAGTTCAAATATATTAACCCCTTTTTATTTAAGTAATTTGTTAAAGTAGTAGTTATACAGGTTGTAAATATTATGCCTATAAATATTCGTCTACAAGCTCCTCATTTTTTTAAGGGAACGACGTTGCATTTGTTCAGTGACACACGGCTGCCGATAACAACCTAACAAGCAAGGGTTGAAGAAACTTCTAATCAACTCTAAGCAATAGCGAGTATAAGATAGATTAGATGTCAACCAACAACTACCTACCAAAGTTGAAGCCAAAAATAGAGAAACCAAAAGTAATACAGTACTAGAACATAAAAGGTAAACTAAAATAACTAAACAACATGATAATAAAGGATATATTGTGAAGCCACCACCAGAAGGAAACAACAACTGACAATTTTCCAAGATAGAGGAAGGCCAGAGGAACATACCAACCACTACGTAGTTGATGAAAAACTTGTAGCACCCAGGGTAGTGGCGAAGGTGCTACCATCCGCTACCCTAAGCCGCTACCTCACCTAACCCATCAAAGTTTTTTTATTTTCTTAATGTCGGTAACACTTTTCGTAACAACCAGGCCGCTACCCCCTATCAATAAAAATCATTCCAGACTCTTCTTCTCATTTTGTTTCGCACATAACTGATGTCCCCCTTTCTCTCTCGCATGAAACTCTCTCCCTCACTTCAGACTCTTGAATCCTTCAAATAACCGATCTCCCTCTCTTACTTCACATAGAACCGATCTAACTCTTTCTCTCTCGCATGAACCAATCCAGACCAAAACTTAAAGGTTAGGGTTGTTTTCATGATTTAAGTATTTTTCCAGATTTATTTTCTTGATTTAAGTTTTTTTTTTCTTCCCAGCCCGTCTGAGCTGCCGCACCGCCAAATCCGCCGGACCACCGCCAACGTCCTCACCATACATGGCCGCACCACAACCGACCTTCTGTACTCTTCCAGATCTGGCTAGATCTGGGTTTGTGTTTAAATTTTTAGGTTGTATTTGATTTATTAGTCTGTATTTGATTTTTTTAAGGTTTGGTTTGAATTTCTGGCTTGATCTTTATTTTTTGTACATGTTTGTTTCAATTGGAGATGTATTTTGTTTTTTGAATAGCAGTAGGTCAATTGGTTAGATTGGACACTCCTATCCTCGGAGAAACCCCACATCACGAGTTCGAATCTCTTCGGTTTAAACTCATCTGAGGGCAGAGCCGCAAGGGGGTTAAACTCGAATCGTAATGTGGGTAAAACTCATGTGTCTTGGCAGCCCAGAGACTCGAAGTCAAGACCTCGAGTCCGAACACCCACCTCTGTGGCACACTAAGTGCCACTTGAGCCAAGGCTGCTAGACAATTTGAGATGTATAAATTCTAGATTGTCTTTGATTTCTGAGTTTTTTTGTATGTTGAGTTCATAGTTATGTTTTCAAGTTTTTCCTTTATCCATGGTCCTTTTTATGACTATTTTACCATTTTACCTTTTCACATGAATGGTACAATAATGAGTATAAACTGAATTTTTCTTATTATACCATTTACACCCTCAAAATTTAAAATTCTACAAACAAACCCTCATATCTACCTTAAACGTTTCAACTCCACCTATCTCAATCACCATCCAACCCACCACCACCGGAACGCCACGGACCACCGCCGAAACACCACGAGTCGTCGCCGTGAAATCACGGGCCACCACTAAAACAACACGGGCTCTCGATTCGCAGCCTAGGGTAGCGATTCGCTGCCCTAGGCTCATGATTCGCGGTCATGGGCCGGCGATTCGCCGCCCTTGGCCAGCGATTCGTCGCCCTAGGCTACGGTTCTATCGCCTAGGCTTGTGATTCGCAGTCCTAGGCTCATGATTCGCGGTCTACCGCCTAGGCTTGTGATTTGGCGAACCTATGATTCTAGCGGCAATTCCGACGAAGGTCGGCGGTCCGGCAATTATGAGGGTGGTTAGATAAAGTGGAGAGAAAATGTTTAGGTAGAATTGTAAGTATATATAAAAGTTAGGGTAGAATTTTAGGTTTTATAAAAATTAAGGGTAAAATTGAAAGTTTTGTTAAACGTTAGGATAATTTTTATATATATTTTGTAATTGTTTAAAAGGGCAATATTTTAAAAATTGAGGGCAAAAATGGGCTTGAAAACAGAACTTTATTAGTACAAAAAGTTAAAACATGACCCTAAGATCATCTCCAACAGCCTCCCTAAAAGTTTCTCCAAAATGGAGAAGCAAAAGTCATATTCTCCAAATTATTTTTGCTCTAACTCCAACAGCTTCTCCATTTTGGAGAAGCCTGCATTTATTACAACAATAAAATATTCTACATATTTCACTAATAATTAATGAATTAATATTTTTTTATTTGAAACTCGATTTTTGTATCCAATTAAATGTTGAGTTCACACCAACGAGAGGAGAGAGGGAGTGACTATTTATGTTGGAAAAGCAAATTTGGAGAAGGCTTTAAATTTTGGAGAATGCTCCAAATTTGGGGAAGGCTACCCATTTTTTCTTCTCCTTCCCCATTTTGGAGAATGGGATGGAGAATCTGTTGGACCCAAAAACATCCCAAATTTCTCCAAAATTGAGCATTCCCATAAAATGAAGAACCTGTTGGAGATGCTCTAATGATATAATAATTTAAGTTACAGGACTATGGGTGCATTTACCAAATTTATAACGGTGAAATGACGGAAAAGGTTGTCAAAAATGTAAACCTATCATAGCCCGTTATAAATTCGTTATTGTAGAATATTATATTTTTTAATGACTGTTTTATTAGGGATACGGCCGTCATAAACTTAATGACATATTTTTTGGTCATTCATTCGTCATTATAAAAAAGGAGGGAAAATGAAAAGGTCAAAAATTGGAAGTGGAGGGAGATTGAAATTTTTGGGAAGAGTTATGTGGGCTCTTTTTATCTAAATCTCAACTCTCTCGTCACAAGCAATCCTATCTCAGTTACTCTCTCACTAATTCCTTCTTCCAAAAGTGCCTTTCAGCTTCCCTCTGAAATCTTGTTCCTTCATCAATATCCCTTCTGCCTTGCCCGAATGTAACGTTTGATTTTCAAATTTGAGTTTGACTTAAATTTTGAAGGAAAAAAAATTGTAAAAAAGAAAATTTAAAAATGTATCCTTAGAAATTAGAAATATCGTTTTTTAATCTCCATATTAAATATTTGAATTTACATGTCAAATATTGAAAGAAATAAATTAGAGATTAAATATTAAAAAACAAAGGTATAAGAAAGATGAATACTTGATTGCTCGTGAAGCCTTCCTCTCATAGGGTTTTTAATTCAAGCCTTGAACTTATCCTTTTTTATTTATAAATGGAATCATTATTTTTTGCCTATATATATATATATATATATATATTATATATATATATATATATATGAACGGTACCTTTCATCAAAGTTGATTGTAGCAGCCACATTCAGAACCACTTCTACTTCCTTCCATAATTCTTCTCTCAAGTTTGGATCTTTAATTCCCAAGTGTTCACAAGAAATATCACCAGAAATTGGTATCAGCTTCATGGCTATGAAATGAACAAATTTTGAGCCCAAGCTTTCCCTAAGAATCCTGAATAATTCTGCATTGATGATCTGTTGAATAGAAATGATCAATTGAACGTCGATCATAAAGTAACATAATTATTTACACTCTTAATTTCTTGGAGATTATTGAGAAATTAGTACTTGTTTTCCCTACTTATTTAAAACCTTTTGTAAAATAATGCTTTTGAAAGTTCAAAAGAAAGTAAAAGAAACGAAAAAGTTTACTGAGATAGTTTACGAGTTTAGCATTTTTCAACTTCCACTATAAGACTCACTTTTGTAGATCGCAGAATTCTGAAACATAAATTATGTCAAGCACTAGTAACCAACCTAGCGGTAATATTTGCGGCTCATTTAGGTAGGTTATTTTTCTTTTTTCTTTTTTCACACAAAGGAGGTAAAATTGAGGACAGTGTAGAAGACATTCATCTAATGTTCTGAGAATCTTAATCATATGTGTTCTTTTGATGATGATTTTGGAGAATTTGACGAAACATTTGAAATTGATAATGTGATGTTTGTGAGAGAATATATTGAAGGGAAATTTTTGATTTGATTTGATGATTTATTGATGAAATTTGGATGAAAAATGGTGAAAAAACACACCCTAGAGTATGTTCCTTTTATTTTATTACGGAAAACGGTCTGCCATTACTTCAAAAAAATAATACAAGCCAGTGTTTAACAGACAGTAGACAACAACAACAACAACAATGAGATTAGAAACAAAACCGAGAAGAAACAAATAAAAGCAAACATAACCCTCCTAATAAAATGTAATAGACGGTAGCAGGAAGACAGCAGACACCACCTAGGGGAGAAGCCACCAGATGACACATCTGGTCAGGGACGAAAATTAGAGGTCAGGGACGAAATCAGAGCGTGCGCAAAACCGTACAATTCGAAGAAAAACTAGAGACAACGCAGCGATTTACAGAACCGAGTCGGTGATGGAGAGGCTAGCGGCCGCTCGCGCATGATGGCGGCCATACAATAGCAGCGGTGATGGAGATGGGAGTTCGAAACCCTAGCATGTTGTTATGTTCCCTTAGGTGGGCTAGAAGAAGTGAAAAGAAAAACTTGGTGAAGTTGAAGGGAAAAAGTTTGAAGAAATTATGAATGTGCAAGAGTGAAACCCACAGACATGAGTCATATCAGTTGGTTGTTGAAATTGAAGTTGAAGTGAATATATATATATATATATATATATATATATATATATAAAGAAAAGTTTGTATTTCTTTCGGTAAAATCGATATATATTTTTTTGGGGTCATTTTAGCAAAATTAATACATTTTATAAAAAAAAATTACATCAATTTTACCTTATTATCTTTAATTTTCATTAACACTCAAAAAATGTACTTTTGTGTTACATGTTTAATTTACATTTTTATCTTCTAATAAACAACATTTCTTAATTTTCATGCCCAATTAAATGTATCATCTTTGCATGGACGGTTTATTATATATCTTGATGTTGCTTTTCAAAAAAAGAATAAACCCTTAGTTAGGGCAAACATGAACAAAATCGGTGTTTATCATCCAAATTTTTAAAAAGTACAGAACATGTTGTCGATCGGTTTGGAAGAAGAAAACCCTATCGGGAGAGTTTATCATCCAAATTTTTCAAAAAAAGATTCCAACTTTCTTAATCTCAATACATTTAATAACCTTAACTCCATTACTTTTCATAAAATATTCTCAAATTTCCCTATTCACATATATTTTATCCATAAATCAAAACACTTTCCTAAAATTTTCAAAATAAATTTCTCGTCTAGCCATCATATGGTGTAGTGGGTGATGTTTCAAAGGAGGCAAAATGCAGGGGAGGCAGTTATTTTGAACATTTTCTCATTTAAAATTTATCATGTAATCATATTTATGAATCTATTAGATTTTGGGTTCACTACAATAAATATTCCATCCGTTCCAAAAAAATTGAACACGTTTCCTTTTTGGGCTGTCCCGGAAAAATTGATCATTTTCCTTAAAAGGAAACTTCTCACTCTCAGAGTTACTAAATTATCCATACTTTATCTTTACTTTTTCTACCTCATTTTTTGTGCACTTTTAACTAATGGGCAATTAAGTAATCACATAAAAAAATCTTACATTCACTTTAATCTCCGTGACTAATCAAATCCTTCAATTTTTGGGACAAAGGAGTACATGATAAATGTATTTAATAGAATAGTGTCCAAGGAAATCCTTAAAACCAAATAAGATAAGATGGGTCATTGGAGTTTGAAGGGAGATCATGAATGGGGGAGCATTATTCTCTTGGGTAGTTGAACACATAATTTCGATAGATTCCTCTTTACGCTCTCGGCTATGTAAGAGTTGGCTGGGCAAGAGCTCTTATAATTATGGCCAATAGTGAGCTTAAACTTCCACACTTTATTGAAAAAACCATGAGCCTTATATAGACTAGGATAACTTATCCCACTCCTACTGTCAATAATTTATCCCACTCCTACTGTCAATAATTTATCCCACTGTAACTAGGATAACTAACATTAATGTAAGAGATAACTCCTAATCTAACTTGATCTTGTGATACTAGCTTGTTGCTCACGCCTTCTTCTCTTCTCTTGAATCCTTTCCTGTCTTAACCTCTTTACCTCGAATTCGTTTATTTACTACATATGTGGAAAAACACATACCTAAATGTACTACTAATTAACTAACTCAATGAACTAATCTATTAAATTAAAAGACCAAAACACCCTTTGTAGAGATTTATTAAGAGAGTAAATTTGACATTTTCATGGTATGTATTTTTTCACATATGTGGTAAATAGACACCTACATTTACCTCCTCTGGTTGTGTTTACAGCTCTTGGATCATTACTCTCAACAGGCTATTAATGCAAACCAGTTTATAAACCCGACATTAATGCATTGGATTATCTTCTTCTTTTTCGTACTTTAAAAAAATGCATACATTTAGTGTATTCGGGAAAATACTATCCGTAAGCTGATTCTTGAAAAAATAACCTTTTACAGTTCGGTTCGGTTCAGTTTATCTTCTCCAACTTCAGTTTGGTTTATAAAATAGAATATTCATCCCACCTGATGTGGATCTCCTTTTTTTTATATATAAACTTCACCCTATTATGAATATCATTATGGAGTATTTAATAAAGAAAATTTCACAATATTTTTTATGAAAAAGGAAATAGTATTCCAATGTTCACATGGATGGATCTTTTCTTTCCTTACTTAAAGTACCATCTCACAATATAAAAAAATTGTGAAATGTGAAAGTTAAAAAAGTAAATTTTCTTACCAAGTTAAATTATTGTAATATATTTGGAAGGAAGAAAGTCATATAAATGATGGCATTTATATATGTGGCCACAAGAAAAGGAGCTCTTAACTTTATACTGTTCACTAGACACTCTCCAATATTTAAAACTTATCGGGTATTCTCTTTTGTGATTTTCTTTTCTTTTTTGATAAAGTTGTTTTTGTGAGTTTACTAGATTTTGAATCCATTAAAATAAATATATAACAAATTTTAAATTGTAAAATACTCACTTGAACTCATTTTCTTTTTGTGTCGTCTTATAAAAATTGATCACTTTTTTTAAAAGGAAACTTTTTATTATCAAAGTTACTAAACTATCCCCACTTTATCTTTACTTTTTTTATCTCATTTTTTATGCACATTCAAAAGTGAACATATTAAAAATCTTACATTCACCTTATTCTCCGCACCTAACCAAATTCTTCAATCTCTTGGGAATGGATAGAGTATTATTTCAAATTAAAAATGGAATCATGCACATACCTCACTACGTAAGCGTTGTTGGGCAGATTTTTCGTCGGTGGCCCTTAGAAGGAGATAAACCTTCCTCACATTTGGTTGAGTCCTCAATATCTTCTCAAGCAAAACTAAATTCGTGGGAAAAAAAATAAACAACATATAAATATGCAACCATTTCGCCCAAGAAATTGAGCCACACATTAACAGAATTTAATTACAACACACGATCATGATGGTTAAAAACATTAAAAACTATTGTCCAACAAAAAATATAAATTAAAGTTAAAAAAATGTATCCGTTCCTGAAAATTACATACTTTTCCTTTTTTTTCGGCTATTTCAAAAAATAAAGTATTCACTTTCTTTAAGAAATTTTTTGACAGAGTAATTAAAATTTTCTCACTTTATGGTTATTTCTTTATGTTGTTTATATTACATTCAGTTTAATCTCAATCAACTTTCAATGTGGACGAACAATTTGATCCTGATAGATTTAACTGACCCTCAAAGTTAAGAAATGTTGTTGACAGTGTAACAAGGCAAAACAGATATATATGAAAAAAGTAGCTTTTTGGAGTGAAAAATGGAAAACAAAAGGTAATAAGGTAAAGTTAATATATATATATATATATATATATATTTTTTTTTTTACAAAACGTATCAGTTTTGTTAGAACAAAAAAAACGTATTAATTTTGCTGGGATAGATGGAGTATACAAATACTTCTTTCATCTCTGAAAAGATAGTACATATTCTTTTTAAATGTGTCCTAAAAGAACGTTTCATTTCCTTTATTTGAAACTTTAGGTTAGCAATTTTACTTTTCGCCAAATGCTTCCTTTTCAACTATTTTCTTAATCTTTATGCCCCCAAACAAAAATTACAACATTCTTAGTATAAAGGAAAAGGATCAGACAAGTTCGTACCTTTGGCCAGAAAACCAGTTGCACCTGTAATTAGAATCGTCCTGTCATGAAGAAACTGGGAAACACTGCCAAACTCCATAGTCATTTACACAACACAAATCACCAGTGAAACGAGAGTATTGATATACAAAGAGTTTGAGAGGTCTCTGTATGTTTGTTCTCAAGCAGCTAGTACTTCTTTATATATAAGCAGTGCTTGGTAATGTGATGGGTAAAGTAGACTACAGTCCTCAATCTTTACTTAGCCGTATCAAATATGTTTTTGGATGTTGCAAATAGGCCACTAGCTTCACCTATATGAATATGATACTGAATTTTTATAACTATAGAATGTCAAACTAATACCGATCTCCATCCAAATAATTAAGTAGTTAGATTTTGAGCACGAAAATTAAGTTGGATGTGATATTTTATATAGTTTGACATAATTAACTTCGAAGAAAAAACTGCACAAAAACTAAGACACAAAAAGTACAATAAATTAGTCGGATTTTTTTATAACCACGAGAAATATAACTATTATCCACTAGTGCGGTTCTAAAGAATAGTGTGTATCCGCGGATTTTCCATGGATAGTACATAAAGTTCAACAAAGTTTAACAAACATATTAGAAATCAAAAACCATCTTCACCCCCGAGCTAAGGTAAGAATTACAATGCAAAGCTTAAATCGATGAATCGGTTTCTTTGGGGATGAAATGGGATTGCACAAAAGTATAATGGGCAAAAATATAATGAGCTTTATAAATTTCGGATATCCTCGTAACCATTTATCTCATCTATCAAAATCCATCTACTAGCCAATAACCGCGGATATAACCGCTTATATGCCTCGGTTATCCGCGGTTAATGGATATCATCCGACCCACTGCCATCCCTAAAATAAAGTGTGGATAAATTAGTTTTCTTTTTTGAGAAATTTTTTTACAAAGAAAGTGTGTTCTTTTTAGCCAAAATCAATAATTTTGTATCACAAAAATTCAAAAATAACTTTAATTTCTCCTCGTTTTTTTCTCTCACGAACGTTCCATATATTTTTCAAAAATACATTAATTATCTTCACCAACAGAAGTTTATGTATACACTTTTGGATTAGAACATTGTTAGATTAAACCAGTACTCATATAGTTGGACAAAGTTGCAGGCTTACAAGTTTTCCATGTAAAATCACTTTATCTAAAATTGGCAACTTGATATAGACTAGTTAAAATTATTTAATTCTTTTCTTACTGTTATAATTCTTCTATATATATATCTATGGTAGTGGGAATCTTGATGAATAGTGTCACTACCAATGACAATGTGACATGTCTTATTTTTTTGTGTTTTAGTTTATCCAGGAGTAAATCCTTATTTGCACATAGTTTTTTATTTTTTTCACATATATAGGTCCACAGAGTTTCAATCTTGATTTTATCTTTTCTTTTTTTTTTCTAACATGGTGGTTTAAACGTAGAACAATTGTATATGTGGGTTAATTATGACTTTATACAATTACAAAATTTGTTACAGAAATACTCCAGCTGAGATTAAGTCACCTCATTTTAATTTGATGAAATTTTAGAAACTAATTTATTCTCTTATATGACTTTTATTCCAACTCTTTTATGTATTGGCTCTAAAGTCTTAGAGCTTACATGGTGTAATATGAAATGTGTTAATTAGGCCAAAATTTGGTGTTTTTTACATTTAATAAATGAAATTATACTATTATAATCATTTTATTCAATTAAGTAAAAATACCAATGTTACAATATACAACAACCGCTGTAAAAGCGCGGAAAAATAGAACTTGTTAGTTGATAAAGTGTAAAAAATGGAAGCAATTAATTATAATAAAGGCTCAAGGTTGGTTGCGTAAAGCATGGGGAAACTACTGTAATGACAAACCATAGAGCTCAGTACGTACAGATAAATCTGACCATATATTCATCTAACGTTTTATTTTGATCGGTAATAATCCGCTTAATTGAATAAATTACTACTAATTTGTTTATATGTGATCACTAAGAAAATTGCAATTCATGAAATCTGAGTACATTTATCGTACTCAAATTACGCATATTTATTCAGTTTTTATGATGAATAATTTTCCATACACGTGATTAAGCCACGTAATTACAGCACATTATTACCAACCAAATCCAGTTTAAATCTCAGATACTTTTATACCCTCAAACTCAAACTGTGAAGGAATCTCATGCCTGAAACCTCTCTATAACCCTGGTGGTCCATGTAGTCTATATCCTGCATGTGCTGCTTCATAGTTCATGCGTAGGCCAGTCTCAAAAGAAGTTTGAGGAAAAAGCTGTCTTACAATTATATATTTTGTCTTCATATGTTTCATATGTTACATGTATAAATATCTCACTTACTCCTAAATTTTCAGGCAATGGGGTAATTTTCTCCCCTTCAGTAAAAATCGTTTGTGTAATGCTTGCCAGTGTATTCTTTTAAAAATGTTTAATTAGAAATAGTTTTACGGAGTGTTTTTTTTATAAAAAAAAAAACCAAAGAGTGAAGGAGAAAGATAGTATAAGAAATATTTTAAGAAAAAAAAATTGGAGTAGAAAATTGAGAAATTGTTTATAGTGGCACTGGTACGAACTTGTGTTTTCAGAATCTGAGTAAGTCATGAATAAACGCTGCCTGCTTTCTTACTGATATCAATTTCTTTCTCACTCGCATGCTTCGGAAACAGACATCGTTGCTTTATTTCAGAGGACAGGGGACATGGGAAGCTATATCATCATCCGTGACCTTTTTACCCATAATGGGTCCCGCCATGTGGGTCCCACTATTTTATTTATGCTTTCATTTTCTTCCTTCCTTTCCTGCATTGGCGAAGGCTATTTTCAACCAACGTGTTTTAATTAACACATACATGTGAAAAGGCTATCCTACCCCATATCCAATATCATCCCTATTTTCCTTAATTTTACAACTTCTTTCGTTTTTACCCCAAAATTTTAAAAGTTGTTCTTTAAGAAAATAGAATTTGCTCAAATTCTTCATTTTTCCCCTGCTTTTAAGATTTCAAAGCTATTTTCAGAGGTTTTTGTGATTACCACCAAAGTCGCGTTTCCTCGGTAAGACCTAGTTAGAGGCAGTAAGACAGATAACATTAAAACCTTGAAATTAAAATTGTTCCTCAATGACTGGAATATTTAAAAATTTGACAAAATCTACTTCTAAAAGATTTGAAGAAGAAGAATTTAAAGGAAATGGAAAAGTAAAGAATACTCATGGCATAATCATTCGAGACATTGAAAAAAGTTTGGGAAACTGAGATATTCCAAGAATTAACAAGTTTGAAGTTTACCGAAAGTAAACTTTTGAACTTAGAACTTCGTATGTCATTAAAACAGTACTAGAAAGAACTGTTCCAATAATGAAGAAGATCATAAGTTTGAACTATTATCCAAATACATGATAGAAGATCATTTTGAACATCATTATAATTATCTACATGTTGGATTAGTTCATATTGCTTTAAAACCACTAACTAGGAATGGTTTAAACAAATTGCCTCGAGAGATCAACGACATAACAAGTTTACTGATTCCCTATTAGGAATGGTAGAATCTAGTCTCTATGATGGACCCATATATTACAACTATCATTCTAATTTTACAGTGTCCTTAAAAGATCCATATATCATGAAAGTTTTAACTGCAAATATTCTCACTTCAGGATTTGATATGTTAAAAGGATCTCAGAATTTAGTCCTTGTATATAGATATATTACAAGGTGATGACAACTCAGATAGAGCCAAAAGCTCTAGAATTTAATACAAAGGGTGAAACCCTTTTAATACAAGTAAATGCTGAGAAAACTAATGTTGTTCTTCCAAAGCCCATAAAATGGAGTGATCCGTTTACCTGAAAGATGGGTAATGCATAATGAATAATCAGTTAAGCCATTAAGAACAACAGAAGTACAAAGAATAATAGAATTTGAAAACGGAAAAGTTGAGATAAAATTTGAAAAAGACAGAATAACTAGAATGATTAGGGCCCGTTTAGATGTAGGAAATTATTTTCATTTTCATTTTCCCTTCCATTTTTCATTTTCTACGTGTAATTTTCCAATTCAATTTTTAGAAAACGCGTTTAGTTGTTTCATATGGAAAACAATTTTCTGAAAATTAATTTTGTAAAACGCGTTTAGTTAAGAAAATTCTCAAATTAGAAAAATACATGTAAATGTATTTATGCAACAATTCAACATCAAACGGTACAATGTCAAACTTGAAAATGTATATCAAGTACGTCGACGATTCCTCCGCTGGTAGTCGTTCCACATCCTTGTAGCTAACTCATCTCTCATACTTCCCATTCGAGCTGTTTGAGAAATCAACTTCGACCACTTCCTCAACACCGAAACTATCTTCACCCTCCACTATCATGTCCTCTCGCCTGAACTCGGTGAATATTTCATCTGCTTCATCTTGCATCCGGATGAAGTTGTGCAATACACAACAAGCGATGGGGATCAACCGTTGCACAATAAGTGGATAACTATATATGCTTCAAGATTGGAAATCATTTCTTCAATACCCCAAACGCCCTTTCTATCACATTCCGGCAAGACGAGTGTGTATAATTGAACAACTCTTCTTTTCCTCTAAAGCCTCTCCTACCACGGAAATCTTTTAGGTGATAGATATGCCCTCGGTAAGGAGTTAACAAAAATGATCCACATTAACAAAAATGATCTGCATTAACAAAAATACAAGTTTTAACAGAATCTACCAGATAATAATGATCCGCATTAACAAAAATACGAGTTTTAAGAAAGATATTAATGATCAATATAATACGAGTTTTAAGAAAACTTGCCTTGCAAGGGTAAATGGAACTCATTCTCCGGCCTTGAGATTGCATCCATGAATATGCGAGAGTCATTTGCTGTGCCTTCCCATCCGGTATACACAAACGTGAACATCATATTGTGTGAACAAACCGCCAAAACATTTTGTGTAACAGCACCCCCCCTTTCTACCACGAAAAGTGTTTTGTCTGGAAGCCGGTGCACAAGCAGCAACATGAGTGCCATCAAGTTGACCAATGCAGTTCTATAAAAAAAGGAAAAGAAATCAAATAATGACAAAAGCAACAAGAAGAAGATATAGATAGTTAAGGAGAATCATGTAAACGTACCTTGAAATAAGGATACCATCTCTTATGCTTTCGAATTTCAGGTTGCACATGACCACCTACGGTTGAAGGCTTGATAATATCCTTTGCCAAAGCTACTAATGGCCTCACAACCACGTTAAGCCAATGGCTTATAGTACCCAAATTGGACAAGTTGGTCTCTCGTCAAATGCATCACAAGAATGAAACAGTCCAAATTCCACATCCTAATATAAATAGGTTTTCCTTTTTTACAAAGAAACTCAAAGAAACATAGAAAACTACAAAGAATTTAAAAACCAGATGTATGTGTGTGTGTGTGTGTGTAGCTTCATACCTTAATGAAATGCTCCCAAACATCATCTGGTGCATCCACAGTGTTGGAATTTGCATTCCAAGTAACTTCAGTGTGTGCCAATAACTGTGAGAATTGACGAGTCCTTATGCGAAGTCGATGATACTTCGCTTTCAACTTGTCAGCTCCGTAATTCACCCCAGTAGCAACAAACATTTCTTTGTTTATAGCTTCCCAATCACTTGGCTTATAAGAGGGAGCTTTTTGAGGATGATTGACCGTCCTCTCATGCAACATTTGAAGGAAAGCAGCTTCATTCTTGTCAGGCCAATCCTTCTTGTCATTCCCATCCTTCGTATTTGCAGCCATCTACAACAATTACATAAGACAACTTTAACTAACACAAATAACAAACTCATGGAGAACTCAACCTCATCTGCTTCAAAGAATAAAGAAATGAAGAACAGAATAAATTAACAAAAACATCTATGTAGTACAAAGAACAACAAACAACTATAGCTAAAATATCAAGTGTGAAAACTAGCATGAGATTATAATGAAAAATTTAATAAAATTGAAAAGGGTGTTAAGAAGATTATAATGAAATATCAATAATTAACTAGCATGAGATTTTTTCTTATGGGTGATAGGGTCCACATTCTTTAAGTCACATGTGGGGGTTTGTATGGTCTAAGGGGTTGCAGACATTTTTTTCTTAATTACGTTAATGAAATTCGTTGAAAAAATCTTTATGTTAGATCGAATGGATGGGATATCTATATATGTTGGGTGTATTGCATTGGGTACTAAGAAACTCATTGGATCGAACTAACTATTATTATTGTTCAGAGCCGACATGAACCGAAATCAGTACTAGAATTTCTCTCTCAGAGAAATCTCTGAGAGAGAGAGAGAGAGTCGGGCAGAGAGAGCTTACCGGCAAGACGATGCGAGCTGAGGAGATCGGAGAAGGACACGATCTGCAACGATGCGAGCTTGTGAGCTGAGCGAGAGTTCGTCGGGAGTAGTCGAGAGACAGTAGGTTCGTCGGGAGTTCTCTAACTAGGAACTCCGTAAATGAGTTCCTAGGTTTTAAGTGAATTGAAAAAATACTTTTCCAGTAAACAAGAATTGGAAAAAGTTCATCTAAACACCTTTTCTTTTTCCAATTTTCCCGAAAATTGATTAGAAAATGGAAAAAATTTCCTCATCTAAACGCACCCTTAATTTCTCAGAGAAACCTCCTAGAGTTCCAACAAGGGCATCATGTTCACATGTGTCAGAAACAGAATATAAAAAATCTATTTGTGGAGTTAGACAATCGGTAGAACATGTTCCCCACCCAATTTATAAAATTGACACCATTAAAATAGAAGAGGGAAAGTCATCCAAATCAGTTGAGGATGATAGAGATAGTTTCTCAGATTTTGAGATAAATATGCTAAGAGAACCATTTAAAATAGACTATAACAGTCTAAGAAATGATTTCGGATCAAAAGGAAAATGAAATAAAAAGAAAATGGCTAGTTGATAGTTATACCAATTAAGAAGAGAGAGGAAAAATACAAAAAAATGTGGTATAAAAGAATTAGACAAACCAGAACCAATGTAAAATTCTTTGAGTGGTTTGTCCAATTTTAGTTTTAGATAAAGAAATAACTCTAGATGCATAGAAGAGACATGAAGTACGTACAGAGTTAAGGAATGAGAAGAAATAAAAGAAGTAACTACTCCGCACCCTCCTTCTAAGACAATTGTCTTAGGAGAACATTGTTTAATCTCTTTGGTTTATAGAAAGGCAAATATTGTTGCTCATTCTATCGCTAGACATGGTCTATCTCAGCTGGGTTGAACCTGTTGGCCTGACCACATTGGCTATGTACCGGAATTTTTATGATATTTAATGAAATTGTCCTCTCCCGACAACAAAAATAAAAATAAATGATTTTTGTTCCAAATCACTATAATTCAGACTCTTATCTGCACTGTTTTTTATTGAGGTTCTTAATCGTCCATGTTATTATAGTTCAAGGTACTGTTCTGTATTTTGGCCTATTGTAAAAGAAATTCATTTAATTTATTAAGTTGGACTTAAGTCATTGACTTAAGCAAATGACTTAAATCCAACCAAATGACTGTTTTTTATTGAGGTTCTTAATCGTCCATGTTATTATAGTTCAAGGTACTGTTCTGTATTTTGGCCTATTGTAAAAGAAAATTCATTTAATTTATTAAGTTGGACTTAAGTCACTAACTTAAGCAAATGACTTAAATCCAACCAAATGACTGAATACAGATTAATGACTAGACGTGAAACCTATTATTTCAATTCTTTTTGGGACTCCCACAGTCCACAAAAAAAATATTATGTTTGATTTTTGATGTTGTGTTTAACTTAAATTATTGCTATAAAGAATTATCTTTAAAAAATTTAGAAAAAATGTATTACAAATTGTAAATATTTATTTATCATTTGCATATAATTGTTTGCACTTTCAATATCAAAAAGTTAGAGAAACAAATTCGTAGATTAAATACTGAAAAAGAAATAAAGCATTATATTTTTGGGATAAAGGGAGTAATATTTTTCTAAATCTAATTTCACGGGTTCTAATAGCCCCTTCCATACCTTTACCATGCAATTTTTGTACATAGATTAAGAATGTCTGTTGATTTGAGGGTAAAAAGGTAAAATATGCGTATAAGATAAAAATACTCCCTGTATCCTATAAAGATTGCAGTTTTTTTTTGTTTTCACAGTAATTAATCTACGATTTATTTTTATGAATTCGTAGACATGTAAAGTTAAATGATCCATATGTTTTAAATAATATGCAATCTAAACTTTTCAGGATATATTTTTATATATATTTTTCTCCATTATTTATCTTAATAAAATTTTGAGTCAAACACAACAATCTTTATAGGACAGAGGGGTAACATTTTTTTAGTGGGACAACCAAAAAGAAAATGTAGTAAGTTTTAAGGAACTGAATAAGTATTTATTTTTGTTCGCGTGGCAACTTTTGATTTGATACTTAATATTCTTATTTCATCTATTGGGGTTGTAGACAAAATATGAAGATCACTAGAACTTATACTTGTACGATTCTTTTTAATATTGTGGTAAACTCAAATTATTATTAGAAAAAATATCATCAAAAAAATTCCAGAAAAATACATTTAATTGAAATTACAAACATTAATCTATAATTTGCATTCAGATTATTTGACTTTAATATAAAATGTTAAAGAAATAATATCAGAGTTATAGAAAGATCCACTTAAGTACGGAATATCATAGTTAAGTTGAGAGCCCCTGTTCTCCTATATATGTAATTGTATTAACATTTAGGATGACTCCTAGTTGATGCTGCTCAGGATAGTGGGCTGTGGTGTACTCGTTTGTTCGGGATGGTGGGCAGTGGTGTACTCGTTTGTTCGGGAGTATTGCTGCTGCAATACTCTTTTTTGGCATGGGACATAGGGCCACTTGGAAGGGGACATTCTTGTTTATCTATGGCTGCAATGGAGGTGGTGGATCGCTGTCCGGTGGGGCTGGGGTTGGGGCTCACAAAGAAACGTCCGTGCATTTTGAGGATGGTGGTTGCGGCTTTGGAGCTCAGTCTCATTGAGTCGGGGGACTCCGAGCCGGACTATGGTCCATGATGGATGGTTGTCCATTTTTCAGCTATGAGAGGGCTTTCATATTTTGTTGACCCTCGGTTATCTTTTTCTGTCGGTTAATACTTTTTTCTGTTTAGTTCCATTAGTGATCACATGGTTTTGTTATTGCACTACGTAGAGAGAACATAGGTTACTGCGGGCGGCCAAACCCGCAGTAGAGCCGCAGTAGCTACTGCTGGAGAGGGCGCAGTGTTTCCCGCAGTAAATAAAGGCGCAGTAAAAGCTTCACTGCGGTAGTGCTCGCAGTACTTACTGCGGTCTTACTCCAACCATGGCCGTAGTAAACGAATTTATTAATTAAAAAAGTGGATGAATCCGGATGAATTTTATTCATCCGGATTCACCCACCAACCCAAAAATCAGTGATGGTGGTGAGTAAGCGGCGGTCGTGAGAGTGAGAAAGTGACGTGGTGGTGAGTAAGCGGCGGTCGTGAGAGTGAGAAAGTGACGTCGATAGAGCGGTGGTGCTGAGGTGGGAGCGGCGGCGTCGGCAGCGAAGAAGAAGAAGAAGAAGAAGAAGAAGAAGAAGAAGAAGAAGAAGAAGAAGAAGAAGAAGAAGAAGAAGAAGAAGAAGATGATGATGATGATAATGATGATTTTTTTAGTCTAGAATTTAAATGTGTTGTGTTTAATTAACAAAAAAAATGAAAAAAAAGAGAAGAAAATCTGCAGCAAACATGCGCATGGCCATGCTTTGCTCCAACTTCCCTCCACCTTCCAAGCATGTCTTCCATCTTCCCAATCTCCTCTCCATTGTCAATTCACCTTAATTCACTCCCAATTTCATGTGACTGAACAAAAGGATGAAACTTGGGCAAATGGAAGCTCCAAATCTCTCTATAAATTGAAGGAGAAATGAGCATTTTGGTACCAATTCACAATAAAAAACTGAGCAAAAAAAAAAGAGTGAAGAAACGAAAGCTTCTGTTGTTCTTATTCTTCCAAAGTTGCACCACCATCCAACTCCTCCCATCTTCTCCTCCAACCGCCACCAACTGCACCCTCGACCGGCGATCTCCAGCAACTCAACGGTACCATTCTCTCCGCCGGAGGTCGCCGGAAAAAGGAGAAAATCGCCGTGACCCGCCGACCCGTTTTGTGACCCAAAACGTTCGAGTGCGACACTCCAGGCCGTAACTCGTCTCACCACCACCGCCGATCGAGTCCCCAGCCTCCGCCGCACCATTTCCGACCCGTCCCCACCGCCAAGGAGCGCCAGCCTCCCCTGAAGAACCGGATCCTTTCGACCCGAAAACAACCCGCTTCACGACCCGGTTCTATCCGCCACCGCAGACCTCCGTTCGAGCTCCCACCACCTCCACTCTCCTCGCCGTCCGCCGCGCCGTCGGCCGAACCCGAGCTGAGCGGTCCTCTTCTTCATCCTTCGCGTATCGCAGCTGCAGGTATGTGAGTTTGAGTTTTGTTTTGTTTTTTTCTTTTTTCTGTTTTATTATTATTTTTTTATTACTTTAATCCTTTAAGTTGTTCCCTTAACCCACTTAAACCCCTAAGTTTCTTTTAAGGATGCATTTGAGTCACTAATGTCCATTCAACCATAACAATCTTCAACAAGTTTAAAAAGTAACAGTTTAGGCACTAGGCCTAAACCTTTTTTGTATCTTAGTTAATATTTTTGTTATTATGTCGATATAAATTATTTTATTTTTATTTTGTTTAGATATTTTGAGTTTTTATCAGCTATGTAAATTACTAAAAATCTTTTCTTTTATTGTCTTTTTAGTGTGGTTATTTGTTTTCGTTTGTTTTTGTCTTTATATTTTAAAATCAAGCAAAATTTCTAAAAAGAACCAGTGGTACCAGAAAATTAACCATTTTTGTACGTAACTGACAAACGATTCTAGATCTCTCGTAGATCATTTTTCAGGTTCCCAATCGACCTATAAAAAAGGATTGGTGGCGACTCCATGTTAAAAACCACGTCGCTACAGATGGCGACTCCACTGGGGAAATTGTCCGGCCACATTAAGGGTTTTGTTTTATGTTCTTTTGCTTGATTGAGTTTATTCATTTATTTATTCCATGATGACATACATAACATGGAGTTCTCTACCCGAACTCCGCCAAAGCCAATTTCTTTCAAAGCGGAATATGGTGTTGTTGTACTTGTGAGATTCCACTCTCCAAGCCTTCACCATATCCTAGTAGGGAAGTAATGCTAACTCTGTGGGATTAATATTCCCCTCATGGGTTCATGAAAACCTACGACCCGGATTAATCCATTCCTTACATGTCCCTCGTGGGTAAGGATTGGGCCGTCGTTTTTCAACGATGGAATCTGGGAACCACCCTAAGCCTTTTGATATACCATTCCCTGCATGTAATGGCCACGCACCCAACCATTAGTCCCGGCTTTAGGATTCCTACCCACTTTATGTCACCCGGTAAATATGATGTGTGCTATTGTACCTATTGTTATCTTCACTGACTTGTCTTTTTTTTAATTGTATCTCACTCTGCATGCATATCATATAGGAAATATACTCAGTGAAAGAATTCATTCCATGGATATATTTGGAATTCTCCCCGTTGCCCATGACGAGTCTTGGACTACCACAATAGTGGAAACCCAATCAGAGGCAATGGCTTTTTCCGAGTCAATGCAAAGCCGTCAGGGAGATTGTCTCACTTCCCAACAGTCCGTTTCACTCAAGCCCAAGGTCCCCATCAATACAGAACAAAACGACACTGCAAAGTTATGGGAAATTTGGAGGAGTTGGGATTTGTCAGAACAACAACTTTTTATCGCAGAATATGGTCATATCGCCAGCCTACTCAGAGTTGTGGTCGATCCGTCTCTCATCCGGGCATTGATACAATTCTGGGACCCCTATTACCGATGCTTTTCGTTCCACAAGATGGATCTCGTGCCTACTCTCGAAGAATACGACAATCTCTTGGGAAGGCAATCCAAGCATCTCGAGACCATTTATAAGCCTGACAAGCAGACAGAACCTCATCGAGCGCTAGCTCAGCTAATCAGTAATCCATCTGCATCATTTAAGTCGTTATTCACGGCCAAGGGGCAACACAAGTATATGGCTTGGAAGGATCTAAAGCAACTCATGGCAACTTTCCCGGAACAGAGGCGCCGCCTTTTGGCACTAGCCGTATACGGGCTAGTGATTTTTCCTAAGCTAGTGGGGTACATTGACAGCAGAATCATATATCTCCTCCATCAGATATGCACATCTCAGGCCACTCCTACTCCCGTCATTCTGGCAGAAACCATTCGATCGTTGAATTTCGGTCGTCATAAAGGAGGAAGATTTATCGGTTGCGCCCAATTGCTCACCATATGGATCAAAAGTCATCTCCCATGTGTTCGGGATAACATACGCACTCGGTTCTCTTATGATTTCAATCCCATTCATGCCTTTTTGGGTAGCAAATGGATTGAGCATTGCAACAAGGAAGACTGGATCGATTATCTCAAGAATCTCACTGAAGAAAAATTGTCTGGAGAGCTCCTTGGAGTTTGGGTACTCGAGTTCTATACCGTTGTGGCCTCTGCCCATGGGTTCCCCTTATAGGCATTTGGGGTGGTACTAGCTATGCTCCGGCAATGGCGCATAGACAATTCAACTCCTCACAGTTTATCCCAATGACGCATTTGTTGAACAGTTTTGAGTTCACCTATGAAGATATACATGTGAAAAGGTATATCACCAGGATTTTAGTGGCCTGGAAGAGACCCATTTTGGTCAAGCAAGGATCAGGGTCCCTTACGCGATATCATGAATGGCGTAAAACTCGAAAAGAAGGAATACTGCTTCCCGGGGATGAATTCCTTCAACCGACAAAAAGAAAATTAGAATCAGAGTGAGTGAGGAGCAAGGAAAGAACAAGAAGGCAAAACTCGAGATTGAACATCTTCAAAGTCAGATAAAACATCTAGAAGAAAAGCTAGAGATGAAGAATCGGATGGTGGCAGGACTCGTTGAAGATGTTGATAATTGGACAAAAGAGGCTCAAGAAATGGAAGAAGCTGCAAGGTTTGGAAGAACGAATATGAGGGGCTCATAGACCAGGCTCGAATGGTCGCATTCATTACTGACGATCTGGGAAGGGAAGTGCAGGCAGTTGAGCGATTGATTTGGCCGTCTACATCCCCGTTGATTCAGACCGCGGCAAACTTCATCAACAAGGCCAAGAAGAATCTTCGCAAGTTAGGGATGGGAATCATCCCAAATTAGAATGATGTTACCTGTGGAAGAAATCTATGTACTTTATAACAAGGATGATCTGCGTAAATATATCTATGAAATGTTTTTCTTCCACCAGGTGTTTAGAATATATCTCATATCATGCATCATTACATTGACATGCATTTAATCATAATTAAAATTTGTTTGGGGAAACAGAAGCATTGAAGAAGTATATCCTTTGCAAGACACGAAGAATGGCTGAGAACCTCAAAGGGCGTTTTTCTGAAATGGAAAACAAGATAAACCTGCTGACCGAGAGCTTCAACACATTGGTCGACCTGATGAAAGGAAAACTTTCAGGAGCACCCGAGCATGAGTATCCTCCTTACCCACCTGGATTTGAACCAAATAAGAAAAAAACTAGAGAGACCTCATCTGGACCAATCGCACCAGATAATGAAAAGAAGAAAGAAGAGGATGAGCAAAAGTTGGAGACCCTGGAGAAAAGATTACGTGCAATTGAGGGGGGCACTCTACTGGGTTCTTTTAATGTAGATGATCTTTGCTTGGTCCCGGATGTCAAGATCCCGGCAGATTTCAAAATTCCAGAATTCTCAAAATATGATGGAACTACTTGCCCGGTTACCCACCTGACGTTATTTCTGAGAAAAATTCAACCGCTCACTAAAGATGAAGAAATTTGGATAGCACTTTTCCAGGACAGTTTGACCAAGTCCCCTCTCCAATGGTATCTTGGCTTGGGTCCCAAGACTATTAGGATTTGGAATGATCTCGCTCATGCATTTGTGAACAATTATCGGCATGTCACGGACTTGGCACTGCAGTCGGACTTTGCGTAACTGGAAAAAGGAATCATGAAACCTTCAAGGAATATGCTCATAGGTGGAGGAACTTGGCAGCGCAAGTCCAGCCTCCCATGACTGAAAGGGAGATGGTGACCATGTTCATCCAGACGCTGAAATCTCCTTTCTACAACAAGCTAATTGGAAACTCTACCAATAGCTTTTCCGATGTGGTATTATCAGGAGAACGTATCGAATACGGTATCAGGACTGGGAAAATCGCAGATTACTCAAACAATGATGGGAGGCGGGGTGTGCCACCAAGGAAAGATGAAGTTCAGCAATCGGGAAGAGGCAGAGGAACGCCATTGGTAGGGGTGTTCAATGGTTCGTTCGAACCGAATAAACCGACGAACTGAACCGATTCGGTTTGTCGGTTCGGTTTGTTCGGTTATGTGGGTCGGTTTCGGTTAAAAACTGAATGGTATTTGGTCGGTTCGGTTCGGTTTTGGTTGTGGCATTCGGTTTATTCTGTGACCGAATAAACCGAATCCCAACCCAGCCCAACTAATTCAGCCCAGACCTCCAAGCCCATAACCCTCCAAGCCCATAACCCTTCCCATATTTTCTGTAACCCATTCCCAAATATAACCCAAGCCCATAATAAGTTTAACCCAACCCATACCCAATCAATTACCCAACCCAATCTAGTAACTTAGTAACCCTTCTTCCCCTTCCTCCCCTAACACCCGACCACGCTGCTGCTTGCTGCCTCGCCCTCGCGCTCTGCTGCCCCCTGCCTCCTGCTGCTGCTGCGCTCTGCCTCTCACCGCGCCTCGCCCTTGCCCTTGCCCTTGCCTCTCGCCCTCGCCTCGCCCTTGCCTCGCCTCGCCGGCTCGCCCTTGCCTCCTCCTCACATCGCCGCTGCTGCTGCTGGCCGCTCCTCGCCTTTGCCTCCTCCTCGCATCGCCTCGCCGGCTCGCTCCCCTTGGAAAAAACATTCGGTTTATTCGGCCGAAAACTGAACCGAACCGAAACCGATCGGTTTCGGTTTGTTCGGTTTTGTGGTCCAATTCGGTTTGTTCGGTTTCTTACCATTCGCGACCGAAAACCGACCAAACCGACCAATTCGGTTCGGTTAAAATCGAACCGACCGAATACCCACTCCTAGCCATTGGTAGAGGCAGTAGCATCTGGGCCTCGCCCATTCTTCCCTAGTAGACAGCCAAGGGCATCGGCCCCTTTGCCACCAATGCATGTCTTACCGAGACAGAGAGAGATATTCGCTCCAATTCTGATTCCATATTCAGAGTTATATCCACAACTGATTCAGAACAGACTTATACGCCCCATTCCTACGACGCCATTGGAGCCCCCATATCCAAAGTGGTACAATCCAAATGTCAAGTGTACCTACCATGATGGTGCTGTTGGACATGACCTTGAGAATTGCATAGCACTGAAACGTATGGTTCAACAGTTACTTGACACAAAATGGCTCGACTTCTCCAAAGAAGCGAATGTCACTCAAAATCCACTACCTGAGCATCAAGGGGGGCAAGTCAACGTAGTTGAAATTGGAGAATATAAACCGAGTGGAGTTAATAAAGGTTGCTCTATCGCAATCAGGAAGTTCCCACAAGACTTTTTCAAAGAAAAAGACATTTGTGCAATCACTGATGATGGTACTTCTCTCTCAAGACCTAGGCCATTGGTAATTTCAGTAACAAATTCTACCATCACACCTATGATAGTGCAAGCACCGACACCCTTCCCGTATCAATCAAACCGAGCCGTACCCTGGAAGTACGAGTACACCTCAAATATTTCCGTGAATCAACATGGAGTTGGGGGCATAACAAGGAGTGGTCGAATCTATTCCTCTCAAGAAGAAGACGAACCTCCATTGAAGAAATCGGTACAAACTCCCACAGTACCAAAGGGTCCTGTAGAGAAGAACGAAGCTTCCAAATCTGTTACAGAAGAAGAGGCTTACGAATTCTTGAAATTCATCAAGCAAAGTGACTACAATGTGGTGGAGTAGCTAAATCGCTTACCTGCGAAGATCTCCATATTATCTTTGTTGTTGAGTTCTGAAGCTCACCGGGAAGCGCTGCTGAAAATGTTGAATAAGGCCTACGTGGCACATGACATTACCGTAAATCATTTTGATCATCTTGTCAACCACATAACTGCACAAAACCTTATCTCATTCACTGATGAAGAAATTCCAGATGAGGGTAAAGGACATACTAAGGCCCTACACATATCAGTTGTGTATAAGGAACGAATCATGGCCAGAGTTCTTATTGACAATGGCTCTACACTAAACATAATGCCATTAGGAACTTTACACAAGTTGGGTGTTGACTCTACCTATATCCACAACAGTAATATTGTGGTTCGGGCTTTTGATGGAACAAGAAGAGAAGTTATTGGTGACATCGAGTTACCGATACAAATCGGTCCTTATGTTTTCCACATCAGTTTTCAGGTCATGGATATGAAGCCAACATATAGTTGTTTGTTGGGAAGACCGTGGATACACATGGCTGGAGCCGTGCTGACGCGAAACGGACAAGTGATCTAGATGCACCCATGTGCAACCTTGAGGATCCAAGAGCTCACATGCCAAAAGAAGAGGTTATTGGCTTTTATGACACTTCCACCTTTAATGGACCTATGACAAGGAGTCAAACCAAGAAGGCTAAGGAAGCTCTCAACCCCGTTGATGCACAGTTTTGCAAAGTGTGAGGAGCAAAGTGAAGATATCCACAAAGATGAAGGAAAAGTGCAAGCACTCCTCAATTTGGGCCAACCCAATTCTCAAATTGTGCAAACAATTTTCAACATTTCGGTTTGGGCTCAACCAAATGACAATTTGGCCCAAGTGCATCAAATACGAATGTCTCAACCTCGTTGAGATTCCACTGCGCATTCAATGCACTTCAAAGGCTTCCAACCATTCACTTCTCCTCAAGGACGAACTTCACCAGCCTTGAGGACTCAAGAGTCATCCAAAATCATCCAGAAACCATTGGTGAAGAAGGAGTTACAAGCCTTGAAGCCCTCCATCAAGAGCACTTAAATGAGGATCATTTACTCCACATTTATTGGCCAAAACTCATCCCTCATCTTCCAACTCGAATTTTTATCATTTTATTTCAGTTTTCGAGTTGTTTTGGCTAGGTCTACCCATTAGCTAGCCTAGAATAATTTTTAGAAATAATTATTTTAAATTCCCATATTTACATCTCCTTTAATATCCATCATTAAGAATGGAGATGAAGGGACTTGTCAATAGGTTTAGAATTCCAGCTTCCTTGTCCTATAAAAGGAGGTCTAGGTTAGTTTGCAAGAAACAATTTCAATCATCAAATATATTTCACCTTTTTTCTTGAAATTGAGAGTGATTCTCTTTTCAACCTATCTACCTTTTTCCACTCAATTCTTGTTAAGTTTTTCTTTACAAGTCTACTAAGACCAATATTGCCTTCTCATTGGAAGAAGGAGGTGTTGGCCCCATCTACATTCCCCCCACAATTTTGGCAACGAAGGCTTTCTTTGTCTTGGACCTTTTTCGGTATCAAGAAGGAGGAGTCGCCAAAGGCATAACACTATCTTTGCCTCGGGCAAGGATCCAGGAGGAGTTGGCGCCATATCCGCTTTGTTTTACAAGCTTCCGCATCGCTTTTGCTTTGTGCATTTCGGATCTCACAACCTGTTTACATTTCCGCTCCATCAATCATTCCTACCCTGTGTTGCTCCTTTGTTGGCTAGATCTGCTCCTCGTGTTCCAGGATATCCTCCCGGAATCACATCAATTGGTATCAGAGCATTCTGACAACCACATCAATTGGTATCAGAGCCACTTGCTCAACAAGGAGAAGTTTTTCTACCCTTTTCTTTTTATTCCGCAACATATATCATTTTTTGTTATCGTTGTGTTTTTCTCGGTTGTTCTTGCCATTTTTAATTTCTTGTTCCAGTTCTCGCTATCTCGCATTGAAAAAATTTGAAAAAATTTGCATCTTGTTTGCATTTAAAAGAAAAAAGAAAAAAAACTGCTACTGATTCAACCTGTTTACAGATTGCAGAAAAGACAATTTGAAGAATTCTTGGAACAATTTTCAAACAAAGGGCAAGAAAAAGAACAACCTCAGAGCCTTTTCAAACCCGTTCTTTCAAAAGTTGCGGAATATCCTTTTCCAAAACCCACAAAAGAACCGTTTTGCAAAAAGTAACAACACTTCCTTCAACCTGTTGAGGTTTGTTTGAGGTTTTATTTTATTGTGTCTTTTATATCTTGTTTTGAATCACTTTTTCAAGAATTTTGAGCCAGAAAAAGTTGTTAGGTTTATAAAGAGAATCTTGTGAGTTTGTGAGTGAAAATGACTAACGAAAGATTGTTAGCACAGTTCAAAAAAATGTTGCAGGAACAAGTTGCTCCAATAAATGAAAGGCTTACTCGATTCGAGTATGGTCAAAAACCTCATGCCCGAGGATGTTTAAAACGCCTTCAAACCATTGTCCAAGGCACTAAATGTGTTGAAGACTACCATAAAGAGATGGAGGCAGCCCTTCTTAAGGCAGGTATGGTTGAGAAAGGTGAAGCGAAAATGTCTAGGTTCATCCAAGGACTTAGACCTGAAATTGTGGAGATTTTGCAATTATGTGAGTACAATAATTTTCATGAGTTGTTGCAAAAAGCCATCAGAATTGAAAGAAAGTTTGAGAGAGGCAACACTTCCGCCAAAGTCCAACGATGCAACACTTTACCAAAAGCTCCACAAAGATCCCGACCATCACCACGAAAAGGTACCCCTTCCAAACCTTCCATTTCTATCCCTTCCATTTCCCAAGACCATTTCAAAAATCATCCACCTTTTAAATCTCTTCATGAGATTGAATTTCTGGAAGTAATGACCATGAGAAATGAAGAGAACAAAAGTTCTCAACCTGTTGAAGACAAATGTGCAAAACATGTGTCCGAAGAAGAATTGGCCTTTCCAAATTGAAGGTACTTTGATGACAGCAAGAAAAGCTCTACTTGTGCAAGCAAATCCTCCAGCTTCTCAAGAAGATACTCCTCTTCATTCAAGAGCAAGTGTTGTTGGTGTGACCAATCAATACACATCTCAACTTGTTGACAGAACGTTCGTTGTGGTGCCTTTAGCCCAACAACAAACCCATGACAACAAGATCCACCTTCAGAGTGAGTCCAAGGGTAAGATAGGTAAACACATGGGAAACATTGAAAATAAAATGAAATCCCAAGTGGATTTGCAAGAGTCAAGTGTCTTTTGGGATGGTGAGAGAATAACTAGGAAAAGAGAGATGAGTGCCACCTTTGGAAAGAGAGAGAAAATGGTGAGCAAAAGACCCAAGTTGTCTTATCAAAAGAAAGAGTTGAGTGTTTCGAGTGGAAAAATAATGAGTTTGAGAGAAAACAAGAGTCACCTCCACTTTCTCAACGTGTTGAACCAGAGAGCACATTGCCTCCAACAATCCCAAATGATTTACTAACGTCTAGTGAATTGCAAGTTTGTTCTTCTTTAATGTCTATGCAGGAGAATGATGATGTTCAAGAAGGTAAGAACATCAACCTTAAGGAAGAGCAAGAAGTTGTGGTTGAAGTACCACATGTGCCACCTTTGGAAGTTGTATCTACAGCTTTTCCAAAGAACAAAAAGTCAAGGTGAAAATCATGTTTAGAAGCATCTTCCATGAAGGACGAAAAACCACATCAAGAGGAAACATCAGTTTTGAATGATGGTAATATTTCTCCCTACTCGAATGATTTATTTGTTAAGAATAATTCTTTGAGTATTGAATTACTTGGTGATGAAAAATCTGGAGCTATTCATGAATTTATTCCAATGAATGATTTATGTTCTAGTTTAAGATTTGTTCAGTCTTTTATTCAACCTGTCGAATATGTTGACCCTTATGCTTCATTGTCACTGCCTTCTGTGAATTGGAGAAATATTGTCAAGAATACTTCATTTTCACCTTCTATTCTTGCTAGAGTAGAAAGCGAATTTGCAATTAATTCCTGGGAAGCAGTTTCTCAATGTGTTGACGGTGATTTGGAAATTGTACAATCCATTGGATCAGGTGCATATAAAGATGCTAAACGTGTTGAACATGCTGAATTTTTTGAAAGGAAATTTCTCAATGCTAGATTCAGTGTTCAAATTAAATTTGGTCATGAATTCTTTTTATGTGTCAAAATTGATGGTACATGTTTGATGAAGTTGAATGAAATGATTGAAAGAACAATATTTGTGTTTGACCCGGGAGTACATTTGCATCCATTCAACCTGTTGAGTAAGCATGAGAAAATTTTCTTTCCAAGTCCATTGCTTGAAAGTCATGAAGTTTTACCTACTACCATGTTTCTAATTGAGTTGATTGAAAATGGTGATGATTTACAATGTACTTGTTTCAATTTATGTTCACCATGTGATGATTTGTGTTGTGATATGTTCATTGAACAATGTGTATGTAAACATGTTTTGATCTTTGAAAAGCATGCTTTGGATGAATTTATGTGTTTGGAGAAACATGCTGAATTAATTTGTCATAATTCGTGCATTGAACTTGTCGTATGTATGCTAAATCTTGAATATCTAGTGGTATCAATTTTTGCAAATCTGTTGGCTATATGTTCTATATATGTTCATGTACAAGGAACATCCCTAAAGCAACCATGTGATGTAAATGATGAACTAGGTACCATTTCATGTGAAAATGTCACTTCCAATCACTTGGTTCATCACATCGACTTTTCCAAGCAATTACATATCTTGTTCTCATACATTTTATGTGTTGATATTTTTGCCCATAAAGTTTATAATCTAGCCAAAGAGAAAGGGCTACATTTTTTTGCAGATTCAAAGGATTCATATTTGAAGTCCTGAGCTCCCAAAAAGATGTCCACATTCATGAGAAACTACTTCAAAAATTTTCAAGACATAAGCCCCTTGAAATTTTCAAGAGGGCTACCAAGGGAAGTAATTTGTTTCTCAACTTCTTTATGCATTGGATGTACATGTTCGGAATTGCTGCATCTAACCTCCTATATTTTTCTCACATAGAACATTATGATTCGAGGTCGAATCATTTTCAAGAGGGAGGGAATGACGCGAAACGGACAAGTGATCTAGATGCACCCATGTGCAACCTTGAGGATCCAAGAGCTCACATGCCAAAAGAAGAGGTTATTGGCTTTTATGACACTTCCACCTTTAATGGACCTATGACAAGGAGTCAAACAAAGAAGGCTAAGGAAGCTCTCAACCTGTTGATGCATAGCTTTGCAAAGTGTGAGGACCAAAGTGAAGATATCCACAAAGATGAAGGAAAAGTGCAAGCACTCCTCAATTTGGGCCAACCCAATTCTCAAATTGTGCAAACAATTTTCAACATTTCGGTTTGGGCTCAACCAAATGACAATTTGGCCCAAGTGCATCAAATACGAATGTCTCAACCTGTTGAGATTCCAGCTGGCGCATTCAATGCACTTCAAAGGCTTCCAACCATTCACTTCTCATCAAGGACGAACTTCAGCAGCCTTGAGGACTCAAGAGTCATCCAAAATCATCCAGAAACCATTGGTGAAGAAGGAGTTACAAGCCTTGAAGCCCCTCCATCAAGAGCACTTAAATGAGGATCATTTACTCCACATTTATTGGCCAAAACTCATCCCTCATCTTCCAACTCGAATTTTTATCATTTTATTTCAGTTTTCAGAGTTGTTTTGGCTAGGTCTACCCATTAGCTAGCCTAGAATAATTTTTAGAAATAATTATTTTAAATTCCCATATTTACATCTCCTTTAATATCCATCATTAAGAATGGAGATGAAGGGACTTGTCAATAGGTTTAGAATTCCAGCTTCCTTGTCCTATAAAAGGAGGTCTAGGTTAGTTTGCAAGAAACAATTTCAATCATCAAATATATTTCACCTTTTTTCTTGAAATTGAGAGTGATTCTCTTTTCAACCTATCTACCTTTTTCCACTCAATTCTTGTTAAGTTTTTCTTTACAAGTCTACTAAGACCAATATTGCCTTCTCATTGGAAGAAGGAGGTGTTGGCCCCATCTACATTCCCCCCACAATTTTGGCAACGAAGGCTTTCTTTGTCTTGGACCTTTTTCGGTATCAAGAAGGAGGAGTCGCCAAAGGCATAACACCATCTTTGCCTGGGCAAGGATCCAGGAGGAGTTGGCGGCCATATCCGTTTGTTTTACAAGCTTCCGCATCGTTTTGCTTTGTGCATTTCGGATCTGTCAACCTGTTTACATTTCCGCTCCATCAATCATTCCTACCCCGTGTTGCTCCTTTGTTGGCTAGATCTGCTCCTCGTGTTCCAGGATACCCTCCCGGAATCACATCAATTGGTATCAGAGCATTCTGACAACCACATCACGTGCCCTCCTCACTCCATCAAAAGGTCAAGTTCGTCACGGAAGGAAAATTGGTCACTATATTCGCAGAGGAAGATTTTCTGCTATCTAAAGCCGTTGATACTCAATATGTGGAAGCTGGGGAAGACAATCATCCATGCTCATTTAGATCATTTGAAGTGGCCACAGCCATATATGGGTCAAATCCTATTCCAAAAGTTTCAAGTGCCACACAAATGGCGGCGAAGCTCATGTTGAAGGACGGATACACACCGGGAAAAGGATTGGGGAAACATCACAAGGGATAACCAGACCATTGATTCTTCCATCAAATGAAGGGAAATTTGGTTTGGGATTTAAACCAATGCCTCGAGACAAGAAGAATCAAGCCATTGAAAGGAGGAAGAAGAAACTGGCACAACTGGGGGGACACAACACTGAAGGAGGAGAAGAAGTGGAGATCCCTGACTTGTTCGAGACCTTTGTTAGTGGAGGATTAGAACCCGCCAAAGGAGACGAGAATGCATTGGTCATTCAAGTACCAAGACCATTAATGACTTATCAATTCAAGCAGTCTTGGATGAAGCTTCTGAAAGCTTGGAACTCGTTCGACCCTGCGGACAGTGTGGATCCTTGGATAACTGGGAAGCTGTGGAATTGCCTGTCTGGATCGAGGAATTTTCAAAGTAATTTTCTAGAAAATGTGTCTTATTTTGAGACATTGTCTTTGCTTATTTGGACCTTTAGTTTTAACTTGATGTTTTTGTAAGGTTGTCATTTATGCATATCATCAATGAATTCCATCATTTCCATTCTCCCACATCTTATTCTTTTCTTCTCCCACTTTTCCCTTTTCCTTCTCATTCGAATGCAGAAATAATTCTCGCGGTCACAACAATGAATGCAACTTGTTCATAAGTTTTGATAATCCTGTTAACACTGCTGAATCTGATGAAGAGGATTCAGAAATATCTCCTGAATTACTAGAATTGGTTGAGCAAGATGAACGACAGAGAGCAACAAGTCAAGAATCAAGTGAAGCTATTAACTTGGGGAAAGAGTCGGAAGAGAAATATGTCAAGGTCGGTACCTCGTTTCCTGAGAAAGAGAGGTTGGTTGAGTTATTAAGGGAATATGTTGACATTTTCGCATGGTCCTACCGAGATATGTCAGGATTGAGTTCTGACATTGTCGTTCACAAGATTCCACTAAAGCTCGAGGTCAAGCCTGTTCGGCAAAAGTTGAGAAGGCTAAAGCCATAATTGATTTTAAGAGTCAAAGAAGAAATCCATAAGCTCTGGGATGGAGGTTTCCTGGGTGTTGGCGAGTATACGGAATGGGTAGTTAACATAGTACCTATCGAAAAGGTGGAAAGTGGCAAACTAATAGTGTGTCAAGACTACCGCCCCGTAAATAAGGCTAGTCCTAAGGACAACTTCCCCCTTCCTCATATCGATACCTTAGTGGACAACACCGCAGGGAACTCCTACTTCTCCTACATGGACAGTTTTTCGGGGTATAACCAAATCAAAATGCAACCAAATGACATGCTAAAGACTGCCTTCAAAACTTTGTGGGGAACATTTAATTACAAAGAAATGTCATTCGATTAAAAATGCCGAGCCACTTATCAAAGGGTCATGGTCGCATTGTTCCATGATATGATGCACAAAGAAATTGAGGTATATGTGGATGATATGATTGCTAAATCCCATTCTGCGAAAGGTCATATAGGAGATCTCGAGAAGTTATTCAAAAGGCTCAGGAAATATCTGTTGAAGTTGAACCCTGCAAAATGCACCTTTGGCGTGACATCAGGAAAGTTGCTAAGTTTTATGGTAAGTAAAGAAGGCATTAAAGTTGATCCAAATAAAGTCAAAGCTATTCAAGAGATGTCCCCACCGAAAACCTCAAAAGAAGTGCGTAGTTTTCTTGGAAAAATCAACTACATCGCAAGATTCATATCCCAGTTGACCTTGAAATGCGAGCCTTTGTTCAAATCGCTAAGGAAGAACAACAAAGTGGAATGGACTGAGGATTGTCAAGAAGCTTTCGAAAAAGTGAAACAATACTTGACAAATCCCCTTGTGCTGATACCACCGAGGCGGGATGAGCCTTTGATCTTATATTTATCAAAGACAAGACACTTCATTAGGGTCTGTTCTTGGAAAACGGGATTGTACAGGACGGAAAGAACATGCAATCTATTATCTGAGCAAGAAGTTTACTAAATGCGAAGTGAAATACTCATTTGTAGAAAAGACGTGTTGTGCTCTTGCTTGGATAACGAGTCGTTTGAGACATTACATGCTCAATAACTCCACATTACTTATATAAAAAATTGATCCCGTAAGGTACATCTTTGAAAAACCCGCATTGTCTGGAAGAATCGCCAAATGGCAAATGCTTCTATCAGAGTATGATATTCAATTTGTATCCCAATAGGCTATCAAAGGGAGCATTATTGCAGAGTATCTAGCTGAAAGAGCCATGGATGATTACGAACCCATAAAGATGGACTTCCCCGATGGGGATGTGATGGCAATCCAACATGATGGCAACGAAGTTGAAGATGAACATAGAGTTTGGAAGATGGCTTTCGACGGAGCCTCTAACACTCTAGGCCAAGGCATCGGAACGGTTATCATCGCCCTTGATGGAAAACAATATCCACTCACGGCCAAACTCACTTTTCCAACTTGTACCAATAACATAGCTGAATATGAAGCTTGTGCCATGGGTCTCAAAATGGCTCTGGAAATGCAGATTCGAGAACTAAAAGTATACGGAGACTCAGCTCTGGTAATCTACCAATTGAATGGAGAATGGCAAACACGAGATTCCAAGCTTATCCCTTATCAGAAATATGTGCAGGGGTTAATGAAAGAGTTTAAGAAGATAAGTTTTCATCACATCCCAAGAGAGGAAAACCAGATTCCTGATGCTTTAGCTACTTTGGCGGCCATGTACAAGATAGGTAGTCAAGAGTCGACCCCCACATTTGAAATGAAAGTTTATGATGTACCAGCTTATTGTACCAGTGTAGAGGAAGAAAAGGATGGCAAGCCTTGGTACCATAACATCAAAACGTACCTTCAAGAGCATGTCTATCCGCCAGGGGCATCTCACAATGACAAAAAGTTTCTTCGGAGATTATCAATGGGTTTCTTCCTTAATGGAGACGTGCTTTATAAAAGAAGCCCAAATATTGTTCTACTCCGCTGCGTAGACGCAAGAGAATCCAACCGAATCATGGAGGAAATACATGAAGGCATGTGTGGAGCTCATACCAATGGTCACACAATGGCAAAGCAGGTCTTAAGAGCCGGATACTATTGGCTTACATTAGAAACAGACTGCATCAATTATGCAAGGAGATGCCACAAGTGTCAAATTTATGCAAATCGGATCCATGTTCCCCCAGCACCGCTGAACGTGACCGCCATACCGTGGCCTTTTGCCATGTGGGGAATAGATGTGATTGGAGCAATAAACCGAAAGCTTCTAACGGGCATAGGTTCATCCTAGTTGCCATTGATTATTTCACAAAGTGGGTTGAGGCTGCTTCTTATACTAATGTGACTAAAAATGTGATTTGTCATTTTATCAAGAAGGAAATCATTTGTCGCTACGGCCTTCCTGAGCGCATCATTACAGATAATGGGACCAACTTGAACAACAAGATGATGACAAGCCTGTGTGAACGATTCAATATCAAGCATCACAACTCAGCACCTTATCGGCCCATGATGAACGGTGCGGTGGAGGCAGCTAATAAGAATATCAAAAGGATTATTGAGAAGATGACTCTCACGTACAGAGACTGGCATGAAAAGCTACCATTCGCCTTATACGCATATAGAACTTCTGTCCATACCTCCACCGGAGCTACACCTTTTTCCTTGGTGTATGGAATGGAAGCAGTGTTGCCTATCGTAGTTGAAATCCCCTCGCTGAGAATCCTGATGGACACCAAGTTGGAGGAAGCAGAATGGGTACGAGCGCGACATGAACAGCTCAACTTGATCGATGAAAAGAGAATGACCGCTCTTTGTCATGGGCAGTTATATCAAAAGAGGGTAATGCGAGCCTACAACAAGAAGGTCAAACCTCGCCAATTTGTCGAAGGAGATATCGTGTTGAAGGAAATCCTGCCTATAGCGTCTGATCCTAGAGGAAAATGGACACCGAATTATGAAGGGCCTTATGTGGTGAGGAAGGCATTCTCAGGGGGGGTATTAATCCTTGCAGAAATGGATGGGCGAGAATTACCAAAGACAGTGAACTCAGATCCAGTCAAGAAATACTACGCATGATTCTTGAGATACTCAGAATCTTTCGAGGAGGAAGCAGCAGTGAAGACATGATTATCACAACAACATTCAAAGTTGTCAAAGCAATCTTTCATTTCTTCCCCATTCCCAGTCTTGTTTCTTTTGTACCTACACCTCTTGTACTCTTTTGATTCATGATCTATGAAATCTGCATTCTTCCACTCTTCTTTCATAACTTTCACAACTATCATGAATGTTCTTGAATGACAATCTTATGAAAAGAATGGTTATGACTAAAATTTCATTTAAAGCAAAGCTCATAAATCACTTTGGAAAGGTTTCAAACGGGCAAACATGTTTCGAAAGCTACCAGGTCTTCAATGTGTCATATCTGTCAATAGGGAAGATATTATGAAACAAACGACCAAAATAGTTCTCTGAACCCCTTGAAACTAAAAGTTTGGTGAGATGAGGTCACTCATAAATTTGAAATAGGCGTTTGAAGAAGGGAAAGATTCGATGAGCCGTCATACTTTTACCAGTCATCAAGAAGAAGGAAAAAGCAGAAGGGAAAAATCCAGGTCAAGGCACAACTAAGAAGGAGGTAGTAAAGCCTCCCAAACAAAAAGAAGAGGAAAGGAGGCAACAAGAGACAACAAAGGAAGAGAACAAAAAGGGAGATAAAAAGAAAGAAGATTGCATTCTGCATATTGCATCTTACATGCTGCACTTGCATGGCATCCACATAACAGGTACCGAGAGCAAAAGGTTTCTAGGAAGGTCGCATGATTGTTTCAGACAATCTGGGAGTAATGAGGAAAGTTCCTCAACCTTAATCGTGAAAGAAAAGTCTTCTCTCACTGAACGGTAAGAAGGTTCTTACTATTCCTCTTCTTGAATGGTAAGAAAGTTCTTCCATTCTCTCATAACAAACTCAATCATGATTTTGCACTAAAAGGCATGGAAAGTTCCATCGTCGAAGTCCAGAGAGAAACGTTTCTCTCCCCATATGGTAAGAAAGCTCTTACCATTCTTCTCATTTCATGGTCATAACCAATGATCTCTTTTCACCAACAGTGAAGAAAGTTCCTCAATCTTGAATGTGAAAGAAATGTCTCTCACCGAATGGTAAGAAGGTTCTTACCATTCACTTCATCTCGATACTTCAATCAAGTCTTTCGACAAAGAAGCAAGGAAGGTTCCTTCGCCTCAGAAAGGAATGAAAGGTTTCTTCCCTTCAAAAACAACAAGTCTTGTTCAGTTTTTATCAACCAATCATCTATCTTTATCGGGTATTGGGAATATTCTCAATCTCGAACTATTGAAGCAAGGAAGGTTCCTTCGCTTCACGAATAATGAGAAGGTTCTTGTTATTCGATTTCAATCAATCAATCAATCAGTCATTCATCTTACTTTTACCGAGCATTGGGAATGTTCTCAATCTCGAATCTTCAGAGTAAGGAGAGTTCCTTAACTCTAAATAGCGGAAAGGTTTCCGCTATTGAATTGAATAGGAAAGTTCCTGTTGAATGAAGCAAGGAAGGTTCCTTCGCTTTGGAAAGGTAAGAAAAGTTTCTTCCTTTCGTGAATGATGAGAAGGTTCTCGTTATTCGCCGGACAAAATTTGGGGTCATCCTACTTTGCATGCTCCATGTTCCATGAATCATGCAAAGGGGGGCAGCTGTTGACACCTAATTTTGTCCGGACTAGTAATTTAGGTTTGTGACTTTGATTTTCGTTATTTTTCCTTATTTGTTTTATTTATTATTTTATGTATTTTTGTCACTCCCGTTATTTTATGTGATTTTGTGCCATTTTCCATCATTTTATGTGATTTTACTCGTTTGCATTATTTTACGTATTTTTTTGTCATTTTATGTGATTTTCATCATTTCGCGTACTTTTATTATTTTCATTAATTTACATATTTTTATCATTTTTAATTATTTTATGTGTTTTCTTTTTTAGTCTAGAATTTAAATGTGTTGTGTTTAATTAACAAAAAAATGAAAAAAAAAGAGAAGAAAATCTGCAGCAAACATGCGCATGGGCATGCTTTGCTCCAACTTCCCTCCACCTTCCAAGCATGTCTTCCATCTTCCCAATCTCCTCTCCATTGTCAATTCACTTTAATTCAGTCCCAATTTCATGTGACTGAACAAAAGGATGAAGCTTGGGCAAATGGAAGCTCCAAATCTCTCTATAAATTGAAGGAGAAATGAGCATTTTGGTACCAATTCACAATAAAAAACTGAGCAAAAAAAAAGGGAAGAAACGAAAGCTTCTGTTGTTCTTGTTCTTCCGAAGTTGCACCACCATCCAACTCCTTCCATCTTCTCCTCCAACCGCCACCAACCAGACCCCCAGAATCGGCGCATCTCCAGCAACTCAACGGTACCATTCTCTCCGCCGGACGTCGCCGGAAAGAGGAGAAAATCGCCGTGATCCGCCGACCCGTTTTGTGACCCAACACGTTCGAGTGCGACACTCCAGGCCGTAACTCGTCTCACCACCACCGCCGATCGAGTCCCCTGCCTCCGCCGCACCATTTCCGACCCGTCCCCACCGCCAAGGAGCGCAAGCCTCCCCTGAAGAATCGGATCCTTTCGACCCGAAAACGACCCGCTTCACGACCCGGTTCTATCCGCCGCAAACCTCCGTTCGAGCTCCCACCACCTCCACTCTCCTCGCCGTCCGCCGCGCCATCGATCCCCGTCGCCCTCTGCCGCCGACGTCGCCGTTTCGGCCGAACCCGAGCTGAGCGGTCCTCTTCTTCATCCTTCGCGTATCGCAGCTGCAGGTATGTGAGTTTGAGTTTTGTTTTTTTTTTCTGTTTTATTTTTTTTATTACTTTAATCCTTTAAGTTGTTCCCTTAACCCACTTAAACCCCTAAGTTTCTTTTAAGGATGCATTTGAGTCACTAATGTCCATTCAACCATAACAATCTTCAACAAGTTTAAAAAGTAACAGTTTAGGCACTAGGCCTAAACCTTTTTTGTATCTTAGTTAATATTTTTGTTATTATGTCGATATAAATTATTATCAGCTATGATGGATGTTTGAGGAATAAAGAAGTTTGTTTGCCCTTTTCCCCAACAAGTGGTATTAGAGCGTATGGTTGTATTTTGGTGGAGCAAGTGTTCTATGTCTTTAGTTTGGCGGAGCATGTCTGAAGCGTTAGTAAAACTTACGGAGTCGTCATAGGTGGAGCAGTTTGCACGTTCTGAATAAATTGAAGTACTGAGGTGGAGCCGAGAGAAATGTCTCGGGATGGATTTGTTTTTTTCCAGTGGCATTGATAGCTCGGTGTCTGTGTGTGTGTGGGGTAGCGGCGTAGCACCGACTTGGTGTGTGATGTGGTAGTAGTGTGTGTTATACAAAATATCCAATAAATCAATAAGGGATATTCATGATGACGATAAATCAATATAAAACATTACAAGTACGTGATTGAACAAAATTCAACGTACTCCTTTTTGCCATGGTGAAATTCTATGAATTAATAAACAATAATGAGAGAGAGAGGTAGAGAGAGAGAGCTGCAGCGAGTCAAGAGTTTTCACCATGGCTGTTCGTATGGGCAAAGGAACTGGATCAGGGGCAAGCTACCTAACAATGAATTCTTCAAGGTTATCGACCAAGTGGGTACTAGTCTTTTCTTCACCGATTTCCCGATGGACTGGACAAGGGAGAGTATGTGGAAGTTTTTTCAGATGTTTGGTTTTGTGATTGATATTTTCTTACCCCTTAAGAGGACGAGCCAGGGGAAGATATTTGGGTTTGTTAAGTTCAAAGGTGTCAAAGATGTGAACTCACTCCTTTCAAAGATTAAATCTGTTGCTGTTGGTGCAGAACCAATCACTATCAATGTGGCCAAATACATGCGGCCCAGGGAAGCGATTCGCAAAAGCGGTGGTGAAGAGCAGGTTCGTGAAAGGGTGGTAAGAAGTAATCTCAGAGATAACACCAGGGACTATAAAGCTGTTCTCCAGGGGCTGAGGGCACCAGCGAATGTGGTTGAGGCTGAGACTGGCGTCCTCAAAGTTAATGTCAGAAACGATGAATTGCTCTGGCTCAAGAGGTGTGTTTTTGGTGAAGTCAAGCACGTCTCTCTGTTGGACAAAATTTCCGGCCTCCTGGAAGGAAGGGGTTTTGTGCAAAACTCTGTAAAATACTTGGGAGGGCTTCGCGTGTTAATTGAATGCCTCTCGCCAGAGACAGCCCAGAAGCTGCTTTTCGACGGTTCTGAGACTCTGGCTGAATGGTTCACAGATATTTGGCCGTGGAATGTGGACAAGGAAGGCATGCGTCCAGGACGGGTGGTCTGGCTTAACATCTCAGGTATCCCGGTTCACGTCTGGTGCGCTGAGACGTTCGCTATGGTGGCTGGCTTGTTGGGTAAGGTCATTGAAGTTGAACTTACCTCTCGCAGAGACCAGCTCCATATTGGGAGAGCTTGTATCCTCACCGATCAAGTCGAGACGATTAACGCCGTGACCGCGTTATCTGTCGATGGTACCTCTTTCAAAGTTAAGGTAGTGGAAGACGTGTTCGAAGTGGTCGATTTTGGTGTCCGCTATGTGAAGCAACCGGCTGATTCGGAAGACGAGGAGGCAGAGGAGGAAGGAGGCGACTAGCTGGCAGAGGATAGTACGGACGAGGGAGGCGAATCGGTCGATGACTCACCCTTGAAGTTCGAGCCGGCCAACAAGACCTGCTGGTCAAACTCGAAACACGGCGAGCTTTCTTCGGCAAAAGTGGTGATTTAGACAGGACAGCTGGGTCTGCTATTGGCGGAAAGCTGTCTGATGAGTAGGCATGTTCAGAGACCTGCGTAGGAGGCTTGGCGTCGAGACAAGTGGGGATTGTTTCCCCTCTAACCCTTGGGCAGGTTGTTCCCCCTAACAGTAGGCCAAACACCTTTGGGCCTGACGTTAACTCTGGGCCCGACATTACGGTCCCCGAAACCATCTCGACCCCTATTCTGAAGCCTAATACTGGCGTGGATCTTCCTCTGGGGTGCAGCGAGGCCCTTTCAAAGTTGAATGACTTCCAGGCCGGATCCAAGTCGAGCGTCGGTCAGGCTGGTTCCAATTCTCAGATTAGTAATCGTTCTTCGCTGCGAGGAAATAACGACTGCACCCTCCTTGAGTCGGCGGGAGCGGAACCTATTCTGGGGGGATCGTGCGGCTCAGTCAGATCTTCGGACCAGGTCCCAATTGTTGTGCGCGGCCATCCGACAAGAAGGAGGAAAGGGCACCGAATCGTATCGAGGTCTGCACATTGGATCGAGACGCAGCAGATGACGAGGGGAGTTCGCGCGACCGTTTTGAAGGTGGCAGAATCACCGTCTCCTTCTCCTTCTGCAGGCACGCAAGTAAGTGTCGATTCTATCTCTTCCTTTAGCAGAGCTCAAACTGTTGGTAGGGCATTGGGTGTCAGTTACGGGGAGAAGGTAGTGCAGGTTAGCAATTTTTGTGGGTCAGCTTTTGTTAGATGAAGATAGCTACTCTGAACATCAGGGGGTTTGGGAGTGGGGAGAAGCTGAATCAACTAAGAAAATTAGTTGCTAAGGAGAAGGTTGATGTGTTATCTATCCAAGAAACGTTTTTAGGTCAGGAAGTTGGACAATCTGTTACTAACCTTTGGAGACACAGCGAGTTGGGCTATGCTCAGCAACTGGCAGTAGGAAGATCAGGGGGGCTTCTTTTCTTCTGGAATAAGCTGGTGTGGTCAACGGAGGAGATTATTTCTGGTGAGGGTTTCTTGGGGATCTTAGGGCGATGGAAGGATAGGCAGAACAGGTACTTGTTGCTCAATGTCTATGGTCCGCAGTCGACTAGCCAGAAACGTGCCCTTTGGGAGGAGCTTGGATCGTTATTCTCAGATGCGAGTCAAGCAGTCTGTATTATGGGTGACTTCAACGTGGTGAGAAGGGCGGAAGAAAGAAGGGGCTCGAGTTTTAAACATGTCAGTGCCGCGGACTTTAATTTGTTTATCAGGAATCACGACTTTCAGGAGGTCAAACAGGGAGGTCGTCGCTTTACTTGGGTCAGCAGTGACGGTTTAAAGATGAGCAAGCTGGATCGGTTTTTGGTTAACGGGTCCTACTTGTCCGACTGGCATGATGTTGCGGCTGTCGTTGGAGACAGAATCTTTTCTGATCACTGTCCTGTGGTGCTCAAGGCTGGTCTGGTGGACTTTGGTCCGTCTCCTTTCCGGTTCTACGATCATTGGCTCACTTTGGAGGGGTTCAATGATTTGGTCAAATCCTCTTGGTCGCAGTTTACAGTTGGGAGAGAAGCTGACTTTGTGCTCAAGGAAAAACTTAAGAATCTTAAGTGCATGATTAAAGAGTGGAGAAACAGTAGTGGTTCTGGGCTTCAAGGAAGAGTAGACACCCTGAAAGGGGAGTTCCTTCGGTTGGACACTTTGGCGGAAGACCAGGAGCTTAGCAGTGCAGAGCGGAGTTTATGGCAAGATTCGAAAGTTAACTTCTTCAGGGAGCAGTGGAAGCTAACTAAAGACTTGAAGCAAAAAGGAAGATTCAGGTGGGCGATCGAAGGCGACGAAATTAGCAGGTTCTTCCATGACTCAGTAAAAAGGAAGAGGACTAGGAACTCAATGCAGGGGTTAATGATTAATGGGAACTGGTCTGAAAATCTGACTTTGATCAAGGACATTGTGCTAGACTACTACAGGGAGCTTTTCAAGGAACCAGTGTTAGATAGGCCAGTCTTCACAAACCACCGATTCCAGAAACTCAATGAAGCTCAGAATTCTAGTCTTGAAATGAATTTTTTTGAGGAGGAAATCAACAAAGCCGTCTGGTTGTGCGGAGGCGGAAAGGCCCCAGGTCCGGATGGGTTTAACTTCAACTTTATTAAATCCAACTGGGAGATAATAAAGAAGGAGGTGGTGGCTGCGGTCAAGAAATTCGAAACCTCTGGTAAGTTTGGTGCAGGGTGCAACTCCTCCTTCATAGCCCTAATCCCGAAAGTGGCTAACCCTATTCTCATTAAAGACTTTCGCCCTATCAGTCTCATTGGATGCCTCTACAAGATTGTTGCCAAGCTGTTGTCTGAGAGGTTAAAAGGGGTGTTGGATGGCCTGATTGGGGAAACGCAATCGACGTTCATCAGTGGAAGGCAGATTACAGATGGGATTCTGATAGTTAACGAGGCGGTTTCTTGGGCTAAAAGAGAGAAGAGACAAATGTTGCTTTTTAAGGTGGACTTTGCCAAAGCTTTCGACACTGTCAGTTGGAAATTCTTGGACTCAGTCCTCCTGCAGATGAATTTTGGGTTCAGGTGGAGAAGGTGGATTACGGGGTGCCTGGATTCAAGAGTCTCTATTCTTGTCAATGGCAGTCCGACTTCATAATGCAAAATGGAAAGAGGTTTGCGCCAAGGGGACCCTCTTTCTCCCTTCTTGTTCATCCTTGCGGCGGAGGCCACTAGGGGGACACCGGGCACCCTGCAGTTTGGTGATGGGATTAAGGGGTGGAGCATTTGGAAAGATATCTCTAAGGTTTCAAGGGAGGTGGAGGGCTTGGGTCCGGGGTTCTCTAATCTTATCAAGAGAAGGGTGGGAATGGGGGATAAAACTTTGTTCTGGGAGGACGAGTGGTTAGAAGGTGGCGCCCTTAAGGTCAGATTTGCGAGATTGTATGAGTTGGAGGCCAATAAGCAGTGTCGGGTAGCTGACAAAATTAGGTGGGTTGAGGGGGAGTGGAGTTGGGTTTGGACCTGGCGTAGGCGGTTGAGAGGAAGATCAGAAGGTGCTTTTAATCATCTGCTTCTTACTCTACAGGTTTTTGTCCCCAAGCGTCTTACTGCTGACTCTTGGTTCTGGGGTCCGTCGACGGATGGATGCTTCACTGTCAGACGTCTGTCCACTTTGATAGGCTCTAATATTGCAGCAAGGCACGACACCCCTATGCGCTGGTGCAACAAGGTTCCTCGAAAGGTCAACATTTTCATTTGGAGGGCCACCAGAAACTGCATCCCGGCTCGTCTTCCTCTTCTCCTTCGTGGTGTGGAGTTGGATTCAACCTCCTACCCCCTTTGCTCTGACGCGGTTGAATCAACGGATCACGTGTTGTTGTATTGCCCGGTGGTTCAGGCGATTTGGAGGGCAGTCGAAGCTTGGTGCAACACTCAGATCAGCTGCCTCTCGGAGTTCAAAGACATCCTCGGTGCTGCTATTATCTCTCAAGCCCCGCCCAAAGCTGCGCAGGTGTGGCTTGGTATTCTTTATGTCTCAGCTTGGAGGATTTGGAAGGCTCGTAACGAAACGGTCATGGAGAACAAACTTTGGAACGCTTCCCAGATTTTCGCTGACATTCAGGTGCTGTCGTTCCTTTGGATTACGGCTAGGTACCCTAATCTGCGGATTTCTTGGCCACATTGGCTCCTTGCTCCTTTGTTGTTTTCTGCTACAGGTTTAGCGTGATTGCTTTCTCTCGTCTGGCTGGGCTTGGCTCATGCAGGTTGGGGTTCTTGGTTGGTTGTTTGTTTGTTTGTCCCTTGTTAGGTAGTCTTGTCTTGCCTCCTCCTCAGGGGCAGCTTGCTTTGCTCTGTTTTGTAACTCTCTTTCTCCTCCTTTTTTCTCTTAATGAAGTATTGCCGTTCAAAAAAAAAGTGCAGCGGAAATTTCAATTACAAATCAAGAATCCATGCTCTCACAGTCCAATACATGAAAATGGATATTCGTCAATGCTACGAATGATAGATACTTTTATAGCAACATCATGATGTTAATCAAATAAAAATTATCATTATCAAAATCAAGTTCAGTCAGTGACGGAACCAGGAATTTGAGGTTGGGGGGCTAGGTAGGTGTGTAGCTTAATATTAACTCTATCACTTTTTATTGTAACTTTTGGTTTTCCATCTTTTAATATAGTATATTTTATTTCTTTAATATTTTTAGACATAAATTTAAAAATTTTATCAAATAATTATAATTTAATGTGTCTAGTTTGTAAATAATTTAATGTAGATAAATTAAATTCAAATGTATATTGAATGTCAAAATGTTGAACTAATAAATGGACGGAGGAGTATATAATAAGTCAATCACGAGTGACAGAACCAAAACAAGTATTACAAAAAAATACTCTAAATTTTACTCAAATATCACAAATTAATACACATATAAAATACTCAAAATTAAACATGACATTCTTTGAGAATTCTAAAAGTTTAAGCGAATGGAGAATTTAAACAATCAATTTAATATTAATAATTTATATATTCTTTACTGTTCCACTAGAATCTAAAAAATAATTCCTTCATCCCCAAATAATTCTACACTTTGTTTTTGTTATTTTACAGTATTTAATCTATGAGTTTTTTCATGAATGTTTAGATATTTAAAGTTAATAATTTATATGCATATCATAATTTGAAGTATAAAATTTCTAAATGTATTTTTTATGAATTTTTAAAAACTTTTTATCTTTATTAAAATTTGAGTCAAATATTAAACATTGAAACAAAAAAATCAAAATGTAGAATTATTTGAAGACGGATGGAGTATGCTTTTGTGCACTTTAGAAAAAGTACAAAACACTTGAATTGGAATATGGACATAATTGAATAATTTTACAGGGTGTCACCTTCAATTGATTTTCACAAAGTGAAAGAGTAGTGGTTGAGATTGTGGGAAAAAAAGAGAACATTTAAATACAAGATTGTATTTGGATTGAGACATTGAGTTATGGATGAACTAATAAGGTATTGAATTGGATTAGATTGAGTTGAATTTTAATTTTGATTGAACTTTAATTTTATTGGATTGGGTAGAGGGGGGCTAGTGGGTAAATTATTGCATTAATCCTAATATTATATACTATATACACTATACCCCTCCAACTAATGGGGGTGGCAGCTGCACCCCCTGCCAAAGCATGGTTCCGTCCCTGAGTTCAGTCTATTCAAACCCATATGATCCAAATAATAATAGAACTTGTCCATTAATCAGATAAATGAACCGTGTGCAAAAGTCGCAAAAGTCTCATTCCTTAACTTAATACACAATTGAAGGAAATTGAATCAAAAAATATCATGCAACCGATAAGGAACCACGTAATAGTTTCATGCATTCGACAGAAACAACAAGTGTTGATTCAAACAATACAAGGACACCATTGCAGCACCGATTCATCACATGAAACAAATAATTGTCTTCAACTTGATTCAAGATAAAGGACAAAAACTGTACATTGTCGTATGGAACAAATCACAAGCCTTCAATTTTTTTTATTCGAGAAATAGGCACAATCATACATGACTTTTCCATGAAATTTTGATCGATCAAATTTTAGTCGGCAAATCAATTTGTTAGTAACACACGCTCTGATACCAATTGTTAGATTAATTCTATTCAATCCACCATAAAATAAGATCGTTCTAACGAGATTGATTTGCACAATTGAATACAATAATTATGACTAACCTCGGTCCATGCTTTCTTTTATTTTATAAGAAGAACTCAAACCCTAAGCGTGGCTTTTACCCTCTCTTCCTTTTCCCTTACGCGCGTTCTGTTATGGTGCCAAACGTATTCTTTTGGTTAATAGTAGCCACATACTATTTATAAGGAAGAGGGTAGGGAAACCTAATATCATTCTAATTCTATTTCATAATCCAAATAGTCATCATATTGGGTCCAATCCAAATAGAATTAGGAGTCAATTATTTACATGAGCCACATAATTAAATTAATAAAATAATTTAACATATAAGGCTCAAGGTTTAATCAATAAAGTGTGAAAGTTTAAGCTCACTATTGGCCATAATTATAAGAGTTCTTGCCCAGCCAACTCTTACATAGCCGAGAGCATAAAGAGGAATCTATCGAAATTATGTGTTCAACTACCCAAGAGAATAATGCTCCCCAATTTATGATCTCCCTTCAAACTCCAATGACCCATTCTTATCTTATTTGGTTTGAAGGATTTTCTTGGACACTATTCTATTAAATATTTATCATGTACTCCTTCTATCCAAAAAATGTCCCCAAAAAATTGAAGGATTTGATTAGTCACGGAGATTAAAGTAAATGTAAGACTTTTGTATGTGATTACTTAATTGCCCATTAGTTAAAAGTGCACAAAAAATGAGGTAGAAGAAATAAAGATAAAGTAGAAATAGTTTAGTAACTCTTAGAGTGAGAAGTTTCCTTTTAAGGAAAGTGACCAATTTTTCCGGGACAACCCAAAAAAGAAACGTGTTCAATTTTTCAGGAACGAATGGAGTATTTATTGTAGTGAATCCAAAATCTAATAGATTCATAAATATGATTACATGATAAATTTTAAATGAGAGAATGTTTAAAATAAGTGCCTCCCCTGCATTTCATTTCCTTTGAAACATCACCCACTACACCATATGATGGCTAGATGAGAAATTTATTTTGAAAATTTTAGGAAAGTGTTTTGATTTATGGATAAAATATATGTAAGTAGGGAAATTTGAGAAAAATATTATTTTATGAAAAAAATGATGGATTTAAGGTTATTAAATGTATTGAGATTAAGAAAGTTAGAATCTTTTTTGGAAAATTTAGATGATAAACTCTCCCGATAGGGTTTTCTTCTTCCAAACCGACAACATGTTCTGTACTTTTCAACCATCGATTCTTAAACACCGATTTTGTTCATGTTTTTCCTAACTAAGGGTGTATTATTTTTTTTGAAAAGCAACATCAAGATATATAATAAACCGTCCATGCACAGATGATACATTTAATTGAACACAAAAATTAAGAAATGTTGTTGATTAGAAGATAAAAATGTAAATTAAACATGTAAGACAAAAATACATTTTTTGAGTCGGAATGAAAATTAAAGATAATAAGGTAAAATTGATATAAAAATATTTCTTTAGAAAATGTATCAATTTTGTTGAAATGACCCAAAAAAAATTTGTATCAATTTTACTAAAAGAAGCACAAACTTTTCTTTAACTATATATATATATATATTCACTTCAACTTCAACAACCAATTGATATGAGTCATGTCTGTGGGTTCCACTCTTGTACATTCATAATTTCTTCCAACTTTTTCCTTCAACTTCACCAAGTTTTTCTTTTCACTTCTTCTAGCCCACCTAAGGGAATATAACAATATGCTAGGGTTTCGAACTCCCATCTCCATCACCGCTGCTCTTGTATGGCCGCCATCATGCGTGAGCATCCGCTAGCCTCTCCGTCACCGACTCGGCTCTGTAAATCGCTGCATTGTCTCTGGTTTTTCTTCGAATTGTACGGTTTCGCGCACGCTCTGATTTCGTCCCTGACCTCTAATTTTCGATCTCACCGGCCTGTTTTAATGGTTTCGTTTAGGGGTGCCTAGGATCGTTTCTTTTCCGGAGCATCCTCAAGCCGCTAGTCTTGGCGGTGGTTCGGGCTTCTTTAGGCCATGGGTTTGGCCCATCAGATGCGACGGACTCTAGGTGTTGGTGGTGGTGGTTATCGCCGATCTTGTGAGTGGTTCGCCCTTCTGGCTCTAGGGTTATCTCGCTCACTCCCAATCCGGATTCACCTGTTTGGGCATCTCCTCTAGTAGCCGTGTCTTGATTTGGTGGTATTGGTATGAGTTGGGGCTTCGGAATGGGTATGTCACCGGAGTCTGTTGCGAAGAGGTTCTGTGGCTCGGTGCACTGACCTGGTTAGTTTAAGGGAGGGCTGGCGTCCGGCTTGGGTGTTTGCCGCAGTCTAGTGGGGCAGGGGGGCTCCCTGTCTCACCCCGCGCCATGAGGCTTTGGTTCGGGGGTTGTTTGAGTATGAGACCAGCTCTGCCTACTCAAGCTAATCTCTTTTGGAATTTTTAATGTCTTCTGGTTGGACTTCTTTGGTCATTGCTTGGCAGAGTTTTCTTTTTTCCTTTTGAAAGATTCCCCTCTATCTACACGCACATAGTGAGATGACATTGGGTTCCATAGGAGCCGTTATTGTGTGCCAATGGTGAGATTGAGGATGAATACAACTTCACGATGAATTTATGTTCATTGTTAAGGCTAGGGAGAAGATCGAAGATAATTGAGGAAGTGAGAAGATGAAGAAATCGAAGAAGAAAGTTGCAGGAGAGGGAGAGAGGATGCGGCTAGGGTTAATTTTCAATTGTCTAACCTTTTTGAGTGAGAGTATTAAAGGAACTTTCTAACACCACTTTTACCTTATTACCCTTAATTAATTTTTTTCATTGAGAAAGTTATTTTTGTTTTATATGTAGTTTTTCTTTATTACCCCCAAGTTTTTCACACATCTTAATCTCTATGGTCAGTCAATTTTATCAAGTTTTATAGGACGAAAGGACTATATCAGTATACTACTAGAAAATTGTGCAAAACCAACGGTCAGTACCAATAGGCCAACACGTTAGAAAAAGCCAAAACCAATTGGCTTACCCGTTGGTAATGACTCATTGGTATTTGCATCATTGGTATAATTTTAACCAACTAGTCAACGCGTTGATTATTTTTCACTACCAACTGGCTTACTCGTTGGTGCGAAAATCCGGTGACCGGAATTGAGAAACCAACAAGTCAGCATGTTGGTACTGTTGACACTCGATTTTTACCCGGATTTGTAATTAACAGCTAACTTAATCTAATCAACTAATTAACTAATTTAAGACTAACTTGACTAATTTAAAAAAAAAGAAAAAAGAAGAAAGAGAAGAAAAAGAAAAGAAGAAAGAAAATAAAGAAAATAAAATGTCCTAATTGAATGTTTAGAAATTTTAGGGGAAAAATCTTTAATTAATATTAATAAAATAAAAAGGATAGATAAAAATGATAATAAAAGAATGAAAAAATGAAAAACAAAATATAATTTTCTTAAAATAATAATTAAATAATCCAAAAATACTAAAAAATCACCTAATTGTCACCAAAAATCTAATACAATTTAATTTAACCTAAACCTCTAAGAAATAGGATTGCTAACCTAATTGGACTCTATAACCCCAACCCTAGCCTAGGCCTATAAATACATCATAAACTAAACCCTAAAAGGAGGGATTAATTAGCAGCAGCCAAGAAATAATTAGAAGCAAAAAAATATATATACAAAAAAATTCGGCCATCTTCAACACATAAGCTTTTTCATTCCTACCTTGCCTCCTTCAAATCGATCTCCTCGTCACGAAACCTTGACACCATATTCTCCGAATCTACCTTCAATTTTGCCAACTGACGTGAAACCGACAAATGATCTAGATGCACCCATGTGTAACCTTGAGGATCCAAGAGCTCACATACCAAAAGGTAATTGGATTTTGTGACACTTCCACCTTCAATGAATCAAATGATAATGAGCAGCCTAGAGCCAAATATCAAGATCCATTCATTGTTCTTGGAGGATCAACTACAAAAAGTCAAACAAAGAAGGCAAAGAACATTCTCAACCTGTTGATGGACAGTTTTGAAAGCTTGAGGAGCAAAATGAATATATTCTTGGAGATGATGGAAAAGTGCAAACACTCCTCAATTTGGGCCAACCCAATTCTCAAATTGTGCAAACAATTATCAACATTTCGGTTTGGGCTCAACCAAATGACAATTTGGCCCAAGTGCATGGTTCACGAATTTCTCAACCTGTAGAGTTTCAATGGCGCATTCAATGCACTTCAAAGGCTTCCAACCGTCCACTTCTCATCAAGGACGAACTTCAGCAGCCTTGAGGACTCAATAGTCATCCAAAATCATCCGAAACCATTGGTGAAGAAGGAGTTACAAGCCTTAAAGCCCTCCATCAAAGCATTAAATGAGGATGACTTACTCCTCATTTATTTGGCCAAAACTCACACTACAAACAAAATGCCATTTGATGGCACACAAAATGTGCCACTAAATTACGAAAAAGTGCCAGTAAAGATACTTCGAGGAAACAAAGAACACACGAAAAAGTGCCGGTAGAAGTCCTAACACTAAAGCCTATTAGTGGCACTTATAGCGTGTGTTCAGCCCATCTAGGATTTTGTGGCACGTTTTTATGTATCGAAAAGAATTCTTAGAATTAATGACACATTATTTTTGCCTTTAAATGCATCCACTTAAATAATTGGGAGGTTATTTTAGTGGCACAAAATGTATGCCATAATAGCAAAATTAGATTTTCTGTAGTTTCATTTGTGCCATAATAGAATTTTTATTCACTTTTTCTACTTCATTTAATAAAATGTAGAAAAATATAATAAAAATATTCATGAAAAACTTGAAGAATTTGTTTAAAAAAGAGGTATACACATGAAGTATCCAAAGTACCTAAATACTAACTAGGAACCTAATAAAAGTACCAAACTATTTGTTTAAATACAACATAAACGATGCTCAAAGTTCGCTACTACCATCGAACAGAATTCTGAAAGGCAAAAGAGATGTGATATCTGTAAACAAGAAGGTGAAACAATGGTTAAGCGTTCGTGTACTTCTAAATTTATATGAAAAAACATCAAATTGAATAAATTTATTTACAAATTTACTCGCCAAATGATTCAAAGAGGATCTTGTGGATTCAAATCGAAATTAGTATTTCAAACTAGTAATTTTCTAGTGAAATATAGGTTCTCTTTGTTCAATGTTGCTCATCATCCAAGACTCGCATCTGCTTTATTGGTCAAAATGTTCACCGCAAATAACAAAGGATGAAAAGAAAACCTACCCATGGAAGCTAATTAATACTATAAGCACCTCAATCAACATGAATGAACCATGGTGTACTAAGAGAGGAATTAGACTAAGACAAATAAAGAATCAAATGAAAGAAACATCTAAAAGACTAAACTCACAATAATATAACATGAAACATTTTGGTTAGAGATAAAGAATATGCATAGTTTATGTAAAACAAAAATGATACTATGAGGTCATTGAAATAAACAAAGAAACAAAAGAAAGTTGAACTTAATGCATAGAATGATGGTTGTGTGGCAAAATCAACAGAGATAAAACAAAGGAGTCAAAACTTCACTTATTTATGAGAAGTTACTCACACAAACCTCAAGCGACAATACCAAACTGCTTTCTTAAAGATAAAAGACATCCGATGTTAAGTCCAACTTCTTCCGATAACATGGATCATGAGAAGTCTGCCATTTACCTACCAAAGAAGGATTCAAAGGCGCAGACTAAAGAAAAGCAACATTACCGAAGAAACCACCGCATAAAAAGTGTCAAAATTTGAAGAACTCACTTTCCTATGAGGAAATAGATGAGAATATAACCAAGAGATTCTAAATCATCTCTCGTGCTCTATTATAAGAAGAAAATAGCAAGAAGGGAGAGTGGGAATGAGATTAATGCTACTTGGAATATATTACTGTTAGATAGAAATTCAATAAAGGTATGTAAACCACATAAACCTACAGATAGAGTTCGAACTACGACCTTTGTACAAATGCACAATTATTTCCTAAGTACAACTATCATCCCATGCAACAACTACAAATGCAGATAACGTAAAGTAGTTTGCCTAAGCACCATAGACAAATAACTAAAAGTAACTATGTTTGAGTCTATATTCAATCATTATAGTAAATATTATTGCAAGCAATAAGAACTAAAAGCAACACGTTTTGCCTTGCATGTACACTAGACGAGCACCTTTCATTGAGATCAGCTTAGGAAGACTTGACGGGTAATACTTAGTAAGAGCAGCTACATCTACAGGGTTCAGACCATCCGAAAATATTGATGCATTGATATCTGTAGTCATATAAAAATAAACAATACATTAGCAGACTAACAAATAACATTCACAATCTGCAAACATGTATAAGGCGGTTACCTTGGTCGTAAATTGAAACTAATTTTTCAAAGTTTCAAAGAGCTTTTTATCTCCTTCAGTTTTAAACACAGGGCATTTAATCCTGCAGTTATATAACCAAGATGAACAGATAAGGGACACAAAAGCAAATAGAGGCTTGAAAGCTGGATCATTAGAATGAACAATTATAGAGCAAAATACCTCTCTTTGAAGCAAGAGATTTTGTTTAGATTTTCCAGTTAATTGAGTTGATCTTAAGGCTTGCAGTTCATGTACCAAGTCCATAACCTGAAAAATATAAACCAAATTTCAAAGGTATTGGAAGTGGCAAGTAAGATATTAACAAATGACCCAACAATACTTGATTGATTTGATCAAAAGACCCTCTTCACATATTATTCTAGAAAATTTATTGACGAATGCAGATATAGTTTTTTATTTTAACAACAATAATATTTATTAATAAAGCATTTTGATTACAAGAATAAAACAAACTAAGACTATGCTAAGCTACTCAAATATAGCCATTTGAACTTCATTAACTCTTATATGTCCTGATTCACACAAAGAAAAGAACATATTGTAATAAAACAAACCAACCAAGACTATGCTAAGCTACTCAAATCATCAATGATGTAAAGAAAGACAGATGTGAAAGTGAAACATTACGCCTATTTGCTCTGAATTCAGCAAGTTCTCCAATAGATTACAAGAATCATTTTGAGTATGATTTCCAGTATTATATGGTTCTTCGATTTAGCTAATAGTCTTCTTAGAATAATTTGCCCAATAGGCTTACAACATCATTATTTTTTTCTCCTCGGAGCAGCTGATTTGGATGCAGTAGAATAATACTCTGTATTTCTGGAATACGTAACATGTTATACACAACTTCTTAAAATAAATCATTTTCCACTAATATGCATTTATAAACATTATAAGGTCATAATTAGCAGCACCTGCACACCAAAATGTATGAATAACGCAATCGTCCAACTATTTTGACTATCCTCCTCCATTACAATAAATTCTTGTGACATGTACTCTCTCGCCTTTTTTTCACCAATAAATTCCTACAATCTATTCCAAATCAAGCAAGAGCGCATAAACCTTGAGCTAGTGTTTATTTCAAATCATCCCTCATCTTCCAACTCGAATTTCCATCATTTTATTTCAGTTTTTAGATATATTTTGGCTAATTCTACCCCTAAGCTAGTGTTGACACCCAATATTGTCCGGGATAGTATTTTAGGTTTCGTGATTTTCGATATTTTTCCGTATTTTTATTTCATGTGACTTTTTGTCAACATTTTATGTATTTTTCATCATTTTCGTATTTTTAAGGACCTTTTTATTAATTACTTCGTGTGTTGTTATTAATTTCGTTACTTTGTTAACATTTTGTCATTTTTTATGTACTTTTTGTCACTCGTTATTTTATGTTATTTCTGTCATTTTCATTATTTTTCGCATTTTTGTTTTTGCCATTTTCATTATTTTTTGTGTCTTTGTCATTAATCTAGGATTTAAGTGTGTACTATTTAATTAAATAAATAAAAATAATAATAAGAAAAGGGTAAAACAAAGTTGCACGCCTCTTGGTGCAAGTTGTCTTCCTCCCGAAAGCATGCTGCAGCCAGAAGCGGGAATCATGGTGATGGGTCAACATAGCTTGTAACCACCTCTTTCACCATTGAATCAAAGCTTGGATCTTTCCAATGTATAATTTGATGCTTGAATTCCTGAATCTGGCTATAAATGGATCCAAATGTTGGAGAGATAAAACAAGAGGAACATTGCAACCAAAAAAAACGAACCAGCCGAGCTTCAACCACCGCCGGTGTCCATCTTCTCCTCCACCACAACTTCCTGCCTTCCAGCTCGGTTAACTCCACCAATCCATCCTCCAAGTTCAGCTGAAGCCGCAAACACCAGCGGCCTTTGGTAGCACGTCGGGTCGTAGCAAAACCGAGGAACCAAGTTCGCCGGCCCGACGCTCCACCAGCCCACTCCCCGCAGCGTTTCGTCGCCAAAAGCAGCCTCCATCAACACCGTAGAACCTCCAGGAGGCAAGAGAAACCTTCCTCCTCGTCGGAGGTTCCAAAACGGAGGGGAAGACGGTCAAAATCCGTCCCGACGCCGGCCGCCCATTTTCTCTCCAACCGGAGCTCCATTCGCCGCGCCACCGCCGCCACCACCATCTCCGGATGCCGCCGGTACGACCTGCCTCTTCTCCGCCGCAGAAAAGTCGACTCTGGTGCCAGCCGTCGTCCGCTCCGCTGCCGGCGCACGCATCGTGAAGAAGGTGAAGCTGCTGAAGCAGTTTTAAATATTTGGGAAAATTACATTGTTGGTCCCTGTCCCTTTACTCCTCCCCTGATTTCACTTAAACCCTCTAGATTTTTATAGTCTCATTTAAGTCACTCAAACAAGTCTCAAAACTAACAGTTTGGGCACTAGGCCTAAACCTTTTGTGTTTTAGTTAATATTTTTTGTTATTGTGCCCATTCTACATTATTTTTTTTATTTTTATTTTCAAGATATTTTGAGTTTTCTTACCTATGTAAATTACTAAAAATCCTTTTCTTCTATTTTTAGTTTTATTATTTGTTTTTTTCTTTATTTCCTTAAAATCAAGCAAAAATCTAAAAAGAACCCGTGGTACCAATTTTGGGCGTATGAAAATTAACCATTTTTGTACGTAACTGACAAACGATTCCAGATCTCTCGTAGACCATTTTCAGGTTTCCAATCGACCTAGGAAAAAGATTGGTGGCGACTCCTTGTCAAAAACCACGTCGCTACAGATGGCGACTCCGCTGGGGACTAGTCTGGCCAAAAGGGGTTTATTTTATTTTTCTTTTTTGCTTCATTTTATTTTATTTTCGACTACCATTTGTTTGTAATTGTTATGAGTTGTAATTAATTCTTACATGATGCATCTTCAAGCTCTACACCCGAGCTTTTCATAGCCATATTTTTGTAAATACCCGGGAAAGGCTAGTTGTGTGTGACAATAGTCACCGCACTTTCTCTAGACCGTAGTGGTTAGTAGCGTTGTTCGGGTGTGGCGTTAGTCACCCAATGGAACCGCGAAAGCTGCGACCCGAATTAATCCTTCCTTACATAACCCTCGTGGGTAAGGAATTGGGCCTTTTCTAGTTCGATAGAACTTAGTAAAATGGATTCGGAACCTACCTTGGCCTTCTTCTTTCAAACCGCCCAACGATATAGTGACCTAGATCCATCCCGTAGGTTTTTCCACATGTACTTGTATATATTTGTGATTTATGTGCCATTATGTTATATTGATTTTTGTTACTAATGACTTATTCCCTTTTTGTCGCATGCATTGCATATTAGGCAACACATAGCACAATTTTTTTGATACCATGGACATCTCGGATCTACTTCCGTCTAATGTCAGCGAGACTTCTCCCTATCCGCTAGAAGACTTCCCCCTATCTACTTCCGTCATTGATACCATGGACAATTTTTTTTTGATACCAACTCGATGGGTTTTGATTTTTTTTTGTACAAAAAGAGTTGTTTCTTTCAAAATTGTCAATACAACTCATTTGTTCTTTATACTTGTACATTTTTGTATATACCATTTGTACTAATTATTGTTCTTTTTCTTTTTGATAACATTCACATACATCATTGTTTTCAATTATCAATGACACAATTATTCATCGATCATGCATTTGGTCATTTCTTTTCCACGCATGTCACTGTACATTTTCATTCATACACAAATAAAAACATCTTGCAAAAAGAGAAGTGGACATCAAGGAGTTTGAGGACAATTTTATGATGTGATAAAAAACTGATGACCCCCATTTGTGACATGGAAAGACAATTTCTCACGAGTCGTCTTTAAGGCCTGTCTAATACATCGATCAATACAAATTGATGAATAATTGGAGAAATCTTTAAATTTTTACTCAAATCTTTGAGAGCTTGCCAAGATAAATTGAAAGTTAAAGTTACCTAGATTTAGTCCAAAATCTAGAGTACAGTCTTTGTTGCAATGGACCTTCGTTATTCTTTGTCTTGAAATAAGAAGGGGTAAATGTGCAATTTGGCATCCATTAGCAAAGTACCACATCACACTTCAATCGTTCTCTTTCCCGTTTCGAGACTCATTCATCAAGCCACAACATAAACAATGTCATTGATGAAGCTAAAGAGAGGACTAGATAGTGACTATCTCGAAGACATTGCTGAATATGGTAAGAGCGATTTCGGTGTGACCCTTCAACTTTGAGATTCTTTTTGGAGAAAATATTGCCTTACGCAATAGATGGCTAAAATTACCATCAAAGAGCTCTGTTTATGCAACAAAAGATCAGGCATCTCAAAGATTCTTTCCAAAAGAAGAAAACCCCATTCATCAAAAGAAGAAGTATGAGAACAAAAGAACCCGTCAGATCATTGCTACGGTCGAGATCAAGTCAAGTTACATTCATCAATCTCAAAGTCAGATCAACGGTCATGATGTCTTCATCACATCAATACCCATGACTCAAAAATCAAAAAAAAAGAGAGAAAAGAAAAAGGGTCAATGTAAATTCTATTCCACGCTTTAGCTAGAAATGGTGAAGTTATGAATAGTGCTAGTAGCCATTTGTCTTTGCATTTTAGTCAAAAGTAATCGGGCGTAGGTAGCAACAACTATTTACGCTCGCATGAAAATGACTGAAAATCGCAGGTCAAACAAAGTCTGACCCGAAAAGAAAAAAATGAGAAAAGGGAGTCATGGAGTCTAAACTGAAAACCTGCAGAGGCGGTTTAGAATGAAGGCACAGTTCACCATCTCAATGAACAAGGGGGCAACAAATAAATCCCAAGCAATATCGACAAATTCTCAAGTTTCTCAAGAGCAAGTCCACACATCATGAGAGCTGGGGCAACATTTGAGGTCATTCTTGATTGGATAAGGCAGTGATTTCGTGATCAGCACTATCAAGTTCTGCAAAGAAGTCAATTTTCTCATCAGTGACATTACCAGGCCTTTCGCCTGAACTACTCTACTTTTCATCAGCCCATATCAATGGATGCCATTTACCTTAAAGAACCATTCAGTTGATATCCATTCTTCACCTTAACCTCCACATAAGACGATCCTTCATAAAAAAACCTTTTCCGCTCTCGCACATTCTACTTCTTCAAGTGGAAGAGATAGAGAATAACTGAGTTATTTTAAATGGCTACACAAGGACCATCATATATTTTGTCAAGCTCTACAAATTGATAAGAGTTTTCTTTAAGGACCAACCGTTAAACATTAATGAGTATGGATCTTACGGCAGACATGGTTTAAAGACTCTTGTTGAGAATATGCATTTTTGTGACCACAACTGGGGGGCAAATAGATCATTCACTCATATAATTATTCTCAGGGGCAAAGGAATCCAGGAATGGAAAACAATTTTTCGACAATGAGGTAAGATCACATCAGACAAGATGAAAGACATTCATAAAGAAAGCTTAGTAAATGTTTCTGCACTTACCATGCATCATTGGTTTTAATTGAAGATCCCCATCTTTGCAAATCTAAACATCAAGCATTTTCAGAGTCATGATCATCATGTGTCATACATAATATCATCATCCATTCTCAAAGACAGGTTTTCAAGAAACTCGCCGACTCAGGTTTTGATATCAAGATGGGAGGATTCTGATGAGAAGCTCTCCAAAATGACAATGATTCATGTATACTTCAGCTCGGAAGCTTTCAGGTTTCATTTAAGCTTTCCACATTACCATGATACGATAACACCTTATCTTTCACTTGCTTCATCTTGTACATACGGGGCACATTGCAAATTGCACATAGGCAAAGACTACGACTCTCATAAATTCACTCATTTTGTGCGATTTCACATAGGAAGTTTAGTCATTTTGTCAAACTTCGTATCAATCTCCTTCACTCAGTGTTTTTTTTTCATTAAAGGCAAGGAAGGTTCCTTAGCCTTAACCCATAAGAGAAATGTTTCTCTCCCTGAATGGCAAGAAAGTTCTTCCATTCTCTTCATTCCAAGGCGGCGGAGCATCACTCAAAGAGGGCATCGGTTCTGTAACCTCCCTTCGAGCTCATTTCACTCAAAAGGCTGGTCTCAACAGAATCTCTAGTTGCCAAGCATTCATCTCTGACCATTTTGCAGCTCTCGCCCAAGCATTTACACACCCCTTGTCGTAGGCTGGTTCCCTCCACGTCCGCAGAACTCCACACAGGCGAAACCCTAGTCCAAAACACTCCCAAGTTGCCGGGAACATCTTTTATGGAGCCTAGAGATCCCTTCCCACCATTCAACAACATCTTCTCGTCATCTTCACCGTGTTCCGGTGAAACCAGCGCCGCATGTGTCAAGTCTCTTGCGAGGAAGAAGAAAGCTCTTCTCTTCATCTAATATTTCAAAACTTCACTCGTTTTGTGAGATGCCTTTGTGAGATGCCTCGACTTAGAAGTGTAGTCATTTCGTCACACTTCTCACTGAATCACTCAGCTTTCCACCAAAGGCATGGAAAGTTCCTTTGTCAAGCCCGGAGGGAAAATTTTCTCTCCCCATATGGTAAGAAAGTTCTTATCATTCCTCCCACTTCATGATAATCTCTTTTCACCAACAGGGAGGAAAGTTCCTCAACCTTAATCGTGAAACAAAAGTCTTCTCTCGTAAAAAGGTTCTCACCATTCATCTCAAGATATAAGCAAAGAAAGTTCTTTTGCGTCATAAGGGAAAGAAATGTTTCTTCCCTTCACGAAAAAAAAAAAGAAAAGTTCTTGCTATTCGATCACAACTATCAACAATCATTCATCAACTTTTGTCGAGTATTGAGAAAGTTCCCAATCTCGAATGCTTGAGGTAAGGAAGGTTCCTTAACCTCAAAAAGTTCTTTTCCTCCACGATTTCATCAAACTCCCCTACTTTCAAAAATTCGCTCATTTGGCTTGATTTCTCTCAGAAGTTTAGTCATTTCGTCAAACTTCCCATCAACCTCAATCACTCATATTTTCACCAAAGGTAAGGAAGGTTCCTTAACCTCGAATAGTGGAAAGATTTTCGCTATTCAACTCAATAGGAAGGTTCTTATTGAGAGAAGCAAGGAAGGTTCCTTCGCTTCACGAGTAATGAGAAGGTTCTTGTTATTCGATTTCAATCAATCAATCAATCTGTCATTCATCTTACTTTTGCCGAGCATTGGGAAGGTTCTCAATCTCGCATCTTTGGGGTAGGGAAGGTTCATTAACCTCGAATAGTGGAAATGTTTCCACTATTCAACTCAATAGGAAAGTTCTTATTGAGAGAAGCAAGGAAGGTTCCTTCGCTTCACGAGTAATGAGAAGATTCTTGTTATTCGATCCAATCACAGCAGTCAGCTACTTTCATCGAGCATTGGGAAAGCAGTCAATCTCGAAAGGAAAGTTCCTTGACTCTAATCAGTGAGAAGGTTTCCGCTGTTAAACTCAATAGGAAAATTCTTATTGAGGCGAAGGAAAGAAAGGTTTTTTTCCTTCACAAATAATGAGAAGGTTCTCATTATCATAACACTTGGGGTAAAGAAGGTTCTTTAGCCTCGAATAGTGGGAGAGTTTTCACTATTCGACCCGACGTGGAAGGTTCTGTCGGGAGGAGCAAGGAAAGTTCCTTCGCTTTGGGAAGGTAAGAAATATTTCTTCCTTTCACGAATAACGGAAAGTTCTTGTTATTACGGACAAAATTGAGTCATTCTACTGCATGCTCCATGTTCCATGAATCATGCAAAGTGGGCAATTGACACCCAATTTTGTCCGGATAAGATTTAGGTTTCGTGATTTTCGATATTTTTCCGTATTTTTATTTCATGTGACTTTTGTCAACATTTTATGTACTTTTCATCATTTTCTTATTTTTAAGGACCTTTTTATTAATTACTTCGTGTGTGTTATTAATTTCGTTAGTTTGTTAACTTTTTGTCATTTTTATGTACTTTTTATCACTCGTTATTTTATGTTATTTCTGTCATTTTCATTATTTTTTGCATTTTTTTTCCATTTTCATTATTTTTTGTGTCTTTGTCATTAATCTAGGATTTAAGTGTGTACTATTTAATTAAATAAATAAAAAGAAGCGGGAATCATGGTGATGGGTCAACATAGCTTGTAACCACCTCTTTCACCATTGAATCAAAGCTTGGATCTTTCCAATGTATAATTTGATGCTTGAATTCCTGAATTTAGCTATAAATGGATCCAAATGTTGGAGAGATAAAACAAGAGGAACATTGCAACCAAAAAAAACGAACCAGCCGAGCTTCAACCACCGCCGGTGTCCATCTTCTCCTCCACCACAACTTCCTGCCTTCCAGCTCGGTTAACTCCACCAATCCATCCTCCAAGTTCAGCTGAAGCCGCAAACACCAGCGGCCTTTGGTAGCACGTCGGGTCGTAGCAAAACCGAGGAACCAAGTTCGCCGGCCCGACGCTCCACCAGCCCACTCCCCGCAGCGTTTCGTCGCCAAAAGCAGCCTCCATCAACACCGTAGAACCTCCAGGAGGCAAGAGAAACCTTCCTCCTCGTCGGAGGTTCCAAAACGGAGGGGAAAACGGTCAAAATCAGTCCCGACGCCGGCCGCCCATTTTCTCTCCAACCGGAGCTCCATTCGCCGCGCCACCGCCGCCACCACCCTCTCCGGATGCCGCCGGTAAGACCTGCCTCTTCTCCGCCGCCGAAAAGTCGACTCTGGTGCCAGCCGCCGTCCGCTCCGCTGCCGGCGCACGCATCGTGAAAAAGGTGAAGCTGCTGAAACAGTTTTAAATATTTGGGAAAATTACATTGTTGGTCCCTGTCGCTTTACTCCTCCCCTGATTTCATTTAAACCCCTCTAGATTTCTATAGTCTCATTTAAGTCACTCAAACAAGTTTCAAAACTAACAGTTTGGGCACTAGGCCTAAACCTTTTGTGTTTTAGTTAATATTTTTTGTTATTGTGCCCATTCTACATTATTTTTTTTATTTTTTATTTTCAAGATATTTTGAGTTTTCTTACCTATGTAAATTACTAAAAATCCTTTTCTTCTATTTTTAGTTTTATTATTTGTTTTTTTCTTTATTTACTTAAAATCAAGCAAAAATCTAAAAAGAACCCGTGGTACCAATTTTGGGCGTATGAAAATTAACCATTTTTGTACATAACTGACAAACGATTCCAGATCTCTCGTAGACCATTTTCAGGTTTCCAATCGACCTAGGAAAAAGATTGGTGGCGACTCCTTGTCAAAAACTACGTCGCTAGAGCTAGTCTAGAATAAGTTTAGAAATAATTGTTTTAAATTCTCATATTTACATCTCTTTTTAATTTCCATCATTTATAGTGGAGATGAAGGGACTTGTCAATTGATTTAGATTTTTGGCTTTCTTGTCCTATAAAAGGAGGTCTAGGTGAGTTTGCAAGAAACAATTCAACCATCAAATATATTTCACCCTTTTTCCTTGAAATTGAGAGTGATTCTCTTTTCAACCTACCTTTTTCCACTCAATTCTTGTTGAGTTTTCTTGACAAGTCTACTAAGAGCAATATTTCCTTCTCATTGGAAGGAGGTGTTGGCCCCATCATCATTCCCCCTCAATTTTGGCAACGAAAGCTTTCTTTGTCTTGGACCTTTTTTTGGTATCAGGAAGGAGGAGTCGCCAAAAGCATAACATCATCTTTGCCTGGGCAAGGATCCAGGAGGAGTTGGCGGCCATATCCGTTCGTTTCACAAGCTTCCGCATCGTTTTGTTTTTATGCATTCTGACCACAACTGTTGACATTTTCACCTCATCAATCATACCTACCCCGTGTTGCTCCTTGTTGGCTAGATCTGCTCCTCGTGTTACAGGATACCCTCCCGGAATCACATCAATTGGTATCAGAGCATTCTGACAACCACATCACCAACGGAGGTCGAAGGAGGAAGAATTTTGAGCCGATCCGCGACCCACCCACTGTTCGCACTCCGATAACCGCCCTCAGCCTCGCCGATCACCGCCTGGAGGTTCCCCACCGTCATTTCCGTCCGACGCCGCCTGAAACGATCAGCCCGAGTCTCTCTCTCTCTCTCTCTCCCCCTCCTTCCTCCTCGCGATGTGCTGCTGCAGGTAAGCTTCTTTATTTTACTTCTTTTTTTTCTTTTATTATTATTATTATTATTATTATTATTATTATTGCCCCTCAAGTTGTCCCCTTAACCCACTTAACCCCCAAGTCTTCTAAAAGTATCACGTGAGTCACTAAAATAGTTTAAAAACTAACAGTTTGGGCACTATGCCTAAACCTTTTAATCTTTTTTTTAATCCGTGTTGCTAATTCTTTCATCGTTAACTTATTTATTCTAGTATTGATTATTTTCATTATTTCTAGTGTCATTAGATTTAATTATTTTGTATATCATCTAATAAAATAAAAAAATAAAAAATGGGATAAATAAAAAATCAAGAAAAAATATGAAATAAACCCTGTGGTACCAATTTTGGGCAATCGAGAATTTTTATTTTTGATTGTAATTGACTAACGGATCTAGAGCTTGTACAGACCAGTTATTTTAGGTTTCCAATCTACCTAAGCCAAATAGATTGGTGGCGACTCCTGTCGAAAATCTCGTCGCTACAGGTACAGTTATACCAACAGGTCAACCCGTTGGTACCTCTACGAGTTAGCATGTTGGTACAGCTATACCAATAGGTCAACCCGTTGGTACCCCTACCAACTTGTCCACACGTTGGTATAGTTTCCAATAGGTTAGCTAGTTGGTATATCTACCAACAGTTTAACCCGTTGGTAAGCTTACCAACAGTTAAGCCAATTGGTATGTATACCAACAAGTTAACGCGTTGGTAAACTTACCAACTGGTCAGTCTATTGGTATCGTAAATACAAACCGGTCAGCCCGTTGGTATCGTGAATAAATAATAGGTTCAACACTTACCAACGTGCTGCCAGTTGGTATGTCATTTTTTTTAAAAAAAAAATAGTTTTTATTCATGTACTATTAAAAAATCATATTAGCTTAATAGTTCCAACGCATACCAACACCAACGCGTTCCAATGCATAATAATTTAAAAACAAATATCCAGGGAACGTTTTAAAAAATACAAATCACATTAGATTACATTAAGGTACAATTAATGTAATTCACAAACAAAAGAAGTTAACATAATTGAAGATCCATGCCATCATAAAAAAAAAACAAAAAAGAAGATCCATGAAGTACTCAAAGTACCTTAAGACTAGCTACTATTCTAAAAGAAATACTAACCAATTCCTTAAACATAACCTAAAAGATACCAAACTTGGGTTGAACTTCTGATAACAAAGATGATAAAAACTCTGCCATTTACCTGCAAATAATAGCATTTAAAACTCAGAATAAGATTTACCTGCGAGTATAAGATTCAAAGAGTATTTACAAAACAATACTAGCGTTTACAAATTTACCGGCCAGATAAGATTCAAATATCTAGTAAAAATAAGTTGAGTAAAAACTATACTTACTATTTGCCATAATGGCTTGCAGTAGAAGATCTATGATTTCTAGTAGGAGTTGTTTGGTGCCACAGACGAATTATCAGAAAACTAAAACAAGTAAAACTTTGAAATTGTTTTGCATTTGATGCAGCACACAGATCAACACATGGATCAAGGAAAACATATATAGTAAGCAACTACAAAACAAGAAGAGATTTAAGGAAGTTGGTGGGGAAGAGATTTAAGGAAGTGATAATTAACGTGAATGGCAGCAAAGGAGGAAAACGCAAGTATCACCAAAAGCATAGAGTTTATAAGGACATGGACGAGGCAGCAAGTATTTAAGCATGCAAATCAAGAAAGTGAGATTATTAGGTATGACTTCCTAGAATGCCGACAGTAATTTAAATAACTAACTGTACTTAGCAAAAATCAGCAAGGTACTTATTAAAGTACAAGCATGATTGATTCCAAAACATGTCTCAAATTATAAATTAGACATAGTGAAACAGATCAGATAGCACAGACAAGAAAAACAATCAAACCACTTGACTAGACAAGAAAAACATGTTTTCAAAAACCATAAATTCTAATAAGCAAGACAAAATCTTTAAACCAAAGAAACCATAAAGCATACACAGTTACAAAGCTTAGTCATTATCCAACTAACTAACTGAATAAAACAATAATTCAAGTCATAAGTAACTTCAGGACATCTTGTTTAACAAGCAAGTTAATTTACCTCTTTAATCGATACAATGATTGTTTCCTTATAAAATCTATTTTTCTAATTACTATAATTATGTTTCCTTATAAGATTTTATCTTTAATATTATGTTCTTAATTATTATGTTTCTAATTAATATAATTGTGTTTTTTTAGATTACATATTTTCATTATTAAATTTTTTATTCTAAAGAGGTGACAATTATAATAGTACCAAGGGGTAGACCCTTGGTCCCTTTAACACTTCCAACGTGTAACACGTTGGTTCACTCAATGTCTCCAACGGTCCATCCGTTGGAAAATTGACCATACCAACGAGTTGCCCGTTGAAAATCTAATTTTCTTTCCACTTGATTATTGATTATAATTTCTTAATCACACTTTGAAAATCACAATTGATAAGATAAAATTATTATTATTTTAAATTGCTACATTTTTTGTTAATCATTATTTCTTAATCACACTTTCTAATTCTAAATTGACAACCTAAATTGCTATATCTAATGCCATGCATAAGTGATGTCTATTTTGTCAAACAATTACTTATTGTCCAACCAAATGTAATAAAAATTTAAACAATTATTTAGTATAAAAAATATGATCATAATTAACTAGTTAGTTCTATTATATTTTCACTTGTGTTTATCTTCAATATTATGTTCTTAATTACAATGATTGTTTCCTTATAAAATCTATTTTTCTAATTACTATAATTATGTTTCCTTAGAAGATTTTATCTTTAATATTCTGTTCTTAATTACCGAAAAATATAAATTTGCCAAAATTTAAAATAAAAAATAAATAAAGAGAAGGCAACGCATATGTCATATTTTTTATGTTTTGTCGGAGTTCACTATGCTTTGACTTATTTTTTAAACTGTTCATTGAAGGGATCACAAAATAGTTAAAAGGAATCATTTATTACAGAAGATCATAAAATTGCTATAAGAGATCATGAAATTGCTGCATAGAATCATGAAATTGCAACAACCGATCATGAAATTGCTACAATGGATCATATAAAATCGTTACAAAGCATCGTGAAATTGGTAAGGGATCATAAAATTGCAACAAATGATCATGAAATTGCTACAGTAAAATTGCTACAGTGGATCATGGAATTACTACAAAAGGTCATCAAATTACTATAAGGAATCATATAATTGCTCAAAGGAATCATAAAATTTCTACAAGGGATCATCAAATTTCATGTTAATGGATCATAAAACTGTTACAATGGATCATCATTTTGCTATATTAATTGGTGTAGATGATAGTATTTCAAAGTTTTAGATGAATACAGTGTAGCGAATATTTTGTTCCTCACAACACGAATGGTCAGAAAGAAACAGGAGAGTGATGACTTTTCCTCCACTAAGTGGGAGGCCCCTCTACAAAACCACATACCGTATTTAATGTTTGTTCCTTCCCCAAATGCAACTCAAGTAACTTCCCAGACTAAGTGCATCCGAGACTTTGTTCTGGCCTAGGAATGGTAGTTGAGCATATCATTTGTGGAAGGGGTTTATCTACCTCCACCATTCACGGGTTTTTTACTTGCACTTTTTGTTGGATAATTCCGACGTTAAGTTGTCCTTAAATAAAGGGTAGTTTAGTTCTAATAGGTTTAGGAGATGTCTAAACCTATCTACTTCTAATAGGTTTAGGAGATGACTAAACCTATATATATGAAGATCCTTAGGAGTTGTCTAAGCGATCAAGAACAAGAGAATGATTTAGTTTTTGTGTAAAGTTTTCTAAATCAATAAGAAGGGAAGTTCTTATAATCTGTTCTTTCACTTTTTGCGTATATTTTCCTAGCGGTAGAAAATTTACCTCCATCTCCACCATCGATCTGCAGATATTTTTCACCCATGGATAATTTAATATTAAATTGTATAATTTTCTATAAGGATAAATTGGAGAACATGATAACATTAGCATCAATAGAACGGAAACCATTTTCAAGATGTATTTAAATTTACATACAAATACCTCATTGAAGCTTGAATGCAATTGGATGGACTTTTTACTGTATGAGACTAGTTGGGTTTGGAGCTCGAGTTAAGAGGAGATTGGGTAGTAGGTAGTGGGTTAAAGTTTTTGGGCATAATTTCTATTTAAATACGTTTGCGGGTTGTGGATATATATCCCAATACTCACTAAAAAATAATGGGGATTGAGAATTTTTCGTAGGTTTTAAAAAATAGGAAGAATAACTTAGTATACTAAACTAAAAAATCAGGGATCAATGTGCAAAAACCATAAAAGTGAAGGGGAATAAGTGAGTTATTCCATAGATAACTAAAAGATAAAAAGTGAACTATTCACTTCTAGTTCGAAAAAACGCTCACAAATATATAATAGAATAATTAGCCATATGAAGGGGAAAAAAAACGAATTCGAACAGAAAATACCTATATGTCATAATACTAGTATATTGGAAATAAATCAACACCGTTTAGATCAAAATAATTTAAAAGAATATTAAATACATATTGCCTAAGTTGTTAATTTCAAAACTTGTTGGATAGCTTGTGTGCAAAATTTATAGTTTTAGTGACCTTATTGATAAAACTAAAAAATGGTGCTAGAACATTGGTTTTACCCCAATCGTCCAAAATTTTAAACACACAATTATTTTATGGGAATACTTCATTTAGACTCACGAACCATTACGAGTGGAGTTCGATTCGTTTAATAAACTAACATACAATCCAGTTTGTACTAGCTCGTGGCTCATGGCTCAGCAAGCTCGGCTCCATTGGCCTTGCTCGAGCTCGAGCTCCGCCCGGCTCGAGCTACTTGTTTCATTTTTCACACCTAGCAAGAGTCAATTTCCATCTTTAACCAAGTCTATGACTAGACTAATTAATCAATGTTCTAATTCAAATTGTACACAAACTTTTTTTTATACATAATGGGCAAGAGTAGGATGATGAAGGTAGTACTTGAACTCAAAACCTAAAGGTTTAGGACATTATTGTGCAAAGTTCTTTGATATATAATCAATCAAGGGTTAGTGCCCTATTTGCCACATCCGTTAAAGGCTCGGGGTGTAATATAAACAAACCAAGAGGTACAGGACATATTTGATAAAGCTAAGTAGAGATTGAGGGCCGCAGTCTACTTTACCCATCACATCACCAAACTCTGTTAATATATAAAGAAGTAGCTGCTGGAGAATTTTCAGAACAAACCTAGCTACTCTTTATTTATCAATACTTTCATTTCATTGGTAATTTGTTTAAATGACTACGGAGTTTGGCAGTGTTTCCCAGTTTCTTCATGATAGGACGATTCTGATTACAGGTGCAACTGGTTTTCTGGCCAAAGGTATGTAAATTTTTCTGATCTCTTTTTCAATTGTAACGTTTCCAAAGGTATGTTGCTGTAAATTCTTTGATTTATATATATACGTTGTTTATTTTATTTTTATTTTTTCCCACGAATTTAGTTTTGCTTGAGAAGATATTGAGGACTCAACCAAATGTGAGGAAGGTTTATCTTCTTCTAAGGGCCACCGACGAAAAATCTGCCCTACAACGCTTACATAGTGAGGTATGTGTATGACTTAATTTCCCTTTTTTAATTTGAAATAATATTTTGCTTTTTTGTTTTCCAATTGGCCAAAAAAGATTTCTTAAAAATGTCACTGAATATCGGTTCATGTGTCTTTTATGTTCCCAAAGATGTAGCCAAATGAGTATATACTTGTTAGACATACTTCCCCATACGTAAAAGATTGTCTCATTTGTCAGTTTCATAATTTTTAATTTAAGATCCTCCGCAAAGATGTAGCTAAACGAGTATATACTGCGGGAGAGGCCGTAGTTCTTGCCGTTGTAAAATCCTCCGCAGTTCGTTTTCCACTACGGTCATGGCCGCAGTAGCTACTGCGGCCTGACTACGGCCATGGCCGCAGTAACCGGTTTGAATAATTAAAAAAATGGACGAATCCGGATAAATGTTCATCCGAATTCGTCCAATGAAACCCAGAAAAACGCAGAAAGGTGGGTTTTGCATCAAAAATTACTTGGTTAACGACAATATTGTGTGTATCTATCTCAAACTTCGTGAGTTCTCGACCACCTCTGCTTTCGTAGAGAGACAGGAACTCAGGAATGCAAACACAAACAATTGTTGTCAAGTCCTGCAAAAAACAGCACAATCCCTCAGAGTAAAACATAATTGCATCAGACCTCAGTTTTAGAATTCTAATGCATCACATGATTAAAGCTATTCAACAACCGATATAATCATATCAACTGCATGCTAGAGCTGTTGGAAACAAAAGGATATACTGCGTAATGGCTCAATTTTCCCTCATTTATTATCTTTTAATCACTGATAATGGCTCCTAGAAGAAGAAGAAGAAGAAGAAGAAGAAGAAGAAGAAGAAGAACAACAACAACAACAAGAAGAGGAAGAACTGAGAAGGAATTCAGAGAAGAAGAAAGAAATTAGGATGATGAATTGAAGAAGAATGGCGGAGATGAAGAGAAAGAGGAGTTTAAATCCTTAAAAAATTAGTAAGTTAATGAGACAATTTTTGCACACAACAATCGTGCCATTTACTAAGGCCCAAACCGCAGAAGAAAAGTTTGTCTTCCCCACGCAGTGATATATCCAAAATTTGCACACTATTTCCTTTTATACATTTTGTTTTGTTTTGTTTTTTTAGATGTAAAGATTTCATTTAAAATCACTCACCTACCTATCAAAAAAAAAATCACTCACCCATTTCTTGTTTTTTCTTGTTAGTCTCTTCTTGGATGTGTTCAGTGTTGCTTACCTTTGTGTGGTTGGTTCTTTGGGGTGGTCCGCATGCTGCTGCCCACTCCTCATGGGTAGGTAGCTTTGCGTCACCATTTCGTTGTTGTATCTCCTTTTTCTTTCCTCTTTCTTCAATGAATTTCTTTTTGCTGGTAAAAAAAAACTATGACAAGCAAGAGCTAAGCTATTAGAAAAAGGAGATCCATATCACATGGGATGAACACTCTATTTCGTAAATCGAACTGAACCGTTGAAGAAGAGAAACCGAACAGTAATTTTTTTTCATGGATCGGGTTTATCAGCATTTTCCCTAATACACCAAATGTATATATTTTTTAAACTATGAAAAGAATTAAGAAGAAAATTTATTAAAACGCTACACTAAGAAAAAATTTCAACAATAGGTTGATTAAATCAAAAGGGTAATATGAACTATGAGGAGGAAGAAACGCCAGATTGAACAAAGGGAGGAGATCGATTTTTAGGGTTCGTAAACCTTAATTAACAAATCTGATTTGGGAGACACCTCAACTGACCAATCAGCAACTTGAGGGGTAAAACTGACATTTTATCTTCACCGTCACTTTAAACGACGGTTTTGGATGGAAAGGACAAGTTTAGTAGGTGTAACTGAGTAATATGACCAAAATGTAACAGAAACTTATCTTAGGACGAGTTTAGATCACAGACTTAAAAAATGACCGGAGAAATTTACTCTTTTTAAAATTGATGTGAAAGTTACGAAAGAAATGATTTATTTAACATTTCTAAAAAAGTAAAAAAGGACCCACCCATATGTGTTCAAGACTAAAGCCTCCCATTGAGATCTCCCTCCAAAGACCCTTATCTGCGTGAAAATTTCACCAACTATCTCATTATTAATGCAAGATTCACTACATCAAGCAAATTTGGTTTACCGTGACCTCCTCCGCAGTAGAGCAGCGGTAACATCCGCGGTAAGAGCCACTTACCCTGCCGTTTATTGCAGCTGGGCCACTTACTACGGCCTCAACCGCAGTAACGGCAACAGTAAAACGTGTGTTTTCTATGTAGTGATTATTGTTACTATTATTATTTTTTATTAATTTTATTATTATGTGTGACGAAATATAGAATTCTTTAGGTAAGTGATTGGTTGGCATAAAAGAAAAATGAAAAAGTGGAAGAAAAAAAAAGAAACGCCATTAAATCACCTCCCTTCAATGAGCCACTTATAATAAGGCACAGGCTATAGTGTGCCACCCTCAAATATATATCAGTTTGTGTCAAAGTCTATTTAATTACAACAATGCATTCTTCACTTCTCCTGCTCTTTACGTCGACTTCCACAGATATTTTAACCACCACCCACCACCTCTCATTTTTAGCCTTTGACTACGGTAGCTCCTCCCTTAAACACTGGCCGACAGTTAGCAACTCAGTGATAGTCTCCCCCTCCATCAACAACCACTGGAGACCAACAATTGTAGGAGATCCGTCCGGACGACCCACTATCCGATCCAACGAAATCTGCCAACCAAGGCGGTAATCGACCCCGCCGAAGCCGTCAATCTCTTCCCTGGTCGCCGACGCTTCATTCCCACCATTTCTCGAGCCGAGCAGCGAAAATTGCCTCAAGTCCTCAAACCGCAACCCGCTGCAGACAACAAAATTATGATGCTCCTACATATAATTATGATGTGCTCGATTAAATATGATGCTCTTTTGTGTAAAAATGATATAACCACGAATTGCATACAAATAATGCTCAAATCTATTATAATGAACTTAATAACGCCAATTAGTGATGAATTGCGAGAAGACAAATTTTTCAGGGAAACAAGCATCACATACATTGCACCATAAAGACATACTTACCAGATGGAGCATCATTTTAAATGCTAAGCTCATCATACTTATAAAAGGAGCATCATTTTAACCACATAGAGCATCAGTGTGAGAACTTCATCATTTTGTAAGGTTAAAGAAAACGAGTGCATAATTAAGTTATCAGAACATGTGCACGATGTTTGTAATTGAGAGCATCATAGTGCAACGGAAGTGCATCGTTATGGTCATCAAAGGCATCATTTTAAGAGAATGAAGAAAATGTGTGCACGGTTAAGTCATCAAAACGAGTACATCATTTTTTATAGGTAGAACATCATACTTGAACAAAGAGCATCATCCATGACACCGAGAGCATCATATTTAACGAATGCATCATACTTTATTGAAGAGCATCATAATTTTACAGAAGCGCATCATTCGTGACACCAAGCACATCATTTTGAACCAAGATATCATACTTTGTTAACAGACGTGACACTATGTTCAAAGCGCGAGCATCACCATGGAATCTACGAGCATCGGATATGTCATTAGGAGCATTCATTACGTTAAAAAGAAAAACATAATTTTATCGTCTGGTTCATTTTGGTAACAAGCGCATCAATTTGTAAACACGAGCATTGTACATTGATTAAAGAGCATCACGCTTTCACGAAGCTCATCATTGTGAACGAAGAGCACCATATTTTTTCTTTGAACCTGTTATACCTCAAAGATCATTCATTTATTGAAAAACAGGGACAAGGTGGAGCATGATGATTTATTGAGAAAGGCATCATGATGTTAAATTAGAGCTTCACATTTGTGCAAGAAACACATCATTTGTGGTAAAAAAACTCTAATTAATGTTGGTAATATGCCGAAATGTTGAGCCAGTCTTTAATCGGGAGCATCATAACTTTGATTTAGAGCATCACTATTAACAGGAAGAACATCTTTATGCACCTGTAGACTCTGAGTTTTGGCTGTTGAACACTACGGCATGGCTGGTGATTTTTGTCGCCGGAGGACGGTGGTTGCTTGTGTTTTGTCGTCCTTTTGCTGCGTTCGTGCTAGAAAGGAGGTTGATCGGTTGATTTGTTGTTGGATTTCGTTTCTGAAAGAGGAAGGAAGGTGATTGACTTACCTTATAACGGTCCCGAATTTGTCGCCGCGCGTTGGCAGATTCACGTGTATCATCCTTCCTTCTTATATCTAGGGGCACACATAGTGTGCCATTGGCACAACCTATCCACACTCTTATAATAAAGCCCTCATGAGTCCGAGGACTTGTAAAAAAGGGTAAACTACATAAATCCCCCTCTAAGATTTAGTGAAATCTTCTGTTTACCCCATATATTTTTAGTTAGCCCTCCGTCAGTAGAATCAGCACATTTCTCCAAAACTGTTCTCTTCCTAGGCTGAGAAAGGTAGCAGCATTTGCATATGGCAAGTTTTTTCAACTCTCTCTCTATATATATATACTATATATATATATATAGAAAAAGAAAAAGGAAAATAGAAAAAATGAAGTCGGGTCTCTCTCTCTATCTTTGTGAATGGGGATTAATGTTGTATGTTGTGTTGTGTTGGTTGATGTTTACTGCGTGCATGGCATGGGTTTGTGTTGTATCTTCTGTCAAAGAAAATTTGAAAAAAATATACTCCTATATTTCTAAAACTACGCTTATAGTTACCAGATATAAATAAGTTATTTGACATTGTATGTATCAAAGAAACAACTTCTAAATTAAATGTTGGAACTAATTGATGATCATTTTTATTCAACAGGTCATCAATACAGAATTATTCAGGATTCTTAGGGATAGCTTGGGTTCAAAATTCGACCATTTCATAGCCATGAAGCTGATACCAATTTCTGGTGATATTTCTTGTGAAGAATTGGGAATTAAAGATCCAAACATGAGAGAAGGATTATGGAAGGAAGTAGAAGTGGTCCTGAATGTGGCTGCCACAATCAACTTTGATGAAAGGTAAAATTAAGTATCAACCAATCAACTGAGCTTTAATCTCAACTGGTTGGAAAAATAATTAAGCATAATTGTTTTTATGGACAGCAATAATGTTTCATTTATAAATCATTTCTCATAGAATTTCTATGTTGAAAAAAAAACAAAATGACAATATTAATCACATATTGGGCTTTTAGGCCTTTAGGCGGATGAAGCCCGTTCATGTGTATTGGGTTTCCTCAACCTAAAGGTTCATATATGGTTGAAGAACTGGGTTTCCTCAACCTAAAGGTTCATATATGGTTGAATGGCTACGAAGGACTCAACACTTGATTACATTTTTTTACCAAAAAAAAAAACACTTGATTACATAGATGTGCACGAAATCTCACCATTTAGCCCAAAAATAAAGTCAACTTTTAAACATGGTGCTACTCACACTTCTTTTCCAAGCTTTCACTTTTTATTAAAAACATTCTTTATATTGAAAAATTATAAGTATTGTATGCTATATATACACTTCTTTTTCAATCTTTTCTCGTTATTAAAACATTTTTTGATATTGAAATGATAGGAATTGTGATTATATAATGTGAAACTACGAAATTACAAGATTTTTCTTGAAAAAGTTTTTAAAAAAGATATTTTCCACTATATGCAAAAAGTCTTGGGACCGTCACCGGTGATTAAAAGTTGAAGGGCTTGTAGAATTTTGGCAATATTTTAATTAATTTCCACATATACAATTAGTATACTACTACTAGCTACTTCTACTTACTTGAATGAAATATATATATATATATATATATATATATATATATATATATATATATATATATATATATATATATATATATATATATCAACTGAATATGTGTTATCCTCATGATCATGAAGATATGATGTTGCCTTAAGAGTGAACACGTTTGGAGCTCTTCATACCTTAAATTTTGCAAAGAAATGTGAGAGGTTAATGATGTTCCTCCACACATCTACAGGTATACGTACACATTATATGTAATATAGATACATGTTAATTAGTTATTGAAAAATGATTATTTGAATTGAATTTATGTTTTTTATTTTATTTATTTTGTTATTGTAGCATATGTTTGTGGCGAAAAGGGTGGAGTTTTGCTAGAGAAACCATTTCGTATGGGTGAGACTCTTAATGGGAAATGCAAATTAGATATTTATGAAGAAAACAAAATCATGGAGCAAAAGTTAAATGAGCTTCGGATGCATGGAAACACAGAAGAGGAAATTACTTCAGCTCTGAAAGATTTTAGTACCAAAAGGTTGTCAAGCATTCTAAACCCTAAAAACCAATATTCGCCCATTTTGAATAATTTTTTCAATTAGTTGTAACGTTTTGAATAACTTTTTAATACTTGAGATTAAACAGCTACAATCAAACGCTAAAAACTACGCATAGATGGTTTCTTCAATTTGACAACAACTTTTTTTAAGTAGCTTTTACGTTTTGAAAAAACTATTTACGGGTAGCTAGCTTTTACCGTTTAGCTGTAGCTGTTTGATTTTAACCATTAAATAATTATGCAAAGTACAGCTACTTGAAACAACTATTAATTCCCAAACACCCACATAGTTTCTCTATTTTTTTTTCTTGAACTATAAAAAAGGGAAGAGCTTAATTATAAGTTATGATTGTTGGTGTTTTTGGTGGTGAGAGAGGTGAAGAGGAGAAAACAAAGAAGAAGAAACCGTATGAAATCGGGAGAAACTTTATTGATTTATTGTGCTTACAATCTTAAGCTTATATAGGCTTATAACAAACCAAATCCTAATTGATATAGGAATCCTAACATAACATTAATCCTATTTCTAATAGTTGTAGATAAAATATGTAACTCCTAAACTTATCTCTAATAATTAAAACTCCTAATTTAACTAAAACACTACATTTTATTTTCTATTCTTCTCTTCTTCACGCATTTGGTTATACACCTCATGTCTCTGACTTGTATAGTAAGTTTTCTTGCTCTTCACGAGAGCAGCTTTAGGAGCAATATCTTAACAATGATATGCTCCAATATTATTAATTGTGCAGGGCACAGTTGCATGGATGGCCAAATGCATATGTATTTACAAAGGCAATGGGGGAGATGCTTTTGATGGAGTTTCGAAATGGCCTTCCAATGGTGATTATACGCCCAACTATGATAACAAGCACTTTTAGTAAACCTTTTCCTGGATGGATTGAAGGTTTGAGGTACAATTTATATTAATCACATATATGTGAAGAATTTTTTTTTTCAATTTACATTAATGAAATTTAATACATTTACGATTAAGAATATTACATGATTGAAGCAAGCTCTAACATAAACTGAAAAGTGTTTCTTTATCTAATTAGAGGTTCTCAGAACTCATTTTTAAGAATTAATTAGAACTGTATAATTTGTTTGTTGACAAGAGTTGAAAATAAGTACTTATTATACAGCTTCTTTATTCTTTTTCTGACTTTGTAGAACTATAGACAGCGTGATTGCTAGCTATGGTAAAGGGAGATTAACATGTTTTATAGGCAACCCCGATGGAGTTTTTGATCTGGTAAGTGAAAGTTCTTGTTACAAATTCTTAATTTAGATTAGAATTTGTTTTACGTCATATCATCTCTTACTTCCTTGAACTATATATAGTGACTCGCACGTTTTAGTCCATAAATTATAACTCATTGTGATTCAATCCTTCACTATGTAATTTCTGACACTTTAGTCCTCTGAGTGAGTAACTTGCCCCGTGAGAGACTAACAACGTTAAAATTATAACGGTTTAGCACATTGTTTGTTCGAATATACTAATTAACAAGTGCGAGGGCTGAAGTGAAGTGAAGGGGTTTGAACGTACTAATTCAGGAACTGAGACGTAGTATAGCATTTGTTATATAGCTATAACCTATTATAAATTGTGGGAAAAAGATGTCTAATGTTGCACCTTTTAATTATAAAATTAATATAACTTGCAACAAACTTTCCTAATTAATTTTGCAGATACCTGTAGATATGGTTGCAAATGCAATGGTGGTGGCAATGGCCACATATGCAAATAAGTGTCTGAACAACAATAATATTATCTACCATGTTGGGTCTTCACAGCACAATCCTATGAAGCTTTCTGATCTACATGGTTTCTTATATTGGTTCTTTTTGAGTAACCCATTGATGAACAAGAAAGGAGAGGCAATTAAAGTTAGGAAGGCAACTCTGTTAAGCACCATGAACAACTTCCTCCTTTTCATGGCAATTAGATATTATCTCCAACTAATGTTATTCTTCACCTAGGTGATTTTTCACCCAAGAATTGAAAAGACTGAACGCCCTTCGTTATTAACACTTTTCTCGAATTTTAATTTTGCAACGCCGATTGATTTCTCTGGTCTCTAGAAACATCCACCTTTGTAGACCGGCGATCGGCGAGCAGCGCCGTCTAGCAGCAACCGACGAGCAGCATCCGTCCAACGGTGATCGAAGACAACGGGCGTCAATCGGCGATCACCTAGCAGCGAACGTCGATCGGCGAGCCTCGATCGCGATTAGCGAGCGTTGTTGGTGTCCAGGCTCATGCACCTCAGTTCCATCAGATTAGGAAATTGATTCATAGGTTCATTATCTTGAGGGAATAGAATTCACTTCTTTAATTCAACTGATGCATACAATGACTATTACTGGAATCTGTCTGCTTTTTTTCTAATTTAGAAGTTGTTATTGTTTAGCTTCTCCCTGCATTGTGAGTGCAGTGAATTGTTCTATTGTTCATTTGCAGCTAAAGGTGAGAGAAACCATGAAAAAGGTTTCTTGAGATGATATTTTCGACGTCATTGGAAAGGATGAACCTCACTCTCACAGGGTTATTAAACTTGTCAAAGAAGTGAGATGAAATTTTTTTAGATTGCTTCTTTGAGCTGGAAAGAAAAGATCATTGAAGCTATTGATTTGAAAATTTTCTCTCAAGTAAAAAATCAGTCATCTTGTGGATTTTTTGAGTTTCTGACACACATTTTGTACATGTCTAAGAGACATTTTGTGAAAGCACAAACATAGTTGATAGATTTATATTTAACAAATGTTTGCAATGTAATTGACAGTTTTGTACATTTTACCTTTTTTAAGATTTTGCTACAGACTTTTCAAATGAAAAGTTATACGTGCAAATCTTACATTTATATAATAGATATGTCTAACAAATATCATTTATGTGTCTACGAAATATCGTAGATATGTTTCAAGTTGAGTTTCGGAGTATCTTTTATTTTGGAATCTTTGATTTTTTACTCTTCATGCTCAGAGTTTTACGAACATTGAGATATCTTGTGTTGTTGTCTGAGTGCATTGAGACTTGAAAGTTTGGATTTCACATTACATTCTTTTACTTGTTACATGCAACAAACAAGTGTTTCAAGTTGAGTTTTGGAGTATCTTTTATTTTGGAGTCTTTGATTTTTTGCTCTTCATGCTCAGAGTTTTACGAACATTGAGATATCTTGTGTTGTTGTCTGAGTGCATTGAGACTTGAAAGTTTGGATTTCATATTCTTTTACTTGTTACATGCAACAAGCAAATGTTAATTACATTGCCGCTTCGTCTTAATTTCACAAATGAGAAGTTCTACTAATAATAATGTAACGTAAATGGTAAATTCTGTTAGTTAACATTTCGATAATAGGTAGTAGACATTTCGAGATTAAGTAGTAGACATTTAGAAATTGGATCTATTCCATTGTAGTAGTTGACACTTTTACCATGAACAATAGACCTTTATGAAAATGCTTCTCACATATCTACCAATACATAGCCATACTAAAGAGCCAAAACAAAATGAGCAGGTTTATAGAATCTCAAGTTGAATATGAACTTTGATGCCATCAACACTCATATCATGGTATCACAGCATGTTGTGTTTGCATCGCTATGGCCCTTTAACAGTTTCCTGGATCTTCAGACAAGCTTGCTTACAAAGACCTACATGATAGAGAGTAATCAATTGTAAATTCACACGGTCATTGTAAGTAATTTTAGTTGTGAACATACATGACAGATCAAGCTCTAATACTAGACACTTGAACAATGGATAGTACAAATTTACCAAAATACTATTCTAAACAGTAAAAATAAAACTAATGCTAGAAGAAATAACGCCACGGATTTAAACTGAGAAACATTAAAACATTATGTAATTAATTTGATGTTATCTCGACATTTTTAGTTAGATGTCATCTGAAGCAATTTTAGTAGTGATCGTACTTGACAGATTAAATTCTAATAATCGACACTTCAATGACGAATAGTAGACGTTTTGCAAAATACTATTCTAAACAGTAGATAAATGGTTATAGTACAAGTTTGATGATTTAATAATTCGTTCAATTACTGTATAAATAATCATGAAAACAAGCTTACAAGATCCAACACTTGTTCTCATAGTTTCCATGACCATTCCTTAACCCCTGGCTTCTCGATACCAAAACTTAAAAATTTGATCTCATCTTCCTTTCACGTGAACTTGAAAAGAAACCTGAAATTTATTTTTCTTGAATTGGAAAACCGTATAGTACTCCATATAAGGCAATGTAAAGTGCATTTGCACAGCCAAGCTTAAAACAGCCTAAGTCAAGCATTACATGGTAGCATGTTTGATTGGCTACATGAGTTGTGCATATCCATTCTCTGTTTGATTGGTAGCAAGTTCTTCTAAAAGTCTTAGAAGGGCAAGATATGTTATACCTACGAAGGGAAAATGCATGACCATGTTTTCCCATCCAATATTTAATATAGACTGAGGGCAGAATAGAGGCACGGAGACCTGACCTAACTCACTTGAAAGTGTCCTTTTTAGTTTGATGTCATCTAAGCTATTTTAGTAGTGATCTTACTTGACATATCAAATTCTAGTAATTGACACATCAACGACGGATAGTAGACGTTTTCCAAAATACTATTTTAAACGGTGAAAACAAAAGAAACATAACCAATCCTCGAAGAAATAAAGCCACTAATTTAAATGGAGAAACATTAAAGCATCGTGTGATTAGTTTAATGCTATCTCATTATTTGTAGTTTGATAACATCTAAAGCAACTTTAATAGTAAATGTACTTGACATATCAAATTCAACTACTTGACACTTCAATAATGGATAGATCAAATTTACACTAAGAAAAATAAAGCAGAGGCAAAACAATAAGAAATAAAGCACAACTCAAACAATAAAGCAGAAGCAAGACATTAACCAATCAACTAAAAAAAATATTGACGCCAATTTACACTAAGAAACAATAAAGCAGGAGCAAAACATTTTGTAATTGGTTTGAAAAACAATTTTAGAGTTGAACATAATTGATAGATCAAATTCTAATTGTTGACACTTTAATGAAGACAATAAACATTAACCTAAATATTATTTTAAACAATAAAAATATAAGAAACAAAACAAATCCAATAAGAAATAAAGCACAACTTAAACATTATGTAATTAGTTTGATGCTATCTCATCAATTCAAGTTTGATGTCATCTAGCACTTTAAAATATTGCAAAAACCTAAAATATGAAATATTGGCTCTAAATTAAGAATACAGTCACAGTTTCAACCTTTAAAGCAACATGAAACTAGTGGTAATGATCACTTTAATCATATATTGAGATGTCTCCCACGAGGTTGTATGCAAGACAGAACTCAGATTTATAGTCGACATTAACTATCTAGCTAGTAAACACATTGCAAGTGACTCCAGAACCTAAGAAAATAAATATGTACTAAAATATTTCAACAAATATCTTATTTTGATAATGAACATGTGTTCCTTATTAATTACCTATAAGTTAAATTACATACTCTGTGACAAGACTATACGAGTAATATGCAAAAGAATGGTTTATGCAAGTGTATACTCAGAAGACACATCTCACCCAACAACTGACATCTATAAGGTGACAGACACTCGATTAAACCAAACACCCATGGATATATCTACAACCAAACAGTCGATTCATGCCGTGATGCGTTGGTGCTTGTCAGAGACAACATATACAATGAGAATTGTCACATAGAAGTTTGAGTTATGTATACCACTGAAATTGAGGAAAAATTGAAAGATGTACCTATGCGTTATTGAATCCAAGCGAAGTCGAACCGCAGTTCCAATGCATCCTGTGACCGAAATGGAAGAGATCCCATGCTTGATACGTAGAGTGAGAACAGACGTGAGTGCGAGATCTGATTATTGCGATGAGGAATGAATTCGATTCGAGTGACAGTGAGAAATAGATTCTGGCCGGAATACGGTGGTGGAGGCACTGAGATCCGTTACTGCCGATTGAGTCGTTCATCGGAGTCGCTTGAAGGTGTCTACGGTGGAAGATTCTGCCGAGGTGAGGCGAGGGAGTGAGCGAAGTTAGGTTTTGGAACGGTTTTCATTTTTTAGAGCTTAGGGATTTTTACCGTACATCGTCTTTGGTTTGATTCATCCGCTGGAAGGAAGAAAATGGGAGGGGCAATTGTGTAATTGACAGTTGAATGTATTTGGGCTTGGGTTTATTATTATTATAGGTGGGCTAGTTGGGCGGGTAGGTGATTCTTCACCTAGGTGAAGAATATAAGAATTGGGTGAATATTATTTCTTGCTTCCACTACAACAGAATGTACAAATCACTTGATCAAAAAATCAATTTCGTGGTGCGACTGGCCAAGCTCTATAAACCCTATGTATTTTTCAAGGGCATGTAAGTAATTTTACAGAATTCATATGCTATTTATTTGTATTCATCACAACGGTCCTATGACTATCTAACATGGTGAGATTTCCTATTAAGGAACTAAAGTTGAAGAAAATATTCTTTCTGACCCCTATACTTGCTAAAACAACATTGGCTGCAGATTCAACAATGCAAACTTAGAGAAGTTGCAGGTTGAAGCAGGAGAGAATGTTAAGGATTCAGGGATGTTTCCGTTTGATCCAAGGTGCATTAACTGGGAAGATTACATGATGAACATCCACATTCCTGGGCTTATACAACATGTCCTCATGAAATAATTAATGATCACCAATATATATATATATATATATATATATAGAGAGAGAGAGAGAGAGAAGAAGACAATGAAGTTAGGAAATTTATGTGCAAAATCATTTAAACAAATATTATTGTCTTTGTAACTGCATTTGGCATTTGACCACAATAATTTGTCACCAATCTTTTTTTCGGACCAGCGTTTGCATCTAAATGCTGAGACAAAATTTATCACTACTAACCTTTACTTTGGCCCACCAAGCCAATTAACTGAGGGAATATTACCAAACAATACGTAACATATATATATATATATATATATATATATATATATATATATATATATTCTACCATTGTATTTGTGATCAGTTTAATCTAATTATTTTAAAAATAAATAAAATGATCTTAAATTTGCAAAAATTACAACCTAGTACACTCGCTTCTACCAGACCCCAAATATGTATGCTCCTCTCCAGCCCAGACGACTTAATTTTGACATCTTTGTTGGGAATTGGTGCGGAAACTCGAAATAATTCCTCTATCTAATGGGTACGAGAGTGAAGTATTGAACTGTAAAACCACAATAAAGACAATTCCCAGGAAAGACAGAGGGATCACAGATCACAGAATTTTAGTAGCGCAATATATCACTACAATATTAGACCCGCTTAAGACCCGTCCGTCCTTGATGCGGTTTCGGTTTTTAATTTCCTACCCGCTCCGATGTAATTTTAGACATAGAGACGCAATATATCACTACCTCCTAATTTCCCATTTCCAATCACAAACCGCATGCTCAATACAATACATTCTTAATGTGTAAAACAGTTCCACATTGAAGAGTCAAACAACTTGATAAATGTTCCACAAGTCACGAGCTTGACAATGAGATGATGATCATTTTTCTACTTTTAGTTTTCTTCATCCGTTCACAAACTTTAATTGAATAATTTGGACAATAGTTGTGGATTTGGTGTGTAATTGACTACTTTTGTCATCATGTACTTAATTAAGGATTTTAAGTGCTGATTTTTTCATGATTTCATTGTTTGATTATTAATATGGGTATCCGCGCCCCGATCCGCATAAACCCGTCATCGCGCGGGTACCAGTGACGCAGGTACCCGTGTAGTGCGGGGCGGTTTCGGATACTGAAATTGGGTATCCGCCCCGCAGTGTAATGATAACATTTTTCCCATTACCCGCCCCGCCCCACCCCGTGCACACCCCTAACAGCTATACCCTATCGCAGCTACTTGGACAATAACAATATAAAGAACACCAGAATTAAAGCATAAGAGAAATGAGAGAACACACTGTATTTTACGAGGTTCGGCAATTTGCCTACGTCCTCGGACCCCACCAATATATTTCACTAAGAAGGACAAGTGAAAATATTACAAGAGGAAGAAAGAACAAGTGAAGGAACATTCACTTCTGGGATGATTTAGAATGAAGGACAATGACCTCTTTATATAGCTAGAAGTCCAAGCCATCCTTCATAAACAAGCAATGTGGGATGAGCCTAGAGGTCCAAGCCATCCTTCATAAATAAGCAATATGGGATGAGCTTCCACTTGTTCAAACTATGGGATTAGACCATTTCTGGTACCAACCACAACAATCTCCCCCTCCAATCCTGTAAAGGAGGAGATGTCACCACCAACGTTTCAAGCAGCGGTAGAACGCACCAAGCTCATCCCAGCCTTGGTGCAACAGAATCATGCTTACTCTTGGGCAGACGTTTTATAAGCATATCTGAAACATTGTCATCGGTAAGGACTTTCTCCGGTAGAGCTCGTTCTCTTCCGTAACTTCTCTAATCCACCGATACCTCACCCGAATATGCTTGGACTTGGAGTGGAAATCGGCATTCTTGCGACATGTATTGCACTCGTGAATCACAGAATACAACATACTTGTCCTTCTTCAAAAAGATTTTCCTTAACAATCTCATCATCCAAAGCATCTCCTAACAGCCTTGATAATGGCAATATACTCGCCTCTGTTGTAGACAAAGCAACACACTTCTGTAGCCTGGACTGCCATGAAACAACTCCCCCACAATAAGTGAATAAATACCCTGATGTTGACTTTTTGCTATCAACATCACCCGCCATATCTGAATATGTATAACCAGTTAGAACTGGTTTGGTATCACCATAACAAAGACACAACTTGGAAGTCCCTCGTAGATATCTCATAATCCACTTAACCACTTCCCAATGGTCTTTTCCTGGATTTGCAAGAAACCTGCTAGCAACGCCAACTGCAAAAGCAATGTTTGGTCTTGTGCACACCATTGCATACATCAAACTCCCGATAGCAGATGCATATGGTATTCTACTCATCTTCACCTTATCTTCTTCACTTTGAGGAGAAGAAACTTTGCTCATCTTGAACTGAGGAGCTAGTGGACAGCTCACAGGTTTTACCTGATCCATGTTGAATCTCTTGAGAACTTTCTCAATGTACTGCTCTTGTGAAAGCCATAACTTCCCTTGACTCCTGTCACGAGTTATGCGCATCCCCAGAATTTGCTTGGCATGACCTAAGTCTTTCATTTCAAATGACTTAGCCAAATCCCGTTTCAAACCTGAAATCCTCTGCAAATTCCGTCCCACAATAAGCATGTCATCCACATATAAGAGTAGAATAATAAAGTCGCACCAAACTTTTACAGAAACACACAGTGGTCGGATGATGTCTTCTTGTACCCATGTTGTGTCATGAATGACTCAAACTTCCTGTACCACTGCCTTGGCGCTTGCTTCAGTCCATACAAGCTTTTCACAAGTTTGCACACCATACCTTCTTTTCCCTTGACCTTAAAACCTTCTGGCTGCTCCATGTAGACATCCTCCTTAAGGTCACCATGTAAGAACGCTGTCTTAACATCAAGTTGCTCCACCTCCAGATTTAGTATAGCAGCCAGACCCAATATCACACGGATAGATGTCATTTTTACCACTGGAGAAAATATCTCCTCATAGTCAATCCCCTTTGACCAAAACCCTTGACCACCAGCCTAGCCTTGTACCTCGGGCTAGACCTTCTGTCTTCCTGTTTGATCTTGTACACCCATTTGTTCTTGAGAACCTTTCTGTCAGCTGGTCTCTCAACAAGCTTGTAGGTGTGGTTCTTGTGGAGAGACTTCATCTCTTCCTGCATTGCTGTTACCCACTCCTTCTTGTGAGAATCTTCAAGTGCCTCACGGAAACAAAGAGGCTCACCACCATCTGACAATAACACATAATCTGTCACTGGGTACCTGGTCGATGATCTCGGTTCTCTTGCGGATCAACGCACCTCTTGTGGAACTTGAGATGCCTGAGGTTGCTGGGGTTGATCTTGGTCATGTTCTTGTGCCACCGGTTCCGGCACTTCAACTTCATTACCCATATCCTCTGCATGATCATTTTCATGGTTGCCAACATGAGGTTGCACTATCTCTTCGTCGGAGTCAGATTGTGCATCTTGCTCCCCCGTGGGAGCTCGCTCTGCCGCAGGAGGATCAACCGGTTTTTGAACGTCCAAATCAACCAAATCATCATCATAAGCCTCAAACTGATCACCTTCTGTGAAGTCTTTCTGAGTCTGGTTTTCGAAGAAAGTAGCATCTCTACTTCTGATCACTTTCTTGGCAACTGGATCATAAAACTTGTAACCAAACTTCTCATCACCATACCCAATGAAAATACATTGACGAGATTTGACATCAATCTTCGTCCTGTCATCCTTTGGTATGTGAACCAATGCACGACAACCAAACATTCGCAAGTGTTGGTAATCCATGTCTTTACCGAACCATACACTGTTAGCAGTGTCACCATTTAGAGCCTTAGAAGGAGATAGGTTGACAATGTGACAAGCTGCTAGCAAAGCTTCACCCCAAAAGGATCTCGAAAGCTTCGCCCATGAAAGCATGCATCTTACTTTCTCAATCAGCGTCCGGTTCATCCTTTCCACCACCCCGTTGTGCTGAGGGGTTTTTGGAACTGTTTGCTCATGACGAATGGCATATTCCTTGTAATAGGAATCAAACTGACCAATGTATTCTCCCCCATTATCTGTGCGAATACACTTCAGCTTCCTTCCCGTTTCACGCTCAACCAGTGCATGAAACATCTTGAACTTTTCAAGAACCTGCTCTTTGGTCTTCATAGGGTACACCCATAACTTCCTGGAGAAATCATCAATGAAAGTCACAAAATATGAAGAACCACCAAGAGACTTTACCTTCAACGGACCACACACATCGGAGTGTACACGATCAAGCTTCGCTGCTGCTCTTGTCGACTCTCTGGAGAATGACACTCGGTGTTGTTTGCCCATCAAGCAATCAATACACTTATCTGTCGGACCATCATGTAGATCAGGTATACATTCCTTCTTACAAAGAAGCTTCAACCCTTTCTCACTCATGTGTCCTAACCGCTGGTGCCAAACCTCAAATGGTGCCAAACCTCAAATGACCTCTCAATCGCATTTCAATCTTAACTCTGCATGCCTACGTAGAGCTTTGTCTCGAGTCCTGCATCGGAACGAACAGTCTTTCCTTCCTTTGGCGACCACCAAAGAACCCTTCGTCAATTTCCATGTACCATTTCCAAATGTGTTGATGTAGCCCTCATCATCAAGTTGACCAGTTGATATCAAACTCAATCTTAACTCTGGGACATGCCTTACTTCCTTCAAAAGTAAGCTGCAACCTGCGCCCATTGTAATCGGATTTCACCTCTTCCAACTACCTTGGCAGTGTCTTTGTTACCCATCCGTACTTTACCATAATCACCAGCTGTGTAGGATGAGAAGAACTCCCTATGAGGGGTAACGTGAAAAGAAGCACCAGAATCGATGACCTACTCACCTTCCCTGAAGGTAGTACTTGTACAAGCACCAACCGTGTCTGAGACTGTTATGACCCGTCCTCCCAGACGTGTCATAACTGGAAGGAATAAAAAGAATAATGACTGATTTGAAAGAAATAGAAAGGTTGAGGATTAAACTGGAAAATAGGAAGGTGACTGAATTGAAACTGAGGTTTCTTTGAGAAGAAGTAAAAGGAGTGAATTGATCAAACTAAAAATTTAATGTATTACTTTGAGGAAAATAAGTAACTCATGAAGTCAGTGACTTACTTGAAAAGAAAGATGTGAGGTGGGGTTTATTTGCCCATAAGGTTAAGATTTGAGGACTAATTATTTAAATACTTAGACACCTATCATCTATCTTGATCTGTTGTGGAACACGTATCAAATACGTGTTGATCAGAAGAAGAAAAATTGGAAAAAATAAAATAGAAGGCTGAAAACTGGGAAGGGATTACGGAAGGGATTTGGGGGAGAGGGCAAGCAAGAAAGAGAGGGGGAGTCGATTTGTGACAAAGAAGACAGAATTGATTTTCTTTGAGAGAGATTGATTTCTGAAAGCTGAGATCCAACCAAGAAGTGAATCAGATTTGGGGACGGAGGAAATCTGGAGCTGTAATAGAGGAGGAAGGGGGTTGTTTTAAGCAGGGGAGCAATTTCTTCATAGGGATTCTCTACTGATTTCGAATTTCTTGATGAGGAATCACAGAAGGAGGGGACAAGAGAGGACGATTCTGGCGAAGGAGGATCGGTTTCACGGGTCTTCGGTGTGGAAAATGACCAACAACTTCGATTCCCGGTGACGGAGGTTGAACGAGCGAGAGAGGTTCTGAAACTCGTCGCGAGAGAGAAACAAGCCAGAACTTCAGCTTACGAGTTCTGGCGTGCGATGGAGGCTGAATGGCAGAGCGATGCCGGAAACAAGGAGGACTTGAGCTGGAAGGGTCGGAAGTGATTTCCTGCCTATTTGAAAGAAGGGAGTATTTCTGACAATCATTCTAATGAATTAATTTATATAATATTCAGAATTTATTTTACGAACTAGTTGATTTGGTTGCCTACAGATTATTAGTACCTTGAGTAAGCTAATTACTATTTTGATATGACCATGAAATGATAGAAATTACCGTTTGGAATCTTGTTTATAATTAAGCTTGGGACATGAAACTTAAGACTTGTTAAGGTTTGGGTAATTCTATATATTTATGCGGTTTTGGTTAGCATTCACGGTTAATGCAGAAATCTAGGCTTTCTACTTGTAGTTAATACCGAGCTAGTTGTTAAACTTGTCACTATCTAGCTTTGAAACTTGACTTGGTTATTTAATTGGTCGATCCTTGACCTTTCTCTGTTAGTAGCTAGGTTTATGTATAGGTCAAGTGTTGTGTTTTATAGCTAAGTTAATGACTTGACCGACTGCTACCTTGATCTTTAGTCATGTTCTAGCTGCCTTTTGATTTTAGTTGGTTGTTCTTAGAACCTACAGCTGCTACCCCATTGATTAATGCATATTTTTAGACTGGAATGCGTGGCTGCCTTCATGTTCCTAGTTAGTTAACCACTTTCACTATTTACTACATTATCAATTCTTTGCTCCTTGCTTTTGGTTGATTTAATGGCTGGACCGGATAGATTGTTAGGATTATTTACTGATTGAACATATCTGAATTTGTGAGCTGCTCTTATCTTATTTTATTTTATTTATTAAGCAGTAAACTGTTAAGGTTAGTCAAGCTCGCTACTTGAACTTCAGGTTGGTGATAGTTACTGGTTAGGAAGTTTAAACACTAGAAGCTGTGGTGGATTAAATATGTTAAGGGCTGGCCTGCTTTACTTGAGTTTATTGGCTTTTAGTTTTGGGTTTTTATGATGAATAATTAATTTAGTATTTCAGCATGAACAGCTCTTGAGTTATTATTAGGTTGCTCTCATTTCTTTGATAATCTAATGACTAAAACTTGCATTTGCTTCTCGGTTAGTATCATGTGATAGGAGATTATAAACTTAGAATTAAGTGTATGTTGCTAGTTAGCCTTTCTCTCACCATGTTTCCCCATGTCTACATTCTTCTTGTCTAAAGTTCCATACTAATAAGGAACTAGCATACCTACTTTTCCATGAATCATGTCTTCTGCCTTATAGGATCCAAACGTGATAGTTTCTATGAAGTATGTCTCCTTTAATGTTATTGCATGACTGTTTGAAATCTTCCTTTGTTGCTTGACTGTTGTGTGTTCTCTGTTGCATGCCGGTGGTAGTCCCTGCTACCACCCCCCAAAGAATCTTTACTGCTTCCTGCTTTTATTTTCCTTATTTCCATTCTTTCTTCTCGAACAAGATACTAACCAATCTTGTTGAGAACTACGTGAGCCTCTGATTCCTCTCAAGTGGTATCATTGATACTAAGTGGATACGTAGGCAACCATTTGGGACCCGAGGCATTACTATGTCTTATAGTTTGCAGGTAATAGTTCCAGACTTCTCCAAATTCTCCTAAATTGTTCGAGGGACTTGAAGCTTAGAGCGCAAGTCAACCGAGAGTACAAGAACTTAGAACCTTAGGGATTGAAAATGTACTATTATTTCTTTCTCTCAACCTTGTACACACTTAAACTATTTTTCTTTATATTTTTAGTTTGTAAATCCCTAAATCCTTTTCTACTAATTGTAAAAGTATAAGTATTTTCCTTAAATGATTTTAAAAGCTGCAAAATCCAGATCACCGGGGTCACGAGACTATCATCGAGTAACAATATCCGTCTCTGATTGTACCGTCTTTCTGCTATGGTCGGTTTTGGGTTGTAAGTCTCTTGACTTACCCCTGGCCTACTTGGCAAAGAACCCAAGACCAGCAAAGCTTGCACTTCATCATCAAATGAAATTTCCATATTCTTCAATTGAATGAATACGCTCTAAAATTCATTGAGATGTGCGGCGACGGACTTCCCATATGAGAACTTAGAGTTAAATAATTTACCAATAAGACGCACCTTGTTTACTGCATTCTTGTTGGCATATAAAGAATCGAGCTTAGACCATACACTGTAGGCAGTAGTTGCTTCCTCAACGTGATGTATCACAGTGTCGCCAATCCACTGACAAATAAAACCTATTGCTTTTCTGTCCAGCTTCTTCCACTCGGCCTCCTTCTCTTTATAACTCGTTGGCATAGTACCTCCATTCTCTATCGGATCTGCTAAATCATTTACATAGAGTAAGTCTTCCATCTTACCCTTCCATGTCCTGTAGTTTGTCCCGTCGAGCATAATCATCTCTGATTTTCCCATGATCTAGAATCGACCACGGCTCCTGCTGCGAATGCGGATACCAACTAGCCCAAGGAAATCTTTTCGATGTGGAAGATCGATTAAACCGCATCCACAGAGCATACTAAGAATAACCTCGGCTCTGATACCACTTGTTGGGAATTGGTGCGGAAACTCGAAATAATTCCTCTACCCAATGGGTACGAGAGTGAAGTATTGAACTGTAAAACCACAGTAAGGACAATTCCCAGGAAAGACGGAGGGAGCACAGACGGACCCGCTTAAGACCCGCCTCCTTGACATAATTTCCTCTGTAATTTTAGAACGCAATATATCACTACAGCGACACCCTATCGCAGCTACTTGGACAATAACAATATAAAGAACACCAGAATTAAAGCATAAGAGAAAGGAGAGAACACACTGTATTTTACGAGGTTCGGCAATTTGCCTACGTCCTCGGACCCCACCAATATATTTCACTAAGAAGGACAAGTGAAAATATTACAAGAGGAAGAAAGAACAAGTGAAGGAACATTCACTTCTGGGATGATTTAGAATGAAGGACAATGACCTCTTTATATAGCTAGAAGTCCAAGCCATCCTTCATAAACAACCAATGTGAGATGAGCCTAGAGGTCTAAGCCATCCTTCATAAATAAGTAATATGGGATGAGCTTCCACTTGTTCAAACTATGGGATTGGACCATTTGTAGTACCAACCACAACAATCTTATCATAATTGCTGACCAAATGTTATCCTTGCATAAAAAAAATATCCAGCCCAGACAATCCATTTTCAATAAAATAAACAAATATTATCCTTGCATAAAAAAACATATATAAATCCTTTGCTGACCAAATGTTGTTTGCTATACTGTTTTAGATAATTTTTTAATGATTGAAGTTAAACAGTTATAGTTAAACGTTAAAAGCTACCCATAGATATATAGCTTTTTCAAGTTATTTGAAAAAAAATGTTATCAAATACACATTATTATTCAGCCATTAATTTATTCAACCTTAAGTACTTTAGGATCTTAAAGTTTTACATATTGGCTCCCAAACTTCGATACCAATCATTTTATGACAAATCTCACAAGGCCAGGGATGTGAGTGTTACGAACGAAATCTTCCTAGAAAATGTCATTGGGATCATAGGTGAACATGCCAAAATCCTTGAACTTCTGCTCTTAACTTCTGAAGATTTGCATCATCAAAACCTACATATATATGCATCCTCAAATAAACAATATTATCTTTCTAAACATATAAAGGAAATTCAAATAATATCTTCTAATAGTTAATTATGTACATATAAGTGGAACATGCAAATTGTTTGTATACAATTTTGCCCATCGCCTTAAGATTTTGATTCTGCGTTCGTAAGTTTCAAGTTCACACTTTGTTTTGAGTTGTTGACAACAGACAACATTACCAACTTGCAATGCCTTGGGATAAAGGGGAAACACGGGGAAAAAAAGCCATTACTGTAATACTTCAAGGACGTACACTCCCTCGACACTATTCATCGATTAAATTACAATTTTTTTTTATCATTTACTACTTTTAACTATCTGGCATTGGGTGTATTGGGATCTGGAAATTTTTAGTGATGAGCGCACAGGAAAACCTTCTTTGGATTTGCCCAAGATCTTTGGAATTCATTTATTTCTCTCAGGAGTGGCTTGCTTTGGTTTTGGCGCATTTCATGTAACAGGATTATATGGTCCTGGAATATGGGTGTCCGATCCTTATGGGCTAACTGGAAAGGTACAACCTATAAATCCAGCATGGGGTGTGGAAGGTTTTGATCCTTTTGTTCCGGGAGGAATAGCCTCTCATCATATTGCAGCGGGGACATTGGAAAATCAGGATCTGAAAAATCATGAAGTTCAAAAACTGTATCTTGAATACCACAACCCAAGATTTGGTGTGTCAACCAAGTATCTAAAAATTCTTTTGACACAATGCATGTGATATTCTTTTGGATTAGATTGAAATCTAGCACACAGACATACACTGAAAAGAATATCAGGTCGGCTTGCAGTTAGATAAAGTAAAGAACCAATCATGCTTCTAAACAGCTTTTGCTCAACCTGTTTACCATTCGAATCTTCATCCAGCTTTATTGTTGCACTCATAGGTATGGAACTGGGTTTTGTTGTAGCATAGCCAAATTTCTTCAAGATATCCTTTATATATTTGGCTTGACTTATGAATATCCCTTCCTTTGATTGTTTTATTTGAAGCCCAAGGAAATAGCTTAATTCCCCCATCATACTCATCTCAAATTCTCCCTGCATAAGCTTTGAAAAATCCTTGCACAAAAATTGATTAGTTGCACCAAAGATTATATCATCAACATAAATTTGAACAACTAACATATCATTTTTAGAAGACTTAATGAATAGGGTGTTGTCAACTTTTCCCCTTGTAAAACCATGATTAACCAAAAAGGTACTCAACCTTTCATACCAAGCTCTTGGAGCTTGCTTTAAACCATAAAGAGCCTTCTTTAACTTGTAAACATGGTCCGGAAAGTGAGGATCTTCAAAACCAGGAGGTTGTTCTACATAAACCTCCTCTTTTATAAACCCATTTAGAAAAGAACTTTTAACATCCATTTGAAAAAGTTGAATATCCATAAAGCATGCAAATGCACAAAGCATTCTTATTGCTTCAAGTCTAGCCACAAGAGCAAATGTTTCACAAAATCAATTCTTTCCTCCTGTGAATAGCCTTTAACAACTAATCTTGCTTTATTCCTTGTGACAACACCATTTTCATCAAGTTTATTTTTAAAAACCCATTTGGCACCAATTCACTATGTAGAATAGCTGCGGTTTTACCGCGGCAGTAAATGGATTTCTCTACGTAGTGATTATGGAATGATTCTTGTCTGGGTACCAAATCCCATACTTCATTCCTTTTAAATTGGTTTAGTTCTTCCTGCATGGCATTTATCCAGTTTTCATCTTGCAAAGCTTCATCAATAGATTTAGGCTCAACAAGTGAAACGAAAGCATGAAATGCACAAAAGTTCTATAAAGAAGAGCGTGTCAGTACCCCTTGGGTTAAATCACCCAAAATATTTTCCTGAGGATGACTTGATTTGTGCTTGAATTTCCACTCATGAGGCAATACTTGTGAAGTCTGGACAGCAATCGAATCTTGTTCTTCTGTTCTTCCTGGCATTCTCTCAACAGGTTGAGAAGAGTCTTTTTCTTCCAATTTTTCGTCTATTTTACCTCCAGCTGGGTTATTTTCTTCACTGATCCTCTGATTTGTGTATGCTGGACTTTTAGGAGCATCATCTTCTTCTTTGACAACATTGTTAGTTTCATCGAAAACAACACGTATCGATTCTTCTACCTTTAAGGTCATTTTATTGAAAACCCTAAAAGCTTTACTTTTTAGAGAATAGCCAAGAAAAATAGCCTCATCATTTTTCGCATCAAACTTACCTAGATGTTGTTTATCCAGATTCAGCATAAAGCATTTGCATCCAAAGGTATGAAAATGAGAAATATTGGGCTTTTTGCCTTTCCAAAGCTCATATGGAGTTTTGTTTAGGATAGGTCTAATCAAAACTCTGTTGAGAATATAGCATGATGTGCTTGCAGCTTCTGCCCAAAAATACTTAGGAAGAGAGTAGTCATTTAGCATGGTTCTTACCATTTCTTCAATGGTGCGATTTTTCCTTTGTACAACACCATTTTATTTGGGTGTCCTTGCACAAGAAAAATTGTTATAAATACCAAGTGAAGCACAAAAAGATTCCATCTTAGAATTGACAAACTCACCACCGTTGTCACTTCTTATTGCAACAATTTTATTACCTTTCTCATTTTGCACTTTCTTGACGAAGTTTACAAAAATTTCATAAGTCTCACTTTTCTTAGCAAGGAAAAATGTCCAGGTAAATCTTGAATAATCATCAATGATAACAAAACAGAATTGTTTACCTCCAAGGCTGGTTGTAGAGATCGGAACAAATAGATCCATATGTAATAGTTTCAGTATTTTTGTTGTTGTCACAACATGTTTAGCTTTAAAGGAAGCTCTTGTTTGCTTACCTTTCAAGCAAGCTTCACACTCCTTATCTTTATCAAACTTGATCTTTGGCAGTCCTCGTACCAAATCTCTTTTTGATAATTTTGCGATGGTGTACATGCCCGCACGTCCTGGTCTTTTATGCCATAGCCTACTATCATCTTTGTTAGATACAACAAGGCATTTTACATTAAAAAGATAAATCATCTAGATCAAATGTATAAACATTTCCACATTTCGTACCAATAAACTTAATACTATTGGTTATTTTATCAATTACACGACATTGGTCAGATTTAAAAGTAACATAATAACCACTATCACATAATTGACTAATACTCAACATGTTGTATTTTAGTCCTTTAACTAGCAGTACATATTGATAGTAGATGAACCAATCTTACCAACCTTACCAATACCAAGTACCTGGACTTTGCTATTATCACCAAATGATACTGTAACTCCTTTTCTTGGTGTGTAACTGAAGAACTTTCTCCTATCTCCGGTCATATGCCTTGAACAACCATTGTCCAAGTACCACGTATGCTTCTTCAAGGCCTCAGATTCAGCTGTAGCCATCAGGCACTGTTCAACATGCTTACAGTTTTGGAATGTGCAGTCAATAGGTTGACAAGTCTGGAATGTGCAGCTTTCTTCATCCATTTCTTCATCATCAATGAGACATAGGTTCGCCTTCCTCTTCATTTGAGGATGAATCTTTTTTAGTTGAACAACTATCACTTCATGCTGTCATACCCTTCAATCCAGGCTTTCTTTCCTTGGAAGTTCTTTTCTTATCAGAACTTGCTCTTTGTATCTTGGAGCTGCCCTCATTTGTTGGACAATCAAATTGCATGTGTCCTCTTTCACTGCAGTTGTAACAGATCTGAGGTTTGAAGGTGCTGCTATTTTTATTCTTTATTTGAAGATATCTTCATTTACTTCTTAGCAATCTTTTGATTTTTCTTGCTATCATTGTTGCTTCATCACCCGTTTCTTCTTCATTTGAAGAGCTTTCTTTTGAATTTGTTGCCATCAAAGAAATTGATTTGTTCTTCCTGTTCATCTTTTCATCTTCTCTATCCTTCATTTCATATGTCATTTGTTTTCCAAATAATTCATCAACACTAATAGTTTTGATACTACCTCCTTCACTAATTGCTTCAATGGTACTCCTCCAAGTTGATGGGAGACTTCATAGGATTTTCCTAACCAACTCTTCATTTATATAAATCTTACCATATTGTCGAAGAGGTGTAATTATCTCATTGAATCTCCTATGCATGTCAGCAATTGTTTCTTTTGGATCCATAACAAACATCTCATAAGCTTTGACCAACATGAACATTTTGGTGTCTTTGACTGGATCTGTTCCTTTGTAGGTCACTAGTAGCTTATTCCAAATTTCATGTGCACTGTCACAAGCAGAAACAATGTTAAAAACATCAGGAGTTAAAGCACAAAGAATCACATTTACCGCTTTAGCATTCAAGGTGAATAGTTTATCATCTTCTGGGGTGTTGTCTTTCAAGGGCTTTGGCTCAAATTTTCCATCATCAGTCATAATAGATGGAATATATGGTCCCGCTTTGATAATCCTCCAAAGATGATGATCTTGCGTCTGAATATGATTCTGCATTCTCGTCCTCCACCAGTTAAAGTTTGTTGAATCAAACAGTGGTGGTCTAGACGGGTTGTAACCTTCAAGGATCATGCTTGGAACTGATGCCATCTGACCTTTTGATCTGAAACCGTGAGGTTTTTATCACAGATCACCATGCTCTGATACCAATTGTTGTGCCAAATAGGCAGCCAAGAGAGGGTGAATTGGTTGACCTCAAAAACTAATTCTTTTTGCAAAAATGTTAACACTCTAAAGGTCTCAACCCGTTGAGAAAAACGCGACTGGGCAGATGTAAAAACGAAGAAATAGATAAAAATAAGGAGAAGAACGACACCATAAATTTATAGAGGTTTGGTTAACGACCTACGTCCTCTCCTCAAGTTTACCACTTGAGAGTTCCTTCCACTATACTTTAAAATGGTTACACCAACCAAAAGTATACAAAAGTTTTTCCCGAGTCTCAACTATAACCTAACTTTGGTTTTCCCAAAGGCTCACCCAAAAAACCTACCACTCTCCAAAATAGTTTTCCCAAGGTTCACTATTAACCTAACAAAAATCTATGTTTGGTTTTCAAGAGGCTCACCAAAAAAACCTTACAAAATAGTTTTCTCGAAACAGTTCAACCTGTTGAGGTTTTCACGAAAATACACAAAAACGTTTTAAAACACTTTTTCACTCTCCCAAAAATAAAGTAATGACACTAAGATGAAGTAGAAGCTTGATCTTCGAACAACACAGTGCTGGAGAGCTTTTTGATTGTTTGATTGCCTGTGAGATGAAGGAGTTTGTATATTGGAGAAGTTATTCTTCAAGAATGCTTGCTCTTGATTTAAATAGGGAGGAGAGGAGCCTTCAATGATTATTTTTGTTCTTCAAATCATGAGATGCGCATGAAACGCTTCAGAGAATCTGCTGAGGCCAACGTTCAAAAATCAAGAGAGATGGCAAAGAAGAGTTCTAAACAAATACAAACTCTTTTCTTGCTTATCTCAACTAAATACAAATCTAATTGGGCTAAACAACAAATGGGCCATCATTTCTGCAGCCGAACCTTACAACAAAATAATTACACATAAATGTAAAACTATTAAACAGTCACCAAGCTTTTCTAAACTTTACACAAAAGACCCAAAATTTTTGTAATCATCAAAATCCTTTTCTTGGAGAGGAATTAATCCAACAGCATTCTCCGAGTTCGCGATGTTGTTTTCCGGTGACGTCTGCAATCTGCTTCAGATATGTGCGATGAACCCGGAAAAACGATCCGTCTTGCTCTCCGGTGATCTCAGATCTGAACGAGTGACCTAATCTGGATGGAACAAGATGATCCAATGTAAGACTAGCAGCAACACTTTCAGACAGTTTCAAAATTCATGTAGACAATTTCAAATATATTATTTAGACATTATGACACTTTCTACTAGACACTATAGACTATTATCACATATTCTCATATTTTGTTAGCCAGACAATTTATAGTATTTATTTAGACATTATAACATTTTTCAGTAGACACTATAGACTGTTATGACATATTCCCAAATTTAGTTAACTAGACAGATTCCAATATTTATTCAGACACTATATCAGTTTTTAATAGACACTATAGAAATGTGTAAAATAACTAATTAAACAATATAATTTCTTGTAATATATACAATACTGCATATCAGTTTAGACATTATAACACTTTCTATTAGACACTTTCCAATAGACACTATTAAACAGTGCTACAATTAATTATTTTCCATAAATTGTAGCAGCGACGACAACAACAATGCTAGCGGCGTCTGAAGCGTTTCTGACGACAGTGACGGTGGTTCTGATGGTAGCGGTGGTGGTTCCGGCAATGGAGGCAGAGGTTTCAGCGGCAACGGCGAAGGTTCTAGCAGTGGCGGTTGTTCGGGCGGCGGTGGCGGCGGTTCGGGCAACAGTGGTGGTGGTTCGATGGTGGTTCCGGTGGTGGTGGTGGTAGTTCCGGTGATGGTGGTGGTGCCGACAGCCGCAGTGAAGGTGGTGGTGCGGTGGATAACATTTTTAGTTTATTTTTAGTTAGCAATTATGGTTAGCTAGTTAGAAAGTCTTTTTATTAGAAATGATATTTTGTCTTTTAATTTCTTAGGTTAGTTAGTCTAGTTAGTTGATTAGGAGTGTATTAAGTATGTGTTTTACCACATAAGTGGTAGATAAACGGATCATAATTGCTTGTAATTTTGATTCCCAAATACTTGGAGTAGCACATAAAGACAATTTTATTTTCAATATAAATAAGTGATAATAAGTAATATTATCCTTGCATTAAAGAAAGTCAAACACACACAAATTATTATTCAGCGATTTATTCAACCTTAAGTACTTTAGGATCATAAAGTTGTACATATTGGCTCCCAAACTTCCTTAGCAATCATTTTATGGCAAATCTCACAAGTCCAGGGATGTGAGTGTTAGGAACATAATCTTCCCATAAAATGTCATTGGGATCGAAGGTGAACATTCCAAAATCGTTGAACTTCTGCTCAGCTTCTGCTCTTAACTTCTGAAGATTTGCATCATCAAACCTACATATACATGCATGCTTGAATAAACAATATTATATTTCTAAATATATAAAGGAAATTCAAATAATCTCTTCTAATAATTAATTATGTACCTGTAAGTGGAATATGCAAATTGTTTGTACATTTTTGCCCATCGCCTTATGATTTTGATTCTGCGTTCGTATGCTTCAAGTTCACACTTTGTTTTGAATTGTTGACAACAAACAACATTGCCAACTTGCAATGCCTTGGGATAAAGAGGAAACACACCCAAAAAAAAAAAAGAAAAAAAAAAGCGATTACTGTAATATTGGTCAAAGACATACACTCCCTCCATACTATTCATCAATATTTAAGTTACAATTTTTTATCATTTACTACTTTTATTATTTATAAACTGAAAAATGATAAACATAACCTATATTTTAAAACATATGTAGATCCTAAATATGATCTTATGACAAATAGCATTTTTGTACTTAATAAGTTTTTATTTCAGTTTCTGCCCACTCTAAGAAAATTTTACTACTTAATCATATAAAGATTGATATGTTTGTTTTTCAACATTTAATCTGTAATTTTTCTTTTCAAATTTTTGTAATTTATATGCATATGTAATTCTTCTTTTTTCCTGAAATTCTTTATTATGGCGACTTTTTATTAAACCACATTTGAAGAAAGTGATGGATAAATAATTTATTCACTTTCGTATTTATAGCAATGATCCCCATTAAAATTTGTATGAAATTTGGATTTTGAGTCAAAATTTGACTTAAATTTAGTTAAATATGTTATTTAAAAAGCAATAAACATCAATTTGAAATATATATACAAACCTTAAATGGCAGGACACTTGTGATCCAAAAGTAGAGGATAAACCTATTCATGCTTTTGATCAATCTTATCTTGCGATGAACATGAATAGTTCTTCCATCTCTATCCTTCAAAGGGTTGTTTATGAAAAAACCAAACACCAAATCTTGAAGAGTTGCAATCTTCAGAGGATTTCTGAGTGAAGAGCCAACATGATAAATGATGTTGGAAGGATTAATCATGTCCATCATGTGAACAACCATGATCGTAATTATTGCATTTGTTACTATGTCTGCTGGTATCTGCAATGATTAAATTTTTTAATTAAACTACTTTTTAATTAGTCATAAGTATGAAGTTGGTATAATTAAGTTAATTACTCACTAGGTCCACCACTTGTTCCGGCTTGCCAATGAAGCATTGTATCTTGCCCTTGCCAACTGCACCAATCACACTGTCTATGCTTCTGCATAAAGATCAAATTGTCTAAATTAATTTACTAATATGTAAAAAATTTAAACCACAGTCATATTAGTTTTGGGCAGTATATATTATGATTAATACTCCATAACATCACTTGGATGCAAACAAAAGGTCTAATTAGTTTTGGGTAATACTAATTATAGTTGAGACCAAACTGATTCCAAAATTTTCTTTAACCATAACATTGTCAAGGAAATCTCACATGTTCCATCGAAAGGGTTAATCAATATGTTATAATATAATGAGGAAATCTCCTTTTATGATCAATGCGTGAAAAGCTAAAGTGATAGGGTTAAAAAAAACTAGTCGACACATGTAGGGCGACGGTGCATGACACCATACTGTTGGACCGAGGCATCCGACAGAATTGAGCTGGGCCCCGAACTTATTGAGGAGACCACAGCAAAGATCAAGATCATACAGGCGCGGATAAAAACCGCGAATGACCGCACCACCTCATATGTGAACAAACGTCGCAGGGATTTTGAGTTTGAGGTTGGTGACAGAGTTTGGCTGAAGGTAGCCCCTATTCGGGGAATGGTCAGATTTGGTAGACGGGGCAAGCTAGCCCAAGGTATATCGGTCTTTACGAGAATTTGGAACGAGTTAGCAGAGTAGCATACAGATTAGCTTTATCTCCAAATATATCTGCAGTGCACGATGTCTTTCAGGATGGCATGTTGAAGGTCTGTTAGGTAGAGATTCGGTATTGTCTGGGGTTGTCTGGTAGAAATACCGACAACTGACTCGGGGCGCAACAAGATACATCCGGAGGGTTGGGACGTCGCTGAGAGGCTCAGGTTGGTAGTATAAACTACCACTCCCGCCGCACCAGTAACGGTGGTCCGAGTATGCCAGGTGAAGAGAACATCTGTTCTGGTTCTTTTGGACATCTGTATGGTTCAGGTTACTCTTGGAGGACCAAGAGTTCTAAGGGGGAGAATGTTACAGTCACCCCGAGCGGGTGGTGACTTTGGTATTCCGGGGCTCCGTTTCAAGCATGCGGGTCATATCTTTGGTTGGTCAGACAGCTCCCGGACCTTCACTGGGTAATATTCTCGGGAATGCTTTCATATTTAAGGTCACACGGATCCCCCACACTTTTCCGCGGAAAATATTTTTTCGGGAGCGGGACATGTTTCCGGTCGATTAGTAAGCTCGGTAGAGTTATCAGGACCTCGCAAAAGTGAACTCTCAGTATATTTGGGGTCGTACGAGCATTCCACACCTTTCCGCGGAGTATATTTTTCGGGGTCGGGACGTTCGTTCCCGGGCGACGCCCAGGGCTTGGGATGAAAGTTTTGTGACAACATTGGTGTGAGGCGTGCTAGGGCTTGGGGCGAGTATTGTGGTGATAACCGAGCAAGCACACACGGCGGGATTATTGGCTCGGGCAAGCAAGCGTACACATCGGGAGTTACTCGGATGAAGTTGGCGCGGGATTACACCCCAACACTTAGCATTTTCGGATTTGGGCTTGGGTGGTTAGTCACCATGGTGACTAAGGTGCTTGAAGGACAAGTGTCCTAGTGAGTAGGCATGGCAACGGTTTGGTTAAAACCGTGAACCGTGGTTAACCAAACCGTAAATGACGGTTTAATCCGTGGATTATATCCGTGGTTTCGTGGTCACGGGGTCTGAGGAAAACCGTGAACCTAGCGGTTACGGTTATGGTTTAGGTCCATCCGCGACCGTGGATATCCATTACCTAAATTCCGCCAAACCCAAGCCCAAGCCCAAGCCTTCATACCCTAACCCAATATCTAATCTAACCATTCCTAATCCCAATCTCTACACCCAGCCCACCATTCCTAATCCCAATCTCTACACCCCAGCCCACCATTCCTAATCTCAATCTCTACACCCCAGCCCACCAAGCCCAACCCGTTTCTAATCTGAAACCCATCTTAATATTCATCCAAGGCATCAAATATCCATAGATATAACCACGGATGTGGTTAACCGCGGTTTCGCGGTTATGGGTGGTAACTGTCAACCGCTTGAAAAAAACCGTGTAACCGTGGATATCGAATAAACCGCGGTTGGCGGTTGTGGTTATGGTGCATCCGCGGTTAATCCGCTCCGTTGCCATGCCTACTAGTGAGTCATCATGTGGGAAGTATAAAATGTGAAATTTTGGAAGAAAAGGCCATTTTGTTCATTTTCTTCCTTCTCTCTAACCATCCGCCATCTTCTTCTTCCCTCTCTACCTCTCAAGTGTTCCTCTTGCAAGGGCTTAAGGAAGGTTGAATCTTGGTGTCAAGCTTGAGGTAAGCTTCTCCCCTTCATGATTTAGTAATTTTGGAGCATGATTTGTGGGTGAAATAGCATGTTGAATCCGATTTGAAGTTAAGCCCTAGCTATGTGATTTGTTCATCTTCTAGCTTCAGCCTTTAAGTATGTTGTTCTTGGCATGAAGTGGTGTAGGAATTGAGGTTTGGTTTTTGGAAGAACACCATGGTTTGGAAAACCCTAATTAGCCGAAATTCATGTTGAATTCTAAACATGTTGGTTTGTTGTCTTCTTGAATCATGCTTTGGATATGTTGTTCCTAGCATGATTATGAGTTGATATTAGGGTTCAATTTGAAGATGAACATGTTGGGTAAAAAGTACCCAATTTTCCGAAATGTTATTAAGGGTTTTGGTTTGATTTTGGGTGATTAGGGTGAAGTATGTTAGTAGGCATGCTTGAAATGGTTAATTGTTGAATTAAGTGTGTGAATGGAACCTTAATTGGTTTGAAATGAAGTTTGGTATAAAAAGGGAGGTTAGGGCTGAAATGTAAGGAAGGGTATGGTTAGGGTTGTGATTGTGTTTCGGTGATGTTTTGGTAGTGAAATGGTATCGAGAATGGAAGTAGATAACAAACGATGTTCGGAACGTCGTTTTCTGAAATTGTGGACAATATCGACCTACTTGCTTGTTTGGGTAAATATTGGGAAGTATGATGTGAATGTTTATTTGTGCTTATGTGAGTATAAGTAACGATGTTCTAGCTCGGTTTGAGAATTCGAGCTTTCTGTAGAATTTTGCGGGAATGTGCGGGATTAGTTTCCGGGGGTCTATATTGGTGATTTCTGACTTGTGTGTGGTTGTTCAGCTTGAATCAACAGTGGTGGAGTAGTGCGGGACTTCAGAAGTCACACTACCGCGTTTCGGGCCGGACGTCGGGATTTTCCCGGGATTTCGCTGCGGATCGGTTTTAGTAAGGTAAGGGTTCAACTTCTCTCGTTATACATTCTGGGAGGGATATCATGTATATCGGGGTTAGTTGAGGCGGGTTCCGGGTTGAGGACGGTGGTCCGGTGATCCCGGGACCAGTCACACGGTAAGGTACAGGCTTGCAATCTCAAGGCCTGGGATGGTCATGGAGACCTCGGGTTCCTTATCTGTACTGTATATCTGCACTGGGTGCTGATATTCTGTGTATACCTTGCGGTATATTCTGTTCTGCTTCAAGGCCCGGGATGGTCTTGGAGACCACGGGTTCTTCTCGGATTGTTGTATCTGCACTGGGTGCTAATATTCTGTGTGTACCTAATGGTATATTATGTGACCCTACGACAGTTATGGGGATCGCGACCCCGGCTGGTAACATGCCTAGCTTCGGCTTCTGACCTCTTGGAGAGGGCTGTCATTCTGTTGATTTTTATTTTAAGGTCCCTGGCGGTCTGCACCGCGTCCTTCGGGATTCTGGCTAACCCTGTCCTGCAGGACTCTGTTTATATATATATATATATATATATATATATATATATATATATATATATATATATATATATATATATATATATATATATATATATACTTGTGTTTTCTTGGTTTTGCAGGTACTGCGCACTTAGCACTTTATGCAAACTGTATCTTACCTCAGCCCTTACTGGGTCCTTCCGAGGACTCACCCTTTTGTTTACCACGTTTCAGGGTTACCTGACAAGCAGCCATTGGACTAGAGTTCCGTGGTGCTTTCTGTTTTAAGATCGGGTATCTGCGGTTCCGACACGGAACTTCTGTTAAGTTTATGGGGGTAGTCTCGGTAGAGGTTACAGTCTGTTTCCAGACTTCTGATTTTATGCTAAGTATAGCATATGGGTTTACAGTTAACTAACTTCTCTCTTCTGTTGGTGTGTTAGCAACAGCAGCGGTACTAGCGGGGATCTTCTGATCTCGGAGTTTCTTCTAGATCCCGCACGTAGGTATTCTGAGGTTTTCCTGGTCGGCTCTGTTGGTGTATATGCATGCATGTCATCTGTCTGATCATGCTATGTATCCTAGATACATTCTGTTTTTGTACATATATGTTTTGGATACTTGTAGGACCTGGGACTCGCCCATGACTGTGGGAGGCGGGACCCGGGGTATGATCATATTCTGATGTGTTAAGACACATTCTGTATCTGTATGATTCTATGAAGTTATGAATGATGTTATCCATGAACTGCATGTTTGGTGATGGTGGATTGCTCGCCTATTTCAGTGGGGCGGGGCTCGCCATGGATAGTTAAGGTTATACTGTATACTTGCCATGTATAAGATTTGCAGGTTGCGGGTCGGAAAATGACCGTAAGGTATAAGCGCATAGCTCTGTCCGCATACTCCGAGAGGAAAGCGTTCTCAGGCACCGGGCCTTCGAGAACGAGACTTTGCGGACCGGGTCATGGGACCACTACGCGTAGCGGGTCTCGGTTGGACCGACCGTTTCCGCTTCCGCCGTCGCGGGACGGCCCCGCCTCCACAACCGGGCGAGGGCGCTCGTGACAAGTGCTTGGGGTGACTGTAACACATGGTAACAATTGAAAAACTTCCTACCTAGCACCTCCATACCCGGAATCAACCAAATCAGATGAACCACCCCAAAAAACACACATAGACCAAACAACAACTCACCGAGGGAGCATCCGAACCCGCAGCCAATAGGGTCGGTGAAAACCAAACCAAACCCTGCTGCATACAAGCCACCGCTCTCTAGAGATCGAGCCAACGCCGTGACTCCAGTTCTGACCAAAGTGCGCTGCCTTGACAACACCGGTCACAAACCAACCGGAGGCAAGCGCTGCAACACGCCGAAAACTACAAACCCACACCTTACGACCCGGCCCTAAGCTTCCAAAACCAGTGGCACACCGTCACAAACCAATTTCAGCCGAGAGTCGTGCCGAAGGCTCGAATCGATCCCAATTGCAATCGAGAAACGTGGGTGGAGACCAGCAAGATATCCAAACCAGTCGATCAAAATTCCAAAACACCGAGGACAACGCCAGCGAGGGGTGACGTCGGAGGGTTCTGGAAAAACCCTAAGCCGCTCCATTATTACTACCATTTTTGCAAATTAGCTTTCTTTCTCCCCCTGCTACTTACTTGAATATATTATCATACTAGTAATTAAATACCTGAAACCCTCAATCCAGCCTGGGAATGGTTCTTTAGCGGTGCTTGTGACAATAGTTGGGCGTATGATTACAAGGGGTACGCGATCATCTTTCTTCTGCCACAAAACCATTTCCCCCATCGCCTTCGTAAATGCATATGTGTTTGGCCAACCAAATAATTTCGCCCTAAAAGATTAAAATTGTTGCAATAAAAAAACAAATTATTAGTCACAATATTATAATTTATCAATAAAAAACTCTGTATTGAGAAATCATGGTACTCATTTAGACATATTAGTTGCAAATATCCGACCACAAAAGTCAAACAATAATATTCCCTTCATCTCATTAAAATTAGGTACAGGATACGGTGCGCCCACGCTTATCGTGGGCCTCTGTGCACCACTTTCACGTTATTTACAAAATTGTCATTTTCATTCAAATTCGTCTAAGTACGTTCGCCAGTAATTATGATGCTCCTGCGTATTTTAAATAATGCGCATTCGTCTCCAAATGATGCTCTTACGTACCTTAATGGTATGTGAGCTGGAAATTGAGAGCATTAATCTTGTCATGAGAGCGAGTGCATCATATTTTGTAATGGAGAGCATCATAATGCAACAGGGAGTGCATCATAGTGTTTTACCGAATGCATCATTTTGAAAGGTTAATAAAAAGAGTGTAACATTTGTCATGAGAGCGAGTGCATCATATTTTGTAATGGAGAGCATTATAATGTATCGGGAATGCATCATAGTGTTTTACCGAATGCATCATTTTGAAAGGTTAATAAAAAGAGTGTAACATTTGTCATGAGAGCGAGTGCATCATATTTTGTAATGGAGAGCATTATAATGTATCGGGAATGCATCATAGTGTTTTACCGAATGCATCATTTTGGGAGGTTGAAGGAAGTGTGTGCTTCATTAAGTTATCAGAACTAGTGCATCATGTTTGTTACGGAAAAACATCATTATGCATCGCAAATGCATCATTGGGTAGAACAAAAAAGGATCACTGTGGGATTGTAGAACAAAAAGCATCATTAACTCGTCAAAGAGAGTGCATCATATTAATGTTATGAGAGTGCATCATAGTGTATCGGGAATGCATCATTCTTCTTCGTATACTTCTTCTCTTTAGGCGCTTAAGGTGCGCCTACAGGCGCACCGTATAGCTGCTCTTAAAATTATTATGTTTGATTTTGATTTTTCAAGTTGTTCGGTTCGACACAAAATTTACTTAGATAAATAATAAAAAAACATCAATTTATTTAAAGAAAATTAAGAAAACTTAGACTTGAACTTATGATGAAAATATGAATTATATAATTTTATATATATAAATATTCATAAAAATAACTTAAAACTTTCTGGAACAACAAAAATAAAAACATGAAACAACAAAACAAAAGTTACATTTTTTATGGAAAAGATGAATTACTTGTCTTCTTGGGAAAACGGAACTTATAATGGTTAGTTTATTGCATGTGGATAAAACTACTACTCTCTCATTGTCATAAAAGATGAAACTTAGACACGAAGATTAAGCACTGCAAAAGATTTGAAGTAATTAAAAGTAAAACTCTCATATATTCCCTTCATTCGTAAAAGATTGTCTCATTTATTTTGGCAGTTTTATAGTATTTTATCTATAATTTTTTTTATTAATTTTTAGACATTAAAAATTAAATAATTCATATGTGTATCATAATTTGAAATCTAAATTTCTTAAATATATTTTTTCTAAATTTTTTCACTATTTATCTTTTTCTAAATATAATTTTTCTAAACATTAAATTTTGAAACATCAAAATCAAATTGGACAACTTTTGGCGGACAGGGGGTATAATGACAAGAATAGAAAAGAAAACTTGAAGATAATAAGGTAATTAAAAGTCGTTTGTAAAAGGTTTCTTTAAAATTAAATGTGTGAACTTAGGTACAACGAAAAGCATACTCCATCCCAGAAAAAGGTAACTGATCCATTTGACTAGATATGAAAATTAAAGAATATTTTTAATTAGAGGGTAATAAGGTAAAGTAGAAATATAAGACAAAAATGATTTTTTAGGTAAAGTTTGTGTGGAAATGTTTATTTTTTTAGGAAACTTAACAATTTTGCTATGAATGATCCAAAAAGAAAAATGTATTAATATTTTTGCTAGGAGGGATGGAGTACCTTAATCTATCCTTTGTGGACAAAAGGAGTAGGAGTATTTTCTAAGTAACAAATTTGGTAAAGAATAAGGGTAGCTATACAGTGCGCATATGCGCACTGTATGCGCATAAGAGATAAATCAAATTACAGCTAGTGCCATTTCCATTTTCGAGGAAGCTCCCATCACCTCTGACAAGCTTCGTCGCTTTCCGACGACGCTTCCATAGCTTCCGACGACATTTTGTGTATTCTAGCGAAGCTTTCCATCGGAATCCATGACGTTTCCGTCACTTCCGACGACGTTTTCCATATTCAAACGTGATTTCAGATCTGCTTCTACCAACCAAACTAACACAACTCAGCAACACAACCACCACCAAAATTTGAGTGCAATGAACCTCCAAAATCACCAAACTTAGAGACGATGAAAAATTAAAAAAAATTCTGACTTAAAAAAATCTGGAGAAAACGATGATGATCAAAGTAGGTAGTCATGTTGATCTGATTTTTTATACTGATCAAACGTAAGGACATGTTGATCACTATGCAGATCAATGCTGATCAGATGTAAGGAGATTTTGATGATCACCATGCAGATTACATTTATTCAGATGATGTTGATCAAGACAAGTCATCAGGCCGATCAACATTTAATGTTGATTAAGCACGACAATGGTGCTGATCAGGTATAAGGATATGTTGATCACCATGCAGATCAATGTTGATCTGGTGTAAGGAGATGTTTATCACCATGCAGATCAACATTTATTTTGGTGAGGTTGATCAAGACAAGTAGCACGACAATGATGTTGATCAGGTGTAAGAAGATGTTGATCACAATGTAGATCAACGCTGATCACGTGTAAGGAGAAACTGATCATAATGCAGATCAACATTTATTTTGACGATGTTGATCAAGAAAAGTCATCATACTGATCATTAATTGATGTTGATCAAACACGATAACAATGCTGACCGAGTGAAGAGATGTTGATCGTCACACTGATCAACATTTATTCTAGAGATGTTGATCAAGATAAGCTATGATGCTGATCAATAATTAATGTTGATCAAACACGACAACATTGTTGATCGAAAAACCCGCGTGACAAATTTGTAAATAAGCGAAACGCTAATGCGCAGTGCACATTTTAATCCAAACCGAAGAATAATGTAATTATGATTTTACATCAGTGAAATTGGTATCCAAAAAATAGATAATGATCATCCGTTTCAACCCGTGTACAAAAACAAATTTAATTACATCATTTTTATTCGATTTCTAAACAAGAAAGAGATTATAGTAATTCAACACCGTAAATTAACCATAAAACCTATTAGTATTTTTGTAATACCATAGCTACAAAATTTAATTTTTTTTAGTTGGTAGTTGCATATAAGTAGAGTAGAGATGGAACTAAGTGATCGATATGATTAAATATTATCTAGTATTACAAATACTTTTTTATATTAAAATTGAGGAAACTATTGGTATATAAAGTGAAATTTTAAAATTTATATATTTCTTTTTCTAAGAAGCTTAAGAAATAAGAGAGAACAAACCCTTTCTCATCGTACCTTAACTCGTGATCGACCCTAGTGGTCGGGTTCGGCTTCAGCCGGATCCGACCAGCTTTCTTCTTTTAATTTTGATTTCTTTCTTTCTTTATATAGTTTGTTGAGGCGTTTTTCATCGGAGGAGGAACCGGTGTTGGCTGTGGAATTTTGACTCGTGGTTGGGAGGGATAGGGGGAGCAACAAACGAAGTAATGAAAGCAAGTCCAACCAGAGGCGGAGGAGTGAGGAGTTATGGATTCTGAGGTTTGGACTTTGGAGGCTAGGAGAGAAGCATGGGACGGTGGGGACACAGGGAGAGCAAAATCCATCTAAGTGCATACGAGGTGGGCAGGCTCTCGTGGAGTGGAGGCGTGGCAAGTATGAGGTTTTCCGTCAAGGCGTGGTGTGCACAAGGCAGTGGAGGGCCGAATTTCGGCCGGGTGTAAAGAGCTAGTGGTGGCCGGGAGCAGCGACGTTTCGGGCCGATCAGGTTTTCTTCTAGTCTCGTGCCCATTGTTAGCACTGTGGAGATCACAAGTGGGGCGGTTCCCAGTGTCGACGGTGGTTTCGGGTGCGGAGGATACGGTGGTTTGCGGCAATGGTGTGAAGTGATGCTCGCATGGCTATGGCGTCCGTCATTGTTGTAACTCGGGCCGGCGGTAAGGTTGGTGGTTCATGCGCAGGTGTTGGTCCGGCTATGGTGACTCTGGCCGGCAATGGTGTTCTCGGTTGCTAAAATGAGAATATTGGACTAGCAGGTGGTAGCTTATTGGAACTAGCAGGCGCAAATAGACTAGGGGAGAGCAGAAGAGCAGAAGCGTGCTTGACAATTCCAATGCATCTTGGGAATTTACAAGAGGGAGTTATGAACTTTAATGGGGAATTTGTACTGGCCCTAATTAAAAGAGGTTTTTACTCTTTTATGGGTTTTTGTCTTTTGTGGAGTTTATGCCCATTTTATTGGGTTAAGGTGTATTTTTATAATTTCTAATAAAATTCTATTATTGCTATTCAAAAAAATAAAGAAGCTTAAGAAATAAGAAAGAAAACATGTGCCCACATCCCAAAAATCTTAAGTTCACCACTGAGTAGAGTAGAGAGAAAAAACCTTGTCAATCCTAAATGCTGCATAGCAGATGTAACTTCCTCTTCCTTTTTGATTTTATTCAATGTTTGATGAGCAAGTTTCTTCTCCACGTCAATATTTAATTTATATCTTCCATTTCCAATTTCATTAATTTGAAATGGCCTCTCCAGTACTAGGCTCCCGTCTCCACCAGAAACATAGGCTGCAATTAAATTATATCGTATCTCATTATCTACCATTCACACAAAATATCGGGGAATGCTAGCAATTAGATGCATGAAAAAATTGAATTTTAAGAAAATAAAGATGCATGAAAAAAATTTACTATAAAAGTGCAAATAAATGTGAAGAACAATTTTTGCTAGCATTTCTTTATACTATAATTTGACCAACAACCCAAGTTTAAGACATGTAAAAGATTAGTGGATAATAAAATAAAAATAAATATATACCGCTAAAAAAATAGATTTAAAAGTAAAAAAAAGGGAAATAAATTGAAGTATTTAGATCAATTTGATGTGAGAAACGTATATGAATATGTAATTATTTGCAATTCTATGCTAAAATTTGGTAAATATACGTTTAAGTATAAGAAATTGACTCAATTCCAGATTGAATTGAGCTTATTTATTCACATAATAACACATTTGATTAAGTTGAAAAATCTATTGGGCAAATTAGTCTAATGGATTAAGCCGTTTATATGATTCAAATTTACAAGTCATTCTCCAATTCATGGTCTGTAAATATATACTCGCTAAGTGGAGAAGAAAATTGGAAGTGCGGGTGTGGTCTTTTTACCATTTCTTCAACAGTTATCCCAATATATTTAAATTTTAAATTTCTTTCAAACTTTCCTCTCATAAACATAACACAGAAAGACAAAGTATTCTTCCCAAAAAGAAAAAAGTGTTTTCTTGAAACACACCCGGTATATCGGTAAATCGATGTCGATTTCTTTTTTGGGACAACTCAGATAGGTAAATGTTTGTATTTTATTAATATATGATGAGAGTATATTAATTAATGAAATTGATAAAAGTATTTTGTTTAGAGAGAGAGAGAACCTGTCGACACATGGAGAAACAGTTTTATTTGGGCACATCTTCTTGCGAAATTATAAGCTTGAAGAGCTCCAAATATGTTGGTGCTCAAAGCAATATCATATCTACATGTAGTAAAGAGGACAAAAAAAAAGGTAAGTACTATAAAAATTTCATATTTTTTTATGAGTAACATTTTCTATAAGGAAAACAAAAACAAAAACATTTTCTATAAGTTATTACTAAGAACCTTTCAGTGAAATTAGTTGTGGCTGCAAAGTTCACAACGACCTGTACTTGTTTCCACAATTCCTCCATCAAGTTTGAGTCCTCATTAATTCCCAAGTCATCCTCCGAAATATCACCCGGAATCAGTTCCACCCTTGACTTTATAAATGAGTCAAACTTCGTCCCCTCCCTTTCTCGAAGTACCCTAAATAATTCCTTGTTCATTATCTACATATCAACCATGCTCAACATTAATTCCACCAAAGATCAATACATACTCGTATATGTGTGTGTATATATGCACTTTTTTCTATATATCAATAAAAAAGTGTCCAAATTCATAGAAACTTTGACAAAAAAAAAGTGTACATAATCTAACTCATAATTTAACCTAATTTCAAAACAAAATAACATGAGATTGTAATCAACTCCGACCTTTCTCTTAATCTAATTAGCATAAACCTAGACAGACTAAATAAATTTAGAAACTCGCAAAAACCGAAATTACAGTCTGTTTGGTTAAACCATTTCACCCACTTTCATCAACTTTTTCCAAGTTTGTATCAAATCACCATTTTTTCCTCTCATATATATATATATTCTGTTAAAATTAAAAAATTCCACAATTACTTAAATTGCTGTCGGCGAACAAACCCTAAATATATGTATCATCCCGGCTAATATATGGATCTTTCCTTGAACTTGAATTTTATCTAACATAAACTCGATCCAATCATTCAACTAAAGAAATGATTTTGGCACATAGATTAAGGAAAGTGTAGAATTTATGATCTTTAACATATATATCATTACCCCATAAAGAGCTAGCGAAACCAAAAGCTACACACTCAAAAATGGATAACATAATAAAGTTAAAAAGTAAAAATTACTATAAGTAGAAATGTTTCAATTATTAAGAAACAACAAGAAAAGTGCTTCAATATAAAAAAAAAAGACAGAGGAAAGGAGTAGTAGTTCTTGAAAACGGTTTTGGCATAATTAGATGTGTAACAAGAATGTAAATTGTTACCTCAACAGTAAATTAAAAACAAAAATTACAAAAACCAAAATTTAAGAAGATCCACCATTAACATAAAGCTGATATCTTTTACCTCATTTTCAAACCGGTTCAGGGCAAGTTCAGTATTCCTGGCTCTGAGAAGAAGATATATCTTCCCTACTTTCGGTTGGATCCTCAATATCTTTTCAATAAAAACTATACATGCATAAACATAATTAGCAGAAAATTCTCTCCGTCTTGAAAGTGTAATTGTCACTTTTCATTCATAAATTACATAAAAAATAAAACAATACAATTAGAACAGAGGTAGCACTAGAAATATTACAGAATCAACTACTCAAACAAATGGCTCGTGTTGTGGTTAGAGCTGAAAACCTACAAGCAAATCATTGGTTATATATATACCATTGGTTTTAGTTATGTTGGTTATGATATCGAAAAAGGTTAAGACTATCGGATCATATTAATATACCAACGTTCAAAAAAACTAGAGGTAGATTAATTTTATAAAATTTTCCAAATTTTTGATTTCAAATATATATATATATATATATATATATATATATATATATATATATATATATATTTGAGTATATAACTTGTTTTAAGGGACATAAAATCTTATTCTCTAAATTTTGAAAAACTCATATGTTAAAATAAAGAACCATGTTTTTTGACCTCATAATGCTTGAGTTTTGTTTTTTAAGTTTCCACTCTTGGAACAAGTTATAGATTCAAACATTTATAAATAAAAAAATTAAATAGAAAATTTTCTAAAACTAAACAACTAGGGCATAATTAGTCGTATAGGCATGCACACCTTTAGCTAAAAATCCAGTTGCTCCGAGCACGAGGATTGTTCTTCCTTGAAGAATTTGAGCAATACTACCCCAGTGCTCCATATTTTTATGACCAAATTAATGAAGTTGTGTAGAGATGTAAATTGCTATGAGCATTGGTTTTCATTTATAGGCCAAATTAGGGTCTATTACTTTAACTTAAATAAGTATCTCAAGTTTCAGCACGTTTCAAGCACCATTTACATGTTTTTAAGGTAAACATAAAACTCCTTTCTCAAAAAAGGTAAATATAAAACTTTCTTCTCCTCCCACTCAGAATGGCTACTGGACATATATCTCCATAGGAACGCCTTGTAGTACTGTACAAGTAAGTAGCGAGATTGTAATAAACAAGAAATGAGGTAGAATTACACAAAATACAAAGATTCTGTAGTAATCTGGCCAAAATGAACAAACAAAAGTTGGAGACTATAATGATGTGAACCCACCAAAGCTTATGGACAACTTGTGGGACCTAAGTGTTAAAATAAAAGAAGTTGAAGGAAAAATATGGAAAAATGTCAACCCCAAGAAGCAAGCCTAAAGGAATGGTCCAAATCTTCGTCATCATCATGTGGGCTCAAGAAGAACAAAGCACACTTGGAGGACTCAAATGACAAAATGAAAGAAGTTGGAGGATAAATGACAATTTCACAAATTACACCTTTCATCTCCAAAGGTAATTACAAGCATCAATTGGTCACATAAATAGGGAAACTAATGCATGAAATAAATTGGATAATTGGTATCAGAACCATCTTCTTGTTCTAGAGCAACCATTTTTGAAGATAAAGAGTTTTTGTGTTCTTGATGGAAAATGATTTCCCCATCTTCAAATCTTTTTCATTAACCATCTAACTTACATTATTGAAATTTACATTCCGCTCACCTAACTTCTCCTTTATGCTATTTACATTTCCCCACCTAACTTCTACTTTATGCAATCTACATTTCTGCACCTAACTTTTACTTTCTCGCAATTTAGATAATTGCAATTTATTTTTTTTGCAATCCCCTTCCTTATCCCATGCTCTTCAATTATTATAATTCTGTTATTTGTCATATTACTTGTCCATCTAACCAATTTTAATATTTGTTACCTCAATCTCTTATTGTGTCTAACCTTCCTTTTTTTGACATTTTCTATTACTGCACCTTGTGTAAAATAAAATTTAAAAAAAATTTAAAAAAAAGAAAGAAAAAAAAGAAGTTGAAAAGTTTGGAGAAGAAGAAGAAGAAGAAGCAATTGGTGCAAATTTTTACAAAATGAAGGTTTGGCGAAACACGAAAAAGGCAAGAGTTCAAGGATTTCTTGAAAACTCCTCGCATTTTGAAAAGATTTCCAAAAGACCATCAACTTTTCACAAATTGCATAAAGCTCCTTCATTAATTTCTCCAAAACCCTTGCAAAAAGTAACCAAAATCTTTTCCTAAAAGGTTTTAAGTACTTTTTGTATTTGGTTCTCTTGATCCAAAACTTTCGTTTATAAACTAATAGCAAAAAAATTGTTTGATGACTTGGAGGGACGTTTTTGGTGAGTTTAGGTGTAAACACTTGTTATAAATTATAATGCAGGAACCTACTTCCTAAATGCACGAGTCAAAAAATACATGGAAAACATGCAAGAAATGTTGAAGCTTCTTACCAACCGAGTAACCACCATTGAAGATATTTTCATCCATGGAAAAAGAGCAGAAAAAGGTAAATCTAGTGAGGGTGAAGGTTCCAATCATATCTCAATTCCATCCCATCAAGAAAGAGAAAATGAAAAAAGTACCGAGGCTCGAACCCGCGCAACTAGTGTTCATACTCTTCAAGAAGATGATGAGTACTTTGATAACCGAATCAAACGGATATCATTAGAAGAGCAATGAGCGCTCAACAATCTGAAAATCAAAATTCCTCCTTTCCACAGCATAAGTGACCCTGAAGAGTACTTTGACTGGTTAAACAAAGTCTAAATGGTTTTTAATATTTATGATTATCCTAACAACTTGAAAGTGAAGGTGGTTGTAAATTTTGTCGCTATGCTCTCACTTGGTGGAATCAACTTGGGCAAAAGAACCGCTAGCCACAACATTAGGATGTTCTAAAATATTTGATGAAAACTCATTTTGTGCCACCATATTATGAAAGGAAGTGCTACCAACAAATCAAACAATTGGTACAAGGTAACAAGTCAGTGGAAGATTATCATAAAGAGTTGGAAGCTGGTCTCATGAAAGCCCAAGTCAATGACAGCGATGTAAAATGGCCAAATTCCTATATAGCCTCAAACTGGAGATTGCGAAATCACTGGAATTATGTGAGTATCAAGGTTATTGTCTGTTGACACCCAATTTTGGTCAGGGTAGTAGAGTAAATAGTAATTCATAATTGTGATTTTCGGTATTTTCATTTCACGTGATTTCTGTCATTATTTCATGTAATTTTTATCACTTGTGTATTTTACGTGATTTATTGTCAATTTCATTATTTTACATGTGTTTTTGTCATTTTCGTTATTTTCATTATTTTAGGTGCTTTTGTTGATCTCGTTATTTTGTTTTTATTTCGTGCACGTTTGTTAATTTCGTTATTTTATAAATTTTTGTCAGTATTTCATGCGCATTTTGTCCTTTTTATTTCAGATCTATCTGTAATTTTTAATGTTTAAAATAATGTACTACTAATAATAATAGTTAAAAAGGAAAAAAGGAAGGAAAGAAAGAAAAAGAGGGGGAGTAGGTCTTGGAAAATTGCAGCATGCTTGAGGCGCTGTTGGAGGCTCCCCAGCTTTTGTCTTGCTGCAGCCATGAACTGTCAAGATTTGTTGGTGAAGAGTCTCCTTTCACCATTGAACTGATACAGATGTAATTAGGAATCCTTGAATTGTAACCGAATTCCTATCAACTCGCGTCCAATTATAGACCCAAACAAACGAATTAAGAACCAAACGATAGAAATGTAGCTAAATCAGAGTGATCCACAATGAATCCGCACCTAGAGGCACCCCATCGTACCTGAAAGTAACGGTAATTGAGGTGATAAGTGTTAGGATTAAATTTTAGGTTGTTTGATTTGTTTTAGATAAGTTGCTTGAGCAACAAGTTAGTTAGTTCACGCTTAGCACTTAGCAGTAGGAGTTTGTTTTCTATTTAAACTCTCAGTAGTTAGCTTTTGTTATTTCATTCAATTTAGGACTCTTATCTCTAAGTGTACTATAAAAGGCATGCATCAATGAATTGATTGAGTTGAGCGGCTCATACTTGGTTGTTAAGTTAACCCTAAACCTAACACTTGGTATCAGAGCCAAACTCAAAAGAGAATGTCGGGTGAGGGAACCAATTTTGTTCAACTGGCAATTCCAAAGTTTGAGGGAGATTATGAGTATTGGAGTATGCTCATGGAAAATCTGTTGAGATCGAAAGAATTTTGGAATGTGGTGAATGATGGTGTGAAAGAACCAGAAAGAGGAGTGCAGATGAATGATGCACAGAGAAAGGCGCATGAAGAACTCAAGTTGAAGGATCTCAAAGCAAAAAACTATCTGTTCCAAGCTATTGACAAGAACATACTCAAAACGATTGCACAAAAATCAACAGCCAAGCAGCTTTGGGACTCCATGAAGGCAAAATTTCAAGGTAATGAAAGAGTGAAAAGAGCACAATTGAATATTCTAAAACGAGAATTTGAGGTTTTAGAGATGAAAGTTGGAGAAACCGTGACTGAGTATATAGGAAGGGTTATGGTTGTGGCAAATAACATGAGAGGCTTAGGGAAAAATGTGTCAGACATGAAGGTGGTTGAAAAGATTCTAAGAACACTCAATGAAAAATTCAATTACATTGTGTGTTCTATAGAAGAGTCAAAAGACACAAAGACCCTAACAATTGATGAGCTTCAAAGCTCATTACTGCTTCATGAACAGAAGTTCAAATCAAAAGATAATGAAGAGCATCTGCTAAAGACAGGAGAAGAAAGGTTTCAGTATGGTGGAAGAGGTTTCTTTAGAGGAAGGGGAGGCTTTAGAGGAAGAGGAAGCTTTAGGGGTAGAGGCCAGGGAAGAGGTTTCTACTCCAGGGCAAACATTGAATGCTTCAGATGTCATGGTTTTGGACATTATCAAACAGAATGTCCAGAACAATACAAAGAAGCTCATCATACAGAATATGAAGAAGGGAATGAGGAAGAAATGCTGTTGATGGCTGGTGGGGATAATAAGAAGATGCTCAGTGAGTGGTTCTTGGACTCTGGATGCTCAAACCACATGTGTGGTTCTGAAGAAATGTTCTGTGAACTAAATAAAGGATTTGCACATTCTGTAAGACTTGGGAATGATAGCAAACTACAAGTAGCAGGAAAAGGCACAATTAAAGTGTTCTTTGATGGAATATACTTCACATTCACAGAAGTATATTATATTCCAGAACTGAAGAGTAATCTTTTAAGCCTTGGTCAACTACAAGAAAAAGGCTTAAAGATTGTGATCAATGATGGAGCTTGCAGGGTGTTTCACAAAGGAAGAGGATTAGTAATGAGATCAACCATGAAGGGAAATAGACTGTTTCTCTTACATGGAGAAGTTGTGAAGAAAAGGAGTCCTACACAAGAAGAATGTTTGAAAACAGCAGGATTGGATCTCCTTCATCTGTGGCACAGAAGGTATGGCCATCTGAATTACAATGCTCTTGAAACATTGCAACGAGAAGGAATGGTTAATGGACTGCCTGTATTGACTGGTGCAAGCAAACCATGTACTGAATGTATGAGAGGAAAACAGCATAGGAATCCAATTCCAAAGGTGAGCAGTTGGAGAGCAACACAAAAGCTGGAATTGATTCACTCTGACTTATGTGGGCCTATTTCACCACAAACAAATGGAGGAAAAAGGTATATACTATGCTTTATAGATGATTTTAGTAGAAAAGCTTGGAATTATCTGTTAACCGAGAAGTCAGAAGCCTTTCATTTTTTCAAGAAATTCAAAGCCTCTGTAGAAAAAGAATCTGGATCATCTATCAAGTGTTTAAGAACTGATAGGGGTGGTGAGTTCAACTCAGAGAATTTCAACAACTTTTGTGAACAAGAGGGAATAAAGAGGCAGCTAACAGCAGCTTACACACCACAACACAATGGTGTGGCTGAGAGAAAGAATAGAACAGTTCTTAACATGGTGAGAACTATTCTTGTAGATAAAAGTCTACCAAAAATGCTTTGGGGTGAGGCTGTGCAGTGGGCCTTTTATGTCCTAAACAGAAGTCCAACTGCAGCTGTGAAGAATAAAACACCACAAGAGTTGTGGTCTGGACAAAAGCCATCAGTTAGCCATTTTCGAATTTTTGGATGCATTGCTCATACACATGTGCCTGATGTAAGAAGAATAAAGTTAGATGACAAGAGCTCCATGTGCATTCTGTTAGGAGTTAGTGAGGAATCAAAGGCTTATCGGTTATATGATCCAGTTAAAGGGAAGGTTGTAATCAGTAGAGATTGTGTGTTTGAAGAAGAAGAAAGATGGAGTTGGAACAGAAAGTATGAAGATCAAATTAAAGAAGAATTAGATTGGGGAGAAGAAAATGAAGAAACAGAAGTGGAAGAGCAGGAAGTTTGTGAGGCTCCAGTTGTTAATCCAATTGAAAATGAAGAACCTGGAAACAGTGAAGTTAGAAAAGGAAATAGACAGAGAAAAGCACCTAGTTGGATGAAAGACTACACACCAGATGGCACCATGCATGATGATGATGAAGCTCACATTACAGTAAATGATATGGTCTTCATTGCACTTACTGGAGATCCTACCACTTTTGATGAAGCTGTAAAGAAGCCAGAGTGGAAAGAAGCAATGGACAAGGAAATAGAATCAATAGAAAAGAACAAGACTTGGAGTTTGTGTTCTCTTCCACATAATGCAAAGGTGATTGGAGTAAAGTGGGTCTTTAGAACAAAATACAATGAGCAAGGAGAGGTAGAGAAGTTTAAGGCCAGACTTGTAGCAAAGGGGTATGCTCAACAATATGGAATTGATTACTCTGAAGTTTTTGCTCCAGTAGCTAGGTTGGATACAATAAGGTTAATTCTGGCCTTAGCAGCTAAAAGAGGATGGACAGTTCACCAATTAGACGTAAAGTCTGCCTTTTTGCAAGGGGAAATTAGTGAAGATGTCTATGTGCAACAACCAGTGGGGTATGAGGTGCAAGGGAAGGAACATCAGGTGTACAAATTGCACAAAGCTTTGTATGGATTAAAGCAGGCTCCAAGAGCTTGGTTTAGCAAAATTGAAGGGTATTTTTTGAAGGAAGGTTTTGAAAGAAGTCAGACTGAACAAACATTGTTTATAAAGAAGGCCAGTGGAGGAAACTTCATACTTGTAAGTATATACGTTGATGATCTGATCTATACAGGAAACAACATGTCATTAATGACAGATTTCAAACAATCAATGGCAAGGGAGTTTGACATGTCGGATTTGGGAAGGATGAAATTCTTCCTTGGCATTGAGGTTGTGCAGAATTCCAGCGGTATATCCATCTGTCAAAAACGTTATCTGCTGCAAGTTTTAAAGAGGTTCAACATGACAGATAGTAAACCTGTTCAAACCCCAATAGTGCCTGGAACATATGTTCACAGAGATGAGGAGGGAGAAATGGTAGATGACACTCAGTTCAAACAGCTAGTTGGATCTCTCATGTACCTTACAGCAACTAGACCTGACATCATGTTTGCTGTATGTCTACTGAGCAGATACATGTCGAGGCCAACACAAATGCATTTTCAGATTGGGAAGAGAGTCTTGAGATATTTAAGAGGTACTGCTGACTTGGGAATACAATACAGAAGAGATGGAATTGAAGAACTTCAAGCCTATTCAGATAGTGACTATGCTGGTGACCTAAACGACAGAAAAAGCACAAGTGGATATCTCTTCATGTTGAGCTCAGGAGCAGTGGCTTGGAGCTCCAAGAAGCAACCTATAGTCACACTTTCTACTACTGAAGCAGAGTTTATAGCTGCTGCCATGAGTGCTTGCCAAGCTATTTGGATAAAGAGGGTGCTAGAAGAAGTAACTCAGAAAGAAGTTAGTTGTGTTTTCATCAAAGTTGATAACAGTTCTGCTTTAAAGCTATCCAAGAATCCTGTGCTTCATGGACGAAGCAAACACATTGACATTCGTTTTCACTTCTTGAGGAATCTGACTAAAGAAGGTGTGATTGAGTTGGAGTATTGCAGGAGTGAGGACCAAGTTGCAGACCTGCTGACAAAGCCTTTGAAGGTTGAAGCTTTTCTGAAATTAAGGCACCTAATGGGCATGAAGCAGATTGAAGAGTAAACCAACTGTCAACACAGTTTGGTTTAAGGGAAGGAATGTTAGGATTAAATTTTAGGTTGTTTGATTTGTTTTAGATAAGTTGCTTGAGCAACAAGTTAGTTAGTTCACGCTTAGCACTTAGCAGTAGGAGTTTGTTTTCTATTTAAACTCTCAGTAGTTAGCTTTTGTTATTTCATTCAATTTAGGACTCTTATCTCTAAGTGTACTATAAAAGGCATGCATCAATGAATTGATTGAGTTGAGCGGCTCATACTTGGTTGTTAAGTTAACCCTAAACCTAACAATAAGAACCAGATAGATCCCAGATCTAAGTGGGAAAGAGGAATGGAGAGGAAATTGAGAGAAGAACTCACTTGACAAATTTCAGTTGTATTCCCGTTGGAAGGAGATGACCGTTTAAGACTATCGGGTCCTGCTTCCAAACGACGTCGCTCCCCGCCTTACTAAAATGATGCGTTGTGAAGTCACCAGCCACCTGACAGTCACGAGCCTTATTAACGAACTAAACAGCTTACCCCCTCCAAACCTTCAGCTGCAACCACCACGCTCATCTTGTTGGTGAAGAGTCTCCTTTCACCATTGAATAAAGCTTCTAATCCTTGGGCAAAACTCTCCAATATGACTATAAATTGAGACTTCAACAAACCATCATCAACAAGAAGCGGGAAGCAAAAATATTCAGCATACCAAGGAAGAAAGAGCTTCACGTTTTTGGTGACCGGAGACGTAAATCCACCACCCATGCCTTCGATTCCTTCATCTCGCCGCCACTACTTCATACCGCCGGAACCGCAGCACCACCAGCAACACGCCGGCGCCCCTATATTCGTCAGAATTCTCTGGAAAACAGGAGTGACAGCCGCGACCCGCCGGCCTCCTTCTTCATCCCTCTGATTTACAGCCTTTCACCACTACCATCCACCACCATTAGCTCCGCCACGTTGAGACAAGGCAAACCCAACTTCTCAAATCGCCGGAGGTGCCTAAACTGATGAGGAATCGTCAAAAAACCATTTCCGACTCGCACCACGTTTTCTCCTCAACCGAAGCTCGGTCCCCAACAAAATCACCACCATCACGTTCGTCTCCATCTGCCGATCCGATCCGCTTCAGATTCACCGTCAAATTGCAGTCTCCGCCGGCCGCCGTCGCGTCCACCGTTGGCAACCAGTCGCGTCGGAGAAGAAAGAAGCTGCTTGGTTTTAACGTTTTTTTGGTAAAACTCCTTTTTCCTTGTTTTACTTAGGCCATCAAGTTCCTATAAGTTTTAGTTCAACCCTCCAACAAGTTCAAAGCTTAACATTTTGGGCACTATACCTAAACTTTTGTGTTTTAGTTAATATTTTTGTTATTATGTCAAACTAAATTGTTTTAATTTTACTTTCAAGATATTTTAACTTTTATCATCGATGTAAATTACTAAGTACTTTCTTTTATTTTTTTAGTGTTGTTATTTATCTTTTTCTTTATATTTTACTATCATTAGATATTCTTTAAAAAAAATCAAGCAAATTTATAAAAACATCCGTGGTCCAATTTTGGGCGTTAGGAAATTTCTAATTTGCTCGCGTAACAGACAAACGAATCTAGTTTTCTCGTAGACCATTTTCAGGTTTCCAATCAACCTAGGTAAAAAAATTGGTGGTGACTTCTGTAAAACCCACTTCGCTACATTGCCACATTCCTTCAAGTATGATGCGTGCAGCTTGCATGTGTTAGGATCTTTGAAAGGTCGGTTTTGGTTTCGGCGGGGTCAGTCTCTCTGGCTGGTAACATCAGTTGAATGTGACTCAAAACAAAGTTGAGGACTGAAATAATAAATTTCAAGAATTTAGGACTAGAGTTCAAATTCTGAAGAGTCCTGCTGCTGCTAAATAGTTCAGTTTATTTTTTATTTAGTCGAATTTGATTGTTCCAATCTGTTAGAATTGTTAGCTACTTTTTTGCTTATATCCGTTGTAACTCCAGCTATAAGTAGCTACTTAATTCATTCAATAAATCATCAATTCTCATCATCTTCTAGCCTACAAGTCTTCTTGTTATGTACTTACCTTAACATTGTGGTATCAGAGCCTGGTCATTAACTAGACTAAGAGAAGATCAATGGCTAGTAACAGTTCAGCAGTGAATGTTTATTGGAGTATCAAGATGAGAACTCTAATCCAGTTCCAGGATTTATGGTAACTAATCGAGCATGGAGTTCCACAAGAAGAAGCAAGCAGAGAAGAGAGCTTTATCTTTCCCAGGATAGCTGCAGCTACCTCAGCCAAACAAGCATGGGACATATTGAAACTTGAGTACAAAGGTTCAGCCAAGGTAATATCTGTTAAATTTCTTATCTGCAAGAACAAACTTTGAGACATTATTGGGAATACGGGCACACCACTCTTTCGCCACTTCCATAGTTATCGCCGGTGGCGATGAGCTCACCTAGGACGACGTCGTCTTGGCTAATTACGATGACTCCCAGGGAAACAGCCGCCATTGTTCATATGTGTTGGGATCTTGACGGCTTTGCCGGAGAGGAGTTCTGATCTAGAGATGAATTTTGGAACTTGTATTAAGAAGACACCGGATCTGGAGAATGGGAGGAGGTTCGAATTTTCTTCCACTGTCATCGCTGATTCTCACCATCGCCGTCAGCCATCCTAGCCCCGCCGTGTCGACCGTCGTCCACCAACCACCGCGACCTCCCCCCAAATTCCTCGTAGCAGCAACACCTCCCCTGATTTTGAACCCTTTTTCGTGAAACAAACTAAGCCCACAAAGTCTTTTCCTTCTCTCCCACACGAACCAGAGCACACACGCACATTTCAAGTCTAGTTTCTCCCCTAATTCATCTGATTTGTTTATGCTTGTGTACTCTATGACAAGCCGATTTTTATGGTTTTCCTAAGGAATTTTTATGGTTTGGTTGCTTCAAATCAACAAAGTGGTTGATGTTATGAGTGGGCGTTGTTGCAATTTGTGTACTAGTTTTGTGTGTTGGCTCCGATTGTGGCCGGTGGGGTTTCGGTGAGGTTAAGAAGTTGAAGGTTGGGGTAGGAGATGGCGGTGATGACAACATGTTCAAACCAATTAGCCACATCAGCAATCCAAGTCAACAAAAAGAAAGCCCCGTAAGCATCATTTATGTCCACCGTGGAAAATATAACGGCCGATGGTAAACGGGTCTCGAAACATAAACGTTAGTGGCATACATGGACCCATTTTTTTTTTATAGGGGGAGGGAGGTACCAGTGTAGCACCTCCCAAGCATCACCAGACTGCGAGCATCTAACTTAAATTCTAACCTAGGCTTGGTTCGCTAACAGATGAAATACAACGGGGAAAAGAACCAAGAAGAAAAACCCCGAGGTCCTAGAAAAAAAGAAAAAACTCGCAGTGGTAAAAAACTCGCAGTGGCATACATGGAGCCATTTTTAAAATAATTATAAAAAGGGTCTTTTTGCCAAACGTTGATGACAAAAACAGACCTTTTCCCACAATATCGTGGTTCAATCCCGCTTGTTACTGCTGGGACTTTCTTCCACCAAGATGTTTTGCGTCGTGCTTTTCTCCATGAGTCATTGTACTATCACTTTATCTAATTAGGGGTTTGATTTTTTAAGTAAACTAATCAGTTTTTCACCCCATTTTATTCACTGGTGAATTAGTCAATTTTTCACCTAAACTAATATGGGGCTTCAAACTTCATTTTGTGGATGTGAGAATGATGAGTGATTCACTTCCAAAATTCATTGTGATTTTGGAAGTTTTTCACTCCTCCAAAAATCATTTGAGGTGTGAAAATCAGTTTTTCACCTTGAAAAAATGGAATTCAACATTTAATCTATGATTTTTGTTCTTCGATATTTTAACAACTAAAGATTAATAATTTATATGCAAATAATAAATGAACATCTAGTTTCTAAATATTGTTATTGTCACCTCACGAGAATTCACGGTGATTCTTCAATTTCTCATCTACCCTCCTAAATTTGAAACCCTCTATATATATTTTTTCACCTCACGAGAATCCACGGTGAATTCTTCAATTTCTCACCTCATGAAAATCCTTCCCCCTCCTAAGTTTGAAACCCAATTAGGACCTAAGGTGAATTTAGGAGAAGTGAATTAGTGTAAATCACGATGAATTATGAGAAGTGAGTCAGTTTTCCACCCAAGGCTCATGGTTTATTTCTTGCATGTGCTCTTTTTTTTTCCTTTCATGAGTGGATACGTGGATTAGATGATTTCTTTTTTTAAGAGTGTTTGAGTTTGTAATTCATCACTCACTCCTATCATTTTTCACGATGTTTTCAAACATGCATCTCAATTATCGCAAGTGAATTAAAAAACTAAATCACTTGTGAATTTCACACAAATCAGGTGAATTACATTCTACTCGTTTTTTAAGTTTGAAACCCCTATTGATACTACATGAACTTTCTTCCTCAAAGAAAAATTAAAGAAAAAATTGTGAGTAAGGGTTCAGCTATAGTGGAAGCATTTTATTTTTGAGCTGCTAGTGGAAACATGTATATTTACGTCCCTCAGTCACGGTGAACCAGGGTATAATTAGCAATTAGAAAATATTATAATAAACACAGAAAAAGAAACTCATGAAATAGTTGAAGTGACGTAGTCAAATGTTTCAAATAGATATAAAGAATTGAGTTTAGGTTTTTCTCATTTACATATGTATAATAACGAATTTTTTAAACTGAAATAAATGGAAAAAAAACAATAAAAATCATATTAAACCCTTAACACTTATATTAAATCCGATTTACATATGTATAATAACGAATTTGCTTGATATACTAAGAGGTTTATAGGTAGGTCATTCATTGGAGAACGTGTTGTATAAGACCTGGAATGTGGATGTTCATCATGTAATTTTCAGAATCAATGCACTTTGGATCAAATGGGAACTTGCTTGAATCTTTTAGTTTTTGTTGTGCTTCCTCCTCCAACTTTTCTAGGTTAGCATCATCAAATCTGCATACTCACCACAAAATTTATATGAGATATTTTCAAATATTATTTTCATTCATGAAAACTGAAATACTTCCCTCCACTTTTCCACTCATGATATATCACATAATTTCAAATTTTACATTCAAACCTAGGTGGTAATAAAGTAATATGGGTATATTCAAACCTACATTCAAATCTTTTTGCTGATGAAGAAAAATTGATGATAACAAGGCAAATTTCATTTCCTCAAAAGAAAAATTTAAGTTTTCTAGGGCATATAGTAAGATATCAATATCATTTATGGGGAAAATGCATTTTAATTTAGAAGCGTATATAAAATTTTAGTTTTTGTTGTGCTTCCTGAGATATTTTCAAATTTTATTTTCATTCATGAAAACTGAAATACTTCCCTCCACTTTTCCACTCATGATATATCACATAATTTCAAATTTACATTCAAACCTAGGTGGTAATAAAGTAATATAGGTATATTCAAACCTACATTCAAATCTTTTTGCTGATGAAGAAAAATTGATGATAACAAGGCAAATTTCATTTCCTCAAAAGAAAAATTTAAGTTTTCTAGGGCATATAGTAAGATATCAATATCATTTATGGGGAAAATGCATTTTAATTTAGAAGCGTATATAAAATTATAGTAAAATACTTACATGCCCTTGAAGAAGACATATGGTTCATAGAGCTTGGCCAATCGCATCACCAAGTTGATTCTTCGATCAAGTGATTTATATAGCTTGTCGTAGTGCCGGCAAGAAATCAAGTTCACTACTTGTAAACCCTAAATTATTTTATTTAATTAGAAAAAAAAAATACTCCATTACCTAATTATAAATCACTCACCATTGACAGCAATATTTTTTTTTCCAAAAAACAATAACAACTTTATTACCTTTAATGGCAGATAGTATCTAATTCCCATGTAAAGAAGAAACTTGTTCATGGTGTTCAACACAGTTCCTTTGACTACTTTGATTGCTTCTCCTTTCTTGTTCATCAGTGGATTCGTCACAAAGAATTGGTAGCAAAAATCATGAAGGCTGGCTAATTTTAAAGGATTTCTTAATGAAGAGCTAACATGATAAATATTATTATTATTATTATTATTGTCACAAGACTTATAATTTGCACGTGTAGCCATAGCCACCACCATTGCATTTGCAACCATGTCTACAGGAATCTGGAAATTATTAAAAGAAAAATTAGAAGGCTAGAAATTTGAAACCCTGGGAAGGTGATAGTTCACCTAAATTTAGTACTCCCTTTGTTCTCAAAATATATACATTTGACTTCAATATTTCAAGATTCGATATTTGATTCAAATATTCGTAAAAATAAATATTGAAAAACATCATTAAAAATATATTTTTAGAAAATTTATACTTCAAATTATTATATGGATAAGAACAATTTAACTTAAAATGTCTAAATATTCATGAAAAAAAATCATACATTATAAATACAGTGAAACAAAAAAACAAATGTATCTATTTTTTGAGGATGAAGGGAGTATTATAAACTATAATGGAGTGCATTTAATTAACATAATTAAGTTTCACTTACTACGTCAAGCACTTGATCGGGGTGACCTATAAAACATGTTAGTCTCCCCTTGCCAAAGCCAGCAATAACACTATCTATAGTTCTGCATGTTAAAACAAATATTAAAAATAATTAATGAAAATGAAAATTGTCCCGTGATAATATTAATAAAGTGAATAATAAATGCTCTCCGTCTCAGTAATCACGATTCATTTGGCTAGACGGGAAGATTAAGAAATGTTGAAAATTTGAGGATAATAAAGTAAAATAGACATCACATAAAAGTAACATTTTGAATGATGAAAGAAAAGCAGGGGTAAAAATGTGAAATTTGTGTGAAAAAGTTTCATAAAAAGAAAACTTATCAGTTAATTTTTTAATAGAATAAGCAACAACGTTAATCAAATATAGTGTACCTTAAACCTTCAATCCATCCAGGAAAAGGTTCTCTGTAAGTGCTGGTTATCATAGTTGGGCGTATAATCACCATTGGAACTTCACCTTGGAATTGCAACAAAAGCATCTCCCCCATTGCCTTTGTGAATACATATGCATTTGGCCACCCATATAACTTTGCCCTAAAGATTAATTTTTAAGATTACTTAGCTTGATTAACATCAATTGGTAGATTTATATTAAATCACTGTAAACGAAAAAAGGTACATAATTGGTGTTGTTTAAAAGCTTCATATATTTGTATATCCAAATGTTAAAAATTAACTGCGTTAAATTGTGATTAATGAAAATTATTTCTAATGAAAATTTTAGTAAAAAAAAACAAATTCATTGATTTAGAGAACCTTTTTATTCCATAATCCTTCAAAGCTGATGTAATTTCGTCTTCTGTATTTCCATGCATCCGAAGCTCATTTAACTTTTGCTCCATGATTTGGTTTTCTTCACTAATATCTAATTTGCATTTTCCATTTAGAGTCTCACCCATACGAAATGGTTTCTCAAGTAAAACTCCACCCTTTTCTCCACATACATATGCTACAAAAAAATGAATCACATTAAACTCAAAACTATGTAATAGTGACCTGAAAGTTTTCTTATTTTGCTTAATTCATCAAATAATAATATTTCTTGAATCCAAATTTGTGTAATTAGTATTTGTAGTAAAGGGGTATAGATGTAATTAATTACCGGTTGAGGTGTGGAGGTAGATCATGAGCCTCTCACATTTCTTTGCGAAATTTAGAGCATGGAGAGCACCAAACGTGTTCACTCGTAATGCGAAGTCGTATCTTCGATAAAAAGACAAGAATAACACAATTTTAGCTTAAATTGAAACATAAAATATATTCTTTCTACGGAGCCATCCAACCCACATACGTGTTATGCTATTAATTAATGGTCGGTGATGCCACTATTAATTATGGGCAGGTATCACTTACTTTCTATGACACCCATAATTAACAGTGATGACACTAACCACTAATAACATGACACATGTAGAAGGATGATGACCTTCATTCAAACCGAGTAGAAGAAAAGTATTGTTTGATTAAAAAATGTACTTATATTTATATAACTACTCCAATTTGTGTCGAAAGTAATGCAAGGGTTACTTTTAATGTTAATTTAACTTCAATTTCTATGTTTTTTTAGAAAAGGAGGGAATCCGCCTCTTATATTTTCATTGATTTAAATCCAAACGCCAATTACATAATGAATCTGGTGCTTTTACAACAATTTCTATGTTATTTCTTAGTAGAGATTTTATAATATATAGTAGAGATTTTCAAATGTATGTGTGTACATAAAGTAAAGACATTAAATTTTTAGTTGTAAATAAAATTTTTAAATTATACTCCATCTGTTCATTTATTATTGTAATATTTTAACTTTTGATATCTATTTGACATTGATTTATCTACATTAATTTGAGGTAGAAAAATTCCAAAAACAAATATGTTTAGAAACTTGACACAATAAATTTTTATTGTTTGCTAAAATTTTTAAATTTAAATCTGAAAATGTTAGAGAAATAAAACCATAGATTAAAAGTTAGAAAACCGAATGTTGCAATAAAAAAAAGGGAATAGTACTTTGAAATGATATAAAAATAAAATTATGGAAAAAATACTAAAAATGAAACATAAACGTTTACCTTATATTGTCTAGAAAGGGAAAATTAAGAGATTTCCTAATTTTGTAAGTGTAAATATTACTTATAATCACCTGTGAATTTAATTTAATTATACCTTTCATCAAAGTTGATGGTAGCAGCAACGTTTACAACAACTTCTACTTCCTTCCACATTTCTTCTCTCAAGTTTGGTTCTGTAATTCCCAAGTGCTCAAATGAAATGTCACCTGCCACAGCTACTAATTTTTTCTCTATGAAATGATCGAAGCTCGACTCCAAGCTCTCTCGAAGCACCGTGAATAATTTCGTATTTATAATCTAATATACAACAAAAAATATTTATATGATTAGTGCTAATTAAACGGCCGTGACCCTAAATCAACGTAATTTTCAAATTACTAGTCCTAAGGAAGTTATGCATAAAAAAAATCTAAAAACAGCGCAATATTCTTATAATCTTTCTAAAGTATTACTCTCTCCGCCTAAATAAAATTGAGACATTTTATTAGTGGAAATATTGTTAGTAGACTAGAGGATAACAATGTAACATAAATATATAAAACTTGACTTGAACCAATTTAATTACTCTTGTTTCTTTTATTTTCTTTAAAAAAAATATGATTGGGTGCTTTATCTATTTATTTACTTTTTTTTATTTGTTCATTATAATTCCATAAATTTTATATTTGTTTTCATAATTGACTTATTTTATTCTCCCTTTTCTTTTTTCTTTGTTTTGTGTTTTATTTTATTTTATTTGAGATTTCTTTCTACGTTTTTTTTAAGTGTCAAATTCTAATACTCATTCGTCTTCCTTTTCTTTCTTATACAAGGTGTCGTTTACCTGCGCTTATCGGCGGGTATGAATTGCAAAATTTATAGGAGTTCAATAAATGAGAGTGTGGCACGTAAAAAATAACATTAGACCTAAATTTTTTTCCATTTAACTATTAATTCTAAATTTCAGTAATCAATGTGTAAAAGGGTGAAAAATAAAAGTTAAATGTGAGAGTTGGTTCTTTCAACAATTTAAATAATAAAAATATTTGTAACAAATTAAGATGAGTTCTCATAATCGATTAAAATTTTCATTTAAAGTAATTTTCAGTGATTGTGTAAAATTATAAATTTAGGCATAAGACTTTTCACATTTTAACATTAGATCTAATGTAATTTTTAATTATTAATCAATGCATATAATTTATTTCCACGCAACATCCATACAAATAGATGAATAAAAGATAAAATTATACGAATGAGAAATATAATCATCTTATACATAATTATAGTCATTACTATTCGCATGTTATGGTGAAATAAAATTTTAATTTCCTTAAAACTAAACTAAATGGAAAAAAGAAATGAAATATTTAAAAATAAAAAGATAGTCTAAATTCGATATGAAACTAAAAACATGATTAAATTTAAAAAGAGAGAAAATATAAGACAAATGAATATAAATATTTAATTATCCATGACATATATTTCTCTTGACTGAGATTATCCATGCTAAAAAAAATGTTCAAACTGTATAAGCTAGAAACTCTAGGGGTATATGGATAAACCAAAATTATAGTGTTAGATGCTCGAACAAACTGATAAAAAATATATAAGAAATAACAAAGTGACATCATTTATACTAAGGTGGCCCAACCTCATTAATATACCAATATTTGTCTATAGTAACAACTTTCATAAATGTATAGATGCATATATAATATCACTCTACACCCAAAGAATAAAATAAGATAATATCATATAAATGAAAAACTGTAGGGGTCAATATAAAAGAAGAAAAGTTGAAGTTAAAATATGATTATCCCATTTATAAATAAATAAAAAGGATGAAGTGGCCCAACCCTATTGATTGACCACTATTCATCTACGTGCATTTTCCAGAAATATATAAAAGTATAATAAAGTGATTTTTTTTAGTGAAAAAAATAACTAAAGGTAATAAGATAAACTTTTGTATTAGAACAATTTATTTTTAAGAAAGATGTCAGTCGACCAGAAAGGCTAATGTCGGTTGCTACAATAAAGTTTAAAATTCTAATATAAATGTTGCACAATCATACACGTAGCTAGTATTATGTGTGTGTGTGTGTCCAACAACTAACTGGCACAGCATTTTACGGAAGAAAAAATTGTCACGTCTTACGTAAGAGAGATCAGAGATAGACAGTTTTATGGGTCAGCCAACAATCACTCAAAAATGAGATAATGATTTTCTTTTATTAGTTTAATTTAAAAATGAAAAAGAAATTATCCATACCCTATTTAATAGTAATAATAATAATAATGAAATAATAATAATAATAATAATAATAATCATGATGTAATTGTGTTGTAAGTTGGTCGACTATAAGCATGCATGCCTTTGTCACGGAAACAATAATTTTAATCGAAATATTTTCTAAGAAACTTTTGCAATAAATTATACTCTAGTATATAATAATTAGCTTCTAAATGTATTTATTTACCTCACGATGCAAACGTTCTTGGGCAGTTTTCGCGTCTGTAGCCCTTACAAGAAGATAAACCTTCCTCACATTTGGTTGAGTCCTCAGAATCTTTTCCACAAGAACTACAGTACTCATTCAAAACAAATTAAATAAGAAAAAAAGAGAGTATATATATATATATATATATATATATATATTCAACTAAAAATATATATCATCCAAAATATATAGTATATATCCCACTGTATGTAACAACTCAAATTCGGTTTCCTATATCGTTTTTATTTTTTGGAAAGCAACTGAATCTATTTATGTATATTTCAGTCATACTTAAATTTTTGTCTCTTTCGAAGTATCCATACAAAAAACTATCTTATTTCTTGAAAAATAGTTTTACTACTCTCTCCGTCACAATTTAATTGATACATCTGATTTTTAATTCCGTTTGACTTAACGTTTTACTTTTTTACTAAGAGATTTTTAAGAAATATAAAAAAAAAGAAACCGGAAATAGTGATTTGCATAATATAAAATTTGAGAGAAATAAAACCATAGATTAAAAGTTAGAAAACCGAATGTTGCAATAAAAAAAAGGATAGTACTTTGAAATGATATAGACTAAATGTGTAATTTTTTTTATCATTTTGTGAAAAGTTGAAAAAATTTAGGATCATTTATTAAGTTTTTTTAAAGTTTGGGATCATTATATAGTTTTTAAAATTTTGAGGACCAATTGTAAATTTCAAAAGTTAATGACCAAAATTTAAATTTTAACATTGATTATTAAACTGTAAGCTTTTACCATAATTAAGTTTGAGATGACATTGAATAAAAAATGAAGAGAGAGAGAGAAGATGAGGTTAATGTTTTCCAGTTTTCAGATAGAAATCATTAAGAAAAAAAGTTTTCCAAACTTTAATAGAATGAAAAATTGTTTTCCTAGAAAACTGGAAACAAAAATTACTCCATTATATATATATATATATATATATATGTATATATATATAATAGAATGAAAAACTGAAAAACTGGAAAATTACCCCATTAACTAAACATGTTTTCTTTTCATTCTTTCTTTTCTAGAATTTTCTGAAAATTTTGAAAATTTTCTAAAAGTAAACCGTACTAAAGGTTTTAGATACTGAAAATTTCCTTTTCACTCAGATCCCTCTCATATTAATAGTTTCTCATATGTGCCAAAAAGAACAAAAGAAATAAATACCTTTAGCTAGAAAACCAGTTGAACCAGTAACTAGAATTGTCCTGTCTTGAAGAAACTCAGAGACGCTGCCAAAATCCATAGTTACCAAGATCAAATGAAGCGAAAAGATGTAGAGATTTAGAGAGACAAATTAATCAAGGCCTGATCGATCAATGGACTAAAAACCCTTTGAGCTGCCATTTATTTATATAATAATTCCTTCTGGGGAAGTTTGGTGAACAGAAAAAGCTGTCAATTACCTGCATGAACTACCACTTTCTTGTACGAAACCTTGCTGTCTGCTCTAGCTAATTTTATATATTTGCCTTGGCTGCCATATTTTTGGGACCAAATTCAACAAGCTCACTTTTTGAGTTTTTTAGTAGTAAAATACTAGTAGGGTATTAATTTCATTTTTTCTTAACAATAGTTTTTTTCGGTTTTAGTTGGATCAAATATTATTGGACTCTTCGAGAGATAGTTTTTTCCGTAATGTTTTTTTTCCATACACAAGTCTCAAACCTGAAATTGGCTTATTTAAGGAATAATGAGCCCCTTACCAGTCAACCTGATCTAGGATATTTTCATTTGAAGTAGGTAATTATAATTGTCTTAAAAAAACAAAAGAAAACAAAACACCTCATTTCACCCCTCAATTTGGCTGATCATCAGCTTGACACCTATCTAAACATTTTTAATTCAGGTGATTCAGCCCTTGAATGTCCCAAATTGCGGCAGTCTTTGCCTTTGACCACATGTGCTGTGAAAGGGATAATCAACACTCTAATGTTATTTGTCACGAAATTTCACCCATTTTCTGAAAAGTGGAGAATGAGGGGTAAACATGTGATTGTCCAATTAATTAGGTTTGGACTTCCAAATTACTTGTAGCTGGACGGACCATTTGGACTCGTGGGTAAAATCCAACCTTCTATTACCAAACTTAGACGTTGATTAGAAAAATTTGGTAAAAAGCACCCAAAAACTCTTAAATTATTTGTTTTCCCCCTTTTGGGCACTTAACTAATTAATGAGCAGAATAAACCATCAAGCCTTCAAATATGTACCAATTTGGTCTCTTGAGAAGGTAAATTATCCGTAGTAGCAAGTAGATCAGAGCAGAAACGCCAAATAAGACGTACACTCGGGCGGGGAGATTGAAATGCCACAACCATCACCATATACTCCTCCGTCTCCGATTAATAGATACATTTGTTTTCACTGTTTCACAGTATTTAATCTATCATTTTTTTCATAAGTGTTTGGTCATTTTAAGTTTAATAATTCTTATCCATATCATAATTTGAAGTATAAATTTTCTTAATATATTATTTGAATTTTTTCACCATTTCTTTTAGTAATTATTTGAGTCAAACGTTGAACTTTGAAACAAAGAAAGTCAAATGTATCTATTAATCGGGGACGGAGGGAGTATAAATTACCCACCCCTGATAAGGGTCGTAGAGTTGCATAAGCAAGATAGTTAGCCAATGGAACAGAGAATTGGTTGTTGTCAATCATTCCCCAAGTAAAGGGATTCTCAAAGCCGCAAGGATCTTTATTTAATTTGTTTCCTCATATATTGAGATTAGTTTCTTTTTTCTTTATTTAGTAATGCTCAGGTTACTTTTGCAAGATGCTATATAAATGGTGTGGCTTGTTGTTTTGTTTTGATGATTACAAAACTTTGGGCCTCTTTGAAAAGATTTGAAAAGTTGAATGACCTTTATTTATTAAGAAATTTTCGATTTTGATAAAAATAATAACTTTAGGGCGTTTATGTAAAGAAATGAGAAGTTCAAGATGCCTTAGTTTAATTATTCCTCGTGATTTATTGGAGCTGAATTAATTTATTCAATTGCATTATTTGAATTATTTAATCTAGCCTGCTTTTCTTTAACATGGTAGACTTATCTTATTAATGAGAATACATTATAAGATAAGTCATAACCGGCAAACTAAGGTACCCAGTATGGGTACAAACTAGACTACCCTTAGCAGGGGAGCACGACATGTAAATGGGAAGACTAAGGGAGACCACAACCACCATGACTAGGCCATCCAAAACTGGCATCCATAGGCAAAGCAACTCATGACGATGATTATGACCACTATGACGGACAAGCAGGATCTGAATCCAAATTCCGGTACCCCCACACGCCAAAAGGCTAAATAGTTCCGTAACACCAGAGTGGGTTATGGAGGATACCAATTGCAGAAGCCATAGCACCCACAACAACCCATGTACATTATTAAAGCTTAAATGGAGTGAAACTAAATAAAGTCTAACCAAAAACAGGAAATATAAGAGGGTCCTGAACTAAAACACATAAAATAAAATAAACAAAAGTCTATGGAAAGTAAAAAGTATACAGGCCCTCGCATTATAAATAGTGGGACAACGATCCCTCAGGGACCGTTGTCCAGCTCGGAGTCCCCCGACCCAATCAGAAGGGGGTTGCAGCTGCTACTCTCTCTTTGCGCGCCCTCTTACGTGTGTGACTTGAAGCATCACCCCCTAAGCCGAGAGCCTTGGCAGAGACTTGGATCACATCTGTCGTACAGCCGGAGCTATCCAAAGCTGGAACGCACATCGAATCCACAATCCACCTACCATACACAAGAGGAGAGTTCTGAATAGCCTCTAGAACCACCGATACTGAGAGAGATGGTGCTCTAGCCGGAGATTGGCTTAAGGTCATAGGTGGGGGAATATTCACTTAAGATAATACTCCAATGGCCTCCCCTCCTCTACCACCGGTTGAACCTGCACCACATTAGGAGTAACCAGAGAAAATCCATCTCTAGGTACAGGCCTAGAGTGTGGGTGTAGACCTCTATAGTGCATCCATGCACCAAATTGATGCGTGCCACCTGCAGCTGTAGCTGGAGAGAAAAAATTCTTCTCTATATGATCCACTTACAGAAGCGAGGAGCCGAGGCGGAGGGAATTTTGGCGAGAGACAAGCGACGAAGAAACCCTTGACCAGCCCTAAACCTTTTGAGAAAAACCGGAGAATGAAACTGCAACAAGTAAGGACGAGACGAAAATGGAGGGGAGTGACAGGGAGGCGAGGTAAGTCGGCCGACAGCCATGACTTGGACGCGAAGCAGCCACTGAATGGGCTAAACAAGAGAGAGCGGTGATGAATCTCTAGGTAATTTTTAGTCAGTATAATGCTATAATATGTGTTTTAATCTAGCCTTTTATGTATCTAGATTCATACTTGATTTAGGTGAAATTCAAGAAAAGAAAGAGATAATGCATGGCTAATCCCTTGATTGATGCAATCATTCTATGTTTTGGAAAGTCAATTTGCAGCAAGAAAAATGTATGGAAAGAAATTAATCAACGTGAAAATCAAAAACAAATCTCGAATCTTCTTTCTTCATGTTGAAGAGAAGAATGCAAACATGTATGCTCCAGTGATATAAGCATATGTGCACCTAGGGGTGAGTTCGAGCCGAGCCGAGCCTGAGCCTGGCAGGTTCGAGCTCGAGCTCGTGAAATTCGGGCTCGGCTCGAGCTCGAGCTCGCCCTCGAGCTCGAGCTCGGCTCGAAGGTTCGTGAAGCTCGAGCTCGTTAGGCTCGCGAGCTCGGCTAGGCTCGAGCTCGGCTCGAAGGTTCGTGAAGCTCGAGTTCGTTAGGCTCGCGAGCTCGGCTAGGCTCAATTCGGCCCCAAACGAGCTCGCAAGCTCGACTAGGCTCGATTCTGCCCCAAACAGGCTCGTCGTGCCGAGCGTTTGGGCTCGAGCTCGCTCGTATATTATTCAAGCCTTGAAATCGGCTCGAGCTCGAGGCGAGTGAGGCTCGGCTCGTCGGGCTCGTTAAAGCTCAAGCTCGAGCCGAGTTCGAGCTCGAGCTCGTGAAATTCGGGCTCGGCTCGAGCTCGGCTCGAAGGTTCGTGAAGCTCGAGCTCGTTAGGCTCGCGAGCTCGGCTAGGCTCGATTCGGCCCCAAACGAGCTCGCAAGCTCGAGCTCGTTAGGCTCGCGAGCTCGGCTAGGCTCGATTCGGCCCCAAACGAGCTCGCGAGCTCGTTAGGCTCGCGAGCTCGTTAGGCTCGCGAGCTCGTTAAGGCTCGCGAGCTCGTCGAGCCGAACGTCTCGGGCTCGAGCTCGGCTCGTATATTATTCGAGCCTCGAAATCGGCTCGAGCTCGAGGCTCGTGAGGCTCGGCTCGTCGGGCTCGTTAAAGCTCGAGCCGAGCTCGGCTTGGCTCGATTCGTTACTCACTCTATGTGCACCCAAACCTTTCAATTCAGCCTAGAATGTTCCAAAACATTCTCGAAGCTCCATATATATCTTGAGATTCTTAATCAAATCCTCATTAAAGCAATAAAGATTATGCGAATGGATAAATCGAGAGGCGCTTCCATGCAAGCTCACTCATTCACAACTCAATCTCTCCTCTCCCTCCTCTCTACCTTTCTGCGCCTCATCTGCAAGCACACTACCATTGTTCATCAAGCTCCAATTATTTTAAAGCTTTGTTTCATAATTTTTGAAAATCATTTTGTGTTTTCAAGATCTAGTCCTTTGTGACTAAGCTTTTCAAAATATTTTACAACGTGCTTTAAATAAAGATCAACTCATCTTCTTAGTGTTGCTAGACCAGTTCTTCGACATTAAAAAGGTGAGAAATTCCCCCAAGGAATTGGAATTATTGATATAGTATCATTTAACGTGTTGAAAAGCTCCATTAGTCAGGCATTTTTAAAAGTCCTATTAGTCGGGTATTTATAAAGTCTTGTGAGCTAGGCAAATGTAAACTCCTGTGTACAAAGCTGTGTAAGCCCTGTGTGTCAGGCCAAGTTTTTTAGTGGATTAAACTCTCAAGTTGTGTACTAGAGAGATGACGTAGGTCAGTGGATAGAACCTCTATAAATCATGTGTTTAGTTTACTCTTGCCCTACTCTCTTCAACGTATTGAAGTTCTTCCGCTTTACAAACTATTTGTGTGCTTCAACATGTTGAAATTGTTTTAATTTTTTCATTTTTGCTTACAAAAGTGTTTAAGGCCCTAACCAATTCACCCCAATCTTGGCTACTATATATCTGGGGACATCATGGCTCACTCTCATAGTCGTCATGGTTTAGAGCATGTTGGTAGATGACAATCCTAGGATTCCAATCCCTTACCTGGTTTTTATTGGCTCTAGCCCAGTGATCTGATTGAAAATAAATCCAATTAAAATATCCACAAAAATTATTGGAGTAGATATGATCAATTGTTTTAGAAATTTTTTGCATGGGGGGCATAAGGATCTTGCCACGTTTTGTCCTAAGTATGATGCATGCAGCTTGCTTGGTGTTCGATTAGGACCTTTGAGAGATCGGTTTTGGTATTGGCAAGGAAAAATTCTTTGGAGTGTGACATACAACAACGCCTGGTATCAAGTCATGACACTTGACTTGTGATGAGGCACAAATCCCCTACCTGGTTAGTCGAACCCAAGTTGTTCCCAAGTTAGGGGGAATGACTATTGTGAAAGGTGATAATTTTGAGATTATTGCTACAAGAACTGTCACGGGATGGAGGGTCTGCATTGATTACCGTAAGGTAAACAAATCAACCCGGAAAGATAATTTTCCCATACCATTTATTGATCAAATGCTAGATAGAATTGCAGGACGTGAATTCTATTGCTTTTTAGATGGGTACTCGGGATATCACCAAATTTCAATTGCACCGAAGGACCAAGAAAAAACCACCTTCACTAGTCATTGTGGTACATATGCATTTAGGAGAATGCCCTTTGGTTTATGCAATGCTCCTGCAACTTTTCAACGATGCATGTTTGCTATTTTTTGATATGATTGAAAAGTTTATGGAAGATTTCTCGATCTTTGGTGATTCATATGATATTTGTTTGCACAACCTCTCTCTTGTTTTACAAAGATGTCAGGAAACTAATCTCGTTCTCAATTGGGAAAAGTTCCACTTCATGGTAAAAGAGGGAATTGTGTTGGGACACAAGATTTCAAGAAAGGTATTGAGGTGGATCGAGCCAAGACTGTCGCAATTGAGAAACTTCCACCTCCATCCAATGACAAAGGAATCCGGAGTTTTCTGGGGCATGCCGGTTTTTACTGGAGATTTATTAAGGATTTCTCGAAGGTTAGCAAACCATTTTGCAACCTTTTAGTGAAAGCTATGTCTTTCAAGTTTGATGATAAATGTATGAAGGCCTTTGAGGTATTGAAAGAGAAGTGGGTCACAACTTCTGTTATTGTAGCTCCCGATTGGTCACAACCATTTGAGATTATGTGTGACACTAGTGACTATATATGCCGTCGGGGCAGTGTTGGGTCAACGGAGGGACAAAATTGTCAACATCATTTACTATGCAAGCAAGACGCTTGATACGGCTCAACGGAATTACACAACCACAGAAAAAGAAATGTTAGCTCTAGTGTTCACATTGGACAAATTCAGGTCATACATCATTGGGACCAAGGTCACTGTTTTCACAGATCACGCCGCCATTCGCTACTTATTTGCTAAAAAGGATGCAAACCCATGCCTTATCCAGTGGATTCTTCTTCTGCAAGAGTTCGGCCTTGAGATTAAAGATAAGAAAGGTAGCGAGAATGTGGTAGCGGACCACTTATCAAGGCTAGAGTTAGAAGACATAACGGTGAGTGAACCCATCCAAGAAGCCTTCCCGGATGAGAAGTTGTTTAATGTTGAAGCCAAATTGCCATGGTTTGCCGACTTGGTGAATTTTCTTGTTACTGGATTGTTACCACCAGACTTCTTACCGGGCCAAAAGAAAAAGTTTTTAAGTGAGGCTAAGCATTACCATTGGGATGAAGCGATATTGTTTCGTCGGTGTGCCGATCAAGTCATTCGAAGATGTGTTATGGATGAAGAATTTTTGAGTATTCTGGAGCATTGTCATTCTATGCCCGTCGTAGGATATTTTGGACCGTTTAAAACTGTCGTGAAGTATCTACAAAGTGGATTTTATTGGCCATCATTGTTCAAGGATGCTTACACCTATGTGAAGACTTGTGGTAGATGCCAACAATTGGGGAATATTTCAAAAAGACAAGAGGGTTCACTCCAAAATATTTTTGAAGTGGATTTGTTCGATGTTTGGGTGATGGATTTCATGGGACCATTCCTGACTTCGTTTGGGAAATCTTATATTTTGGTTACGGTGGACTATGTCTCGAAATGGGTAGAAGCAATGGCAACTTCAACCAATGATGCCAGGGAAGTTGAAATCAAGGTGGTCTGGACCTTTTGCGGTGTCAAATGTTTTTCCATGGGGTGCCATTGAATTGAGAGAAATTAGTGGTAAGCCATTCAAAGTCAACATTCAAAGAGTGAAGCCTTATTTTGGTGAAGAAATCCGAAAATTGGCCAACATCTCTTTGGCCGACCCCAACCCATGACAAGTTCCAAGCTCAAGAACGTCGAGCTAGCGACGATTAAACCAAGCTACTTAGCATCCTTCACTTTATTTTATGGGTTAATGTTTAGCATTATTGCATTTAGTATGTTTAGAAATGATGGGATGAGAGAGATTGAATTGTTCTGGGTAAGCCATGCATGTGATGAAAATGTTTTGGAAAAATGAGACGGTGAAGATTTTTATTGAGATTTGATTCGCACCATTTAGACACATGAAACAGGAAAATCAATTTTCACTATGACATGTATTTGATTTGGATGAAGATATTTATGCAGGTGGAAGGTAATTGGTAAAATGGAGGATTTTGAAAGGAAGGATTAGGCGAGAAGGCAAATACTGGGTTAAAAGTGAGCTGAGTTGATCACCAGGTGATCACCTGATTTTAAATCCAACAGGGCTTAAGCTCCTGGATTTTAGATGATCACCAAGTGATCACCAGATTTTAAATCAAATAGGTCTTGAGCTCCTGGATTTTAGACGATCGACCGGATGATCACCTGAACTCGGGTAATTTTTTTTCCCTCACTTATTCAAACCAAGCTCCCATCTGTAACCTAAACCCTTAACCCAAACCCATACTACCATCCTTCACAGACCAGCCCCTTCAACAATTCACCCTAGCCTGCTCCAAAGCACTGACCACCACCAACCCACACCAACGCACCGGCCACCACCATCAACCTCTGCCCGTCCTCGCCAAGGTCCGACAACCCTCCCCTTCCCAGCGCATCATCTAGCCGCCACGAACTCAGCCCTCAACCGTCAGCCTCCACCTTCCTCATGAACCCACTGCCGTGACGCTCCCTATCTCGTCGGTGGACCTGCTTTGCAATCCACCGCACTAGCCTACACCACCGCCGGTTTCCATCGCACCACCCATTGCCACCGCCAGTTGCTACAACTCTCTCTTCCTCTGTTCTTCTCGTTCATTCCAGTCACACACAGGGGACCATGTCCAGGAAGTTGTCTGCACCGACCACAAAACGACAACGAGTTGAAGCACCTCCCTATGATTCTGACTCCGAGGAGGAAAGCTTTAACAACTTCAGGTTTATGAGCAAGAAGGCAGAGGCTTATTTTGAAAATTTCAAGGAACGAAATGTCATCTACATGCGAGGCTTTAACGATAAGGCTCCACACAACAAGGAATTGTGGGAAACAGTCAAAGTTATGAAATGGGAAAAAATTTTCCAACTGCACGGATCTGCTTCCATTACCCTTGTGTGGGAATTCTGTGCAAATGCCAAATCTGAGCTACAAAATCATTATAGCTGCACTGAAATTTTTATGAGGGGGTGCAGAGTCCAGTTTGACCGAGCAACTATTCGAAAGGTCCTTGGATTGGAATTAATCACGCAACCGGTTTGAAAAGACCTCATGGAAGAGGAATTGGGTCAGGAACTCCTAGGAAAGTCAACACCATGGACAGCAGCCAAGGCCAAAACTACCAACTTCACTGCTAGAGTGCTCTCCGGCGAGTTGAAGGCATTGCATCATTTTGTCAATACCTCTATACTTCCGTCCAGCAAGACCAATGTGGTGAACCTTGAGTATGGCAGACATTTATATATGATCAAGAAGTGCATACCGTACAATGTAGCTGATGTCATCTTAACCCATCTGAAGGCGCGCCTCCTAGACAAAAAGGATTGCAAGGTGGTATTCCCGGAGTTGATTACAAAACTTTGCGCACGTGCAGAGTTGACGTTGCCAAATGATGAGCACTTGCATCCGTGTAAGCTCTCTTATGCTTACATTGACATCTCCAAATTCGAGGAAGGCTACAGCATCACACACTGATGAGGACTCATGACCTGTGATAGAGGACTCTAGACCAGTAACTGTTGCTATGCTTCAAGAGAGTGAAGCAGCGGATAGGGCGTGGTATGCACAACAAATGAGCCAGAAGCGGGAGTGGATGCAACAACAGTTTCATCTGACCATAATCTCGACGATGGCGTTTAGAAGGAGACCTCGCTCGTTTGTTCCCGCTACTACTACTACATCAGCGCCTTCATCTACTATTCTGCCACCTATGGCAGCTTCTACTCCAGAGCCTACTCCACCACATGCAGCTACTACTTCAGCACCACTTCCAGTTTCTCCTCCAACCCAAGATCCGGCTTCATAGATAGTCTCTCTCTCTCCTCTCCAGACTTCATCGTAGTTGCTTACTTTTGCCCTTCGAAACATTGGGGACAATGTTTAGCTTAAGTGTGGGGGGGTTAATACGGTTAGTAGTTTTACTTGCTGCACTCATATTTTGTTATTACTCTAACCCCTTTTATCATTTGCTCCAATACGTGTTCGTCTTCCTTAGTTGGTGCGCAAAAAGGAGCGAAGCCTCCTCATCTCTCTATCTCCTCTATTTCTCTCACTCAAAAAGGGCGGTATCACTTTTCTTATCCCTTTCTTTAGTTGGATGTTTCATTAAGTATTTTGCCATGAGTAATTGAGGATGAATGAATGATAGCTAGAATGATGTGAATGTTTGAATGATTGATTTTGTGATGCTTGAGACTTGATGCGAGGATAGTTTGAATGTACCACATTTCCAGTAAGAAAGAGCTGGTTATACACGATATTTGTTGCAGGGAAATGGTACAACAAGGAACAAAGGAATCCCCCAACCTGGAGAATAGGGTGAACTTGAAATCAGGGCGGTACTTTAGTTTCAATACTTTGTCTTGAGTATAACGTAATATTTTTTACCTTTTGAGTGTGTTTGACACTAAGTGTAAGGGAATTTGAACATTTGAACTTCTTGTTTTGCATGTCCTCTTATGCATTAGGTAGAATCACGTTTATTTCATTATTTGCCCATTTCTTTTAGAATTAGGAGCATATAGGACTTAGGTTGCATTTAGGACCTCAATGCTCCAATGAGTTGAGTTATGGCTTGGACCCTGGGTTGATTAATATGCATATGATCTTATAGGTGGTAGAATTTATTTTCATGTTTCAAATAGAGATTTTGACCATGTGAGACTTTGTGCCTAAATTTTTCCAATACATGAAATATGTGTGAATTGTTCTTTCTTGAGAGTATCTTGCTAAGTGTTCGAACTAAAATTTGCTTGTCAGGAACCGTTGCGAACCTACATTTGTTGTATGTTAAGTCAGGACGATGATGCCAATTTTAGGATGCTTTCCAAAATAGCCAACCTAAGCATTAATACCATTAGATAAACCCTTTTGAACTTGAAGACCGAATTCTTTGATCACCCACATCATGAGCCATTCTTTTCTCTATATTACCTTTTTGTCCATGAAACATTTTGAGCATTTTATTTTGGGCATAGGTATGAAAAACAAATGTGGTGTGTTCAAATGTTGAATTTGGGGAAAATTAAATGTTGTGCTATGTTAGAGGAGATCGGACGGTGAGAATACATCCTCAAAAGTTTTAAGGCTCTATTACAAAAAGAAAAGAAAAGAATGGTATATGAAAGCAAGAGAAACGCACTTGTATTTATTGGGTATGTGAGGATGTGTCATGTAAAGGATTTTTTTGTTGAAAGTGGTGTGTTGCTTTAAAAAAAATAAAGGGACCAATTTTGGGTATTGTTGTATTTGTCATGTATTAGTTGCCCCAATACTTGTAAGCTCTGAATGTTTTTTATAAGCTCCACCAATGATAGCCTTCAACCGAAATCCATTCCCACCAAACTAGGCCTCATTTTAGCCTTAATGAAAGACCATCTGATTGGTAAAACATACAACTATCCTCCAGGAAGTCGAGTATAGGAGTTTGGTTCACTTGCAAGCTTATGGATAGAAAACACTTGGCAAAAACACTATACACACATGCATGCCTACTTCAGAACTAGAGTGAAACACTAAGGGAGTGACCCTCTATTTTTTGCATTGAGAATAAATTTTTAAAATCTGTTTGATCATTTACATATTTATTAATAATTGATGTTGAGCTACAACTTAACTTCGGTGGGTATTGGTAGATTTGCATATATATAGAATTTGCTTGAGGACAAGCAAATGCTTAAGTGTGTGGATATTTGATGAGGCCATTTTAGGTTTTGATTTAGAGGAAGTATTTAGTCGATTTGATTGAAGATAAAATTGTTTTCCTCATAAACTTATTCAATTTGGCAATTCATGTTATTTTGGAACATGATGTAATAAAAGGAGAAGTTAGAGGATCAAAAAGGTCAAACTTCTTATTCAGATGATCACCGGGTGGTCAACTAGAATCCAGGGATCAACAAGTCATCCTGATCATGGAGATGAATCAGTCGATCGTCTGGCGATGAACAAGTCTGGTGGCAGTTGAAGTGAGTCAATCGCCTGTTGGTCGACTAAAATCTAGGGAGTGTGAAGCTGCAGGATGCTGAAGCAGTTGATCACCTGGCGTTCATCACGTCAGGTGATCAACTGGTGATCAACTGACGTCAAGAATCAACACAGGCCATTGATCTTTTAATGAATTAATCCTAGCCATTGGTGGCTAAAATGCCCTACATAAAGGGCAAGCTCCATCTCAGAAGGGGGTGCTGGTAACTTTGGAGGCAGACTTGAGAGGAAGAAGAGAGAGGTTTGAGGCCAAAAATGCAAGCTCCATCAGAGCTTGTTGTGGAGGTCATCGGAGACCAGAACGGAGTTGCCAAGGCATAGGCTGTTGATTTTAGGATCGTCTTTAACATGCTTCTCATGTTCGCATTCTATAATACTGAAGTAAGGATTAAGGATGTGTACCTTTCTTCTGGACGCAGCTTAAGAATCTTAGAGATTCTTGCTCCTTGTTGATGTAGAAGACTCGGCTCGGGGAACACCTTAAGGGCGGATTGGAGAGGATTTGTCTCCAAAGTGAGTTCCACTCACAATGCTCCTAGAATGCCTTCTAGCTTGGAAGAGGAAGTATGAGGAGAGAAGAGAGAACCAATGCTGGTTGTGGGATGAGAAGAAATGGCGCATCCTCCCTCTATTTATAGAGGAGGATGGGCTGCCAATGAGAGGGCACAATGCCCTTTCATTTGCGAAATAACATGTCCCTAGGACCAAGGGCTGCAACCAATGCCCCTTGGTCCATGAGACATGTCTCATGCCTTTGCCTTTTCAATTAACTAATTAATTAGAAAAGGAATAAATAAATAATTGTGTCTAATAGGAAATTAATTAACTAATTAATTAATTATCCAAAATATGGTGAAGAGGCAGGAGGTGACCCATGCCCTTGCCCATTCGGCCATGGGACATGAGACATGTCCCTTTGGCCGAATGGTGCAAGGCATGGGTGCACCCCACTGCCTAGAGGCACCTAGGGCGAAGGGCACTCACACCCCTTGCCTATGGCCGAATGGGTGTGAGGCCCCCCTTAGGGTGCCCTTTCGGCACCCAAGGGTGCTACGCACCCTTCGGCCTAAGCCGAAGGTGTGCTTGGCCCTCTCCGACACCTTTTCACCAATTTACGCACCTTTCCGCCAAGAGACACGTCTCTTCGCCAAAAGGTGCCTAGACACATTTGTACCGAGCTCACATAGAGCTAGTCCAAGACATATTAAATCATCCATTGAGCTCCTTGAGCTCATATCAGCTCACTAAGAGCAGATACACATCTCTCTAGCTCAAACACTCAGATTGAGCTGAGTTGAGCTGTGCTTAGCTACCATTAGCTAGCCCAGTCATCTTGGTGCGCAAGAATTCCAACAAACTCCCACTCGCACCAATGATGATCTTTGAGCACAAGCTCCCACTCGAATAAAACACTTCCTCATACTAAAACAAACACTTTGGCAAACTATATAAAAGGAGTTGTGAGTGCGACCTTAAGGCATCCACACTGCACCTCTTCCATTGAGGTTGTTAGACTCTCAAATGGAAGATTGTCCTCTCAAACTCACTTGAACACTTCAAGTGTTTGTGTGTTATTCAAATTTTCTTGAACTTAACAAGACATGCTTGAACATCTTCAAGCTTTACTTGAACTACTTCAAGTAGTGCCTTTAGAACCCCAAGACATATGGCACGTATTCTTAACCACAGTCAGTCTCTTTCATTTTAATGATGACTATGTTAAGTGTCGAGTACTCTTTAATTCGTATTATCCCCAATTCAGACCTTATCATGTTGTACCAATACAACATGTGAGCTCGAAGGTTGAATTTAGGACTCACGTACCAAGTTTCACTTGTCTTTCCTTTACACTCTACCTGCTTAATGATCCATATAGATTTAGTTACCCAAAAGGAGGATACTCCAGCCGCATTCTTCTGCGACCTTCGACAACCAATCAATGTTACTTTGTCAATGTGAATCATTAACAGCGAGTTAAAGTGATTAAGAGTCCAATCGAAGAATTCTCACACTACGCAAGGTTAGAGACAACTTGCTTAAATTCTTCTTTTGGTCGAATTTCATGGTCATAGGATCTTTGCAACATACTTACAAAGATTCTATTAACACTTCTTAGGGTGTTTTACAAACACCACTCCCACTTGGAGTGATATCACTTAGAATGAGGGTGTGTCATTTCTCCCTCTTAAAACACCTCAGAGTGTGCTCCTTCTAACATATAAAAGGAGGACATGTCACAAGCCATGAAATTTCTGTGCAAGCCCGAGCTTACACTCACACATAGGCTAGAATGTATCAGTGTCATACAAAATCAGTGCAGAGCACCTCATCTTGATTATTCAGATCAAGGCGACATAAAAGTATACCAAAGTGTCATGTGTTGTAACATGACTCCCACTCAATAGAGTAACATTGCATGTCACATGTTTCCTGAAGAAACAACACACTATTTGAGTCTTTGGTAGTCTCATCCTTGGTCTACTTAAGATCAAGGGCGAATGACTTGGTGTGAGAAAGTCATTCTCAATGCCTATGGTGGACATGTTCATTTTGTTCATTGTGTGTTATTAATGGAACCAAGTAAATGACATCAAGTAACGTCTTTATTGATCATCATTATACATATATACATGTGTGACACCAAAGTGGTGAAAGTCATACAACAATTAGTATATTTACAATCTCCTAAGACCCATTGCTCGGACATGACGAGCAAACACAATAGGTGGCAATGGCTTAGTGAGAGGATCTGCCACCATAAGGTCTGTTGAGATGTATTCAATCTTGACTTCACCTCCTTCAACTGCATCTCGAACGAAATTATATTTCATGCTAATGTGTTTGGTTTTTCCATGATACTTGGGGTCCTTGGTGTAGGCCATAGCTGCCATACTATCACTGTAGATAGTAATGGGCTTACTTATTTTGACCATCGACTCCAAGTTTTTAAGAAAATAACCAAGCCACAGGGCTTCCTGGACAGCCGAGGCACAAGAAACGAATTCTGCCTCCATGGTTGATAAGGCTGTACAAGTTTGTTTCTTACTACACCAAGTAGTAGCGCCCCATTTAGCAAGAAAATATAACCACTTGTAGATTTGCTAGAATCTCTATCTCCTCCCAATCGGCATCGAATAGCCGTGTAAACCAAGGGTTTTTCCTTGATAACATAGCCAATAATCCTTAGTACCTTTAAGGTATCTAAGGATCCTCTTGACATTCTTCCAATGCTCCATGCCAGGGTTCAAGAATATCTAGCAAGTAAACCGACCGCTTGACTTATGTCTGGCCGTGTACAAATCATGGCGTACATAAGGCTACCAATGGCACTAAGGTAAGGTATCTTAGTCATTTCTTCCTTGTCTTTTGGAGTCTTAGGACATAAGTCCTCTCCAATTTTGCAACCATATGCAAGTGGGGTGTTCATTGGCTTAGAGTTGGTCAAGTTAAACCTCTCAAGAACTTTATCTATATAAAGCTCTTGTGAAAGTCCTAACATATGCTTCTTTCTGTCCCGATGTATCTTAACACCTAGGATATAAGAAGCTTCCCCCAGGTCCTTCATTTTGAAGGTGGAGGACAACCATCCTTTGATGGCGAGCAACAACTCCAAGCTACTACTTGCAATTAAAATGTCATCGACATATAATGTCATAATGGCAAAACTGGACTCTTTGAAGAACAAGTACACACAATGGTCTTCATGCATCATCACAAAACCATAGCTTGTGACTGCATGATGAAACTTCAAGTACCATTGTCTTGAAGCTTGTTTGAGACCATATATAGACTTCTTTAGTCTACATACCTTGTCTTCTTGACCTACTTGTACAAACCCTTCGAGTTGTTTCATGTAGATCTCTTCACTCAACTCACCGTTGAGGAAGGCTGTGGTCAAATCCATCTGATGCAACTCAAGGTCCAAGTTTGCCACTATCGCAAGTAGCAATCTGATGGAATTAAACTTAACCACAGGAGAGAAAGTGTCTTTGAAATCAACACCTTCCTTCTGTAAAGCCTTTGGCCACCAACCGGGCCTTGTACCTTTCGATACTCCCATCGAGTTCTTCTTTATTTTAAGAACCCACTTATTGCCGATCGCTTTTCGCCACGAGGAAGATCAGACAATTCCCATACCTCATTTTCATGCATTGAATGCAACTCATCATTCATTGCCTTTAGCCACTCTTCTTTCTGGGCCCCTTCAAGAGCTTCTTTGACATTACTTGGCTCATCGATCTCGCACGAGACCAAGTATGTCTCACCTTCCGATAGTCCCCACCTTTTAGGTGCTTTGGACTCCCGAGTTGATCTTCTCAACTGGGGTGGAGGTGTTGGCTCTTGAAGTACCTCAACTCCCTCTTGAACAGATCCCTCAGGGTGCGGATCCTGTTCATGTGAGTCCATGTTTCTGGGCTCATTCGGAAAGCCTCGGCTTGTTCCGGTTGAGGTACTCCTCCGGAGTAGGTACAGTCCTTGTAACCGGCACTTGTGAAGCGCCCGGTTGACCTTCTTCTAGGATTGGGCCTATTGAGGCTAAATCATCACTTTCGCCAACTTTTGGAAACTCCGTGTCCACAAACTTGGCGTTTCTTGCATCAAACACCAAACCCTTCTTTAAACCGAGATCCAAGAACACATAGCCCTTGGATTCCGTGCAATATCCGAGAAAAGCACACTTCTTTCCTCTTGGTCCCAATTTTCCCAACGGATGGTCGGGAACATGTACGTAAGCTAAGCAACCCCAAGGCCGCAAGTAGCTTAAGTTCGGGGTCCTCTTCATCCATAACTCATATGGAGAGGAGTCGATGTCCTTGGTAGGTACCCTATTGAGAATGTGCACCGCACATAGCAGCGCATCACTCCAATAGGTCACATCCAGGTTGGCTTTAGCCATCATGGAACGTACCATGTCCATCAAAGTTCGGTTCTTTCTTTCGGACACACCATTTTCTTTGGGGTGTCCAAGAAAGGGTGAACTCTCTAGCAATGCCTTTTGACTCACAAAAGGCCTTGAATGCAAGTGAACTGTACTCACCACCTCTGTCAGTCCTTAAGGACTTCACCTTCTTATCTACTTGGTTCTCAACCAAGTGTACATATTTCTAAAATATGCTAAGGCCTCTGCCTTGGTTTTGAGTAAGAAGACGTGGGTGAATCGTGTACAGTCATCGGTAAAAGTGATGAAGTACTTGAACCCATTTCTGGATTCAATTCTCATAGGTCCACAAAGATCAGAATGGACTAAACTTAGTGCCTCGGTTCTCCTAGTTGCCCTCCCAAAGGGCTTTCTCGTTGCCTTGCCTTCTAAGCAAGGTTGACAAGTTGGCGGGACACCCTTGGTCAAGGATTCAAGCAAGCCACTTTTGGCTAACTTATTCATCCTATCTTGTCCTATATGTCCCAACCGTTCATGCCACGATTTTGATCTATGACTTTAGTCACGTGGCAACTAGGAGTTGCAACAGAATGGCCATCGGGCCTTAACTCATACTGATCCATTATTAACTAAGCATTTTGTGAGAACTTGATTATCCTTTAATATAGTTACACTATCATTAAAGAATTGAAAGCAATAATTGTACTTCAACATGGCAGAAATAGAAATTAAATTTCTACAAATATTAGGTACATATAATGTGTCCACAAGATACAAATATCTATTACACAAGGGAACCTTACAGGTTCCTATACCAACTACTTCTAATTTTGCATCATTCCCCACCGAGACGTGCTTCACACCTCTTGGGAGCTTGCGGTACGCCACAAACCAGACTTGTCCCGAGCTATGTGGTCTGTTGCTCCCGAGTCTACAATCCACAAAGAATTGCTTTCGATTAGCATAGTACATGACGTCACATGTGCTATTGAAGTAGAAGGTTCAAAATGTACCTTAGGTGCACTTTTGCAATCTTTTGCAAAGTGTCCTTTCTTGCCACAGTTGAAGCACTTGAGCTTCGAAACGTCCCTTTTCTTCTTTCCGGGCCCGTTTCCTTTTCCCTTTCCCTTACCCTTGCCTTTGAAGCCACCCTTTTTCCCACCCTTGAACCACTTCTTCTTTTTACCCCCGTTGTTATCGGAGGTATTGGCAACATATGCCTTGGAGTGGTCCTTGAGAGCCATTACTTCAGCCTCAAGTAAAAGGTGACGGGCGATGTCATCAAAGGTCTTAATATGAGGGTTGTGGCGTAAGTTGACCTTCATCAACTGCCACTCCTCATCAGGTAAGGACCTTATTATTGCTTGCACCTGCTGCTCGTCGGTGAGGTCGTGCCCAGCTTGTTTAAGCTGATGAATCATTCGTGACATCTCACGAAGGTGGGCACTCATGGTGTGATCTGCTCGTTTACCATAGTTCTCAAACCTTAGTATCATTGAGCGTTGTTTCTCCACGGAAACATCTCCATACTTGGCCTTTCAACATCCATTACGGTCACCCCGAGCGGGTTGCGGCCGGGTGACCGGGCTCGGTTTTGGCTGCGGGTCACGTTTTCGGCGTTGACGGCTCCCGAGCCCTATCCGAGTATCATTTTGGCGAACCCTTCCGTATTTGAGGTCGTGTGGGTCCCCGGACGTTTCCGCCGAAAATATTTTTCTCGCGCCGGGGTTGTCGGGGTCGCCTCGGGGCGTTCAGCGGGCTCGGTAGCGCTCTCGAGATCTCAGTTTGAGAAGCCGTTTGTAGTTTTGGAGTCGTGGAAACGTCCGGTGGTGGTTGTGGAGTTTAATATTTGGGGCGGGACGTTCGGTTCGGGCGACTCCGGGAGCTCGGGGCGGGAATCCCGGGGCTCGGGATGGAAATTTTCTGACGGCTTTTGGGTAAGTTGTGTTATAATTTAAGATGGAATTTATGGGTATTTTTATAGAATTTTGGAGTAACGGAATTTCGGTTAAGGTTGACACGCTCGCACGTCGGGTTTTGGTTCGGGTTCAGCGAGCTCGGTAGGACACTCCGGAATGGTAAATGAACTTTTGAAAAATGTTCTGTGAATGTTATAATATTCTGAAGATTGTGTCCGAATTTCATTAATTTTGGAATTCGGTAATTATTTTTGGGCAAAATGAATTGGAACTTTCGGAAAAGTCGGGAGATAAATTGGAAATTGGTTGCAAAATCAATAATTGGAGCATGGGCAGCAGCCTACTTTCGGCTGGAATGGAGAGATAAGGGACACTTGTCCCTTCTTGAATTAAAGATGAGAAAGGAAAAAGAAAAGAAGAAAAAAAAAGGTATAAAAGGAAAAAAAAGAAATGGCAAAAGCCATTTTCTTCTTCTCTTCTCCTTCCTGCCGCCTCTTTCCTCCATGGATGCGCTTCCTAAAGCTCCAAAACTGAACTTGAAGGTTACTCGGCCAAGCTTTGAGGTAAGCATGTCAAAACGATCCTTGTGTTGTGTAAGTGAATAATCGAGATCGGTTTGTGAAGTTTCAGCCGGTTTGTAAACCGTGAGTAGTCGAAGTTTGGAAGTGATTATGGAATCACAAGGTTTATTTGATTTATTGGTTTCTAAACGTTCCCGGCACCTTCTTGTGCATGTTTGATAACGAGCGTGGCGAAAGCGCGCGGAAGTGCTATAAAGATCCGTTCAAAGATTTGGTGTAAAATCCAACGGTGGATTCAAAAAGGTAAGGATATATTTGTGATCGGGCGAAGTTCGATTACGATGGTGTAATTGGTTTTGTCAGAAAAGGCTCGGTGTGAAAGCCGTTTTTTCCGGCCCGAGCCTCGATTTTGGCACCAATGATATTGGCTGATTCTGTGAATTCTGAACATATATTCAGTATCTGTGGATCATTTGTGAACAGGGGGTAGTCGGAAAGCGCATGAAACTCTGCCGAAATTTGTGCGGGGACGTCTGAACGAGAATTTCGATTCGGACTTGTGTGAATGATTTGGGAAGAAGGTATGATTTGAATGCTTGGTTGTGTTTATGGATGTATCAGTAACAATGTTCTAGCTCGGTTCGTGAAACCGAGCTTTCTGTGGATTTTTGCGGGAAAGTGCGGAATTGTGCGGTTTTGGTTTCCGGGGTTTGTTTTGGTGTGTTCTGACCTAATTATGGTTGTTCAGCTTGTTTCTGCGTGGGTGGAGTAGAGTGGGACCGTATAAGGCAAGTTGTGACTTTTCGAGCCGGGAGCCGGGATTTCCCGGGAATTGTGCAACGGAGCGGTGTTGCTGAGGTAAGGGCTCAACTTCTCTCGTTATACATTCTGGGAGTTATATGATGTGTATCGGGTTTAGTTGAGGCGGGTTCCGGGTGAGGGCGGTGGTTCGGTGATGCCGAGACCCGTCAAATGGTAAAATGTATGTTTGTTCTGTTTCGAAGCCGGATGGCCTTGGAGGCCCGGGTTCCTATTCTCATTATGTATATGCATATCGGGTGATGATATTTCTGTTTATATTTGTGTATTATTATTATTATATGTTACATTACGTGGCGAGACCCGGATGGTCTAAGGGACCACGGGTGCTCCTTGGTTACATTACGTATCCGCACCGGAGTGCCGATACTTGCTTGATGTCCGCCTTTGGAGGGTGCCGACATTCTGCGTATATCCGCACTTGGGGTGCCGATATACTACGTGACCCTACGACAGTTTGGGGATCGCGACCCGGCCCGGTACCGTGCTTTACATTGCATTACGCTCTGTTCTATTCTCAGTATATTCGACCTCTGTGAGAGGGCTGTCGTTTTAGTCGTTACGGCGGTTGGACCGCATACGATGGATTCGACTCACCTCGACTTTGCATACATGTATATATGCGATTGTGCTTGTATCTGCTCTGTTTTGCGAGTTCGATTCGCGCCATATGGGCAAACTACACGTTTTACCTCAGCCCTTCGGGTCCTTTCGAGGACTCACCCTTTCATTTGTTTACACCTTTCAGGTTGTTACGAAAAGCAATTGGCGGAATAGAGATCCGCGGTGCTTTGGATTTCTTGGGTTTCAGCGGCGGTAGTACCACGGGCGGAAAATCTCACGAGTGAGAAAGTTTCCGATTCCGCACAATAGGTATATATATATAGGTTTTGGTTTAATGGCTCTGTAATTGTAGCTGCATGCATGTAGTTTAGATCATGTATTTGTATAAGACGTATAATCTGAGACATACTCTGCCTTTGTTGTCTTCTGAGTCGAGGGCGGAGCCCTGACTTGCTTATATTGGAGTTGTGGTTATATCATGGATTTTGGTGTTTCTGTGTTGTGGCGATGTTTGATGTTTAACACCATGAACTGCATGTTTGGTAGAAGTTGGATTTTTCTAGTATGCTTGCCTTGATTGAGTATCTAGGTTGCTAGTTGCCACTTGGCTGTTTATTATTTGGGCTCGATGCTCCGTTGCCGCGCTTTCCGCCGTAGGTTCCGGCTCTCGACGTCGCGGCCAGCCCCGCCTCCGCAACCGGGCGGGGTTGTCTTGACAAGTTGGTATCAGATCAGTTTGGGTCGGATTGACCCAAAAGGTAAAGTATGTTTGGTTTTGATATGAAATGTGGAAGGCAAGTATACAAGTCCGAGGGTGGACTTTTGGAGTAAGTTAAGTCTGTTCATGGTTAAGTAAGCGTGGAAGTGACTTGAGGTACAAGCCACCGTTCTACGTTTCATTCAGGGGCGGTTACGTACGGAGACTGGCCACCTCCTTATTTGAACCACCTTGGAATGGGTGTGGAGCGCGGGCGGTTCTTTGAAGCATTTTGAAGGTTTAGAAGTTGGACTTGGTATGATCCGGGTACTTTAATTCATTGTTTGGTATATGGTGTGATTACGTGATATGAACATGAACTGATTACGTGTTTGAGGATTTGATATTTGGTTATGCTGGTCTTAAAATGAATTTACGCATCATGCATTGCATTACACTACTGAGCCTTAGAATCTGCTGCTGGCTTTTGGATAGATGGGGCGAGTTAGTTGATTTGGACTTTTGGATATGGGATAAGTTGGCTTTGGTTGGACTTTGTTTAAGGGAATGTTTACAACACGATAACAGCGTGTTTTGGCATCAGAGGGTCGGTACTGGAATCCCACACCTCCGAAGAATGGGATACGGGATCAGCGTAACTCAGGGGTAGAACAATCACAATCATCACCCCGGGGTGCTAGTAGTATGTGGACCCTTTCTGTTTGGTATTGGTGTTGGACCGTGTGCAGTGTCTTTGGGTACTTTCTTGCCCGGCCAAAGACGAGTTCGGAGGCGGCGGTGGCGGGGAAGATCTGTTTATGCCACAGTAAGGGCATTTTGATCAGGTGGTGATAGCGAGACCTTAACCACTGCTCGCCACAGCTTAGGGATTGGTAAGTGAGTGACTCCGAGGAGGATGGTCACTACGACACCTAGACCTCTCGTCGGTCCTATCAACGACAGGAGATCGAGGCACCCGGTCAGCGAGGTCGGACTTGGAGAGGTTTCGGGGTTTGAAACCCCCGAGGTTCAATGACCGAGAAGGGCCAGTAGTAGAGACTTGGTTTGCGGGAGTTGGCAAACTCACGGGGAGGCTACATTTTCCACCGGCGGTGCGGTGGGGATGTAGCTAGGAATCTGCGTTAGGCACGGTTTGATGAGTTTCATCGGGAGACGGGGTTGTCGGAGAGTTCGAGTGAGAGTTTGATCGGCTGGTTTACTATGTACCGTAGTATCAAGGTATGGAAGAGGAGAGGACCAAGAGGTTTATTCGTCATTGCGCCCGAGTCTTGGTGGGATTTGAGACCTTTAGACATTACTTTGTGTCGGGAGGCGGTTCTCCTCGAGTAAGAGGAGGTTGAGAGTCACCTCACCTCGTAGCGGGGTCAGGGAAGTACGAGGGGCTCCACACAGCTGGGACCCCGGCAGATTTCTGGATGGACGAACAGACCTGGGCAGTTTAGTAGAGGTAGAGAGGGAGCACCACCGGCACGACCTTGTCTGATTTGCAGTAGGTATCATTCAGGTCGACTTTGTTACCGGCAGGAGGGCCGATGGTTGCGTTGCAGGTCTGACACTCTTTGGGTACGGGATTGCCCTCTGACTGTAAGGCAGGGTACTTTATTTCTGAATGAGGTGTCGGTTCATGCATTATTTGATACGGGAGCATCTGTTTCCATTGTAACACAGAAAGGTGTTACATCTCTGCATCTGTCTGTTAGTACTTTGTCTCAAACGTATTTAGTAAAAACTGCTGGGAGTCAGTTTCTGTTTTCTAAGGAGATGGTTCGGAGTTGTGCGATATCTGTAGGCGGACATCTGATAGTATCGGATTTGTTGGTTTTAGATACGCCGAACTATGATATTATTCTTGGGATGGACTGGCTATCCAAGAATTCATGCACATTGATTGTGCAACCCGAACCATTATGGTTTACGGAGAGGTACTACCTCTCACGACTCGGCTGGTTTGACTATCGCACGCACGATGAGAGCTACTGATTCTGGATCAGCTGTCGATAGTTGGTGTGGGGGAATGCTATGATCTGAATGAAGCTGGGATTAGGTTGAAGTTGGATGGTTTACCGTTGGTTCGAGATTTCCCGCAGGTATATCCGGAGGAGTTGCCAGGATTACCATAAGAGCTGGGAATTGTTTTTGACATCCACTGCGGTCGGTCTTGCTCCGATATCTATTCTTCCTTATCGGATGCCTATTTACGAGATGCGGGAGTAGAAGAAGTAACTGGAGGAATTACAGCAAAAGAGTTTCATCCGACCGAGCACTTCAGCGTGGGGTGCTCTGGTTCTGTTTGTTAAGAAGAATGATGGGACACTCTGACTTTGTATCGATTATAGACGGTTGAATGCTCATGTTGGGAAGAATAAGTATCCGTTACCGAGGATTTACGATCTTTTTGATCAACTTCAGGGTTCGAGAGTTTTCTCAAAGATTAATCTCCGATCTGGGTATTTTCAGTTTAGGGTGAAGGGTGAGGACATACCTAAGACTGTTTTCCGCACCCGGTATGGAAACTTTGAGGTTACGGTCATGCCATTCGGGCTGACCGATGCTCCGGTAGCATTCTTGGATCTGATGCATCGGGTGTTCCGACCGTACTTGGACTCATTTCTGGTGGTTTTATTGATGATATTCGATATATTCTCGGGATGAGGATTCGCATTGGGATCATCGAGGTAGTTCTGCAGATACCTTGGGAACATCAGCTTTATGCTAAATTCTCAAGGTGGGAGTTACGGATTCGGGAAGTCACTTTTAAGACACGTTATTTCGAGCATGGTGCATGCGTGGATCCAGAGAAGGTGAGGGCAGTTCGGGACTGGAAACAACCTACCACGATACGGGAGATCAAGAGCTCCCTGGGTTTAGCAGGATTTTATCGTAGGTTTGTACTGGGATTTTCTATTCTGGCATCACCGCTCACGCGGTTGACCAGGAAGGGTCAACCGTTTATCTGGTCTGATAGGTGTGAGCAGAATTTTCAGGAGTTGAAGCGGCGGTTGACTAACGCTCCGATTCTGATTCTTCCAGATCCGAGCTTACCGTATGTGATTTATACGAATGCTTCCACGTCCGGTTTGAGGTGTGTGTTGATGCAGGAGCGTGATGTGGTAGCTTATGGGTCGAGGCAGCTGCGACCGCATAAGCTGAACTAACTGACACATGATCTGGAGTTGGCTATAATAATTTATGCGCTGAAACATTGGAATCAATATCCGTTTGGTAATGAATTTCAGATTCTTACCGACCATAAGTCTGAAATATCTGTTTACACAGAAGGAGCTTAGCATGAGGCAGCGCAGATATCTCGAATACATTAAGGACTATGGTTGCTGTATCGAGTACATCTCTGGCAAGGGCAACATGGTTGCCGATGCACTGAGCAGGAAGTATACCGGGTTAGTTAAGGGAGGAAATGTTGGGGACTGATCTGAGAAGAGTGATCTGACGTGCCTTTGGCACAGGTGGCAGCTCTGGGAGCGTGCTCAGGTTATTGCACTTATTATACATTCTGAGTGGCTTGATAGGATGCGCGAAGCGCAAGGTAGAGATTTGGTATTGAAGAAGTTACCTGGGGTAGATAAGGGTTTATGTGTTACCGACGTTTCGGTATAGGCAAGGATTGCTATACTTCTGAGATCGCCTTTATGTACCTGAGGATCAGGAGTTCTGGAATGAGATTTTCGAGGAGGCACGCTCGAGCAGTTTGAGCATAGGAAACCGGCGGGGACACTGCAGACTTTGCCCATTCCGGTTCGGGAGTGGGGCAATGTTACTATGGACTTTCATTGCCGCCCACGACACGGTCTCGCCATGATGTTATCTGGGTTATTGTGGATCGGCTGATAAAGTGCGCACACTTTCGCTTATTCGGTCATAGACCCTCTGGAGAAGCTTGCCGGCTTTACATCGGGAAGATTATGCGTTTGCATGGAGTACCGGACTCCATTGAATCGACCGTAATCCGCGTTTTACAGACGGTTCTAGATTGCTTCTCATGAAGCATTGGGCACGCGACTCCGTCGAATACGATTTATCACCCACAGACGGACGGACGGTCGGAGCGGGTGATTCGATATCGGAGGATATGTTGCGAATCTGTATTTTGGATTTTGGAGGAGTTTGGGACTAGCGATTACTTTGATAGAGTTCTCGTACAACGATTGCTTTGAGACTACGTTTGACATGGCACCATATGAGGTGTTGTGCAGGAGGTGTATGACACCATCTTTGTTGGACAGATGCATCGATGGGGTTGAAGCCGGGACCCGAGCTTTTGAGGAGTCTACGGCGAAGATCAGATTGATACAGGCGCGGATTAAAACCACGAATGACCGCACCACCTTATGTGTGAACAGATGTCACAGGGACTTAGAATTTGAGATTGGTGACAGAATTTGACTGGAGGTAGCACCGTTTAGAGAGACAGTAAGATTTGATAGGCGGGGCGAGTTACCCAGTTATATCGGTTCTTATGGGTTTCGAGTAAGTTGTTAGGTTGGGTTTCCCCCATTGTTTACATTTTATGTGATATCTTCCAGGATAGCTGTTGTGGATCGGTTAGATTTAGGTTCGATCTTATGCAGGGTTGTCTGGTAGAAATACCGGCAAGCTGACTCGGGATGCAATAAGATGCACCGGAGGGTGGGGCGCCGTGAGGCTCTGTATGGTAGTCTAAACTACCACTCCAGCCGCTCCAGTACGGTGGTCCTATTATTCTGGGTTAGAGGAATGTTTCTATTTTCTGGTTGGTAGCGACAACTGTCTGGTTGGTTCGAGCTACTCTTGGAGGACCAAGAGTTCTAAGGGGAGAATGTTACGGTCACCCGAGCGGGTTGCGGCCGGGTGACCGGGCTCGGTTTTGGCTGCGGGTCACGTTTTCGGCGTTCGAGACGGCTCCCGAGCCCTATCCGAGTATCATTTTGGCGAACCCTTCCGTATTTGAGGTCGTGTGGGTCCCCGGACGTTTCCGCCGAAAATATTTTTCGGCGCCGGGGTTGTCGGGGTCGCCTCGGGACGTCTGGCGGGCTCGGTAGCGCTCTCGAGATCTCAGTTTGAGAAGCCGTTTGTAGTTTTGGAGTCGTGGAAACGTCCGGTGGTGGTTGTGGAGTTTAATATTTGGGGCGGGACGTTCGGTTCCGGGCGACTCCCGGGGCTCGGGACGGGAATCCCGGGGCTCGGGATGGAAATTTTCTGACGGCTTTTGGGTAAGTTGTGTTATAATTTAAGATGGAATTTATGGGTATTTTTATAGAATTTTGGAGTGACGGAATTTCGGTTAAGGTTGACACGCTCGCACGTCGGGTTTTGGTTCGGGTTCAGCGAGCTCGGTAGGACACTCCGGAATGGTAAATGAACTTTTGAAAAATGTTCTGTGAATGTTATAATATTCTGAAGATTGTGTCCGAATTTCATTAATTTTGGAATTCGGTAATTATTTTTGGGCAAAAGGAATTGGAACTTTCGGAAAAGTCGGAGATAAATTGGAAATTGGTTGCAAAATCAATAATTGGAGCATGGGCAGCAGCCTACTTTCGGCTGGAATGGAGAGATAAGGGACACTTGTCCCTTCTTGAATTAAAGATGAGAAAGGAAAAAGAAAAGAAGAAAAAAAAAAGGTATAAAAGGAAAAAAAGAAATGGCAAAAGCCATTTTCTTCTTCTCTTCTCCTTCCTGCCGCCTCTTTCCTCCATGGATGCGCTTCCTAAAGCTCCAAAACTGAACTTGAAGGTTACTCGGCCAAGCTTTGAGGTAAGCATGTCAAAAGCGATCCTTGTGTTGTGTAAGTGAATAATGCGAGATCGGTTTGTGAAGTTTCAGCCGGTTTGTAAACCGTGAGTACATTAAAGTTTGGAAGTGATTATGGAATCACAAGGTTTATTTGATTTATTGGTTTCTAAACGTTCGGCACCTTCTTGTGCATGTTTGATAACGAGCGTGAGCGAAAAAGCGCCGGAAGTGCTATAAAGATCCGTTCAAAGATTTGGTGTAAAATCCAACGGTGGATTCGAAAAGGTAAGGATATATTTGTGATCGGGCGAAGTTCGATTACGATGGTGTAATTGGTTTTGTTAGAAAAGGCTCGGTGTGAAAGCCGTTTTCCGGCCCGAGCCTCGGTTTTGGCACCAATGATATTGGCTGATTCTGTGAATTCGAACATATATTCTGTATGTCATGGATCATTTGTGAACAGGGGTAGTCGGAAACGCGGTGAAACTCTGCCGAAATTTGTACCGGGACGTCGAGCGAGAATTTCGATTCGGACTTGTGTGAATGATTTGGGAAGAAGGTATGATTTGAATGCTTGGTTGTGTTTATGGATGTATCGATAACAATGTTCTAGCTCGGTTCGTGAAACCGAGCTTTACGTGGATTTTGCGGGAAAGTGCGGAATTGTGCGGTTTTGGTTTCGGGGTTTGTTATGGTGTGTTCGACCTAATTATGGTTGTTCAGCTTGTTTGCGTGGGTGGAGTAGAGTGGGACCGTAAAGGCAAGTTGTGACTTTTCGAGCCGGGAGCCGGGATTTCCGGGAATTGTGCAACGGAGCGGTGTTCTTTGAGGTAAGGGCTCAACTTCTCTCGTTATACATTCGGGAGTTATATGATGTGTATCGGGTTTAGTTGAGGCGGGTTCGGGTGAGGCGGTGGTTCGGTGATCCGAGACCCGTCAAATGGTAAAATGTATGTTTGTTCTGTTTGAAGCCCGGATGGCCTTGGAGGCCCGGGTTCCTATTACATTATGTATATGCATATCGGTGATGATATTTCTGTTTATATTTGTGTATTATTATTATTATATGTTACATTACGTGACGAGACCCGGATGGTCTAAGGGACCACGGGTTCTCCTTGGTTACATTACGTATCCGCACCGGAGTGCCGATACTTCTGTTGATGTCCGCCTTTGGAGGTGCCGACATTCTGCGTATATCCGCACTTGGGGTGCCGATATACTTCTGTGACCCTACGACAGTTTGGGGATCGCGACCCCAGCCGGTACCGTGCTTTCTGTTCTGTTCTGCTCTGTTCTATTCTGTATATTCTGACCTCTGTGAGAGGGCTGTCGTTTCGGGTCGTTCTGGCGGTTGGACCGCATACGATGGATTCTGACTCACCTCTGACTTTGCATACATGTATATATGCGATTGTGCTTGTATCTGCTCTGTTTTGCAGGTTCAGTTCGCGCCATATGGGCAAACTACACGTTTTACCTCAGCCCTTACTGGGTCCTTTCGAGGACTCACCCTTTCATTTGTTTACACCTTTCAGGTTGTTCTGAAAAGCAATTGGCGGAATAGAGATCCGCAGTGCTTTCGGATTTCTTGGGTTTCAGCAGCAGTAGTACCACGGGCGGAAAATCTCCTGAGTGAGAAAGTTTCCGATTCCGCACAATAGGTATATATATATAGGTTTTGGTTTAATGGCTCTGTAGCTGTAGCTGCATGCATGTAGTTTAGATCATGTATTTGTATAAGACGTATAATCTGAGACATACTCTGCCTTTGTTGTCTTCTGAGTCGAGGGCGGAGCCCCGACTTGCTTATATTGGAGTTGTGGTTATATCATGGATTTTTTTGTTTTACGTGTTGTGGCGATGTTTGATGTTTAACACCATGAACTGCATGTTTGGTAGAAGTTGGATTTTTCTAGTATGCTTGCCTTGATTGAGTATCTAGGTTGCTAGTTGCCACTTGGTTGTTTATTATTTGGGCTCGATGCTCCGTTGCCGCGCTTTCCGCCGTAGGTTCCGGCTCTCGACGTCGCAGCCAGCTCCGCCTCCGCAACCGGGCGGGGTGGCTGTGACATGAACATACCCTTAACAAGCCTATACAATCAATCAATCAAGGGCAACCAAGCATACATCAGTTTATAACCTCACTTGACCTTCCAAGAGGGCTGAATCACGCACTCATGCGTTATCGTAACAACCATAGCACTTCACTTAAACCTTAGTCTCATCACCCATAAGTCTCCTTAATACAATGCCCAGTCGTTGGTGGAGTCACAAACGGTCTCACTTAAGTACCACTTCCTTAGACAGCATTATATCAGCTTGACAGGGTCCCTAGAGACCTTAGTTTAATGAAGTGTCTCATCAATTGAATCAAGTTTCAAGTCCTTCAAGTTCACCGTACAAGTACTTGAACTATCTTAAGGTAGAATCTCTTGTTTCAATAGACGTATGTTCCCTCACTTAATTTAAGCTTCAATTCCCTCAAGTCCATGATAGTGGTACAAAACCAGATTAAGACTATCAAGGGGCTGAAATTCTTAAATTAGGTAAAGAATAAATGTCACATGCATGCCAAGTCTACGTCACACATGGACCTTAGGAACCACGAGAGGGCGCTCCCGGGGAAAGATGGAGGGTCACAGACGGTCCCACTTAAAACCCACCTCCTAGACAGAGCACATTCCGGCAATTACCTCAAGGTATAATGTGATATAGAACTTTGGCACACATTTTCTTTAGGTTCATTTAATCATTCATGGAACAAATAGGCAAGTCAACATGTTATACAACCATTTTCATCATACAACATTCATGCTTCCCTTTTCCATTTAAACGAACATGACCCCTTCGAATAACCTAACCGGGGGTCTCATGTTCGCATTCTATAATACTGAAGTAAGGATTAAGGATGTGTACCTTTCTTCTGGACGCAGCTTAAGAATCTTAGAGATTCTTGCTCCTTGTTGATGTAGAAGACTCGGCTCGGGGAACACCTTAAGGGCGGATTGGAGAGGATTTGTCTCCAAAGTGAGTTCCACTCACAATGCTCCTAGAATGCCTTCTAGCTTGGAAGAGGAAGTATGAGGAGAGAAGAGAGAACCAATGCTGGTTGTGGGATGAGAAGAAATGGCGCATCCTCCCTCTATTTATAGAGGAGGATGGGCTGCCAATGAGAGGGCACAATGCCCTTTCATTTGCGAAATAACATGTCCCTAGGACCAAGGGCTGCAACCAATGCCCCTTGGTCCATGAGACATGTCTCATGCCTTTGCCTTTTCAATTAACTAATTAATTAGAAAAGGAATAAATAAATAATTGTGTCTAATAGGAAATTAATTAACTAATTAATTAATTATCCAAAATATGGTGAAGAGGCAAGGGAGGTGACCCATGCCCCTTGCCCATTCGGCCATGGGACATGAGACATGTCCCTTTGGCCGAATGGTGCAAGGCATGGGTGCACCCCCTGCCTAGAGGCACCTAGGGCGAAGGGCACTCACACCCCTTGCCTATGGCCGAATGGGTGTGAGGCCCCCTTAGGGTGCCCTTTCGGCAATGTAGCTGATGTCATCTTAACCCATCTGAAGGCGTGCCTCCTAGACAAAAAGGATTGCAAGGTGGTATTCCCGGAGTTGATTACAAAACTTTGTGCACATGCAGAATTGACATTGCCAAATGATGAGCACTTGCATCCATGTAAGCTCTCTTATGCTTACATTAACATCTCCAAATTCGAGGAAGGCTACAGCATCACACACTGATGAGGACTCACGACCTTGATAGAGGACTCTAGACCGATGCTTGCTATGCTTCAAGAGAGTGAAGCAGTGGATAGGGCGTGGTATGCACAACAAATGAGCTAGTAGTGGGAGTGGATGCAACAACAGTTTCATCTGACCATAATCTCGACGATAACGTTTAGAAGGAGACCTCGCTCGTTTGTTCCCGCAACTACTACTACATCAGCGCCTTCATATACTATTCTGGCACCTGTGGCGGCTTCTACTCCAGAGCCTACTCCACCACATGCAACCACTACTTCTTCACCACTTTCAGTTTCTCCTCTAACCCAGGATCCGGCTTCATAGACAGTCTCTCTCTCTCTCACTCTCTCCAGACTTCATCGTAGTTGCTTACTTTTGCCCTTCGAAACATTGGGGACAATGTTTCACTACGTACTGGAGGCAATGCAATACGCTTTGTGGTAACGCCTAGGGCGTTACTATGGGGCCGAAAGCACGTAGCGCCCGGGCGTTACTCGGGCGCTACGATCGAGGCTGTCGAGCTAGTAGCGCCACAGTAACGCCCTGGCGCACTTGTGGGCCGAGTATTAGTAACGCCCTGGGCATTACTCAGGGCGTTACGGACGTTCAATTTCAAAATATTAAAATAAATTTCAGAATACTAAAATATTTTTTCAAATATTTAAAAATTTCAATAATTTACAAATATTAACAAATTAAGATAATTTACAAATATTAACAAAAATGATATTAAAAATATTAACAAATTAATTACGATATTAACAAAAATAAATATTAAGTATGTTCATATTTTTTTAGAAATTCCCATTAAAATTAATGATCATTTTTGATTAAGTATATTCATGTTTTCTTTTCGGATTTGATAGAAAAATTCATTAGTTTCTAACCATGGAAAGATAAAGAAAATATAATTTTAAATAAAACTTACTCTCATTATTATTTACTAGTTTATCTAAAATAATGATAATAATAATATAGAATCCCATTATAGTAATAAAAATAATATAGAACAATCCATAATGATAATAATAATATAGAATCCCATTATAGAATAATATAGATAATTGGTGCGGTGGGGAGATACGTGTTGCCCATTTTCTCACCCCAGAGAATCGGGGTTCGAACCACACGGATGTGGGATGTGGAGAAATTGCGCATAATTGGAATTTGGGATAGTAATGCCACTGGTAGGGGGCTGGCGCTACCAGGCACTGTCGAGCTTTGTCGGGCCGGTGGCGCCACGTAACGCTTTTTGCTGAAGTAGCGCGTCGAATGGTAGCGCCACAGTAACGCTTTTGGCGTTACCATTAAATAACGCCTTGGTAACGAAAGTGGCGTTACCAGCCCTTCCGCAAATACGTAGTGTTTAGCTTAAGTGTGGGGTTAATACGGTTAGTAGTTTTACTTGCTGCACTCATATTTTGTTATTACTCTAACCCCTTTTATCATTTGCTCCAATACGTGTTTGTCTTCCTTAGTTGGTGCGCAAAAAGGAGCGAAGCCTCCTCATCTCTCTATCTCTTCTATTTCTCTCACTCAAAAAGGGCTGTATCACTTTTCTTATCCCTTTCTTTAGTTGGATGTTTCATTAAGTATTTTGCCATGAGTGATTGAGGATGAATGAATGATAGCTAGAATGATGTGAATGTTTGAATGATTGATTTTGTGATGCTTGAGACTTGATGCGAGGATAGTTTGAATGTACCACATTTCCAGGAAGAAAGAGCTGGTTCTACACGATATTTGTTGCAGGGAAATGGTACAACAAGGAACAAAGAAATCTGACACGGAGAATAGGGTGAACTTGAAATCGGGCGGTACTTTAGTTTCAATACTTTGTGTTTGACACTAAGTGTTTGACACTAAGTGTAAGGGAATTTGAAAATTTGAACTTCTTTTTTTGCATGTTCTCTTATGCATTAGGTAGAATCACATTTATTTCATTATTTGCCCATTTCTTTTAGAATTATGAGCATATAGGACTTAGGTTGCATTTAGGACCTCAATGCTCCAATGAGTTGATTTATGGCTTGGACCATGTGTTGATTAATATGCATATGATCTTATAGGTGGTAGAATTTATTTTCATGTTTCAAATAGAGATTTTGACCATGTGAGACTTTGTGCTTAAATTTTTTCAATGCATGAAACATGTGTGAATTGTTCTTTCTTGAGAGTATCTTGCTAAGTGTTCGAACTAGAACTTGCTTGTTAGGAACCGTTGCGAACCTACATTTGTTGTATGTTAAGTCGAGACGATGATGGTAATTTTAGGATGAGCCTACTTTCCAAAATAGTCAACCTAAGCATTAATACCATTAGATAAACCCCTTTAAGCCTGAAGACCGAATTCTTTGATCACCCACATCATGAGCCATTCTTTTCTCTATATTACCTTTTTATCCATGAAACATTTTGAGCCTTTTATTTTGGGCATATGTATGAAAACAATGTGGTGTGTTCAAATGTTGAATTTGGGGAAAATTAAATGTTGTGCTATGTTAGAAGAGATCGAATGGTGAGAATACATCCTTGAAAGTTTTATGGCTCTATAACAAAAAGAAAAGAAAAGAATGGTATATGAAAGCAAGAGAAACACACTTGTATTTATTGGGTATGTGAGGACGTGTCTTGTTATTGTTAAATGAGTTTTTTTGTTGAAAGTGGTGTGTTACTTTAAAAAAATAAAGGGAGCAATTTTGGGTATTGTTGTATTTGTCATGTATTAGTTGCCCCAATACTTGTAAGCTCTGAATGTTTTTTATAAGCTCCACTAATGATAGCCTTCAATCGAAATCCATTCTCACCAAATGAGGCGTCATTTTAGCCTTAATGAAAGACCATCTGACTGGTAAAGCATACAACTATCCTTCAGGAAGTCGAGTATAGGAGTTTGGTTCACTTGCAAGCTTATGGATAGAAAACACTTGACAAGAACACTATACACACATGCATGCCCACTTCAGAACCAGAGTGAAACACTGAGGGAGTGACCCTCTATTTCTTGCATTGAGAATAAATTTTTAAAATCTGTTTGATCATTTACATATTTATTAATAATTGATGTTGAGCTACAACTTAACTTCAGTGGGTATTGGTAGATTTACATATAGATAGGATTTGCTTGAGGACAAGCAAATGCTTAAGTGTCGATATTTGATGAGGCCATTTTAGGTTTTGATTTAGAGGAAGTATTTAGTCGATTTGATTGAAGATGGAATTGTTTCCCTCATAAACTTATTCAATTTGGCAATTCGGGTTATTTTGGAACATGATGTAATAAAAGGAGAAGTTAGAGGATAAAAAGTCAAACTTCTTATTCAGATGGTCACCGGGTGGTCAACTAGAATCCAGGGATCAACAAGCCATCATGGAGCTGAATCAGTCGATCGCCTGGCGATCAACAAGTCTGGTGGCAGTTGAAGTGAGTTGATCGCCTGTTGGTCGACTAGAATCTAGGGAGTGTGAAGCTGCAAGATGCTGATGCAGTTGATCACCTGGCGTTCATCACGTCAGGTGATCAACTGGTGATCAACTGACGTCAAGAATCAACACAGGCCATTGATCTTTTAATGAATTAATCCTAGCCATTGGTGGCTAAAATGCCCTACATAAAGGGCAAGCTCCATCTCAGAAGGGGGTGCTGGTAACTTTGGAGGCATACTTGAGAGGAAGAAGAGAGAGGTTTGAGGCAAAAAATGCAAGCTCCATCGGAGCTTGTCGTGGAGCTCATCGGAGACCGGAGCAGAGTTGCCAAGGCCTAGGCTGTTGATTTTAGGATCGTCTTTAACATGCTTCTCATGTTCGCATTCTATAATCTTGAAGTAAGGATTAAGGATGTGTACCTTTCTTACGGGCGCAGCTTAAGAATCTTAGAGATTCTTGCTCCTTGTTGATGTAGAAGACTCGGCTCGGGAACACCTTAAGGGCGGATTGGAGAGGATTTGTCTCCAAAGTGAGTTCCACTCACAATGCTCCTAGAATGCCTTCTAGCTTGGAAGAGGAAGTATGAGGAGAGAAGAGAGAACCAATGCTGGTTGTGGGATGAGAAGAAATGGCGCATCCTCCCTCTATTTATAGAGGAGAATGGGCTGCCAAAGATAGTGCACAATGCCCAATCATTTGCGAAATAACATGTCCCTAGGACCAAGGGCTGCAACCAATGCCCCTAGGTCCATGAGACATGTCTCATGCCTTTGCCTTTTCAATTAACTAATTAATTAGAAAAGGAATAAATAAATAATTGTGTCTAATAGAAAATTAATTAACTAATTAATTAATTATCCAAAATATGGTGAATTGGCAAGGGAGGTGACCAATGCCCCTTGCCCATTCGGCCATGGGACATGAGACATGTCCCTTTGGCCGAATGGTGCAAGGCATGGGGTGCACCCCTGCCTAGAGGCACCTAGGGCGAAGGGGCACTCACACCCCTTGCCTATGGCCGAATGGGTGTGAGGCCCCCTTAGGGTGCCCTTTCGGCACCCAGGGTGCTACGCACCCTTCGGCCTAAGCCGAAGGTGTGCTTGGCCCTCTCCGACACCTTTTCACCAATTTCCGCACCTTTCCGCCAAGAGACACGTCTCTTCGCCAAAAGGTGCCTAGACACATTTGTACCGAGCTCACATAGAGCTAGTCCAAGACATATTAAATCATCCATTGAGCTCCTTGAGCTCATATCAGCTCACTAAGAGCAGATACACATCTCTCTAGCTCAAACACTCAGTTGAGTGAGTTGAGCTATGCTTAGCTACCTTTAGCTAGCCCAGTCATCTTGGTGCGCAAGAATTCCAACATAGGCTTCTCTCTCTGGTCTCGAACCAGCCTTTCCGGCAAGCTAGATGGAGCAGCAGCGAAGGTGGAGCTTCTGGACATCGACGAGTTCGCGTTTGCAAACTGAAGATTGAAGAAGATGATGATTTTGGGCTCAACTCCTTTTCATGCCACCCAACAAGTTTCCTTGTTTCACTTAAGCCCTTTAGTTTATTTACAGCATTTATTTAGTTATTTAAGCATGTTAAGTAGCTAATTTAGATATTATCTCTTGGGAATTAGAAAAACTTAGACTTGCGTTAATTGATTATGTTAGTTCTATGATTATTACTTATTATTTATGTTTGGATTTCTCTGTGATTAGTTGATTAAAAACCTCGATAAAGGGTTAATGTTGGTATGATTAGACTTAGACATAAGCTAATTGTACTAGACCGTAGAGAAATGCATGCTGGATTTAATTATAGAGCGACGGTTCATAATTGATTCTAGGAGGAGAATAGATTACTAAAACAATGGATTAGAAAACAAGACATCATTACTAATTTATCTCTAAATTGACATCGAGAGATGGTTTAGACCTAATACATTCTCCTACATGAACTTAAGTAAGACACTGCGTCGAGAAAACGGGCTCTACTGCGGCCATCCAAGCAGTAGAGCCGCAGTAGATGCCGCGGTAAAATTGGCCGCAGTTTTGCTTCCTACTGCAGCCATGGCCGCAGTAGACGAAATTTTTATTTTAAAAAAAAGTGGATGAATCCGAATGAATTTATTCATCCGGATTCATCCACAATTCCAAATAACCCAGAAATCGGATGAATGGTGAGCAAGTCATGACGGCGTCGGTGGGACGGTGACGGTGGAGCGGCGGTGGTGGAGCATTGGTGGCTCAGAAGAAGAAGAAGAAGAAGAAGAAGAAGAAGAAGAAAAATAAGATTATGATGATGAAGGAGAAGATGAAGAAGAAAACAGAGAAGATAAATGGGAGAGAAAGAAGAGGAAAACAGAAGAAGAAGAAGAAGAAGGATGAAGAAGAATTTAAGAAGATGATGATGAAGGGGAAGATAAAAAGAAGATGAAGAAGAAAAAAAAGATTAAAGGAGAAAGAAAGAAAAGAAGATGAAGAAGAAGTGAAAGAAGATGAAGGAGAAGATGAAGATGGAAGAATGAAGATGAGAAAAATGTGAAGGAGGCGGATGAAAAAGAGAAGAGAAACCCTAAAAAAATTACTGCGGCCTTACTGCGGCCAAGGCCGCAGTAAATCTTACTGCGCCAGCAACTACGCCATTTACTGCGTAAATGGGCTTACTGCGGCCCAAACCGCAGTAAGGGCCGCAGTAGCTTTTGTCCTCCCCACGTAGTGAGAGTTGTATGTAATTCTAGCTATTCACACCTAAAATTTAAGTGGAGCAATAATTCCTAAGAGATAATCTAGTTAATTGCATTTTTTAATCAATTTAATTATCATTTTTGCATGTTAGTGTAATCCTCACCAACCATCCAATCAATTTGTTAGCGTAGTTTATTCGTAATTCACACACAAAACACACAGAAATACTAGTCCCTGTGGTTCGACCCAGTATTCCCAGTTTTATTACTTGCGACCACCGTACACTTGCGGTGAGTCACTGTGAACTTGCTTGCTATCTTCTCTTTATGTTCTTCGTTAGCTTTCTAGTTTGCATAAACTTTAATTACTATACCTTAATTTTCTCTAGGATTTGGAGGGTTGGGAATGAGTTTGGAATTGGGTGATGGTGAAAATTTATGTAAAATGAGTTAAAACAATCTTAACCTATATAAAAAGCTAAAAGTGATAACCCATTTGAGACGGTTGGGGTACATTTTCTTGAATTCTCACTCTATCATGAGAGGTTGATATGTCGGTTAGCATTATTTCAATAGACCATGTTTGTGGATTCTTTTGTAAGCTTGCTTAATTTCCTACTAATTAACTTGTCTCGTAAAACTTGGAACTTGTTCATCAATCTCTTGTTGCTTGATCAAATAAAAAGGAAGTGGAACACGCTAAGATGGATTTTAACTTAGCGTGTGACAAATACTTAGTATCGAAAGAATTTAAACTTGAATTGAATATTGACCTGAAGAAATCGCGTATTCATCACCACACACATTTAAAAATCTTGATTTCTCATATCTATAAACTATATTTTGAGAAATAGTAACTCCCAAGTTTAAATAGTTGAAATTAACTTGTGCCACGTTTCTGTTAAAAAATTCATTGGTAAAACGTGAGCTTCTGGTCTAACCACTTTGTCTGCTCAGCATGTTTTCTTCTGTCTGTGTAAAAGCGCTGGGTGCTCTTATACTTCTTCTTGCCTTGCTAAGTCTCCTTTCGATCTCCTGCATTCTCCTTTTCTCTTTAACTAATGAAGGCGTTTAATTCACCAAATTCTGGGTCTGTTTATTTACCACATATGTGGAAAAACACATACCTAAATGTACTACTAATTAACTAACTCAACTAACTAATCTATTAAACTAAAAGACTAAAACACCATTTGTAGAGATTTATTAAGAGGGTAAATTTGACATTTTTATGGTATGTGTTTTTCTTTAATATGTGGTAAATAGTCACCCACCCAAATTCTAAGAATTCAAGAAGATCAAGAATTTTGAAAATGTAATTGATAGAGTGAGAATTCTAACAATCCTAGGAGTATTTGGAAAGGTGAAATATCTAGTATATGGCTTCTCAACATGCACAACTACTTCTAGCTAGAAAGGTAACTTACAAACACACACTTGAGTATATACCATATCAATAAAATTTGCTACTCAATTTTTGAGAAACCTATATTTACCTGTCGAGTTTAACAAATCTACAATTACCCACTTGAACAATTAACTCCGTCAATTTTACCATTAAATCATTGATTTAATTACTCTAGTTTACCACAGGGCCTCAAAAAAAAAAATCTTCAATCACTTTTTAATCTTTGATATATGGTTGTAGAACGGAGGCGTAATCATCAAAGAGAATTAATGTTGGTCGGCAATCGCCTTCAAATTAGTTGCTCATTCAATCAGTCGTGTTAACAATAAATATAACAACTTTTTTTTTTCGGTGACAGATTCATCGATCAACAAAAATTTTATTCATCTCTTGTTGTGGTTGCCTAAAATTTTGATAAGACTTAATCAGGCTAAGTTAACAGCAATAGGACTTACAACCTTATGAACAGCATTGCTCCATGTCAAAGCTCCAAACACAAAACTATTCCCATCAACATCATTTCTCTTCTTGTGATAGGGTGACAGCACCACCCTGAATGTCAACTTCTCACCCGCCCTAGTGAACGCCAGTTTCCTAGGCCAAACTGCAACCCCAACTCCCGCCGGCGCTCTAACGTACGCCTCGTACACCGCCGGACCATCCCCGTAGTACGTCACCGTCCGATGAACGGACAGGTTTCCGTTCAGGCCAGAGACGCCGATGGAAGGGTAGTTGAAATCGTGGGAGGGTATTTTCGTCTTTTCGCATCGCAGCCATGCAGTACTCCCTGGTGCTGTGAGGTTTCGTAGCTGCGCTGGAGTTGCACCTTTACTGCAGAGGAAACGAACGACGTCGTTTGTGTCGAAATCATAGATCAATCCTGGGTTCAGTGCTGCTCTCAGGTTTACATGTCCTGAGCCGTAGTCAAATGGACTGCTCCTTCTTCCATCTGGTTGTCTCTTGATCATTTCTCTGCTATTATCGTATGTTACAGCTGCATAATTAAATGTTGTTAGTGGATAATGAAGTAAAATATGCAAATAATACTTTCTTCGTCCTCAATTAATTAATCTTTTTTTTGTTTCACAACATTTAATCTATGATTTTATTTCATGATTGTTTACACATTTAAAGTTAAATAATTTATATGCATATCATTATTTGCAACATAATTTTTCTATAAAAAATAATTGGATTTTTTTCACTACTTTTCTTTATAAAAAATTGAGTCAAACATTGAACTTTGAGACATAAAAATCAAACGGGTCAATTATTCGAGAATGGAGGGAGTATAAGAGAGTCTTGATATGATACACATATGTGTAGAGTAACATAGTAGATTAGATGCCTAATTTACAAAACAGTTTCAAAATCCACTAAAAATACTAAATGTCTAAATTATCCTACATAATTTCTCTATATATTCTTATGTGTCTACACATATGCGCACCATATAATTGATAAATATAAGATAAAAGTGATTTTCTTAAACTCAAAGGAATTCGAAAATGAGTATAATACGGTAAATCTGGTGTGAAAAAGTTTCTAATAAGAAAGTGTATCTATTCACTGAAATAACGCAAAAAGGGTACCATAATCTATTTTTCTTTGACGAGGGAAGTACTATCTTAGAGTACAAGTTCACTGGACTCTTTTTCTTTTCACTATCATAAAATTGGGATACACCATACTTTTCCCTTGATTTTTCTTTCCATCTAGAATCAAAAGTGCCAAAAATATATACATTTTCAACTATCCATCTTAATCTACATATTCAGCCAAACTCAACTATTCTCTCTGTCCCTTAAAATTTGTTACAATTTTCATTTTAGGTTGTCCAAATACACTTTCCTTTTATGGAAAGTTTTTTATATCAATTTTACTTTATTACCCTTACTCTTTCTTCCCACTCAAAAAAGTTACTTTTATCTTATATGCAGAGTTATCATTTTTACTCTCAAGTCAACACAGATTCTTAATCCACGTGCCAATCAAAATAGAGTATTTTTAAAGGGACGATGGAGTAATATTGTGAGACGGAAGGAGCATATATATACTTTATCACTCTCAAATCTTCGCACAGGTGTAGGTATAGGAGTATAAGTATGAGATGGATGGAGTAATACTAAACCTGTTGTCATGATTGCAGACTTGATGGCTGCAGGGCTCCAAGAAGGATGAACAGATTTGAGAATAGCAGAAATTGCTGAAATATGTGGGCAAGACATTGATGTTCCGGAGATTATGTTGAAGTCCAAAGACTGTCCACTGCCTTCAATTGCCACAGGAGACCAAGCAGCAAGAATGTTCAATCCTGGCCCTGTTATGTCTGGCTGCAAATTAAACATACCGGAGACTTGAGGACTGAAATGGTAAAATAGATAGTTCTACTAGGACCAAAAGTGTAGTAATACCAAAAAAGAATAATGGTACACAAATGTCCATAACATGAACTTCACTTCAGCTATTTGAATCATGCTGACCTTAATAATCTCTGGATTCACAGCACTTGGGCCCTGGGAAGAAAATGCAGTCACTTCTGGTGCCGGTTTAGTGTGCGAAATCGTCACCGTTGGTTGGATTCGGGCCACTGGATACCTGCAATGACAAAGAATCTATGATTAGCTAAAATGATGATTCAAATTCAATAATATAGTATACTTTTATAAGCAATCATTTTTAAGTGATTTTTTTGAATTTTTCGAATAATAATTGGAGTTAAATGCAAGTTTGAAAGTTTAAAATGAAATACAGGGACTAGGGAGCAGTATATACTTCTCTGCATCAACATATTGTTGTAGCAAAATGCCTTCATTTTGACCAACTATAGCTCCTGGAATTGGTAACTGAATGCCAATATCTTTGAAAGCTTCAAAAACCACTATGATACCAACAGCTCCAGCTTCAGTTACAACAGCTACTTTCTCTTTTCTGTTATCAGTGAGTGCCTCAAAGTTGCAAATGACGATCTTGCCCTTGATTAGTGAAGCATCTAGGGTATTGTTTCTGCAAAAGCTGAAAGAACAACGTAGCAAATGGTTTTAGTTTCCTGAAACTGAAGCTTTTAAGAAAACCCAAGTGTGCCACCTTTGTACTTTATCCTCAACTTCAGGTGGCGAAACTTCAAACAAAGGACCTAAGCTCACTAAATTCTTACAGAAAGGACCACAGATTCTGAAACATTTCAATTACACTACTACTTAATTTGTTTATACCTGGCATTTTTAGCTGGAACTCCTGGCGCAGCAGCAGCACTTCCAGCAACTAAACTTTTATACGTCTCCATCTTGAACGGGTTATACGAAGTGCCCTGGATTCAACAATTAGTATGTGAGCAAATCGATTTTTTTTTTTTTGGCTAAAAAAGAGAATATTGGATAAGGAATTGAACTATGACTTGATATAAATTGGTCCTTGAACTATCACAATTGGTAGACTTTAGTCCGTGAATCAGCCAACTCGGGGACCTAAGTCTCCCAATTGTGTTAGTTAGGATCAAAATCTCCAATTTTGATAATTTATAAACTCATTTATACCGAGTGATAGTTCAAATTCTTATCTTAATCTAAGCATCTATGCCTAATGGCTAAGCTCCTAAGAACATGAGATGATCTTGTGTCCAAGTTTCCATCATCCTCAATCCGCTACCCTACCCTTATGTATCAAAGAAAAAAAACTCTTATCTTAACTAACATGTGACATAATAGTACTCTACATTTGGGGTAAATTAATTTTTTAATTACCTTAATGACTTGGGAATTTCCAAGGTAAATGGTAGTATCAAACTTCCTGTCCAAAGAACTTGCAGCAACGGTGAAAATCCAAGGAGCGACATTGGTCACCGTGCCGGGTAAAAACGAGTTCCCGGCGGAGGCAGACACGATGATCCCGCTCCGGAATGCATGGAACGCTCCGATGGCGATCGGGTCCTCGAAATAGGGTTGCGGTTCCCCACCAACGGAGAGCGAGATGATGTCGACGCCGTCATGTATGGCATCGTCGAAAGCCGCCAGAAGGTCAGCGTCGCTGCACTCTTCGAACCAGCAGGCCTTGTAGATGGCGAGCCGTGCACCTGGCGCACCGCCTCTCGCCGTGCCTCGGGCCAGCCCGAAGAGGCTCACATTTGCCACCGGGGAACCGGCGACGGTTGACGCGGTGTGGGTTCCGTGCCCGTCAGCATCACGCGGCGATCGGAAGAATGGCTTGGTGAATGACTCCAGCGGCCCGTGCTCTGCTTCAAAGCCTTGTGAGTAGAACCTAGCACCTATGATTTTCCTGAACACAGTTTGTTCGGAAAAATAAATGTTAATTTCGATAATTAATAGTGTAGCACTGTAAATTTTCTACTAATAATTACGTAGATATGACATGTGTCATGTATCCATTTTCATGAGCCGGAAAAAGGAGTATGTTGTTACGCGGGCGGTCCAGAAAATATAAGTAGGGGAAAGTGTAGAAAGTCAAAGTTACGGACTTAGCTGTAAATCAAATGAAAGTTCAAGGGGTAACTATAAAATAACATGAATGTACTCTAGAATGTTAGAAGTTTTCATACTTGTTGCAGTTGGTAACAGAAAATCTTTCTCCAGTTATGCATTCGCCCTTAAACTTCAAAGGAATAGAATCCAATCCTTCATCGTTGAAGCTTTTCGATTCCGGCCAAATTCCTGCATAGTATATAAAGTTTTACGGAATATTCATTACAGTCCTTATAGATTTCCATGTTATGCCCTGAACGCCCACTCACCCCAAATGTTTAAGATCGATTTCTACGTTATGCCCTCATTACTACGACATAGTGTATTTACCAGAATCTATGACGCCAACAATAACATTGGATTGCTCTTTCAGGATCTGGTGTTGGCTATTCGGTGAGGTTGCTTCTAATCCAAGAAAGTCCCATGAACTTGTGGTGTGGACTTGATTCATTCTGCTCTCAAACACAGAAACAGATGGGTGGCGTTCTGCGACAGCGCTAGCTTGCTCCGGCGTGAGCATGGCTGAGAAGCCTCTAAAGCTTTTTGTGTAATGGTGAACTGTTGCTCGTTGAGCTTCATCAATACTGAAATATTGTGTAAATATTATAAGCATGCATGGTTGATATATGATAACTTAATGGTGGAGAAAAATGTAGCATATATAGGAGTATTATATAGTGAAGATAGCTGTGCATGCCTTCCAGTAACTGCAGAAAGCATCTGATGGTGATCTGTGATGGTGGATTGATAGCTGGGATTTGAGTTTTCACCCATGTAAACAATATAATGCTGTATAATGACATGCACAGAGAAAAGGGAATTTGACAATAAGGTAAAATTGAAATAATGTGATCGATCTTCAATAAAGGTAAAAATAGAAAATTAATGACAATAAGGTGATATATATATATATATATATATATATATATATATATAAGATGATAATTATTTTTTGATTAAAGGAGGAGCTAGAAGTGATTGTAATAAAGTTTCCTTAAAATGAAACGTATCATTTTGTTTGTGAGACATCCAAAAAAAAAAGAAATATATGCATGGTATCAATTTTTGTATGGAAAATTTGCAATTTTTTGAAATTTAGAAGATTATGATCAACTGACCTTGGTGTTGGAAGTGGCTCCATGAACCAAAGCAAATGTAAAGAACAAAGAAAGAAGTGTGAGAGCTTGAGATGAATGTACTCTCAAAACATTGGCAAAGTAAGCCATTTTAATTAGCAAAGAGAAGAGAATTAATGTCTTTGTAAATAATGCATGGTGTGTGTGTGTGTGTGTATATATATATATATATCTTTAAAAAATTAAGTATATTTTTACATGCGCCGGCTTAAATATGACTTTGTCTTTTTAATTAATATCATTAGTTAACAAAGAGAAGCAACCGATCGATGGATCAGCCGGCTTCTTTAAATGTATTCCGAATTGCAGGTGCCAAAAGGCCGGAGATGCCAGTTTGTTTGGAAATAAATGTAATAAGGTCCTTAATTTTAAGGACTTTTAATTTGTTGCTTCCCACGTGTATATTGGGAAGAAAACAATTAATAAGAAGTTAGAGAAGGTACGTCTAGCACTTGATCAATCAGTTAAAAGCATATTCAGAGCTAGGTTTGATCAAGTTAGTACTGTACGTTTTGGAATTAACAGTCTATACATTTTGAAAAATATATTCACATGTACTTTCTATGTTTAATTAATTAGTTGTAAATGTAAAAGTTTGATTTAATCATTAAAAATTAATGCTACAAGAGAGGCTCATGAGGCGGATGAGGGTCTGCAAGAGGGAGTCATGATTGCCGTAACGGAAGAGATCATAGCGAAGGAGCTAAGGGTTTTGAAGAAGCGGACATGCTTTGTGAGAGAGGGGATTAGATAGTAACTTTTATAGTTCTAGGGTTACTTTGTTTGTTTTTAAAAGTTTGGCCTTAAAAAGATTACAGAGTAGTGACCGCGTAAGCGTCATCTTAGCGAATATTAAGCCACTAAGAGCCACAATGCCGAATTTAACTGACGGTGCTAAAAAAGGTGTTAAAAAATAAAATGTCTGTCCTTTTTTTTAAACTAGTGGTAAAATGTGACCTTTTGATAAACGTCAATTGTAAGATCTCCATTTTCCGTTGCTTTTATTACTCATATATCCTAAGACTTTAAAAGTTAGAGAGTTTGTGAGAGCATTTATAATATAAAAAAATTCAAGGGTAAATTATAAAAACTCTGAAATCTAGTGAAATCTTCAGTTTTCCCTTTTATTTTAAAAAAAACTTTAGTTACTGCCTGAGGTTTATTGAAACCAACGGTTACCTCCCTTGATCATCTGTAGTGTACGCGTTATTTGTCAGTTAAAGATTTAGAGTTAACTACTCTTATTGTCACTAATATCTCTAAACCTAACCCTATCTACTCTCCCATTTGATTTTTATGGGAATGATAAATCATAAAGGATTGCCCAATTTTTTATCTTATCTTAGAAGGAAGTTTAGAAAGATCCATTTTTTTCTTTAATCTTTATTTTGATACAAAAAATAAGTATACTCTAGGACGGAAGGATTCGAACTTTCGAATGGCGGGACCAAAACTTGCTGTCTTACCACTTTGCCATTTTTTCTAAAAAAAAGGTTTGGTTGAGGGGACAAATCAAATCTCTCTATTACCTATACCTATATTTTTATAAAATAGCGTGGATCTCCATTTCAACTCCAACATTTTGTTTCTCTCCTTTCTCTCTCCCTAACCCATCACCCCGCTCGACGTCGTTGTGCCCGGCCATCGTCGCAACGTGGACAAGTTCGGGATGCAATGATGCAGGCAAGCTCAGGATGCCACGATCCAGGTGTGCCCAGGTTGTCCCTTGGCTGTTTTGGAAGAAACTGCATGTTTCATTATACCTCGGGGGACGGAATGATATAGGCGTGTGTCTACTGTCTAGAGAGAGAGAGAAATTTAATGAGCAATTACCCATTTGCCCCATGCGTAGAGCCATCACTGCCTGGAAGGCTGGACTTGAATACTCAATTCATTAATCAAATTTCATCCGATCACGAATAGATTGATCTGAATCGAACCCAATTCTAGAAAAAATTGACATCCCTAGCCGCGACCCAGCCCTTTGATAACCCAATCTACATTAAGTGCTTTTACTTGTAAAGGAAGTGCAAAGGCCATTACTCGGATGAAATCTACCATGGGCATGGCCCGTTTATAAACCGTGGGCCTGGTAGGCCCATAAAAGCATTATCTTACTCACAGAACACGTTTTAATTACCAGGTCAAAGAAATTAATGCATGTAGGATTTGGCTCTATAGAATTGTGTTACTACAGTGTTAGTATTATTAGATTGGGATAACTAAAAAATGTCCAAAGTAGAATTAACTGAAAATTTTAATATTGTGTTTTTATGGGTAAAATTAGCTAATTTGTTGTATATTTTTCTAGACAGTTTTTTTATTTTCCAATGGGATGGAGGCAATAAAATCTTATATAGCTGAACTCACCTAAGAGTCCAAGACTGATTAGCTCAGACAAAGGCTGTGTTCGATTGAGGCCCTTTATGTGAAATTGAGGCATTTTTAAATACGTGTGTTTAGGCCCATTTTGAATAAATGGATGGCTCAATCAAACCCAACAATTTAATTTCCCAAGCAATGTACAATTCGTTTGTTCTAGTTCTAGTTCTAATTCTAGAGTCTAGACCAAGCACCCATCACAAAATATTCAACATTTCGTCCTTTGCAATGCATCAATGGAAGCTTTTTTTTTTTTTTTGCACAAAAATCCAAACTTTGAATCTTGTCATTTTGCCCACTTCGTTGTTCTCCAAGGGTGACGCAATACATAAATCCAATCACAATGCAGCGAGCATAGCTGCTTAGGCAAACTCAAGACCCATAAAGCTTGCTGCTTTTTTGTCTGAATCGCTACCGGTTATGGGCTTTTCCGTCGAATTACCGATATAAAACATGAGGAAATTACCGATATAAAACATGAGGAAAGATTGGAGCTTTAGTTCAGAAAAATTAAGCGGCCAAAAAGGGGGGAAGAAATTTAGAATCTTTTATATGGCTTGTTTGTCTCATCTTGCTTCCATTATTGTTCCGGTGGCTTGGCGGCATGGCGGCGCTTTTTTTCCGGTGACGAAGATGGGTATCGGAAGAGGTCGGGTTTCGGTCGCGGTGGCTTCTTCGTATTCTCCGGCGACGGAAAACGGGTACATCAGCACCGAGCAGTGCCGGCAACGGATTCCGACGAAGAAGCAGTTGGTGGATCCTCACCGGCAGGGGATGATAACGGAAGGCGGCGTCGGCTACCAGCAAACCGTCGTCATTCGTTCCTATGAAGTGGGACCAGACAAAACGGCCACAATCGAAACCATCCTCAATCTTTGTCAGGTCCGTCAATATTTCGATTTTATTTTAAAATTGGTCAATCAGCTACTCCTCCCTCCCATAAAAAGGGAAAGATTTTCCATTTCAAGTTATTCGAGAAAAACTGAAACATCATTAAAAAAAAATATAATAATTATCTTATATTTTTCATGTTCTCTTTTTAATTTAAAAAATATATTCTATAAGCATTTTAGTTTCTAAATTTTGTTTACAAGATTAAGGTAGGAGTTGAACTTAAGATCTTCATCATTTTTAGAGGTTTAACCAACTTGAGTAAGGATTCACGAATAATTTCTTAATTCTAAGTCTTCGCACTCATTAATCTATCTTTTTGAGGACAACGATACTTATTAATCTATCTGTATTGCAGGAAACCGCTTTAAATCATGTGTGGATGTCGGGGTTGCTCGGAAATGGGTTTGGTGCCACTCATGGAATGGTGAAGAACAATCTTATCTGGGTTGTCTCTAGGATGCATGTTCAAGTGGATCATTACCCAATATGGTTAGTAGCATGATTTTGATGGTGGGTTTTTCTGTGAATTAGTAAACCTTTGGTTGAGTTATGAATGCAATTGTGTTTTTCAGGGGGGAGATCCTGGAAATTGACACATGGGTGGGAGCTTCAGGCAAAAATGGGATGCGGCGAGACTGGCAGATCAAGAGCCAAGCCTCAGGCATTGTTTTTGCTCGAGCAACCAGGTTTTTTTTTATTTACTATACAATTATAATAATTCTTATAAATTAAGGGTCTCTTGCAGTCGAAATTAAAACTACATTGGTTTCTAAAAAAATTGGTGTTTTTCCTTTTAAGCATTAAATATTTAAGGAGATATATTTTTGCCCTTATATTTTTATATATCACCATGTTAGTTTTTTCCCTTATATATTAAGTTTCCCAATACTATTAAAGATATAATTCCCTAGTGTATAACATTTTATGGTCACTTTTATGTTGCTGAAGTTCTCCTTGCAAGTTGCACTAGAATCTTTACATATGTTTGGTGTTGTTCTGGTGACTTGAAGCCAGAAAACATTGGTCAGAGCAGATTTGACCTATCACTTAGTTTTAAACGTTGATATATAATCTAGGGATATTATACAATGAAGACCCTAAACCTTTGATTGAAATCATATTTACCCCTTCACCTTTAAACATTTCCATGTGCAGCACCTGGGTGATGATGAACGAGCAAACGAGGCGGCTGTCCAAGATGCCTAAGGAAGTGAGAGCTGAGATCTCCCCTTGGTTCACAGAGAAACAGGCCATCAAAGAGGACTTTGGTGATAGAATCATAAAGCTAGACAATAATGCTAAATATGTAAACTCCAACTTAAAGGTACCAAATATTTAGAGCAACTATGTTACAAGATACTATATGATCAATCTCAAAATTAATTAATCTATTATTGATGATGATTACTTGTTGGGAATTTTGTAGCCTGGAAGGACTGATTTGGATATGAACCAACATGTCAATAATGTCAAATATGTCAGATGGATGCTAGAGGTAAACAAACAAAATACAGACATGCACATGTGAATTAGATAGAATTGACACATTTCTCTTTGGACGTTCTAAAAATATGCAACATTTTCTTTTTTTTAGTAATTATTTGATTTTAAACTTACCAAATTATCATCTTAATCCTCATATCACCTTGAAATGTTGAATATATGTATGTGAGATGGAGAGAGTATATCATATGAAGATAATTGGCACTTAAGTGGAAGTATACTAGATATGTTTGTGTACTATAATTTTTTCCCTTCACAATTTGTGTAGACAATTCCAGATTACTTCCTGGAATCTCACCAGTTATCCAGCATCGTGTTAGAGTACAAAAGAGAATGTGGAAGCTGTGATATTGTCCAGTCTTTGTGCCATCCAAATGATGATGGTGAAGGAATTCTTGCAAAAGCCCCTCAATTGAATGGGTCATTCTCTTTTGCGGCCCAATTCATTGATGGAAATGGGCTTTTGGGCTCTTTAGATGCTGAGAGAAAGAGGTACACACATCTCCTCCAAATAAAAGGGGAGCCCAACAACAAGAGCGAGGAGATAGTAAGAGGCACGACTACTTGGAAGAACAAGCAATTTTTTGGAACTTCTTAACACTATTTTGTAATATTTTGTTGGCCATTTTGTTTCATCAGTGTTTGTGGACAGAGGTGATACATACTTTTCATTACCTCCGATGTTAGCTAGCTGTGAAGATGTTGTCAAATAGGTATAGGGTTGTGCTGGTTTAAACTCTTGAATATCATTTTTAATTTTTATGTTTGACTTTCAACCTCTTTTTAGTGGACCATGAGGAGAGAAAAAAAAAGAAGAAAGATGATACACAGTGTTTTAGTTACGATGTAAAAAGTATGGGTATTAAAATGTACTTTTATCAGGAGCGCAAGGATCGTATTGTTATTTAGAATGTAATTATAAGAGGTCATTTATGATATTTTAATGGAGAGATAATGGAAAAACTATTTGAATGATCAACCATGAATCACATTGTGAAGTTAAGAAAGGACAAAGTTGAATTATGATTATATAGGACAATAATTATAGTTTAAGAATCATTCGTGATATTGTTTCTCTTGATACATGTGAGTATTAATATTTGGATGAAATCATAATTACATCTCTTTATTTTATTTTATTGGAAAAATGGCTTATTTTATTAATATGAGCATATTACAAAACAAGCCTTAGAAACAACAACTAAGAAAAAACCGACCCACAAAGCACGATGACTGCTTATATCACCAAAGAGTAGCCATTAGTAGTTCTTACTTTACCTCAGAAGGCTCCAAGTACTAAAAGGGCCATGACGGATAAAACATCTAAATCTCGTTTCCGATACCCCTAACATGCTCTCTTTGAGTAAAATGGTACCAGTGCATCACAACAGTGTATAAGTAAGAAGTACCAAGGGTACTTTTGGTAAACAAAACTAGCAATATCATGGTGCCTACACTAAAAAACTGACTCTAAATAACATGCATCCGAAGAAAAAGTAACTAAATAAAAAAAACAAGAGATCATCAATCCTATTAAGTCGTAAGCAACTTGGGAAAGACCATGCGAACTCTTTACCTAGCCCCCTTCCCTTAGCGATCATGGTCCTGGGCGAGACTGGACATTTTCCAACAACACCCTTGAAAACTTCAACACCGCAACAGAATTATGTGTCACAAGCACTTTGTTAACTTGATGATGATCCTTCAACCAAAGTACTATGTGTGCAAACAAACACACATTTCCATGGTGTTTAAGCTATAAAACTCATTATTTGTGCTTACTTTTGATGTTAAATATGCACTTTACTTGTTATCTTCAATCATTTGTAGGTGAGTAGATGTGGAGGTGAAAAGGAGATCAAAACGTATCATTTGGAGGCTTGGGACTCAATTTACAAGTTGGAAGACCAAGTCAAGAAGTTATGGGTCAAAGAGGAGGCTTGCAAGTCAAAGAAGAGAAGAGTGTTTCTGGACACGGATCTGGCACGCTCGTATGTCGGGGGTCACGTTATACACTTTTGTTTAGAGTGCCCCATACCCTTACGCCACCAGATCAGTGCGTTCCTTTGGCAAGGATCACACCAAACATTTTACTCAGCGCACCGCTTGTCACACGAATCCTGCGCGACACCCGATCATTTACAGCTAGGGAGGCGGTTCCCCAAAGTTTCCATGCAATTTTTGAAGCTTACATCATTTCTCTTGTCCCCAAATTACCCTTAATGAGTTTATATGATGTATATTAGACTAACGGCCAATTTCGGACACTAGGAGTAGTATAAATAGACTTGTAGCTTAGGTTTTTATAATCATCTTTGGGAGTTATGAATTCTGCAAATTTTGGGATTTTTCTTCAAGCTTTTTAGCTAGGGTTTAAGCCTTTCAACCCCAATTTCTCGGAGGGTTGAACGGGCAACTTGTGGATGATTTTTTACGGGTGACTTCTTATAACCTTTCTCTTCTATTACATCTCTTTTTTGCTATTGATTATTGTTTTTGGTATGATTTCAGCATTGATGAAGTATGGTTTTAGCTACGTCTTAGTGAAACTTTGCTTACGGTTTAAGGAACTTGTCTTTATGATCTTGTACACTTGGATATTGAACTCTTACGCATTTTGCCATCATAATATGCATGCTTGGTCGCTACTTGTATTTTCATATCATTAGGTGTTCGATGGAATGCCCGAGAGGGTTTCATCGGCAAGACGAGGGATTGATTAACGGGGTGTATTCGGAGTCCGAGAGGGCCTGAAGAAACTCGTTGGTGGTTAATGTTTGGGGCTCTAATTCCTTCGGGAGCTCGTCTCTAGAGCATGAGAGTGCCTAGAGCTTTCGCCTTTGGAGAGAGAGATCACTTGTCCGAGAGGAGTGTAATCCGAACGTAGAAGCTCATCTCGTTGCATGATCGTAAACTAGTGTTTTGAGCCCTCACTGATTTGATGTGTAGATTGAGCATGAGAGATTGGATTCCCTTGTTTCATAGGATTTCATGCTAGTTTTGATTATGTGGGTTAGTTTCAGAACAATTGCCTTAGGTTCCGATTCCTCAAACTTGACATATTTGTGGAGGTGGAGTTGATCATTCCACCTTACTTGATCTAGTTGACCGTATGAGAGAGATCTCTACGGTGAGACTTTGGAGTTGGATGGTTGATCGTTGGAGTGTCAGAGATGACCTCTGTGTTGGATCGGGGGTATCGGAGACGGTCTCCCTCTAGGATGAGAGTTTGGATTAGCACGCATGACCTTTAGGATGCATGATAATCCTTAGAAAGCCCATGATTGTGATCCTACCATTGGTGTCTTCATCCCCTCCAATCTCTCATTTGTATTTCTTGTTTGCATTCATGGGTAAAGTCCACGTATAGTACCTTAGGTTTTATACGTGTCCTATTTTAGTCATTTTTTAGGAATTCATCTCAAATTGGTCATTTTCTCACAGTTTCCGTTAAGTTTTCTGTTATCACCATGAGTTTACTTAAATGCCCATATCCAAATTTTCATTTGACTGTTCTATTTTCTTGAGTCTTACAATCTAGCCCCACTTCATTATTTCCTCCATCATTATTCTTCTCCTTCCTCCTCATCTTCTTCTAACTCATTCCTCGGCCACCACTATCGCCCTACTCGGCCTTGTTCCTAATCGCAACCCAGATTGCGTTTTCCTTTTCTTTAAACTCTTAGAGCATAAAAAATAAGAGTGTGAATAGGTTGTGCCTGACACATTAAGTGTGCCTCTAGATAAAAAGAAGAAAGGAAGAAACACATAAGAACACGGCTGTACCAACACACCGTGTTTCTCGGCAACGACTCCGGAATCACGCAAAATACCACAATCCATCATCCCTTCAACGAGCAACAACGAAAATAGAGAGGAATCAAGCGAATTGACCTTCATTCTTCGCAAATTCAACAAAAACAACAACAAAATAAACTGCCGGCCTTCCTCCGATGACAAAACCACCGGCCTGGCGCATTTGTTCAACCGCCCAAAGTGATGCTCTCTGACAACAATATGATGCGCTCTCGAAGCACTATGATGCGCTTATGTAAAATTATGATGCGCTCGTTCTGATCGCTATGTTGCGAACATTTCATTCTACAGAATACAATAATACGCTTGTTGACAACGTATGATGTCTTGGTTCAAAATGATGCGCTTGGTGTCACGAATGATGCGTTTCTGTAAAAATTATATGCTCTTCGCTATTAGACAAAGTATGATGTATTGGTTAAATATGATGTTCTTGGTGTCACGAATGATGCTCTTTGTTTCAAGTATGATGCTCTACCTTAAAGAAATAATGCACTCGTTCTGAGGACTTAATGATGCACGCATTTTTTTCAACCTCCTAAAGTGATGCATTTGGTGACCACAACGATGTACTCTTGTTACACTATGATGCTCAAAGATGATGCATCTGTTCTGATGACTTAATTACGCACTCGTTTTCTTCAACATTACAAAAATGATGAAGTTTTCAAACTGATGCTCTATGTGCTTAAAATGATACTCCCTTTGGTAAGTATGATGAGCTTAGCATTTAAAATGATGTTGTTCGCTATTGGACAAAGTATGATCTCTTGGTTCCAAATGATGCTCTTGATTACACGAATGATGCTCTTGGTTTCAAGTATGATGTGCTACCTTACAAAAATGATGCATCCGTTCTAAAGACATAATGATTCACTCATTTTCTTCAACCTTTTAAAATGATGCCTTTGGTGGCCACAGTGATGCACTCTCGTTGCACTATGATGCTCTCCCTCACAAGAATGATGCACTCGTTATGATGGCTTAATGATGCACTCATTTTCTTCAACTTTTCAAAATGATGTGCTTTGTAACTAGAGTGATGCTCTCCTTTTCCACTATGATGCTCTCCCTTACAAACATGATGCACTTTTCCTCACTAATGATGCATTCCTACTCACACATGATGCAATTCCTGTCCTGAATGATGAACTCAGATGATGCACTTCATCCTCCAAAATGATACCCTCAATGCATCAAATGATGCACTCCCTGCATCAAATGATGCTTCTATGTGAAATTATGTTTATGTATTGCAATGTGGTGTTTGTTTTGCTGAAAAATTATCTTTTTCCATCTACTTCAACTAATATTCTTCCAATTCATTACTATTTGGAATTATTAAGTTCAGTTTGATAGATTTGAGCATTATTTATTTGCAATTCCTGGTTACATCATTTTTATAAAAAGGAGCATCATAATAAGTTGAGAGCACATCATAATAGTATGTAGGGGCATCATAATTCTGCCATCTACAGTAGGTTTTAGTTTCAAGGTGTGAGACGAATTACGTCATTCTGCTCAGGAAATGGCTAGGAATGGAGCGTCGCCGACTGGGGAAGCGATTGGTTGCTTTGGCACGGTTGATTGCGGCTTCTGTTGACGGATTTCCTCGGGTCGGATAGTAGGTTGTCCGAACAGATCTTCTACAATTGTCGTGACTTTGGTGATTGTTGATGGAGGATGAGGCAACCATCGAGTTGCTAAGGGCAGTAGGTCCTTAAAGGAGGAGCTATGGTGATTGGAGACTGCTAGTGAGAGATAAAGGGTGATGGTCCGATTCATGTCGGAGGTACGTTGACGGCAAAAATACGGAGAAGAAGTAGCGATGTCAATTTTGAAAATAAATACAATCGGGCACAAAGAGGCACATATCAAAGCCTGGCACACAATAGCCTATGCCAAAAAATAATCCATCTCAGCTTGCGGCAAAATGAAAACCTGCAAATTTTCTATCTCGAACTCACCCCTCCATTGCCATCAATCTCTGAGATCGACACTAAATCTCTGAGATCTGGGTCTTCGTGTTGCTGCAATTATGAGTTGATGCGAGATGGCTGACGGTAGACGACAGCAATGGAAAAACAATGAAGACGTGGCCATCAATCTTTTTCAATCAAGTATGCCGGAAACTGGGATTTAAGGCGGCGGTGCGGTGGCCTACGTCTGCCGGAAAGTTTCCTCGGCGGACTTGAGTCCGGCTAGTGGTACGACGGTCGGAGGTTCCAATGGTGGTTGTTAGAGCGGCTAAAGACGGCTAGAACAACGAATCGAAGCGGTTAAGTATGGAAACGTGGTGATTTTTTTTTGATGAAATTCTCCTTCGTTAGAGCATCTCTAGCGATGTGAGAGGGTGGGTTAGCTTCATCTCTTCATGGCGGAGCTGAAGGTGGTGGTTGTTTGTAGCAAAAGGGTCTGGAGAGGGAAGGAGATGGAGAGGCCGATGGTGTTGTGAGATGGATGGTGGTTGGATTAGTGGTGGAGAATGGAGGAAGAGGAAAGGTTCGGGTTGATTTGTAACTATTGAAATTAGTTGGGGTTTATTTGGAGATTTTTAAAAAAGAAAGGTTATATTTATATTTAAATATAAACATTTACATAATTACCTTTAATTAAATAGTGGTTTTAACAGAAAATGTAATGAAAGGACCTCTTTAAAACAGAACAGTAAGCTAAGGGATTAATCTGAGACGAATTCCTAAAATAGGACCAAAATAGAACACGCATCAAAGCTAAGAGACTCTACGTATACTTTACCCTTGCATTCACATCTCATTGTCCATACTTCTTACTCTTTTCGCTGCATCGTTGCATTTGAAGAATAAACACACATACTCTAAACACTCTGATTCTCTTGGGTTTGATCCCTCATTATTGAGCCACTGTATTATGATAAGACATTGCTAGGGCTTAATGAGGTGTTAATAAATGTATTTGATTAGTTTAATGCTTCAATTTTAATCCACTATACAAAAGCCTAGCTATCACAAAGCATTCGGAATTCATTAACCACCATAATAGTTGCGTATGAATCTATAGCCTTGTCCTCCAACAATCCTTTCCCTATGGATCTTTGGTTATAGATACCGATCGAACTCAACTCAACAACAAAAATATAAATTGCTCCGATGAAAACCTTCGACCAATTTAGACCCCAGAGTATCGCTGGAGCCGCTAGCCAGAGACACGTCGTAGCCACTATCGGGTTCGGCTGCTGACCCCAGCTGATGAGCGCTACAGGCAGCAGCCCCGCCACTACTGTCGCACCCTTCTCCTTCCCACGTGGGCCCTTCTCTTTCCCACACGAGTGCTTTTATAGTCACATGTAATAGAGTGGCAGTATTGTAATAACCCAATATAGAATGACGGCGTGTTAGAGAACACGTGTCATTGGGTCCCGAATATATATGTTTCAGGAATATCCCTTAGGTTATCCAGGTGTGTATGTTCCGGGAATGTCCTTAGGTTGTTCGGGTTATATGTTATTCGAGTTTTTCATTGGGCCTTTATTCTAGGTTACTGACTTGACCTTTTACTAGACCTTTTAGGGCCTTTCTGGGCTTTGGTATCTAGCTGATTGGGCCTGATCCAAGAGATTGTAGTGTAATTGTAGAATTTTTAGTTAATGCTATATTTTTTTGATTTTTCAATTAAATATAGCAATAGGAAATAATGAATGATGAGTTGGTGATTAGAGTCCAAGCTTCAAACTAAACTAAACTAAATTATGCTAACAGACAAATGCAAGTTTTATCTAAAATGCAATCCTCACAAGTTTGGAATGAAATGTAAATGGATAAAAACCTCCATTGGGTTGATTAGTGTTGAGCTTACTAGATTGTAATTGGTTGTAATTCTTACAAACATTAAAGAGTTGGATAATAATCAAGCTCAAGTTACTACACTAAAGCTATTCTTACAATAAAAGACCAAGAAAGATCTCTCCACTTGCATCAATTGTTATGACGCTAAGATTAGCCAAAATTGTCTCCTAACACCCTAGATTATTTTCTCAAATTAATCCTAGAGTATCTAACAACTTTCCCTAAGCCAAGCTCAACAAAATCTCTCTGGAACATTTCATCGAACACATGGTAGGCTCAAAGGAGTAGTAGGCCCCCTACACCTTTGCTACCTTCTTTAATTCCAAGAAAGTGTTACAACACTTGGAAAACTCACAACCAATCAATCACAATCAACCTAGCAACACTTCAACATCATAATCAACTTAAGGAATATAAACTACTCACAATTTATGCTAAATTCAGAATTAATAATATTCAACAACAAAAATGAAATTAGAGAGATAAATGAGTAGAAATAAACTAAGAGATGGAGTGCAAAGCTTCGATCCTTCAACAAATGCTTCAAATTCGTGGTTCACATGAGAGGAAGACCGGAAATCTCGCACCAACTCCCACTTGCCCGACAAAATAATGAAGCTGAAGTGTCATTTTAAATGGTAGTGAGCGACCGCTCATTAGAGGTGAGAGATCACTCACAAAGGCAGTGTGAGCGATCGCTCACTAACTTTTTGGCCACGCATTGGTCGCTCACCACCCCGCTGATACGGGAGAAACACTCTTCACTGTGAGCGACCGCTCACCGTCTTTCCTTGATCGCACACCGGCCGCTCACTTGGTCTGATGTCTTCCCAACACCCTGAACTTCTCCATAAAGTCCAATTTGGTCCCTGCCTTCACTTTTCCATGCAATTCAGCTCATTTTGAACACTTTTTCTCCAACTTCTCCATAGACATGCGAAACCTACAAAACTCTTGCACCGACACTAAGAACTAGCGATAATTATCATAAAAACAACAGTTTAGGGCTGCTTTGTTGGCTCCCTTCAACTTCATCGCCCTCTCATACTTCCGGATCAAAGCGTTTGAGTCTCCATTGCCATTGTAAACTTCGAATATGGTGAACAAATTGTCACGACCACCCGCCCGGTTGCGGAGGCGGAGCCGGTCGTGACGTTCGAAGCGGAAGCTCTTTGCGAAGCGCGGAATCGGTGCTGCAAACCGCCACGTGTAGTGGTCCCAAGGTATATCGGTCTTTATGAGATTACGGAGCGAGTGGGCAGGTTGGCTTTACCCCCCCCGAGTATGTCTGTAACATACGATGCCCTCCAAGATGGCCTGTTGAAGGTTAGGTATAGATTCGATGTTATGCAGGGTTGTCGGGTATAGATTGATCTTGCAGGGTCTTTATGAGATCCGGAGGATGGGGCGCCGCCGAGAGGCTCTGGATGGTAGTCTAAACTACCACTCCCGCCGTACCGATAGCGGTGGTTCGATTATGTTTAGTAAAAGAGTATTTATATTCTGGTTGGTAGCGACACCTGTATGGTTCAGGTTACTCTTGGAGGACCAAGAGTTCTAAGGGGGGGAGAATGTTACGGTCACCCCGAGCGGGTTGTGACCCGGGTGATCCGGGGCTCCGGTTTTGGCCTGCGGGTCACGGTTTTGGGCGGTCAGACAGCTCCCGGGACTTATCTGAGCATTATTTTTAGAAATCCTTCGGGTTTTGAGGTCGTGTGGGTTCCCGGACGTTTTCGCGAAAATATTTTTCGGTCGGGGTTGTCTCGGGACGTACAGCGGGCTCGGTAGCGCTCCCGGGACCTCAGAATGGGAAACCGTTTGCGGATTTGGAATCGTGGGAACGTCCCGGATCTTTTTACGGAGCATATATTTTGGGGCGGGACGTTCGGTCCCGGGCGACTCCCGGGGCTCTGGACGGAATCCCGGGGCTCGGGATGGAAATTTTCCGACGGCTTTAGTGTAAGTCATGTTATATTTTAAGACGGATTTTATGGTGATATTTGTGGAATTTTGGCGTGATGGGATTTGGATTTGGGTTAACACGCGTGCACGTAAGGTTTTACTCGGGTTCAGCGGGTCCGGTAGGACACTCTGGAATTGCAAATGGACTTTGGAAACATGTTTTGCGAATGTTATGATATTCCGAGGGTTGTGTCCAGTTTTCGTGCCAATTGGAGTCCGATAGTGGCGTTTGGGCCAAAATTGTAACTTTCAGAATAGTTTGGGGATTAAGGTTGTAATTTGGCCACAAAACTGCAATAATCAGAAGGGAAGGGAGCTGGAAGTCGGCTGGAAGGGTTAGAGATAAGGGACACTTGGCTTTATTTGGTTAAGTATGGAAAAAAGAAAAGAAAACGAAAGGAAAATATATAAGAGATGAAAAATGGGTTTTCTTCAATTGTCTTCACGTTTCTTCTTCTTCTTCCTCCCTCTCCCATCCTCCATTGCTACTGTTCATCAAGGCCTCTTGAGTTCTTTTTTTTTGGCAAGGATTCAACAAGGTTTTGGATGCAAATCATAGGTAAGGCTCTTCTCTTCTTCTCTTTGCAAGTTAGGATCTTGATTTTGGTGGAAAAATGGGGTTTAGAGAAGATTTGGGTTTGTTCTTTGCTATGGGTTTTGATGATTCTCTTGCTTCCAAATTCAAGTATGTTGATCTTGGGATGGAGAGGAGTAAGAATCTATGGTTAGATTTTGGAAAAACAACATGGATGAAGGAAACATATTTTGGCGAAAATTAGGGTTGATTCTAAAAATGGTGTATGTTTGTGTTCTTGAATCATGCTCTTAGTTTGTTTTTCCTAGCATGATTCTAAGACATTCTATGGTTTCAATTTGGTGGAAATTTGGTTGAGTAGGAAAGCCCCAATTTGAGTGAATAGTGGATTAGGGTTCATGGTTGATTTTGGTTGATTTAGGTGCAATTGGTTAGCTTTCTTGGTTAAGAAGTGTAATTGGTGATTAAAGTGAGTAATTGGAAGCTTGAATGGATTGAATTGGGAATTTGGTGGAAAAGTGGTTAAGGGCCGAATTGTTCCATGGAAACTTTCTCTATGTTGGTGTTGTGTTTTGAATGAATTGGATGGTAAATTGGTATCGGGGTTGAATTTAGGTGCGGTATGGTGTTTGAAACGTCGTTTTCGGGTATTGTATGGAAAAGTTACTTTTATGCGGGTTTACCCGTAAAATGTCGGGAATGAAGGGTTTAAAGGTTGGAATGTGTTCGTGGGTGTTTGAATAACAATGTTCTAGCTCGGTTCGTGAAACCGAGCTTTCTTTAGATTTTTGCGGGAAAGTGCGGGATTATGCGGGATTGGTTTCCGGGGGTTTGTTTTGGTGTGTTCTGACTTAATTGTGGTTGTTCAGCTTGATTCTGCATTGGTGGAGCGGTGTGGGACCATAAAAGGCACACTTTCACTTTTCGGGCCGGGAGCCGGGATTTCCCGGGAGTTGTGCTACAGAGCGGTGTTTCTGAGGTAAGGGCTCAACTTCTCTCGTTATGCATTCTGGGCTTACTTGCATGTATATCGGGTTTAGTTGGGGCGGGTTCGGGTGAGGACGGTGGTTCGGTGATCTCGAGACCCGTCATACGGTAAGGTATCATTTGCTTTACGCTTTCAAGGCCCAGATGGTCTTAGAGGCCACGGGTTACACTCTGCATATCCGCACTAGGTGCCGATATTTCTGTTTATATCTTTATATTATATTCGGTATATTGACATTTACTTGGCTTATGTGTTACTATACGATTCCTTTTCATTAGTATCCGCACTGGAGTGCCGATACTTACATTACGTATGTCCGCCTTTGGAGGGTGCCGACACTTTATGTGCTTCCGATATTCGACCTCTTGGAGAGGGCGACCCCAGCCGTTACCGTGATTTGTTATAAGGGTCATTACGCATATTGGACCTCATGTGATGGAATTACCTTTGCGGTTGGACCGCATGAGATGGATGTTCGGCTCATTTATGCTTGATGTTTATATGTATATATTTGTATGTGCTTGTTACATTTTGCGAGTTGCAGGTTCAGCCGTTGCTTCCTAAGCAAGCTATACCTTATCTCAGCCCTTACTGGGTCCTCCCGAGGACTCACCCCTTATTTGTTTACACCTTTCAGGTCGTCCTGACAAGCAACCGGCGGAGTAGAGATCCCCGGTGCTTTCTGTTGTTTTGGTTGCAGCAGCAGCAGTACCACGTGCGGGAATCGCCGGCGAGTGGTTTGATTTCGCACTTAGGTATACTTAGGCTTATTTTTATGGCTCTGTAGGTGTAGTTGCATGCATGTATTTAGATCATGAGTTTGTATATGATGTAGGTTTATGGAATATAATCTGATCTTGATTGTCTTAAGTCGAGGCGGAGCCACGACTTGCTTACATTGGTTATATGTATGAAATGGTTGTGGTGATTTGGTTGTCATGAGTAATTAAAGGTATTCCATGAACTGCATGTTTGTTTTTTATGTTGGTTGTATACTTGCCATGTATGTGTTCTGTAGGTTGTAGGTCGTAGTACGACCATTCTGTTATTACGGGCCGGGTCATGGGACCACTACACGTGGCGGGTTTCGGTAGCACCGATTCCGCGCTTTCTGCCGTAGCTTCCGCTTCCGAACGTCGCGGCCGACTCCGCCTCCACAACCGGGCGGGTGGTCGTGACACAAATGGGCCATCCTTGGATAACTTCAGTCTGCTAGAATTTCTCTCCATGTTTGTTCTGAGCACCCAGACGTATTTCGGTTAATTACGCAATTAAGTGTCAAAATCGGGATTAGTGAATTTTGTGTGACTCGGGAAATATAATTAAGTATATGAAGTGTGATTTGTGTGAAATATGAAGTTCCAAGGATGTGTTTTAGTTTATGTTCCTGTTGTTGACACCCGGTGTGGATTTTAGTAAATTACGCGATTAAGCGTAATTACCAGGAGTAGAGATTTTTGTATTTCTCGGGACAATTAATTAGTCATATGAAGCATGTTTTGTGTGTGATATGAGGTCCCGAGAATGTGTCTCAGATTTCGTTTCGTTCGGAGTTACGGTTGGAAAGTTGAAATTTTCGGGTTGGATTAAATTGCAACTTTTGAAAGTTTAGGGGTCAAAGTATAAAATGAGACAAATTGAGCAATGGTTGAGAGGAAGAGGACAAGGGGGAGGCGCCTGCAAGGTGGAGGAAAAAGGGATGGACATGTGTTGTTTTTTTTAATTAGAAAGGAAAGAAAAATGGAAAAAAAATGAAAGGAAAAATATAAAAGGAAGGAAATGAATTCTTCCCTTCTTCTTCCTCATGGCCAGACGTTTTTCTCCATGAAAGAGAGCTTGAAGCTCGAAAGTTGAAATCAAAGGAAACTCGAAGAAGCTTCGAGGTAAGGTTATCAAACTGATTCTTGTGATGTGAAAGTAAATAATTTGAGGTCAGATTTTGTGAATTCAGCTCTGTTTAGAAACCGTGAGCTGTTGAAGTTTGGAAGTGATTATGAAACCACATGATCTACTTGATATCTTGGTTTCTAAACATTCCTTGCGCCTTCTTGTGCATGTTTTATAACAGGAGTATAAGCTGAAACCTTCCAGAAACGCTACCGAAATTCGTTTCTGATCACCTGCACAAAAACCCATCTTCAGTTTCAGTGAAAGGTAAGGGTATATTTGTAATCAGGGTGAAGAGTTGCACATGTGGTGCTATTCGGTTTTTCCAGAAAAGGTCGTATGTGAAAGCCGTTTTTTCCTGCCCAAGCCTCATTTTGACGCCATCGATGTGGGTTGTTTCTGTGAATTCTGAACGTATATTCTGTATCTGTGGATCATTTATGAACAAGGAGTGGTTGGAATTCCAGCAGAAACTCTGCCAAAATCCATACCGGGACCGCTGATCAGGAATTTCCATTCGGTCTTCTTTGAAAGGTAAGGGTTCAGTGTGTCTTCTGGTACTGCATTATTCAGCATGTGTAGTAGAATATATATTGAAGCTAGGTTTAGCCCGAGGGGTGGCTGGGTGACGCTAAACCTAGTCATGTGGTAAAACTTCGGTTTGCAGGTTATGGGATTCTGATAAACCTACAATGGTGTTATATGCGTGTGGGGTGTGCAACCGCAGCTAAATGGTGCAATGTGTGTGATACACCTTTATGGTGTTTTTGATATGACGGTGGGGCTCGCGACCCCGAGCTGGCCATGCTCTAGTGTATGATATGTGTGTGCCTCGGCTAAGGCCGGGAAGACCGTCATTGTGTCTAACTTCATATTAAATCGTTGTTTGAACTGCATTGTACTTGATTGAAATTGCATTGTTTGAGCATGTGTACGTATATTTACTACATCATATATGTATATTCTGCGTTTCTCTTTGGATGCAGGTTCCATGTGCAACATGTTATACCGTGCTTATACCTGCACCCTTACTAAGTTCTTTCGAGGACTTGCCCCTTATTTTCCCATTTCAGGAAAGAGTGCTGACAAGCAACCCGCCGAGTAGAATCCGGGGGTTAGCTTTTGTATTGTGCTATTTCAAGTATCATTTATGCATTCCGATCAGTTATGTTACATTGTGTGTGCGGGATAAGGGGTAAGGTCCGTAGCCCATTGTGAATCTGTGCATATTTGGTCTCGGGATTTTGGCTAATGTATGAATATATGTGGATTGACGTGCCAAGGGCACTTTGGTAATTTGGCTTGGGTTATGTTATGTGTGTGATTCTACATGCTCGGATTGGGTTATGAGAATGTGGACAGTGTGTTCTGAGAATTTATGTTGACACACTGTTATGTGTGTAAATCAGTGGAATCTGTACGTTCTGGGTTTCTGACATATATTATATATATATATATATATATTTAGTTATGGGTTCTCTGCACTGTTATTAGTTAAGTGAATGGTTCAGTGTGTTTAGACTTCAGGGTTATGGGTCTAGTTCGGGATTTGTGTGCAAATGTCCAACTTTGAATTCAGATTATATAAATGAGCACAATGGGTTACTCACGGTTAAACTTTCTTATGTTTGTAGCAGCAACAACACTTAGTGCGTCGAGGATCTTGGTCAGACCCTGAGGCGACACCACCTCGAACGTTTCTGTATGTATTCCAATCGGATAATTTTTGGCTCTGTATAATGTAAATAGCATGCATACTTGTAGTAGTATCATATCTGAGATTTGTGTTGGAAACTCAGTATGTCTATATGTTGGAGATTCTGTGAGGTTTTGTGCAGGAAATGTGAAATCGTATGAGTATGCACCTTGTGATTTTGTGATTGTTGTGCGCAGTATTGTGATCCTGGGTCAGTTTTGAGTTATAACTATGTCAAATCATTATTGTGATCGAAAATTCTAAAGTGACCTGGGGTTAGTGTGGCTCACCTGTGGATGTGTTATGTGTGTGCTGTTACCCCGGGAACGTGTGATTTGGGTGATTAGCGAAATCTAATCATCCGTACGCTTCCGTGGTGAAGAAGGGGGTAACAGAAGGTGGTATCAGAGCATGGTTATGTCGGTTCTGAAATTTCTGTTCTATTGAAGTTTGAAATCTGAATTGGTTTCTGTTCTGCTGAAATCTGAAATCTGGTCTGGAATCTAATTTGGTATTTGGATTTGGTATGTATCAGTCCTGTGGTCCATGATCTGTGGTTTGGATTATCTTTTCTGAAATTGGACGCTATTACATTATGCATTTGCATTTGCATCTACAGAGCCAATTGGAATACTGCTGCTTCCTAAGTTTTTAGCTGTTTAACCGTGATATATGCGCTCTTCTGTTTTATGTGGTATCTTCAGGAAAATGGTAACTACCAGCAGAAGACGGGATCGGGGTAAGCAGGAGAGGCGGGACAGAGATCCCGATCTTCCATAGATTATGCCATAAGCAGTGGGTCCAGAGCCACAGGTCTCTCCTGTGTTAGTACGGGTCCTGGAGCAGATTCGGGACAGTTTGGCACAACTACTTTCGGAAGCGTCACAGAAAGGGCAGTCAGCGCCGGGACATGTCCAGCAACACTATGGGTCAGGTGTGAATGACGTGGGGCGTCATGAACCCCACACCGTTACAGACGATAGTTCCTCCACACACAAGGATATGGGAGTGCAGATGGAACATGATGAGGTTAGCACTGATGAGGAGAGGCGACACCTGCGGGCCAGGAGGGTGCGTCGGGAGGTTAGCCCCATTGGCAGACATGATCATGGTTCTTACAGTCAGCTCGACCCAAGAGGTATCGGGAGGATCACAAGCGCCCAAGCAAATTGCTTGAGCGGTTTCAGCGCCTGACCCCACCCCAGTTCAGCGGGAAGGGTGGACCAGAGGCTGCGGAGATCTGGTATAACCGGATCAGTGCTATGTTCGAGAGGCTAGAGTTTCCTCCCACCGCGAGGGTGTCCTTGGCCACATACAACCTCGAGGGTCGGGCTGTCATCTGGTGGGAGAGCGTCAGGAACAGGCATAGGGCTAAGCGAACAGTACGAGGAGAGTCCGACACCGATATGACATGGGACGAGTTCAGCCGCCTGTTTCATGAGCACTATGTAGGAGACGTTGTCCGAGACCTGCGACAGACACAGTTTGATAACCTAGTGCAGGGCAGCAGGAGCGTGCTGGAGTACGAGCACGAGTTCGATTGCCTGGTCATACATGTCCCGCAGTACCACGGGATGGAGGAGCAGAAGGCCAGGAAATTTATCCAGGGACTACGACCTGACATTCGGGTAGCATTGCGACCGCTGGGCATCACATCATATCACGAGGCAACACAGAAGGCCCAGCTGGTCAAGCAGGAGGAGACAGAGAGTAGAGTTGTGCCATGTCAACCTCCTGAGAGCGGGAGAGGTTTTGGATTCCGTAGATTTCCCTGAAACACCGGGAAGGCTTCGTAGGCCAATATGAGCGCCAAGGGGAAGGGAGTAGCACCATCTCCCTCTGTGATATGTCTGACATGCAGATTATCCCATCCAGGCAGGCAGTGCTATTGGGAGATAGGTCAATGCTTGAAGTGTGGGTCTGCTGACCATTGGATCGGAAACTGCCCACAGACCGTGCCGAGGGGGATTTCGGCAATTGGCTGAGACCTCCGTATGGGTCGTCATCATTTAGACGGGGTGCACCACAGGGTGGTGTTAGACAGCAGCCGCCGCAGCGGCAACCTCCACCTCCTCCGCCACAGCAGCAGACGATTGGACGGGTGTTCCAGATCGAGAGAGGTGATTCAGCACAGCAGGGTACACTTAGAGGTACGGTATTACTTAATGATATGCCTTCTACCGTTCTTTTCGATACAGGTGCTTCTGTATCCATAATTGCACAAAGATATGTTGTGTCTCAGCATTTGCCTGTGTGTTTCATGCTTCACATTGCATTAGTTAAAACTGCTGGGGATCAATGTTTATTGTCAAATGAGATGGTTAGAGGGATTAGTATGGGGAAGCATCAGATTTCTGCTGATCTGCTTGTCCTTGATTTACCGAAATATGATGTGGTTCTGGGAATGGACCGGTTATCTCATAATTGTGTACAGATTGATTGTGCGAAGCGAGAGGTTACACTATCCTCCGGAAAGGTACTTCCTTTATCCGCTTCTTCTGAGTGTGTGTTTGAGATGTGCAGTCTGGAATTGAAAATTCTGGACGAGATATGTGTGATTGATGAGAACGAATGTTTCGGTTTGAATGCTGCTGATATCAAGGATGAGATAGATCAGATATTTGTTGTGAGGGATTTTCCGCAGGTATTTCCCGATGATTTTCCAGGTATGCCGCCAGAGCGGGAAATTGTGTTTAGATTCCGCTTCAGCCAGGATCAGTGCCCATATCTGTTCCCCCTATCATATGCCCATTTCCGAGATGAAAGAATCAAGAAGCAGCTTGATGAATTGCTCGTTAAAGGGTTCATTCGACCAAGCACGTCCCCGTAGGGTGCTCCTGTGTTATTTGTAAAGAAGAAGGATGGGACATTACGGTTGTGTATTGATTATCAGAAGCTGAATGCTATTACTGTAAAGAATAAGTATCCTTTACCCAGAATTGATGATTTATTTGATCAGTTGAGGGGAGCGAAAATATTCTCGAAGATAGACGTGAGATCAAGATATTTTCAGCTCCTGGTAAAGGAAGAAGACATTCCGAAAACAGCTTTCCGAACCAGGTATGGACATTATGAGTAAGTAACCTCAGAATGTGCTCATATAGAAATCGGATCTTTCAAAATGATAGAAAATCCCAATCGGGACTACCCTTTTCGAATCAGAAGTCATGCACGAAATTAACAGTACCTGAAATCAAACACCAAAAAGCACTGAGAGACTCTACTCCTCGGGCTTCTTATCAGACGAGCCTGAAAAAGTGAACATATATAAGGGTGAGTCCTCGATGAGAACTCAGTAAGGGTCAGACATCGGATAGGGTTATGAGGTCCGGGGTATGCCGAGCCAATATACCTACACAAAAAACACAGATACAAACGGATACCAGATATACAGATAATAATGATAACAATATTGGAAATGTTAGTAGTCAGACAGAATCGGCAGACCTCTTAGGCTTTTAGCCTTACAGAAGAGATTTTTTAGAAAAATCAGAGGCATGGTACCACCCCGGGGTCCGGAATCCCCGTTGCCGATAAAACAGATCCAGATAGCATAATACCAAAGGAAACTTCTCGATCAAGTTATCCTGAGGCAGATAGCAGAACTCCGAGAATGTAACTTCCCGGACAAGTTACCCCGAGCAATAATGGAAGGTAACTTTCCGGACAAGTTATCTTGAAGCATATAGCAGAACTCTGAGAAGCTAACTTGCTAAACAAGTCCCGAAGCAGATAGCAGAATCCACCCGCATACCCGAGCTTATGCCATAAGCTAAGTTCGGCACCGGCCCCGCCCTCAACGTGAACTTAGCCTCAATTTACCCCGACATGCATACTATAAGTGTCCCAGAATGCAAAGTCAAGAAAAATTGAACCCTTACCTTATACACCAAAAATTCCAGAACCGGGCTTCCGCGCAGATTCCCAGAAACTGATTTCGGCAGAGTTTCGGCTTAGTTTCTGCCCAACTCCCTGTTGACAAATCATCAAAAGATCACAGAATAAACGTTCAGGAACCACAAAATCACAGATCTGAGTGGCTCCGCGACACACCAGAAATTCAGACGTTAACGGTTTTTCACACAGAATCTCATTTGCTAAATCTGATATGTAGAAAGTATATAACTCTTCACAAATCTATGATTACCTCTTCACAAATCTGAACTTTGATTGTCGAACTGAATATCAGGAATCGATTTCGGCAGTACTCCGGAATCGTTTCAGCTCAAATTCCTTTTCAAAATTGATCCAGAAACATGTAAACAATGCTTAGAAACCAAGAAAAGAACCTCACATGTGGCGCCATATTTATGTCAAAAAATCCAGAATTTACGGCTTTCAAACAGAGCCATTTCAGAAAAATCTGATCCGTAGGATATTCCTAATTTCTCCCGATGATCAGTTTAATATATTTACCTCGAAGCTCGGGCCAATATTGGTGGAGATACTCCCTCTGGAATAGGTACACCTTGTGCAATTGGTGCCCATGTGGCATTTGGTTGATCTTCTTCAAGGATTGGACCAATTGAGTTTATATCCTTACATTCACCAACTTTTGAAAACTCATTTTCCACAAAGTTCGCATTTCTGGCTTCAAACAACAAATCATTCTAGTGACTTATGTCCAAGAACACATAACCCCTAGATTCTGGGCAATAATCAAGGAAAGCACATTGCTTCCCTCTTGGACCCAATTTTCCCAAATGATGGTCTGGGACATGCACATAAGCTAAACAACCACAATGATGCATGTAGCTCAAATTAGGAGACTTATTCTTTCATAACTCATATGGAGAAGTGTCAATGTTCTTGGTAGGCACTCTATTGAGTATATGCACTGCACAAAACAATGCATCACTCCAATACGTGGTATCTAAGTTGGCATTCGCCATCATGGACCTCACCATGTCCATTAGAGTTCTATTCTTCCTTTCAGACACTCCATTTTTTTGGAGTCCAAGGAAGAGTGAACTCTCTTTGAATGCCTTTCAAGTTACAAAATGACTTAAATGTTAATGAACTATACTCTCCTCCCCTATCAGTCCTCAAAGACTTAATCTTCTTACCCAATTGGTTCTCAACCAAATTGACATACCTCTCAAAGTATTTTAAGGCCTCTACCTTTTTTGAGTAAAAATATATGGGTGAATCGAGAATAGTCATTAGTGAATGTTATAAAGTATCTATAACCATTTCTAGATATCACTCTCATTGGACCACACAAGTCTGAATGTATTGAACTTAATACTTCCTCCCTTCTAGTTGCTCACCAAAAAAGCTTCTTTGTAGCCTTTCCTTTAAGGCATGATTGGCAACTTGGCAAATTCACCTTGGTCAAGGATCCAAGTAAGTCACTTTTGGCCAACTTATTCATCCTATCTTGACCTATATGTCCAAGTCTTTTCATGCCAACTCATTTCATTTGTGACCTCGGTCACATGACAACTAGATGAAGTATTATTAGTGTGGCTAGGTCGAAGTTCATATAAACCGTTATTTACAAAGCATTCACACACAACTTGATTATTTTTCATAATAGTTATGCTACTATTAAAAAGTTTTAAGCAATAATTGTACTTCAACAAGCTATTGATATAAATCAAATTCATGCCAGGCAGATAAAGGGTGTCCAAAAGATAAACGAAATATCTATTACACACGGGGACTTTACAAGTCTCAGTATCGACTACTTCTAATACTTCATTGTTTCCCACGGAGACATGCTTCATGCCTCTTGGGAGTTTCCTGAATGCCACGAACCAAGACTTGTCCCGGGTTATGTGGTATGTTGCTCCCGAATCTACAGTCCACAAAGAATTGCTTTCAGTAACCAAAGTACACGACACAACATGTACAAATGAAGTATAAAAAGAAGGTACACGTACCTTGGCAGGATTTTTGCAATCCTTTTCTAAGTGGCCCTTCTTGCCACAATTGAAGCACTTGGCTTGGAAACATCCCTCTTATTCTTGAACTTTTTCAAGTTTGGTCCATTTCCACCACCACTGCCATTAGCCTTGCCCTTACCAAACCACTTCCTCTTCCCAGTCTTCCACCCTTTCTTGTTGGAGGAAGTGGAGGCAACAAATGCCTTGGAGTGATTCTTAAGAGGCGTTACATTCGCTTCAAGTAATTAATGGCGTGCAATGTCATCAAATGACTTAATTTGAGGGTTGTGGCGCAGGTTGACCTTCATCAACTGCCACTCCTCATCAGGCAAAGATCTAATGATAGCTTGCACTTGTTGCTCATCAGTGAGGTCATGTCCAGCTTCCTTCAATTGGTGGATCATGCGTGACATCTCATGCAAGTGGGAGCTCATTGTGTGATCCGGCCTCTTGATGTAGTTCTCAAACTTCAAGATCATAGACCTTTGTTTCTCAATAGAAACATCACCAAACATAGCCTTGACAGCATCCCAAATACCCTTGGCACTTTCAATAGTAAAAAATTTGACCATTATCTCATCCAGCATAGTAGAGAGAAGGGTGACTCGACACAAGCTGTTCTTTTTCTGGTGTGCTACATAGACATCACCATTTCCACCATCTTCAGGAGACGCAACCTCATTGCTCAACGCATCAAGCGTGTCTTGCTCAATCGATATGAACTTGACCTTTTGTTGCCAAATTGAATAGTTTTCACCATCCAACTTAAGGTCCTTGTTCAACTGAGCAATGATATTCTTACATGTCATCTACAATGATGCAGTTCACATGTTCAATGTTCAATCAACACAACAAGACTCATGCAAGCAACACAAGCACGAAATCACTTCAATCATGTTTATATATCTCAAAAGAAGTGCATATAGCACCCAATTAGAGATATATAAACATGTTTCCATTGTTTCACACACATGTTCTTCAATGAGTCTCAAGAGAGTTCTATGCTCTTGGACACTTGTACAATCGGCCATGCAACAAATGCATGTACCATTGTACCAAAACCTTAAACTATAGTCTTTCAACCCCTTAGTCACCATAAGGATGATTCTCAGGAAAGATGGAGGAGTCACAATGGCCTCACTTAAAATACACCTCCTTAGACAGAATCCTCGTTATTTGACTTTAGAGTAAAGACAATAGCTTATAATACTATGTGACATATACATGTAACACTTACATGTACTCACTAAAGAACATGCATACCAAATTACACAACTTATTTGTATATCATATATCCATAACATATGTTCAATATTTGCATCACGAGCAAGGCCAGCTGAAACATACATAAGTTTGACTAGTGCATACCTTTGGCCAAACAACACATAAAAACGTGAAATTACGTTGATTTCTTAATATATAAACAATTTCAATCACCCTTTCATTGCTATATAAGCAATTTAAATCGCTTTTATTGCCACAAATGCAATTTAGAATTCATTTCATGTTCGTCAAACTTTCGGCCATAACAAGTGCACACTTGCACAACACACCAAGTTACATACAACTCTATGCATTTTAGGCCATTCAAGCATTCACAAGAACACATTCATACTCTTATGATCTGTACAACAAACAATTTCATCCATTCATGAAGCACACATGCATTTTACATTTCAAGCATTCTCAGTTGAAACATACAAACATACATCCGGTACATACTATTTCATATGAATTGCATACAATTACAGATTTACCGAACATACGAGTCATCACGGATCTACCAGAAATCCGAATTCATTTTTATGCTCATTATCATGATACTTCATCATTTTAATGTCACATACATTAATTCAGCTCATTTACATGCATCTTTCATGAAATGGTTATTTTTCTAACTTATTTTCATGTGGTGGTTAGAAAAGTTCATCATCAATTTCCGAAGTTCAAGTAAGCATGAAACATGAGATTAACAAGAACTTCTAGCTCTGATATCATTTGAAGATTTTAGGATCTTAATAACACATTCTTGTTATCTCAACAAGAACATGCCGAGAGCATGTTTACATATTGTTTCATGACGATCACATACAAAACGTAATGTAGTACATACAAACCGTCACGGCCACCCCGGCCGGTTGCGGAGGCGGGCCGGCCGCGACGCTCGAAGCGGAAGCTACGGACCGAAACCCGCTACGTGCGGTGGTCCTATGACCCGGTACTACGACCTACAACCTACAGAACACATACATGACAAGTATACAAAACAACTTAACAAACCAACATGCAGTTCATGGAATACCTTTCATTACTCATGATAACCAAATCACCGAAACCATTTCATATACGTAACCAATGTAAGCAAGTCGGGCTCCGCCTCAACTCGAAGACAGATACGTAACCAACACATACTCCAGAATATTCGTCATATACAACAACATGATCTGATTATGCATGCATGCAACTACACACAGAGCCGCCAAACAAAACCTAGAAATACCTAAGTGCGGAATGGAAAACCTCTCGCCTTAAGATTCCCGCACGAGGTATCTTCCGCTAAAGCACAACCAAAAAGAGGAGAGTTAGTTAACCTCAAAATCCAACAGAACGGAAAATATGGTACACCAATCGAAACCTCTACCGAGACTACCCCTTATAACAGTAATCGAATCGAATCAATAGAAGTTCCTCAAAGGAATTGACGATACCAAACCAAAACCAAAAGCACCGCGGATCTCTAGTCCGCCGGCTGCTTGTCGAACCGACTGAAAGGTGGTAAACATAAAGGGGTGAGTCCTCGGGAGGACCCTGTAAGGGCTGAGGTAAGAAACAGTTTGCAGATGTCTTCTTGAACCGAACTCGCAAAAGCAGAATGAACACAAACACACACATATATATATATATATATATATATATATATATATATATATATATATATATATATATATATATATATATATATATATATATATATATATATATATACGTATGCATGTATGCAAAGTCGAGGTGAGCCGAACCCATCATACGCGGTCCAACCGCCGAATGACCCAAAACGACAACCCTCTCTAAGAGGTCGAATATACGTAATGTAGCGCAATGTAAGCACGGTACGGGCGAGGTCGCGATCCCCAAACCGTCCGTAGGGTCACGTAGTATACCCGCACTCCCGGTGCGTGTATACGTAAAGTGTCGGCACCCTCCGGTGCGGACACACGTAATGTAATATCGCACTCCAGTGCGGATACAAATGTAATGTCGGCACCCTCGGTGCATACACTACGAAGCAACGTAACCAAGGAGCACCCGTGGCCTCTAAGACCATCCGAGTCTCGTCTCAGAACAGAACGTATCACCATGCATATGCAAAACAGAATATAATATACCAAAACGTATAAACAGAAATATCGGCGCCTAGCGCGGATATACAGAGCAGAACATAAACTCGTGGCCTTCAAGACCACCTGGGTCTTGAAACAGAACAAGTACAAACATGTACCCTACCATATGACAGGTCCCGAGATCATCGGACCACCGTCCTCAACCCGGAATCCTACCTCAACTAGACCCGATATACATAAAGTCTCATTCCGAATGTATAACGAGAGAAGTTGAACCCTTACCTCGAAAATCTGCTCCGCAAAGCAAAAGCCCCGGAAATCCGGCTCCGGCCGAAAAGTGCAAACTCGACGTTTATGGTCTCACACCGCTCCACAAAGGCGAATCAAGTCTGAACAACCACAAACCAATCGAACACATCAAAATACACCCCTAGAAACCAAACCCACACAATCCCGCACTTTCCCGCAAAAATCCACAGAAAGCTCGGTTTTACGAACCGAGCTAGAACCTTGTTATTCCAACACCCACAAACAAATTCCAACCTTTAAACCCGTCATTCCTGACATTTTTCTCAGTAAACCTGCATAAAGGTAACCTTTCCATTTATTACCTGAAAACGACATTTCAAACACCATACCGCACCTGAATCCAACCCCGATATCAATTTACCATCCAAATCAATCAAAATCAAACCCCAATATAGAAAAAGTTGCTTCTCATAAATTCGGCCCTTTACCAAATTTCACCCAACTTCCAAATCAATCCATTCAAGCTACCAAACATTCATTCCAACCATCAATTACACTTCTTAACCAAGAATGCTAACCAATTACACTTAAATCAACCAAAATCAACATAAACCCTAATTGCACTAATCACTCAATTTGGGGCTTTTCTACTCAATCAATTTTCCACCAAATTGAAACCATAGCAAGCCTTAGAATCATGCTAGGAACCACATATCTAAAGCATGATTCAAGAATCCAACAAAACACTAACTTTAGAAACAACCCTAATTTCGCCAAAATATGTTTCCCCCATCCATGGTGTTCTTCCAAAATCCAACCATAGATTCTTACTCCTCTCCATCCCAGGATCAACATACTTCAATTTGGAAGCAAGAGGATCATCAAAACCCATAGCAAAGAACAAACCCAAATTCCTCTCTAAACCCACTTTCCAACCACAATCAAGGCTTCCAATTTGTAGATTCTTGGAGAAGCTTACCAATGATTTAAGCCCAAATCCTTGTTCCTTGCCAAAATGAAGAACACATGAAGAGCTTGGTGAATAGTGACAATGATGGATGGGAGAGGAAAGGAAGAAGAAGAAGGAAGAAGAAGAAGAAACGTGAAGAAAAAAATGAAGAAAAAACCATTTTCTTCCCTTTTATATTTTTTTCCACATTATCTCTTCTCTTTTTCCATCTTTAACCAAATAAAGACAAGTGTCCTTATCCTCCCCATTTAACCGACTTCAGCCCTTCTCTTTTCCAAAATAGTTGCTGACTGTAGGGTTAATTGTAACTTAGTCCTCTAACTCTCCAAATCTTTGCAATTTAGCCCCAAACGCAACTTCCTAACCCCAATTGAAACCAAAACTGACCACAAACGTTAGAATATCATATCACACCCAAAACCTGTTTCCAAAGTTTATTTGCAAATCTAGAGTGTCCTACCGTACCCGCTGAACCCGATCAAATCCTGACGTGCACGTGTGTCGACCTGAGCCAAAATCCCGTCATGCCAAAATTCGACAAATATTACCATAAAATCCGTCTTAAAATATAACATACTTTACACACAAGCCGTAGGAAAATTTCCATCCCGAGCCCCGGGAGTCGCTGGGACGAACGTCCCGCCCCAAAACATATACTCCGTAGAAAGCTTCGGGACGTTCCCACGATTCCAAATATGCAAACGGTTTCCCAATCCGAGGTCCCGGGAGCGCTACCGAGCCCGCTGTACGTCCCGAGACAACCCCCCGGCCCCGAAAAATATTTCCGGCGAAAATGTCCGGGGACCCACACGACCTCAAATCCCGAAGGATTACCAGAAATAAAGCTCAGATAAGTCTCGGGGGTCCTCTGACCGCCCAAAAACGTGACCCGCGGGCCAAAACCGGAGCCCCGGGTCACCCGGTCACAACCCGCTCGGGGTGACCGTAACACAAACGATTTGATTCACAAAGACGATGTTTTTTTCATTCAAATCATGTTTCATCCTTTCATCCTCAATCAATGATAGGAATAAGTAGAGATCCTAGACATGATACTAAGATCAAGATGTGTACCTTACTCCTTGAAAACAACAAAAGGATCAAATCCTTGCTCCTTAAACGTTTGCTCCAATCCTTGTTTGTTGATGATGATGGATGAACACCAAGGATGCTCCTTGATAGTGCCGAATGGAGATGATGATGAAGAAAACTCTTTTGAACACCAAGAGGAAGAGCAGGGCGGATATGATGAATATACCAAGAGGTTGATTGTATTGTAGATGACACAATATTATCCACCCTTAATGCTCCAATGAATTGCACAATTTAACATCAATTTGAGAGAAGATGGAGAAGAAGAAAATGGCAAGAATTATGTGATCAAGTGTAGAAGCAAATGGCCATTCTTCTTATCTATTTATAGATGGAGAAATGGCCATGAGAGTTACCCAAATAACTCACCATAAAGTTACCCATTAAACTCTCATACAACTCATTTTGTAATAACCATCAACCTATTCATTTCACAAATAAATAGCCAATTTATGCCTTTAAAACACCTCCATAAAATTGGCCAGCACATGTAGTCTTTATATGGAGCTGTTCCATGGTGCAAGGTGCATACACCTTGTCCTATAAGTGCACCAAAATTACCAAAATACCCTTACTTTGATAACATGTGCTAAAAATGGTTATATTTACCAAATGAGTTTAAAATTACACAATGTAGTTCCAATCAATTCAATTTCACATAATTGAGCTCTTTTAAGCTCATTATTGCACTTTTTACCAAAATATCCCTACTTTGATAAAAGATGCCCTAATGATTTCTTCTTCTTCTTCAAGACTAGCTCAAATGAGCTGAGGTTAGTTACCATTAAGTAACTTGAGCTGGAGGGAGTTAACCACAACTATTTATTGTTATAATGAACTAACTTTGAGTTAAAGTTATGTTACTTCTGGCTCCTCTGAGCTAGAGTACCACCTCAAAAGTTCTTGGTATGCCAAAGAATTCCAACATTTAGGTCTTCTTCTTTTACGCATTAGCCTTTACATTTATTTGTTGGTATAGTATTACCCTATTTTATTCTTTAAGTGTGAATGGTATTTTACATCTTTGGAAAATAGTATTGAAGATGAACAATTTCATTGCTATCTTTTTTATTTAGTTATTCAAGAATTTAATTATCTTATTTGTATAAGTTTATTTATATGATTTTATCATCTAATCCTCTCTTAGCTTTTATGCGTGTCCTATTTTGGTCATGTTTTAGAATTTCGTCTCAGATTCATGACCAAAATAGGACACGCATAAACAAATCATTCTGTTACATTTTTCGTTAAAGTCACTATTTAGTTAAGGGTATTTATGTAAATGTGTATATTTAACATTCAATTTAAATTCAAAATTTTAATTATTTACAAATTAATCCCAACCATTTCCAAATGTTACAAAACTAGCCTCTTCCTCACTTTAAAGCCTCAACCCTTACTCCCTCAATTTCTCCGCTCAATGGCGATCTTATCACCAAATCACCGATCATGTAGAAGCCACTGCCATCAGCCTCTTCGATGACCCAAACCTACGAGTATTTTTTTCTCTCTTTTCCATCCTCCATAGATGCTTCCAGATCTGTACTCTATGCCACCACAAGATCCCCTCTTCTCCATAGAATACTCATTCCCTCAACGTTCCAGAATTCTACGAATTCTGGCGCGACCTGCATCAATGCTTTTAGAATAGGAGTTCTAATCAGACCAATTGACAAGCAAAAAACATCAATCAAGGATTTTATCCACTAAACTTGAGAGTTTTAATCAAAGAATTAAGCAATTCTCCCTCTCATGAAATTGTTCCTACTAAATATCCTATTGCTCTAGATCCAACTCGAGCTAACATGCATTCAACAATTAGAGCTCCAGATTCGAGTTCAACTCCTTGATTTTCCCCAAATCGGACTTTGAAAAATCGTTCAATCGGGCGACGCGATGAGGGACTTGGCTCCAGATTCACGCTCCTCCTCTACCTCACTACAACCCCAAACATTGGTCACACTCCTCCTAGCCATCGCTTTCTTGCCGCTAGACTAGTGCCTCTTCGCCCTGCCCAAGCTCAGCCACTCCAAGCTACCTATTCGACCACGGCCTCTATTGGACCAATCAGTGGTTTCTGCTCTTCTAATTTAGCCTCCGATTCAACCATTGTGTAAAGGATCTGAGAGCGTGGTGCCACATCGGTGGATTGTGACTTGGTGGATGGTTGATTCGGATCTAGAGACGTGAGCGTGGATCATAGGCAGAGAACACGGCTGAGGAGGTTGCGTGTGAGCATTGAGCGTCGAGGATTAGCCAGGGCTTACGACGGTTGTGTTTGCGGATAAAGGAGAAAACGACACAGTTCTGGGATTTGGAAACGCACAGTCGCGAGAAGAGATGAACCAGAAGCAGTCGCGAGAAGAGAGAGAAGTAGTCTAAATGGAGACTTAAAAGTTTGGGTTTAAATTTTCAAATTTGTTAAAGGTTGAAGATTGATTTAATAATAGGTTTGAGACATTTACGTAATTTTACGAAGTTAATGGAAAATTTAACTGAAAATCTAACGGAATGATCAATTTGAGACGAAATGAAAGCTAAAGGGCTAAAATGAGACGAATTCATAAAACATGACAAAAACAGGATACGCATAAAAGCTAAGGGACTATACGTGGACTTTACCCGAGAATTATATGTGTGGATCAATTATGACCTTGTGCAATAAGATATGGAGTAATTTATGGATGTATAGTATCTACCCATTGGGATTATGCCACATAATCCTAATTTTTTGCAATATATTTTTCTCTTACAATCATTGGATGGACTAACCCTCCCATTTAACTTTATTTCATACGCTTTTGCGTATTGATCGTAAAGTTTTAAAACTATTAGGTAAAATGTAAAAAATATTTGACCTAGAGTTATTTTTAACATAAAATCATTGTTTAATTCCTTATTTATTTCATGAAATTATACCACTTATCTATGAATGTTTTTTGCTCAAATATTACAACCGTATTGAATTTTTATTAAATGTAGTAATTTACACCTGCTGCGAAGCGCGGAAAATTAAAACCTTGTTAAAGGTAAAATTGGGAAAATAAAATAAAAGTAAAAAGGAAATAAGGAAAAGTTTCAACACACATCGGATTGATTGAGTAATTGACATGGTTGGCTTTGTCTTCCCACTAAATGGGCCAAGTTGGCGTCTCTAGTTCTTGATATGGTTGACTTTGTCTTCCCACTAATTGGACCAAGTTGGCATCTGTAGTTCATGAACCTGGCCTTGGTCCAGTGTTAGGGTAAATTTCTTCTAACATGGGACCACCTTCGGGCTCATGCTCCTTTGGGCTCGGTAGTAGTGTTGCTATGTTGGGGTCATGGTTCAGGTGTGAGACTGAGGGCTAATGTTGCTATTTGCTAATGTTGGGGTCATGGTTCAGGTGTCATGGCATCTCTCCAGTGCGTTGAAAGCACCGGAGGAGCCAGTCCAAGCAAATGAATGTCATATGTCCATCTAATAATCGAGGATTTTGTGATTTAGTTTGAGAAAAATAATTAGTTTTAAGATGTGTTTATTTTGATATTTTTTTGAATTATAAATCTAGAGTTTTTAAAAGTGAAGTTTTTTGAAATTTATATGAAGTTTATGAAAATAAATTGGATAAAAAATAATTTAGTAGATCTTGTAACTTATACTCCCTCTGTCCCAAAAAAAATAAAACTTTTATTTTTACAGTTCACAGTATTTAATCTCTAATTTATTTTTATGAATTTTGAGTCAAAAACTGCAACTTGAAACATCAAAGTTAAACACGACTATTTTTGTAAGATGGCCGGAGTATCAATTTTATCCTCTCACTACACATCAATTTTTGTAATAGGAAAAAATTATTCAAGTTATATAATCTGTTAAATTGATTTTTTATCCATTTTTTCTTGCATAAAATTCCCATCAGTTTTTAACTACCAATTAACATCGAGTATTTCTAAACTAAAATTCACTTTACAAAACTATATAAAATGTAAATAAATACTCCCCTTTAAATAATTTATTTTCCAAAAATAAATCACAACTCATTAAGAATGGACACATGACATTCAAAAGAAAGGACTCCTAACTCCGGTGCTTTCAACGCACTAGAGAGAAGCTAAATCTGCGTCACCACCCGCAGCTTCAAGGAAGCTTCCTTCAACTCTTGGAGGGCAAGTCGGGTTTATGTTTTTCCGATTTTACCCTTGTAATATGCTTTAATCTAAGGATATCCTAAGATCTTTAGGTATTTCGGGTAATTTTCCTTTTAGGGTTTGAGGATTAGCTGCCTCATTATCCTATATATTTGTGTTTTTGCCTCTTTGGTCATTCAGAACTTGTTTAATGAATTTTGAGAGTAATACTCCAGAATCTGAGTTCTCCTTGTTTGCTACCTTTGCGCCCTCCCCTTGATTCCGCGAAAGTGGTCTCAAACATTATATCAAGTATTATCTCACCTTGTAATTCTTCCAATGTATGCCACAACCCGTAATTGGACATGAGAACGTCGGTTGGCCATTGAGTCACATTCCCATTCCCACTAGAATTTTTCCATAGTTTTTTAAGAAACTTTTTAACAAATTATATTTTATGAAAGTTTAAATTAAACATAAACTGAAGAAACTTTTAAAGGATCTCTAGAATATTTAATTCAAAAAAAACTAAACTATATATATGTGGCAAAGCTTTTCATATATAGATATATACTCCCTTCTTCCCCAAATAATTCTACATTTTATTTTTTTTGTTTTACAGTATTTAATCTATGATTTTTTTTCATGAATGCTTAAACATTTAAAGTTAATAATTTATATGCATATCATAATTTGAAGTACAAACTTTTTAAATATAGTTTGTCTGAACTTTTTAAAACTTTTTATCTTTGTTAAAATTTGAGTCAAATATTAAACCTTAAAACAACAAAGTCTAAGTCTAAAAGTTTTTAGGAACGGAGAGAATATATATATATATATATATATATATATATATATATATATATGGCAAAAATAAATTTTTTAAGTGGTAAATAAAAATTGAGGTAATTAAGATTGTGTAAGGAGAGGAGGGAAAAATTTTCAAGAATTTTTAAATTTTAAACGCATGGGGAGGGTTCGTCGTGAAAAGTTATGAAAATGGGTTTCAAAAGTGATCAATTTACATCAAACTCGGTTGTTGTAGGTATTCAAATGATGTCTTCATTTTGGTGGACCCAAAATCAAGTAGACACACAAAAATAATTACATGACATTTGTTGAATGAGAGAATGTCCAAAATGAATGTTGTCCATGACATTTCCCTAAGAGTAATGGACAAAGTAGTAAAATCATTATACTATCATCCTTCACCTCTCACCGAATTAATTGGTAAAGAAACTATTAAAAAAAATATCTTTTTTTGGATAATTCTAAACAACCTCACCCCCAAATTTCCAGAAACCATTAAAACCTACAATATCCCCCTTTACTATTAACACCGTCAACTTTATTGTTAAGTTTTTAGATTATTCTTCTAATCAAACCTTAAACTTTATAAACCCTAACAATATTGCCCTAACTTCCCCTCTCACACCACCATTTCACGACGCCAAGTCTATCTTTGCCATCGCCACCTACGACTCCCAACCCAGATGCACTGGTAACCACCAGCACCCTTGCCCAAGGCCCAAATCGCGTCCTCCCTACCCTACCTCAGAAGCATTCACCGTTGCCAAGATTCAAACTGATAATTTAAGATCTTTACTTAATCGTTTCATGTCATATGCATGCGGATCAATTCATACAATTAGAGATTCATAGCACAATCTGATTTTCCAAAATCGTGTCTCTCCACTTTCACAAAGAAGAAAGAGGAGAATGAGGAAGAAGGAGATGAGAAACGCACCTTGCACCAAGGAATACTGCTTAAGGATCTTTGTCCTTGCTCCAACACGTTTGCTCTGCTTGAAACTTGATGAACACCTTCAAACTCTATGAAGATCGTGATAGATCTTCTTGTATCTGCAAGGCTTGAAGTTGTTTGATGAGTGTTGATTACATGTGATCAAATGAGTGATTTTGTGTTGAAGAAACACAAGAGAACTCTACCTGAAATGCTCTAAGGAAATGCCACTTAGTTTCGGCCAAAAGAGAAAGAGAGAAAGGGAGAAGAATTCCGGATGTCAAAAGCAAAGTCTCTTGACCGAATTCCTCTCATCTATATTTATATGTGAGGATGGAAGTTAAAAGAGGAGAGAATAACTCCCTCATGGCCGAAAGTACACACACTTTCGGCCTTGGAGGAGGTTATTCCTCCCTTGTACACAAATAAGCCTTAAAGGCTTGGTAACCACCTCCTTAGCCGAAATGGTGCCTCCTTGAATGGCACCTATTCGGCTAAATAACCTCTTCATGGCCGGTTATGCTTGTATAACAGCCAAGGAGTTGTTCTCATGTGCTATGGTGACACCTTGCACCACACACATCCCTTTTGTCCAAAATAACCTTATTTAGTCAAGAAGGTGTAATTGGTAGTTACTACTCATGATTCAAGTTGAAATATCACAAAGATATATCAATTGGCCACATCACATATGATTGAGCTCCCATGAACTCTTTTCAGCTCACTTTGAACTGAAAGCTACTTCTCCATCAAGACTAGCTCATTTGAGCTCAAGTTGACTACTTCTAGTCAACATGAGATGGGGTTTAGCTGTCTTGAGCTAAGAGTTGCTACTTCTAGCTACAACGAGCTGAAGTTGACTACTTCTAGTCAACTTGAGCTGGTGTTAGCTACTTCTTGCTAACTTGAAATATATATCTTTTTTAAGGGAGTTAAGTTCGTTCTCAAGAGCTACTCCATGTGATTTTGAAATTATCATTTATCCCCGAGGTTTGGCTTAAAAAAACCCCATGTGATTTGATATAAAATACAAATACCCCCTAGAGAGTTAACTCCGTTTAAATTTCTATTAGATTTTAGGGCAAGGTTAAAATGCGCAAGATGTACATGTGCGGATAAGCGCTTCGTTTAATTACAAGTTCGTCATTCGCATTTTTTGATCGACATTATCTTGATAAATCACCATTGAATATAGATCAACGTAGCATGTTATTTTGATCGACATCGCCAGAATGAATATCCATTTGCATAGTGATCGACATTGTTGTCTTAATAGGTCAGCATTGATAATAGATCAGCATGATAAGTTGTTTAGATCGACATTGTTAGATCCACATGACTACCTTGTTAGATCGACATGATGAGTTGTTTAGATCGACATGACATGTTGTTTCGATCCACATGACTACTTTGTTAGATCGACATAATTATTTGATAGATCAACATAAAATGGTGATTAGTATGATAAGTTGTTTAAATCGACATGACATGTTGTTTCGATCCGCATGACTACCTTGTTAGATCATCATTATTTTCCCCGGAATTCTTAAGTCAGAACAAATTCAATTTTTCATTGTTTGTAAGTTTGGTGGTTCTGGAATTTCATAGCCGGAAAATTCTTGTGTTTTTTATGTTTCTGAGTTGAGCATGTTTGATTTTCAGAAGCAGATCTGAAGTTCACGATGGAAACGATAGAGGCGTCGTTAAGTCCGATGGAGAGCTTTGTCGGATGCACAATGACGTGTTTTGATGGTGGTTGCTTGTTGAGTTGTGTTTCGTGGTAGTTTCAGAGCTGGAGAGCCGAACTGGAAGCTTTGCCGATTGTTACGGTGACGATTTCCGGTGGAATGGACGCGCCAGGCATAAGATGTAATTATCATTACATCTTATGCGTATAGGGTGCGCATATACGCACCCTGTAGCTACTCTAGATTTTAAAGTTAAATCACTCCAACAACATTCGAAGTATTTAACCCTTAAAAATTATACCCAATACTAGTAGTTTTAAACATTTACCCACCAGCCACAACGTATGTCCCCACCACCCTCTTCCCTTCCAACACAGTAGAACACACATACACTTAGAGTCTATTTGCTCCTCTCTCTCTCTCTCTCACCTAGCCGACTCTTCCATGTTTCCTTGTTTATGAAAAACAATCGCAGCAAAAGCCCCTTCACCATGGCCAGCAATGGTTGATGTCACAGCTCCTACAGTAATCGTGTCCGGCTAAGGAAACGAATAGGATTTAAGTTTAATTGTTCAACGTAGATCGAAGAAGCTAGAAGAGGCAGTAAATTAGGTTTGGGTGGGAGAAGTTAAAAATGCAAGGGTTAAAAAGGTTGGGGTATAATTGTTAGGGTTCAAAAACTGGATTGTAATTCGTTAGGGCCCGTTTAGTTGAGAAACTTTTTCATTCAAAATTTATTTTGTAAAGGTTTGAATGTATAACTAGTTATTTGGTGATGAAAAACCTTGTTTTTCATATTTTGGAGAAATTTCGTATTAAGATGGAGAACTTCAAAACAATTTTCTCCAAATTAATACTACCTCCGTCCCAAAAATATTCGAGCATTTAATTTTTAATATTGTGTTTGACTTAAATTACTGTGAGGAATAACTTGCTAAAGAAAGTTTTAAAAAGTATCTCTAGAAACAGAAAACGTTGAATTATCATTTGCATATAAATTATTTAGATTTTTACATCAAAACGTGGAAGAAAAAAATCATAGATTAAATGGTGAAAATGAAATGTTCGAATCTATTTGGGACGGAGGGAGTACTAGAATTTACCAAAATTTAAGAAATATGATTTTTCATCATAAATAACTAGTTATACATCCAAACCTTTACAAAAGAAAATTTGGAAAGAAACAAATTCTCAACTAAACTAAACGACCTTTAACATCTTTATAGTTTCCATTAAAAAAGTAATATATTTTTTTGAGTCGCTATACAGTGTGCCCTTGGGTACACTATATCATAGGATAAGAAAACTAGATAAGGAAAGAAGGAGGAAGCCGCAAGAACAAAACGACGGTCAAGCGTCGGTGCGTGTCCGGCGTCGTCAAAATCGGAAGTTGTCGACAGTGGCATCAAATTCACATAGATCTCAACGTTTTCTGCAATGATAACAGATTTTGCTTCAAAATCGAATCGATCCACCTTGATTCATCACAAAAGCCCCCAAATCAGCAATAATCTGAGGATTCTTTGCCTTCCAGTGATAGAAATTATGGCACATGCGCATTTGGTAAATAACCGATTATGATGCGCCTGGATACCTTAATGATGCAATCAAGACACATTATGTTGCTTCACTATACAAAAATGATGTAACAAAGAACTGCTGGGGAAAATGACGACAATGCACATCATTTTTAGAAAAAAGGCTACTACTGAATTAAAGGAATACAGATTCTTGACTTTCAAGATGAAAGGCAAGGTCTAGAGTACAAGAGTTTAAATGATTACATGATGCATCAAGATAAGACCTAAATGATAATAAAGAGTTATATTGATGCGTTTTTGTTCTTGGATGATGCTCATTGTCTAAAAAATTACGCTCACCTACAAACAAAAGATGCTTACAAGAATTATAATGATGTGCTAGAGAAGCATAATGATGTGTTCCGTGTATTATATGATGACAAAAATTTGACTGTATCAAAACAAGAAAATGATGTGCCTTGAGTATAACAATGCGCTAGAGAAGCAAAATGATGCGTTCACTGTATTATATGATAACAGGAATTTGACATCAAAACGACAGAATGATGAGCTTTACATACATAATGATGCATTATGGACATTAAATGATAACAAAAACATAAACATCAACAACACAGAGAATGGTGTGCCTTGAGCACATAATAATGCACTCGCGAAGCACAATGATGGGCCTCAGACACATAATGATGCGCTATGGAACCATAATGATGCGTCCGGTGTATTATATGATGACATAAATTTCACACCATCAAAAAACAAAATGATGTGTAGAGAACTGTGTTAATAATGATACACTCGTGTTTCAGATTGATGATCCTCCTATTCAAAATGATGCATCAAATTCAAGATTAGTGCATCATCTTATTATAATGTTGCGTCATACTACCTCCTGATGGTATCATATTAATACTTCTATTACATTAGAAGGGATGAAGATGTTATAAAAGTTTAGGGTGCATCATTCTATTATGGATGTGCATCATTAGCCTGTGGCGTGCCTCATAATGCCATCAGCGCGCATCAAATTCCCCTCTTGCAATAATGCGCGATGGCCGGCTGGCCGCCGTGATTTGTTACAGATCTGACGTCTTCGTGAAGTAAAGTAGGACATCGATATTATTTCATGCAGATACGTGCTCGACGTGAAGGAAAGAAGGGGATCGGCATGGATCTTGAGCAATTCGGCGGTTCCAGCCAAGGGTGGTGCTCCGGTGGTCGAGGGTGGTAGAGGAGGCTCCGGCGTTGGGCTACTACAGTGGATGTTGGCTGAATGATAGTGATGAAGCTTAAAGAAGCCATCCTGATTGACGACAAGCTGATTCGATGACGTCAGCCAGACGGAGCTGATGAAGAAATCGGAAGAGAAGTCCACGGCAAAGTGTTGGTCTTCCATGTATATTTGGATAAGGTGAGAGTTTTGTGAGTTATTAATTAAATGTAATTAATGAAGTGTTGAATTGTAATAATTTGGATAAGGTGCACACCTTTTATTTTGAACAATAAAGACTTATTTTATTAAGGATAAATCATTACAAAATAAGTCGAAAGTGACAAACTAAAGCACCTGTATAAGGTACATGACAACCAGCCCGTTAACGGGGAACGCTTCACAGAAGCAAAGTTACCATGAGGAGCCATTGCGACTATCTGTAAACTCACCTGAACTGGCCTCCGAAGGCAAAACATACTTATGACGATGGTCAGGACCACTATGGCAATAAAAGAATCAAGAATCCCGCTCCTAGCACCCCTGTACGGTACCGGCGCATCATAGTGGGCTAAAGTGAGCACTACATAGTAGTAATGGAAACCACAATAACAAAGCCACGTGATACCTAAAGCAACTAACCGAAAGAAAAGTACTAACGAAACTAGAAAAAAAAACAAGGCTGAAATACAAAAGACAAAGCCAAAATCAACAAATTCTGTAATAATGGAGATAAACTAACGGCCCTCGCATAACTGATAGAAGGACAACAATCCATCAAGGACCACTGTCCGGCTCGGAGTCCCCCGACTCCAACAATAGACGATCCGAAAACAATCCCTTGATTCCAGCAGTAAACACCGGGGTAGCACTACGTATTTGATCCATGCCTTAAAACGGCCAATCCGTTATGCACCTGCTACAATCGTAACGGGAATGACCGTATATAATGCCGCTACGTTTTGGCTTGCTTTTATACGTTTCTACCGTTTCACTGCCGCAACAAATACAATTTATAAATAAAAAAACGAAAGTTGTAATTAATATTCATCTTCAACCCCATCAAAAAAATATATTCATCTTCATCGCAATATTCATCTTCATTGAAGAACCCAAATATGCCCAGAAAATAAAAGTACCAAAACTCCATGCAACATTCTTAGAATCAAAGCAAAAATTACAAACCATAAATTACAAAGTAGATCTCGAATCTTTAACAATACTTCATCCAAAACTCATATCTAGATCCAAATCTTTAACAAAACTTCATCAAGCACACAAATCTTCAACCAAGAAAAAAGGCCACAAAAAGATAGCAAAAATTAACAGACTACAGATCTTGCATCTTGGACGGAAACAAGAACAAACCCAGAAAAACTGAGAACAGACCATAAATTGTTGGGTCTCGCCACCGTTACCGGTCTTCACCCCCACCATCGTTCACTTCCTCTGGACCTCACAAAAAATCGTCATCAGATCTCATATCAAGGAAAAAATCATCATGAGATCTTGAATCTCACAAAAAATCATCGGATATGAACGCTGGAGCAGATCTCACCGCCACTAAACTTCGATCAGCGCCCAATCTTGCCACCGTTGAACTTTGATGGAGCCGGTTCTAGTCACAAAGAGAAGTGGATGAAAATGTGGAGAAAGAGATAAACAGAGTCACATGCTGAGAGAGGGAGATGAAGGGAATGGTAAGAAAAAGAAAGGAAAGTAATTTATTGAGATGTGAAGAGAGAGAGAGACGGAGAGTTAAAAAATTTAAAAGGAATTGAATGTGGGGTGTGAACTCAATAAAACATATGAAAAATTAAAAAGAAATGAAAATTATTTAAGAAGCGGGATTGTAACGGGAAGCGGACGTTTTTCGTTTGTAACGACTTGAACCGTAATAGTGTCGTTACAAAGTAGGCAACAAGTACATAGTGTAGGAGCCTCCGCCGGCCGCCATTAACACTCGTCGGGGAAGGCCGATACATCCTTAACAAGGAAACCACACTCCCAACTCAAACCCTCCTCTGCTCTAGTGACAAAACGGAGTTGAAACAGAAGAGGTTGACGATTAATCAGTCCACCAGATGTCGGCCAAACCGAGACACGCAACCATCCGAAAACGACGCACGATAGCAGCGAACAAACAATCACCATGAGCGAAAGACGGTGGACCACCAGGCAGGACGCCGCGTGCCAGTGGACCACCCATACGTTGCACCTCCAATCTACAGACCTTGACACACAACACAAGCGCTCGCCCAAGATCCAAACAACCCAACCACCGATTCTGAGAAAATTCGTCGGACCCAACCGCTGGTAAAGAGAGGAAGTGCTCGCCGGCCATAGAGAGGAGAAGGCATCGCGATCAGGCTACAACTCGTCCATCGTGCGCTGAAAGCTTCAAGACGACCTGATTCGACCTCTGGCCGCGACTAAGAAAGCCCAGCAGCGACAACGCTTCAATAAGAAAACGATACCCTAGTCGTTTCTCTGATCTTTGTTGGGGCTACTGCGTTGATACGGTACACACCTTATTATACTTTACGAGACGCTCATTATATCCTAAGCCATTTTTTTAACGAATTATTGTACCCAACATGAAGGAAATACTAGAGGACAGGAAATCCAAACATGAAGGAAATACTCAAGGACAGGAAATCTAGACTGCCAAATTAGTAGCTTAAGAAATACCCCCGTCTCACGAAGATTGCACCATTTCTTTTTATGTTTCAAGTTGCAGTGTTTGACTCAAAATTTAACTAAGATAAATAGTGAAAATAATTATATATATATATATATAAAGTTTAGATGATAAATTATGATAAATATATAAATCACTTAACTTTATATGTCTATAAATTCATATAAATCATACATTAAATATTATGAAAACAACAAAGAAATGATATAATCTCCCACAGAAGGTGTATTATCAATCATCATCTTTTGTAGGGCCCACTTGCCAGCCACCTCTTTTATCCCCGTCCATTACCTTTATCTTAAAGAAATTTAAAATAAAAAAATATTAATTAAACTAATACATTAACAGACGTAGCATATACGAATTCCAGAAGGATCAGAACGGCCTTGACAAACAAAAATTCCACATTTACAAAACCATCTTTGGGATAATCCTATTTCACGTCCTCAAGTTTAATAAACTATCAATATCTAGTCCCGCATCTTAAAGTTGTGCTATTCTACAAGTTTAATACTCTCTATGTTCCAATTTAACAGTTACGTGTCTTTTCTAATATCCAATCTATGAATTAAAATATCTCAATTAAAAAGGAACGAAGGTAGTACATTTTTCTATAGTTTTTCTGTTTTAAATTTGATACATAATATCAAATAATTTTTCTATCCCTTAAAAGTTGAATAGTTTGTTTTTCTGTTTTCTATATTTAATCTATGATTTTTTCATCAATGTTTAGATATATAAAAATAATTCATATATGTATCATAACTTAAAATTTTATTTTTATTTTTTCCTTTTTATTAACTTTTCATTATTTATTTTAGTGATAATCTAAATCAAACACTAAAAAAGATATAAAATTCAAACCATTAGATCTTTCAGGGATATAGGGAGGGACTATATATGGTTGTTGATGAGCCAATTTCAAACTAATTGTGCTCTGCTCGAATTCGGCTTGAATCTTTTTTTATCGATCTCGATCTCGGCTCACTAACTCGATGAACCTTCATGATAAATGTTCGAAGTCGACTTGATGTAATACTGAAACTCGGCTAGATAATTCATGAGCGGCTGTAAAACCTGTTAATTAGATCCAAACTACACTCAAGTTTAGATCTCATGGCAAATCCCTATAACTTTCAATCAACAATATCTTGCTTACGTTTGAAATACTACTAATACTTTTGGGTCTCCTATCCTATCAACATCTTAAGAGAATAAGGATGAAAACGTTAATTGTGTCAACTATTAGGATATGTGTCGTCATTATCGCTTTTGGTCTCTATAGTAAATGAAGGACCGAAAAGGAGACAAAATAAAAGTAAAGGGAAAATTAAAGAAGGAAAAAATAAAAGAAAAAAATACAGAGGGCAAGGAATCTCAGGATTCGCTCCCTCGTCCTTCTCCTTTTCCTCTCCTTCACGAATTCATCCCTCCTTTATCTCGATTTGGGAAAAGCTTTAATTTTCAGATCCATCGTCTTTGTTTCCGATTTTCCCAGGTAAAATTTCGGATCCACCTCTAGAAATCTGCTTCGATTTGGTTTTGATTCAATTTGTTTCTGATAGATTTGATCGGGATCAGAATCAACCATGGCGGAAGAACGGAGATGCGAAGCGCCGCGGCTGTGTGCGAATAACTGCGGTTTCTTCGGAAGTCCGGCGACGCAGAATCTCTGCTCGAAATGTTACCGAGATCTGCAGTTGAACGAACAGCAATCATCGTCCGCCAAACAGGCCCTTACCCAAACCCTCATCGGATCCGCGCCGCCGTCGTCCTCGTCTTTGAAGATCCTCGCTCCCCCGGTGGCGGTCAAAGAAGAGGCTATTCCTACCACAGCGGTGGCGGCGGAGGCACAGCCGAAGGCAAATCGGTGCTTGACATGCAGGAAAAGGGTCGGGTTGACCGGATTCGAGTGCCGGTGCGGGATGGTGTTCTGCGGGGCTCACCGGTACCCGGAGCAGCATGAGTGTGCGTTCGATTTCAAATCGGCCGGCAAAGAGCAGATCGCGAAGGCGAATCCGGTGGTGATGGCGGAGAAGCTTGAGAAGATATGATCGCCGGTGAAGGGGGGAGCAGAAAAGGTCGGGTCTTGGTTTTTTTTCGTTTGTTTGTGGGGAAAATGGGCGCGTATGTGTAAGGAAACGATGGATTGGCGGCGGTGGACGGAGGGGCTTGCGGATCGGCGGCGGGTCGTGGTGGTGGTGGCGGTGGTTTGTTTAGGATTGGTATTTGCGGGTTTTTTTTAATGCGGTGAATGTAAAAATTTCAGTGGTAATTAAATTTCAGTGTCATTTGCATTCCGTCAAAATCCAGGGAGTCATAAAAACAACTCTTTTATTACTCTCCTCGATGAAAATATCACCAGCAGTCCAACCAGACCACCTCTATATAAAAAAACCTGAGCCCAGAGCCTAACCATTTGTCATTTACAGAACTGACCTTTCCCATTTTCCCTAATTGGAAGCTGAAACGAACCTCTCCACGAGCGAAAAAGACCTCTTGGTGATCTTCAAATTCTACAGCCCGAATCAAGGTTTTCAATGTATGATTCAACCGCGAGCAAGAGAACAGAGATGAGAAGAGATCGAAGGAGGAGATGAAATGCGATGAAGTGATGGAGTGTCGATCTCCTGAAAGTCTTCGATGAGCAGAATGGACACAAAAATCTCCGGTGATCTCCTTATCGTTGTTGCTATAGTCACTCTTAGCAAACTAAATTCATTGTTTTTACACTAGTTTATCTTCAATCTCACCTTTGCAGGCCGCAATTGCTCCGATCTATCCATCACCATCCAAAAATTGCCACCACCACCGGCCATTGTGCTCGCCGATTTGTTCATTGGATTTCCGCTTGCAGCCTCCATTGGTGTTCTAAATCTGTAAATCGCCGTTCCAGATTAGGAACTCAAGATTTCTAAGCAACAATGAAGGTGAAATCTAAACTAGTTATGCATAATATATTCATTTTCTACACTTTTGTTCAATATCTGTATAACTTAGCAGTATGCTTATTTTGATTTTTATGAATTGTGCATCTACATTTTGCAAACATTTTTTAGACATTTACATAATACTTTATTGTTTCTTAGTTTAAATTGGTACCCTTATTTCTTCTAAATTAGTTATGTTTATTGTGTTTATACTTAGAATAATATTTAGATAAATGTCTAATATCAATTATTAAAGTGTCAACTATTAAAATTTGATTGGTCAAGTATGTACACTTCTAAGATATTTTATGTCTAATATTCATCATTAAAGTGTCAACTATTAGAATTTAATCTGTCAAACAGTTTTCATTTATCAGAATAAGATATTTGTTTACATATCACAACACATATTCAATTTCTTTTTTGAGTCACTTGAAATATGTTTACCAGCTAGATAGTTAGTGTTGACTATAAATGTAAGTTCTGTCACACATACAACCTCATGGGAGACACATCTCAATACCGATGTAAAGTGTTCATACCCCTAGTTCAGGTTGCTGTAAAGGCTGAATCTGTGACTGTATGCTAATTCAGAGCCAATATTTCATGTTTTAGTGTTTTGCAATGTTTCTCATCAATTGTCAATTAATATTATCGAAATTGTCAATTAGTAGGCTAAAAAATGCCTACTTTTTCTCTTTAAAAGAAAGAACTAGAATGTGTAAGCTATGTGATTCATAATTTCGCAGTTAATTTCCATCTAAGTTAGTTACATCAAATCTCAATATTTGATGATTGCCTGTTGTTGCCCCTTATTCCATGTGGTTCTTTCTGTTAGCAGGATTTATTTGAGGCATAAAAAATGGATAGAGCGGAATTTGGTGAATGAATATACTCCCAAATGCAAAGTTGTCATGGGTGAAGTCTCCTTATTCGATTAAGCCTGGACTAAACAGGAATAAAGTTCTCATCCCCCTCCCAGTGGCAGAGCCAGAAATTTTAGAAAGGTGGTCCATATATATAAGTAAAATACTGAATTTAAAATTATAAAGTAACATTTTGAAACGATAAAATATGGATTACAATTGTTCTCGTCGAATCACTACAAACAAAGTGCCATTTAATAGCACACAAAATGTGCCAGTAAATTACGAATATGTGCCAGTAAAGGTAGGTCGCGGAAACAGCAACACGCGGGAAAAGTGCCAGTAGAAGTCCTAACACTAAAGCCCTTTAGTGGCACTTAGTGCGTGTGTTGCTGCAGCATATCGGGAATTTAGTGGCACTTAATTTTATGCCACAAAGTATTTATGGGAATCAGTGGCACACATTTTATGCCTCTGATTAACATGTTTGAGACTTGTTCGCAAGTGACTTTAGTGGCACATAAAATGTGCCACTAAATTATTGGTAGATTTTTTGGCACATACAATTGTGTTAATGAAAATTGTTCCAACTAATATACATGTTTCATCATTCATTCTTTTCTCCAATTCATAGCTTATGCACATATTTAATTCATGGAAAATAAAATCAAAATTAATCAAGAAATTAGATCGAAAGATAGTAATGAATTACTTGAAATTAAAGTGTAATTGTAATACATAAATAAAAAAGACTTTAATATAATTCAAAATCTATCCATGAAGAAGTACAAAAAAGTACCTAACTAAATAATTACTAGGCCGTAACCTAAAAGAAGTACCAAATTGTCTTTTAAACATAACCTAAAAACATTCGATATGTTGCAAGATTTCGCTTCCAACCATGCTCACAAATGAGTTTGTCAACTTCAGCTGGAACAACTGATATCTTTATCAAAAAAAGAGAAAATTTTAATCAATATAACATGGAGAATTAGAACAAGACGGAGCAAATTATCTTTACAAATTACCTGCAAAATGAAGATTTAAATAGGATCTTCTGGAGTTTCTGGAGTGCCTATGAAAAAGAAAATAGACAATCAAAACTCCATAGTCAACTGAAAGTAAGGTAATCTCAGAAATAATCATGTTAATATTAATAATATTCCCAATATATATTTTGTTTTCAAGCATAACTAAAAAACAACCACAATACACAAAAAAACAATAGCTCTGGAAATGCAGTAACAAGTCAAGCAGTGAATATACTTACTGTTGCCAAAATGACTTGCATCTGCGCCTATTCCCCTAAATAAAGACAAAAGGGATTCCACGGCTCAAGGGACTTTTTTGTCCAAAAGGGACCTCGCTCAATCAGAAAAGTCCATTTTCAATCAATCGACAACGACATAAGGAAGATAGAAGGCAAAGGCGTAAAATACTTTGATTGAGAGAGCCAGAGCCCTTCAGTGGTACAAGGATATAAAATTCCCAATGGGAGAGCGAGCATGCGCCCAGAGAAGAAAAGCGTTTAAGCAAAGAAGGTTGACTTGAAAGTTGTTCAGTTAGAGGAGGACGAAAAAGCGAATGGTGCCCGAAAAAGGACCTTTTTTGGTTGGGTTCTCTCGAAGACTTTTTTTTTCTATTAAGTAAGTACATCTACAAGATGATGAAACTATATATGATATGCCATTAGATTAGTTCTTTCAATTTCATCAGATGTGAAAGGATATTCGTCCCTTCGTAGTGGAGCCCTCTTGTCGGTGGATAACCTATTTCTGACCAGTAAGTCTTCTAGGAGGTTCGAGCGTGGATCGGTTGGTTTGTCCTAGGCGATAAGCCTACCTTTGAAAGGAGCCAGGAAAGCAAGCCTTTAAGCCAATTTCTACTTTCTCAGTTATTACAATATTCCACTTCAGTTTCTTTTCAATTACAGTCTTCTTATTCAGTAATCTCTTTCACTTGCTATTGATTCCAATATCCCGTTATAACTCAAACGGTTTCCTTCTTTAAAGTAAACTTACATGCAAGTTCAACCTAATTGGCCAATTAAACTATAAGCATTAAAATATAATTACTTGAATCAGCTAAGTTTATAGATAAAGTCCCTTATTTCTTAACACATGAATTTAATCAAGAAGAAAACTATGCTAGCTGAGAACTCAGAAGAAGGAACAAATATGAAAAACAAGAGCACCAAAGACCAAATGGGGGCAGTGCACAAACATTCGGTCAATAAGGAAAAACATGCACATGAGACCTTAACTCCCTAAGCATATTTATAGGTTGAGTCTCTCCTAATCAAACATGTAAACTGAAAAATATAGCCATTAACTAACTTATTCAATTCAGTAAAAGATATGGCAGAATAGGATATATAACTCATGGATTAGGAATTCTAGGATCCAATCCCAGATTTTGGGGAATCAATCTAACATTCCTAAGCTTACAGATCTAACCTTCCTAATGTTACTGATTAGTTGACTAATTACAAAAAAGAAGATAAATTTGAGGAGAAGATAGAGGAGAGAAACAATCAAACGGAACCAATCTTCTTACCCCTGGGAAATGAAGATGAATAATTGTGTTCAAGCTCAAAGAATCCACATTCCAGAAGAAGGAGACGGATCCGTCGATGGGTATGGTCGGCGCTTGGTGAGCATGATGAGCCTGGTAGCAGCGAGCGAGCAGAGTCTGGTGACAGCGATCGATGAGCCTGGTGGCGATTGATTGTCGGCGATTAAGAGGAGACAGTGGAGTTTGCGCTGATTTCGTGGGAGCGATTCGAGTGAAGAAAGAGAAGGACTCTGGAGGACTAAAGAAGAATTGGGAATTAGGGTTTTGATTTCTGAAGAGTTTGGGATTCAGCGGTAGCATGGAAATGTCTTCACGCACCCGCTTCTTTTTTAATTTTGCCAACATTAGTGGCACATAAAATAGAATTTTAATAAATATAAAATATGATGTACAAAATATTGTACCTAAGTGATACTTAAAGATATATATTCTGGCATAAATTATTATATGCCATAAAAAATAAAAATATTTGTGGCACATAATGCTCATATGCCACAAATTGTCTAAATCTTTTACTGGCAGTTATTATATGTTATTACAATATCTGTGCAGTGGCACAACATATGTGTGCCAGTTAATCCTCAAGCTTTGAAAAATATCTACAATTGCATCATTGCTAATGCTTTTGAATACATATTTTTCAATATAAGTCATTAAGCAATCTTCAAAAAAACGTCTCTCATTCTATAAGTCATTAAGCAATTTTATGCTTATGAATACACTGGGATTTATCTATTTTTTTGTCCTAAACTTATTTTTTAACACATAGAACCTTACATTATATACTACACTATATAAGTCATCAAAACTGCTTTTAAAACCTTTGACATATTAGTGCAAAAGTAAACATGTGGTATCAAGTTATTAAAATAGTGCAATATAATGGTCAAGTTATAATTATTACCATAATAAACTTTAACTCAATAATTAAGAAACTGATTACTTTGTATTTTTTAATAGCCAATATAATATATAAAAGATCATTATAATTTTTAAAATGGGTCCAATTAATAAATTATATACCCACTATATATACTTTTGGAAAAAAGGGGGTCCATGCACCCCCTTCTTTCAACGTACATCCACCCCTGCCCTCCAGAGATGCACAAGTTATGATCAGCAGCTCTTGAAGATGAGGTGGTGGTGGTGGTGGTGTTACCGGTGTGACGAACGCTAGTAATAGCCTTGTTGTTGATTAGGGAAAGGGTATGGTAACAGCAAGAGTTGAAGAATTAATTACTCTATATCATTTGAATAACTGTGTGAATTTACAATTGATTACTCACTATCATGTATTTACAATTTTCATCAATATGAGAAGTGTGTATCACAAGTGCAAGAAACGTCAAGTATACTCTATACATCTGTCAATTACATTTGTTAAGTTTGAATTACTTCACATTTCCCCTCTTTTTATGAATTATTTTGTACCGTCAATTATCTTTGGATGAACTATAAGGGTAAAAATGGAAAATGGTCATTTCGTTTAGAATATTTTTGTTTAGAATATTTTTTTCATTTTTTTTGATGTTATGATAATACGTTTGGGACGATTATAAAACGGAAATTTGTGAATATCGATAAGTAATAGGAGTACCACGTATAATTAGATCAGATTTGTACATAAGGCACCAAGGGGGTTGTCTTCATTTGATAATATTTTGGTGTCCAAGTATAAGGAAAATTATTGAAGTAATAAGACTTTAATATTGTTACACAAATCTGCAAATATTTTAAACCAGTTTTAGATATGTAAAAAGAATAAACATTTCAAAAAATCCTATCCTATATATATATATATATATATATATATATATATATATATATATATATATATATATATATATATATATATATATATATATATAAAGCAGGATACTCTAAGGGACATTATCGATAATTAATATCTTATAATTATCCTGAACGTTAGATTAATGTAGACCCAAAATATATACGGTTGGAGATTAAAAAATAACAGAATATTTCATAAAATGACCATTACACCCATCTATTAGGGACACAAATGTCAAATACTTTTTAGAGGTACTAGAGACTGCCCTGTGTCATAACAAACAAATCTAACATGATACAATTCTACACATTCACAGCCCATAGAACTCTACATGCGTCAGCCGCTTCGCCTACCTCGACTCCAACTTGTCATCATCCTCATCGATGATATGTCCAAGCTCACTGCAACTTCCTCGATGCCGCATCCATCCCTTCTGCGCTGGAATACTGCAACCCCAACTTCATTCCAACGCGACATTCTAGTCTAAGTAATCTTATCTTTAACCTTCACCTCATTCTAGACAGTTTCTAATTTAAATTTTTTGAATTTATGCGCAGGGTGTACTGTAATCGCCTGGATTACAGGCGATGACCGGCGTGTTGACTCTTTCTCGTCAACAGACCTTGGTGGTGTGGCATGCAGATCTATTTTGGAGACCGGATCTATCGTCCATTCACCCAATCGGCGAAGGATGCCGCCGGTAAAAGTGTCAGGCTTCACGGTGACGCCTCTGCCGCCGGTAAAAGTGTCGGGCTTCACAGTAATGTCCCTTTTAGGGTAGTGAAAATCATCTTATCAATTGCCAGTATTGAAATTTTTCCAGTGTCAACGTTTTTGTTAAAGGAATTAGTTTTTGAGGCTAACCAATTTACCCCCTTTTGACTACCTATTTGGGACAACACTAACATATTGAAGTTCTTTACTTGCACCATGGATTTGCTAAGGGCCAATCTATTCTGTGACTTTTGATCTTTCTACCTAGCAGCTTCATATTTTGTTAATCATGGTTTCGTCCCGCTGCGATGAAGTTGCTTGATTTTGTCTGGATTTATGATGTTCCTATCACGCACTGCATGCTCCACATCTATCTTCCTACTATTTTCCTGATTTTGCCTGGATTAGATTGTTGCCCACTAGCTCTATATGGTTTAGATTTCTAATTAATGGTTGTATTTGGTTAGGAGGGATTAATTACAGCCTTCATTTGTGTCATCGCCCCATGCTGATTAATTCCATTAATTGGTTAAAACTGATGGAAAGAATGATAAATGTGTCATCCATAACCCCTTATGCAATTACTTCTCAGTTTTGGAAGAATAATACTTGTAATTATAAAGAGGAAGTAATGTTTGCGCTCCTTGCAAACTACATGTTTATTATTCTAAAATTGCAGAAACACTTATATAAATGCCTATTATTAATGTTCATTATTGATGCATGAAACTTTACTAATGAAATAAATAATTACAAATGTGCTCCAATTTGAACTTTTATGGTTAAATACCAAGTCACCAAAGAATGAGTTTAAAATTAATAGTAACTAATACAAGGTACTTTTCTATTTGCAAACTGTTTGTTCACTTATGTTAAACTTTAAATCTACTTAAGTTATACATTTGTTCATAATGATTCACATTTTTCGCACGGAGAACGTAGGTTAGATTTAGTAAATAACAGGATTTTGTAGTTTACCATTCTAACATGGGTAGTAATCTTTTCACATCGAACATAATGCTATTGATTCATTCTAATATGTTTAATAATTAATGAACAAGGTAATATTGAATACAACGTTTTTACTTTATATTAACATGGTTGATTTTTTTATTAAAAAAATGACCCTTAACGAAGTCCGGTATTAGGATTAATTATATCAAATTACATAAAATTATACCTTCATCTTAATCTCTGCGTCCAGTCAAACTGGAAAATCGTTTGGGGATGGAAGGAGTATATTTTAAGGATATATGTTATATTTTTCTCATCTGATCTCTTATACTCAACCAGAAATTAAATATAAGCTCCATCATAATTTAAAGTCTAAAACTCAACCAATTATAATCATTAGCCACCCATAACCTACTCCCTCCTCCAAGGGGGAGTGGAGTTGGAGGATGCATCCAAGGGGCAGATCGGATCGTGAATTTTGTCAGATGCTTCTTCTTCTTCTTCTTCTTCTTCTTCTTCAGGATTTCACTCCTAAGCAAGATTCCATGGATGTTTGGCGTTGGAAGGCGGCGGCAGATGGCAGGTTCACAGTCAAGGCCCTATCCCGGATGATAAGTGATCGATTAGCAGATAATCATGACATGCCAATGAGGTGGTGTAATAAAGTTCCTAAGAAGGTGAACGTGTTCATCTGGAGAGCTTCCCGGCGATACATCCCAGCGCGTGCCCAACTGCTTCAGAGAGGGTTGGAGCTTGAATCTGTGCTTTGTTCTCTCTGTTCTGCCACAGCGGAGACAGTGGATCACATTCTAGTTTGGTGCACGGCTTCTTCAGAGGTATGGCGTAAGGTGGCGGTTTGGTGTGACGTGGATGTCCAGGAGTTTATGGATTTTGTTGAGGTCCTGGAAGGCAATTTCATCTCTCAAGTGCATTCAAAGGGTAGACAAGTGTGGCAGGGCATTGTCTACACTACTGCTTGGATGATTTGGAAAACTCGCAACAAGGTGGTCATGCAAAATTCTAACTGGCAAGCTTCCTAGATCTTTGCGGACATTCAGGTTATGTCTTTTCTTTGGATCTGCAGCAGAACCCCGAAGCTTCGTCTCTCATGGACGGACTGGTTGTTGGCTCCGCTTCTAAGGGCAGTTGATATGTTGTGTTGATTTTTTCTGTTGTTGCTATATGTTTTATTTTGCTGTCCTTCAGCTGTTTTGTGGCGTTAGTGTTGATCTGATTTTGCAGGGGTCTTTGGTTGGTCTTTTTTCAGGGGAAGTGCTGGCCAATTTTTTTCTAGGGTGTTTTCTTTTTGGTGTGATTCGGTGGTATTGCCCTTTGCTGCTCCTTTCTCATGGGCTGGCATTTGTGGCTTCTCTTTTGTAACCTTTCTCTTATTCTAATGAAGTGATGTTATGGCTGTTAAAAAAAACCTACTCCCTCCAAAAATAGCTAGGACGTTTTTTTTCAGTGACGAGAAGGACGTACGGTTAATATTATATGATGTGTGTGACTCGAAAAAATTTATTTAAAAATATATCTAAAATCTATTTCAAAACTATATTCATTTATGTATAAATTATTTAATTTAATATTCCTCTTGTCTCTAAAAAATTGATAGGTTTGGTTTATCGGTTTCAAGATATTTAATCTATAATTTATTTTCATGAATGTTTTGACATATAAAATTAAATAATTCATATGTGTATTATATTTTGAAGTATAAATTTTTATTTTATTTTTCAGATTTGTTTACAATTTATCTTTAAAAAATTGAGTCAAACATTACTATACAAAACATGAAAGTTAAACTTATCAATTTTTTAGGAATAAAGGGAGTATATCATAATATTGAAGAAACAGACATTCCCTTCACCTATTCTGGTTGTCTCATTTATTTTTTATTTTGCAATAATAGAGAATAAAAATTAAAGGAAAATATAATAATTGAATGTTTCAAACAAAAGTGAGAAGATTGTGGGAGACCGGCCGCTTTCGAGATGATTGGATCTCGTTTGGGCCGTACGCTCATATAAAGGTGGGAAAACAGAATAAGACGGCCCATAACAATAACGGGCTTAAACGAGATTTGCAGTTAGTGGGCCGATTGAATTTAGATATGCACTTCCACAATGTTCATCTAATACTATAATTGAATAATCACAATGCTAATAGTGTGCAAAACATATTAGTATCTCCCTCCTTGAAAATTTGTACATTTCATTTTTTAATATTTAAATTCTGATTTTATTTCTTCAAAAATTTAATATATAAAGTCAAATATTTTCAATAGGTATAAATTATAGTTTCTAAATGTATTTTTTCATAAATTATTTAATAAATTCTTTCTATTAATAATTTGAGTTGATTACAATATTGAAAATAAACGCACTAATTTTTTTGGGACGATATTAAATACTTATCGATGTACCTGATATTTTCATGATAATAAAAACATGCTAACACAATATCAGTTTAAAAACTATGGTAAAAAGTGATTGTGAATTTACCTAAAGCTTAGGAGGGCTATCCTCTTGGCCGGTCGCATCTTGTGGCCAACTTCGATGAGTCTGCTCCTTTGTTTGTAAATTATCCTCTTTTCTCTTAATAAATTCTTGTTGTCGTGCAAAAAAAACCTAAAGCTTAGGGTTTATTGTCTAGCCGTCTTGGCTCAAGTGGCACTTAGTGTGCCACAGGATGAGTGTTCGGGTTCGAGGTCTTGGCTTCGAGTCCCTGGACTGCCAAGACACAGGAGTTTTACCCACATTACGAATCGAGTTTAACCCCCTGCGGCTCTGCCCTCGGAAGGGATTCGAACTCGTGATGTGGGGCTTCTTCGAGGACAGGAGTGTCTAATCAAACCAATCGACCTCTTGTCGTGCAAAAAAAACCTAAAGCTTAGGGTTTCTTGTGTTAGGCAGAAACCAAAAAGTCTAATACGAGACTCAAAGCTCAAACTTAGCTCCAATGCTTAAAAAAAAACTCATATTTCGAATATTTAAATGGAGCTGAATTGAAACTCAAACATGCTCTGTAAATTAACATTTGAATCAAACTGATAGTGGGGAATAGACCTTCATCCCATAAAGATGGTAGAATTTGACATGAGTGCAAAAATTAAAGTAGATAGTTGAAAGTGTATATTTTAACAATTTTACTCACAGTAAAGGGAAAAAAACAGAAAACAAAATCTTGTGAATCCAAGTTGTAAGATAAAGGGATAAAATATTCAAATTGGTAGTAGAATATTTCCTTAAAAGAAACTTAACAATCTTTATGAAATAACCAAAATGATAAATTTTACAACCTTTCTGGAACTCAAAATAATAAATAAAGATAGGCGTAAAAATGGGAATTTCATCTTGTTCGAACTCAAAATAATAAATATTGTATTCACTCCTCAATGATGAACTTTTTGTTACATGAATGGGCAAAACAATAGCAGAAAAATCAGAATAGAAGCAGAGAAGCGGAAATTTGAAATTACCCACTACCGCAGTAAAATTCGAAATTAGACATAACTTTAGCAAAATTAGATATTGGATATTGTTCAAACAAAATTGAAGTTATGATAATGTTTCAAGAAAAATGCAATTTTAAAAAAATGAATCAGACATGATTCCCCAAAAAATAGAGTTGAATATTGCTTCAACAAAATTAAAAATTGGATATTTCTCTAATAAAAATGAAAATTGGATATTTCTCTAAGAAAATCGGAATTGAACTTTGCTTCAACAAAATTAGAAATTATACACTATTCCAGCAAATTCGAAAATCGGGCATTAATGGACCAACAATATTGGAATTAAACTTCGATCCAGTAAAATTGGAGATTGGATAATGCTTCAACAAAATTAGAAATTTGAGAATGCTTCAATAGAATTGGAAATTGACATTTCTCCAAAAAAAATGAAAATTGGGTAGTTCTCCAGTAAATTTGGGAATTAGATCACTTTGCTCTAACAAAATTAGAAATTAGACATTGCTTAAACAAAATTGAAGATAGGATAATGCCCCAACGAAATTGGAATTAGGCATTGCTCCAATAAAATTGGAAATTAAAAATTCTCAAAAAAAATGAAAATTGGTAATTTCTCAAAAAAATTGGAACTGAATTTTGCTCCAACAAGATTGGAAATCAAAACTGCTCCAAAAAATTTAAAAATTCTCCAACAAGATTGAAATTAAATTTTGCTCCAACAAAATTGGAAATTATATATTGCTCTATATTCTCTATAAAACAACTTTAAATCCATTAATTTACAATCAATTATAGATATGATGTATTTAAAATTGATGTATTTAAAGTTGATGTATTTAAAATTGATTTGATGTACATGAGGGGAAAATTGGAGAAAATAATTGATTTGATGGATTGTTGATAACATTTTGATGAAATTATTATCAAAGAACACACTTCAAAAGAAAATTTCAAATATTTTTTACTAGCTAGCCTCAAGTCAAGCATTACGTGATACGCCTCTGCATTGTTCTTTCATCTTTGTTTGAGGATGAAAAATTTATAAATGCTTGAACTTGCATTTAATTTTTACTCTCTCCGTCTCCAAATAATGTGTATAATTAATTAGAGACAGAAAGAGCATACACTCAACTTATAATATTTAGATTTTAATTTATTAATTGTTTCTTTAAACTAATATTTGAGTAACTATTGTATTATTAAAAAATATAAAAGTTACCAAAGTTGCAAAAATCCCTCGTGTATTTAATCTATAAATTTTTTCATTAATGTTCTAATATATAAAGTTGAATAATCTTCGTGAGTATCATGATTTGTAGTATGAATTTTTAAATATAGTTTTTTAAATCTTTTCATTATATATATATATATATTATATTTAATTTAAATCAAACACTCAAACAGAAAATATCAAGTTTTATTCGTGAGTATCATGATTTGTAGTATGAATTTTTAAATATACTGTTTTTTTTAAATCTTTTCATTATATATATTTTAGTTTTAATTTAAATCAAACACTCAAACAGAAAATATCAAGTTCATAATACTTCACTTTGCCCAACCTTCCTCGTCCTCCTCGTCCTTCCTCCCGCACCACCGACCCCTGCACCACCGCCGAATATGAAATCACCGCCGACCACCGATTCCAAAGAAATCCACCTAGGAGCGGTGGGCGATCCGCCAAAATTCGACTCCACCGGCCGCGCTCGAACCTCTCAATCACCTCCGACATCTTCTCCAGACATAGCTCCTTCCCGACCGATTCCGCCGCTCCTCGTCGCCGGACCTACGAGCTTCACTGCGGCTCTCGACTTGCAACAACTTCAATGTTTGATTCCACCATCGTCGGCTACGTAGGCGTAAGAGCGGCGGTTGATGTAGGAGGCGAGTAGGAGGGAGGCACCGACGATGGCTCCGGCAAGGGAGGTAACGTGGCTGAAATGAGTCGGTGGAGCCGTGGAAGATGGCGAAAGTGATGTTTGAAAATAATTGGGGTGAAATTGATTATGTTTAAAAGATTGGGGTGTATAATAGCAATTAATTAAGGGTAAAAGGTCTTTTCACCTCAACCGTCCATTTTAACTGAAATGAACGGAAAGGACCTAATGAACGCGTAACTTAAATTTAGGATCATTTTAAAGCAAAAAGTTAATATGGGACCGGAATAGATCGCAAAGATAAAAAGAGGGACCGAGGACGGATTTTACTCAAGAAAATGATAATAAAAAATTTAGTTTCTAAATAAAGTTTCACTTTAATAAATTATTTCTTAAAGTATTTGAATCAAGCATAACATTAAACTCAAATGAATCAATTATTTTGGGATGAAATTAGTGTACTCTAGCACCGATTTTTCATGCATGTTAGTTGATGGTTTATTTAAACAAAGATACTTCATCCGTCTCAAAAAGAATATTCCATTTGACTTGATGTTAGGTTTGACCTAAATTATTGCTATGAAGAATTGTTCTACAAAAGTTAAAATAAATATATTTATAAACCGCAAACCTTCATTTATCATTTTCATAAAAAATTTCATTTTCTAGTGTCAAAATGTTGAAAATCAATTATAAATTAAATATTAAAAACGAAATTGAGTTTTCTTTATAAAATTGACTGCAAGAGCTGCAAGAGCATTGGTGATTGTGCTGTCATGTTCAGACTATCCCAGCCCTCTATGGCGTGAACTATAATTGACAAAGGCTAAGTTTAGCAGCAAGATTAGGAAAAACAATTTACATACATATTAAATTTTGAAATATAAATTTTCTAAATAAATTGTTTTTCAAAAAAAATTTACTATTTATTTTTATAAAAAATTGAATCAAATATTGAATCTTAAAACAATTAAAATAAATAGATCAATTAATGAAGAAGACGAAAGGTGTACTAAAATTTAAAAATAAAAATAAAAAGGGATCAAAACAAGTACATCATTTTTGATAGATAGAGCATCATACTTTAAACAAAGAGCATCATCCATGACACCAAGAGCATCATATTTAATGAATGCATCATACTTTATTGCGAGCATTATAATTTCTGAAGCGCATCATTCGTGACACCAAGCACATCATTTTGAACCAAGATATCATACTTTGTTAACAGACGTAACACTATGTTCAAAGCGCGAGCATCACCATGGAATCTACGAGCATCGTATATGTCATTGAGAGCATTCATAACATTAAAAAGTTGAAAAATATAGTTTTATCGTCTGGTTCATTTTGGTAACAAAAGCATCAATTTTTAAAACACGAGCATTGTACATTGATTAAAGAGCATCACGCTTTCACGAAGTTCATCATTGTGAACGAAAAGCACCATATTTTTTCTTTGCACCCGTTATACCTCAAAGATCATCCATTTATTGACAAACAGAGACAAGGTGGAGCATGATGATTTATTGAGAAAGACATCATGGGGTGGGGGTGGGGCCTCCCTAGGGCGGCTGTTAGTTGAAAGCAATCCTAAAATCTCATACAAAAGTAACAACAAAGTAGCATTTTTCCGAATTTCAAATGAGAAAATGTAAGTGTAATTTGGGTCGAAAATTTAAAAAGTTAATTTTTCTGTTGTTGGATTTTTGTAAAAAGAATGAGTCAAGAACGTAATACACTCAAAAAGTCGGGCATGTGCTCCATTAAAATTTTATAGATTATGACAATAGTGATAGTATTATTTGATACAAATAAAATATACGGATCATTTTAACAAGGGAAAAGGTCCCTTTTTGCCATCAACGTTTGGCCAAAAGTCCTCTTTTGCCATTATTTTAAAAACTAGTCTTTTTGCAATCAATGTTATTTCTTTGGACCATTTTTGCCACCCACATTCACTTTTTGAACCTTATTTACCATTAGGCCGTTAACGGAGGGAATTTTCTTGGAATATTCCGTAATGTGACTACTTGTTTATAATCAATTTGACCCTAAACTTTCAAAATTAGAAAAACTAAACCTAAATTTGTAAAAGTTACAATCCTACCCCCTCTTCCGGCGATGCCCTTCTCTCCTCCACCTTCCTCCCGCCTTCGCCGATCTATATGAGCTCGCTTTCGCCGATTCCGATCAGCCCGGAGATTATATCCACAACATTTGCCTCAATTTCGTCGCCGATCACTTCAAATCAGAGAAAACCCAGATCAAGACGCTGAAAATCCCGACAGCCACCGTGCTCTACCAGGGCGGAGTGAGATTCCGGCGATCGACCCAGAGCTCAAACATCTTCGACATCCAATTCCAAGACGGGATTCTCGAAATCCCTTCCCTAGTGATTGCCGATTGGAGCGAGCTCTTCTTCCGAAACATGCTTGGTTTATCCGTCACCTGGCGAATTCTGGGAAAGATGCAGGTCTGTTGATCGAGGAAGGGATTTTGGACAACTAGTTGAAGAACAACGGCAAGCTATCGGCGTTGTTCAACGATCTTTCGTCTAGCACGTTGATCGATCTCAACAGTTTCTACTTCGCTGGAATCGTGGAAGATCTGAATGGTTATTGTGCCATTATCTTTTAAGGCTGAGATGGATGAAAATGAAAAGTGATTTAGAATGTGGGTGAATTTGTAATTTTTTAGAAAATTTAGGGCCTAGTATGGAGTTTTTTTAACGGAGAGTGGCAAACGGGGACCTGAAACAATGACGTTGATGGCAAAAAAAGACCAGTTTTTAAAATAATGGCAAAATGGGACTTTTGGCCAAACGTTAGTGGCAAAAAGAGACCTTTTCCTTTTAACAATAAATATACAGTGTAAAGGCTATATGACATTGAAGCGAAAGGGAGATCAGTGTGTTACTCGAGACACACGTTGCGTATCACGCAACTATAGTGGAGGAAAAAAAGGAGGGTAAATTACTTTTTGAGTCATATTTCAATGTATACGAATCTATTTAAATGATAAAACTAATTCTATAATACAGGTCTAAACTTTTGATAAAATATTAAAATTTAATTTTAAATATTTATAATACGGCTGACCTATTAATAAAATATATCTTTTTTCTTCTAATAAATGAGAGTGTTAGTATTTTATAAAGTTGGAATACCTATCATATCTTTTAAACAAATAAAAATAGTTAAACATTTCATTGTTTAGTTCAATTTTTCTTTAAAAATTACTTATTACACTTTCAACTTATATCAATAAATTATAGTTTTATTCATATGATTAAACATTATCTGGTGTAAATGGTTCAGAAATATATTTTTTTATCATTCTGATGTATAAAATTATTAAATTTATACCTAATTTGTAATAAAATTTTGATATATAAAGCCATTAAGTTTGTAGTACTACTTCTGTTCTCAAACTTATTTGTGTATGAAAAAAAATATTTTTCAAAATAGAAAAATATCATTTTGTTGTACTATATCGCAATTTTGAAAATAAATAAGGTATATATTAAATTTAGGTAGTAAATGTAAGGTATGTGGCAGAGTTAAAGAGAGAGGGAGGGTGTGCTGTTGTTAGCGTTTCCTTTATCAAATACCTATAATTGATAACTGGAGCGATGAATCCTCAATTTTTTATAATCGATTATTGAAATCCTAAAGATAATCATTATAATCATTCTTTGCTTTTTCAATATTTAATTAATAATTTTATTTTTTCAAACCCTTTTAATCATAAATTCAAACTTTCTGTATACAAATGGTAATTTGATACGTCTAGTTTATTAATTTCAATATTGTTGAAGAAATTTCCAATTTTTAAATTCAATTCCATTTTCTTTGGGAGAAATGTCAAATTTTCATTTTTGTTAGAGAAATTTTCAGTTTTAATAAGTTTTTCCACTCTTATGCAACTACCAGGAAGCGTCACAACAAGATTGACAGACTCCAAGATAAGGACGGCTTGTGGGTGGAGGAAAAGGAGGACATAGCAAATGTGGTGTATGAGTATTTCAACACTCTTTTCACCTCCACCAACCCCCCCACGGTTGATGCCATCTCTTGCCTGGTTGATCCCAAAGTTACGGAGCATATGCAACATCTTCTAACAGCAGAGTACTCTCCAGCGAAAATCCACAAGGCCTTAAAGGACATGAACCCAACAAAGGCGCCTGGTCCCGATGGCTTAACGGCACAATTCTACCAGAAATTCTGGCCCCAGGTTAGTAAAGATGTCATTACCTTTCGCCTTAACGTTTTAAATGGGGGTGCTAGTGTGCAGGAGGCAAATTTTACCTACATTGTGCTTATTCCAAAAGTGACAAAGGCCAACAACATGAAACAGTTTCGGCCGATCAGCTTATGCAATGTTCTGTACAAACTTGTGGCTAAGACGATAAGCAACCGCCTGAAGAAAATCCTCCCACATATTATTTCTGCTGAACAGAGTGCTTTTGTGGCTGGACGACTGATTACGGACAATGCTCTCATTGCTTATAAAAGGTCTGGACGAGAGGGGCAATGCGCTATTAAACTGGATATGTCAAAGGCTTATGACAGGATTGAGTGGGACTTCATTACAAAAATGCTGAATAGGCTTGGATTTCCCCAAAAGCTTATCAACACCATCCAAGACTGTATATCCACTGTCAGATACGCCCCGCTCATTAATGGTCTGCCTTCTACTGAGATAGTGCCTAACCGCGGTCTCCGCCAGGGAGACCCTCTTTCTCCATATTTATTTATCATCTGTGCGGAAGGTTTATCCAGTGCTTTCCAAAAAGTGATTTATGATCGAAGAATATCTGGGGAAGTGGCGAGTAGTGGGGAACCGTGTATTTCCCATCTCTTCTTTGCTGATGACTCCCTCCTGTTCTGTGCCGCTAATGAGACAGAGCCTGATAGTATTCTGGACATCTTGCACAACTACAAAATTGCTTCAGGTCAGTGTGTCAATCTTGACAAAACAAGACTCTTTTTTTCGCCAAGCACCTCTGAGGAAGTAAGAAGGAACATTATGGCAAAGTTTGGAGTAAATGAGGCGAAAAATATGGAAAAATATTTGGGCTTACCTGCTATTGTCGGAAGAAGTAAAAGGAAGGCCTTCGACTTTCTGATCAACAAAGTGGAAAAAGCGATCAATGGCTAGAACTACAAACTGTTGTCCAAAGGCGGGAAAGAAGTTTTGTTAAAGGCAGTAGCGCAAGCTATCCCAACTTATGCCATGTCGGTCTTTCTCATAACTCCTGATTTATGTGGGAAAATTGAGAAAAAAACGAACAGATATTGGTGGTCACACAACCGAGCTGGCACTGGTATCTTCTGGACTAAATGGAGCGAAATTTGCAAGGACAAGGACAGGGGAGGACTTGGTTTCAGAAGATTATATGACTTCAACCGACCTATGTTGGCAAAGCAAGGTTGGAGACTCCTTACCAACCCTGATTCGCTATGCACAGAAGTCTTGAAGCACAAGTATTATCGTAACTCGGATTTCCTCCATGCCAAGAAAGGGAACAATTCTTTGCTGACTTGGAAGAGCATCCTTGAAGGACGTACCATCCTCAACCACGGCGTACGATGGCGGGTGGGCAGTGGTGCCTCTATCTGAGCATGGCTTGACCCTTGGCTCCCAGGAGCGTCGCCCCTTAGGCCAGTTGGGCCAATGCCACAGGATGGTGAGAACTTGAGAGTCTCGGATTTGATTGATACTCGTAAGGGCGAATGGAGGGTGGAGCTACTAGGCCAGATGTTTATCCCGGCGAATATGGCTAGAATTACTGCCATCCGCCTAGATTCAACTGAATCGGACGATACGCTAATGTGGCAATATGACTCTCATGGTGGGTACACGGTCAAAAGCGGGTATCATCTTTTACAACACCTGGAATATGATGAAGTCACCAATCCATAGAGGAAAATATGGATGACAATCTGGGGGTCGCAAGTGCTGAAGAAAACAAAAATCTTTGTTTGGCGGCTTTTCCGACGATGCTTACCCGTGAGAGCGGAACTGGCCAGGAGACATATTGAGGAGGAGTACCCCTGACCACTTTGCGGACAGGAATCTAAGATGGAGGCTCATGTTCTGTTTCATTGTGACCGAGTTCTGGAGGTGTGGAGGCGGGCGGGGCTTGCGTGAAGTGGCGGAAGACTCTCCAAATCAGTTGGAGGCTTGGTTTCAGTACATGGATAATCTAAAGCCACCAGGAGGATGGGAGCATGTCTTCATCATAGCCTGGACAATATGGTACTATCGGAACCGCAAGGTACATGATAACTTAGAATTCAATGTTCATGATGTTTTGTGGCAGGTGGAGAGAGCTTTGAATGAAATTAAGGTGGCAAAGAGCCCGACCCTTGTCAGAAACGGAATAAGTTGGGAACCACCACCGCCCAACTGGACTAAGATGAATACGGATGCGGCGATGGATGGACTTAGGCATATTGGTGTGGGGGCGATCTTGAGAGACAACACAGGAAAGGTCCTCGCGGCCCTCTCCTTGCCCAGCCATAGCCCCCATGACAGTTTCTATGCTGAGAGCTTCGCGATTCTTGAAGGTTTGAAAAGAATTGGCCGGTTCAACAAATCTCAAATCATTGTAGAGACAGATGCAAATCAGGTTGTGGGAACCGTTCTTGCTGGCAAAGAAATCCGCTCAGATGCAGGTTATCACATAAATGCAATCCGACATGCTTTGGCGGACTTTAAGGCTTGGCAGGTTCTACATTGCTTCCGCGAGGCAAACCAGGCAGCCCACCATTTAGCCCAACAGGCTTTGAGGAGTCAACAGGCGGCAATTTGGATTGGATGCAATCCACCGATCATCACGGATTTCTTACGATTTGACGGTCTTTGTATCTGAACTTTGACGTGTCCCTCTCGCCTCTTACCTCTCTCTCTCTCTCTCTCTCTCTCTCTCTCTCTCTTTTATGCCCCCACTGGGCCCTCGGGGTTTCTACCTGGTATCTTCCCCGTTGTTCTTTTAGGTATTAGCGAATCCAGGCCTAGGTAGTTTTTCTTTTCGCGTCCGACTTTAAAAAGAGGGTTGACCGTCGTTCTCGGGATTCCCAATTGGGGATCCCTTTCCTTATAAAAAAAAGGATAGGAGTATATTTTAGCTTTGAGTTCATTTAGAAATAGTGTTACTGCTAGCGTTGGGCATGAAAGGTTGGAGTAAAACCCTAGCCGCCCCTCTCCTTCTCCTCCTTCGATTTCTTCTCATTCTCCATTAGTTTCTTCTTCTTCCTTCTTTCCATTGTTTTTCTCTTGAATCTCCTAACTCCCACCATCTTCTTCCTTTTTTTCTTTTCTTTGTCTTGATATATGTATTGCTAGGAGCAACTGTGGAATGCCTAAGTTTTTTTTCTGGATATTAAAGAGTCGTCGTTGCCACATCCCGGGGCAGGGCGGAAGATACAACCGGCTTGTTTCTCGGCGTATATTGGATGATGATGTTTTCCCACTGATCGAGCGTTCGATGGTTTCTTGTCGCGAGTTGGAGCTTGCTTCGATCCGACGAATCCTTCGTGTCAGAGAGTTGCCACCGCGCCATACAAAGGGTCCCTCCTTGGCCTGGTTGTACCGATGGTGGAGAAGGCTGGGGTGGACCACTTGGTGATAATGACGCAGAGGTTTAAAAAATTGTTGCGACAGGGATGGCCACTGGTAGCCCGCCCTGCCTAGAGTAATGTGTGATATTTTACCAGGTGGAGCGGGTTTGGAGTCTTCCTCTTCCACCCGTGTTCTCAAATTGACTCGGGTTTCTCTCTGGTATGGGTGTTTGATAGCTTGCTCGGAATCTATTTCTATGGTTATGTATATTCTTCCAGGTATTTATGCAGGGACCAGACCTTGTGTAGCTTACTTTTTGCAGCTACTTTAGTGGAGGAAGGTCGGTGGCCGGGTATTACGAGAGATCACACTGCGCACAGATACATGTTTACAACAAATCATTGCTATGAAGAATATATCCTCCCCAAGAATGGAGTTGATCTGGCTATCTTCCATTCATATTGTTTCAGAGATGCAAGTCTGCTATCTGTTTTTAGATTTTATTTCACTAAACTTTATTTAGTTTCAAATTTTCATGCAACTTTAAGTTGCGGGAAAGGTAGAACTAGTTATGCTCATCTCTGCTTAGAGTTGTTTGGTGTACAGGGATTGGTCGCCGAATTGGATTTTTTCTTTTGAATGAATTATATTCACCTTAAAAAAAGAATTTAGGCTATCAAATATATATATATATATCGTTTTTAGAAAATTTAAATTGCCGGTAGTAAACCGAGACAGAAAGACTGATATAATTTTCTAAAATCTCACCATTATCCTTGTCTCTAATTAATTACGACAGTGCTCAATTAGTTTCAATCCTCATAATTTCAAATCATCCAAATTTGTTTACTGACTTTCACAAGTGGTCAAACATTTACGAGAAAATTTCATTTTGATAGAAGTTTTTGAATTTGTTTTGATCATGAAAACGAGGGTACATTTTGCACACACAACAAAAGTTACATTTTTTAAAAAGAAAAAGAAAAAGAGGAAGCTGCATGATCTTTCTGATAACTTCAGTGTACGTTTCTGACATATCAAGGTGACCATAATTTAGCCTGATCGAGTTAGACAAGATGGATGCACAAAGTGAATGAATCCACAAAAAGCAAGAACAAACAGTTGTTTTTGTTTTTCAGAAAAAAGGAGAAGTATAATGATTAGGGCTATAAATACACAGTGTACATTCCCAATATACCCATCTTACAAAAACATGAACTGATGAACAAAACCCAAAAAGCAAACCCACTTTCCATTGCCCCTAACAAATGGAGTGAACCCCAGCCAGCCAGGGTCCACCCCCAAACCCTAAGGGTCTGTGTTGTTCTGTTCTGTTCTGTGCCCTAAAAAGCAAAAGAAGGGACTTTTGATAGGTCACTTCCATGGCCCAGGTGCTAAACGTGGTGTCCTTCAGTCAGGTACAGTTGTTTTGTTACTCTATTTGTTGGACAACGAAATTGTCAGTTGGAAATTGGGTTCAAAAAAATCGTGTGGTGCATTGACCGGAGAACAAATCATGCATCTGACTGCTGCAACCATTCCCTGGACAAACGAACCATGCGGTGAACATTGTCTTCTGTAGTCTATTGTTAGGTGCAATATTATTAGTAGAATATATAGTAGTAGTATTACAATTTCACTTGCCAAAATTTGGATGCAATTCTAAAGGTCTTCAAATATAAGTTCTTTACTCTATTGATTAAGAGGGAAATAGTGATATTGCCACTCATTAATCAAACTGTAGTACCAAAATTTTAAAATTAATAATTTTCAATAAAATTGTATAATATAGAAGCGGGCTAGGGCTAAAAACGAGACGAACTGAGTGTAAGACAAGGTTATTCATGTTCAGCTTGAAATTTTTAATAATATGAAAGTGTTGCGAGCTAGCGAACTTTAAATCAATCAAGTTAGAACTTTTGTGTAATATAGAAAATATAATATAAATGTGATTGGGTCTTAAATCCTCTAGAGGTCATTAGCAATTGCTTAAGTTGGTTATTTTTACTTTTCTAATCTTTGTAACCTTACGCTCGTTGGGTTTCTCTTCCTTGGAGTCGGTCCAATATATTTATTTCATATTTGAATTGCCTTTTTTATTCAAAAAAACGTTGAGTCAATTAAGCTGGCCGGTTAGATATTCCTTCCGTCTAAAAATAATACAATATTTGTTTTTCAAGATTTAATTTATGATTTTAATTTTATATCAATTCAAATTATAAATTTGAAAGTTTTATATACAACTAAAATTTGTTGTCTTAACTGTACAAATATATTCGAATTTATAATTTTCCCTATTTTTTAACCGAATAAACCGAAAATTTTGGTAAATTCGATTTTTGGCAAAGTTTTCCCTATTTTTTCTATCACCTCCCTAAACTTGTTGAATGAAACAAAACAATTAAACAATTACAACAAGATGATTGAAAAAAATGTCCAAAATATGAAAACAATACCAACATAAATTAAATGTAAAAAAAATAAAATAAAGGAGTTCGGTTTTTTTAGTGACCGAAAAAACCGAACCACAAAACCGAAATCGAATTAACCGTTATTCGGTTTTGACCGAAACCGAACCGAAAAACCGAATTACCGAACCGAAAAAACCGAAGGCGGTTCGGTTATCGATTTTTTCGGTTTCGGCCGAACCATGCACACCCCTAGTAGTAGGTGAAAACATCTGCACTCTACAGGCTGACATGCACCAAGTATTGAAATTTTATTGTCATAATAACACAAGTAACACATGTATTATATATTTTGTCCAACTCATAGTTTTTAAAAGGTTAATGACCATTTTAATTTTGAAAAAATCAGCGACTTCTCATTAGTAAATAATAAGAGTAGTACTTATGTGTATAGTTGGTTTAGAAAAAATAAAAGAATTTATTCCTACACTTTGAAAAAATCATTAATCTTTAAGATGAAAAATCCAAAAAATATATTTATTTAACACAAGTTTATTTATTTTAACACATAACTTTTCCAAAGTTTTTTAAATAAGTTTGTTTACTTCCTGAAAGTTTCCGTAAAATTATAAGAAAAGTATAGGAAAACATGTTTATAGGCTATTAGTTTTGGAAGTCACTTAACACCTAATTTTGTTCGGGTTACTAATTTAGGTTGTGTCTAGAGTTGACGCAATTCATAGTGATATTTATTGGTATTTTCTGTGTCTTTTATTACTTTAAAATTTATTTGGTTCCTTTAGTTTTTATCAGTTTTCGAGCATTTCACGTTTAAAGTGTTCATTCTATAATTAAAAAGAGTTTTACTTTTTTTGAAAGATTAAAATCTGTTTTTCCTAATTAAAGAAAAGACCAAACAAAAGGAAGAAGAAATAAAATGTTTTGAACAAAATCAAACGGCAAAAAAGAATAAGAAAATTAAATGCAAAAAAATGACAAAAAAAGAATAAGAAGTTCAATTAGTCAAATCAAAAGAAGTAAATTAACAAGATTTAAAAATGAAAAAACCAAAAAAAAAAGAAAGAAGAAGAAGAAGAAGAAGAAGAAGAAGAAGAAGAAGAAGAAGAAGAAGAAGAAGAAGAAGAAGAAGAAGAAGAAGAAGAAGGAGAAGGAGAAGGAGAAGAAAAACAATGGAAATTGACTAGTGCTCCAATAAAATTGAAAATTGGACAATGTTTAAATCAAATTGGAAATTTACATTTCTCCAAAAAATGAAAATTGGACATTTCTCCAATAAAATTGGAAATTAGACTTTGTTCTGACGAAATTAGAAATTAGACATTACTTAAACAAAATTGAAGATAGGATAATGCTCCAACAATATTGGAAATTAAATAAAATTTAAATTGGGCATGATTCCGACAAAATTGGAATTAGATATTGCTCTAACAAATATTACTGTCCCCCTCATGAAGCCAATCTAGACGGGATCTTTGTTTCCACGTGATTTCCTTCCTCATATCCAATTCCACAATGTCATCTTTCAACATCCGCATCTTGTCATAACTTTGATTCGTAGGTCTTGATCTCGCTATCTGTTGAAGTATACGATCAAGTTTCTTTCTTTTCGTGCCAATGAAGCCAAAGACATTTTTGTTCCAGTGACGAAGCCCAACCTGCAGACTTTTCGTTCTTTGAAACACAGTTGCGTTTCTTGTTGCAGCTGCACTCTCCCATAATTTGCTCACTTCCGTTGAAAGCTCTTGATGTCTTAACCACATACTCTCAAAGCGAAAGGGACGAGCTTCGCCACTACTGATCATGGTCTCCGTTTCGCAATGGAGAATGAGAGCACAATGGTCAGAGAGAGGGCCATGTTGAACCCGAACCAAGGACGTTGGGAACAGATCTCTCCAAAGAGTAGTAGCCACAACCCGATCAAGTCTACACCTGACTCGAGTGCCGCCTGCACGCATACCAGCCCAAGTGAAGTCTGGACCTTGATATCCCAAGTCCTCAAGACCGCAAAACTCAAGAACGTCCCTAAACTCCAGCATTTGTTGTTCATTCCTATTTGCTCCACCCCACTTCTCAAAATTATACAAGATCTCATTGAAATCACCTGCACACACCCACGGAAATGGAGATCTTGTCTTTAAGACTTTGAGAGTCTCCCAACCATGGCATCTTTGCTGAACCACCAGATCACCGTAGAAACCTGTAATACGGAAGTGTTTATTCGTGTCTAACCAAAGCACTTCCATGTCAATATGGTACTTTGAAAAACTTCCCAAAGCTGCTGTAATATCATTGTTCCATAGGAAAGCCAGACCTCCAGAACGCCCCGAGTCACCTGAACTTGGAACCACAAACATATTTTTGAAGCCAAGCTGTAGCTTCACCCGCTTCATATCCCTAACAGATAAATGTGTTTCACTGAGAAACACCATTTGCGGTTTAATCTATCGGGTGAGGGTTTTTAGATTACGAACTGCCTGTGGTGCCCTCAACCCACAGCAGTTCTGAAATAGGCATATCATTGTGGTCGGCGGCCCTGTTCAACAGGTGCCGCCGTTATACCAATATCTGTAGTCTCACCTTGATTCAGTTCCAGCTGCCGAGGTTTTTTAGTAACAGACACATCTTCCATTTCCATATCTTGGTACTCACCCCTTTTGGAGCCCGGTGTATGTCCTAGCTTCTTATCTTTAAGTCCACACCTATTTTTCACTTGTCGTTTCCAGGTGCGTCCCGACTTGCCTCTTGCGCAACTCTTTTGATCTTGACAGGGGCTTTGGTGGCCCTCGTTTTGCCTTGGGAGGGAGGCAAGATCCCCATCATCATGATGTACTGATTTATTCTTCTCAGTATCCCCTATCTGTTCTGTATTGCTTATGGCTCTTGTGTCTTGCATATTACACACTCTTTCCTTTCTTCTGTTGGTTGTCTCACCATTAGCTTGATCCTTAGGAGTCCCTGATTCGACTTCATCCGACATTGTCATCTGTAGTTGCCTGCAGACTAGGCTTTTTCCTACTATCATATGTTGCTGAGATTGAATGGACTCCGGTCTGCTCCCTCCTTCTTGCTATAGCCCCTTCCCAACAGAACCATTCACACCAGAATTCCTCCCATTGCTATTGTTGTCATCCCTTGCCATTCTTCTCGTTCGAGTTGTAGCAGGAGAGGCCCTCATATATACCTCATATTGCTGGTGCATATCAGTCTCCTCGGGTTGTCACAGTCCTTATCAACATGACCTAATAACCCACAGCAGAAACAAAAGTGTTGAAGTCTTTCATACTTGAACACAATAATGGTTGGTTCTTGATTAGCGGATTTGAAAGGCACTCCCCTGACTAGTGGTTTTTCAGTTGGTAGTTCTATTCGAACCCTTGCATATCTCCCTCCCACATCACCCGATTCACTGTAACAGATTTGGTTAACCTTCCCCGCCCTGCTGGCTAGCTTGCGGACCACGCTCTCCTTCCACGCTGAAATTGGTAGGTCGTATAGCCGTAGCCAGAATGGTGTGGTGTTCAATGTTCGTTTCGTTAGGTTTTCCGACTCCCCAATCTCCTCTAACAGAAACACATGCTTGTCAAAGAACCACGGTCGTCCGTCTAGGACTCGATTAACATCACCTCTTCCCTGGAATTTAAAGAGAAAGCGATTGTTGTCGATAATGTCTATATCAAGTCTCTTAATCAGTTTCCAGATTCCCCTAAGGGTATTGACGAGGGCCTGGCTGTTGAAAGGTCGAATTGAATTCAGTTTTCCAAGTAGGTATAATCGTGGAGAAATCTTGTCTTCCGCAGTTTCGATCTCGTCTTCCACAATCTCTTGTTCTGCATCCGTGAGGGTTAATCTTTGCCATGAATCTTGTAGTGCATCCATGAGACAGAAGTTGATGAAACCCGAAGAATCACGCACAAACAGAGGAACGAACTGACCTTCTTCACAAGGAAGAAAACAAACCCTAGCACAAGGCGTAGACGGAACCCTAGCAGAGCGCTAGACTTAATCGTTGACAATTTGGACAATATACTCCTATCCTATGACCTATGTATTGACAAATTATAAATGTTTCTATTTTTTTTATAAGAAAATCAAAGGGCTTAGTATTAATGATTTTTCTAGATGCTAAAGCTTTTATGTAATATATCGTTTTAAATTTTGGATTAATATATACATCGAACCTGATCATCTAAAAGAATAATTAGCTCCGTGATTATCAATAAAGCATGAACAATGTTTGTGGGCAGCGCAGCTTTGATCGGGATTCCACTTACGCCTGCCAGAAATTATGGCCCTATTTTTGCTTATTTCAATGAATATTAATTGTTATATATACTTTCAAATGTTATATTTTTATTCGCTTTTAATTACGAATTGTATGTAATTACTTCTCAATAATCTTTGCAATATTTAATTTTGTTCACGAGTTTTAAGTTCTTATGCTCAATCTAATTAATATTTTTTTTTCTATTTCTCAAAATTTGTTTACTAGGAGTATATACATATATCTCTCCAATTATACATATATACAATTGTAGGGAATTTTAAAAACTATTCATTGATGAGTTTTGGTTGGGTGTGGATGGTTATATGTTATCCATATCTGTTTTATTTTGTGTTTTTGTTCTTTTCTTTTCTTTTTGTTAATTCTATTTATTTAGTTATACATATATACAATTGTAGGGAATTTTGACAACTATTCATTGATGAGTTTTGGTTGGGTGTGGATGGTTATATGTTATCCATATGTACTCTTTTGTGTTTTTGTTAGTTTCTTTTTGTTTCTATTTATTTAGTGGGTAACTCCCTTATTGTCTCTTATTTGTATATTTTTTACACATTGACCTCAAATATTTTTAAGTCAACATAAATCTTTCTACTATTTTAAAAAGTTGAAAAAAAACCTTACATTTCCCATGATTATTTGGATAATTATGCAATAATCCTACTACTTTTTTTTTAAAAAAAATTCAATTGTAGGGAATTTTGACAACTATTCATTGATGAGTTTTGGTTGGGTGTGGATGGTTATATGTTATCCATATGTGTTCTCTTTTGTGATTTTGTTATTTTGTTATTTTCTTTTTGTTTCTATTTTTTTAGTGGGTAACTCCCTTATTGTCCCTTATTTGTATACATTTTACATATTGACCTCAAACGTTTTTAAGTCAACATAAATCCTTCTACTATTTTAAAAAGTTGAAAAAAACCCTTACATTCCCAATGATTGTTTGCATTTTCGTACGGATAATTATGCAATAAGAAAAATTCATTTAAAAAAACTCACATCCAAATCTCCTTACATAAATGAATGAATTTTTCATTGAAATGTGGTTATAACTCAAACTTTGATTTCCTTTACTTTTCTAATACCATTAACATGGATGAATTTAACATGAATTTTATATTTTTCCACAATAATAAGGTACTAATTAAAAACACTTTAAGGCTTTGCTCATTAATTATAACAAATTCTAAACTTCAGAAACTTAAAAAGTTTTACTCTGCTTTTAATCTTTATTGTTTAGAGGCTCAAACTGATTTCATAAAAAAATGACTCAAACTAATTCTAGAACCTTTTCTTAACTAACACAACATAGCTTTCCAATGATCTTTAACATTACTATTATTATCTTAATTGTCAAGAATTTTAGTTATCTTTGTAATTTTGATTTTATCTTTCAGTTTAAGGAAGTGATTTGACGCTAACTTTTTATCTTGATATCAAATTAAATTTGTTATATGATATATTTAAAATTTTAGTTCAACTTTAAAACACGGGTTGACTTAAAAACCTAGTTTAGCATATTCTTGAGTATATATAGACCTTTATTTATTACTACTACATAATGATGCTTATGAATGTTCTTTTGAATTATATATCATTGTAATTGTAATAATGGTAGTCGGGCACTAACGTTATTTTTAAACATGCACAATTATTCGGGTAAATTACAGAAATTATCTCATAACTATAGCCTTTGTCGCAGTTCGTGATTAATTATTGCACCATTTGTCCAAAATTACGTACCCATATTTATATAGGTATATGCATTATTTATCCTCCACAGTTGAAAATGGAAAAGAAAAGTCTAAACCCTAAACCCTATAAAAAAGAGAGCTTTTATTGTTCAATAACTCCTGGATCCGTAGTTTTACCCTTTATCGACTTTATCATTCTATTATCCCGATTGTCCGTTATCTTTTATGATATTTATTCTAAGAACTTTAGATTGTTGCTTTTAACATTTTTATCTTATAGTCTTAAGCTATATGGTACATAGACTTGTTTATGCTCACCACTGGTTAAGAGTTCATTTATCATTCGGGCTTTGTTCTGGTTAGATTGTTTTCGACATTAGTTTGAAATTGAATGAAATCATTTCCCGTAAAAAAAAAACGCTTCGATCCGAATTATCAGCTCCAATTCAATATGATTCTTGGATTCTTGAGGTTAAAGAAGGAAAAATAATTAAGCAAATAAACCACATGCACAAGTACGTAAAAATAAATTTTTGCTCAAAAAGTAAAAATAAAAATAAAAATAATTATAAATGGAGAAATCGCCAACTTTCTTCCAAAAGATAATAATTAAACCAATCACTCAGTTATAGAGATTAAAACTCAATATCAAATAAACCTATCTAACGAGCCGAGTCGCTCACGAATCAGATCAAGCTCGAACCGGTATTTACCAAGCGATCTACATACTTGATTTAGCCACAAACACAACTAATTATATTGTTATAGTTCGTACAACAAGAGGGACTGGCTATAAGCGATCCAAACACGACCCAAAGGACATCAAGTGGCCAGAAAGCTGAAGAGGATTATTTTGATGATATCAAATGGTCACACTAGCTAGTACTAAAAATATTGCCCCCCCCAGATGCAATGCATTCTTAGGGGGGACACACACTTGTATGAGATCAAGTCATCATCATTATTACATTTATAGAAACTTATAGTAACCCTACTGCATGCACCAATTTTTCTGGGACCACCCGACTACCGTCTAGGGCGCTGGCTAGCTAGCTAGCGTCTCCTGGCAGCAGTTTCTCTTTGACAATTGAAATAGACCGCAGCCACTGGGAGGCCGAGGTCATTATCTACAGCGAATTCCCTCGTGTTGAAGTAGTCTCTTCCGGCGGGGACTCGGTCCACCGCCTGTCGCCGCTTCTGCTTGAAGAGGATGAAGGCCGAACGGTGGATTCCTATGTTTGGCCTTGGCGGTTCGTAGCTCACAATTTCTCTTCCTGCATTAATATAAATGATACATTTAACTAATTTTGATATTGTGTTTAGCTCAAAGTATTAATAAAAAATATATTTTTGGGCTTAATTATAGTAATGTTTAATTAATGTGTGGAAAATATTTACCGAAAGAGACGTCGGTCGTTCCTGGGATGTCGGTAACAATCCTGTCATTTTGTCAAAAATATTATTCATCTGTGCATTGTACGTATACATATAAAAATGAAGTGAAATGGACAAAACTATAGACACTTAAAATTAATTCTCATTAATATTAACTTCATCCCATTTCACCTGTCCTTTTTTCTTATAAAAATTATATACTGAATGAGAGCAAAATTAATGAGTTATAGTATAATTTGTATGTTGGGCTTAATTGAACATGATAACTACTAGACAAGTCAACTAGTAGTTATTACCAGTGCAAGTGCTCCTTCAGGTATGGGTCACTAGGACCAGGAACATCAGGATCTGTCATAACCTAATTAAATAAGATCAATAATTAGAAAGAAAGAAATAAAGAAAAAATGTCTGAAGAATGAGCTGATAAAATAAGAGGTAAATGGGTAAAAATAAAATGAAGAAGAGTTAATTTCAATTTTTTTTTTACCAGGGTGAAGAAGGATCTCATGTCACCACCATGGACCTCAACCTTGGGTTTGAGAGAGACAGAAGAAGGGAAAAGCTCATGGCCATTGTAGACCTGCTTGAAGGAGTTGTAAGTGACTGTCATTTTTACAGCAGGGTTAAAATGGTCAATTACATCGCCAATCACTCTCCCAACAACCAGAGGATCTGTTGATGTCTTAGCCATCTGGTCAAGATTTGGACTTTTTTAACCTTGTCTTGGAGAAAATATTGCAGATGAGAGTTGAGACAAGGTTGAAAGAGAATTGGTAGCTGATGATGAAGGGAAAATGTGGATAAGAAGGTTTCGTTGTTGAGCATTGATGCACAAGGCTTGTATTTATACTACTCTCTCAAGTCTCAACCTGAAAAAGTACCCTAGTATTTTAACTACTTTCAAGTGTTGTGGGGCTACACTCACCCCAAACACACACAAAAACAAAAACTAAATAAATAAAAATCAAAAAATTATATATTCATGATAATTAAAATCTAGAGACATATACTTCATTCCATATGGGTTGTCCTTTTGCATTTTTTTGAAAAGGTTACCATTCCATGAAACATTAGTAAAAGTAGTGTTAAAAGTTTCATATGAAATCTTTTCGGATAATTCTTAAAAAAAACACGATTAATTTTTTTTTTCGATTAATGAAGTAAAATCGATCTAGGGACACACACACACACACACACACACACACAGATATATATATATATATATATATATATATATACACATACTATAACATTAGTTCCTGGTTGTCCTTTTGCATTTTTTCAAAAAAAATATCAAGATTGCATGAAATATAAGTAAACTTGAGAAGAATTTCTACGAGGAGTAAGAGCATGATAAAAAAATCATAGTATAAAAAAAACCTTAACGAAGAGAAGAGAGTAATTAAATTCTTTTGAAAATACAAAAAGTCAAAGAATATCCCTTCAATACTCCTAAAAATGCGTTTTTATGGAGTTCTGCTAATACTTAGTGTAGACACAATTATCCTTTGCAGGAAAAGCAAGGTGAAGAAGAAATGAGTGGAAATGTCATCTTTTGCACTAAAAGTAACGGATCGGGGTTTAAAATGCAAACTCGGAAAAAGTTCAGAGAAGGGCGCGCAGACAGAACTGGGAGCAACTAGCTATCCCTCGTCAAGAATGGGAACGATTGCTGATCATTGCTCCCATTCAAGACCTTCTGCCACAACATCATAGAGTAGGGAGCGACCGAGGAGTTCGTTCCTAACACAAAAAAAAAATTTGTCATAGACATCAGAGAGGTGGGCGACCAGGGAGCGACCTATCCAAAAAATCTAGATGATCCCCTATTTCTTTTTATCCCGACCAAGGGATACAAGGTGACTAACTCACCTCACTTTTTGGTTGGCTTCTCCCTCACAATCTCTCTCGAGTGGCCACATTTACGTACCATGGACTTCTCCAAAGTCAACTTATCAAATTCATTAATGGATTTCAGATTGTTGACTAGGGTTTTCAATCATCCAAAATCCATTAATGGATCTCGAGTGGCCACACGAGAGCGATTCTGAGGAAGAAAGCCAACCAAGAAGTGAGGTGAGTTCGTCACCTTGTATGCTATATGCTTGCAGTTAAAAAAAATAGGGTTTTGGCTTTTCAAGCCTTTTTATGTAAGATTTTTTAGACAACTCTCTACACATCTCTCATTCTACACATTACACACTTGTTCTAGAGTTTTTGGAGCTCTCATATCTCCTTCCCTCTTTCTCTCCACAAATTTGGCTTTGATTATGCATTATTGATGATTCTTACTAGTCGGAACATCGCAAGTGTACGGTTGTCAACAAATAGTAAAACCAGTGAGTACCGGGTTGAATCCACATGGACTTGTGATTCTAGCAATTTGTGATTGAACTACTAACTAAACAAAATGAATTAATTAGTTTTGTGGAGAGTTAATTAACTAACAAAAGTGCAAGTGATAACCGATTAAATAATTAATGCTACCTTCTAGGATTATTGATAAACTTTGAGATTGACAATTTAGAATTACCCACAATTATTATTCTCAACTTTGTAGGTCGATGTATCAATTCTAGATGTCCTATGTCGAGGTTTCACATAGGTGATTAAAGCAAGCCGTCCCTTCACTTTAATAGTTCAAGTGATCTATCTTCTTGCTAAATCCGTTGCAAGCCGTCGCTTCACAACCAAATCTAGCGTAATTATCATGTGGTCTAGTAATACTCTCTTATGTCTCAGTAAAGCATATCACAAATATTCTCTGACCAAAAGAATAATGCATGAACTATCCGAGTAATTAAACAAGAATCATGAAATAATAAGTTGTAGAACTAAATAATCAAAACCCCAGGTTTAAGCTTCATAATAAATCCTAAAAGAAAAAATTAATTCGCTACTAAACATAATTAAAAGAAAGAGATGAATGAAAGAACTGATTGTGGAGCCTCCTCCGTATGCCTCTCTATTGTGCGTGACTTGGGCTGGCTTTATGCTGCCTCCTCTTGTCTAGTGAAAACCTAGTCCCAAAGTGGACTAGGTTTTGTGAATAATGGTCCAAATTGCTATCATGTCCCCAAACTTTCATAAGCTGTCCATTTTGACCCAAAACTTCTTTTTTGTGTCACTTTTACACCTCAACTTCTATCTTTAACTCAAAAGGCCTCCAACTTTTCACTTCTTGTCAATTTAGCCCTGAACTCCTCAATTTTGCTCTGATACCTCCCAAAGTGAAATCCCGCAAAACACTTGCGCAAAATAATGAGAACAAAGCAATTTATTGAGTTTTACATGCAAAATTGAGGGTATAAAATATATAACAATGTGCACTTATCACTTACACCATTTCTAAGCTTTTCTTAATCTCTTTATATATTACTCTCATTTTACATTTATGTTCATGACGTTTTAATTTCTTGATTAGCATGTGTTGTGAGCAGTTCTTCATCTTCTAGGGTTGTTTAGATAGTTGCAGTTTATTAGATGATATGATTGTGTCTGAGGAATTTTATGCATGGTTGGAAACCATTCTTGGGCACCAAGAAGGCATTTGTAGAGTTGAAAGACCAACTTCTCTACAATGCATAGCATAGTTTGATGAAATGCTTAAGATAGCATAGAATAAACCATGACCATCCGGTTTGGTGTTCTTGTGGGTTGTTTGAGAAAACAACCTAGATTATTACCCCCCCGTCCTAAAATTTTTGAAACACTTTCTTTATTGGGCTATCCCAAAATCATTGAATCACTTTCCCCTTTTCGTAAATTTTTGTACATAAATTTACTAAATTATCCCTTCATCCCTCTCTTCCACCTACCAAGTTAACACAAAACTAACTCCACCTAAAACGTGTGCCCACTCAATATGTTTCAATAATAAATAAGCGGAGGGAGTATGATATACATATTAGCTATGTTAAGGGCTACCAATTGGACATGGACTAAACTCAATGCCCTAAAATGATACTCTCACCGTTCTAGCAAAACGGATATGTTTTGACTGTGTACGAAGTATTATTTAAATTTTTTGTATCATGGTCGGAGTGCGTTCTAAATCATACTCCCTTCTTCCCATAATAATAGCCTCATTTGAATGGGCACGATGTTTAAGGAATTATATTGACCTATGAAAGTTTCAAAAAATCCCCTTAATGCTTCAGTCATACACCTCGTTCTTATCAAACCAGATTGGATATCACTGAAAAACACTCAACCAAGATCCATGCTCCCATTCCCTTCCCTCCCCAGAAAAGTCGAGATCGTGCCCTCAAATTTGTTCGCCCCGCCAGATCTGCTCGCCACCGTCGTCGCGAGTCCTCAAAAACTGTGGTAGGCTCGATTCGCCTTAGATCTGCTCACATGGAGCCCCAGCCATCGAGTCCTCTAGCCGCGAGCAAAAACTCGTGATCGATTCGTCTCCTCTGTATCTGTGCCTCAGACGCGACGACACTGTCTAAATCCCAGTCCCATAGACTCTACGATTTTCACTGGCGATATGGCGTCGATGAATGGTCCTCTTAGCTATTTTCTGTGAAGAATTAGGGATTGATTTGGTTGGGTAGGATTCAATTTGATCCACAGATCTCCATCATCTACAGTTTTTTATAAACAGAGGAGCTCTAGAGGGGAACTTCTAAAGAGAAGCTACCAGACCTGCAAACTTTTGACTCAATCTATCTCTGCTTTTTTAATGGTGTTTTGATTTTGTTTTGAAAGTGATGATTATTTCCCCAAATGATCGAAACTAGACATAAGAAGCGTTTTGTTGTAACTTGTTTTAATTGAATGGATAACTGTTTTGTTGTCAAAAGAAGTGATAACCAAAGATGGTATTCGGTGGTACGGTTGCGGTGGTGATCGGAATAAGGCAGCTACCGGACCTGTGAAAGACAAGACACAAGAAGCTTTCAGGTGCAGGAAGAGAAGGGAGTGGGGGTGTGTAGTAATCACCTTATTTTTTGTTGGCATCACCCAGTTATAGGGTGATGCCAGGACTCTCCCCAAATTGGGGTAGAGTGTTTGGTAAGATTTTCCCCACGCTTGGACTGCTGACATCTGACTCCCAGAACGGCGGATTGGACACAACTACCAAACAGTGTTGGTCTGACAACATTTGGGTGTGCTGAGTGCAGCTTTTGAGTATTGTGTGCTGGGTGCAGCTTTTGAGTGTACTGTGTTAGGGTACTAATTGGGCCTGACCCATATGACATTTCCCGCCAATATGGATATACGGGGCGCACTCATGGGCCGCACACGAGGAACCTCGTCGTATCTACGAGAGGTCCTCCTCGTGTTGATGACGTAAGCGTCACGTTTGGTGAAACGACTATATATATATATATATATATATATATATATATATATATATATATATATATATATATATATATATATATATATATATATATATATATATATATATATATATATATATATATATATATATATATATATATATATATATATATATATATATCAAGAAGTGGTTTTTCATTCTTGGATGATTTTTTTTAATTATCCTAGATGATTTAAATGTGCTTGTACCAATGAAAAAACTCACAATCACAAATGGTGTCTGTAGAATAAAAGGTTTACAATGATTTTTGTGTAAATAAAAGTGAGTCTTAAAAGAAGGATATGAAGGGTGTAGAGTAAAATTACAACGAGAAAACTTCCTTAAAATGGAAACGTGGTTAATATTTCGAGACGGTCCAAAAAGAAAAACGTGGTTATTTTTCTGGGACGGAGTATATTAGCATGTGGTAAATCACTCTCTAATTAGAAGAAGCTGCTCCTAGAAGAGACTTGATTTTTGAAGTAGAGATATCACAATATCAAGAGCTTTTGTAAGAGATATCAATAAGTACTTTCTCAACCACAAAAATTGCTTATAGAAGTACCATATGCGATTCCATAGGATGCCTAGGGCTTGGGTGCTCCAAAGGTTCCAATTGTCTTCCTCAGCCGACAAATATAATGCATCACATACAATGTACTCCCTGTCTCATGGGCCCGGCCATTATGAAATAATAAAAAGTAAAAGGGCCAAACAGAAAGAAATTCGAACATTCAAGGGCCGAATCCCCCACTCAGCCTCTCATGGTATTTTATAATTGGCCGAAATTTTAGAAAGAACACAAAGCGTGCGATGTTAATTTGAAAGCTCTGGTCGCCATTGGAGCAGTACTGATCTGGTTTATGCTTTTAAATCATTTAACAAATCAAAGAATTAACAGAATCTTACCAGATCAAGTAACCTTGGACATAACCTAATTGGGCAGAGATGTGTGGCGTGTACATTACAAAATGTTGGCTCTTAATAAATCCAAGCAGTATAATCAATTGAATCAGAAGATAATAACGATTAAAGTTTGGTTAGAATAAGGGTAAAACAACATATATCTTTTTTTGCAGAATGGCTCGCTCCTCTGCTAGGGTTTTTCCGGAACCCGCCACCGCCGCTCCTCACCACCACCAACCTCGGATTTGTTGGAGTTTTCATCATCGGAACCATGTTGTTGTCCCCGATGTCTCTGTTTCCCCCGAGCCCCTTCCCTGAAGGTAAACATTTTTTGCTCCCCGGATCTTACCCTACCTGCCCGCCGCAATCGACCGGAGGCATTCGACGGCCGCTGAGCCCAAGCCTTTTACGCCCGGGTCCTCGCCCTAAGGCGGAGGTTCGCTTTTGTTTCCGCTGCCTTGATCTCCCTTGTTCTTCACAGCGACCCACCGCTCCAGCGTGGGGGCTCCAGTGGTTTGCCGCCTCTCGATCGGGTCTGGATTCGTCCCTTGTCTCCCTTCTGGCTTTTTGGTGGTGGACCTTTGCAGGCCTCACGACGTTGCACTGTTGGGATGGGTAGCCGGCACTCTCCACCTACCAAAGATGGTGTCGCTATGGCTTCGGTAACTCTCCCTACCACCGTCAATTTCCTCCCAACAGATCTGGACTGTGTTGTGACCAAGTTGGACAACCGGGAGTTTTTGGTTTGGAACGGTGAATTTGGTTATTTTCGTGGTTTAGTGGGGATGTGGTTTGTGGTGTAGGTGGAGGCCACAAGCGAGCAAGGGTGGGAACACGCAAGGGAGGTGCACAAGAGAGGATGCAGGAACCGCCGGCTCCATGAGAACGCTGGTTTCGGATGGTTGGGATGAAGAGTCCGGCCTAATCATCTGTAGTTTGTTCAGGACTTAGGATATTTAGTGGATAGTGACAATTAGTTGGTGTTGTATATGGTTCATGCAGGTGTGGCTTGATGTTTACTTGTGCTCTTCGAGAGACCTTGCAGGGATGAGTCTCTTTCAGGCACGCGTTGCGTTGCTTCAATGGAAGGGGACGGTAGCCTCGATCTTTATTGCGGATGCTATGGATGGATCCTTGAATCAAACCTTATGACAGTTTGAGAGTGCTTGCGAAGATCAGCTTCACCTGAGGATTTTTATCCATTGTCAACTTAGTGTCTCTACCATCCTGATTGTCATGCTATCTTTTATTTCTTTAAACTCATCCTGGTTATCTTTTGAATTTATTAGTTGTTGGTCTAATAGTTTGGTTTTATGGTTCATTATGGCTTTAAGCTATTTGGTCCTTAGGATTGTTTATGCTCATTATAGGTTGAGAGCTTATTTATCTTCAAGGGCTTTATCCCTTCTTAGGTTGTTATCGACACTTGTCGCTTGATTTTGAATGAACTCACTCACCCTCAAAAAAAATGTTGGCTCTTAATATAAATATTACTCCATCCGTCTTAAATGAGTTGTCACTTTAATTTTTTTTGTATAGATTAAGATTGTATTTGGTTACAAAACCGGCCTTGAGGGTTGGCCAACAAGGCAAGTGCCCACGGCCCCCAATTTTGAGAGGGCCCCAATTTAAACTTTTAAGGTGCTAATATTTGTAATTTTTATTTCAAATATTATAGTATTTTATTATTATTGAAAGTTTTATTACTATATTGTGACATACATACTTTTAAAATAAATGATTATGTAAATATGATTATGATAGGGGGGCCTCATTTTTCTTTTCGCTTCAAGCCCCGAAAATCTCAGGGTCGGTCCTGTTTGGTTATTAACTCATTTTACATAAATTTTCATCATTAACTCATTCCAAACTCATTCTCACCACTCCCAATCCACTTCCTAGACTATTTGATTGAGTGCTTTTACAAAGGTAAAAATAGATTAAAATAAAATAAAAATAGAAAAAAGTCATTTCATTTTGGATAAATTATTTTGATGTTTGTTAACAAACTTGGGACGAAGAGAGTAAAAGTTTGTATGCAAATTATAAATGAACGTTTTTAGTTTCTAAATACATTTTTAAACATATTATTAATTATTATTTTTTTAATTAAATTACATGTTCAAAAGTTAAACGAATACTCCTCCCATTCCTAAAAAGTTGCTACATTTTTTTTTACCATTTAACTTATGATTTCTTTCTCCAACATTTTAGTATATAAAGTTCAATAATTTATACTTCATCGGTTCTTGAAAAATTATACAAATTTTATTTTTAGGGTGTCCTTGAAAAATTATACCTTTTTCATAAATGTAAACTTCTCTTCTCCAATGTTACCAAACTATCTTAACTCTCTATCTCGTTTTTTGTGCAATGTCAACTCAAGAGAAATTACGTCAAACTACATAAAGGCATACATGCATTCACCTTAATCTTCACATCCAGTCAAACTGAAAAAGCTTTTAGGATATGTAAATGATAAGTGAACATCTCTATTCTCTCTCTAATATACATGTGGGCTCAAGCCCATTCTGCCAGTCATCAAACGAGGGCCCCTCCGTCGAGGTAGCCTACACTACGTGGGGAGGAGAGGCCTCACTGCGGCCTCAGGCGCAGTTGGCCCGTGGTACCAACTGCGGCGAGGGCGCGCATGAATCCAGCTGATTGAAATATGCGATTTGAACTCACTGCGGCTTTGGCGTAGTGCGTCTTTACGCCTTACTACGGCCATGGCGCGATGGCGGTTTGAATAATTAAAAAAAAAGTGGACGAATCCGGATGAATGTTCATCCGGATTCGTCCAATGAAACCCAAAAAACGAAGAAGAAGAAGAAGAAGAAGAAGAAGAAACATAAGAAGAAGAAGAAGAAGAAGAAGAAGAAGAAGAAGAAGAAGAAACAGAAGAAGACGAAGAAGACGAAGAAGAAGAAGAAGAAACAGAAGAAGAAACATAAGAAGAAGAAGAAGAAGAACAAGAAGAAGAACAAGAAGAAGAAGAGGAAGAACAGAGAAGAAGAAGAAGAAGAAGAAGAATAAGAAGAGGAGGAAGAATAGCAAAAACGAGAAGAAGAAGAATTATGCGGCGGATGAAGAGAAAGGAGAGGTTAAACCCTAAAAAAACAATTTACTGCGGCCTTACTGCGGCCAAGGCAGCAGTAAATCTTACTGCGCCAGCAACTACGCCATTTACTGCGTAAATGGGCTTACTGCGGCCCAAACCGTAGTAAGGACCGCAGTAGCTTTTGTCCTCCCCACGTAGTGCTACATGGACGCCCCTCGTGCGAAGCGGGCCTCAATGGACACAATCAGGGCGCACGATCCGCCCAATGATCCAGGAGTCATCAACAACATTCATGTCACCAGTAAAGGTCACATCCTCTAATGTAGTTGCGTCAATAATGCAATCCCGATGATCAAGCACTCTTTAATGGGCTCCAACACCATCTTGTATATATAGGATAGTGCATGCCATGAAGAAGGTAACTACTACACACATTCCATCCTCTGCTCTCTCTACGCCATGAAGAATCTTTTGTTCTCCTTTTGCAGGTCGTCAGTTCCACCTCTCTCTCTCTCCAGTCAACTTGCGAGCTTCATAATGGTAGTTTACTATCTCTATCTCACACACACACACTATATATATATATATATATATATATATATATATATATATAAAATTTTAACAAAATCTCACTAATGAAAATTTGAATCAAACAGAAATTCAAAAGTTAAATTGTACATGTTTTTAGGGAGAGATGGAGTATAATTCTATGAAAGGGAGATCGTAAAATATTAGAAAACCTACAAAACATTAAAATAATTTTAGAGAATCCAAATACATATAAGAAGTCAATTGCTTAGGTGAAGCCTGATCCAGGGCCTTTTCCTTGACAAACTTTGAGGTTTATAGTTTTAAGGAAAAACATGGAGGCATATATAAAGGCAACTCCACTAAAATCATGTGCCATAGACTTCCAATGGTGAATTGCCAACTTGCTGTTCAGAGAATCATCTCTGTTTGTGTTTCATATTCTTTTACATATCTTCAATTGGTAATGGAGGACAGTGGGTTTCCAAAAACGGAAACAATGGTTCCTCTCTCTTGCTCTATTAATTAATTATGTTTTGAAATACTTTTCTTTAATACTTTTGTTAATTTAGAATAATGGCCTTCCCAGCATAATTGTTCCCTTTCTGGTTGCTTTCAACCCCTAAACAAATTTTTATCTATTAAAGCTAATGCATTATTTCACGATTTATAAATGTATGATTACTTCTATATACACTCCAAATGGCTATTACAATATTTTGCTTTTAAAAATCGGAAAATGCAATAGAACAGGTTTTATAGAAAATCAAAGAATATTAATAATCAGTTTTATTAGTCAAAGAAATTTGCTTGTACATCAATTCTCACACAATTTATACTAATTAAAGTCAAACGTTAAATAGTTAATCAATTTTTAGTACAAAATTATGCCATTATATTGCTCCCTCAATCTCTATTACTTTGCAACACTTGTGTGTTTGTCATGGAGATCATTAAAGGGTACATAAATTATTTGGGTAATGATGTGAATCCAAATGCTAACTTCTCCAAAGTTGAAGACCTAATTGCAAAATAAAAGAAGTTGGAGGAAAAATTTGGAGAAGTGTCAAACCCAAGAAGCAAGCCCAAATGAGCGTCCCAAATCTTCTCTATCATCATTTGGACCCAAGAAGGGCAAAGCACTTTGGAAGCCTCAATGACTCAAATGATAAGATGAAAAATGTTGGAGGAAAAATGACAATTTCACCATTACATACACTTCTACATATTTCATCTCCAAAGGTTACAAGCATCAATTGGGCACTTGAATAGGATAACTAATGCTACAAATAAATTGGTCAATTAGTATAGAAATTAATTTTCCATTAATTTTATTTGAAATTTTATTTTATTTCTACGCTAGGTCAATTCCCTACCTATAAATAAGGGAGTAAAGTGCACCGGAGGTCCCATAACTTTAATTATTGTCCTATTGGGGTCCTATTTTAACTTTTTGTCCTCTTTAAGTCCTATTTTTTAACTTTTTACTCATTCGTGGCCCTTCCGTCCATTTTTACCGTTAAGTTTAACGGACCATTGGGGAAAATGATAATTTTAACTACTGAACTTTGTATAAAAGCTCCATTTACACCTTAAGTTTTGAACATAATAATTAAATCACCCCAAACAATTTTAAAGTTTACAATTTTACCAAAACTTTTCAAACATTTCAAAAAACGAGTAAAGTGCACCGGAGGTCCCATAACTTTAATTATTGTCCTATTGGGGTCCCATTTTAATTGTTTGTCCTCTTTAAGTCCTATTTTTTAACTTTTTACTCATTCGTGGTCATTCCGTCCATTTTTACCATTAAGTTTAACGGACCATTGGGGAAAATGATAATTTTAACTACTGAACTTTTTATAAAAGCTCCATTTACACCTTAAATTTTGAACATAATAATTAAATCACCCCAAACAATTTTAAAGTTTACAATTTTACCAAAACTTTTCAAACACTGCAAATAAACCCACCACCTTTCTACCCACATCCGGACAACCGCCGGATCAGCGCCCCGCCGGATCGGCGGCCGAGCGGCCGGACGCGAGCCGAGCCGCGGTCAGCGAGCGAGCCGCCGGCTTTCAGCGGCTTCGCGCAGCCGCTCAGCGGCCGGCCGCCAAACGACAGCCCAAGGCGCCATATCGGTGCCTGTGCCGCGGTCACAGCCTAGGCCGCCAGATCGGCAGCCGCCGCGATCGCGATCCCGGCCACCAAACGACAGCCCAAGGCGCCAGATCGGTGCCCAGGCCGCCGAGGTCGCAGCCTAGGCCGCCGGGTCGCAGCCTAGGCCGCCGAGGTCGCAGCCTATGCCGCCAGATCGATAGCCCAGGCCACCGGATCGGCAGCCCCGGCCGCCGAAACGACAGCCCAAGGCGCCAGATCGGTGCCCAGGCCGCCGAGGTCGCAGCCTAGGCCGCCGGATCGGCAGCACTTGCAGCCAGATCGGAGAGCCCAGGCCTCGAATCGACGGTTGGGCTCGCCGATCCAGCGGCCTAGGCGGCCGAGGCTGCGACCCGCCGATCCGGCGGCCTGGGCTGCCGATCCGTCGGCCGGGGCTGCCGATCCAGCTCTGGGGTGGCCGATCCGGATGTGGGTAGAAGGGTGGTGGGTTTATTTGCAATGTTTGAAAAGTTTTGATAAAATTGTAAACTTTAAAATTGTTCGGGGTGATTTAATTATTATGTTCAAAACTTAGGGTGTAAATGGAGCTTTTAGGAAAAGTTCAGTAGTTAAAATTATCATTTTCCCCAATGGTCCGTTAAACTTAACGGCAAAAATGGACGGAAGGACTACGAATGAGTAAAAAGTTAAAAAAGATGACTTAAAGAGGACAAAAAGTTAAAATGAGACCCCAATAGGACAATAATTAAAGTTATGGGACCTCCGGTGCACTTTACTCATAAATAAGGATTGTTTCTACATTTTGAAAAAAACACTCATGACATATGAAGAAATCACTTTGATTTTGAGAGCAATTCTCTCTTATTTTCTCTACACTTTTCCACTCAACTCTTGTTCAGAGGTTTTGATCAAGTTTGCTAAATCCAATGTTGCTTTCTCTTGAAGAAAGAGGTGTTGGATCTAGGGCTGTAAACGAGCCGAGCCCTTATCGAGCTTACTCGAACTCGAACTCGGCTCGTGTTTTATTGAGCACTGTCTTATCGAGCTTCGAGTTCGAGTTCGAGCCGAGTTCAGGGCTCGATAATTTTATCGAGCCGAGTTCGAGCGGAACAGAGTTCGGTTCGATAGCTTATCGAGCTATCGAGCCATATGTGTATATATAATGAAAACAAGGTTATTCAGGGCCCCAGGTGTAAGTAATGAAAACGTTAGGACCTAGTTGACTAAAGTTTTAAAATTTGAGGACTTTCATCAAATTTGAAAACTTTACCACTTCAGCAGATTCGCGATTCATTTTCGACTTCGTCCAACTTCATTCAGATTCAGACTCTTCAAGTCGAACGCGAACCCTAGAGCAGAGCTCGCAGCCATTGTCCTCGACCTCGTCTCCTCCTGAATCTCCTCGCTGCTCTCTGTTGAACGCGTCGACGTCGAACGTGGAGTCGCTGCCGTGGGAGTCTTCAATCCTCCATCAAGTCGCTGCTCTCTGCTGAACTCGCTCGTGACGGCCGCGTCGAGCTCCGAGCTTCATCAAAGCCCATCGAATCATCTTCGTTGCCTCCGAGCTCGTGCGGTAACAAACATCATCTCTTTTCTCTATCTGACCATCTCCTTACTTCTGGAAGGTCTGCTGCTTAGTGAAATACGAGGTGGTGTGTGTGTGTGTGGTCATGAAATGCAAGGGAAATTGGATTGCATATGCACAGGCCATGAAATCGAATTGAAAAGTTGGGCATTGTTATTATGAAGTCAAAGATTGGATAAAACTGTTAGAGTGCCTTCCGTTGAATTTTCAGCAGTGCATTACCTGTGAAGGGAAGCTCACCTGTATGTGGACCATACTCACTAAACATATTATTGCATCTATCTCTGTTATTAGACGCACTGAGGCAGCACAAAATCATACAAACTTTACAAGACCAATGCTGTTCTCTTCTCTGAATGTTACAACTTTGTCAAGTTAAAGACAAATAGAACTTCTTTGAATTAGATAGGCTGGACTAAATTTTGTTTGTTTAAAGATAAATAGAACTTCTTTGAATTAGAAGTTAAAGATTGTTTATGGAAAGAATAACTTGTGTGGTTCATGCTTATGCCTAGAGTAAACTCTCAATGCAACTTGGCTGCACTAAATTTTAAAATTTTGTGGAGTATACTGCCCATATATCTTACTGCATTTTTTTTATTTGTTTTCCTTCATAATTTGGTCTTATAAGTTGTTTTCTTAATCTAATGTTTAGAAAGTAAATGCTCATATAAATATAGGTTTGGTTCATATCCTATTGACTGCCCAGATTCCAGCAGGGTTTGCTTGTTCTGAGCACAATTGCAAGGTACTCTTTTGGCAATTGATGCCTCTCTCCTAATAATTAAATGAATGTCAATTATGTTCTAATGGAGCTGGTGGTTTTGGGACATACGAGCTGAAAAGATCATACAGTTGGCTAGAGGTTGTGTATCTACAATAAGTATGTAAATTTGTTAATAATTTAGAAAGTAAATGCTGATGGATATTATTCTGTAATATTTTCTTTATTCTGCTATTTTGCTGGCTTTGAATGTAGTCTTATGTTCTTATAGGTGTAGTGCAATGTCAAAAACTAGTCCAGCAACAGAAAATGGTTATAATTTTGTGCAAGGTCCTACTCAAGTTGTTAATATCAACACAGCTGCGGGGGATGGAGTGGGGGACAGTAAAGGGAAAGACAAAGAAGCAGAGGTTAGTGAAGCACCAAAAAAGTTGAAAGATCCAAGAGGTCCATTGGTTGGGAAGAATTTGAAATTATTGAGAATAAAGGAGTAAGAAAGGGGAAGTGCAATCACTGTGATAAGTTGTTAACAATGAATGCGAGTGCGACCACTTCTAGTTTTAAAATGCATTTAGAACGCCACTGTCCAAGAAGAAAGATGCTAAAGAGACAACAAGATTTGCTGAATTACCAACCTAGTGGTTCAGGGGTGACATAACAGAACCCCAACCTTGCACCAGCTATAGTGAATGGGAAGTATGATCCTTTAAAGATGAGAGAAGTTATTGCTCACTGGATATTTATGCATGAGCATAGCTTTGCTGTTGTAGAAGAGGAAGGGTTTAATTTTATGATGAAGACTGGAATTCCTCAGTGGGAGAAGATAAGTAGAGTTACTGGAAAGTCTGATTGCATGAAGGTCTACACAAATGAGAAACAAAAGTTGAAGACTTTGCTCCTCAACACTCCAAAGATTAGCTTGACGACAGATTTGTGGAAATCTAAAAATCAGAAGATTGGATATTTGGTGATCACGGGTCATTTGTGGACTCGGAATGGAAGCTGAACAAGTGGGTGCTGAATTTTGTCAACATTCCGCCTCCTCATTGTGGAATTGATATTTCAGATGCTATGTATAAGTGTTTGAAAGAGTGGGGTAGTGAGGACAAAATTTACAGCATCACGATGGACAATGCAAGTTCTAATGATAGTGCCATTAGAAATCTGAAAGAATCTTTATTGGTTAACAGGAAGTTGGTTTGTGGTGGGAGATTATTTCAAGTGCGTTGTTGTGTACATATTTTAAATCCAATTGTGCAAGATGGTTTAAGTGATATCAAGCATGTGATTGAAGAAGTGAGGGACAATGTCTCTCTCATCAATGGAAGTGAGGGAAGATTGAGAAGTTTTTCTGAAATTGTGCCACAAATGCAGCTACCATTTAAGAAACTTGTGCTAGATTGCAAGACTCGTTGGAATTAAACATATGAGATGCTTGCTACTGCTTCAAGATTTAAAGATGTTTTCCCAAGATACCAAGAAAGGGAGCCTCATTACGATTGTTGCCCATTGAAAGAAGATTAGGTGAAGGTTGAACGAATTTGTGAAATCTTGGAGGTGTTCAGTAATGTTACCAACCTTATATCTGAAAGTGACTATCCAATGTCAAATCTGTTTCTATGTGAGCTCTTTAAGGTGAAACAAATTCTACATGGTAGGGTTGATGATGAATATGACTTCATTCGAGATACGATGAAGCGTATGAAAGAAAAGCTTGATAAGTATTGGGGAGAATGCAACTTGTTGATTGCGATTGCTACCGTTCTAGATCTAAGGTTGAAGGGGTGAGTTAACTTTTGCTTTTCAAGGATATATAATGAACGTGATGCACATGCTCATATTGAGGAGATGAAACGAGCTATGTTTGAGTTATACAATGAGTATATGGATATTCAACAGAAATCGGACAATGAAGCAAGTCAACAAAACAATGGTTCTTCAAAGTCCTCAACCTCAAAGGCTAAATCCTACACATCTGAAAGTTCTGCATTTATTGAAATTCAGAATTATCTTAAGCAAGTTGAAACATATGAGCCACAAAAAACTGACATTGATCTTTATCTGGGAGAGAAGTGCCATTTATGTCCACAAGAGTCGAACTATTTATTTGACATATTGGATTGGTGGAAAGGAAACCAATCCAAGTACCGCTTCTTGTCAAAGATGGCATTTGATATTCTGGCAATTCCAATTACTTCAGTTGCATCTGAAGCTACATTTAGTGTCGGTGGCTTTTTGATCGACTCGTATCGAGCATCACTTTCTGTGGATACTATGGAAGCCCTACTTTGTGGTGGTAATTGGGCAAGAAACCTTCATGGGGTTAAGACAAAAAACGAGTGAGTTTATTTTTAATTAAACTTCATGCAGCTGCAGTTTATTTTTAATTGATATGCACAAAGCTGTTGACTTTGATCAACACTTGGAATGTTTGGTTTTAGTTTACTATCAATTTCTACTTACTGTCTTTGGAATGTTGTAGGAGAAGAAAGTTCCAATAACTGTTACTTTACCTATCCCTTGATGGTGTTGTAAGTTGTAACTTTCACAGTTGTTAGGTAAGCTAATTATATTTTAGATTGTTTCTTAAAATACCCAACAAAAACATTAAGGTATTCTTTTGAATCAACAGGTTTCTTTATGGACTTTTGGCTAACAAGCAACAAGTGGACAAAGAAGAAGATGTGCGATACCAGTGGCGTTTGCTCCAACTTTAACACGTTCTTGACGCTATGATTGCTACCATTTCTCATGAATATGGATGTTGATTAGATTATATTTCATGGATTGTAGAATTATTTAATGACTACTAGATGATGCTTGTTGAATTATGTTTGTAGCATTAGGATTGCTACTTAGATTATGCTTGAATTTGTTAGTTGAATCAGAATTCGAGCAGCTATCGAGCCGAGTTCGAGCACACTTTTAATGTTCATTTACAGGTTTTCGAGCCGAACTCGAGCAATCGAGCCGAACTCGAGCAATCGTTCGAGCCGAGTTTGAGCTCGTATCATGAAAGCTCGTCGAGCTATCGAGCCGAACTCGAGCTCGAGCAAAAACTTTCGAGCCGAGTTCGAGCCGAGCACAGTTCGAGCTCGGCCTGGCTCGTTTACAGCCCTAGTTGGATCCATCTTCCTTCCCTTGGCAAAACTTCACTTTTGCTTGAACCAATTCTTGGATTCAAGAGGGGGTGTTGGCCAAATTTATCAATCTATTCTAGTCAAGAAGAGATCCTTCAATTCTGTTTCTTAATCCATAAGAAAACACATCAATTGGTATCAAAGCCATCATCTTGATCTAGCTCGTTGTTCTTGATGGAAAATGTTTTCACCATCAGAAAAAAAAACTTTTCCATTGACTATCTAACTTATTTACATTCTTGCAATTTACTTTATTGCAATTTACATTCCGCTCATAACTTCCGACTCTCTACATTTCACTCCTAACTCTTTACTTTCCTCTCATAAGTTCTACTTTATTGCAATTTATTATTTTGCAATTTACTTTTGCAATTTAATTTCTTGCAATTTATCTTTTTGCAATTTTTCATCCCTTTCCCTTGCTATTTCAATTTCTCTTATTCCTCATCCATTGCTCTTCAATTATTATATTGTGTTATTTGCATATTAATTGTCAATTAACCAATTATAATATTGTCCTCATATTTTCTTATTGTGGTCTAACCTTCTTTTTTTGTTATTTGATTATTGCGCAATTGTTGGAAAGAAAAAAACTGAAGGAAAAAGGAAGTTGAAAAAAAGAGTTGAGAACAAAAAAAACATTTAATAAAAAAAGAAAGAATTTGGTGCAAGTATTCAAAGAAAAGGTTTTGGCACAATAGAGGCAAGAGTTTAAGGACTTTTGAACATTTCTCAAAGATTGATATAGCTTGCAAAAGACCACCGACTTTTTCTCAAATTGCTGAAAGTACCTCTATTTAATCCAAAAGTTCAAACTAAGCCATTTGCAAAAAGTAACCAAAATTATTTTCTAAAGGTTTTAGCACTTTGTATTTGGTAAATCTTGAGACAAGACTTTTTGTTTTATTCTCCATATAATTCAAGGGTTTTGAGGAAGAAAAGTGACAGAGAATTTTTGAAGAGAATTTGTTGAGTTGTGAGAGTAAAACATGAGAGTTGAGATAAATACTTAGGGAGAGATGGGAGGATATACAATTTTATTGTTGTAATGCGTATGTACACATCATGAGACCAACATTATCATTGAAAGGATAAGATGACTTTTGTGATTATTGGTTATGGAAAAGGCATATAGAGAGTTACTTTACCAAAGCCAAGATACCAATATTCATAGAACTTGATACTGTTGTGAAACACTTGGATGGAGAAGCTTTACATTGGTGGATGACCATGTCCAGCCATAAGAAAAGGAATGGTGAAGGTTGTATACAATCTTGAGAGCATTCGAGGTTTTTAATGAGGAAAATGTATGCTTGTGCAAACTTGAACTATAAGCTTGAACCATTTTTCGACATTTCTCAAAATTCAAGCTTTACAACAAGACACTTTCTTACCCATCACCAACAAGAGACCTACACTCCACAACAAAGTCCTACTTCCTACCACCATTCAAATGGACGTCCTTCTCAAGAAAAGAATGACCTTGTAGCCGATTCGTTTTTAGCCTATATTACAGACATGAGAAATTTGATGAAACAATTTATAGAGAAAATGCCAGTTTTTGTGAGGAAGAGAGAAAATAGACCAAAAAGAAGAAGAGGGGAGGAGAGAAAAACATAGAGAAATGGCCCACCGTGAAAAGTATATGGCCATAAAAAAAAGAGTGAATTGAGTGTTCCAAGAGAAAAAGAAGTGAGACAAGTTGAGAGAAAATAAAAGATTGAACCCTATCTTGAGGTAAAACAGAAAGATGACCAACTTGCAACAAAGCTCCAAGAGAAATGCACAATGGTAAGTGTCCAACCAACTTTTAAAGAGGTATTACCCATGGAAGAAGAGCAACAACATGAAGTTCCTTCAAATAATTTTTATCATTCAAAAGAATTATTTGTTGAATTAAATAATTCATTGAGTACTGAAATTGTTGTTGAAATATCCAAACCTATGCATGACTTAATCACTAAAAATGATTTAAGTACAATTGATAGTTTGAGTACTATATATTACTTCTTATGTTGATCCATTTGCTTCATTGTGTATGTCAAATATTAATTGGAAATTAATTCTTGAGCTTGTTTTGTTTAAGCCTCTTACTCTTATTGATGCTAAAACAAAACATGTTGAAAATTCTTCTTCGTTGTTAATTTTGGATAAAGTTGAAAATTGAATGAAAATTTACCATTGATTGGGAGTCATGCATGCAACACTAAGAAGTTTGTTGTTAAAGCCAAAAACCATGACTCTGTCAATTGTTTCGGCCTTACTTGTTTCTTGTGTGTAAAGATGGAGTTTGAGTACCAAACAAGTTTGTTGAGAAAACTTGAGAAACCAAGGTTAATGTTTAATCCGGGTGTTTGTATAGATCAATTGATTTTGTTAATCAAGCATGAGAAGGACTTCTCACCAAATTTCTTACTTGAAGGTAACCCTACTTCATCTTGTATGTGATATGGATCTATGCTTGGAACTGAGGACACAATCCTCTCGCCATGTTGTCATAGACGGAACATTATGGCGTAAAGGGTATTTTGCCCCTTTACAAAGGTGTATCAGCTTCGATGACTCCCAATTCATCTTGAACGAGGTCCACTCCGGGGTTTGCGGAGCACACATTGGCTCCGATGCCTTAGCCCATAAGTGCTTACGCCTCGACTATTATTGGCCAACATTAAGGAATGATGCACATGATCTGGTGCGCAAGTGTCACAAGGGCCAACCCAATACCCTTCGCGTTATGGGGCCTCAATCTCATAGGACCTATACCTAAGGCCCTATGGCAGTTTAAATTCTGCATAGTAGCAGTGGACTACTTCACCAAGTGGATCGAAGTTCGATCACTCAAGACAACAAGTTCCTCCAAAGTCATACACTTCCTATGGCATGACCTCGTATCTCGATACGGTACTCCAAAGGCCGTAATCACAGACAATGGAACCCAAATCGCAAGCCCCAAACTCAGCGATTGGGCCACCAAAATGAACATACAAATGCTCTACGCCCCCATAGCTCACCCACAGTCAAACGGTCAAGTGGAGGTTACAAATCGCACAATCAAAGAGGGGTTAAAGAAGCGCCTCGATTCCACCAAAGGAAAGTGGGTAGAAGAACTACCCAGTGTCCTATGGGATTACAGAACAACTGCTCGGGGACCAACAGGGGAAACACCTTTCTCCCTTGTCTACGGTGTCGAAGCCCTATTACCAATTGAGGTGGCTGTCCCAACAGCCAGAACACTCTACTACGACTCCCCTCATAACGAAAGTGGCCTTCGGGCACGTCTAGACCTCGTTGAAGAACTCTGCGAGGGAGCTAGACTCAGACTCATGGCCCAACGACAACGTGAAAACCTCGATCACAATGCTAAGGTTCGAGCCAAGCAGATTCACGTTGAGGTATGGTTTTGCTAAAGGTAGAATTATCGGGCCGCAACCCCGGGCATGGAGCCCTTCGCTCTAGATGGGCGGGACCATACGTCGTGCACAACAAAGAAAGACACGACGTCTACAAGTTAAAAGATCACCAAGGCAAAGTCCTTAAAAACGACTACCACGTCGACGACTTGAAGCCTTACTACGTATAAGTTGTACATTCCACATCAATAAAGTTGAAATCCTCGTGTTATATTACTAACTTTGTTAGATCAAACACATAGCGTTAACGCTAAAATAACATTCATTACTTCGTAAAGTGAAAACACAATGTGTAATTACAATTATCCCCAAAACACTACTTGGGGAGCTCATCGTTCGGAGGTAGATCTACAACATTTTCTATTACATGGCTGGGCAAAATGTCATAAGGAAAGTCGACCACCAGCCTTTGCCCAGACCTACCCCACTCAAACAAAACCGCTTAAGAGGGCTCCTCTACCTTCATGGCGTCGAGTGTCTCCAGCTGCAGGGACCCACCTATCGACTCCACTTGGTGTCGACAACGTAGAAATCCCTCGGCGAAACGGATGCCTCCGTTCGCCTTTCCATCCACGACCTCCTCAGTCAATGCCTCGAAGGCTTTCTCCACCCTGGCAGCCCTCTCTGCAATTAGCTTCAAAAAGTTCGGTGGCTCAGCGCTTTCGCCCTCGAACATCCCAACACCAATTTTGTTTTTGAGTTGTGCGAAGGCGACCAGGTCAGCAAAACTGGAGCCCACCACCTCCCCGATGGCCGTGGCACACGTGTCAAAATTGTTCACCATCCGCAAGGATTGCTTCTCGGCCTTGGCGCCCTAAAGGATAGCTCCTCGATGAGCTTACCCTTCTCCTCGTTACCATCCTTGAGCTGGCAGATGAGGGCCTCCTGATTCTGGATCACCCCAGACATCTGCTCAATTTCCAACTTGTACCCCTCACCCAAAGCCCTTTCTTCAAGGAAGCGGGCTTTGAAGGCCTTCTCTCTCTCCTCGAGGGACTTAACTTTGTGCTCAACAGCCTCCATGGCTTCAGAATGCGCAGCCTTCCTTTCCTCCAAGGTCTTTGTCAGAGAGGCCACCTGTGACCCTTTCTGTCCCAAGGCCTTCTTCAGGCTGTCCACTTCTTCAGAGGCTTTGGCCTTCGCCTCGAGGCTTCTCACCTTTGCCTGAAGGTCCTCGATGACCTTTCCATCTTGCGCAGCCCTTTCAATAAGGCCAAGTGCCACTTCGGCCTCCTGCAAATCAAAGGCACGAAAAACATAAGAAGCATAATACGCAGACCTCATCAATAAAAACACAGGCATCCGATGAGGCACTTACACGAATTGCACTCTGGTACAAGTCTTTGGCCATCTCCAGAGTCCCGTCCGTCGTGTACTTTACGTAATGCCGATCTCGAGGGAGGATGAGACCCTCAGCTACCCGCAACCTCACCTCGTCGTCATTGAGGAGTATCGACTCATTGCGAGTTAGCCCCATGACGGGGTCCCAGGCCTCTCTTACGTCCATGCCCTTGTGATGTGATCATGGGATCCCCAAGCAACAACAAAGTGTCAAAGATCGAAGAGGAAGGTGAATGAAGCTCGGAGCACCCCCTTGGCGAGGAGGTTCAGAGGCCCAGGCGGCCTAATCCATGGTTCGGGCGATCACCTGACCAGGAGAAGGCAACGCCTCCACGCGAGGCCTCAAGGCGAAGGCAAGGCTTCTTCGTGCGAAGGCATCCAGGCGATGGCGAAGCCCCCAGGCGAAGCCGTTCCTGCGAAGCCTCAAGGCAAAGGCTGGACTTCATCATGCGAAGGCGTCCAGGCGATTTCGAAGCCCTCGGGCGAACCCGTCCCTACGAAGCCTCAAGGTGACGGCTAGGCTTCTCGTGCGAAGGCGTTCCGGTGATGGCGAAGCCCTCAAGCGAAGCCATTCCTGCGAAGCCTCAAGGCGAAGCCCTCGAGCAAGAATCTCCAACGTGAAGTCTTCAAGGTGAAGGTAAGACCTCCAGGCGAAGTTTCCTGGAGAAGGCGAAGCCTCTGGGTGAAGCCATCTCTGCGAAGCCTCCAGGCGAGGGCGAAGCCTTTAGCACGAGAACTTCCAAATCAGGCGCTAAGGCTGGGCTTCTCTAAATGTGAAGCCTCCAAGCGAAGGCGAAGCCTTTAGGCGAAGCCTTCTTCGCGAAGCCTCCAGGAGAAGGCGAGGCCTTTCGGCGAAGCCATCTCCGCGAAGCTTCCAGGCGAAGGCGAGGCCTTCAGTGCGAGGCCTTCCAGTTCAGGCGAAGCCCTGAAGCGAAGCCACCTATGCTCAACAATTCGGCCAACCACTCCCAACCACTCCGGAACACTCCCTCCTTTCATGCAGACACTTGGGAGTACAATTATTTACTTTAGCTTTTACCTTTTAGGATGGCATGCATGCTAAAGCACTTTATGCTTTTGGCATGCATGCGCATATGTAAGAGTCTGTTCTCTCCTTCCCTATAAAAGGAACAACAGACTCCTAGAATAGGAAGAACATGTTTAAAGCTTAAGAAGGAAAATTCTTTAGGCTTACTTGTTTCGGCCCCTTGCTATTTTCCGCCATCCCTCTTGTTGTTTATCATCAAGTTTAATATCTAGTATTGCTTAATTTCGTAGTTAAGAGGTGCTAGATCTTCCATATTCCCCAGAAATCATCTCAGATATTGCCCAACCTCGTAGTTGGGAGGTGTCTGAGGCCGAATTTATCCATCCTGTTCTTGCGACTCCTCCAAGCTAGATCCGGCGCTTCCGACGATCGCGTGGGTTCGCGTCCGTCGTCCCCGTGATTGTATCACCTTGCGACTGAAAGCATTTGCCCGGGACTCCCGTCGAAAATCCTCAAACACTTGCGGCTCGAACCTCGGGTCGATTCCCTCAAGCGTCTTGGGAATCTTAAGGGGCATCTTAACGGCCGATTGAGGAGCCAGAACAGCCCTCCGAGCGTCCGCCAGGAGCCCTACAGGCTCCCCGAAGCCTCTGGCAGGGCTCGAGGGCTTCCCTGCAAGGGCTAACCCCTTCCCCTTGTCCAACGCCGGGGTAGGACAGCTGTCCGAAAACACGTCCAAATCGCCACCCTATACAAAACGAAAAGCAGGAGTGATTCAACAATCAGAAATAATCTCCTAAACCTGTAAACAACACTTAACAGAACATAGTTGTACCTTCAATTCGAGGGCGCTTTCTTCGAAGGCCTGGCTCTTCTGAGTCGCCAGAGCTCTTGATGGTGACTTGCGGAGCAACCACACTGACTGGTTGCGCCTTTGTCACCACCGCTTCGGACATTTGAGGAGCCTCGGCCTTCGAGGGTCCTTTAGAGGACCCCTCGTAGACTTCTCGAACAGGCTCCACGGCGCACTTCTCCGCCATTTTCTTAATGACGGCCTCTCGCGTGTCCTTCTTCTTGGCAAATAAGCTGCTCACCTTCGTCATTAGAACTGCAATGCAAATCCAAAAAATAGATTACAAACACAATTACAAACAGTGGACTTAACAAAAGAAAGGAAAGCAACTGACGTCTAGGGTTCCTAAAAGAGCTCTCGAAGCACTCGATTAGGTCACCATCCAGGCCCTCGACCCAGTTCTCCAGCGTGACCACGTGGCCCACAAGCTAGTAGGCCCTGCTGATCTGCACCCTCCTTAGCACTACTTCGTCCATACTCGACAAAGTGAAGGGAAATGCACCATCGCAGTCCTCGATCCTCACCACTGCGCAGATCCACTCGCACAGGGTGTCGAGGACCTTCTTCCCTTCACTCCCCGCCCATACAGAGGGCTTCACAGACACCCTGGCATCCTTCTCCTTGATGAAGTAGGCAGGGAAGCCCCAACTGTCCTCCTTCAAGATGAAGAAGAATGAAGTTTTCCAGCTTCCCCACGAACTGGTGGTGTCGGCAAACACGCCGATCTTCACCATTTTGTTGCCCACCTTAACCTCCTCGGGGGTAAGCTGATAAAAGGGGTGGCCAACAGGTCTCTTCAGCGTGTAAAACTGCAGAAACACCTCTGGCAGCGCCACTGTCCTTGCTAGGTAGCAGGCCACTATAAATGCGTTTATAGTGGTAAAGACGTTCGGGGCCAGCCGACAGAGGCAAACCCTCCACCCTTCACACAACTGCAACAACAGGGAGCAGAGTGGGAGCCTCAGTCCAGCTTTTAACTGGGCCTCGTGCACCACCATAGTCTGCTCCCTTAACGCCTCGTTGCTTAACTCCATCCTTGCCTTCTTCAATACGTCCATCGGAGATAACCCACAAACCACCCTCGTATAAACGTGGTGGTTTCTACAAATGTCGGCCATTTTCTTCTCCGACAGTGACGTTCGATACCACAACTCCCCGATGTCGGGACCTACGCGGGGGTTGCTTGGATTCTTGGGAGCCATATTAAAAAGCAGTCACAAATTCGAAAATCAAAACCCTAAGCCCAAGAACCCAAGCGACGCGTACTACGAAACTACATATTCTCCAAAATCGCAGCCGAAAAACAAGAAAGGAAAGAACAACTCTTACCAATTCGAATTGTAGAAGCGAAAATGAAGGATTACGCGACATAACTCTTCAAATCTCACCGGAAAAATCTTCGAAATTCGCTGGAAACGCAAAACCAGAGCGAAAGTAGCGAAAGGTCAGGAAAACTTACTTCGCACGTGGGTTTGCGTATAAATAGGGGGAAGGCAAAAAGTTGCGCCACTCCACCTCATAATTACAAACGGCACAAATTCAAAACGCCACTCACACTTTTGAACCGCCAAAGCCCATAAAGAATGGGCCAGCTCTTGGGCTTTTCCCAAACAAAGCCCAAAACGGAGCACAGGGGCCCATCCCATCCTCCGCTGTGGGGGAGGACATACAGATATATATGACCCCAAAGGCCCAAATAATCTCTTTATAGATACTGACGCCACGCTGGCGTCATTGCTACGAAGAGCACCCCTTCGTAAATACGAGGAGTATCCTCGTATACGACCAGCGCTCCAATAATACGCGGGTGTGCCCCTTACCATCGTATTATCTTACTGGCGGGAAAATACTACCCCCTAGCATGGGTTTGACTGACAAGCATGGGCCAAACCCAATTAGTACTTCAAGTCAGAGGCTCACTCAGGTGGTGTCAGACCAACACTGTTGGGGGGAAATGTCAATCCCCAAAATCCTAGAAGTCAGCAATCCAGCGTAGCGGGAAACCCAAATGGCACTCTACCCCAGCATGGAGAGAGTTTTGCATCACCCCATAAAGGGGGTGATGGGGTGATGCCACCCAAAAAATCGGGTAAGAACTACACACTCCCACCTTCTCCTCTTTTCTGCACCTGAGAGTCTTCATTGTCTTACGTCTTTCAGGTCTTGATAACAGCCCTGCCACAGCTTCCACCGCAGCTTGATCGGTCGAACGTCATCAATTGGCTATCATTTATATTTAATAGAAGTTATCAGAGTTCACAAAAATACTGTCCTTTGTACTTTACAAACTTAAGTTGAAATCTTATTTTTATCAGCTATAAGTTTTATTTTCTAACTTTGAGTTTTGTTTTATGTATTCTTTATAAAAATGATAAAGTTTAGAAAATACTATATTTTGTATATAGAACTTATGTTAGTGTTTTATAACTTTTACAATTTTTGTGTTCAATTTTTAATTTGTTTAAAGTATTTAATATTATTTTTACATGCTTAAAAATATCTTTTGCATAAGAAAATTGTGTTTGTGCTTAAGAGCCTCCAAAAATTCCCGGACTCTCCGTTTTGACCCAAGCTTTATCTTGAACTATCCTAAGCAGTTAGAAAACCGTAAAAGCATTCGTTCTTTTTCCGTAAATCTTACCGGCCGGTACTGGTAAGCTATCATTTGCGGAATCTTAAGAATACTTCGTTAAATTCTTATCGCTAGGTTCTCGACTCCAAATACCAACTCCAAGTGATGCTTCCGGTTATCCTCGACTTGTTAGCCGACGCATATTCTCGGCTATTTCCAAGTAAGGGGAAAAAGATGTGGTTTTTCATTTGTGGCGTTTTATCTCCCAAACTCTCGAATATGAACTCTAAGTTAAATAATTAGATCTAATAAAAAATTCGATTGGGCAACCTGGGTAGTGTAATTTATTTATTCATTCATGTCACCTTATACTTTCGCGGTTAGAAGTTGTTATCACGTGGGTTGTTTTTACTGATTGATTGATGTACATGTATGATATGCACGGTTGATGTTTTATGTAGCGCTAGTATCTTGCTTAGAAGTTGTTAACACGTGGGTTGTTTTGACTGATTAATTGATATACATGTGATATGCACGGTCGATGTTTTATGTAACGCTCCTGCTAGGACCGTTATACTCGCTAGTGGCATGTTAGGCTCGTTAAACGAACTTCGTTGGTTTCATATTATGGCCGTAAATGTAATAAGATGTTAGTACCATGTGTAGGTCCAAAAATGGATAGTATCATGTTTAGGGTTGAAACCATACGTTAGGATCATGATAGGACCGTAAAAGTTACCCTAAGCCGATAGATGACAAGTTAAGCACGGAAACGATGATTAAGCAAGGTTGAGTAATAACTTACGAGGTAAGAGCGCACACAAGTAAATCAATTATAAAAATGTAAATAATTCGCATGGCATCACGCAAGTAACAAAATTGGGTAAAGTCCACCCATGGTCCTGTAACTTTAATTATTATACCACTACGGTCTTATTTTAACTTTTTGTACCAATAAAGTCCTGTTTTTAAGTTTTTTCTTCATCCATGATTCTTTTCCGTTCGTTGACCGTTAACTTTAACGGATTTGTGGGAAAAATGATAAAATCAGCAACTCAATTGGTTTAAAAAAATTTATTTACACCCAAAGTTTTAAACTTAACCATTTAGGCACTCCCTAACATTTTTAAACTTAACACTATAACCCAAATGTTTTAATTAAGCCCAACAATACCCATCCACCTTCAGGCCGCCGCCACCACCACTGGACTGCCGCCGCTGGAAAATGGCGGAAACTCAAAAAAATAGCCGAGAACATAGATCAAGGCCTAGGACCGCCGGATCCTGGCCAGGGCCGCCGGATCGCAGGCCAAGGCCGACGAATCGCTAGCCTAGGCCGCGAATCAGCGACACAGGGCCGTGATTCGCAGGTCTCGGTCACGATTCTCCGGCCTTGGGCCGCAATCCAGCGACCCTAGGTCGTGATTCGCAGGCCTTGGGCTGGGATCCGGCTGTCCTAGACCCCGATCTACATTCTTGTGTGTATTTTTTAGTTTTTGGCATTTTCCGGCGATGGATGTCTGGTGGTGATGGCGGCAGCGGCCCAACGGTGACTGGTTGTTGTTGGGCTTAATTAAAACATTTGGGTTAAAGTGTTAAAATTAAAACTGTTGGGGAGTGCCTAAATGGTTAACTTTAAAACATGGGGTGTAAATAAATTTTTTAAAACAATTGAGTTGCTGATTTTATCATTTTTCCCACAAATCCGTTAAAGTTAACGGTCAATGGACGGAAAATGACCATGGATGAAGAAAAAACTTAAAAACAAGACTTTATTGGTACAAAATGTTAAAACAAGATCGTAGTGATACATTAATTAAAATTACAAGACCATGGGTGGACCTAACAAAATTACAAGATAAAAGTAGTAAAGAGTAGGACATGACATCACACTAAAGGCTTTATTAATTAAACGGATCAGTGACCATGCATCACGATTGGATGAGACATATTGTTTGATGTACGACATTGCATGATTGCATTCGAAATGAGACAAAATGAATTTTCTGGACAAATTTAAAAATGTTTTAAGGGGATAGGCGACATGTTAGGGCAGCTATAAGGACAGAAACCCTATGACTGGCCCGACGTGTCTGGTGCCGAAAAAATGACCTTACATGACCCACTATTAGTTAAGACATTAGAGATGTCGTGGATTCGGCCCTACGTGACTTAACTAAGCCGTATTTTTTAGACGAGTGGTTCGGGACGGATGGTTCGAACCCATTTATGTTATATGTTGTGCTCTGCCTCCTAGATTAATTGGCATTCACGAGAGGCTCTCTCTTGACGTAGACATCCCGTACTTTTTATGCAGGGCTCTGGCCTGGCGGCATCCCTAGTGGCTTTACTTAAGGAGCATTCCCGAGGGTGTGGTGATGTACACACCCACCACCATGTTAGGTTCATGCATCTGCATGTGCTCTGCCTTCTAGATTGGTTGTCATTCACGAGAGGCTCTGTCTCGGCGTAGACATCCCGTATATTTTTTGTTGGACTCTGGCCTGGCAGCATCCCTAGTGGCTCTGCTTAAGGGGTATTCCCGAGAGTGCGGTAATGTACATACCCACCACCCTAGGTTCATTCGGCAGCAGTTTTGAAAAATGGTTTTAAAAATATTTTATGACATACCGTGATCAAACTAAAGATCATTCTCGCATTTAGATATTAGCATAAAACAGGTTTGTCTAGTTGTTAACTGTTTAAATGATGAGCTATATACTTATATATATATATATATCATAATCTATCATGCTTAGAATCATTATTTTAGGATTTGTTTATTTGAGGAAGTATTACAACCCTGATGGGCCTGTAATCTTTCCTCCTTACTGAGCATATGGACGCTCACCCATAATTACAGGTGAGTTTTACGAGGAGGACTACTATGACAACCCCGTTGACTCGGAGTACGAGCAGACGTACTTCGAGGAGCAGCTACCGGGTGAAGACGCGTTGTGACTTCTCGACATGGTTTTCTGACTTACTTTAGGATAATAAAACGAACTTTGTTTATTTTTCGCTGCACTTATCTATCTATATTATTTTGTTGGTGTGACTAAGTAGTACCTGCGTTTTTCGGATGTGAATTTATTTTATGTTAATGTTCGTAATGTTTTATCGAACAAGTTTTTTTCCGAAAAATTTCAAATTTTCCCCAATTTTTCCTGGTGGGTAAATGGGGTGTTACATGGAAACCAAGGGGTTAAACTGTCGATTAGGCTTAATCGTCAATTATAACGCTTGTTAAATAAGTGACGTATTGTTGTAAAGGTCCCTAAATTATGAGCGCGTCTTATGGTTAGGTTCTCAACTTAGCCCTATAGTTCATTTTTTTGAGGGGAAATATGCTTCTTAAATTTCCCAAAACTGGGAAAGTTATGAAGCACGAAAGAAACTATAACTATACTATTAGAGCAACTGAAGCCTCGCGCAAGAGGACTGAATAAACTAATCATAAACAGTAACCTAAAAAGACAACTAGTTCAACAACAAAATAAAAGATAGTGAAGCTGCCATCGAAAATCGAACTTTTGGATGTAGAAGTAAGAGACATTTTTTTTTCTTGATGAATTCCCTCACAACTAATGGAAAATTGTCTGACTTTGTTTGGCTCATAGCTCAAATTATCAAACGTGCAAAAAAAAGAAGCTATACTATCTTTTTTATTAAGATAATTTCAAATATGTTTGCATATATTCAATCTAATGGATTAATGTATTGATTATGCAACCAAAGAGACCCTTAACCCAATGACCCTTGAAACCTTAGATAAAATTTCTAGGCCCATCGGTGACCGAAAACTAAAAGAGTGGATACCTATTTTGGGCCTTGACCGCGTCTGTTGTATTTGGTTCAAGGTGGACTTAAGTAGCTGACATCTTGAGCTTTGCAGAGCCAAATTGTATCAATGAGAATTTATTGTACATTGTTTACATTACCTATTTGAATCCAAAAAATTGTCATATCACAAAATTTTAATAAAAGAGTGTATCCAATTACTCCTTCCATTCCAATTTAATGGTTACACTTGTCTGGATATGAAAGACTTATAAATTTTTCCAATTTTACATCTTTAAAAGTATAAATAACATAATTTAGGTTATTGATACTGTATAGAATTGATAGAATTAAAAAATAAATTTTATTGAAAGATTTGCAAACCGTCCAATGCCGGCCAAGTTTTTCCTCCCCTGAATTGGTTTCTCCTCCGTACCGGATATCCTTTGACTGGCCTAGGGGTAGGCCGAAGGTGCCCTTGGCCGGATGGCCCAGTTGTTCGATCCTGATCGAACGAGGAGGGATGGCTAATTTACTGTGGCTGGAAGGTGCCTGAGTGGGACACTTTTATCGCTTCGTTTCTGAGTCTGGTGGTTCTCGATTAGGTTCTGGTTTGTTTGGCCGAGGGTGGGTGTGATGCACGAGGAGTGGTGCGGGCTATGTTTCTCCTCGAAGTTGGACCCTGGCCTAGTTTTTCGATCCCGATCGAATGAGAAGGGATGGTTGATTTACCGTGGTTGGAAGGGCGTTGGCACGATTTTGGTCGTTATGCTAAAGGCAGACTGAGCGGAGGCTCGTCCTACTTGAATCAATGAGTTATTGGCACTCTACAAGCTATCATGAACTCGAATCTTCCAGGGTAACCAAGCTGGATCCTCGAAGATTGAATTGATTAAAGTGTTATGTATTTTATTCTGGTACATGTATTTTACTCATCCTAACGTAGCAACTACTCTCAAGTATGGAGGTGTCTGCTATTCATTAGAGGGAGCATGTCACTATTGTAGTTGACATTAAAAGTGGAGATATTTGCCCATTGCTTTAGAAGTGGAGATATTTGCCTTTAGTTACGTTTGTTTGTTTGATTGTTTTGTTGTTTCCTCCACGAGATATTTTTGTTGTTGCTTTCCGTTTTCTAACTACTTTCTTGTTTTGGGCTTGTATTATCATTTTATTGGTTTAATAATATCAGCCTTTACTGCCTCAAAAAAAAAAAGAAAGAAATACAACAACGGTGATAGAGATAAAAATGAAAAAATATATCATACCCCAATGGCATGAACTGTAAATATTATTATTATTATTTTGAAAGGTAGGTTATGCCATACAACAACTGAAATTTTCTATTTTGTATCCATGGGATGTTCTCTAGTTAAGGGGAATATACCACGTGGGGGGCTATTACAAAAGCCGCTGGACCTGAGGCTGAAGGCAGCAAATGAAAATTGACCAGAAGCAAACACTCAACTGCTCAATTCAACTTTCAACAACTGTTAATTTTTATTATTTTTTTTTTTTAAAAAAAAACCCAAAAAAAAATTTTTGACCAATCCGAAGAAGAGGTAATATGTCTCCAAGCGACAAACTTGCTGCTGTTCTCCTCCGCCGACTCAGAAGATCCAGCCAATACCACCACAAATCGCAGCAACCCAGAAGTGGATTCATCCCACAACTCATAACCACGTCTAAGATCGAACCACACCCTTTCACAGAAAACTCCGGTACGTTCTTGCCCAATTTCTTGCTTGGAATCGAAGTTCTGTTTACTGCCTTTGAAACCCATATCAGTTGAGTCTTTTTGGTGTTGGAACAGGGATGGTTCATCAGAGCAAGAAGTTGTCTAAGCATGCGCAGACGAATCCTGTGGGTTCACCAGAGGAATCTCCTGTTAGTTCGTTTAAAATCAGGCTCCGTGATGGGAGGTGTTTGGCTTATACAGAGAGAGGAGTGCCCAAGAACAACGCAAATTACAGAATTATCCTTGTACATGGGTTTGGAAGCTCTAAAGAAATGAACTTTTTGGCACCCCAAGTAAGTAACTTTCACTGTCTCTTGTTGTTCTTTCATATCACCTGAAAAGTTGATGTATTTGGGTCTTGAAGTGTTTGCTTTTCTATCTGGTTGCCAATGGCATTATGAGTTATTAGCTTTAGCATTAGAGGTTTAGAGATGTTAAATCAGCTTTCGAAAATTCATTTTTTGGCATTTACAATGGCTATTCTCTAATAAAGCTAATTGCTTTAGAACATACAAGGTGTTTGTATGTAGAAGTGAAGATAAAGTTAGGAATCTAGTGTATAAGTTTCATGTGAATTCCTTTTTAGGTGCTAAAGTTTTTCAGGACTTAATAGAAGAGTTGGGCATCTACTTTCTGCTATTCGACCGAGCTGGCTATGGAGGAAGTGATCCCAATCCGAAACGGTCAGTGGAGAGTGAAGCACGTGATATCCAAGAACTTGCTGATCAACTAGAAATTGGACCGAAGTTTTATGTGATTGCGGTGTCCATGGGATCATATTCAGGATGGGGTTGCCTTAGATACATTCCTGAGAGGTAAATTGTCAGAGATGGATCCTTGTGTAGGTTTTTTTTAAAAATTTAGTGTGATGGCTCTTGCTAGCTTGTTCAAGCTTACCTCATAGCTAGCTTTATCTACAGGCTTGCAGGGCTTGCCCTAGTTGTGCCGGTCATAACATAGCTAGCTTTATCTACAGGCTTGCAGGGCTTGCCCTAGTTGTGCCGGTCATAAATTACCGCTGGCCTTCCCTCCCTAAGAGTGTGCTAAAGAAGGACCCTCACAGAAAAACAGTTCAGTTGTACTACTGGGTAGCCAAATATGCTTCTAAACTTGTCTATTGGTGGGTTAATAACAGATTTTCACCCACAACCTCTGTCATGAAACAAAGGTCAGTTTTCTTTAGCCAACGGGATGTTGAAGCCCTCGAGAAGACAACCGGTTTTCCAATGCTTACCAAGGTAAATCAGTCTCATGTCTCCTTTTAAAGAGAAACGATAAATTGAAAGAAGCATACATAGTTACATATAGTAAGATGAACAGGGAAACTTTTTCTTTAATCTGTGTTTGTCACATATGAATGTAGATTGGCTAGTCTCTCTGTTTCATCTTAGAAATGATTGTGACATACTCCTTGTCCTAGCAAAGCTAATATGTTTGACTAGATACGGAGATTAAATAATATACTATTGACTTGAGGGTAATATAGTAAAATGAGCATATAAGACATTTTTTAAGTGGGAAGGGAAATGGATGGTAATAAAGTAAAGTTTGTGTGAAAATGTTTCCTGAAATGGAAACGTATCAATTTTGTTGGGACAATCTAAAAAGGAACATGTATCTTGTGATGAAGGGAGTATAAAGTTCCGTGGCAAACTTGCAGGAGAAACTTGGTCAATGGAGCATTTTCAGCACTCTCCGGGGAGATTTCATGACCTGCTTTGGTGATTGGGACTTTGATCCATTGAATCTAAGTAACCCGTTCCCGAAAGATCCGAGTCCTGTGCACATATGGCAAGGTCATGAAGATAAGGTTGTGCCCTGCAAACTTCAAAGATTCGTCTCTTCAAAGCTACCTTGGATTCAGTATCATGAAGTTCCTGATGGTGGGCATTTGCTGGTTCACTATGACGGCATAGGTGAGGCCGTTCTTCGCGCTCTTTTGCTTGGAGAAGAGAATTCTCTGTACAAATTACCAGCCACTCACCAAACTCCTGTATAGCTATATTCTTATGTTTACACCTCTTAGCTTTTGTGAATACCAAGCAGTTTCAGTTGCAAATGTATGTAATGTCATAGTCCCATTATTTTTCTGTGATTCAAGATTATTTTGAAACCACTTTAGCTTTTGGTCTGCTTGTGACTTGACTTCAAAGACTTGTTTTAGAAATGACACTCAAGTCTGTTCTGGTATCTGTTAAAGCCATTTGTTTTGGTAGATCACAGACTGTGATAGACATAGTAGACATTTTCAATTTTAGAATCTCTTGTTTTAGAATGACACTCAAGTCACTATTCTTTGAAAACGTTAATGCTAGTCCAGTTTTGACTTTACAAAAATTCACAAAAGGACCCACCAAAAACATCTACATACATCCAGGAACTTGTTGAAAAGATTAAAAAAGGGACCGAAATTCAAAAAGTTACACTTTAGGCACTGTGTGTAGAGCGGATCGGATATCCATAATAGTCACTCTGTGCAGACGGGGTTGGCGGTTTGATCTCAGTTGTGCAGCGTTACGGAGTGCGCAAGCCCAATGGATGGTGCTCGGGAAAGGAAGGGCCATGCGCATGCGGCCGAAGCAGGTTACTAGGAAAAGAAGGGTCACAGGCTCGCAGTGGGAGGGTCAGCAGCGTTTGGCAACATTGGGAGGAAGTGGGCGCTTTGACATGTAGAAGAGGGGTGGGTTGAGGTCTAAGGATTGGAATTGTTAGGATTAGAAGTGTTATGGTACAATCAACCTTAAAATCTAACAGTCAACTAAGATAAACAATTAGAGGGGTTTCGTGTAGTTATTCTAAAATTGATGTGGGAAATTGAAGGTCTCACGAAACCTTTTATTCTTTCTTTCTTGGTTTTTTTGTTTTTTGTTTTGTTTTTGTTTTTTTGCAGTTTTCCCTTTACCATAAGTATTTTTGTTTTGTTTTTATTTTGCAGTTTTCTTTCTTTCTTGTTTTTTTTTGTTTTTGAGGGGTTTTGCGTAGTTATTCTAAAATTGATGTGGGAAATCTATGGTACAAACAATCAACCTTTTTTTTTTGTTTTTGTGTAGTTATCCACCTCATAAGTAATGCAACAATATTGGGTAATGTAACGGGATAAAGGGAGATTTTGCCACTAACGTTTGGTCAAAAGGAAAATTTTGCCACCGAACTATTTTCGGGGCAGATTTTGCCATCAATGATATATTTTAGGGGAAATTTTACCACTGTCATTAAAACACTAACGAGAAGTATGAAAAATGTCAATTTCAGTCCATTTTTTTTTTAATTGTGTAAAAATTTACCCAACATTTTAATTAACATTTTATCAATCTTTAATCATGTTTTTTTATTTTTTTTTAATTGTGTAAAAATTTACCCAACATTTTAATTAACATTTTATCAATCTTTAATCATGTTTTTTTATATTGAGCAGAATCTTGGGTGGTCTTTTCTTTCTTTCTTTCCTCCTCCTCCTTCAAGTGATGCTCCTTTACCAGTTGCGACCTATAAGAAAACCGTTCCTCTTTGATTAACAATTTCAATGTCTTTTCCGTCTTCTAATCTTCTAAATCTGAATTTCTCAAAGAATTGCATTAGATGCATCACTCAAGCTCATTTGTAAGCTTCACGTATAGAGCTTCACTTTCTGACATACTGTCTCAGTACTCAAATACACCTATTTATTTGGATTTCCTTAAATAATTCATACTGATATAGTGTATCTAATGATTTATTTCTCTATGATCGGTGTGATTTTTATACATCAAACAAATATAGGTTATATCTTTTCTTTCTCCCTCTCAACAAATTTGGGTTTGAGAAACATGATGGGATAATGATTAGAATTGATATTTTAAAAGGTTGGGAGAATTTTAAAATAAAATAAAAAAAAGCTTTGGACTAAAAATGAAATTTTCTCATGCTTACCGTTAGTGTTTTAACGGAAAGTGGTAAAATTGCCCTAAAATATAACGTTGATGGCAAAATCTATCCCGGAAATAGTTTGGTGGTAAAATTTCCTTTTTGACCAAAATTTAATGGCAAAGTCTCCCCTTTTCCATAATGTAACATTCCCATTTTTTGGTAACTCTTTTTTTTAGTATCCCACCGGTCATCCTTTTTTAAAGCACCGAAATAAATATAAAAAAACTTCATTTGTTCCTAAATGATTGAAACACTTAGTTTTCAGTATTTAATTTGTACTTTTATTTCTCTATCATTATTTGAACTTTTTTTTATATACAAATGTTAATTTGATAGGTCTAATTTACGAACATGCCTTTTTTTCAATTTTTTCCACTAATGCATTATATAGATAATTTTAAGTCAAATGAGCATCGAAAATAAAATGTTTCAATCATTTCGGGATGAAATAGTCAATATGAGTATCTTTCTTCTCCAATTAAAATTTTCTCTTCAATATACTTGTTGACACTCGATTTTTACCCGGATTTTTAATTAACAGCTAACTTAATCTAACTAACTAATTAACAAATTTAAGCATAACTTGACTAATTTTAAAAAGAAGGAAAAAAGTAAAGTAAAATGACCTAATTGAATGTTTAGTAATTTTAGGGGAAACAATCTTTAGTTAATATTAATAAAATAAAAAGGGAAGATAAAAATGATAATAAAAGAATAAAAAAATGAAAATAATATAATTATCTTAAAATAATAATTAAATAATCCGAAAATCATAAAAAATCATATAATTATCACCAAAAATCTAATACAATTAAATTTAATCTAAACCACTAAAAAATAGGAATGCTAACCTAATTGTACTCTATAACCCCAACCATAGCCTAGGCCTATAAATACATCATAATCTAAACCCAAAAAATTAATTAGCAGCAAAGTAACAATTACAATTAAAAATAGAAGAAAATACCCTTTTTTTTACTCTCGCATCCGAAGCCAAGTTCAAACAACTTCAATCTCAATTTTCTCACTTTTGGCCGCCGAATCCTAGTGCTTCAGATCCGTTTCGTCGCCAGGAACTCAAATCCACCATCCGTTTTGCCTTATGTCGCCTGAATCGAGAGAATTTCCTTCCGACCCGCTACTTGACCCGCGTTCAACCCGGTTCAATCAGACAGCACAGGCTGCTGTTCGACTTCCCAGCACTGCCGTTAGCCTCGCCGTGCGCCGCCTTGCTGATCCGCACCGATCTCCGCCGCCGACGTCGCCGTTTTAGCCGAACCCGTGCTGCTGCTCCTCCTCCTCTCTCCTTCGCGAATTCGCGTCTGCAGAACAGGTATGTGTTTTTTTTCTTTTATTTGCTTGTTTTAATTAAGTTATTTGTTTAGTCCCTCACATGTCCCCCTTTTATTACTTAAATCCCTATAACTCTTTAAGATGTCGTTTTGGTCACTAATACCTAGGGGTGTTCAAAAAAACCGAAAAACCGTCAACCCGCTCCGAACAGTGTAATCCGAAACCGAAAAAAATCGAAAAAACGGGTAACCGAACACACGGGTACCCGGTCTGTTGCGGTTCGGTTCGGTTTTTGATATTTCAAAACCGCGGGTACCCGCTCCGACCCGCCCCTACGTATACTATCTACACAAGTCACAATCCTGAAGATGAGATGATGGGATGATGATCATTTTTCTACTTTTATTTTTCTTCATCCGCTCACAAACTTTATTTGAATAATTTGGATAATGGTTGTGGATTTGGTGTATATTTGACTACTTATGTCATGTACTTATTAAGGATTTTAAGGATTATTTTTTCATGATATTATTGTTTTATTGATATTGTGGGTATCCGCGCCCCGATCCGCGAAACCCCGTCATCGTGCGGGTACCAGTTGCGACCTATGAGAAAACCGCTCCTCTTTGATTAACAATTTCAATGTCTTTTCTGTCTTCTAATCTTCTAAATCTGAATTTCTCAAAGAATTGCATCAGATGCATCACTCAAGCGCATTTGTAAGCTTCACGTATAGAGCTTCACTTTCTGACATACTGTCTCAGTACTCAAATACACCTATTAATTTGGATTTCCTTAAATAATTCAAACTGATATAGTGTATCTAATGATTTATTTCTCTATGATCGGTGTGATTTTTATACATCAAACAAATATAGGTTATATCTTTTCTTCTCCCTCTCAACAAATTTGGGTTTGAGAAACATGATGGGATAATGATTAGAATTGATATTTTAAAAGGTTGGGAGAATTTTTCAAAAAAATAAAAAAAAAAGCTTTGGACTAAAAATGAAATTTTCTCATGCTTACCGTTAGTGTTTTAACGAAAAGTGGTAAAATTGCCCCTAAAATATAACGTTGATGACAAAATCTATCTGAAAATAGTTTGGTGGTAAAATTTCTTTTTTTTGACCAAAAGTTAATGGAAAAGTCTCCCCTTTTCCATAATGTAACATTTCCATTTTTTGGTAACTCTTTTTTTTACGTATCCCCCAGTCATCCTTTTTTAAAGCACCGAAATAAATATAAAAATACTTCATTTGTTCCTAAATGATTGAAACATTTTGTTTTCAGTATTTAATTTGTACTTTTATTTCTCTATCATTATTTGAACTTTTTATATACAAATGTTAATTTGATATGTCTAATTTACGAACATGCCTTTTTTTTTCAATTTTTTCCACTAATGCATTATATAGATAATTTCAAGTCAAATGAGCATCGAAAATAAAATGTTTCTATCATTTCGGGATGAAATAGTCAATATGAGTATCTTTCTTCTCCAATTAAAATTTTCTCTTCAATATACTACTCCGTATTGTTTTTTGGGGATTGTGTATTGTCATAGTTTTATCTTTGTTTTACAATTCTTCGTCAATATATCTGTTTGATAACATCTCCAATGCTCCATTCATCGCACAAAAGTTGATTCAATTAGTATTCACAACATTAATCGATAATTGTTTTTTTTTTGTGTGTGTGTGGAATCTTAACAAGTGTATTGACTAGGATGCGGACTTTTTCATGAACAATAAATGTCGAATCTCCCTTGTTAGATATGATCAGATTTAGTTTGCTTCAGGACATTGGCTTCTTTTTTGTAAATAGAATCCAGCTTATGGATTTTCATATCGACTACTTTTAATATATACGTACGATACCCACATTTTTGTATAATTATATTAGTGTCTAGAGTACTTTATTATGATCATAAGTAAGAATAATTTGTAACTAATTAAGAAGAAAAGGGCAACACTAACTTATAACTATACTATCATATGGAGGGGATTCGAGACATTCTCAACAGTCCCACTCATTCTTATGTTGATGACAACTATGTAGGGAGAAGGAGGCCTCTCACAACTTCATGGCGAAATGCCACCATGCGGCATCCTCATTACCCTAATCCACACATCTTCAAAGTTGAAGGAGAGTGGCATGCTCCGATGGTGCCCGCCGCCGCCAAGTGGGCGCTTCTAGATGAAAGAGGTGATCGATCCAGTTGAATCTAGCTATATATTTTTGGGTTAATATATATATATAAGTATATTCATTACAATCCACATAATATATAGGACTTTAATTAATTTTGTAATTAGGTGGAATCTGTTCCTCTCAGTGTAATGACCTGAGGCCACAACCGACTAAACTTCATGCTGAGCTTGAGGCCATTTTGCTAGCGACAAACCATGCACTTCTCAACTCGTTTCCCCATGTCACTATCGTGACTTCAAGTACTCAGGCCTATCTTGAGGTAATGGAGACCAGTTTTTCAGTGATTGAGGATAGAAGACTCGTTCATGCCATCAAGGAGAGTATCGGGAGGATCCCTCTGCTTAATCTCGTAGTCATACCCCGTTTCTACGTCGCACCAGACGCGCATTCCGTTGCTTGATTAAGGATGAGATTATGTCAGAGGTTGATAATTAAGGTCTACTAATGATCTTAATTATCATAATCTCTAATGTTTGCAATTTCGTAGTTTCTTTTACCGTTTAGAATAAAAATGCGTTCTCTCATCTGGGGTTTTCCAAATGAACTATGAAGAAGAACACAACAATATGTTGTACTATGAGTTAACAATATCTAATGTAAGTGTTTCCGTTGTAATTGGTTTCTTTACCAATCTGATAGTAAACTACCAGATTCAAAGGTATCCACATGCCGGCCATATACGCCGACATCGTGTGGTGGTTGCCGCCGGCCGGTCTCAACTATTGATCTATGATAGCAAACTACCAATGTGACGATAGAGAGATGATTGACGGTGGTGATCGGGACCCGAGGAGTGCTAGAGAGAGAGGAAGATGACACTAGGAACCTGCAAAGGGGAGACACGAAGAGAAGGCTTTGTTGGGGACATGCAAAATGGATCAGTGGAGGTCAATGTGTGACTGTTGGCGACGACGGGACGTTGAATCTGGTCAGCTTTGTTGGGGATTCTTGGAGATTGAGCTACAAGAAGGCTTTTGACGCCAATGAGCTTCAAGATTACACGACGGTGAAGTGGGTGTCTCCGACGGACCTTGTCACCGGTGATTATGGCTCTGGGTCTTCAGTGGTTGGATTAGAGGAATAAGGGTGGGCATAATTTGATCGCCTAATCTAAACTCGGGTTGCAGATTCAAGTGTGATGCTTCTCTGGAACTTGACAAGAATGGGTTCATACCAATTCTTGGTTTTTTGTTGCAGGCAGATTTCTTATCAATTCATTTTCTCTTTTGCATGACTTTACATTAATTCATGCATTTTTAAAATACACTAGTATATACTCTATATTAGAAAGTAGTACACTAGTATATACACTAGGATGATCACTAGGAAGAAGGAGAGTTGGCAGGATTAATTTCTTGCAAATTTGTATGTTTTTTTTTCATTTGGACTTGTAAATTTCCCTTGTAAATTGAGTCATTTGTTCATATTTAGTGTATGTTCTTCAACATTTAGCAGTAACAGCTTAGATTATTTCTGTATCTCGTTCATTTCTCCAGTAAACAATAAACAAAACATGAACTTAAAATTAAGTTGCTACAAATTCTAATCAAACAAGGTTCCACTAAATTTAATTCTCGAACATCACTTAGCTAACATAACAAAATTGATCAAGTATTTGTGTACATCAAATAAAAAAAACAATCGGAGTATTTGTGTACATCTTTTTCATTTTCCCACTTCGAATTATTCAATGATAAGAAATTTTGAGTGCAGAGGCTATATAAAAGATTTTGTGTGTGTGTGTGTGTGTGTGTGTTTTTTTAAGTTTTAAAAACTCACTGAATAGTGGAAGATTAATTAACCTCTTAAAAAAACTTTTTTAGCAAGATTTTCCACATCTAGCTAGCTTTTATTTACTTATGATTTGAAAGTTTCTAATTAAATTTACCAAATAAAAGTTGCCTAAAACTAAATTGATAGTCTGATTGTATTTTAGTTTGAGAAGCAGAAGCACATTGACGGGGTGATCCGTTAGGGACCGTGGTCCTTTGATAATCTCCTCATTGTTTTTCGTATTTTGAATCTGGGTGGTCAATTGTCTACACTGTCGTTTGTCACTACTAAATTTTGGGTCCATGTCCTGGATGTTTCTTTCGGATGGGCATTGCAGGAGATGGAGGAAACAATGGGGAATTCGCTTGGACGAATGAAAGAGGTTGACCGAGAAGGCCTGACTTTGCAAATTCGAGTTGAGGTGGATATTACTAAACCACTTCGTTGTGGTATTTTAGTTATGACAGAGGATTCAACTAAGCTTTTTCTTGCTATCAAATATGAGAAGCTCCCAGATTTTTGTTTTCGACGTGGTCTACTGTCACGTGTGGACAAAGAGTGTATGGAATCTAAAGAGAATTAGTTTGTTCCATGGCTGGATACTCGGTCTACTTCAAGGAACAGAGAAGGTCATTGACAGGTGGAAACTCTGATACAGGGGCCATCACTTGCAACATCCCCTACGCAACTGTAAGCGGTCGGTTTGGTGGTCTCCCCATCAAACCAAAGTGTGTCGGAAGAGGCCGCCCCTGTTTCTCCGAGACACTTGGCTCTGGCGGTTTTTTCTAAACCATTGGTTGATGTCCCGGTGTTGGAAAGAGCCTTGGTGGCAACGGAGACCCCGACAGTTCACTACGTAGAAAAAGCACGTTTTACCGCGATCTTTACTGCAACGGAGGCCGCAGTAAATGACACAGCTGCAGTAAACGCCGCGGTAAATGGTCCTTTCCACGAACATTACTGCGGCTCTACCGCGGCCTCCGCCGCAGTAAATGTGGTTTTCTCGATGTAGTGGTTGTCAACTCGTTGGCTTCTCTACCACTTAAGTTCTCTTTTGGTAGTGGGAGTGAACTGATACCTATTGCTCCTTGCGGCCGTAGTTTTGTTTCATAAAATGGAGGAAAAAGAGGACGCCCCAACGGGAGTGGTGCTGGTTCTAGTCCTAGATGCAAGAGAGCCTGGATTGGTCTCATGGAAGGCGAGCAGGACAAGCAGGGGTCGGAAATAGCAGGGTCAAGCGAAAGCTCTTCCTGCCTGGAGAAGTAGTTTGCTTCTTTCTAGGTGAATGGGGTTTGGAGTCTCCCTTGTTCCCTTGGCTCTGTAACTTGACTCAAATACAAAGGCTTAAGGAACAGTCTGTTAGTTGGCTTTGGGTATTTGGTATGCATATGTGGTTATGGTTGGAGACTTCCCTTCCACATATCTTTGCAGAGTCTAGGAAGATTGAAGCTCGCGGTTTGCGGCCTTTGGAGGGAGGTTGCCATTGGGTTTCTTGAGTATGTTCTGGTTAGAGATACCTGCTTCAAGCCTCAGAGCATTTTATTGGGAGTTCTGCGCCTTTGCCCCATCTCTTGCTGCTACTCGCCTAGCTCCATAATTATTGTCTTAGTCCTTTGTGTTCTTTTTATTTTCTTTGGACGTTTTATATTGCGATTGCTTTGTTTTGCTTTCCACGTTTTAGGATTCTTAGTCGTTTGGTTTCTAGTTTATAATCCTAGTCATTTGGTTTCTAGTTTATTTCATGCTCGCTATTGCTTAAAGCCAGTTAGTAATTTCTTCAGGGCTTCATCCATGCTTAGGTTATTTTTTCGGTATAATGTAGTGTAACACTGAATGAAACGTCATTCCCTTCAAAAAAAGAGAAATCTCAACTATATTTTTATGCTAAGTAGGATAATACCTTAAATTATCAATACAGTTAGGACAAACCAATAGTACTTTATAATGTGAAGAGGTTTCTCTATTAATCATCAATTGATTTTGAGTTCATTGTTTTTGTCAAAACCATATCCATTTGATCGACCTATACATGTGGGAGCATACTCACATAAAAACATAAAAGCGGTTAACTAATGCTTTATGATATGATAAGGTTTCACCACTCATATCCAATTAGTTTTAAGTTAGATGCATTAGCACTTTTTAAAAAACAAAATAATTAGACTAAACATTTGTTAGGATTTTTAAATTATCATTATACACAAAAGCTTCATTTAGGATTGCATCACAATTTGAGACATCTTATGTGAACCTGAGCAGATATCATGTCTATAAAAACGAGTAAAGATCCTTATGAAACTTAAGTCTAGCCAATCTGGAAATCTTAGAGGCCGATTTCATAATTATGAGTGATAGAGAAGTCCGTTACCATGTCCATACATGTTTTTAAAATGTGGAAAGCCATAATGCCCACAGTATAAAGATATTCTTTTATTTTTATTTTTTTATAAGCAAGATAGTGGAGATAAGACTTGATCTCAAGACCTCTAATGTTCTTAGAACTTAACAAACTTACATACCCAGTAGAGTTTAAAGATATTCTATTACTAGAACAGTGCAAAATCGACAGCTTTGACTGACTGCCTTTTTAGTTGTCAGTCAAACTGATTGCCAAGCTGTTAGTATGTTTACAAAGAGCAAGACACTGACTACTTAACAGTCGAAAGGAAGAACATAGAGATGGTCGAATAGTTGGTCATTGTTCAATTTCTACCAACTGCGTCGTTAGTGTGGTTTTGGGTTTTCCATGGGTCTATCAGGCTCTTCTTTATCGCCATTCGTACAAGCTGTCTACGGGCCTAGGTTTCCACCCAGACTTGCTGCTACGAGCCTTCAAATTCACCCACTACGTTTGCACAAGGCCAAGGTTGTTTTCTCGTGGTCCTTGTAGGTCAGATTCCTTCTCTGGTGCTTTTCCATCGCGGTAGGGGACTCGATCTGTGTCAGTGGTGCATAAGGGAAGGCCCAAGGGTGTGGGCATGGGTGTAGTGGACATGGTGATGCTTTCACTCTTGGTAGGGTTGAGCTAGAACTCGACCTGCTAGAGTCATGAGTTACCGGTTTGAGAACTGTTTGGGTTATAGGTCTCCTTGGACAATTCTGAAGTTTTCTAAATCAACCCATAGGTGTTATCAATGATCTGGATCTTCTAGGATAACTCGAGCACGTTTGACGCATGATGGATTGATCCTAATTAGGTTAGCGATGGTTTAGGGGTCTTTTCAGAATCTCCATGGCAGTGCTAGTTCTCTGGTATGTGAAACTTCTGCTAATCTGTATGAAGCGCTTGGTTGTTGGAGAGTGCAGTCCTTAGGCCTCTATGTTATACTTGGGTCTCTTCTGACATCTGTGGCATTCAGCTTAAGCCTAAGGGGTGAGAATGAGCTAAGCCGAGTCCACACCTGGTAGCCTCCTGCTTGAGCTTGACTCGAATTTCATCAAGTTCGTTTATTTGAAATCAAGCTTAGCTCGTGATAGGTTCGAGCTCAGCTCGAAGGCTTGTGAGGCTTGATAAGTGGGTAGTTTGTTGTGCTTGATTTCGAAGTTCGGCTCAATTATTCTCAAACCCGTTAGTTAAGTTTGAAAAAGAAATGAGATATATTTCATCAATTGAATATTAAAATAGTTAATTTTCACTAGCTCGAGATTGAACTTACCAAATTCGAGCTCGGCTCGACATGTTCGTCAAGCTCATATAGGCTTGCGAGCCTATCTGAGTTGAACATCCTATCATCGGGTCGTTTAATATACGAACGTAAAAAATGACTTGAATAAGCTCGATTGGTTTCTCAAGCCTTACTTAAGCCTATGAGATGTGTTTCTTGGTTCTTTAGTATTTTTCATTTCCATCCTACATGAGGATATTTTCTTCTTACTATCGTCATTTGCCCTCCTACGCTAGGTTGTCTACTTTTCAATATTTCATTTAGCGTTAGATGTTTTTCGTATTGACTTTATACGCTGATATTAGGCATTTTCCTTCTAAAAAAGTTATTTCTCTATTTTAAATGTAAGGAATACTGCTATAGATTAACCATAGGGTATTTGAATTCATCATGGGGCATGACATTAACTTTGTAATGTCTAAGTTGATATGAGACCTTATATCAAAATAAGGGTGAAAAGGGTGATTTTTATTAATTCATTTTTCCTTCATAAGTAAAACATCATTACCTTTCTTTCTTTATTAAAAAAGTGATTTTTATCTCTTTTTCTTGTTGTTACGTATAACGTATTGTATTTTATTACCATTAAATTTTTAACACATGTATTCTCCATTTTAAGTCATGTTTCAACATATGTATGACATGAAGTTACATGGGTAGACCAAACTTGATATCTATAAGCACATGAAATAACATAGATAAGTGTAATAAATATTTAGTTTTTGACAAACTTACATTTACCCTCATGCGATTTTGCGAAATTTACAGTTTCCCTTCATTTCTAAAGGCACAAAGCTATAGTGTGCCACCCTCAAATATGCGCAATTTGTGCCAAAGTCTATTTAATTACAACAATGCCATTTTTCTCTTCTCCTGCTATTTACGTCGACTTCCACGGAGATTTTAACCACCACCCACCACCTCTCACTTCTAGCCTTTGACCACGGTAGCTCCTCCCCTTAAACACTGGCCGGCAGTTAGCAACTCAGTGATAGTCTCCCCCTCCATCAACAACCACCGGAAACCAAGAATTGTAGGAGATCCGTTCGGACGACCCGTTATCCGATCCGACGAAATCCGCCAACCAAGGCGGTAATCGACCCCGCCGAAGCCGTCAATCTCTTCCCCGGTCGTCGACGCTTCATTCCCAGCCATTTTCGAAATAACGACGAAAATTGCCTCAAGTCCTCAAACGCAACCCGCTGCAGACAACAAAATTATGATGCTCTACATATAATTATGATGTGCTCTCGATTAATTATGATGCTCTTTTTGTAAAAATGATGTAACCACAAATTGCATACAAATAATGCTTAAATCTATTATAATGAACTTAATAGCACCAATTAGTGATGAATTGCGAGAAGATAAATTTTTCAAATAAACAAGCATCACATACATTGCACCATAAAGGCATACTTACTAGATGAAACACCATTTTAAGTGCTAAGCTCATCATACTTATAAAAGGAGCATCATTTTAACCACACGAGCATCGGTTTGAGAACTTCATCATTTTGTAAGGTTAAAGAAAACGAGTGCATAATTAAGTTATCGTAACATGTGCACGATGTTTGTAATTGAGAGCATCATAGTGCAAACGGAAGTGCATCGTTATGGTCATCAAAGGCATCATTTTAAGAGAATGAAGAAAATGTGTGCACGATTAAGTCATCAAAACGAGTACATCATTTTTGATAGGTAGAGCATCATACTTGAAACAAAGAGCATCATCCATGACACCAAGAGCATCATATTTAACGAATGCATCATACTTTATTGAAGAGCATCATAATTTTACAGAAGCGCATCATTCGTGACACCAAGCACATCATTTTGAACCAAGATATCATACTTTGTTAATAGACGTAACACTATGTTCAAAGCGCGAGCATCACCATGGAATCTACGAGCATCGGATATGTCATTCAGAGCATTCATAACATTAAAAAGTTGAAAATATATTTTTATCGTCTAGTTCATTTTGGTAACAAGAACATCAATTTTTAAAACACGAGCATTGTACATTGATTAAAGAGCATCACGCTTTCACGAAGTTCATCATTGTGAACGAAGAGCACCATATTTTTTCTTTGCACCCGTTATACCTCAAAGATCATCCATTTATTGACAAACAGGGACAAGGTGGAGCATGATGATTTATTGAGAAAGGCTTCATGATGTTAAATTAGAGCTTCACATTGGTGCAAGAAGCACATCATTTGTGGTAAAAATCTAATTAATGTTGGTAATAAGCCGAAATGTTGAGCCGGTCTTTAATAGGGAGCATCATAACTTTGATGTAGAGCATCACTATTAACACGAAGAACAACTCATTTCTAAAACCAATAGAAATCTCCTTAAGATATTGAAACCTATAAAAGCTACATTAATCACCAATAGAGTGAGTAGATCTTTAAAATTTTAGAATTAATACTCTAATCGTACCGTTAACTTTTAAACCCAAACACTTTAATTCCCAGACAATTCACTATAAGTTAATGCCCCTAATCCCAAAATTTTACTCATTGTGTCTCTTTTTTATTGAAACACTTTCATTTCTAAGTTGTTCCTTGATAATTAAAATTCTTTCAATTTATAGTAATTTTTACTCTTTAACTTTACTATTTTCCCCTTATACTCTAGCTTTTGGTTTTACTATTTTTTCGGTAGGGGTATATATGTTAAAATTCATCAATTCTACACTCACCTTAATCTCCGTATCAAAACTATTTATTTCAATAAAAAATGGATGGCAGGAATAATGAGTTTCCCTTAATATTATCTTCATCCCTAAAAAAATAGTACGTTTCTTTTTTAGTATTTAATTTATTAATTTATTTATTTAACATTTGATATAAAAAGTAAAATAATTTAGATGTAAAGTATAAATTAATATATATAGTTTCTAAATATGATTTTTTCAAAATTTTAAAATAATTGTTTTAATAATATATATCAGTATTATTGGTTTGTATCATCACTATTAATTACGGAGGTGTCACTATTTATTACGAGGGATGGTAGCAATCTGTAATTAATACAACTAATAATAATTTGTCACCTATGTTTTGGATTGGAGTAAAATTTTGTTCTATTAATTAATTGCTTTTAAGTTTAGAAAGACAAAAGTGGCAGAAGAGTAAGGGCATGTGGCATTGACGTGTCAACAAGCAAAGGCACAGCCACCATGGGCCACACCGGTGCACTTCCTGTTTTTAAGTCCCCAACTCCCCCAACGCCACTTCTCTTCTCTTCTCTTCTCTCTTCTTCACTTTAAACTCTTTGAAACCCACAACCTGATTCTGCTTTCTTCACCAGCAGCAACACACACAAAACAAAACCAAGCTACTGGTAATTAATGTCTCCCTCTTCATCTCTCCTCTGTTCTCTGATTTTCTGTGGCAGCAGTGTATTTTCATATGCACCACTCTTGTCTTGTGTTGTGTTGTGTGGCTCTGGGTTTTTCTTCTTGATCTGTCTGGTTCTTGAAGGTCTGGGGATGGTTTGGTTTTGGTGAGATTCTTGCATGCATGTTGAAATCAGAGCTTCTTCTGCTTGATTTGATTAGTTGCAGAGGAAGTTGAAAAAAAACTTGAAATTTGAAACAGAGCAGTTTTGTTGAAGTTGCTTTCCTTTGTTTTGTTTTTTGGAACCGTTTGGAATGAGTTGGAATTTTGCTGGTACTTGAGCAGAAAGTTTATGATACTCAGAGTGCTACATCTGGAAAATCTTTGGTTATGTTGGGCTCAAGTGTGAGAAGAGAAGAAGTTTGGGGGCTGTTAGGAGAAGTTATTACTAAATTTACACATTTTTATTTTTAGCTTCAAATTCTCATTATGTTAGGGCTTAATTAATTGTGATAGGAGGAAAAGTTTTGAATTATTAGAAGGAGAAAGTGTAATGAAATCGATATTTGAAGGGAATAGGTTTGAGTTTTACTCCATAAGTCAGGTTTTGGGCAGGGGTATTTATGTTAGTTGTTGAAAGTCAGGGGTGAGTTCTCTGATTTTCTGTAACCTGGAGGGTTTCTGACACGTACTTGGCAGTTTCCCTTAGCCGGCGAAGAGAGAAAAACAAAGTCCAAAACCGCGGTAGATAATTCAAATTTTAAGTTCACACCAGACTATAAGGGGAGTATAGTTTTAGAAATTTTTAAAATTTCCCTTATTTTTCTTTTTTTGATAAATGTTTGAATGTATAATTTATTTTTTATTTTTGATAGAGGAATGTGTAACTTATTTTCTATGAACAGAAAATGTTTTCTAAATTTTAGAAAACTCATTTTAAAATGAAAATTTTGGTTTTATATGTTTCCACACGCTTTAATTTAAAAGAAAAATTAAACAATGTTTGAAAACTTCTAAGTTTTCTTTTCCAGCTTTCCTTTGATAAGCATTTTAAAAAATATTTGAGTGTTTCATCTCTCGTTTGTAGAGATTGGAAAATAATTTTTTGAAATTTTGAAAAATTCATATATATATATATATATATATAATATTCCTTCCGTCCGTCAATAATTGAACCGTTTGATTTTCATATTTTAAGGTTTAATATTTCAAGGTTTAATATTTGATTCAAATTTTAACAAATATAAATATTGAAAAAAGCACAAAAAATATATTTAGAAAAAGAATGTTACAAATTATGATATGCATATGAATTATTTAACTTACTTAAAATGTTTAAAGATTCATGAATAAAAATCATAGATTAATTACTCTGAAACGGTGAAAACAAATGATCCAATTATTGGCGTACAGATGGAGTATTAAAGAGAAGGACTTTGTGTTTGATATTTTCACCTACTAAAATTTTAGAAATCAACCCTTCTTGAGTCCAAGGTTTCCCATATATAGCAAATAAAATTTGGGGAAAAGGTAAATTTGAAAGATTTTTTAAAACTAAACGCCTCCAAAATTAATTCAGAAAGTAGTATGAAGGAACTTATAATTTTTGTCCTGATCAGGTAGGTGGTCATGGCGCTTCTTGAGTCCAATGCTGCAACTCCTTTCCAACCAGGCACATCAACGCAGCTACCTCAATCACCATGCATAGATCAATCAAAACAAGGCTCCATTTTCTCCCTCACCTTGGACGAAATCCAGCTCAAGAGCGGCAAGAGCGTCGGTATGATGAACATGGATGAGTTCCTAGCCAACCTGTGGAGCAACGTCGACGAAAACCAACAGCCCTCAGCTCAAGAGACCCCGAGCACTGACACCCAACCTACCTTGGCCCGGCAGGGCTCTTTCTCAATCCCTAGCGTGCTGTGCAAGAAAACCGTGGACCAAGTATGGTACGAGATCCAGAAGGAGTTGCCCGAACATCGAAAAGACAATGTTGCCCCTCTCGAGCCTCCTCAACGTCAACCGACGTTCGGGGAGATCACTTTGGAGGACTTTCTGGTCAAGGCAGGCGTCGTTCAAGAATCATTGCCATTGGAGAAGAACAACAATGTGAAGAGCCAGACATTGGAAGCACATTTTGGTTTGGTTGGAGCTGCTTCTCAGCAGAAGTTGGTGAGCCAACCTGGTTTGGACCCAAATTTTGTTGTTGGGCCAACATTGGGCCTAGGGCTAAATATGGGCAACACCCTTGCAAATAGTGGTTATGTACCATCTTACCCACTCTTCCATAATAATCCTGCTATGGTTCAAGCACCCAATGATCACAATGAAAATGGTAAGGACATGATTGATAAGCTTCTTGATTCCGGAGGATCCTCGAGTAAAAGGAGGATCGTAGATGGTCCGCCGGAGGTGGTGGTTGAACGAAGGCAGCGTCGGATGATCAAGAATCGAGAATCAGCAGCACGATCTCGAGCTCGAAAACAGGTATCTTCTTTTCAATTAGTATCTCCGTATACCACATTCATGCAGTGACTAAATTAGAAAAAAAAAATTATGGGTTGGCTAAAAATCAATATATATGCATGTTGTCTAATCATTTTAAACCTTCTATTTTTGGGTTTCTTTTGGTCATGGCAGGCATACACAGTTGAGCTAGAATTTGAGTTGAATCAGCTGAAAGTAGAGAATACAAAGCTACAGCTGCTTTTGGTACAGATATATACGCATTTCCATTAAATAATTTACATAAGTTAAACTTGTCCTAATTTCTTAATTACAACTAAAATTACACAGGAGGAAAATGAACAGCGGAGGAAACAAGAGGTATACATCAAGCACAAATTTTATTCAAAACAAAAGTTTCCTCCTATCTGGTAGATAAATGGGTAGTGTTTTTTGTTAGGCAACAAAATTTTCATTAAAAAAAAGAGTAGTTGAATGTGACAGTCAAGCCATTTGATTTGAAAAATAAATTTTATTATACTACCTATCCCTAAAATTTTTGATATACTCATCTTTCAACGCTTAATTATATTTTTATTTTTCTAGCATTTTGATTGATATTTTTAGTTCAGAAGCATATGTTTTCAAAAACAATTTGGTACAAAAATACTTCAACCGTTTTCAAATAATTGATCCATTTGATTTTCATGTTTCAGTTTTAATATTTGACTCAAATATTTACAAAGATAAGTGTGGAAAAATTCTCAAGAAAATATATTGCAAATTTTGATATGCATATGAATTATATGAATTATTTAACTAATTAAAATGTCTAAATATTTATGAAAATAAATCATAGATTAAATATAAAATAACAAAAACAAATAGATCAATTATTTGAAAATGGAGGGAGTAGTATAGATTAAATAAAGTCAAATTAGTATTAGAGTCAATTGTTTCAAAAATTTAGAAGGGATTGAGTATTTACTAAATTGTTTCAAAAATTCAATATGGATTCAATGTTGGAAATGCGAATGACACTTGCTACTACCACCTCCGTTCAACTGAGACCGGTCTCAATTGAGACGTTTGACTTTCGATACTTTGTTAGACTTAATTTTTAATTCAAGGGAGTTTGTTAAAAAAATGATTTTTTTAGAAACTAGATTCTTTGATTACTTTATGTATATAAATTATTTGACATTATATATTAAAATATTGAAGAAAAAAATTTATAAATTAGATACTGGAAAAGAAACGTAACAAATTGAGAATAATTGCTAGGACGGTTGTTTGCACATTCTTTCATTAAAATCTTGTAACGTGATTTTTTGGGGGGGATTTAAATATGTTTAAAGATTAAATTGTTCGATCAATATAATTTTGAGTTTAAAAGAATGTTCGCATGGATAAAATTTTAATGATAAAATTTTAATGGGGGAATGTGCAAGTAATCGTACAAGTGTTACTATGATTAAATCAATGTTTTTTTTTTGTTGTATATATTCTTAATTGTTACATTACCGAAAATTTTACACTTCAAAAATTAAAATTTACCTTCTATGAATATCATACGGGGATATTGTTTATTTCAAATACTAATACATTTGTAAATAGACAATTAAATTACTCATTTTTCTTATATATACTGTTGAGGGAGAGTATTAGAATAATGATTCTATATAATGAGTTTTCAAATCACTTCAGCTTCCTTATACCTATACCATATATAAAACACTTCACCAAATTATTGATACAAATTCAATGGGCATATATATTTCTTATGGCAGGTGCTTAAAAGGAAGGTTTTAACACCTGTTCTGAACAAGGTTGAGAAATTGAAGAAACTAAGGAGGACAATGAGCATGGAATGGTGAATGGGAGTTGCTAAAAGAAAGTATACAATATAAGAATTAGTTGAGTAACAATAATTGTACCCATAGAATAAGTTGTTATCTATTATTTGTACATTTATCCTTGGCTTAACTTCTAATCTTATGGAATAATAAGAGCAACCGTATATCTTAGTTTTTGTTTTTGTTTTTGTGTTTTTGTTTTTTTTTTGTTTGCTTCATGACTTAGTTATATGAAAACCTGATTGTAGGAGTATGTGTGTGTGTGTGTATATATATATATATATATATATATATATATATATATATATATATATATATATATATATATATATATATATCTATCTATCTATCTATCTGACAAAGATCTGTTTTGAAACCAAGTTTTTGATATCCTTTTCAATAATATCTTTTGCATATTTACAATCGATTCTTCATATAAAGATTATATATATATATATACTGACCAAGCCTCTCTATTTATAGTAGATTGAATCCGGATTTGAAGTGGTTTGAAATCCGTGCTTGCGTCACTCCTGACGTGTGATGCATTATCTTCATGAATAGTAGCGATGCATTATCTTCATGAATAGTAGCTTTTGAAATCCGTGAGTGAACAATAATAGTGAATTCGTTGATTGCTCGCGAACTAGTGTCAATAATTATTCAAACTACACCCGAGTTCGGCTCGAAGATACTTTGTAATTTTATTGCTTTATAATTTTAGTCACCTAGGTATTAATTATACAACATAATTGTATAAATTAAGTCCCACTACTTTAATTATTTACATGCATACTTTTTATATTTTGCTCAATCCAATAACCGTTCATGCATAAGATTTAACCGGCTCGAACTCGAACTCGAAGCTCGATAATACATTGCTCAATAACACACGAGCCGAGTTCGAACTCGAGTAAGTTCGATAACGACTCGGCTCATTTACAGCCCTAATCACAGTCAACGCTAAATGCATACCAATTTGTGGTGAATTTATCCATTAATAATCCAATGATCAAAATAAGGTTCGCAAGCATCAAACTATTTATTGCACGTAAGTGCATTTTGAGAAGAATTTGATAAAAGGCGTTCATGAGTTTTTTTTTTAAAAAAAAAACATTATGGGTAATTCATTTGATTGGTGTAAAAAAAAGTTCTTGCTATGATTCGTTTTGCTCATCTTTTTCGGATATATTTTTGATGATGAGTAAAATACATTGGTGGTCTCTTAATTTTAGTTGTTGTCCTATTGGGCTCCTATTTTATCTTTTCATCATGTTGAAATCCCATTTTAGCGTACCAGTGTTCTTTCCGTCCATTTTTGCTGTTAAGTTTAACGGATCTTTCGGAAAATTTATAATTTTAACTACTGAGGTTTTCCTAAAAACTCTATTTGTACCCTAAGTTTATTAAATAACATTCTAGTCACCCCCAAACAATTTAAAACTTAACAATGTCACCCAAATTTTTCAAACTTCACCATTCGTTCGCTACACTTCCAACCATCACCGGACCGCCACCGCCGGCCACCGGACCTCGGACCACCGCTGGCCATCGGACCGCCGCCTTCTGCCAGATCGACGGTGGTTTGGCGGCCGACAGTGGTGTTCTGGCGGCTGACGGCAGCAGTGCGATGATTGTTGGAACTGTAGTGAACCAATGGTAAAGTTTGAAAATTTTGGATGACATTTTAAGTTTCAAATTGCTTGGGGTGACTAGAATGTTATTTTTGAAACCTAGGGTACAAATAGAGTTTTTAGGAAAAACTTAGTAGTTAAAATTATAATTTTTCCAGAATATCCGTTAAACTTAACGGCAAAAAAGGACAAAAGGACCACCAACGCACCATAACTTTTAAAATGGGACTTCAACAAGACGAAAAGATAAAACAGGACCCCAATATGATGTGGTTGTCAGATTGCTTTGATACCAATTGATGTGCACCGAGAGGGTATCTTGGAACACAAGGGGCGGATCTAGCGAACAAAGGAGCAACACGAGATAGATATGGTTGATGATGTGAAAATGTCAACAGGTTGACAAATTCGTAATGCAACTTAAAAGCAATGTAGAAGCTTGTGAAATGAACTGATATAGCCGCAACTCCTCCTAGATCATTGCCCATACAAAGATGGTGTTATGCCTTTGCGACTCCTCCTTCTTGACACCAAAAAAGGTCCAAGACAAAAAAATATTCGTTGCCAAAATTGTTGGGGAATGAAGATGGGGCCAACACCTCCTTCCAATGAAAAGACAATATTGGTCTTAGTAGACTTATCAAGAAAACTCAACAAGTATTGAGTGGGAAAAGGTAGATAGATTGAAAAGATAATCACTCTTAACTTAAATGTAAAAGTTGATTGTATTTTTTATGATTGTTCATGTTGACACCTAATTTTGTCCGGACTAGTAATTTAGGTTTCGTGATTTGATTTTCGCTATTTCTCCTTATTTTTTTATACTATTATTTCATGTATTTTTGTCACTCCCGTTATTTTATGTGATTTTGTGCAATTTTTCATCATTTTATGTGATTTTACTCGTCTGCATTATTTTACGTACTTTTTGTCATTTTTGTCATTTTATGTGATTTTCATCATTTCGCGTATTTTTATTAATTAACACATTTTTATCATTTTTAATTATTTTATCTGTTTTCTTTTTTAGTCTAGAATTTAAATGTGTTTAATTAACAAAAAATGAAAAAAAAAGGAAGAAAGTCTGCAGCAAACCTGCGCATGCTCCCACTTCCCTCCACCTTCCAAGCATGTCTTCCATCTCCCCAATCTCCTCTCCATTGTCAATTCACCTTAATTCACTCCCAATTTTGTGTGACTGAACAAAAGGATGAAGCTTGGGCAAATGGAAGCTTCAAATCTCTCTATAAATTGAAGGAGAAATGAACATTTTGGTACCAATTCACAATAAAAAACTGAGCAAAAAAAAAGGGAAGAAGAAACGAAAAGCTTCTGTTGTTCGTTCGTCCGAAGTTACACCACCATCCAATTCCTTCCATCTTCTCCTCCAACCGCCACCAACCAGACCCCCAGAATCGGCGCATCTCCAGCAACTCAACGGTACCATTCTCTCCGCCGGACGTCGCCGGAAAGAGGAGAAATCGCCGTGACCCGCCGACCCGTTTTGTGACCCAACACGTTCGAGTGCGACACTCCAGGCCGTAACTCGTCTCACCACCACCACCGATCGAGTCCCCTGCCTCCGCCGCACCATTTCCGACCCGTCCCCACCGCCAAGGAGCGCCAGCCTCCCCTGAAGAACCGGATCCTTTCGACCCGAAAACGACCCGCTGCACAACCCGTTCCAATCCGCCGCCGCAGACCTCCGTTCGAGCTCCGGCCACCTCCACTATCCTCGCCGTCCGCCGCTCCGTCGATCCCCGTCGCTCTCCGCCGCGGACGCATCCCAGGAGCAACAGACCGAACCTCTCCCTCATCCACGCTCACGAACAGCCGCTGCAGCTCAGGTACGTGTTTCGTTTTTTTCGTTTTTTTGTTTTATTTGTTTGTTTTGTTTTATTATTACCTTTTATTATTTTAAGTCCTCCAAGTTGTTCCCTTAACTCACTTAGGCCCCTAAGTTTCTTTAAGGATTCATTTGAGTCACTAATGTTCATCCAACCATAACTATCTTCAACAAGTTTAAAAAGTAACAGTTTGGGCACTAGGCCTAAACCTTTTTGTGTTTTAATTAATATTTTTTGTCAATTTGATTTATTTTAATTTTATTTTCAAGATATTTTGAATTTTTATTAGTCATGTGAATTACTAAAAATCTTTTTCTTCTATTTTTGGTTTTATTATTTGTCTTTTTCTCTATTTTCTTAAAATCAAGCAAAAATCTAAAAAGAACCCGTGGTACCAATTTTGGACGTACGAAAATTATTCATTTTTGTACGTAATCGATTTAACGATTCCAGATCTCTCGTAGACCATTTTCGTGTTTCCAATCGACTAGGAAAAAGATTGGTGGTGACTCATGACGAAACCACGTCGCTACGGTTCATTGTTACTAGCAGTGTTAGCAACCTTTTGTAGGTGAAGGTGCCAACCACTTGAAACGAGTTACAACCTTTCAAGTCCTTCATTTAAAAGAAGGGAATTAAAATATTAAGTAAATACTAAAACTTAAAAAAAATTAGGAAGTATTATTCTAGGCTAGCTAAATGGAAAATTAACCTAATTTATGCTGGAAAAACTGATAAAAACTTATGCAGATACGTGCTCAACCTGTGGAGTAATTGGCCAAGTAGTGGGCAATAAATGTTCATCTCCTTAATGCATTGGTCAATCAATATGACTTAAAAGCCAATAACCTCTCTTTTTTCATTGGTTCCAGGTTGATTGCAGATGAATTTTGAGTCCTCGAAACTGCTCAAGTTCGTCACTAATGAGGAGTTAATGCTTGGAAACTCTTGAGGTGCATTGAATGCAACTGCTGGAAGTTCAACATGTTGAGTTTTTTGTGGACTATGATTTTCCTTGTCATTGGGTATAGCCAGCTAGATCTAGGCATGAGATTCTTGAAGAACAGCATTGGAATGAGCCTTACTTCAAGAATTGATGGTGTGGGCCCGATCATAGGTTGAGCTAGAACTTGAAAACTGCACTTGGGCTGAACTCAACAAGTTGAGCATTGCCTTAGCCTTCTTGGTATTGTGAATGGTTAATTTGGAAAAGTCCTTGAAGGCTCAGGCCTTGACATGTTGAAGCACAAACCAAGATTTTGGAGCTAGAAATAAAGGTTCGTTGAAGGTGGATGAATCGTGAGAACTAAGGGTATGTTTAGTTGCAGAGAAGTTTTCAAATTTTTATTTCCAAAATTTCTTTGTAAATATTTGATCATATACTTAGATTTGAAGGTATGGAAAACAAGGTTTTCCAAACTTTGAAAAACTCTAGTATTAAATTAGGGAACTTTGTTTGGAATGTTTCCATTTTAATACTAGAGTTTTCTAATCATTGGAAAACAAGATTTTCCATCTCTTAAAAACTAGGTATATGATCAAATATTTACAAAGGAATTTTAGAAATGAAAACTTGGAAACTTCTCCACTACTAAATGCACTCTAAAGATCTCCTCTTTTGGCATGTGAGCTTTTGGATCCTCAATGTTACACATGGTAAAGGGGCCCCTCTATGATCGTAGATCACAGAAAGAAATAGAAAAAGGAAGTGACTTTTTAATCCTTACCAACTTGATCGAATCATGTAAGTCATTTGGCAGATTCGCGTCACAATAGGACGACAATTAAAGTTAAGGGACCACTAGTGTACTTAACTTTTTTTATGATTATCAAAAATTCGCAAAAAAACACTGAAAACCTCTTGAACTTTCCAACTCGTCATCATAAATTAATAAGTAAACTTTTTATCTGACCAAATAGACTGAACTTTTGAAATCGTATCAATTTGGCAACTTGGTTTTATTTTTCGGTGATGTGATAAATGAAATAATGATCTCAATTGAACAAGAAGTTAAACATAAAATTCCTCTAAGTGATCTTTAAAAAGCACGTTAAGAGAACACCAAATGGAAACTTTAGAGCGTGATCATGGTGAAGGAAAATGATGTGATATTCGCTTAACGTTTTTTTTCTTTAAATCGAACACTAAATGAAACTTTAGGTTTAATTATCCACTGATCCACACATCATTCTTATGTGCCAGTGAAAATCAAACCAACCGGTTAACTTGGTGCGCTTTCAAAAGTTCAATGATTTATTCGACTAGATAAAAAGCTCGGTGATTGATTCGTGACGAGTTGGAAAGTTCAGTGGTTTATTTGATCGGATAAAAGTTCAGTTGTCAATTCGTGAGGAATTGGAAAGTTCAGTTTCTGATTTTTACCTAATTTTATGTGACCAGTTACTAATGCAATCATATGTTCATTTATCATAGAATAATGTATAATTTGCTCTAAAATTTACTCCATGTAATTATCACATGGGGTGGTTTGGAAACTTTATCCCCCTCCTCTGCTATAAAAATGTTTGATTTTAAAATCTCCTAGAGGCCAAAACACGGTTTGGTGTATGGCTGTAAATGAACCGAGCCAAGTTATCGAACTTACTCAAACTCGATTTGTGTGTTATTGAGTAATGTGTTATCGAGCTTTGAGTTTGAGCAGAGTTCATGGTTCAATGATTTTATCGAGCCGAGATCGAGCCAAGTTGAGTTTGATTTGATTGCTTACCGAGCAATACATACTAAAAAGAACCTAGGATAGTTCACACGTAAGTAATTTAAGTGGTAGGACCTAATTTACTACAATTATAAAGTATAAGGAGTAATTTGAAAATAGTACGACCTAGTTGACTTAAATTATAAAACATCAAGACTAAAATTACAAAGTATTAGATTTCAAGCAGTTCTCGAGCCGAACTTGAGCGTAGTTTGAATGTTTCTTGAAACGCGTTTGAGCAGCTCTCGAGCTATCGAGCCGAACTCAAGCAATTAGTCGAGCCGAGTTCGAGCTCGCATCATAAAGGCTCATCGAGCTATTGAGCCGAAATCGAGCTCGATCAAAATATTTCGAGCCGAGTTCGAGCCAAGAATAGTTCGAGCTCACTAGGCTCATTTACAGCCTAGGTTGGTGCCTAACTTTATTAACTTGGACAGCTTTAAGGCTCCAACCACAACTCAAAGACAACTTGGGCCTCAATTGTCACAAGTTAGATAGTTCAGACCTATGGACCACCGTTAAGTTATTTGACACACCGTAAATTCACACGATGAAATTATTGAGTGAATGGATGGTGGGGAGTGATGGTGCCTACAATGAAAATTAAAAAAATAAATATGATGTTTTAAGGTTTTTTTAAAGTAATGTACGCCGATGCACCCTTCTAGTGTTTCTTCGTGAAGCCACCGCCATCGATGATCCTAGTCTCGCCGCCACGCAAAGGCCCTCCTTCTTCGTCCCGGCATTGGGTCTGGCCGATTTCGCACGATCCGTCGTCCCTCGCTTGTTGCTCCGACCGCTTGTGAGGCGGCGAAATTATGGCGTCCTAGTCGCTTTGAGAGGACGGCACAGATCTGGGAATGCCCTCTTTGAGGTATCGGCGACTAAACAAGCCCTGGGCTGGCCGCCGTGGCCCTTGCATCCTTCGGGCCTCTGAGACTCTAGGGAACAATTCGGCCTTGTCCACTCCGTCATCATCGGACGATTCTCCAGAGCTCCGGACGGAGTTATTAGAGTTCTGGCGAGAATTTGGAAGTTTTCCATTCGGGTTCAGGCCATCCCCATCCGAATTCCTAACCGCCACTTCTTGCGGCTTCCTTGTTTCGATATTCGTTTTCAGCACCAGTCCCCACTCCGCCGATCTCTGTGCCGCAGTGCCTGCCTCACCGGTCGGTGGCGGCGGCGGGCTTGGCTCACTTATAGCCATCCATGAGGTGAGCCCATCAACCAGACTTGATTGGGTAGGCAGGCTTCGTCTCGGGCTTGGGGCATTCTTGCTCTGCTTCCCATGGCCATCGTGTAACTCCGTTGCTCAGTCAAGGACTGGTTTTGGTGGGATCAGTTGGTAGTCTTCCCTTGATTTGTTGGCTGAATGCATTGGTAGTAGGGCGGCGAGAATTTGGTTCTGACTTTAGTTGTGTGGGCTGTGTAGGACTCTTTAAATCGGTAGGGTTAAGCAAATGTTTGCCCTGCCTGGAGCCATGAACTTCTGGGTTTCAGACTGGCGGGGTATTGGGTCCTCAAGTCAGCTTGTCAGTGGTTTTCATTTGAAGTTCGACAGTTTCCCTTTGTCCAAGTTAGTTTAGGTTCTGTTATTTTTCTTTCAGTTGTTGACAATACTCTAGTTTTGCTTCAATTATGCTTAGTTTTTATTTTGTTTGCAAGTAGCTACAAAAGTAGTTTGTTGCGTTTACTATTATCAGTATGGTTAATGCTCTCCTTAACCCACTATGGTACACTGGTACTATTTAGCACTTTTGGGGCGTGCAGGGGTACCGGGAGCCGGAGTACAGATCTTTTTATCCGCCATAGTAGTCATGTCCATCATCATGATTTGCTTAGCATTTGGAGGCCAACATGTTAGCCTTACTGTAGTAGTTTTGGTTTTCCCAAGAAACTCTATTTATGTGGAGATTTCTCCTTTTGCGAACAGATTTATTTGTACCTATTCTAGGTATTCTAGTTAGTCGTTTACGGCTTATTTTGTAATGAATTATCATTAATAAAATAGACTATCATGTTAAAAAAAAGAGTAAATCCACACGATGTCAAATCACAAAATTGTTTTGCAATGAACCCTCAGCAACAAACCCACAAATCCCTAAATCACCAAATCACCAAATCTCATAAATTCGTAATCCACCCTTCCAAATCGTGGGAGATCAAATCGGTAATGGCTCCTATTTTTTGACAAGTAGGGCTAGGGGACATGGGATGGTAGAAGTTTAAACTCAATACCTATACTTTGTGTCTTGAAAAACTTAATCATTAGATTAGAGGCTTAGGACGATAATAGATCCTATTAATTCAGCATCTTGTATCAAAATTGGGTGGCAGAGAGTGGCAAGTGCGGTTTCTTTTTTTTTTTTTTTTATACAAAGGGGGTAGGAGTTGGGAATACCAGAGACTCGAACTCGAGACCTTTACAAGTATCCTCAGGAATATGATCACTAGGCCAAGTACTCAGTATGGCTAGTGCGGTTTCTAGCTCAAAGAGCATCGTGAACTTTGGCTCGGCAAAGAACTGTAATAATCCAAAACCAGAATATCACCTGAGAATCATTCGAAATCAACCATCAAACTCCGACATTGATGATGCTGCGGTTTAGCGACAGATCAACACCAAATTCGAACATGCTACAAGATAGTTGTCTATGTCGGTATAGAACGCAAGAGTTTATGGGTTATCTTGGCTGGGAGAGGAACAGAGAAGAGTCTGAGCAACAGAGATTGCATTCGTGAAAAGCTGTTAGTCTTTTTTTGATATACCTGTAATTATTGGGAATTAAAGGGCAAAAGACAGCTTATCAAAATTGGTCCAACAAAATTATTCACCTCAAAATTATTCATATACTGAGTCATGCCCTAAACTATCTGACTTATGATAGATGGGGCCCAGAGTTATGCCGAGTTGTAGTTGGGGTCCTGAATTGTCCGAGTTAACAAAGTTCAAGGCACCAGAGTGTATATGAACTCCCACCTAAGCCATATATGAATTATATCTTCCTCAAATTGATTCCAAACGCAAGGGCAAAAAAGGCAAGAAGCAGAACTTGACACAAAATTATACTGGAGTACTCTTTATTTCAAATCTGTTATGAACAAAGGCAAAGCATCCAACTTTTCATAAGATGATGATAGCAAATCAAACAAATTTCCTTTCCATTCAAATGCACAATCAACCAAAACGCAAAGTAAAGGAAAGATTTTTAGAAATCAGCTTTAAAGCATGGAAACATACCTCAACTTGGGGTACATGACAGCGCTTACTGATTGAACCAAGAAGCACATCATGAAAGTCAATCAATTTGCCATAAAACTCTATAACAATCTCACCATAATTCTAATCATATTCAAACTGTACTTCTACATGCAAATACTTCCTCATCAGCTGAACCATAAATGTGGTGAAACTGGCAAATATTTGGCATTCTTCTTGAGTCTTGGCTTCTGAGACAACCCCACTAATGACAAGTTTCTTAAGGTTCGGGCACCGCTTCAGCAGTGCTTCAACCCAAAGTAAGAAATTATAATTGAGATCAGACCATCCAAGCTCCAGAACAATCAGATTCTCAAAGCTAGAGAGCCCATTCAGATCATATTGTGTTGTACTATCCCTCCAATCATAGCGCAGAGCTAAATGGCTCAGCTGCGGGAAGGTAACGGCTACAGCTTCCAGATCAACAAGCTCATCGTCATCGAAAGCCACCTCCCAAAGACGAAGCTTCCTCAAATTGGAGGATCTCGAGATCATTTGCTGGAACTTTGGCCATAAAATGGTGAAGTTACTGACCTCTACAGTCTCAAGATTATCAGTGGTGTCCCCGATGTCAAGATGTATGACACTGACATCGTCAATCTTGAAATTTTTTAAAGTTCCCTTGCCGATGAGTTCAAAAAGTTCAAGGGCACAATCTCTTAGGTGCAACTGCTCGATGCAATCTGCTTCCAATATAAATTTGTCGAAACTTATTGCTTCAACATATATGGTCTTCAGTGTATGACTACGTAGTTCCACATTCACCTGTGCATCTGACATTGCTATTTCTGGACTGATGAGCTCTAATTCCTCAAGTTTAGGGCATCCACTGAGCAAAAGATTCAAATCAAGAGCTGAAATACTGACATGACTCAAAGATAACGACTTCAAGCAAGGGAACCTCTGAAAACTGGGTTCAACCCCAGTTATCAAATTATGCGCCAAAAACAACATTTCCAGTTTCTGTCTGCCACAAATTTCAAGAATGTTGACATTTGGGGTTGTGCGGACATTATAAAACAACCGGCGCAAGTTTTCCCTCGTATACATGAGCCAGGCAATCACAGTTGATGCAGAAAACTCATCTTCATCATCCATCAAAACTGATAAGCCCTGCAAACCAGTTGTCTGAAATAAGGTCTGAGTTATCAGAATCTCTAGCCGCCTCGTAGTCATATCATGATACATAGGGCATTCATTCGAATTGAATGATAGAGTATGAAGGTGTTTGCGACATGCTTCTCGCCATTTTCTACATGTAGCAGAAGCAATAATCACATCTCGGGCACCTCCAAGCCGAGATAATATATTTCCAATCACTTCTACAGGAACGTGCTCCATCAAAACCAGAAAACAAATATGGATTTGCTCTCCAGAAAGAAAGATTCAATCCCAATTACACAATGAGAAAAACAGCAACCCACTCTATGTAGGGGTGATTACGAAGCCTGCCAGCCACCATATGCAAGATAATGATATACTCAGCAAAGTACAAAATTCATTACGGATCTAAAATCTTTTTTTAAAAAAATCTCATGCATGAATGGACAAACCGATTAACGTTCAGGTTTCGAAAATATATCCAAGTTGCAGAATATCCGATAACCCAATCAACTAGACGACGATCTGGAATCTATATCAAGCCAAAACTGTAAAAAGTCCCAATCTTTTGAAAGAAAACATCATAATCCGATACAAGAATAGACAAAAACAAGAAATTTAGCACCTGGGCACTCCCAAAACTGTAAAAAGTCCCAATCTTTTAAAAGAAAACATCACAATCTGAGACAGGAATAGACAAAAACAAGAAATTTAGTACCTGGGCACTCCCAAAATATGTCAGATTAATCACAAAAGGGGTTCTCCGTCAATCACAAGCCAGGAGATTGGGCTGAACAACCAAATTAGGTTGACAAGCGAAACGAAAAAAAAAACACGCTTTGATGATCGAAGGAAACACATTACCTCGAATGGATGTTGTGGAATGAGATGGATAGAAATGCAAATGGGAAGCGAATTGGAAGATTATGTGACGAGGATTTTTTTTTTACTTGTGTGATTTAGAAGATCCTGATTTCAATCTTCAACAATTCGGCTACCACACTTTTGACTAGTATACCACTTACTCGCTGGACAATGTTAAGGTTTTCATTCGTTTAGAGGGCTAACATGTTAACAGCCCTTAAACTTATGAAACTTAGACACAGCAATCCTAACAGTCTTTACCAGCGCAGGTTCACCAGTCACGACGAAGCCATGAAAAATTCTTCGGGGTGACGGAAGTTTTCTGAATATCAAGCGAAAGCGTATCAATCTGTCTATTGGATAGTTTAAAAAACGGGACCCAACATTGAATCGTTTGTTTAATCGGTCAAACCATTTAAACCAGTGATTGGACCGTATTTTCATAAAATATAATAATAGATATTCATCTTATAAAATTATTATAAAAAAAATTCATATACAATGTAATAATATATATTTCTACACATGAGAGATTGGTTATATAAAAGATTATAGGAGTAATAATAAATGTAAAGAATGTAAGAACTAATATGTATAGGAATGGAAAGTTTGATGCCTAGTTTGTATAATAAATAAAACTTTAATGACTACTTTGTTAATATCGAATTATTCATTTAGTTGAATATCGAATTTTTTATCGTTCTTTTTCAATTTTCTTAGTTAAATATCAAATTTTTCATTTAATTTTGTTAAAATAGTTCAAATTGACCCCAAAATCAATTGAACCACCGGTTTAAGGTTCATCCGGTTCAATGATTTTTATAATTTTTTGTGTTTTTTACAGGTTCTTACATCCTTAACTGGTTAACTTGAACCGGAATAGAGACCGGTTCGCGGTCCAACCAATCGAACCGTCCAATCCGATTCATACATTCATGATCTATCCACAACAAAACTAAATGCTTAACTTCTTATATTAAAATCTACTATTATATACTATTACAGAGTCTTGTCGAGATAGCCAAAAAAAATGAATGAAGTGATTTCGTGATGACACCTAGGATCCATGTAGGCACCAACTAAACTATGAGTTTTTTTGCGCCATGTAGGCATTAATCAACCTACCATTTTTTAAGGAATTGGTTTCCAATTTCAGTCCTCAAATAAATTAGATTGATTATCTCCATATTGGATTCGTTAAAAAAGTATTTTCCACATTTATATTTTCTATTACAAGAACTACTGTTATTTGGTTTAGTCTCTATTATTTTAACATGCTATTAATTATCTTATTTTCCATTTTCATGTTTGCAATTTGAGGTCAAATATTTTATTTTGACCTATCTGTTAGGGGGTGTTCATGGGTGAGGTGGGGTAGATAGAAGATAAAATGTTATCCATATGCAACGAACTGATACCCAGTTTTACTATCCGTAACCGACCAACACAACAATGAGTTTTTGCGGATCGAGGCAAGGGTGGCCGCACGATAATAAATATTAATATCATAAAGAAATGTGCTTTTAAAAGAAAAAACTTGACTACATCAATTCTTATCATTATAAATAAGTAGTCAAGTACATAGCGAAAGCATCGCATCTACAAACATAATACAGATGAGTCACCCAAGAAAGACGCAAATGAAGTGACACCAAATGATGATCATGTCGATATCAAGTAGTTCTCAAATATTAGATCTTTCTGTAAATGTGTTCTTCACTAAATTTGTCAGATATGGTAGGGGAACATTTCAGATTACCTGATTTTAGATCTTACAGATGGAGTTTAATAAATTTAAGTATAATCTGTTGATTATTTAACGAATATGGTGTTTTACTATTGCATGTACATTCGTCTATGTACGACAGAATTATCATTTTTTATAATAAATAAAGTAAAAGTAAATTTATTGTCTTCAGTTTATATTCTGAATGTATTATATGCATATTAATATCTCAATTGTAAATTTAACATAGAACTTTGTAAAATGCACTAATTTACCATAAATTTACTCAAATTAATACATTGTTAATATTAACACCCTATAAATTTGGTTAAATATTAATTTTTGGAACTCGTGCCGCCGTAGGCGGGTATTAGAACTAGTTTCAACTACTCGAAGTCCTTAATACTCTATCTCTTTCAGCAAAATTGATATGTTTGGCTAGGTACGAGGATTAATGAAGAATAGTAAGAGAAAGTGTGAAATGTTTCATTTTAAAGAAACATACAGTTTTGTTGAGATAATCTAAAAAGAAAAACATACAATTTTGTTGAGACAACCATTTTATTTACCCACTAATTGGAAAAACAATTAGTAGCTCCTAAGACTAATTAATATAATTAATTAACTAAAAATTTAAGGACTAAATTACCCTTCCTATCCAAAACCATCATCCACCCTCATCAACACCCTCATTGTCGCCACAGCCGTCGGCACCATCGCCGCAATCGCCAGAACCACCACCGCGGTCATCGAAACAACCGTTGTGCCTGCCGGAACCACCACTGAGGTCGCCAGAACCATCACCACGACCGCCAGAAACACCGCAGTTACCGCCAAAATTACCACCGCATCCATTGGCATCACCGCTGCCATCAGCACCACCTTCGCAACCACTGGAACCACCGCCACTGCCACCATCACCACCACCGTCACCGCCACCGCCGACGTCGCTGCAACTTGTTTCACACACTTTTATAATGTCTATTAAAAAGTTACATACTTTCTAAATAAATAATAGAAACTACTTTTATTTAGTTATTTCACATATTTTATAGTGTTTATATAAGTATAAATATTTTTATTTAATTTATAATTAATTGCATAATGTTCTAAGTGATATGCAATACTGTCTATAATAAGAATTTATACTGTTTATTTAGTTATTTTGTACATTTCTATAGTGTATATTAGAAATTGATATAATGTCTGAATTTATAGTGAAAATCGTCTCTCACCTCTTCAAATTTTGTTGCTCGTAATTCTGCCTCCGATTATCTTCTCCATCAACATCTAACAGCGAGCCACCACGTTTCGGTGGAGATCTGTAGATTCTCCCTCAGATTGCTAGCGTCTGAAAAACGCATCGATCATCTTCATCACCCCCGGCATCCATCAAACTCTAGCCTCAAGAATCGATTTCAGTCTGTATTTCCCTCCTTCACCAATGTCTTCAAATCGTGCCTCCAGCTCTCGAATCTTCCTCCTAGCTTCTGATGGCGCTGTGAATCTATGTGAACGGGGGCTTTGATCGAAAACATTAAGGCTGCGAAGAGAGGCAAAAGACTGATTGACGGATATGAGAGATATGATTTCGAACGACGGAGGTCAGTCAACAATTCTTGGATACGCAGAAGAATTCCTGTTGATTTCTTCCGCTGCGTTGATGTCAATATCATGTCGCGGCCTCTGTACAAGCAGAAATCATGGTCACTTGGCATCGAGTGCAATGAAGCCTGGCAGAGGAGGAAAGGAAGCGACGCCGCCGGAGCAGTAGCATGACCAATGAAGACCTGTATGAGCTCAAAGGTTGCATCGATCTCTTCGACAGTGAGCTCGCCGGAGTGATGGAGATCCGACGGAGAATCTGGAGCTTGCCGGCCGGCTTCCGCAATCATGATCTGCAGGTGAGCACTCCGCCAGAAATGACGAGGATGATAAATCAGCCGCCCGATGATGAACCTGAAATTGTCGATCAAAAACATTAAGATATTTAACATAAGAGTAATATTGACATTTCCCAACTAATTGGTAAATAACATTCGATCATAATATAACGGGAATAGTAATTGCAAGCAAATATTTAAATTGATGGAATAGAAAAAGATTTTCCTATGTCTGTCTCATTGCTTTGTTTCTTTTTTTTTTACTAATCTTCCCTTATTAATTGCCTCTTTCTGCAAATCTTCTCTCATAATATATTTTTACTTCTTTTCTTGTTCTAGTGACGCACTCCTCTAATATTCTTCTCCTTTAAAAGGTACAATTATCATCCATTGCTCTACGACTCTCATGCGCTCTAGGTTTTCTCAACTTGTTCAATGTTGCGGCCATTGTTTGTCGGAGCAGGGTGGCCGGCGTTTTTGGCTCTCTTCTCGCCGTCTATGTTTTAAGTGTACCCTTCCGCTGGTCGGGGATCCTACTGTTTATCGGGGATTTTCAGTGGCTGTTCAGGTGAGCCGAATCTGATGCCTCTCTGCTCTCGGTGGTCTCTTTCCTCCGCAATGCTGCAATCGTGCCTTGGCCAGGGCCCCTCCCTGGCACTGCCGTGCCGGTTTCGTCAAGGTCTTCCGGCTTAGGCTGGTGGGTGCCCACCTCTGTTACTGGCGGCCAGAGTTTTTGCTGCAACGACGCTGCTCACGGTGCTAGGTCACTGGCTAGACGATTACGCCAGATCCCTACTTGGGGTTCAACCTAAAAGTAGGTTCAATGGAGGTGGAGCATGCTTATCTGCCGTGTGCGCCGATTAGTAGTGACAAGGATTTCCCACCCCTTTTATTAGAGCATCGGCTGAGGATTAGGGGGTTCTGATACCCATCGACGGGAGTGATCGGGGACCCTCGCTTTGGTGGTTCGACCTTAAGTGAGCCTATTGGTTTTGGCTGGAATTTGGATTTTTTGTGTTGATAAGGTGGATTTAGTTGGTCTCTTGGATTAGAAGTTTTGGTGTAGGATGGGGACAAGTGAAGGTTGGTTTCTTGCAGGATGTGCGGGTGTTGAGGACGGCAGGGTTGAGCAATTGCTCACCCTGCCTAGAGAAGTGATTTGTAGAGTCCTGAGTGTGCAGGGTCTGGAGCCTCCCTTGCACGCTCAGTTTTATGTATTGGCTCAGCAGTGGCGGATCCATAAATTTTATTGAGTGGTGTCCATATTATATACTTTTAATTTCATTCACTACGTATTTAAAAGTCCATTTACAGCGCTAAATGCGCTTCATATGTGCTGGTATAGAAGTGCAACCAGACGCTTATGTTTCATTCACTACAATGTAGCACATTGGTACCGCACAGTGGCGCTTCAGACAATTCATGTTCGCTGCTGACATAGATCAACCTTTGTACAGCATATGGAACGGCTCCAAGCGGTACAAAGGTTTTTTTTTGTTTAGAAATTTTGTATGTACAAAATAAAATAATATTAATAAATCTTGTAAAAACAAAATTAAAAACACAATAATAATTTCAAAATTAATTTTACATTATATTAATATTTTTAAATTGTTATATTTACAACAAAAATACTTAAATTAATAAAATCATAAATCCTACAAAGGTGGAGCTGGAGGAGCATCATCAGGAGGAGGACCACCAGAACCACGCTGGTGCTGGGGCTGGTGAGAAGTCTGGACCTGCAAGATGCTTCTGATGTAAGCCTCCATCATGTCCAGAGTCGACATGAGCTGAGCTAGAGGACCGGTCGTCGGGATGCTAAACTGTGGAGGAGGCTCCTCCATGCGTGGGGTAAAAACATCCTCGTGCAAACCGGTGAGGAAGCTGGTGGTCCTCGGGAATGATGACCGTGGCCCTCACTATGCAGGCTCGGGCCGTCACTCTGTTTGCTCGGGCCATCACTGTGATGGCTCGGACCCTCACTGTGCTGCTGGTCACTCAAAGAATTCCGAGAACTTAACATACCCTTAAGTTTCTCAAACTTAACAAGTTCCCTAAAGTATGTTAAAATTTGCAATTTAGCCCTTAAATTCTTTAAGTGTTACATTGTGACACTAAAATTTATGAAAATTTACAATTCACCCCTTAGATTCTTTAAGTTACACTAATGTACCTTAAAATTTATTAAAGTTTTCAATTCATCCCTTAAATTATTTAAGTGTTACAATGTTACACTAAAATTTATGAAAATTTACAATTTATCAAACTTATCTAATTCTTTACAATTTAATCTTTAAATTATCAATTTTCACCATATTACCTAAAAATGTAAGTTAAGATAGAGGAAAATTTTGAATGTTAAAGGACTAACAACATAATTTACTTAAAACATTTACATCAGTTTTGTACACATAAACTTTACTGTTTTCTTTCATTTATTTTATCATCCTCTTCATTGGTTATCCAATAATAGTAGTGGTGTCCATATTATTTTTTTAGTGGTGTCCAAAAAGAAAATTACCTATAACTTAATATACTTTTGTATTCATTGAGTGTTGTCCATGGGCACCACTCATTTTAAGCTACATCCGCCACTATGGCTAGGGCTCATTGGCTAAAAAATTATTTAAAAATTTGTATTATTTATGTGTTTTAATATCTTGTACATTATCTAATTATTTTAGTATAAATGTTGGACATTTTTAGAAATTTATTGTTCATTCTTGCATTTTATTTTGGTAATACTATTTTGTCATAATAAAAAGGTAAATTTTAGTATACAAAGATTAATATTGATATTATTTTAAAACATTTTTTTCATGTGATAATTTTTTGGATGTTTTAGACTCAATTTAAAATTAATATGAATAATTTGGGAATATTATTTGAAAAAATACACATGTGATAAAGAATAATAACTCAAAAATGAAACTATAAAGTTAGAGGGGTGTTCAACACATTTTAGAAACCATAAAGGGTCAATTTGAGCATTTTTCCCGAAAATTTCGTTAAGATTTAACGGATGTTAAGTCGCGGTATAGATTTGCAACAAACTCATACTTTAGAGTCACTTTTACAACGAACTTTTGTTCAGGTATATATTTGCAACGAAGGGTAAAGTTTAGGTATATCTCGTGCAATTTACTCCATTATAGTAATATAGGGTAAAGTACACCCATAGTCCTGTTTTACTCCATTATTGTCGTATCGAGGTCCTGTTTTAACCTTTTGTCCCAATAAAGTCCCGTTTTTCAACTTTTTTTAATTCATGGTCCTTTTCAATCCAACATCCGTTAAGTTTAACGGACTTTAAGGAAAAATAATAATTTTAGCAATTCAACTTTTTTGAAAAAATCTTTTGCACTATAAGTTTTAAACCTAAATATTTAGACACACACGTAACAATTATAAACTTAACATTTTTACCCAAAAGTTTCCAAACTTCAGATTCACTCACAACAATCGCCGGACTACCGCCGGAATATCCGAAATGGAGAAAATAATACACCGGATCATAGATTGGGGCTCGGGCTCGTCGTATCTCAGTTCAGCCGGATCTTGTCCCGAGGCCGACAAACTGTGGTCCTGGGTCGCCTATTCGGGGCCCCAGGCCGGCATTTCGGGAGCCCATACCACGAATTGGTGAACCGAGGCCGCGATTCGCCGACCTGGGGCCAAGATCTAGTAGCCTTAGGCTGAGATACGGAGAGTCCGAGCCTCGATCTACGATCCGGTGTATTATTTTCTCCATTTAGGATTTTCCGGCGGGTGTTGTGAGTGAATGTAAAGTTTGGAAAATTTTGGGTAAAATCGTTAAGTTTATAATTGTTGGGTGTGTGCCTAAATGTTTAGGTTTAAAGCTTAGGGTGTAAAAGATTTTTCCAAAAAAGTTGAACCGCTAAAATTATTATTTTTCCTTAAAGTCTGTTAAACTTAATGGGTGTTGGATGGAAAAAGACCACGAATTAAAAAAAGTTGAAAAACAAGACTTTATTGGGACAAAAAGTTAAAACAGGACCATGGTGGGACAATAATTAAAGTTACCGGACTATTGGTGTACTTTACCCTATATTACTACTATGGAGTAAATTGCACGAGATATACCTAAACTTTACCCTTCGTTGCAAATATATATCTGAACAAAAGTTCGTTGTAAAAGTGACTCTAAAGTATGAGTTTGTTGCAAATCTATACCCGTAGTAGTATATGTAAATAAAATTGAATTTTGCACACTTGGTACATTAGGGACAATGTATGGTTTAAGTGTGGGGGGGTTAGTACACTCATTTTTTATTTATTATCATCTAACCCCTCGTAACTAACAGTTGCTCGAGTTATTTGTTTGTGTGTTACCTCTAGAGCCCATGCGCGAAAGGAGCAGAGTCTCCCCAGCTCTCACCGTCTCTTCCCATTTTCTCTCTAGCTCACTCAAAATCAGGGAAGTACTTTAGTTCTCTACACTTTGTCTTGAGCATGAACTAATGTTTTTGGCCATTTGAGTGTGTTTGAGACTAAGTGTGGGGGAATTTGAACATTTGATGTTCTTGTTTTGCATGTCCTCTTATGCATTAGATAGAATCACGTTTATTTCATTGTTTGCCCATTTCTTTTAGAATTAGGAGCATGTGGAACTTAAGTTGCATTTAGGATCTCGATGCTCCAATGAGTTGAGTTATGACTTGGAACCCGTGTTGATTAATATGCATATGATCTTATAGGTGGTAGAACTTTATTTTCATGCTTCAAATAGAGATTCTGACCATGTGAGATTTTCTGCCTAAAGTTTTCCAATGCATGAAATATTTGTGAATTGATCTTTCTTGAGAGTATCTTGCTAAGTGTTCGAGCTAGAACTTGCTTGTCAGGAACCGTTGCGAACCTACATTTGTTGTATGTTAAGTCGGACGACGATGACAATTTTAGGATGAGCCTACTTCCCAAAATAGATAACCTAAGCATTAATACCATTAGATAACCCCCTTTGAGTCTAAAGACCAAATTCTTTGATCATACACATCATGAGCCATTCCTTTCCTATATTGCATTTTGTCCATGAAACATTTTGAGCATTTTATTTTGGGAGAAATTAAATGTTTTTCTATGTTAGAGGAGATTGGACGGTGAGAATACATCCTGGAAAGGTTTTGTGCCTTTATAACAAAAAGAAAAGAAAAGTTTATGAAAGCAAGAAAAAGGTACTTGTATTTATTTTTTATGTCGGGATGTGTCTTGTTTTTGTAAAAAGAGTTCATTTGTCGAAAGTGTTGTGTTGCTTTAAAAAAAGAGTAAGTTTGGGTATTGTTGTATATTTCATGTATTAGTTGCCCCAATGCTTGTAACCTCTGAATGTTTCATATAAGCTCCACCAATGATAGCCTTCAACCGAAATCCATTCTCACCAAGCCCGGCCTCGTTACAACCATAATGAAAGACCATCTGACTGGTAAGGCATACAACCTTCCTTCGGGGGAGTCGAGTAAAGGAGTTTTGGTTCACTTGCAAGCATATGGATAGAAAACACTTAGTAAAATCACTATATACACATGCACACCCACTTTCGAACCAGAGTGAAACATTGAGGAAGTGAGCCTCTATTTCTTGCATTGAGAATAAAATTTTAAAACTTGTTAGTTCATTTGCATGTTCACTAATAATTGGTGCTAAGCTACAACTCAACTTCAGTGGGTATTGGTAGATTTGAATGTAGATAGGATTTGCTTAAGGACAAGCAAAGACTCAAGTGTGGGGGAATTTGATGAGAGCATGATATGTCTTTACATAGCATGCAAGTGTAGGAGTATTGAAGAGCATTTGAGTATGATTTCCTCACAAATAAATATATTCTGGCAGGTTGTTACAAATTTGGGCTAATTTGAAAAAAGGAGAAATTTCAAAGGCCAAAGATGGATTTTTGTTGCGTTAGCGATTGCTAGAGATCGCTAGTAATTGCCTGGATGCATTCTAGGTATATTGCAAGCATAAGCTCCTTCCCAGCGATCGCCTAAAGATCTCAAGCGATCGCCAACGATTGCTGGACTCTGAGATTTTGCATCTCACTCTTGATGCATCCCAACCGTTGAACAATTCAAGAATCAATCAGAGCCATCCATTGGGAAGATATAATTTGAAGTCATGAGGGCATTCAAAGGGGAGCTCGAGATGGGAATTTTGGAGAAGAGGTGCAGCAGCAGAACACGCACATATGGAGAGATATTCATCTTCTTCTTCTCTAAGCTTGATTTCTCCATATATTTTAGATTAATCCTAGGGTTCTCATTAGTTTTCTATGTGGATTTCATTTCTAGGCTCAGATTTAGCTAGTTCTCTCAATTTCTCAATGTTTTTGGGTTTTTATCAACTTGAGTTCATCTTCACCATAACCATGGGTTTTCTCCATTTCTCTCTATTTATGCTTTTTATTATGTTGAGTAGCTAAATTCCTTTTATCTATTAGGAATTAGTGAAACTTGGATTATGGGTAGGTGATATCTTTGATGAATGGATATTGTTTGATGATTTATGTTTGTGATTCTATGAATTTATTGATTAAATACCTTGAAAGAGGATTAATCTTGGCATGATTAGACTTAGACATAAGCTAATTATGTTAGATCGTAGAGAAATGTATGTTAGGTTAATTATAGAATGAGAGTTCATAATAAACCTAAGAGGAAAATTGATTAATTCACAATAAGTAAGGAACAAGACATTGTTGTCAGCTTATCTTTAAATACTCTTCAGATAGGGATTTAGACCCAATATATTTTCTTACATAGACTCAAGCAATATTCATGAGCTAGTTCTTATTCATGTACCCGTGATCCAAGTGGAACAAAATTCATAAGAGATAATTTAATTTCATTGCATGTTTTAATCACCCAAGTTCTTGCTCTAGTTTAGTTGCTCTAGTTGTTTAATCAATTTAATTTTCATACTTGCATGCTAGATCAATTCACACCATCTCTCAATCAATTTCTTAGAATTTTTTAGTCGTAATTCATACACAAAACACACATAAATCTAAGTCCTTGTGGTTTAACCCTGTACTCACCGAAATTTATTACTTGCGACCACCGTACACTTGCGGTGAGTCACTGTAAACGTCGCTAGACTATCTGCTTGGCTCTGATTTCGCTTTCCATCGGTGGGATGGTTCGAATTTGGGCTGTGGATGAAATTTCATATTTGCTTATCTCTCGTTTTCTCCCTTGGATGAGGGGGTTGATGCCCTTGCAGATTTGGGGTCTGAGACAACCTTGTGTTTTGGAGTTGGCAAAAACGAGGTTGGTGCTCGTCTCAATCTGATGGAGGACAAACGCTCTTTTAGCGCGGCGAGGTCGAGCGAGGGCTCACCCTACTCGGAACAATGAGGCTTAGGCTCTCTGGTTGGCCAGGTCGAGAGCTCCCCTGGTTAGTTTACGGTTGCTTAGAAGGTGCTCACCGCTGCTTGTTCATGGGTGATAGAGCCACCCAAATTTTGCTACTTTTGTTTATTTTGAGTAGGAACCTATTTCTTTTAGTTGTTCAATCATTTTTTGTTTTGCTTATGGTTTGCTGCTTGGTACCTGCTTGTCATCTGTAGATCGATATCCTCTCTCCCCTATCAGCGCATTGTTGTGAGTGCCAACACCATTTTGCTCAGGTTGAGCATATCAAGGGTGTTGGATGCTTGCATTCCGCAGCTTTCAATCCGTCATGACACCTTTAGTGCTCATTGATCCTTTTAGGTGGGGATGAGGCAGTTGAAGATTGTTCAAGTACTTTTAGCAAGCTGTTAAATAAAGTATTAAGCTATTTGTTCAGATACTTTTGTGCCATTGTTTAGTGCTGCTATTTTTCTCTCCATGCTTGTTTTATTTGGATTCGTTTCTAACAAAATAAGTCTACTGGTTTCAAAAAATAGAATTATAAAAACTCCTTAATGGCGGCTGCCACCCCTCACAGCATAGCTCCACCCTTGTTCGTCACCAACGTAACCCCTCAACATCATTAGAAGCTAGATTTAGGCTAAATTAGAGTTTAGTGGGCATTTCGAGTATTTGTGTCTTTTCAAGGTTAATTGATCCATTTAGTTGTTAGTTTAATCATTTAGGGGTGATTTTATCAGTTTACGGTCCTGTAGTCTTTTAGGAAGTTTTGAGGCTAAAGTGATCAACTAACATAGTTCATAAGATGAATTTTGGCCATTGCATCAGTGTACACTAGACAGTCAGCGAGTCGCCGAGTTCCTCATCTTGGAGTTCAAACTTTTCTTCAAATCAAAGCAGTCCTACTTACGATCAATGGCTCCTCGGATGTACAATTTCATTTGAAGCTCGAAGACCACTCCAAACCCAGTGGCGACTATGAGCTGGAGCCTCAAATCAGCTCTTCAAATCACCTTGATCTTTGTCCACTTGAAGAATCTTCTTGGAGGCCTTGCGGCTTCCGACCATCGTTACAATGTAGGAGACAAGGTCCCGCTTTTCGTCAACATAGTTGGTCCTTTCAACAACCCCAGGTGAGTGAGTGAGTTTCCAGATTCCCTGTCTTGGTTAAAGAGCGAAACTTTCTTTGAATTTTTCTGTTTTTCCTGTAGATTTCTAGCTTCTGCATATGGGTATTTGGGTTCAAGGGCAAAAGTCGTTTTGTGGTTTGCCAAGTGTTGATCTTAAGTCTTGGAACGATGTCCTCCACTGTTTCTAGGTACAAAGAATAGAACTTTGTACAATTCACAATCACATATTAGTTCCATTAGTTAGTAGCGATTGCTTACAGAAATGTGAGGCACCGAGTTTCATTTTTCTATCTTTCTTGTAGTAAACTGTCAACAGACCTCCAAACTCAATCAGCGGCCGGTGAAGAGGTCACATCATAGTATTATACAGCCTTGCTTAACCTCCCAACCATGTGAGATGACCCATTTAACATGAACTATATACGGTTGAAGTTAAAAAGGAAATGCGATTCAGTTTTGCAGGAAGCTCAGATTAGTACAGAACTGGTTGCAGCATGCTGGCAATTTACTATTCATTAGATGCTTCAATATGCAGCTGACTCCTTTTGTGTCTTGTGATTAAGAACTGTAGCTGTCAGATGATATCCATGCTGTTGCTTAGTTCAGATACATAAATTAGCTAAGAATTTTTAATTTATATGGTGATATGTGTAATATGATTATGATCACCTATGCTCACTTTATATTTCTTTCTTTCTTTTTTGTAACTTTTTCTTTGTTGCAGTGAGACATATGAATACTACAATTTGCCATTCTGCCATCCAGGTTAGCATTTAGTTTTGCATACTTAACCATGCACTTCATTGACCTTAGATTTGTTATGCAAGTACGTGGAGGGTTAAACAGATTTTGAATAGCATTCATCTTAAATGATTATATTTCTCTATTTGTTCCCTTGTCATAGTCCCTCATCTCTACTTTGATTACCATTTAAACTTATTGACATTTCCGAATATGTACCACAAGTCATGCCTTATTTGCATTTCCAACATGCATCTTAAGGCTCTAATGTACTAGGAACAATTTTGACTATCCTTGAAATCAAAAGGTCTCAGGAATACTTTAGGTTCTATCATAATAGCTTGTCCCTTAAGGCCCCAGTTTTTACTATTATTTTAAGTTGCGATTATTTTCCTCACTTCAATTATCAAAAATGGTGTGTTCCTATTCTTGACAGTTATGAAACAGAATCCACGACTAAGAAGCTGGCTTTGTTAAAAAAATTTCGAAAGAAAGAGTTTAGGCATCACAGAAATTTGGTGAAATTGGTGGAACACTGAAGGCTTTAGCCAGTTGCAATATTCTAATTAACTGACGTTTTGATGTTAATATGGCTTGAACTGGTGCTTGTGACTTGCAGATCCTATAGTGCGAGAGAGGGAATCGCTTGGAGAAGTCTTAAATGGTGATCGTCTAACTGGAGCTCTATACAACTTGAAATTCCGAGAAGACAAAACCAAGGATTCCATTTGTCAAAAGAAGCTTACAACGGATGAAGTAGCACTTTTTAGAGAAGCTGTAAGGAAAGATTATTATTTCCAATTCTACTGTGATGATCTTGCATTTTGGGGTTTTGTCGGAAAATCTGAAGAAGACAGATGGACTTCCAATCAGAAATTGTTTAAGTATTATCTCTTCAAACATGTTCATTTTGATGTGCTTTACAGTGACAACCAAGTCATTGAAGTACATGCACTTAGTGACCCAAATGATGTGATTGATATAACAGATGATAAAGAAGTTGATGTCGATTTTAGCTATTCCGTCTTTTGGAATGTGACCTCAACTTTTTTTGAGGCCAGATTGGGAAGATATTCAAGTGCTTCATCACACCCATTTCACCAAAAAATACATTGGTTCTCATTTATCAACTCAGTTGCTATTGTTACTCTCCTGATGGGATTACTCTCCATACTTTTTATGAGACATCTGAAGAATGACATTAGAAAGTAATTTTTTCTAAACCTGGCATTGTCTATAGCGCTAGTTTTCTCTATCTTTATTTACAAGTTTCTGGTTTTTTTCATAGGTACTCTTCTGGAGATGAAGAGGAGGACAAAGAAGTTGGCTGGAAGTACCTTCATGGTGATGTGTTCCGACCCCCACGCAATATGCTATTGTTCTCTGCTATCATTGGTGCGGGTACTCAGCTGCTAACACTGTAAGCTGCGAAAAGACATTATTTTCCTTTCAACTTTGCACACCTGTCCTCAATAGTCACATTTCACGTAAATCAGCTGCCTCCAAGTACTACTATCAATGGTTTCCTATAGAATATCACCTCATCATACTAGACATCACTTACATGTTCTGAATAAGTCGACATCTTATCTTGGTCCTTATCCAGAACATAGATTAGAAAAGGTATGTCACTTCATATATGTTTCTATATGGTAGCCTTGCCTCTGTTTGTATCTGGAAATGGGTATTCTTGACTTATATCATCTGCAATTTGGATTGGTCCCAAGTTTTCCTAGTTATTTTGAAGAAGGTCAAAGGAATTTTCTTATATCTTTTTTCCCTCCAGGGTTATTTGCTTGTTTGCCCTATCATTTTCTGGTATCATCTATCCATACAGCAGAGGAGCATTACACACTTCAATTGTCATGTTATATTCCTTGTCATCAATGGTTTCCGGTTACTCTGCTGCTTCTTTCCACTGCCGGTTCGCAGAAGTCAGATGGGTAATTTTTCAATGTGTTTATCGGTGTTTTAGTTTTCACTTGCTGCATTCTTCTGGAATACCAAGATCTGTTCTCAAATGTGGGCACAACATTGGACTGTACTTTTCGTAGGGGCGCTTGGCACTGCACTCCAAGGGCATGGTGCTTCTTGCTGTTAGGGATGCATAGACCGTTTAGTATTTTAGCAAATGTTTTACTTTTTCATCTTTTAGATATCTGCTTATGGTGTACTTCATTTGAGAAGAAAGTATTCTTCCCCTGGGAAAAAAAATATCAAGGCTGTCTTACCTAGAATTCTCTTTTACAGTCCGTATTTACCTGAAACAATGATTATTTTTTAAAAGACATTTGTAGCATTTTCTCATACTTTATATTGTTTATCTTCTTTTTGAACAAGCACTTGCATAGTCTTCATGCCTTGCTCCTGTGGCCCCTGTATGGGCTGTGATTTATTCCCTTCATCCCAAGAAACTTGATGTGTTTTCCATTTTGGATCACCCAGGAAAAACAAATGTTTCCATTTTAGGATTTTTTTTCACACCAACTTTACCATAATATCCTTACTTTTACTTTCCCACCCCAAAAGTTTCTTTATCTTATTTGCTGGGACGGAGAGGGTATGAATCACAAACTGAGGTCAACCTGTGTGTATGTGATCCTGTTACATTAGAGTTCTTTGTAAAAAGCTGTCTGAGATTCTGAATGGCTTATTTTGCTGGGCTTTTTTTAGTCTTTGACTAATTAAATGCCTCTTTTTCTCTTTTCAGGCAAAGAGTGTTGCTCTAGCTGGAATTTTATTTACCGTTCCTTCTTTAGTGACAGTATTCATTCTCAACATGGTAGCTGCATATTACGGTGCCACCACTGCCCTTCCTGTCAGCACCATCTTAGTGGTTATTCTCTTATATGCAACTATCGGCGTGCCACTGCTTGCGTTGGGAGGGGTCACTGGATATTGTCTTAGATCCGTCTTTCAAGCACCTTGTGCTACAATAAGATGTCCCAGAGAAATCCCACAGCTAACTTGGCATCACAAAACACCAACTCAGATGTTTCTTTCGGGTTTCTTGTCATCTAGCGCAATCATTCTGGAGTTGCACCATGTATATCTGAGCTTGTGGGGTTACAAAACGTGTACACTTCCCGGCATTTTGTTTGTCGCATTCATAATCCTGATAGTTGTTGTTGCGTTGCTGAGTGTTGGTTTGGCATACATTCAACTGTCATTGGAAGATCACCACTGGTGGTGGAGGTACACACTTGTTTAAAACCAAGCCCACACGATTAGTAGATCCGTTTTAACCTCGGGTGTTTGTTTGTATGCGCAGATCGGTGTTGTGTGGAGGCTCAACAGGCGTTTTCATGTTCGCGTATAGCGTCTACTTCTACGCACGGTCAAATATGAGCGGCTTGCTGCAGTTCTCCTTCTTTTTCGGGTACACTGCCTGTATGTGCTATGCGTTCTTCTTGATGCTCGCCATGATAAGCTTTCGTGTTTCTTTTATGTTTGTTCGTCGGATTTATTCTGTTGTCAAAAGTGAATGAAATCTGCAGGAACAGGAGCTGCTTCTTTCTTAGTCTGTTTGTTAATGCTCAGTTGCAAAGAGAAGCAAACTGGTTTGTGGGATTTGAGAGATGAATTGTAGGTTTGTCAAGTGATGATCTCTATATGTTTGATTAGTGAATCACAAAGAGATGTCTCTCCTAGTTTGAAATCTCCCTTCTCCAATTTATCCACCAAGTACTTCAAGTCTTAAACATTTCACCTGTCATATTTTAGGCATTGTTTGGGTAGAATTTTGTTTAAAAAAAGCTTGGAGTTTGAAATACTTCCTCCGTCCCAAAAAAAGATGCATAGGTTTGTCTCAAATTTTACTAGGAAGATTACGTTAAATAAATTAGAGATGTTCATTTATCATTTGTGTATAAATTATTAAACTTTATACATTGAAGAACAAAAATAATAGGTTAAATGCTGAAAGAAAATTGTACCATCTTTTTTTTGGGGGGGGGGGGTGGTATGAAGATTTTTTGGCTCAGTTCACTACTCAAATTTTCCAAAATAAATTTCTAACTTTCACAATTTCAATACATAAAATAGCTTTAAATGTATCAATTCTCTACCAAATCACATTTTCTTCAAATTTTTCTATTCACATACATCTAATTCATCAACCAAAACACATATTCCCAGATTTTTCAAAATTAATTTCTTATTACCACTAAACATGTTCATTGGAATGAGAATTTTATTTTTTTGGAAATTTGGAGATGTGTGTGAGTAGAGAAATTTGAGAAAAATATTATTTTATACAAAATTGATAATGAATTGATGAATTTAAAGTTGTTTTGCGTATTGGGAATTGAGAAAATGGAAAACTTCCCAAAATTTGCAGTTGAACCAAGCCTTTGAGAGGAAAAGTTGAAGAGGAGATTTGATCTTAAAAACTTTGAGAAAATTCTTTGTGAAATTAAATTTGAAAATTGGGAGAAATTGTTTTAAGAAAATATTGTGGAGAGTGGTTCTTTTGGAAGAACCTTCATATAGAGATTTTTAAACTTGCAAAATATTGTGGAGAGTGGTTCTTTTCCAAATTTCATTTGAAAATGTTGAGTGTGAAACTTGTTTCGAAGAAGTGGACAACCTTGTTTTCAAAAATTTAGAAAATTTCATAATAATAATAATAATATCTCTTCTTATTCTTCCCTCGAAAAAGTTAAAATAATAACTGATTAATGCTTAAGATGATTTCTTGCGTGCTAAACATTCATCATTTAGTATGAGAGACGATTATAAAGTCTCGATCAAGGAAATGTGCCCTATAAATGGAAACGTTCAATGGTGATTAGTGTCCAAAAAAGACTAATTATTTTATTGGTACAATACAAGAATTAGATTCTGCTTGATCAAAAAAAGAAAAGAAAAGAAAAGAAAGAATCAGTTTCTGCTTATTTTCAATGTTTAGAAAAGACATGCTACAGTAAGTGCAATCAATTATTTCATTTTTTTATGCAGGGAGTAATAGTTTTTTTCCATTTATTTGAAATTACATGACTATTTAAAATCAGACATTCAGAAATGTACTATCTTTTTATGGGTTTTCTTCATAACATAACCTAAAAATGAAAAAAATAATAAAACATACTCCACCTGCAATTAAACACCCGATACATTGAAATCTTTACTAATCTCAGTTCATAATCTTTTCCAATTAATTAACACCCCATAAATCCAAAGCTTTACTAAGGACAGTAACAAAGATTCCTCTTAGTCCTTCAAGAAAATCTATTTCTTCAACGAAACTGAAAAAACTAGTTTATATACTCGGCGTTGCCCCGGGAAGAAAAAAATGATGCAACTTAGAAATGAAATTGTAAAGAGATGGATAGGATGCACTATATAATTCAAGTGGCACATAGATGCGCTGCTTTTTTCAATTTATTAACAGTTATGCCATTTCTTTTTTCCCATTTTATAAAAAAGGTATATCTTATTATCCCAAAACAAAAAATTACAAAAAAGTTAGTCTAACGGAAACAAAAAAAAGAAGACGAAAAAAGAGATCCAAATGTCATATGTTTGGATGCTTTGTTCAAAGTCCGTTTATACTTCGACATGGTTCATCAGAATTAATTAGTAATTTCATACTAGGATCATGAAATTTAGACCGGTGATCATGCACTACTTGGTTGATACAAGAATTAATCTGCCCTTTAATGCGGCTTATGGCTGCATTAAACTTTTTTGACATTATAAGGTGCAATAAAGGTAAATTGAACGTTTGATGCGGCCTTAGCCGCATTAAGGCCGAATTAAGGCCATTATTTAGGGTTTTACTTCCTCTTCTTATTCTCATTCACCGCACTCCCTCTTCTATTTCTAACCAGCTTTGAAAAAAAAAATCAACCCTCCTTTTAAACCCTCTTCTCTTTAGGGTACTAGTTTGCCTTTGCTAAAACTTGTCACTTATTGAAATTACTACAAAGTGTTCTTATCTCATTTCTATGCTTTTTTTTCCTGGGCAGATCAAGAGACGAAATATCCTCTATTGTCAAGGAAACAGAGGAAGAAGTGAAAAAGAATTTGAGCTTCCGTTCGACGGAGAGCAACGGTTCATTCTCCCGGCGGAGGAGATGGGTTTCAGCATACGAGTTGCATCATGCGGGGAACCGAGCGGTGGCAGAGTAGATGAAGAAATTTCAAGCAATTTCAAGCCCATGTTATATTTCTTTTGTAGCTCTGTTATGTTATGTTTTGGAATATTAGTTGGAAACAAAAGCTAGGTAGCATCAATTCTCAGATGCATTGAGATGAATTTGATGGGCTTGCATGAACATTTCTGGATTTTTTTTGATGAATCCGGATGAAAATTCTTCAAGCTTTTTTTTCAAAATAGAATAATCCGGCCTTAAGCACATTAGGCTGCATTAAGTAACGCGCTTAAGGCCGCGGCTGCCCAGCTAGTTTATTCATAATATACTGCAGCTTGTAGTGCGGCCGTTACCGCGTTATATAACGTGGCAAAAATGTGTTTGGCTGCACTAAGATACGTTTCAACGATGTAGTGATGATATTCACTACGCAGATCATATGAATCAGATCATGAAACTATTTCCACCGAATCATTATTCTCCTACTACAGGATCACTATTCTTCTGTTGCGATATCAGTATTCTTCTACTACAAGATCACGACCCTCCTACTATGGGTCACGACTATTCTACTACCGATCAGGCGATCAGAGCACGCCTAATAGTGAATTACTATTCTCATACAGTTGAATCAAGCGATCAGGCGATTATTCTTTTAATTACTATTCTCATACAGTTGTATCAAAACATGAGAAGGTAGGAGTTGTTTTGTAAGTTGTGATAAGATATTTTTTTCGATACAAAGGGGGTAAGGGGGTTAAGGATATCAGGGGCTCGAACTCGAGACCTCTGCAAGTGTCCTCAGGAGCAAGATCACTAGACGAAGTGCTCAGGACGTGATAAGATAATTGATACTCCTACATTTGTTTGGCCTGGTGTGCCCAGTGAAAGGGGACCGGTGGGAAATTCAAAGTGGGCAATGGATGGGCAATGAAAGTGTTGGAAATATATTGGAAAAATGGTGGAAAATATATATGAATGAAAATTTTATTTATTTTCTACCATAAATTTGGAGGTTTCATCATCATTATAGTATGATGATTTATGGACCATTAATAGGGTGGTTTCATGCCCTTTAGTATTAGGGTTAATGGATAGCATTATGGTACATTAAGGCGTCCTAATGACTGGTCTCTCCTAAACACTATGACAGGACACATCCACCATGTTTATTTCTCATCCCTAGCACACTTCTTCTTGCTAAATTCTCTTTTTCTCTAATTGCACAAATTTTTGCATAAGTTTTTGTGGTGTTCTTCAATGTTCTCCGTTCTAGATCATCGGCGAAGAAGCTTTTGGTGCAAAGCTTTTTTTTGCGTCTCCGTTATATCCTGAGAGACAGACGCTCGTTCGATCCTCAAGCACTCATACGAGAGGGAGCAAATCTGTTGTAAGGAAATTGCGTGCAACGCAATCCTCAGAAACCAAATCCCGAAGAACGGTTCTTGTTTCTAATCCTTTTTCTTGGTTTGATTCATTCATCTTCTTCTTAATTCTAATTTATTGTTAAAATAGAAATTTATTGTTAGTCAATTTATTTAATTTTCGGCATAATTTCTACTTAATTTCGTTACATTAATTGTGGTGAATTTTCTTATATTTTTATGGAATTATTAATTTCTGAAATTTGGTAGAATTGTTATATTATCTCCATATTTTATATTTTGATCTTTTTGCACCGAATATTTATATAGTCATGCGACTTTTTTATGTTGTGCAATTCTACCCATATTCTCATTTTACCACTTTTGGTACTTACTCGTACTATAGAAAGATCAGATAATCCTTTAAAACGTCGCATGCTTATTTTTTGGCTTTAGTGGCAGCCATATCAGCCTTTAAATTTTCAACATTCAATCTTATTTTCTTTCCGAGTTCGTTCGAGATAAGGTGGTTGCTTTTTTCGGTGGATCACTTAGAGCATCCACAACAATGCTAGCTATCACACCCCTAAGTTAAATATAACTAATAAAAATAGAAAAAGTGCACAAAATCTTTGATCCAACAATACTAGCTATCATGCTAGCCATAATAGCTTTTGTTATTTGGCTCTCCAAATTTAGGAGTGAGGAAAGAGAATTTGTTGCTAGATAAAATTAAATGTAGTTGATTTCAACCTAATAATAAATGTGACTACCTATAATCAGTGGCAGATCCAAGATTTTCAGAAAGGGGTGTCCATTGTCTATATATATATAAAAGGTAAATTTAATTCTAAAATTATATAATAACTATAAAAATGTAGAATTATATACAAGGGCTTTTTTGAGGTATGCCCTCCTAATTTCATCCCTTTCACTTGATGAAAATCTTCTATTTTATTTATTTTGTTCCTCTGGATCAGCTGGAAGTGCGTCCAAATCGATTTTTCTATACTTTGAAATTCTGCTCTTTATTTCTAACATTAGAAATATCACAAGTAGCTTCATGACCTTGATTTGGTGCTTGCATAGTGCTTGAGTTGGACTTCTCATTAATATTTGTTAAAGGTTGTATCCCATCTTTCTTTTTGAAATACCTCAACATATCTAAAAAAAGAAATAAAACCTAACTTGATTTTTAATTAAACATCATTAGCAAAATAGAATTTAAAAATTACAAAAAAAAGAAAAAATGGTGAGATAACTGCTTTGCAAGGACGAAGAACGAAAGAATTGAAGTTGAATATTTGAAGGAGTAACATGAGCGGTTGTTTTTGATAATTGTGCATTATCGGTATATATTTGCCCTCATTTCACGTGCTTTATCGATAATTATGCTAGTACTTAGTGTGGGCGCAAACATTTTTGTAGGTAATTCATGTTGGATGCAAAAGGGGTGCAAAATGACCATTTTTCAGACAAAAAAGCACCAGGAAATGAAGTCGAGGATCATTTCACTCATCCTATAAAATATCAAGGAAAATGGAGAAAAATGGGTTCGGTGGCACTCAAGTGACCCCTTGTCCAAAGGTCGGGAGATTGCCCGGACGAGGAAAATCCTACGACGGATTCCAAGAGGCCAGGCGAGAGTCAGGCGACCCAACACCAAAAGTCAGGCGGTCGCCTAGACCCAGAATTCACCACGCAGGAGGCCGAGCGAGAGTCAGGCGACCCAAGCACTTTGTCAGGCGGTCGCCTGAACGAAATTTCAGCATTAATCCCACCTTCTTTTCTCCCGAAAATGAGGCTTTAAATTACTTTTTTCCACGTCTTCACAACTCCTCACTTTTAGACTTGCTCTTGAACCCTTCTAGGGTTCCTGAGCTATCTTTTCTCCTCCATCTTTCTTAGTTATGAATTTGGGGATTTTTATGAAGGATTAAATACTTGAATACCATTTTCTAGCTTCTTCCTTCCTCTTTAACTTCTACTTTCATTTTTATTCATAGTTGTGAATTTCGTGAATAGCTTGAATATTGATTAGTTCATCATCCATAGGGTTGGTTAGCATGTTGTTGTGTTGCTAGATGATTTAAAGTTGTTTGGTTGTTGATATTATGCATGATTAGTAACATTTTCTCGTAATTAAAGAAGATAGAGTTAAAGTAGAAGGCCAATTACTCTATTATGCTCACCAAATGTTCGATGAAATGCTTGAGAAAACATTTTGTTGAATTGACCAAAGCAAATTGGTTAGATACTCTAGGATTATTTGAGAACATAATCTAAGGTGTTAAGAGGCATCAATTATCTAAACTTAGTGCCTTCATAGTTGATGCAAATGAAGAGATTCTATTTGGTCTTCTATGGAGACAATGGTTCTAACTTATGAGATTAGAACTTGTTAATTATCCAACTCCTCTAACTTGTCATATATCACAACCAAACACTCCATCTAGCAACCTCAGCTCTAATCAACTCTAAGAAACATTTATTTTTCATAATTGTTTGTTGCATTGCATCCTAATTATAGTTTCATCAGTGATAGAAATAGACTTATTTAATTTTGATTAATCATCCATCTTATCACTAGACTCTAAATTCTAAAACACCAAAAATATTAAATTTAATTAAATATTATGAATTGCACTACAATCGTTTTTGAGGTTGAATGAGTTTTATTACTTGATATTGTGCTTAATTTATACACATGTAAAACACCCGTCAGTTTTCAAGTTTTATATATACTTGGTTAGGTTTAAATACATTTGGATTCTATAGTTTTAAAATTATAACACTTGGAACTTTATCTTTTATATTCTACTTATTACATAAGTCATCAAAACACCCATATACCCTTATGGTATATTAGAGTGAAAATAAATTGAGTACCAATTATAAAATTTGTACAAATATAATGTTTAAATTTTAATTCTTACCAAATATACTTTATACAAGAAAATGATCCCCTTTGTATTTTTCAAAGTAATAAGAATGTGTATTTTTTTATTTCAATACCTAATACTAAAAGATCATTTTAATTTTAAAGGGGGTCCAACTAACATATTATATACCTCATATACTTAGTAGTAGGAAAATAAGGGTATCCATGGACACCCCTTAGTTACACATGGATCCGCCTCTGCCTATAATCACTACGTGGAGAAACCGCCTTACTGCGGCCTCCGTCGCAGTAAATGGCGTTTACTGCGAAATTTACTGCGGCGGAGGCCGCAGTAAATGTGCGAAATTTACTGATGCAGAGGCCGCAGTAAACGCCATTTACTGCGGCCTCCGCCGCAGTAAAATCTAGCTTCTCTACGTAGTGAATAGCTAGCATTGATGTGATGACAATGTTAAACTCATTAGACAAAATAGTTTTTTTTGTCATTTTGACTACAATTTAACTTAAAATTAGTTAGTACTGTTGTAGATGCTTTTACCAATAATTTTCAATTATAGCAATGAAATGGCCCTTCATGAGAGATCGATGTTGGCTCCCACGATTCCATGTAGATGGAATGACATGCTTGTAAATAATACTATCTCTTAAGTACTTAGAGTATCTACAACAATACTAACTAATTTTAAATTAACACTGTCATCACATTGGCTAGTGAGTTTAACATTGTCATCACATCAATACTAACTATTATAGGTAGTCGCATTTATTATTATGTTGAAATCAACCACATTATTTTGGCTAGCAACAAATTTTCTCTCCTCACTCATAAATTTGGAGAGCCAAATAGCAAAAGCTATTATGGCTAGTATGATAGCTAGTATTGTTGGATCAAATATTTGTGCACTTTTTCTATTTTTATTAGTTATATTTGACTTAGGAGTGTGATAGTTTTGTAAATGCTCTTAGAGCAAGCCCAACAGCCTCCCTAAAAATTTCTCCAAAATGGAGAAGCAAGAGCCATATTCTCCAAATTATTTTTGCTCTAACTCCAACAGCTTCTCCATTTTAGAGAAGCCTACATTTATTACAACAATAAAATATTCTACATATTTGAAAAATAATTAATAAATTAATATTTTTTTATTTGAAACTGATAGTAATTTTTATATACTGTCATCGGATGCGAAAAGAGCAAAACTAATAGTAATTTTGTACTTAACAAAAATAGACGAGTTGAAATATGAACGATAATTATTCTATTCATGAGTGATAACTTAATGATACCTTGTTATTAATCTATATTAACAAATAGATATGAAAAACCAAGAATTTTTTTTTTAAATTTGGAACTACTATAATATTATATTCCTTCCATTCCAAAAGATATATTTATGCGTTACATTTTCATTTAAGTATACATCAAGATCACAAAACGATAAGTTGTATGAACATTAACAATTATATTTTTAGCTTAGATGTCCATTCATTCTGACTCGTCCATAATCCTACAAAGCAAGCACCCGCAAGTATTAGTTCCTCCATCATGTATAGAACAAAAAACAATCAAAAGTAAAAGATGAAGATGTTATTAAAATGAAGATCAGATTAGTCCTTTACAATTCTCTAATTAATGGTAAAAATGATTTAGACGGTTCTCCAAATTTCACTAAAATATGAATTTATTTTCCAAGAAAAGTGTAATCGGAAAATTAGTTAACTTTAAATGAATTTATGCATGGCATTATAGATCAATTGTATTCATAATATATTTTTTTCCAATAAGCGCCTTAATTTCTTAAAATTATGTTTAGTGTTAATCCCCAGTTTCTTAATGACTGAAATGTTTACTCAATAATTAAAAAACAAATGTTTACTCAAGAAACATTTTGCACTGCGCACCTCTCTCTCCATGCTAAGCAAACCAAATCACTCTTAAGAAATAGCCGAGATAATTATTGATATTCTGAATTACTCAACCATATTTTTTGTTTCAGGTCGACCATATTTTAAACAGTCTACTAAACTTGGGTTATGATGCTGAACATTTTCAATTTCGTTAACTAATAAAAGGCATATTAAAAAATGCTTGACGAAAACTTGTCATGAAATTACGTTAAAAAATGCATGTTCGAGAGAAAACAAAAAAAAAAGAAAAGAAAAAAGGGAGTACTCCGTATGAGATTTGCGAAGTTTGCGAGAGCAAAAGTTCTCTTGGACACACACACACTATAATCAAGAACAAGGGATGTTATTCCGCACCTCAATTACTATTAGCTCCTGCTAGTGATTGAATTAATCTCATCCATTCTTCAGGGTTATTGCAGGCGGCTAACTCTGTTTGAATCTTCGATTTTGTTGTGAGGAATGAAACTTGATTTCAATTATTCCAATCTTTCTTTCTTGATTCAAAAGAGTCTTTACTACTAATAAAGTTCTCAATTAAATACAAAATTCCATGGATAATGGTGTGGACTTATATGTTCTTGGATGAAGACACTCTTTGTCTAGCCCGAGAATTCAGAATTAAAATGTGGGAGAAATTTAATCCAGGAGCATTTTTTAAGCCAGACGACATTACATTCCATTCATAATGTCCAAAAGGAACATTGAATCCTGTTTTATATTTATCATTTTCATTAATCTGAATTTGCCAAAAACCAGATTTCGTATCAAATTTTGAGAATACTTTTGCGTTATGTAATTTTTTTAATAAGTCTCGTTTATTAGGGATAGGATATCTAATCCATTCTAATACCTTATTTAAAGGTTTATAATTAATTACTAATTTGGGGGTTCCTCTTTCCAACTCAGCTGCGTTCATAACATAAAACGCTGAGCATGACCAAGGGGATTTTGAACTTTTTCTCTAATAACTCGTTTATCTCCTTTTTGCAAATCTTTTCTATTTCTTCATTCAGACGTCATGCATGACGTCAACACGGATTCCAGACTACTTCAAATCCGACGGCTTCCAAATGACTTCAAATCCGGGTTCTCTATAAATATAGAACTCTTTCATTTGTAAACTCACCCTTGAATACTCTCTCTACTAATCTTTCATAATCTCTCTCTCTGTAATCAAGAACAAGGGATATATATATATATATATATATATATATATATATATATATATATATATATATATATATATATATCACGGCGACAAGCGATGGCGGGAGCTGGGGATGGATAACTGAATATAACAAGGGATATATATATATATATATATATATATATATATATATATATATATATATATATATATATATATATATATATATATATATATATATATATATATATATATATATATATAGCCTCCGGGCGACCAAGCGGTGACGGGAGCTGGGATGGAGCTGCTGCCGGAACCTGAAAGAACCAAGACACAGAAAACCTTTAGGTGTAGAAGAAAGGGGGGAGATGTGGGCCGATACCTTATTTTGGGTTGGCTTCACCCCACTTATAGGGTGATGTCAGGACTTTCCCCATACTGGGATTGCTGACCCCCAAATTTTAGGGACTGTCATATCTCCCAAATAGTGGTGATCTGACATTATTTGAGTGGACCTTTTGGAGTTGGAGTGTAAATTAGGCTTTGCCCATGCCTGTCAGTTAAGGCCATATTCATGACAAGATGGTACTTTCCCACCAATATGATCATATGGGGAACACCCACGTATTGCTGGCCCGCTTGACCATTATACGAGGACCCTCGCCGTATAAATGAGGGGGGTCAAGAGTTGGCGGGAGCTGGGATGGAGCTACTGCCGAAACTTGAAAGAACCAAGACACAGAAAACCTTTAGGTGTAGAAGAAAGGGGGGAGATGCGGGTGTGTAGACGGTACCTTATTTTGGGTTGGCATCACCCCACTTATAGGGTGATACCAGGACTTTCCCCACGCTGGGGTAGGGTGATGTCAGGGCTTTCCCCATGCTGGGATTGCTGATCCCAGATTTTAGGGACTGTCATATCTCCCAAACAGTGGTGATCTGACATTATTTTAGTGGACCCTTGACTTGGAGTTGAAGTGTGAATTAGGCTTTGCTCATGTCTGTCAGTCAATGTCATATCCATGACAAGATAGTACTTTCCCGCCAATATGACCATACGGGATGCACTCCCGTATTGCTAGTCGCTTGACTGTTATACAAGGACCCTCGCCGTATAAATGAGGGGGTCCTCGTAATGATGACGTCAGCGTTTAGAACGATCTCCTTGGGCCTCATATATATATATGTGTAGAAAATATCTGTAATATAAACTCTTAACTCTATCTTTTTTTCAAATGAATGTATTTTCTATTTAAACTTGAATTATCAAAATAACATTTGAATATTTCTTATCCTTTTTAATTTGACATTGTTTATTAATTTTAATTTGTATTTTAAAAATTTGACTGAAATTTTATAAATTAAAATATAAAACGTACGTATCAAATACGACATGCATGCTTGGTTCTAATTTAAGATTGCAGTTTTATCGATAGCCTTATTTTAAATGGCAAGTGTCGTGAGAATATAACATAGTGGCTAAGCTCATGAGACATAAGGTGGAGGTCTTGTTTTCAAGCTTTCAGCATTCCCAATCTCATACCCTCAATGTATCAAAAAAAGAGAGCAAGTAATTGAAATCTAATTTTCAAATTTGTTGTTTCATATTAAGGAGAAAGTAAAAGAACTGAAGATACTCCATTCGTCCCAAATAGATTGTCATGTTTAGTTTTTTTATGTAGGTTCATATTGTCTTTGGTCATTTACTCATTTTACATAAAATTACTGTAGTATGAATTCTAAATGGATTAAAACTTTACTCTGATAGCCCCTTTATCAATTTTTTTTAAAGTAGTATAATATTATAAAATTTGAATGTGATTTTAAAACAAACTAAAAACTGTCACCTGTCTTCCATCGTTACATCTGCTTCATTTCATTGTGTCTCCCCTGTGGATCATATATAGAGTTTTCTTCTCTCACCAATTCTCATCAAGTACTTGCATATTGAAAAAAAAACAAAAACAAAAGGAAAGGGAAGATTAGGGTCTAAGCTGTATGGTAGTAGTACTTACTATTAGTATAGGCTCAGTTCACCTACATAATTTCCCCCAAAAAAAAATCTAACTTTTTCATTTTCAATACATTTAACAACTCTAAATCCATCAATTCTCTATCAAATCACATTTTCATCAAAATTTTCTACTCACATATATCTCGTTCATCAATCAAAACGTACCCCCTAAATTTTTCAAAATTATTTTTTCTCAATTCTCTTGAACTGGGCCATAAAAAATGCATCAAATACCTGCAAACCGGGCTTGTTATCTACCCACTAGAGGGTAAAACTACTAGTTAATCCTAACACTATCTAACTAATTCAACTAACTAACTAACAATTTTAAAGACTAAAATACCCTTCCTAGCTATGCCTTTACACAAGTAACACAACTAGTAATTTTTCCAACTAGTTGATAAATAGAGCCAGCCCCTGCAAACAGAAACGGATTTCAATGTTACTTGTCCAATGTTGTCTTGTTTTTTCTCTCACGCTGGTCAAGAATATTGTCGACGGTGCAAGTGATTTATTCTGACTTTGTAACAACCTCCATTTGCTTACATTACTGCATAATGCTGAAATGGATTACTTTCTGCAATGCACAAGATGGGTTGAAGAACAAATGTTAAAAAAAGGTGTTACTAGGTATTTGGTTGAGATTGAGAAATCCGTGTCTTATTTATAGTATGATAAAACTTTCGTCAATAATTATTTATCAATCGAGTGAATTTTCACCCACCTACAGCACTTGGAAAATAAGAAGTGGATATGTAATTGTTTCTGTTAGTTGGGCTTGGGGTTCCAGATTACAATGTAACTGAACCATTTGGACTATTCAGTGAAATATCACCTAGGTGATGATTAACGGAATTGTAAAACTTTTGATGGAAGCTTAAAAAGAGACTTCTACTGGAAGCTATGGATTTCTAGGTTGATGATCGGACGTAGAATTCTATTTGCTATAGAAATGTATCAGATAGATTCGTTTGTTATACACCACATGGCAGCTTCTTGTGCATTATAATCTTTTTTATAATCTTTTTTGACATTTATATCCTTATATAAGGGGCTCTTTGTATTTATGTCTAGTTTTCAGTTATTTTCTTTCATCCAGCCAAATATACTTAGGATCCATATTGATATGATGGCCACAATAATTTAAAGAGATGTAATGTCCAAAATACCCCTAGAGAATCCTGCTTTATATATATATATATATATATATATATATATATATATATATATATATATATATATATATATATATATCATTTCATTATATATATATATATATCATTTCATTCGAGATTTTTTTTGATGTCGTAACAACCTATTTGGGAGAGTGGTCGTATAAAAAAAAGGAGTAAACTTTGTTGGTGGTCCTGTAAGTTTGTGGGTTGTCCTATTTGGGTCTCGTTTTAAGAATTTGGCTCACTTTAGTCCTGTAAGTTTTAATCGTGTGCACCGTTCGTCCCGCCATCACTTTTTCTATTAAAATCACCGTTAAAGTGGTAAAATTATCAGAATGTCACTTTTTAATATCCAATTTAATACCCAATTCATGTAAAAGTCTACAAAATAGCCTAACTACTTTTAAATTCTACAACCCTCGCCAGTCAACCTTCGCCTGTCATGCCCACCTTCACCGGCCCTCCACGCCCCACCTTTGCATCCTTCCAACCGATCGAACCTTCCCCTACCTAAATTTGTACCCAACCTCACCCTGACCCACCCCACCCCAGCCGGAAGTCGCTACCCACCCAACCAATCTGACCCAGCCCCGCCCTAGCCCACCTCATCCCGACGCTAACCTTCTTTCTCCAACATCAAACACGAAGTCGCAAACCCAAATCCGAGGATGGACACGAACCCAAATCGTGCCTCACCTCACCGGTAGCCCGAAACTCAGGACGAAGGCGACGCGATGTGTGGCTCGGTTTAACAAGGCGAGGCCGAGCTGAGACTGGGGGGTTCGATGATGGCGATTTTGGGAGAAGAGAGGTTGTGTGAGCGTTGGATCTGGTGCTGGCTTCACGACGGGGCTGCGGCCAAGGAGGCAGGGTGCTGCAAGCTGCGGTCACCGGTATCGGCTTCTACACGGTGCGAGGCAGCGACGACAGTTACGGTGGTGGTGCTTTAGACACTTTAGTGTTGGGTCAAGTTGTAGAAATTAAAAGTAGTTAGACTATTTTGTAGACTTTTACATGAATTAGGTTTTAAATTGGACATTAAAAAGTGACATTTTGGAAATTTTACCAATTTAACGGTGATTTTAACGGAAAGTGACGGCATGACGAACGGTGCACACGATTGATACTTATAGGATTAAAGTTAGCCAAATTATTAAAACGAGACCTAAATAGGACAATCCACAAACTTATAGGACCACCAGTGAAGTTTACTCAAAAAAAATATCAAGTACTCAAAAATGAATGTCTAAATAAAGCTACATTTTTATTAAACATGCATAAATATATAATAATGTCGGCTGAATTCCTACATAAAATTGGTGCAGGGGACTTCTGGTTTAATTCAACCCCAAGCCGCCAATGATGCATGAACCTTGGGGGTTTTGTCATCATGAACATATGCACCTGATCCAACCTAATAGATGACTAATTAAGTTTAAATTTGTAAAGCATTCAAGTTAAAACCAATTGACAATAAATTAAGAGACCGTATTATATTATAAGGCATTTGTTGACCCTTTTATGGAATATGTGGGATTAATTTCCCATTTTAACATATTTGGACTAGCAAATTAAAGGGGATATAAGATAATTAAATGATACCAATTTTACCATACAATAATGAAAAGATAAGAGTAAATTTTATAAATAATTGTTTATATCGATATAAGAGAATTCAAAAGTGAAGATATAATGGTACTTAATTAATTTGGGATAAGAGAAAACATTCCTTCAAGACAATCCAAAATAATGCTTCATTCGTCCTTTTTTTATTTATTGTAACATTTTCCTCTTTAAAACGTCATTAATTGTTTGCAACATTTTCTTATTTAGTAAACATTTTCAAGTAAAAATATTAATTTATTCTTTCAACTATATATCTTTCTTTTTGTTTATTTGTTATCCAATTTGACACCACTAACTCCAACCACTTCATACATTTAACATTTTTTTATTTTTTATTATATGATTAGACACCACTAACATCATTCATTTAACTTTCTCTCAAACATTCACTTTTTTCTATTCACGTTAAATTTTGATACTTCGGACCATCTCCAAATGTTTGCAAAAATTAAGGGAGGAATGAAGTAATTTGAAGAGCACTAATTTAAAATAATGGGTTCCTTCTCCTTTAGAGTACTCACTCCGTACTTAAAAGAATAGTAGGAATCTATTGCTTGTAAGACCCTTTTATGGGAAGAGAGATGGATGGGGAAGATTTTTGGGTATTTAAATAACTTTATAGTAAGAAATTTCCTTTTAGTGAAATAAAACAACTTTTTATGACGACCTAAAAAAAGAGTACACAAGTTATCAAGAAGAGATGGAGACTAGTACTACCTCTCATAAAAAATTGATGCATTTCTCTTTTAACATTTAGCTTATGATTTTAATTCTTCAACATTTTAATGGATAAAGTCAAATATTGTAAATGCAAAATATAATTTAATTTTTATAATTTCTAGATATATTTTTTTTGAAATTTTTTAATGAATTCTTTCTAGTAATATAATAATCTGAGTCTACTACACATCGGAAAAATAAACGCACCGATTTTTCAAGAATAAATAGAGTATAACTTTAGTTGAAGCCAAGACTTTAAAAATCATTTTTTCAGGAGTACTATATATGCATTGATGTGAAGCCAATATTTAAATTACTTTAGAAGGATATAAAAATATCAATCCCCATCAGTTGAGGGACGTTAAGATGATATGGTAGGTAAGCAACACCTTTTCAATAAGCTATGAGCCAAGACTACAACCAAATCCAATCATCACATCACATGGTAGAGATAGCAACTTAAAGTATTAGCCACAATCTCCATATGATTTACTCACTCTATGTATCTGTTTTGGGTACAAAGGGTTACAACAAGAGCCACAAATGACTCGAACCCGAACCAAACTAGTTGGTACCATATCCCTATACCGGCTGGGGTCCTAGCCAAACCAGATGGCACCATATCCCTTGTTCGGTTGAACCGGCCAGCGGGGAGGCTATGTATATAAAGTTAAAAGACTATACATATATGGTCAATGGGAAAGAAGACTTTCTCCAAAGTCCAAACCAAGATAAAGGAGGTTTAATGCCACTACCACCTACCTATGATTTTGTATCCAAGGGGGATTATGTTGTTTAGGGTTCCAAAATTAGGGCTAGCAGGACCACATGGATTGGGCAAAGCTAGGTTGCTCTACCACCATGTCCATGTCAAAAATGGGCTTGGGTTGAGAAGAGGGTGACCCACTATTGTTCGGGCTGCCCGGGCCCAAGGCCGGGTTAGAGAGAGATGTATTCTGTGTGTGCCTGATGCGCAGGTGCACCACCTCAGCTTGGGCAAGAGCAAGCTGGGTTTGAAGCACATCAATCTGCTTCTGAAGAGACGAAATGGCGGCAACACAGCCGTAGACCGGGTCGCGCACTCGAGCATTTGCCTCGTACACCATGCTACTCACCGCGTCGCCCCGATGATGAACCGGCAACTCCTGCACTGAAACACTTCACTTTAGTCTTGCTCAACACTAGGCTAGACGTCACACTTTCTCATCAGGAAGTACTCTGAATACAATACAAGTTGTAACAAGTTCAAGAGAAAAATCATGCATAACCTAATAAAGGTAGAGTTTTTAGCCTTTCATTACCCTGATACACTTAGGGTGTGTTCTTTTTACACAATTCACAAAACAAAATCACAAAAACTCAGTCAAATTACTTTTCCCCGCCAACGTTTTCTCTCACAACACATCCACAATTCAAAAACACAATTTTTTCTTCACACTTCCACTTCCACTTCACACAAACGAACTGAGCCTTAACATAGGATTAATAAAGCTACAAAGTGGTAAAGATTTTGTTGAAAAAGTTAGAATTAGATTTGATTGCATCACATTAGTGTCTATTAGGTACCTAAACCGAATTCATATCTATGGCACACCAGCACGCCTAAAATCCAATTCTGGTGTGGGTCCAAAGCTTTGATTTTGTTGTTTTGGAGATCCCCATGCCATGTGCTATCATGTACTAAATTTATTTAGCAATAAACAACATAACCTTTGGGAAGTTGCTTTCTTCTGGTTTTCTCTTGAAGAGAAAAACTGCCACCACCTACTTTAGCTTAAATTAAAAAACTTTAGTGGATATCTTCGAGGAAAAGACATTTGTGCCCCACCCCAGGTGCCAATTTACACAAAAGTGAAAAACGGTCAAGGCGACAATTCAATGGCTTTGACAAAAACTGCATACAAAGGATAGAAAGGCTGCAACCTTGGCTTGAAAAATAACACACCACACCGCATTGGGGTAATTAGGAAATCATTAATTAGACACTACTAGTGGAAATATTACTATTCTCTCCACTTTTACAAGGAAAAGGGTGACCAAACTTCTATCACTCCATTAACGAAATTTCAAAATTATCCTTGCAAGGTTTTTTGCCTAAGCGGTTAACAAATGAAAGTTGACTGCAAAAAAAAACAAAAAAAAAACAACTTTTGCAAATGTTACATTAATTTTCTGACATTCCCAAAAGGATAGAGTTTTTTTAGGTGCTATAAGTTCTTCGAACTCTTAGGTTTATTTTGATGAGGTCGTGTGTGTCTATATATAAATGTGTGTATATATATATATATATATATATATATATATATATATATATATATATATATATTACAGTTACAAATAACTTATACTCCTAAGCTGCATGGGAAGACAAGAAAACACTACCTAAGCTGATTATTGACAATCTGTCTGAATCTGGAAAGTACATGGCATGAGTCATGTCCCTGTACTTCCTACTTATGTAGTGAAAACACTAGTAAAGATTTAGGTAAACACTTGGGTTAATCTGATGAATTTTGGCAAAGTTTAAAACAACATTATTAACCCAACGTTTCCCAACCTAAAATTTCTATCATCATCCTACAACACCTTAAGACTGATCAGTGGCTGAGGTTTGTAAGGTTAATTAATGATCTATAATTAATTAATGTAAAAATCATAGTGGTATAGTTTAATGCCAAAGGTCATTACTTTCGTCCGTTCTGGAAAAGAAATAGATGAAATTCCAAAACTATTATTCTTGTAGCTTTTTCCACTTACAAATGATAATATAGCGAAACGGTGATGAATTGAGGTATCTACTATAGCTAGGCCTCATGATAATTGATATTGTACTCATCGACATGCCATTAATGTTATTATGAAATGAAAATTCTGATAATTGCAAAAAACTGTGGTTAATTATAACAAAAATCACTTGAATGGAGAAAGCCAAAGTTATTTTCATTATCTGTATCTACAAAGCAGTGGAGTACAATTTCAGTAAGAATCTACATAATTTCAAGGTTTAAGTGAACTGAGATAGTAGGAAGTAAGTTTGGTTTAAAAACAACATTTAGAGTTAGTATTAGAGTTATCGTAGACTTTTTTCTCACCTAAACGGTAGAGAGCTAAGTGACAACCATGGTTTTAAAAACCGGACCGGTAATAGAACCGTTCGAGCACCGGTTCATGGTCTGATCGGTTCAACCGTTTAGATCACCGGTCCAACCGGTTATTTTTTAAAGTTAGTTATTATCACTCATTGTTTAAAATTATCATGAAATAATCTAAATATGAAATAATAATGCACATTTTTTATATTAAAATAATATTTTAAAATACAAATTAGTCATTTTATAATAAGGAAAATAATATTCTATATTTTAATTAATTATGTCATTGAAAATAATAATTTAAATAACTGAAAATTATTTTGTATATTTATATTATAATTTAAAAATGTTTTAAAATATATTATGAGAAAATACTAAAAAGATTAATGTGTTAAATATGAATTTATAAGTAAATGTGGAATAAATTAAAATTAGTGATAAAAATTTGAGAGTTTTTGACAAAATTTTTCAAAAAAATGCAAAAAAAAAAAAAGAATCACCGGTTCTCACTGGTTTTTCCCGATTTTGACCGGTTCTTGACCGAACGCTTCAAAACGAAAGCCGGACCGGTTGGTTAACCGGTTCGCGGTTCGGCCGGCCGGTCCGATTTTCAAAACCATGGTGACAACTACAAGGGTGGTGGGAAAGAAGAAGATTAAGAACCTGTAGCATCTTGTTGACATTGCTAGCCCCAAACACCTTGTGGACATTGGCAAACTTTTGGGGCTCATCCGCCGGGAAGTATGGCGCGAACACGCAGTCCTGCGCACACCGCCGCCGCAGAAGCTTGCAGGCGGCACACGGCGACGGTGTGCCCTGCTTCCTCCCATTGTCCTTCATCCTGACCACCACGTGTCCCCAACTAAGTACAGAACAGAAGCAGAGAGAAGAAGTCTGAGTTGGGGGCAGGAAAGTGGAAGTTAAAGAAAGAAAAAAACAGTTACTACTTGTTTGTGGTTATAAAAGAGGAGAGGATGGATTCTAAGAGGACATAAAAGAAAAAGGGGAGGCGGAGTGGGGAAGGGGGCGTGAAGAGGTGAAGTGGTGAGGATTAAATAAGGCAGGAGTGAAGAGGGGGGATCATAAACGGGCCCTGCCTTGGAAACCTTTAGATTTTGGTCGACACAAAACATCCTCTTGATGTGACTGTTTTGGCGCCATTTTCTTATGAATCATTATTATACTACAACAAATTTAATGGAAGATTAAAAATAAAGTAAAATATGTTAAAAAAATACTCACCCCGTACCCCGTCCCATAAAAACTTTTATATTTCAAGTTGCAGTGTTTGATCTAAAATTTTACAATGATAAAAAATGAAAAAATTTCTGAATAAATATATCTAAAAAATATAAATTGTAAATTATGATAAATATATGAATCATTTAACTTTACGTATCTAAAAATTCATTAGAATAAATCATAGATTAAATATTGTGAAACTAGTGTGAAAAAAAGGTGCAATTTTTATGGGATAGAGGGGTATAACTTTTTTGAATTTGTGTAAAAGTATTTCTTAGAAAATATTTTATTGGACAACCTATAAAAGAAGATAATATATACTTCATAGTCCCCAAAAAGTTTCCATTTTTTTATTATTTTCACATAAAAATTTGATTCAAACACAAAACCTTAACATGTAAATCAAAGTGGTAAACTTTTTTGGATGGGTGAAGTATGAAGTATTCATTTTCCTGGTACGGATGAGTATGAAAATTCCACTTTTAACCCCAATGTCTGCAGTATCACCTATTCACAAATTTTTCTCCTCTGGAAAACCAAACAACATTATGGGTCCCACAACTGTATGAAATTGCAGAACTATGACACAAAGGATGGGAGACCCACGGGTTATATAAGAGCGGATGCTTACATTCATAATACTACTCTAGTAAAAGATTATCTCTTTTTTTTTTATAATTATTTCGACATTGAAAATTAAATAATTTATATGTGTATTAAAATTTACAATCTAAATTTTTTAAATATTTTTCTGAAATCTTTTTCATTGTTTATCTTTATTAAAATTTGAACCAAACATTGAATCGTAAAACAACAAAATCAAATTGGAAAAATTTTTACGGATAGAGGAAGTATTAGATATTCATTTTTCCTCTCTTATGTTTCCTCTCTACTTTTCCAAAATAAAGATGAAATATAATAAATAAATAAAAAACACAATGTTTTTTTTATGGGTTGGGTGAGGAGCTCTCCTAGCAGCATTTGCTGCATACACAAGAATCGAATAGCTGACCTTCCTTATGGAAAGATGAGTCCAACACCATTACACCAACAACCTTTCAGCTTTGGTACTACTTCATGTGTAAATTAGTGATATTTTAGATTCTTTCTCCCCCACATTAGGGACAATGAGCTAGTTGCCTCACCAACTTTCTAAAACCAAGGGCAAATATATAAAGCAGAAGTCCTTAGTATCATATATGTTGAGAATCCTTAGTGTATCATCTTTTTTCCTTTATAATTAATAACTTAAAAATAAGAAAGAGTCCTTAATTAGATTGAACTAGCTTTAACACTTTATTCTCACATAATCCATAAATCTATAATTTATCCCTAAATGCAATAATATAACTTGACCCAGTGACAGAATAATGTCCAGGTCTGCCACTTGGAGTACCAACCATCTTACCAAGAAAAACGTTCATGGAACAATGGGGCATTGACTTCACATAATCGTGGTCATTGATCATCATGGGATCATAGTGACCATCTGTAGCGAATGACAGACTATGATCCAATCATAGCCCTTTTTAACAAGATAGGGGACAATACAAATATTTTCATAAGCTCTAGTTCTTATGAGGGGATTAGACAAACTTAAGGTTTGGTCATAATAAAGAGTTTAGCAGAATTTGGGATTACCACTTTAGGCAGCCTATGCCTGGCCCCAGAACAATTTGTCCATGGACTTCACTAATCATGGCTTCCACAAAGATTGTTAAGAAGTCTTAAAAAAAATATGGAGTGTTTGATACATCTGCATATTAGTTGACCTTGAAGAATAAACTTCAAGATATCCAAAAAGCAGTTCTACGTTTTTCTTCTGCAAACAATAAATTTCTTATGATTTTCTATACTTTCCAGGTCTGATTGAAGTGAAATATTTTTGTTTAGCAATTTTAACTATTTCTCAAATAAAAAAAAAGAGATTGTCAATCAACGATGGAAAGATGAGAGTGCTGACTTTCAAATTTCAACAGTAGAAAATATTAAGGAACTCAGGCTTTGCTGCGATTGTTTTGAAAAATATGCTGGTTTGGTCGTGGAATGGAAGATGGACATTGATGGATCATGAGCATGATGCTTAAAGGATAAAACTCACAATTGCAATTACTATTTGAAAAACTACATATATTGATCTAAAACAGCAGTATGAAGGAACCTCTAAAAACCAACAAATAAACAACATACAGATAACCACAACGGGCAGTGAGGGCTAGAAAACATCTTGTAAATGAGATGTGTGGACTTTAATAAATGCAGAAAAACTAACCTGAAACAATACTACGATAGAGAAATGACTTGAACGGCAGAAGACTGATGAACCCAAGAATGGAATGATGTCGAGTATGCAAAGTTGATGCTCCAAGGACTTAAATCAATCACATACCCATAACTCTGAGAATAACCAGAAAGTAGGCATCAGGATACAGGAGAAATTCCGAAGAAAACGATCAATTAACTAATTAATCAATAATAGATCCAATAGCTTACATCTGAGATACCAACTCGGACACGGTAAAATGGAGGTGGATTGAACATTTTCAGGACCGAAATTTCCACATGATAATGCAAACCTGTTGCAAAATTACTTTTCATCACACAAAATTTATCTTATAATTGCACACTGACACAGCAGTTGTTACAAAGAACCTGATAATTTGTCCTAGACTGCACTCACCAGATGTAGAGTAATTTTTGTCTGATGAATTGATGGAAAAATCTATATGCACTTATACCAATAGTAGGCTTGAGCAGGAAATAAGACAACTTTTCAGAGTGAATTTACTGGGGCAACCAACTTTGAAATAAAAAATATGCAAAACCTTCATCCTTAATTTTCAAGTCATTATTTTGAATAAACCTTAATGACATGTGTACACCATAATAAACAATGACGGTACAAATTTTCAGGATTCACATGTTCCTCACTAAACACTAACACCAGGTTACCCACAACCAGACACATTCCAAATTGACGACACATAAAGATGTGTTTTACATGCAACAATGCCATCTCTTTTCAAGTTTCGCAGAACTCAGCTGAAGTGCAGGGATCATCCCTCAACCCCAAACAAGCATAAATACCTAAATGGCCAGGCTATGAATAGATGTCGTTCATGGATGGAAGGAAATGGCTAATACTAAATTCAGAGAATGGCCCCTTTGCGTTAAGTTTTCCTACAAAACTTTCTAGTAAAAAACTTTAAAATCAAGTACACAAATGACGTAGCGACAAATGCACCCACAGAATCATCAGCACCATAAACTGAAACATACTGAAACGCAGTTCCTTGATACCATAAGAGGGATAGAAAATAACACTGTCCATCCCTTTTTGTTTGTAACATTTTTCTTCTTGGGACATCTCTAAATGTTCACAATGTTTCCTTTTAGTAATCTTTTAAACATCAATTAAGCCTATTACCCTTATGGCCTTATCTCAATCCTCTTTCCATCAATTCCACACAACTCCAAACAAAGTTTACTTTCTCTTTCCATCAACTCTACACAAGCTTCAATAACTATAAATTTTTAACTATCTTTATAAATGGAAAGTCCTAAACAATTTCTACACACCTTAATCTTCATGGCAAAAGGAAATGTTGCAAAGATAAAGGAACAGGGGGAGTAACAAAGTAAAAAAAAAAATAAGTTTCTAATGGAAAAGGCTAACAAAGACTAATGTACTTTTACAATCCAAGAAATAGAAGAATCATCTTAAGCATGCCTCAAATTGTGATACACTATTTCAAGATTTGCACTCTAACTAGACACAGCATCAAATAAGCACCTACGACATCCTTGGAATGGAAAAGAATCGTTTGTTTATTTAAAGAAGAAAGAAAAAAGCTAATGCACCTAAAAAGAGCTAACAACTCCCATTGGAATTTGGGTTGAGTACATCACAGTAAGTCAGTGTCCTAGAGCACATAGAGCTGCAGAATCAGACCCTGCAAGATAAATAATGGACGCAAACTTGGTCATTTCAGCATCCAAGAAGGGAGCAATGGAAGCAATTTGATTCTCATGAAAGCAACACATGCATCTCTTATGAAAAAAGGTAGCTGCATCAAAGACAAGGAAATGTACCCTGAATGCAATAGGGTCATCAATCCACAGCCATGTCGACACCAAATGGGAGCATAAATGAAATAAGCATTTCAAGTCTTCACTCAATTGATTCTACAGACTTCTATCCCATGGAACATAATAAACATATAAAACCCTTTGAATGTAAGAGTAAGATCATCAATAGAAAGTCATGATTCCAATTGACAACATGATCCACCAAGAGCAGGAGTAATCCAGAAATTCACACATGGTTGACATGATAACAAATTAGCACCTTCTTAATCCTGGAAAACATAACTCGTTACCCTAGCAAGAAATTGAACAGCTAAGAGAACGTCTTTAACATTCTAGTCGGCATTGAATCAAACACATTGAAGGCACTGAAACTTCCAAATCTGACTGCCTTAAGTAATCAACACACTATCTTCTTTGCGAACATAAGGAAAACATGAAACGACAGAAAAGAATCTGAAAATGTTGTTTTCCTACTTAATTTGAGTCGTGAACCGAATGAAACTCCTTAATGATCATGCTAAAGAGCTGTGAAACAACAAAGAATATAAAGACCATAGTTGGCCAACATGGAGAAACCGGAGAAATCTCACCACTTCGCAATGCCACCAAACTCCTAAAACATGGCTTCTCAGGCTAAAACACCACCAGGAGCTACCATCGCTACTTCCCGGTTTCAAGGAAGTCGACTACTCACGGAACGAAGATGCAATGAAATTGAAAAAAGAAACGGAATTATAAGGTGCAAGACGCGGGAAGAGGGAGTGAGATACGAAGGGTACGCCACCGCCGCCGCCGCCGGTGACGGATGTTAGCGGAATTTGAAATTTCTGAATTCTCTGGTCTGGTTTTGAGTCGGTCGGTGGAATTTGAAATTTCTCAGTGACTCAGTGTCAGTTGAGTAGCATGAATCACTGAAACGAAAAATGGAGGGGCAAAAGAAGCAAATAGTAAATTGGAAGGACTATTACTGCAATATCTTCGCCTTCTTGAGCTGGGATTATTAATATTATTAGTCCTTAAGCTATGCGAATGTTACTTATTTGCCTCTAAACTATTAATTGTTGCTTAATAGTCCCCGAAGTTGAAGTATTATAAATATTGCAACATTAGTCCCTCCACTATGTATGTCCATTAATTATGAGTAGGGGTGTCAATTGGACTGGTCAGGTCGGATTCAGGTCGGGTCATTCGGGTTTCGGATTGTTTCAGATTGGGTTGTTTTTGGGTCAGGTCGGGTTTGGGTTTGGGTTTGGTTCATTCGGGTTTCAGGTCATTTCGGGTTGAGCCGATTTCGGGTCAAGTCGTCATCGGGTTGAGTTTACTTCGGGTCAGTTCGGGTTCGGGTTCAGGTTATTCGGGTTTTGGGTTGTTTCAGTCTCGGGTTCACGCCGAGTCCAGGTCAGGATTCTTCAGGTCAAATTTCGGGTTTCTTCGGGTCCAAGTTCAGGCTTCTTCTGGTCCAAGTTCGGGTTTATACGGGTTCAAGTTATAGTTTCGTCGATCCAAGTTCGAGTAGCTGAATTTTCAAACTAAACTTTTATTCTTTATATTTATATTCTTTATAAATAATACTACATATTTTATATTCATATATACAACAATGATATACTAAGAAAATTATTCACACATTTTCCTCTCCCTTTTACGTTGGAGTTTAAAATAAATATATTTCGAGGAGTCGTTCTAACAAAATTGAAGAAAAATTAGACATTATGCACAATTGTTTCTGGTCATTTATGCACAATTGACGTTATGTACTACTTCCTCCGTCCCAAATGTAACGCGACAGTTGACTTTTGATGTCAATTTGTCTTCAATTTATCTATATTATTTCTTAATGGAAAAAATATCAAAAAAAATACATTCATAAAGTTAAGACATCAAATTTTTAGTTGTATATAAAAGTTTCAAATTTCAAATTTGAATTGATAGAGAAATTAAAACATAGACAAAATGCTGAAAAACCAATGTTGCATTACTTTTGGGACGGAGGGAATACCATTTTCTTGCTTTAGAGTTTAGACAATGAATGATAGCAGTTTATTTTGTTATGATGATAGTAACTCTATAATGCATTAGATAATTATGTTTTGTTGTGATGATAGTTTATTTCGGGTCCTTAGGGTTCGGATTCGGGTTAATCGGGTTTGGGTTCGGGTCAAGTCGGGCTCGGGTCACAGATTCATCGGGTTCGGGTCATTTCGGATTGAGCTGGTTTCGAGTCAGGTCGGGATTGGGTCATTCGGGTTATGGGTTCATTCGAGCTGAGCTGTTTTCGGGTCAGGTCGGGTTCAGGCTCAAGTCAAGTTTTGAGCCATTTACTTTTTTGGTCAGGTCGGTTCTGGCGGGTTAATAAGGTCAGGTCAACTTTTGACACCCATAGTTATAAGTTTATGATATTGATGAAGGGTTAAACTAGTTGTCACCAATGGCAATATAAACAAAACTGTGACCACATAGTCAATGTCAGATTTTTTGACCAGTTTACAAATAACATGAGAAAATGACCAATTGTGATAGCTTTACAAAATTGGAGAAATATTAAGGTTGTGTTCTTTTGAACAAAAAAACCAACAATTGTTCAAATTTTCATCAACCCTTCAACCGTTTACTTTCACAAAATTTCTTCCCAAATTCAAATAGATATCACTTTGTTGTGAAAATTTGCACAAAGAATACAACCTCAACTTTAGGAAGTTTAAGAGTAATTAAGCTAAGTTTCACATGTGTCTTGCATCTATGGTAATTGGTATAACTCAAAGGAGTAATGATATAAGGTGAAGGTCTTGAGTTCAAATCTTGCCACTGCCATCTCTACTCTACCTCTATGTATTAAAAAGGAAAAAAACTAAGCTTCACATATAGTTTCAAGTCTAATGGTAATTAAATAATTGAAATGAGCATAAATATTTAATAAAAATATTTTCCTTCATTCAACAAAAATTGTTACATCTACATAGGGTTGTAAATAGATCGGATTGAGCTCGAGTCCACTATATACTCAAATTCAACTCTTTTGGTTATTGGTGCCATAGTAGTAAATTTCGTTTCGTACCGGCCGGTACGCCGGTTTCGTTTCGGTACCGGCCGGGAAACGGTACCGTTTAGGCCAAAATTGTACCGGCGGTCGTACCGGACCGTACCGGCCGTTTCGGCCGTGCCGTTGCCGATACCGGCCAAACGAAAAAACGGCGGTACAGGGGGTTTAAATGAACATTTTTTAAAAGTTTGAGGATGAATCACGAATGAAAAATATCTACTAAATTAAAGAAATTAAAATACAAAATCACAAGATTCATAAAAACTTCTCACCGATTGTTTTGGAATATGTTAATTACGTTAAAGAAAGAAATAATATATTAATCTATTTGAGATCCATGCTATTTAAATTTGTTTTCCATACTTAAATTAGTTTTTGATGTTGACTAATGAGATCATTTAGAATTATCATGTTTATATTTCTTCACACTCCCAGTTTGTAATTTAAAAAACTAATTTACCTCATTCATTTTTTTAATTCTTTTAATTAGTATATTTAGTTCTTGTATGTAGCTAGTAAATACTTGTTTATTACATTCTTTTTCTCTTAGTCAAATAGGTGATCACCCAAGTACTCTGGGTAAAAATTTAGAATCTCATATACTTTTACAGGTATATATATACACACACACACCGGTACAGTTTTACCGGTACAACCGGTATACCCCCGGTGTACCGGTACTGTCTCGTATCGCTGGCAAAACGGTACGATCACCGGTACGATATTTAATACCTTGATTGGTGCTATCCGGGATCAAGCTCGAATTCCTTGAGCTAATTTGTTAGATTCGAATTCGACTGGAATAACTCAACATGCTCGATTGACACGTGTTTGGGCTTGGGTTGGGTTGCGGAGGGGAGAGATCATAGACTTGCGTTATATCACTGAAGGAGAAAAAATGAGTTTGAACTACAAAGAAAAGAGGAGTATAGGTTTAGGATGGTACCTTTAGACTCGAATTTAACTCCTTAATCTTTTGAGCTGAATTCTCGATCCAAGCTTAAGCCCAAACTTGATAAGACTCGACTCGAAAGGATCTAACTCGAGCTCAAACTATGGATAAAAGTTAGATCCATTTTCACACTTCTACATTTTCCCTACTTATATGCATACTCGAAGACGATGTGAGTGTGGTTGTGGCAAGGAGGGGCAGACAAACTCTATATGGAAGGATATTTGTGGGGCTACAACGTTGAAGAAGCAAAAGCAATTTATTTGGAAGGTAGCCTAGAAATGTGATTTTAATCTTAATCATATATATATATATATATTATTTGGAAGGTAGCCTCGAAACGTGATTTCTTCTTGCCTAGGAACTCCTGAATTCCGATCAAGATCAACATCTTCTCCTGGCGAGCTTCTTTGGACTGTCTTCCTTCAAACGTTTAGCTCTCAAGACGTCGAGCTCTCAACTACTGGATAAAGACAATCGTGTATTAGTCGTATACTTTTGCCTCCATACACGCGTTATTATTTAAGGTTTGCGACTATTTAGTGCGAGTGCAAGTGTATTTTACAGGTATCCCATGTTGGACGACAAGGTGGAGAATTTTGGTGAAAAAACGTCTCGGAAGGGAAGCAAGGGACCAAATTGAAAAGTCTGGAAAAGCTCAAAGAATGGTGAGAAAAGTGGTCCGGGTGAGCCTCTTATGGAAGATTGAAGGATCCTACATCATTTTCTAAGCTTATCTCTACCTCTATCACTCTCATTTTACATTTATGTTTATGTTGATTAAGCAAAACGTGATAAGCATGAGTAGGGAGTAGTCCTCCATCTCCTTGGTTGTTTAGGTAGTTGTATGATTGTTGGGTGATGTAAATATGTTGGGTGGATGTTCATGCATGATGAGTGATCATTTCTTGAGCTTAAAGAAGGTGTAAAGGGAGGTGGAAGCTTACATTTCCTTAACACCCATCAAGTGTTTGATGAAATGTTTGAGATAGCATTTCATTGAAATTACCATGAGAAATGATTAGCTATTCTAGGATTACTTGAGTAAGGTAATCTAGATTATTAGGAGATTATAATTGGGCTTGCTTAAGGCTTCCATAAATGATACAAATGAAGAGATTTCATTTTGTCATTTATGGTGAGGATGACTCTAGCTTAGTAAGCTAGAGTTTGAGTTTTACCCAACCTCCTTCATCGTTGCATTGACCTCAACCTACCATGTCATACAATGTCATCAACCCTAGGCAACCAAAGGAGCCTTTAGTAATCGAATTTCATCAAAACTCATCTCTATTGCATATTAGTATAGCTCCACCACAATTCTCACTCTAGTTAATTGCCACCATTTAGATTAATTTCACTTGTCATTGCACTTAAACGAATCACTTGTCATATAACTTTACTCAATTCTCTCAAAATTAAAAATACCAAAAATATTGCATTTAGCTAAATTCTACGAACTTACACTACAATCTCTTGGGTTCGACCCCACTCTCCCAATTACAATTTTAAACCTTGCGCTTGAGGTAGAATGGGTTTTATAACTTGAAAATGTGAGTAATTTATAGACATGTAAAACACCCGTCACTTTTAGCAGAAGATTGTAATTTCCGTCATCTTTCTCCTCCTCAACGTAAAGGTTGGTGGACTATTCGATGCATCACGGCTTGGGCTTTATGGACAAGGCGGAATAACTCGATTTTCAACTCCTCTTCGAAGCAGATGGTCACTACAATTTCGGACATCCAATTCCTTTCTTTTCTCTGGATCTCCAACAGGTGCTCTAAGTCATTTTTTTCCTGGTCAGAATTGGTCCTAAACCCTTATTAATTTTCCTGGTTAAGAAAGTGTTAGTTTTAATTCTGCTTTTCTCTTTCTCCTATGTTGTAAGAACATTTGTGCTCTTGTCTCCTCCTTGGAAGCAGATCTCTTCTCCCTTATTAATTTTGCTTTGAGGTTGCCTTTAAAAAAAGAAACATGATTTTAATCTTAATTATATGCATACACACACACACACATATTTTAGGATTAATATTTGATGTACGGCGGTGAAAAAGATTTTTCACAGAACCACCCTTTTTATGTATAGAAGAACCCAAAAATTTATTATAAAAGTATTACTCCCTTTGTCCCCCAAAGATTTATCAATTTAACTGGGTGCGGAGATTAAGGTGACTGTATGACTTTATGTAGTTTGACATAATTGTCCTTGAGTTGAGGTTACACAAGAAACAAGATAAAAAAAGGTAAATATGAAATAATAATAATAGTTTGGTAACTTTTGAGAAGAGAAGTTTCCATTTAAAGAAAGTGTATAATTTTTCAGGTATAACCCAAAAAGGAAAATGTGATTTTTAGGGACGAATAGAGTATTTTCCACATAATTGTATCCATAAAATGGTGATATTTTACACCGTGTATCAAATATTAATTCTACATTTTAACTCTCAAGTTAACAATCTATTATAATATTTTAATAGAGGAGAACTATGTGGCAGTGAAAAAAAAGACTGAACTCTCAACCCTCGTAAAGACACGTCAACCACACCTCATCGCCACATCTGCGTTCCATTTTTTTTGTCCACGTTCGCATAGCATACAAAATGGAAAGTTATTTGTGGGGACGGAAGTAGTAATTATTGTTGTGAAGATATGTGAAGTTTTTTAAAATAGAATTTCTATGCATGTAAGTAATTATGGAAAACAACATTTTAATTTATGCATGTATGGTGTGATTCTATGTCGGACACCATTGATTATGCACATATCAAAATCTATTATGGAAATGGAACTTTATGCATGTGTGGTGTGATTCTATGTCACTGACGCTAATTGCCTTTAATAAGTATATGGTGCACTACTCTCAGTTTCATACTACCAAACAACACTATTTTGGAAATGAAAATTTTTATTTATGTTATTCAGTTTCTAATAAAACACCTATACAACATCTCATAATGCACAATTGATGTTAATCAATCTATGACAAAAGGAAACATACGTAAATTACATAATTTGTGGCATGACATATACTTAACATTTAAGCATAAATACCTCATTTCCAAGCCAATGAAGGCAATTCATTTTGCACCCACATTTTTGTTTCATCGTGCTGTGTGTTAGAGAGGTACCATGTCAACTCCTAATGATGCAATCTATATTGGAGATTCATCTGATGAGAGGGAACTGCAGATGCTTATCGCCAGTGAAGAAAGTCACCTCCAGGATTTTCATGATATGAAATTTGAGATCGATAGGTTGAAAACACGGAACTTGTATCTTGATCGCCAGAATCATGAACTGAAGAGGACCTTGTATAGGATACACAATCATGTAAGTGTTCAATAAGATTAATGTTTGATTAAACAAATATTATATTACATATTTCAGGTTATTGATGTGAGTGCTATATACCATGGAATGGGTACAAGTACCTTATGTGCTTGGAGTCCTAGCAACACTGTGAAGCGCGTAAGGCCAATGATGAGTTTATCTACTTCCCTTGATGTTGGTGTAACACATGAGGCTTATGATGTTTTCATGGACTAGTACAACAGGAATGGGAATGCTTGATGTTGGTGTAACACATGAGGCTTATGATGTTTTCATGGACTAGTACAACAAGAATGGGAATGAAGAAGGCAGTTGCATAAAAGGAAACGAGCAGTGAATACATTATATATATATATATATATATTCTATTATATTTTTTTTGATGGAGGGGTGGGAAGTATATTTTATTAAATAGTAAACCTATTTCAATCCAGTTTGGTTCACTCGTTTTATTTACTATTTTATTAGGGTTTTTGTTTACTCTAATGTTTTTGTTATAATTAATGAATAATCAAGTTTTTATTTCTATATATGTCAATTGGTAATATAGTTTAACTTGACATTACATTCATATATATATATATATATATATATATATATGTGTGTGTGTGTGTGTTATTCTTGAACTCCATTGGATGATTGTGTGTGTGTTATTCTTGAACTCCATTGGATGATTTTGTTTGCACCGTGTTACTATTAATTTCGTTCAAAGGACCGATCATCTACTAAATAATACTCCCTTCATCCTCAAAAAATACATATATTTATTTTCATAGTTTCACAGTATTTAATCTATTATTTTTTATGAGTACAAAACTTATTGCTTTTCATCTACTAAATAATACTCACCCACTATAATTTCCTCCTTTTCAATACTTTAGTTTGATGCTTTTCATCCCCAAACCATTTTAGTGTTTCATACTCTACTCTCTCCGATATATAATTTTTCTTTCTGTATTAGAATCATTATTGCTCAATTTAGTATCTTCTTAGCTTTTTGAGTTGGAGTGATCTTAGATTTTTTTTACTTTATATACATTCTCATTGAACTTTTACTGTTTTTATAGATCTTAGTTTATTTGTCCAACATTTCAGTTTTATTGTTGCTTCATAGAGTACATAACTTTATTCATATATATCTGTTTGTGATTTTAAATATTATTTACCCATAAAAAGCACAAGTGTTCCTATTAACATGAAGGAAACAAATAAATCTTGGCAGATTGTTGCTCAATTTTTTTCCCTGTCTACTTAAGGAATAATAAAATCAACATTAGTTTGATTATAAAATAAATAGTCGTAATTAAACCAATTTAGATGTTAATAAAACAATCGTAAATAAATTAGTTTATTTGAAACTAAAAAACTTGCGATAATTGACATTCAATGTTAGTAAATACACTACATGTCATAAATTAAAATTAAGTCATTATTAGTGTTGGTTTACATGGTAGGTTGGAGATTATAATTTGATTTTAATAAGGCAATAAAGAATCATTAATTGATACATTATGTAAATATCATTTGACCTAGACATTCCAAAATTGAACCTTTACATATTAAAGAGAGTAATAAAAAAACAATCCATAAATTGATACTAAAACTTGCAATAATTTATATTCAATGTTTTAACTAATAAATACACTACATGTCATAAATGAAAATTAAATCATTGTAGTGTTGGTTTGAATGGTAGGTGGGAGATTATAATTTGATTTGACTAAGGCAATGAATCATCAGTAATTGTACATTCTGTAAATATCATTTGGCGTTGACATTCCAAAACTGAATTTTACATATTATAGAGAGTAATAAAAAAAGAATGAGTAAAGTGCACTCATGGTTCTGTAACTTTAATTATTGTACCACTACGGTCCTGTTTTAATTTTTTGTACCAATAAAGTTCTGTTTTTAAGTTTTTTCTTCATCTATGGTCCTTTTCCGTTCATTGACCGTTAACTTCAACGGATTTGTGGGGAAAATGATAAAATCAGCAACTCAATTGTTTTAAAAAATTTTATTTACACCCCAAGTTTTAAACTTAACCATTTAGGCACTCCCCAACAGTTTTAAACTTAAAATTTTAATCCAAATGTTTTAATTAAGCCTAACAACACCCAGCCACCGTCAGGCCGCCGCCATCGCCACCGAACAGCCACCTCCAACGGTCGCCGGCACCGCCACAGCCGGACACCGTCGGAAAATGCCGAAAACTCAAAAACAATACACGAGAACGTAGATCGTGGCCTAGGACAGCCATATCCCAGCCTATGGCCTCCGAATCGCGGCCCTGTGTCGTCGATTCGCGGCCTAAGCTAGAAGGTTAAAATGGTTCGTGATATGATACAATCGGGCCCGAACAGACTACTTATATTGGGAATCACCACAACTTATGTTAAAATTTTAAAGGTTTAAAATTTCTTTGTAGTTGTTATTTATAAATATTTGTTTTACTGCCATGTGTAGATCACTACATCTAACTTATTCTTTTTACGAATACATAAATACTTTTGTCTTCAACATGTGGTACGAAGTTGTACGTAAACCCTAATGTTCCCGAGGCTAATTTGCTGAGGTTCATTTGTGTTATATTTTTCAACAAAATCCATTTGCGAGCAATGTAGGATTTGTATACGGGTTCAATTATGATTGAAATATAAATTTATGTAACATAGGGATAGCGTTATTGGTAACGGATGCAATGTATAATATGTTGGATCCACATCATCCAACATTAGACCTTTTAGACGTATGACAGTTGAAAATCTTTCTGAAGTCCATGTGACCGGATCATCTGAGGTATGATGATTATTTTCCGTACACATTTATGTTGCTTGATTTAATTTAATATTCATTTTTTTCATGTAGGAACATAATTTTACGGTTTGTGTAATGGTAGTTGGGGTGAACACGGAATTCCGAATGTGGTATCAAGCATGTACTGCTTGCATGCGCAAAGTAGTTGCGACGGGTCCTCATTATTTCTGTGAGAGCTGCAAAACAAATATTTGTGTTTCATTGACCCGATAATGTTAATGATTTTTTTACTGTTTGACATATTAAATTTGTAGCTGATATTGTACGGTAGTATTGTGAATGAAACTTGATATTTTTGTCAAATTAGTTTACGTTTTATTATTACTATTGTAAAGGTTTAAGCTTGAGGTAAAGGTGCATGATCGGACAGGTGGTGGGACACTTCTGTTGTTTGATAAACCAGCAACGCAGTTGTTAGGTTGTGATGCGCTAACATTGTCCCGTCTTGAGTCAAATGTATGTGTAATGTTGTTTGTATAAAATGTTATTAACCATGTGTTATCGTTGCTCTTATAATAATCATGTTTTTAAACATGTAGGATGAGGTGAATCGCAGAGTCAACAAGTTATTGGGAATGCACCTCATGTGGGATATTAAGATAACCAATTTTAATTTCATGAACAAGTTTTCTGGATTCACGGTTAAGAGTGTTCGTGAAACAAATTATGCATCGGAAGGTCGGAGATTGCTACGTACAATAAGGAATGTGAGTATCTATATTCACATTTAGTTTGTTTAAGGTTCGGATCATCATTTTGACATTTGGAATGCAGTATTATAGTCATGATTTTATGTTCGTTCATGTAGATTTGTTATCGGGGCCAAACGAGTCAGTTGGGTAAACGAGTATCACGGGATGAACCTCATATGATTGGACCGTCTACTAAACAGCTAGTGCTTAGATATGTTACTTTTATTGGTGAGATTAACTATTTATAACATGTGTTTCTGTTTGTGGTATATATATCATTGGTGACGTGTAAATATGTGGTTGTTAAATACATAACAGACCGTTAGATGATAGTACTATGGTGTGTTCAAGTTCTAATGGGGTAGAGTCTAAGTTGAGTCATGTCCCGAAAGGTGAAATTGACAAGTAATAATTTCTTGGCGAAGCATGTTAGTGTTTGATAGATGTTGGTATTAGTTTTCGTGATAACACGTTGATTTGGCTAACAATTTGTGAACTTGCTTTACAAAGGCATAAAGGAAGACCATCCAATCACTGAACTGAACTGCAATATTAGGGGGTCAATCGGTTGGTCTGTGTGTTGGGTATGAAGTTTAAGCGTGTTATCACATGGTTATATAACAAATAAATTGTTATTGCATGGATTGGTATTTTTTTACAATTGTATCTTTGTTTGAATGATATGAAAAACAATTACGCGTGCCGAATGCGGGTATTTAAGCTAGTTTTCCTTAATTCAAGTGTTAGTCAAACTTGTGCAAGTTTAAAGGAACAGATGAAGTATATTTCTGTGTATTACTATTTGAGCGTCATGGTTGAGAAAACCGGACCGGACCGGCCGGTCGGACCGCGAACCGGTGGCATGTCCGGTCCGGTTTTCGGTTTTGAGGCCTCTGCTTAGAAACCGGTGAAAACCGGCGGAACCGGAAATCGCCTGTTTTCAAGAAAAAAAGTTTTAAAAAAATTAAAAAATTTTATTTTACATTTTTAATGCTTATTGTAATTTTAAAGCATATATGTGCTAACTATTTTGAGTTTTGATGGATATATGTTCTTGAGTTTATTATAAATTACTTATTTACTTTAAGATGAATGATAAATGTTAGATATCCCGCGTATTTAACTAATACCGGTTGAACCGGTGGCTCAATCGGTCAAACCGGTCAGACCGTGAACCGGTAGCTTGAACGGTTCTGTGTCCGGTTTGGTTTTATAAACCATGTTGAGCGTGTAGGAAATGACAGTTTGGTAAGTTAGAATAAAATATCTTATTAAAAAAACATTGAAGTACTTTTGGGACGACACAAAAAGTAAAAGGTTGCAATACATTTAAAATGTAAAAAGTATTAAAGAAACTTTTTGACATCATTAAAGAAACTTTTTGACATCATTTTTCTTTTATGGAAAATGTTAACGGGTGCCCTGGAGGAAATTCTTAAATGTGAGTTTATTTCTTTATCTTATACTTCTCTAAATGTGTAATAATTGTAATGATTCAAAACAAGAAAATAAAATAATAGATTTGATACAAAAAAATAAAATAAAGTGCGCTTAAAAAGTGCCCCGGAGGCACTCGTTAACAAGACTGTTACTTTATTACCATCAATTTCTCATCTTCATCAAAAAAAGGTTTTTTCCCTTACGAGTAAAGTGCACCCATGGTCCTATAACTTTAATTCGTATACTATTGTAGTTCTATTTTAAGATTTTGTACCATTAAAATCTCATTTTTTAAGTTTTTTTGCATGCGTAGTCATTTTTCGTTCAATACCAGTTAAGTTTAATGGATCTTCGTAAAAATGATAATTTTAGCCACTGAAATTTATTTGAAAAACCTATTTGCACCCCGAGTTTTAAACTTAACAATTTAATCATCTCAAACAAGGAAAAATGTCAATTTTTTGCCACTAACGTTTAGCAAAAAGACATTTTTGCATTTATTTTTTAAGCGGTTCACGTTTACCACTACCATTAATGTTTTTGGTCCCCATTTACTACTAATCGTTAAAATTTCTACTCTGACATCACAAATTCCACCGTGACTAATTTTTTGATGATGTGGCCATCTTCTGTGGACCTTTTAACCCGTTTCTCAACCTGATCCGACAGCTCACCCAATTTTTTCTCTGTTTTCCCTAAATCCAGATCGCTCATGTTGATCTAACAAACGTGGTGGGAATATTCTAAAATATTCCAACCTCTGAGACAAAATAATAAGACAAATCTAAAAAACATGGCGTCAATGCATTAGCCATTTTCTCCACCTTGGCAGCTTTGTATATGGTCTCTATTTCATCTCTCTATGTTTCATAACCCTCCTTCGGTTATGGGGATTTGACTTTGTCGATCTCCCACAGAGTCGCAGCCAATTTCCAAGCAGAGACCGAGACTTCTCCATTGTCTTTGGTCAAGACGGCAGCGGCCGAAGTCAGCATTGCTGAAGAATTCGGTGACTTGTTATTAGCACACTCTGTTTTCCATGGAGGAACCGGCGTGCTTAATCTGGTCTTCTTCCCCACCTAGATCGCTCTTTTAAACAAATACCTGTGAGCCAACGAAGACGACGAGGAAGAAGAGCACCCTCGCTTCCTAATCCTAGAAAATATCTTACCTCCACTTGTATAAATCTGTCTTATATTACACGTCACCCTCTACCTGTATGCCATGTGTACAAAACATTGTACACATAATTCAACCGTAACGGAATATTCTCGAATATTGTCACCGTTAGTCAAAATAGTGGTATTATGGGTCCAAAAAACAAGTTAAGTGACAAATAGTGATGTGGTTGTCAGAATGTTCTGATACCAATTAATGTGGTTGTCAGAATGTTCTGATACCAATCGATGTGAACCGGGAGGGTATCCTGGAACACGAAGAGCGGATCTAGCCAACAAAGGAGCAACACATGGTAGGTATGATTGATGAGGCGAAAATGTCAACAGGTTGACAAATCCGAAATGCACAAAAACAAAATGATGCGGAAGCTTGTGAAACGAATTGATATGGCCGCCAACTCCTCCTTGATCTTTGCCCATGCAAAGATGGTGTTATGCATTTGACGACTCCTACTTCTTGATACCAAAAACGATCCAAGACAAAGAAAGCCTTCGTTGCCAAAATTGTGGGGGAATGATGATTGGGCCAACACCTCCTTCCAATGAGAAGGCAATATTGGTCTTAGTAGACTTGTCAAGAAAACTCAACAAGAATTGAGTGGAAAAGGTAGATAGGTTGAAAAGAGAATCACTATCAATATCAAGAAAAAAATGCGTAATATATTTGATGATTGAATTGATTTGAAAATAAGACCTAGACCTCCTTTTATAGGACAAGGAAGCTGGAAATCTAAATCAATTGACAAGTCCCTTCATCTCCACTCTAAATGATGCAAATTAAAAAGAGATGTAAATATGAGAATTTAAAACAATTATTTCTAAAACTTATTCTAGGCTAGATAAAGGGGTAGAACTAGCCAAAATATCTCTGAAAACTGAAATAAAATGATGGAAATTCGAGTTGGAATATGAGGGATGAGTTTTTGCCAAATAAATGAGGAGTAAGTGATCTTCATTTAATGCTTGGATAGAGGGGCTTTAAGGCTTGTAACTCCTTCACCAATGGTTTCTAGATGATTTTGGATGACTCTTGAGTCCTCAAGACTGCTGAAGTTCGTCATTGATGAGGAGTGAATGGTTGGAAACCTTTAAAATGCATTTAATGCGCCAGCTGGAAACTCAACAGGTTGAGAATTTCGTGAACCATGCACTTGGGCCAAATTGTCATTTGGTTGAGCCCAAACCGAAATGTTGAAAATTGTTTGCACAATTTGAGAATTGGGTTGGCCCAAATTGAGGAGTGCTTGCACTTTTCTTTCATCTCTGTGGATATCTTCACTTTGCTCCTCACACTTTGCAAAACTGTGCATCAACTGGTTGAGCGCTTCCTTAACCTTCTTGGTCCGGCTCCTTGTCATAGGTCCACCAAGGCCAACGAGCGGATCTTGATGTTTGGGCTTGGGTTGGGTCTGTTCCACGTCAAATAGGGTCCAAAAATGTAAGAAAAATTGCAAAATGGAACCACTTTAAAAAATAAATGCAAAAGAGGTCTTTTTGTCAAACGTTAGTGGGAAAAAAGGACCTTTTCCCCCTAAACAATTATAAACTTAACAATTCTTTCTAAAAGTTTTCAAACTTCACCTAAAACCACCACACCCACTGGACCCCCACTGACCACCGCTGACCATCGCCGAAAAATCTGAAATGAAGAAAAACCTTCATAGGGGCGTAGATCAGGGACCACGGCGGCCGGATCGCGGCCCTGGGTCGTCGATTCACGGCTTGGACTATCGATTCATCAGCCTGGGGCGCGATCCGGCAGCCCTAGGTCGTGATCCAGCGGCCCTCGGCCCCGATCTACGCCTCGGTGAAGTTTTTTCTCCGTTCCGGATTTTTCGGCAGTGGTCGATGGTGGTTCGGTGAAGGTTGGGGGTGGTCTGGTGAGTGTGGTGGTTTTAGGTGAAGTTTGAAAACTTTTGGGTACAATTGTTAAATTAATAATTGTTTGGGGTGATTAAATTGTTAAGTTTAAAACTTATGGTGTAAATGGATTTTTCAAATTAATTTCAATTGCTAAAATTATCATTTTTCACGAAGATCGTTAAATTTAACTGGTCTTTAACGGAAAAGGACCACGAATGTAAAAAAAACTTTAAAATGATACTTCAATGACAAAATCTTAAAACAACGAATTAAAGTTATAAGACCATGAGTGCATTTACTATTTTCCTTACATGTAATTTTTTGTGCTTTGGTGGTGTAAATTATTTTTACATCATCATTTTTTATATAATCAATGTGTGAGACTTTATCCTTTTATACTGTTAAATGGTAAGGAGTTCACTCATGTATTGTGGAAAAGAGCTTATTGCGTTAAAAAAAAATTGCTCAGCGAGTGAATAGAAAATTTCTCAAGTAACGGGCTTTTGATCTGGCCCAGGCTCAACAAAAGCGGCCCAGCCCAACTTGGTGACGAGATGTGCAGGCAACTTCCAGGATTTATGATTGTTTTATTCAACTTTCAATAACAGGAGAAGTAAGCAGGGGCCAATGTGTTACAATATAAATTTATTGGATAAAATTGTAAATTCAGTTAAATATGTTGCACCATAATAATCATTCCATTTGGGGCAAGTATCCCAGTTCTTCATAAAGTGCCACCGCCACTGATATTGCAAGCCAAGAATCTATAAGAACTACCGACCAATGCCAATTAAAAATAAAAATTACATTGTCTCATTCATTTATTTTACAGTATTTAATTTATTATTCTTTTAAAAGTATTTAGATATTAAAAGTTAAATAATTTTGTATGTATCATAATTTTTAAATTTTTAAAATATAATTTTTTTAAAAAAAATCATTGTTAATTTTTATTGAAATTTGAATCAAACAGATAGTAAAATTAAATGAGACATTTTTTTACAGAGGAGTAATTCGCATCGGATTATTGGAACAACTTGGAAACAACTCATTAAATATTAAAAAATGACTCTTAAAAAACCAGCCGACAGTTAATTAGATCTAAAAAAAGAAAACTCGTGAAACCCTAGCTGCCGCATGCGCTCCACCGTCGCGATGGCTGATCGCTCTCTTCTGCGTCACCGTCGGACTGCTACCCGTTTGTTTCGTGGCTTCATTAGTTTGATTAGTCTTAATTGTCAAGGCTTGGGTTCCAAGCGTACAATCCGTGCTTTGAAACGTGCTCTAGATTTCTCCGAAACCTGGAAACTAACGGATGAGATAGAGTTGTTCGTAGGCAACTTCACTTTTCCTCCTGTTTCGTGATTTTGTGTGATGGAAGGAAGAAGGCGCTGGCCTTTCTATGGCAAGATGGTTGGCAGGTAACGATTATGTCGTCGTCGGACTACCATATTGATGCACAGATTTCGAGCTTGGGGATTACCTGGAGATTCACATGTTTCTATGGCAATCCGGAGGTTGTTCACCGTGGCGAATCATGGGAGCAATTGAGAAACCTACGATCGTCAAGTTCGCTTCCATGGTTAGTTGCAGGTGACTTCAATGAAATTCCTTGGTATCATGAGAAGAGAGGAGGTCGCCCTCGCCGGCAGTCTCAGATGGAGGAATTCTGATCAGCAATAATTGATGCAGGCTTGGAGGACCTTGGCTATTCAGGAATTCCATTCACATGGGATAAGATTGTCACAGGTGGCTGGTTTGTTCAGGAGTGATTGGATAGGGCATGTGCCAATATGGACTAGCAACATGCTTTCCCGTCTTTCTGGGTTCGTAATTTCTTTTTCTTGGCTTCTGATCATAATGCCATGGAAATTCACTTTCTACGGCAGCAGCCTCAATCTCGGAAAGTTTGGCGATTTGAATGAATATGGACTCTCGAAGATAAGTGTGAGACAATGGTGCGAGAAGGATGGGAGTTTGGCGACCAGTGCTTTCCTTCCCAGCTACAGAAGTGTCATGCTTCTTTATTTCAATGGCATCGAAAAGAGTTCAAGGGTCTTCACAATCAGATTAAAGTTTTGGAGGGGGAATTGGAAAATTTAGTAGGACAGGACCCGTCCACTCGCAAGCGTGCGATTATGACAAAGGAGTTAGATATGCTCCTAGAACGAGAGGAGTCCTTTTGGAGTCAGAGAATGAGACAAACATGGCTTGGGAAGGGGACTAGAACACAAAGTATTTTCATCAATCGGTGTTTGTCCGACGTAAGTGGAATAGGATTACAAAAATTCGTGATGTGAATGGACAGGTTTTTACATAACACATGGACATTGAGAAGGTGCCTCTTGATTTTTATCAAAATCTGTTTCGGTCGACTGGATCTAGTAGGCAAGATGAGATTTTGGGAGTTGGCTGCATCGGGTTAGTCCTGAGTAGGCCTTTACGCTTTTGGTACCTTACTCGGCTGAAGAGGTAAAATTTGCTCTCTTTTAGGTAAGTCCAGCTAAGTCCACTGGTCCTTATGGCTTTTCAACTCTTTTTTATCAAAAATATTAGCATATTGTTGGGGATTTTGTCACTAAGTTTGTCTTGAATATCTTGCATGGTGGCTCCTTTCCTGTTGATTTTAATCATACCTTTTTAGCTCTTATCCCAACATGCAAAGACCCTGTGGATTTCTCAAGTTTCGGGCCTATCAGCATATGCAAAATGATATACAAAATAGTGTCAAAAGTTTTGGTGAACAGATTGAAGCCGGTTATGAAGTTTGTGATCTCTGAAAATCATAGTGTTTTTGTCCCGGGGTGATTATTGACAGACTATGCTCTCATTGCTCTCGAAACATGTCACTCAATTGGCAGGTTGTACGGCAATAGATTGGGAGTTTTTATTCAGTGAAATTGGACATGATGAAGGCATATGATCGGGTTGAGTGATCTTTCCTTTGTCAAATGATGCTCCATCTTGGTTTTTTGGATCAATGGCTGGTAATGTCTTGTGTGGAGTCTGCCACTTTCTCAATCTTGGTGAATGGGACACCGACAAAGAAGTTCGCTCCCACGCGAGGCATCCGGCAAGGTGACTCGCTATCACCATTCCTCTTTTTATTCTGCATGGAAGGTTTGTCGTCAGTTATTTTACAACAGGCAAAAAATAATGGATGGATTGAGAGGATGGCTATTTCGCAGGATATTCCAAGTATATCTCTCTTGTTCTTTGCTTATGACTCACTGGTTTTCTTGAGAAATCATCATAATGCTGCCCGTTCTCTGGTGGATATTTTACAGTTGTATGAGGTTGCATCTAGTCAAAGAATTAATTTATCGAAATCTGTTATCTTTTTTAGTCCTTGTATCTCGCAGGAGAAGAAAGTGTTGATTCAGCGCATCCTTGGTATCAGGAGGTGTTTGAAGGAGGACAAATACTTGATATTTCCTTGGTTGCTAGGAAAAGAGAAAGTTGACCAACTGTATTTTTTGGTCAAACGGGTCATGGAGAAGTTAGCTTCATGGAAAGTTGCCACGTTGTCTCAAGTGGGGCGCACTGCACTCATCAAATCTGTGGTACAAGCTATGCCTACGCATTTGATGACCTATGTTTTGATTCCACCTCCCATTTGTAAGTCACTGAAGTCTCTTGCAACTCGGTTTCATTGGTCGGTTGATTTTAATGATCAGAAAATTGCCTGGAGGGCGTGGGACAAACTATGTTGTTCCAAGCGAGCAAGTGGGTTGGGTTTTTAAGATTTTTCGGCAATGCTTGCAAAGCAAGGCTAGCGTTTGGTGATGAATCCGAACAGTTTAGTGAGTATTAAAAGGGAAATATTTTCCCCATCATTGCTTTTTGGAAGCGGCTCCCTCCTCTCGGTCACCTGTCTGGGCGGCATTAGAGGTCGGGAGAGAGGTATTATTAGTGGGTGGTTACTGAAGGGTTGGAAATGGGGCGCAAATTTTGGTATGGGAGGACCGTTGGGTTCTAAGTCTGGATTTTTCTCGCCGCACAGAACCGCTTGCATAGCACTTGGACCTTTATGTTGCAGATCTCATTGATCAGGACAATATGGCATGGAAGGTGAGTGACACTGAAGCCCTTTTTCATCCGATGGATGCAGTTTTCATTACAGGTATTCCCTTGAATCCTCGCTCTCGGGCCGATTTGTTCACATGGGGAATGGTAGATGATGGAGTTTTTACAGCACGCTCTACCTATTATTTGGCATATACTCTTTCTTACAATAAGAATCTGTGCCAAGTTGATCCTTTCTTGAAATGGTTGTGCGAGTTGAGGCTTCCACCTCATGTTCATATGTTCTTCTGGCGTGCAACTACAAATGTTCTAGCTACAAGAGTTAGTCTTCCGTCTAGAGGTGTTGGTGTTGCACCTGAATGTCTGGTTTGCGGAGAATTGTCGGAGTCTACTTACCACCGTTCTGGGAATGTCTTCTGGCAAGTGGACTTTGGCACAATTTGCAAGTTGATTTTTCACATAGAGATTAGCGGACTGGAAGGACCAATTCCAGACTCTTACACTAGACCATCTAGCTATGCTTCGTATTGCAGTGGCAATGTGGTTTATATGGTCCAACAAGAACATGGTTGATATGAGCACAAATGCAATACTCATGTGGCTCTAGCACTTAAGGTGCAATCTTGGGTAACAATCTAGATGGCTGTAAATTCGATGCAAGTGCGGCCGACAAGACCCCTGGGGCCGGTTTTGCATTGGTCTCCCCAAGAGTTGGGAGTTGTCAAAGTAAATGTTGATGCCGCGTTGAGTAAAGAAACAAATCTTGCAGCAATAGGAACTACTACCATGGACGATTCTGGTTCTGTTTTGGGCACTGCGTTTGAATGCTTTGCGCATTATGGTGGGGACTCACTTTTTGTGGAAGCCAGAGCGATGCATATGTTGGATGCTGCAAAACGCGGCTGGAGGCGTTTGATGTTGGAATCAGACTGTCTAAGGCTAGTTCAGCTGATAAATAAAGCATCATGTCCTTGTCTCTATCATTTTGGGGCATTGGTGGACGATATTCGCTACCTTTGCTCCACTTTTGAGTTTTGCTGCATTTCTAGGGTCACTAATCATGTTGCCCATACAATTGCTCATCATGTTTTGTTGATAATTGGTTATTGTACTTTGATAGACCCTTTGTCAGATTGGATTTTGGTTGTTACTATCATTGATCATTAATGAAATTGATTGTCTTTTCTTCAAAAGAAAATTAAAAAATTCGACTTTTTGATTTCTTCCAACGGCTCTTGAATGGCCAAATACAATGACATAGTGTTAAAAGTACTCCACAAGTGGCTTTAACACCATAGTATGAAATATTGTACCGTACCGGCCGGTATGCCGGTTTCGTACCGGTATCGGTCAGAAAATGGTAACATTTAAGTCAATTTCGCATTGATGACCGTACCAGCCACCAGCCGTTTCGGTCTTACCGGTGTACCGGACGAAATGATGAAAATGGAGGTACATGACACAATTGTAAAATTTTAAAAGTTTAAGGTTAAAATTGTAAGAGAATGGTAACACCGGATGAGTGTTATCTTGCTATTACTGCATCATTTTCTTCGTTTGTGGGCTTTTGGGTCTATTTAAAAGCTCCATCAATTTTTTTGCGGACAATTTTTTGTTAAAACTTCATTTATATTTTGTTATTTTTTATATTTATATTAATTATTGTATATAAATATAAATATATTGCGGACAATTTTTTGTTAAAACTTTATTTATATTTTGTTATTTTTTATATTTATATTAATTATTGTATATAAATATAAATATATTTATGGACCGATAACTTATAGGTAGCGTTTTCAAAATATAAAAACTACTTTAAAAAGCTGATACCAAACACATTCAATAAAATTAAAAAATATTGCATCTCTCCAATAGTTTCTGCTTCGCTCTTTTTTCATCAGGTCCAGATAGAATTACTTTCTTCTCATTTCCAAAAATTCGGGAGTGAAACTTTCTCAATATAAAAAAAAAACAAAACACCAAATAGTGGAATAAAAATATGACATGATATCAAAATCTTCACCTTATGCCGTTAAAGGAGCTTACCCACTTGTTAGAGAACTTAAAATGAAAACATACTTTACCTAAAACATGGAGCTACCAGGCCCAGCCCATCAACGTTGGAGTCGAACTCTATGAAAGCATGGAGGAAAGTAATTAAACTACTTGGAATTGTTTAACATGAAAGCAGTGGGGATGAGAATAGTAATTGAACTATGGGCCAGGGCCCGGCCCATCATGGTGAAAGAATAGTCATACGGCCCAATGTACTTACCATTTCCATATTTTAAACATGATGTTTTATAATAGTTTTATGTATTTTTATGAAATTTATTGTAATTGAGCGGAAAAGAAAAAGAATTGTTGGATCCGATTGCTTTACGGATCTTGCAACAATTTATTTATTTTCTTCTCATCTTTTGTTAATAAAATTGTACCCTTGACAAAAACAAATGTTTAGCGGTGACGCGTTACTTTGTTGGAAACCGCCTTGTTTTTGGATGTGTTCTTTACTCTATTTTTTTGTAAAATCTGGTAAAATATTTGAATTAATATGGTATTTATAAGAGAAAAATGAATGAAAAATGTTGGTTTAATGGTTTATTTATAAATTTTTTTTACCAAAGAACGCATACTCCTTTCATCTTGAAAAATCGGTACATATAAAATTAAATAATTCGCATATATATATATTTGAAATATAATTTTTTTAAATTTTTTTTAAAATTTTTGTTCACTATTTATCTTAAAAACTTGAATCAAACACCATTAAATAGAACTTAAACACGTCTAGCATCCCTAGCCCAAGCGGCACACCGTGTGCTGCAGAGGTGGGGTTCGGGTTGGGTCTCGAGCCGAATCCTGATCTTGAGCGTGGGAGTTTCCACGTCACGACCAGAAAGATAATCTAACCACCCCTGCGGCTCTGCCCTCGGATGAGTTTAAACCGAAGGGGGCTCGAACTCGTGACACCGGGTTTCTCCGAGGAAGGAGTATCTAACCACTGCGCCGTCCAAAAAAAAAAGAACTTAAACACCAAATTAATCGTTTTTTAGGGATGGATTTTAACCTTCAATCGATCCAACGAAGATGCTTGGCCGACACCTTTCATTGCGTGCCACGTGTCACCCCATAAAAAAACTAACCGCCGTGCTTTTTAATGGTAAACTTTGATGGGCCGTGGCCCGTGGGGACAGCAGGAAAATTCCGGGTGAAGAAATAAAAAATAATTACGTTTCTAACTCACGCAACTCCATTTTGGTTGTTAAAAGTTTACGCAAAATTGGTCCGAAATAAATTCTCTTTTTTTAATTTATTAATGTTTCGATTATATAGTAGCGAATTAAATGTATATTAATGAGTGTGTAAATAGTTTCACATTGCTGAATTACACCATCACAAGGTCATTCGTTACACAATTTCACATAATTCAACGTAATTGATAATGCGTTTCTTTTTTTTTAATGAATGAAACAATTTTGTTTTACTCAAACGAGATAAAAGTACAAAGCTATTAGAGTCGAATTTGACTAGCAGGACTAGCAGAGAATGAGAGTCAAAACCTCCCAAGGAGGGGAGCGAACCAAATTGAGCAACACGACTAAAAATCTAATAGAGAGAACGAGGCTTTCAAACTTGGAACTTTTTAAGTGATTTAGTAGATAATTCACCTCCTATAATTCATAATTCATTGGTGAATTAATTATAATTTATTGGTGAATTAGGAACTAATTCACCTAATCTAATTAGGACCTTTCATGATTTTAAGAAGATGTGAATTTCAATAATTCACTGTGAACTTCTCCTCTTCTCACCCTCACCATCTCTATCTTCTTCAATAATCGTCCATCTCTTTCTTCTTCAAAGTTAGTAGCTTCTCCGGCAACACAGATTTACAAGGAAGAAAAAATGCTAAAGTCACCATCAATTCTTACCATTTTTCATGGGTGCCTCAAACATAACAAAAGGTGAATTAGATTCATTTTTGGTGAATTACAGATTGAACATTTTTAAAATTTTAAACCCATTAATGGAAAGCAAAAATCAAAGCCAAGAGTCATATAATAAATCCTACTAAGTAAAAATGGCACAAATCATTCATCGGGGGGCATTTAAACTTCGGAATTGCAAACTACCGAGAAATCACAAATAGAAGAGTATTTCTGAGGACCAAGCCAAATTGTGTGATAGGATTCAAAAAGCAAGCACCGCCATGCAACATTAGTACTCAAGATATTCTTAATTCACCACAAATGAGGAACTCTATGGCATTGGTTCTTGATGTTGACGCAGTTGGCATGCAGGGGCGAAGCCAGGAAAATATTCATGGGCGGGCGGGAGATGCATATCAAAATTATTTTTTACTCAGTAGTCATATGCATACCAAAATTACTTAAAATAGATAGCAAAAGCTGTTAAAATTTAACACGACGTTCCTTAAAATCTCTGAAATCATCTACCAACTCTTCTAAACTAAATTTCATAGCAATATCTCTCTCGATGTACATAATAAGAGTATTAGCTAGAAAATCATTGCTCATCTTGGTTCGTAATCTGTTCTTCACAATTTTCATAGCTGAGAATGCACGCTCTGTAGTAGCAGTAGACACGGGTAAAGTCAATATCAAAAGGATCAATCTGTCAACAAGGAAATAAATACTTCTTTTCCCTGTTACTGCTAAAACTTGACATATTGCACCAATTGTCGACAATTCTTCAAAATTTGTAGAGTTTGTAGCTTCATAATGAAAGTGTTGCAATTGATATTTTAACATTGCAAATTCTTGACATGTGAAATCTTTGGCATAATACTTGCTAGCAAGCATGCAAATAGATGGAATGTCAAAAGATGCAAACCTATCTTTTGGGTTCAAAGATGAACTCAACTTCAAAAGCTCCAAAATACGATCACTGAATCTGGAAGAGAGCTCCTGCAATCAAAATCAATTGTAGCATTGAACACGTCAAAATGGTAAAAATGGTCCAAAGAAATATCTTCCCGTCGCCGATTACTACGTCCAAGAAAATGAGGGGCAGTAAGATCTGGAATGTCAATGCCATGTCTTATACAAAATGATTCAACTTTCAGAAAAAAAGACTCCTAACGTCCAAGAAAATGAGGGGCAAATGATGCTACTGTTGGAGGGAGATGAGCCCCTGGCAGGCCTGCTCTGTTGGAGAAGCCGAGTAGAAATGTTATGTTGGGGTGGCGGGCAAATCAAGGCCTAAGGGCCGGCCGCGAAGGAGGACAAAGAGGCGTCACGCCGTCACTGCGCTGGCGTCCGTCCGAACGAAGATTGAGGATGATGGTAAGATTTTGAGGGCTGGGAGGGAGTCGGCGCAACTCCAAACACAAACAGATACAAATTAGAAAACCAACTTAATTTCTTTCACGTTTTGACGGTTTGTCTTGGGCTAGACTTAGAAAATAAACAAAGAGACTTGGCCCACTTGGGTATGGCTAGGGATAAGTCACATATCACACTATCAAGAGACAAGAGACATTTCTAATAAGTGGTGGGGTTTTTGTTTTTTTAAAATGTGTAAATTTTATTATTTGGGTGTTATATTTTTCATGTTTGGTTCAATTTTACACTTATATTTAATTTGTACATAAAATAGAGAGTGTATAAGTATTTTAAATTAAAAATTACAACCTTAATTATTCTAATTATATACCATATACTTATACTTTTACAAAAATCACGGGCGGGCGGTCGCTCCCCCCTGTCCCATAATAGCTTCGCCACTGTTGGCATGTCTTATGTGTACGCATTTTTTGGGAGTGAAGCATCGTCCCTCGGGGAGTAGGCAAATTTGTTGCTTTGGGTGTCAAAAGTGTAAGGAATTAAGAAGCAAAAGTTGTCTTGTCCTACGATTGAGGTAAGAATGAGATATCTTCTGAGACTAGACATGGCAATGGTGCGGATTAGGCAAATCTGCTGCTTTGGATGTTGGAAGTTTAAGGAAGAAGCAAAAGTTGTCTTGTCCTACGATTGAGGTGGTAAGGAGATATCTTGTGGGACTGAGTTTTGACTCGTCTTGCAAGAAACCACGAGGGCAGAGGTGAAGAGACGTCTCGGTTATGGAGCCATCCAGATGGTCCCTGCTTGTATCCTTTTAACCCACTTTTTTAGTTCATGTTACTTTTGTTGCTTTCTAGTGGTATGGTGTCCCTTGCTTACTCTTTATCTTCTAAGTTATTTTTTTTAAGGGGAATGATTTCATTCAATATCAAACGGTTAGTGCCGAGAACAACCTAAGTAGGGACAAGACTCTGGAAGATAACAACGCACTTAGCCTGAAACGAGCATAAACAAGACTAGGGACTAGGTAGCTTAAGGCTTAATGACAGTACGACCAAAAGCAACAAACTAAAGTAGATAGAGATAGCGTAATGGAAGGTAATACGAAGTAAAATACAATACCTAAAGAGCAGGGAAATAAAAGATAGTACTGATGCCCCCAACAGGACAACATCTCAAATGATCGGCTAACCGAGATTAAACAAAAAGACTGGACAACACACAGTAAAAACACTGACTCCAAAGGAGCACACCAGTGAGCTACACTAATCCACCTATGGATTTTAAAGAGGTGCCCGTATACAACATCCTCAGGACAAACACATACATTTAACAAGCTCCCAATCAAATGGGGAGCCAAGCGATGTCTCAACCTTGCACAGACAACTGTCACAAAGCTAGGAGATGACTCCCACCAGTAACAGAGGAACCACATATGCATCCACCACCACCACAAGTTCATCAACTGAATCACACAAATCAGGATCACTTCAGCACTCAAGCCCCGGGCACCAACGGACAGGGAAGATCCATGCTCCTGTCCACCCGGAACCAAATGCCTCATCCCCACATGCAAGGCGAGACATCGCTCCGCCCTGCCGTACCAACCATCAAAATCAGTGACATCATGCAGCCCCGCCCTTTTCCGAAATCAACATTCCTTCTCGCACCAACACCATCGAACCACGACATGAACCATATCAGTCTTACCCACACAAAAAAACTCAAAACATAATTCCAAAGATCAATCCGTCCAACCACGAAGAGAAATAGCCCGTGGCAACAACAGTGACCTGATAATTGTGCATTAACGGTATATATTTGCCCTCATTTCACGTGCTTTATCGATAATTATGCTAGTACTTAGTGTGGATGCAAGCATTTTTGCAGGTATTCGGTGTCGGATGTTAAAAGGGGTGAATTCTGATGTAAAAATGGTCATGAAGAGAAAGCTAAGGACCAAATTGAAAAATCTGGAAAAGTTTAAGAAATGGTGAAAAAAAGGGTCGGGTGACACCCAGGCGACCCCTTGTCCAAAGGCCGGGTGATCGCCCGGACCTGGAGAAATCCCACGAAAAATCCTGGAGCCGAGAGGAAGTCAGGCGACCCCCGTCCAAAAGTCAAGAGGTCGCCTGACATCATTTTACGGAGGTTCAGGAGGCCAGGCCGCCCCAATCCTTAAGTCAGGCGGTTGCATGGACGCACTTTTCAGGAATGGTCTACTCTTCTTTTCTCCCGAAAATGAGGCTTTAAATAGCGTTTTTTTCACATCTCTTCACAACTCCACACATTTAGACTTGCTCTTGAACCCATCTAGGGTTGTTGAACACTTTTTTCTCCTCCCTCTTTATTTTCTACGAATTTGGGGACTTTTATGAAGGATTGAAGACTTGATTTCTACTCTCTAGCTTCTTCATTTCTCTTCATCTCTTATTTTCATTTTTGTTCATAGTTGTGAATAGCTTGAATATTGATTAGTTCATCATCCCTAGGGTTGGTTATCATGTTGTTGTGTTGCTAGATGATTTAGAGTTGTTTGGTTGTTGATTATACATGATTAGTAGCATTTTCTTGGGCTTAAAGAAGGTAGAGGTAGAGTAGAATGCCAACTACTCTACTATGCCCACCAATTGTTTGATGAAATGCTTAAGAGAGCATTTTGTTGAATTTACCAAAGAAAATTGGTTAGATACTCTAGGATTATTTGAGAAGATAATCTAGGGTGTTAGGAGACATCATTTGGATAAACTTAATGCCTCCATAATTGATGCAGGTGAAGAGATTCTACTTGGTCTTCTATGGAGATGATGATTCTAACTTAGGATGTTAGAACTTGTTCATTATCCAACTCCTCTAACTTGTCATATATCACAACCAAACACTCCATCTGGTAACCTCAACTCTAACTAACCCTAAAGAACTTTTATTTTTCATAATTGTTTGTTGCATTGCATCCTAGTTTTATTTGCATTACTGATAGAAGTAGACTTAGTTAATTTAGATTTATCATCCATCTTATCACTTGTCATCTAAATCCAAAAATACCAAAAATATTGCATTTAACTAAACATCATAAATTGCACTACAATCTCTTGGCTTCGACCTCACTCACCCTACTACAATTGAACACCTTGCACTTGAGGTTGAATGGGTTTTATTACTTGATATTGTGCTTAATTCATACACATGTAAATCACCCGTCATGACCATCTCCAAACGAGAAGCCCCAATAGTGTCCCAACCTAAATTTCCAACTTGCGGCAAAAAACAAAATTGCAGCAAAATCTGTAGGGAAGTGGCTGGCCGATTGCGGCGGCCAGACAGGGAGGAAATCGGTGAAATGACGTTGATCATCATGGAAGGAATGCAAGATCGGGTGAACTCGGCCCGAGTGCCGAGGAAGCAGAGGGGATTGGCGAGCAGCTGCATGGATCCAAAGAAAAAAACTTCAAGAAGCCCGAGTTCGGCACTGGCGAGAGACGGTGATGGTAACCGGGGAAAGTCGAGCAGAGGAGCGAACTATTCAATTAGGGTTTTTCGGACATCTTTTAATATAGTGGAAATGAGTGAAATCTTGTGTGTCTTGTAACATGTCACGACATGAAATATCATGACTGTGTAAATACCAATTGGATGGTCTCGTGCCTTTGTGGTTTGCCGCCTATGGTGTAATGGGGGGCGGCAGTAACATTGAGGCGTGGTTCTGCCTTGTGCTATGGTCTGGCCGAGTCAGCTTGGGAGGACTTGACCATGAAGGGGGTCGTCGCCGTATAAGGTACAACTGGTCGGGAGCTACTGCCGCTTCCTTGATGAGCCTATGGCAGGGCGAAACCAGTTGGCACGTGTATGGTAAGGCTGGTCCTGGAGGTATCGTCTATGGCCTCGGGAACCCCCGCGAGCGTTGTGCGCTGTGTCGGACTCTAGGCCCACGACAAGTGGTATCAGAGCGAGGACATAAGCGTACTGGTGCACACCTTGTGGGGTCCTTAGGTGAGGACTATGTCGGCACGTCGCCAAGGTTGTTGCGACGTGCTAAGGAGTGCTCTGCCCCAAAAGGTGATGTCTGCGAGGAGATGCGGACTAGGGTAGCCACAAGGAAGCCCGACAGCCGCGTGTGATGGCTGTTTTGGGTGGTATATGGTATGTTCGGTCCTAGGGCGAAGTCTTTCTCCCCTAGCACAAGGGCGTGCTATTTGTTGAGTGGGGGAGAATATCACGGCATGAAATGTCGTGACCGTGTAAAGACCAATTGGATGGTCTAGTGCGTTTGTGGTTTGCCGCCTATGGTGTAATGGGGGGTGACAGTAGCATTGAGACGTGGATCTGCCTTGTGCTACGGTCTGGCCGAGTCAGGTCGGGAGGACTTGACCATAAAGGGTTCGTAGTCGTATAAGGCAGAACTGGTTGGGAGCTACTGCCACTTCCCTAATGAGCCCATGCCAGGGGGAAACTAGTTGACACGCGTATGGTAAGGCTGGTCCTGGAGGTATCGTCTATGGCCTTGGGACATCGCACGGGCACTGTGGTCTGCGCCGCACGGGCACTGTAGTCTGCACCGGACTCTAGGTCCGTGACAAACATTACTCCAAATTCCCTCACAACACTATTCTAAGTTGTATTTGGTTACTCTGGATTTGGTGCTTCTCGTTTAGTGTCAACTCTAATCTCACTTGGAACTCGTTTTTAGTTAGTGAGCGGTTTTTAGTTCTATTGAAACTGTGTGTGCTCTGGGCAAGCTCGATATGGCTACTCTGCCAGTGTTCATTCTTGCATGTTTGCCATTTTCAATATGGTTTAGTTGCTGCATAAATCATTATTAAATTTTGAAATACTTTAGTATGGTTTGGTTGAGCCTTGAAAATCGCACCATACATTGTAGTTTTTGGTCTTGACCTTCTTTAGATGTTCTTAGGATTTATTCTTGTACTTGACATTTTGTCACTTTCTTGATTATTTTGTGGCTGGTTTTTTTGTTCATGTTTGGAACTTTCATATTATATTAATGAGATTTATCTCTGTTTCAAAAAAAAAATGAAGATAAAAATAAAGAAAAGGTCTAAAAAGGTAACATCTAAATGTTTATTTTTGGACACAGATACAACTCCATCATTATTCTCCCTAGCTAGGTACAACTCTTTCAATTACTCGCAAACCTAAATAGCTAACACATTTAATGCATTTATGAAAAAAAAACATTAAATAAGAGGCAACTATATATAACACTCTTAAATCACAACTATTTAGCCTTTAAAAAAGAAAAATAAATCACAAATATGAATAATCAAATATGACTGTCGCAAACTGAATAATTTTTTCCAATCGGTATCCAAGTTGTAGATGCTATGGAAAAACTACCTCAAACCACATTTGTATAACTAAAATTAACACAATAAATTAAGTCAACGAATGGAGTTAATAAAATTGTTGGATACAGTGGGGAGACAAAAATGTGACAAATGATCTTGATTCACAAAAAAACCACCTTATAAATTCGATCATGAGGTAATAGATACATCTAAATTTAAAATTTAAAATATTTTTAAATTTTATCGCACTTTCTACTTTCTGTAAATCTCTATAATATTTGGAGTAATAGATTTTTTCTACCACAAAACAATTTTTTACCTCAAATCCATTAGAAAGGACTCAAGGAGGACTGTTTATGTGCAAGAGACTAATGAAAGTGCTGCGTTTTGTTTTTAATTTTTTAAAAAGAGATTAATACTGCCCCTGTCCCCAATAAATGGTGTGTATTCATTTTTTGGACGTTCCCAAAAAATTGGTACATTTTCCTTTTTAGAAACTTTTAACTCAATTGTTTTACTTAATCGCCCATAATTAACATTCATCATCCGAATTAGAATAAGAGGATATTTTTTACCAAATTAATTTCTTCCCACCATTTCTTATTTTTAATATAAAAAAATGCACATTTATTTGGAAACATAAAATAATTAGAATCTTGTTAATCGTCAACTAAGTGATATTTCACCCACTAGTCTAAATAACCTAACTACAAAGTAATCTGAAAATTCAAATTCAATTAACTGAACAATTATATATTTACCCCTCATATTTCAAATGTTTCAAGTGGTAAAAATCACTTTAGATGATAAATAATACTCCTTCCGTACCCCATTAATTGATCCATTTGTTTTTGGTGTTCTAAGGTTCAATGTTTGACTCAAATTTTCATAAAGATAAATAGTGAAAAAAATTAAAAAAAAATCTATTTTAAAACTTTGTATTTCAAATTATGATACGTATGTAAATTATTTAACTTTACATGTCTAGATATTTTTAAATAAAATTATAAATTAAATACTGTGAAACAGTAAAAATAAATAAATCAATTAATGAGATATGGAGAAGTATTGGCGAAATAATTATGTCCGTAAATCACCTGAAGTTGTCAACTTGTCATGACCAATTAATTGCGTGTAGGCAAAAAAGCGGAATAAAATAATATAAAAATTGTTTTTTAAAAAGCAAGTTGATTTTTACTAAATAAGAAAAAGTTGAGAGAGCGTTCCTACTTCCTCCTACCTTGTCTCTCTCTGCTTAATTAAAAAAACAGAGTACGTTTCTGAAACAGAGGAGAGAAGGCTAAAAGCCAGATACTGCCAGAAAAGAGAAAAGCTGCGGACGATTCGATATCAGCTTCAGAGATCTCTAATGGTGGGTCTAGAAAACTAGGCCACGATCTGATCAGTTATGGCCACAATCTTCTCTCTTCTCTTCAGATTCGTCTTCTTCTTCTTCTTCGTCACCGCGTCAGGTTCGTTTTATTGCTCTGTTTTTTTGTTCAGTTCCTGAGAAAATGCAGAGCATGTTTTAGGTTCTCTGTTTTTTTTTTTTCTTTTTGGTTTCTGGATTTCTCCGGTTGATTTCTTTGGATTGATTCATATATGGGAGGCCATATTTGGAAAACCCCATATTTCTGTTTTTAGTATTCAAAAATTGGACTTGTAGTTAACTGAATATTCGAATTCTTAGCTTCTGTCAAAATCTCTGTTTTCGTGATGGATTTCAGATTCGGCGATTGGAATCGCCGGCGTCGAAGTCGGAATCAACTACGGGCAAATCGCGAACAACCTACCGTCGCCGTCGCGGGTCGCCGTTATGCTCCGGTCCCTGAACATCAGCCGGGTGAAGCTGTACGACGCCGACCCGAACGTCCTCGCCGCGTTCGCCAACTCCGACGTCGACTTCATCATCGGACTCGGCAACGAGTACCTCCCGAACATGACCGACCCGGCGAAAGCCCAAATCTGGGTCCAACAACGGGTCGCACCGTACTTGCCCCGAACCAGGATCCGAAGCATTGTAGTCGGCAACGAGGTGTTCAAGACACACGACGTCGTTTCATGGTCAAATCTGCTCCCGGCAATGCAGACCATTTACAACACTTTGGTTAACCTGAGACTTGACAAGCAAGTAGCCGTGACAACCGCCCACTCCTTCGACATCCTCGCCGCCTCCTTCCCGCCGTCGTCGGGGACATTCCGGCAAGACATCGCCGCCTACATGCAGCCGCTTTTGAACTTCCACTCCCAGACAAACTCGCCGTTCCTCATCAACGCTTACCCGTTCTTCGCCTACAAAGACAGCCCCGACGAGATCTCCCTCAGCTATGCTCTGTTTCAGCCCAACCAGGGCACCGTCGACGGCGGCACTAACCTCCGGTACGACAACATGCTCTACGCCCAGGTCGATGCCGTTTACTCCGCAATGAAGGCGATGGGTCATTCTGACATCGAGGTTAAGATCTCGGAGACTGGCTGGCCTTCAAAGGGCGATGAGAATGAGATCGGAGCTTCGCCGGAAAATGCCAGACTTTATAACGGTAACTTGTTGCAGAGAATATCGCAGAGGCAGGGGACGCCGGCGAAGCCTGATGTCCCCATCGACATCTACGTCTTCGCTCTTTTTAACGAGAATTTGAAGCCCGGACCGGCGTCGGAGAGGAACTACGGCCTCTTCTACCCCGACGGAACTCCGGTCTACAACATCGGACTACAGGGATATCTTCCAGATATTGTTTACACATCATCAGCACAAAGAATACTAATTAGGGTAAGAATCAATCACTATGATGTTTTGTGCAAATTTTTTCAATTAACGTTCAACCATTTGGATAATTTTTTAATTGTTAAGATTAAATAAGCACAGTTAAAATTTATCTTTAAATAGCTTTTTAAAATGTAATAACTATTTAAAAAAATTGTTTATGGTTTGACTGTTGGTTTTTTTATGATTTTTATAAAATTGACTAATGATTTTTTTATTTTTGCAGGAATTATTATGGGTATATATTGTTGTGTTGATCTTGGCAATGACATTGTTTTGAAGCTCTTGAGCAAGAGCAAGAATTTTGTAATGGAGAGGGTGTCATGATGATGATGATGACATATCATAGTGACTAATCCTCAAATACACATTTAGTAGAGGGGTGGATTTTTAGGGTAGAGGGGTGGATTTTTTGGGTGGTGGTGAGTTATTCAATTCTTTTTATTATATTGTTATAGGTTTGGCATGATCAGGCAATAAAAAGGGTAATTTATCAATTCATCCACACATGCATGTGATGGTGAATCATGCACAGCAATCCCAATGAATTTTCCCATATTTTTTGAGTTCAGAATTTCTTATGGGCCACATCCCATGAAATTTTGTGCAACACATGCTCTCTCGTACTTTAGATCTAACTACTTCCCCTCCTAGTGATCATATTCCTAAAAATAAATACTCCCTCCCTACTTGAAAATTGAACACATTTTTTTTGTTATCTCAGAAAAATTAATCATTTTCTTTAAGTCGAAACTTTTCATTCTTAAAGTTATTAAACTATCCCCACTTTATCTTTATTTTTTCTATCTCATTTTTTGTGCACTTTCAATCAATGGGTAATTAAGTAAACTTATTAAAAATCTCACATTCATCTTAATTTTCCGCACCCAATCAATTACTTCAATTTTTTTGGGACGGAGGGAGTATAAAAGTCTCGAGTTCTCCGATCGAGACTGGAGTTCTCCGATTGAGGCTTGCCATCCCTATGGCACACCTAGCACCCCAAAAATTGTACTCACGCATAACTCAATCCAATAAATGTAAATAGACTATCCCTAGTCTCATCTAACCCAATAAGGGTCAGTTCAGCATAAGAATAGGAAAAATATTTTCATAAATTATTTAAATTCAAACCCTCTTCAATCATTAAAAATTGTAAAAAAGTGTCAAAAAGTTACTTTATTTACATAAATACCATGTGGACATATTCTCTCATTTGCATCTTTTCCTAAGGGTAAAATGGTCAAGATGTTAATCTAAACTCTCTCTCCCACCTACTTACTTGGGATGTGTGAATTTGAAAATTAATTTCCAGAAAAAAGGCGTGCTGAACACACCCTAAGTACAATTTTTATCTCTTTTGATAATTATTTTTATGAATACTATATAAGAATTGTATTTTAATTTTTCAAAAATGTTATCTACTATTGACTGTTTTTTTAAAAAAAATCACTCACCTTGATATTACAACATAGATTGATTGGCCTTCTATTCCCTTTATATTAAAAAATCATCAACCTTATATCCCTTTATATTAAAAAAAATCACCAACCTTCTATTCCCTTTATATTAAAAAAAACTAAAACAAAAAAAGGAAAATGAAAAGGTGTATTACAATACCTCTGAAACACAAAAAAAGGTTTACTATTGTTTTAGTTTTAGTCATCCTAAGAATTGAAATATTTTTTGGTTAAAAAAAAAAGAATTGAAATATTTTCCTTAATTGTTCTTGCTAAAATGACTATATTTCTTGTAATGAAAATTTCAACGACACTTTTATTTTATTGTTCTCAAATTTCCTTAATCATTGAAAATTAAACTTTTATTTCCATATCCAATCAAATATTTTAACCTTTTGTAGGATGAAAGGACTGTCTTCGATTATAGAACTAATATTTTTTATTGGAAAGGAAAAACAGCACCAAAATCTATTTCTCTTGAAATCTGTCTCCAAAATATTGAAACTTTGTTTTTTTTTCAATTGGTTTTTTTCTCTTAATTTATTAGTAGAACGAGAAGCAACATATACAAAACGTGTTCTTGAAAAGGAAAGAAAATGGAGATTGAAGACCAAAGGAATATACCAATTATATGGTGCACATATGTGTAGGTACACATAGTAATATATAGAGAAAGTATGTAGGGATAATTTAGACATTTAGTATTTTTTAGTGAATTTGGGCTGAAACTGTTTTATAAATTAGGCATCTAATCTACTATGTGTACCTACACATATGTGTATCATATCAAGACTCAAAGTAATACGGGTCATGAACTTTGGAAAGATATGAAAGGAGAATTTTGGAAAGATCAGTTACCTCTTTTTTGAGAAAACTGTTTGTGTGTGTGGGGAAGCAAATTTGCTTATTGGACACTTGTCCATTAACATGGGCCCATCATATAGGAGTATGATTGAGACCTGTATACTTACCAGATTCCAGTTTGCAGTCCAAAAAAAATAAGGTTACTTTTGTCAAAATTTTAAATTTCAAGTGAGTTTTGAAATTTGGGAAATTGGGAGAGATTTGGTGTCATTTTCCACTATCTTTCTCACACACTCACCAATTTTTTATCGAATAAGTAATAACACCGTTTCCTCCCACATGGAGTATCAATGTTTTGATATCAATCTATTTTCAATTTATCTATAATATTTATTTATAGAAAAAAAAACTAGTTCTAATACCCGCCTTCGTCCGAGTTCTTTGTTTAATATTTTACATATATTCTTGTCGTAAGATCCCAATTTGCATACTTTATTCGTGCAATTTATTGCATTTTACATATGCAACTTTCATATAAAAATATTTTAAGATCACCAACACATTAAGCAAAACGATCAAGCAATAAACTGGCGACGATAAATTGATGGAAATCATAACCCAGTAACGATACATGCAACGTTGTCTTTGATGTTAATTTGTTTTTTGTCCAAAAAATCTAAATATAAAGTATAGTAACTCATAAAAGTACATAGAATAATATAAAAATGTCTCAATACAAAATAACAAAACATATGGTTGGTGATATCTCACTTAATCTCTAAGATCCACAATTGGATTGTGCGAAATCACAGTTCTGTCATAAAATAAACTTCAAATATGATTGATAGAATACAATAAGAACGAAACAATGAGGCTACAAGCAGTAACACATGAAATCCAAAATTATAAAAAGAATGTGTACTACCTGCCATCTGATTGATTGCATGTTTGCTTGTGTCAACCCATTATGTATGAAATCAAACTATAGTAACCAACCAGAGTGTTTTTAGCAATATATGTTTGATAAAGATCCAATAAATTATGAATATATAATATCAAACAAAAAATGTTTGAGAGAGGTGAGGCGTGTTAGTTGAGGTTTTGTGTATTAATGAGTTTTTTGAGATGAAATGATTAATTTGTTCAATGAAAAACATTTTTTTTAATTGAAGACACCTTTAAAACCTGAAAATTTGTAAGTCTACAATAATTGCATTAATATCATGTGTACAAAAGACTATATGGGTCATATTTTAAGATTTTTGTTCATTTGTAAGTCCCTAAAAATAGTTTTATCATTTTCAACATTTAATCTAGAGTCAACTTCATCTATGGTCCCTTAAGTTAAATAATTGTCCTATATGGGTCATATTTTAAGATTTATGTTCCTTTTTATCCTATAAGTTACAATTGTGTCCTAAAAATCATTATGTTACATTTTTTTGTTAAAATTAGAAATATTTGTCATTAATTTGACCCCAAACGGTTTAAGAACTAACAAAATTGACCCTAATTTTACAATTTGACTATCTCCCTCCCCAAACTTAAATTTGTCTCCCGAGCACCACTGCAACCATCCTCCCTCCTCCCAGCCAACCCTGCCATCACCGGCTAGCCAGACCAACATTTACAAAGTAAAATAATGGGATTAATAATCGAGCTGGAGTATGAAAAGGAGAATTCTTATATTCACCATGGTGTCTGTTCACCGCTAACGAAAAAAGTTAAAATATTATATTCCGTTTAAAAATAGTACGAAACTGCAATTTTATTTAAGTACTGACAAAAGAACAAATAAAAATATTAGTAACGCAAATGACAAAAGTTGAAAAAAATGAACAACATATTACCAACTCCATTGTTTCAAACATCCCAAAGTTGTTTTAGAATTGTTTTAGACATATTGTTTCAGACAATATGTAACAATTGGTCTGAAATTACTATGAAATTAATTCGGGGTTCTCCAACGCGCAGAACAGCCAGTAGCGAAGGGTCGGTTGCCGATTCTCCGCTTCCTCATCTCCAGATCCCTCCGTCAAGACTCTGTCGCCATCGCCCTCTACGGCGTTGCTCGTCAATCGTGGCACTTTCTCTAGCGTGCCCGACTCCGTCAGACCATTGTCTGTTGTCAATCTACCTCCATCTTGACGTTTTCAGACCTCACTTACCGAAATCGTGGTATGGTACCCGAAACTTGACCAGCCCTCGCACCGCCGGGGTCTGAACAACGCTGCCATTTGAACTCGGAATCTCACCGGCTCCCTAAATGGTCGTTGTACCCACCTCATTAACCAGAACTGTCCTCCTTGTCTCTCAACCGGCATGAACCAAAAGCGGCTTCATATTCGTCCTCACCGGTATACTGACGTTTGAAACCACAACCCAAATGCAAGTCGAAATTGAAACTCACCTCACCAGACCGATAAAGAACCATAGCGCCAACTGGGACCGCCGCTAGCTCTGCCCGAACCTGGATTCTAGCCCTCTCTTACAACACGCCATCACTGGAAATCATTGTTATAGAAGGAAGGAAACTCTAGTTCTGCGTTCCGAGCTGATGGTAGTAGTGTTTTGCATTTTGACTATTTTTAGGGATTAATTGGATCAAAATAGGGACACTACGTAGTTGCAGCTTATCTTGTAATGCACGGAGTAGCGCCCCAGGCGTTACTGTGCGGGCCGAAAATCTTGGTAGCGCCCAAGGCATTACTAAGGGCTCTACCGGTCAGAGTCTGTCAGAGCTAGTAGCGCTCTGGTAATGCCTTGGTGCGTTACGAAACTCGGTAATGCCTTGGTGCGTTACAAATCTCATAGAAAAGCCAACTAGTAATGGACCACCCCGTTACCACCGTTAAATAAACTTACTCACTTCCCTTTCCCCTTCATTTGCAGACGTTTTCGATCGGGAGAGCTCCGAATTTTTACTCCGGCCTCACAGCTCTCTCCTCTATTTTCTTGAACAGATTTGTGCTTCTTAACTTTCTCCTCTAATTAAACTGTTTGATTCTTTTTTCTAGTACCACTATTATTTTCCCAGATCTAAGGTGTGAGGGTACAAGGGTGGGATCGAATTTTAGCTCTTCTTTGTCGAGTTCAGGTTTGCCTCGCCTAGATGGTATGTAGTCATTCACGTTCTATTCGGAGGTCGAAGCCGGCGAACTTTGCTTCTTTGGCTGGTTCTCGTGTTGGCGATTCAGCTTCCTTAGAGTCAGGCCCCTTGACAGTGGGCTTGGTCAGATCGTCAAACACATTAGGGGCTTATGACCTTCTGTTGCTGGAGCGGCTCGTTCAGGCGGAGGAGGTGTTAGGTTAGTCATGGATTCATTGCGTGGTGCGTTGGCGTTGGAGGCTGTGCGGGCAGCAAGGAAATGATGGTGGTGGCGAAGCTGGTGAAGCATGGAGAGGTTTCGGAGTCAGAGGAGGTATCACTGACGGAGGGGGGGTTTGGCGTACCAAGTGCAACTCCGGCGGCGGACTTGATGTTACCGGTGTCCGCCGCCAGAGCTGATTATTAATTACTGATTATTTCTATTCGATCAAATATTAATTACTGATTATTTCTATTTATTTTATAATAAACATTTAAGATTTAATAGATTAAATGTTAAAACATAAAAAAGGATATGGGATAGTAGGGGGTGGGGTGCTACCAGGCCTGTCAGCTCGGCAGACCTGTTGTCAGGCCTGGTAACGCCAAGTAACGCACTACCATAAAGTAACACATTGAATCGTACCGCCATTGTAACGCATGAGGGCGTTACCATTCGTAATGGGTTGGTAACGCATTTGGCGTTACCGGACCTCTTCCAGATACGTAGTGGGAAAAGCTGATTTCACGGGATTGTTATTAATTAGATTTTAATTCAATATCATTTTAGACTTAGGCTGTGTTTTTTTTAAAATGTTTATATATATATATATATATATATATATATATATATATATATATCGTGTAATGACGTTTCAATCCGTGAGTAGGTGTATGAAAACGAATGCATTAATTGCATCAATTAATGTGAGCAAAAAAAAAAGAGTCGGAGGTGATGTGGCGGTGAGGTGGAGCTGACTTGATTTCACGAAATTGCAGCATTCACTTTTTGTGGCTATTTTAGGTAGGGGTCTTGTATTAGTATATAATAGTAGATGATAAAAATACAATAATAAAATAGAAATATCAAATTGTCATCTGAATATTTAAAATTTCAAATTATAATTCAAAATGACATAGAAATTAAATAATAAATTAAATGCTGAAAACAAACTTTGCAAAACTTTTGAGATGGTGTGAGTATAATACACCTAGTAGAGTAGCTATACACGGTGCACAAGTGCACACCTTAGCATGGAATAAGAAAGGATAAGAAAGGAAGGAGAGGAAGAAGGGACAAACACGGTCTCTGAAATCCACCGGAAAATCCGGCGTCTAACAAGGAAGACGAATCCAGCCTTAATCCGTGCCAATTTTCATTCTTTACTTGTATGACGATTTTCCATCTGCATCAAATAACATCGATCTTCTTATTTCCTTCACAAAAATCTTGGACCTGCAACAAATCACGACAGTCATCGCGCATTACTGCAACAACTGAAAATGATGCGCCTCGACGCTACCATGATGCACCACCATTTGACAATGATGCACCTCCGTCATAGAATGTTGCACCATAAAATTTTATGACATTTGTCATCCCTTCAACTGTAAAATTAATATGATACACACAGAAGACATTATAATGCGCAGTTCAAGATTCTTGATGCACCACTCATACAAAATGTAAGAGGAACAAAGCAACAAATCTTACTAATCCACTGTTTCTAGTGAAAAAAACCGTCGACTGACGCATTACTTCAACCACCTAAAATAATGAGATTGGTTACCGCGATGATGCACTCTCGATGAACTTTGATGCGCTCTTGTACAACAATGATGCACCATTTCTGATGACTTAATGAGTCATCATGCCCAAATTATGATGCACCTCCAAAAATGATGCGCTAATATATGTTAGTGATGCACTTGAGAAACAATATGATGCACCAGAGAAACAATCTGATGCACCTGAGAAACATTATGATGCACCATAGAAACAATATGATGCACCAGAGAAACACTATGATGCACTCACGAGACACTGTGATGCACTGTTATAGTAAAGATGATGCACCATTATGATTTAAAACAAGTAGACCACATTATTACTAGAAAAATGTAGAAAATAATGACGCGTATACGAGACAGTATGATGTACCATTACAATGCAGATGATGCACCATTATGATTTAAACCAAGTAGACTACATTATGATGCGTTCATGACACAATATGGCACACTATGTTATATGATGACATAAATTTCACACCATAAAAAAATAGATGGTGTCCAGGTAGCACATAATGCTGAGCTTTACAGGCATAATGATGCGTTACAGACATTAAATGATGATAAAGATATAAACAACAAAAAAATAGAATGATGTGCCTTAACATAATGATGCGCTCGGAAGATATAATGATGTGTTCTCGAAACTATATGATGACATTAGAATAACTTATGATGCGCCCCAATATATTTATTGTGTAATAGTGAACTGCGGAAAAATAATGCAGAATACTCCCAACTACTAATCCATTTTAAAAATCCAAAAGCCATTGGATAAAAATTTTGAGCTTGGTATGGTTAATCACTTAGATTATATTATGAAAATAGTTTCACTCTAATAGATTTGAGTATTATTTGTATGCAGTTCATGCTTACATCATTTTTATAAATGGGTGCATCATAATAAGTCGAAGACGCATCATTAAGGTACGTAGGCGCATCATTTAACAAAATAAGTTTGTTCAGCTTCAAATCTTCTTCTCCGCGATGAAATCGCGACGTCGACGGCCAACTCATCTCCGGCGGAGTTCTACTGCCACCAGGGGCGGGCCCACAATGGGGGCACGTGAGGGTACCTGCCCCCAATAAAATTTTGCAAGTTTTAGCCATAGTGGTAGTATTGTTTGATAAAATTAAACTATAGGGGTTATTTTGAAAACAAATAAATACCTTAAGGACTAACAATCATTTAAAACACAAAAGAGAAGGCCTGCACCCGCACGCAGCAGCAGCAAGCTCCAATCCAAGTCCACACTCATCGGCCCACCATAGAGAAAAAAATGGCTAAACACTTTTAGGATCATACTACTATACGTAATGTTCTATTCAAGTCATAATACTAGTTATTTGTTCATATAAGTCTTAAAGTTTTGAAAAAATCTTAAGAAATAGTCATAAATATTTTTTTATCACTAATCATTGTTAAATAAAATTTATAATACATTTTTTCAAACATAAATTTAAGAAATAAAAGAAACTTGTGCCCCCACATGCTAAAATTCCTGGGCCCGCCACTGACTGCCACGATAACGTCGATAGATCACCTCCGGTGGTTGGGTACAGTCGGGGGACCTCCGACGAGCTATTTCTAGCGATAAGGAGTGAGTTTCTATGAAGCTATTTCTTGTGACAAGCTTCGAGTTTCTGTGGAGCTATGTTTTTAGACAAGCAACAAGTTTTGTAGAGCCTCCACATCATTCCATTCTGGTTTACAGTGAAATTATCCTCAAGGTTGCTCGTCACCGTCTCAAATGTTATTGTGTTGGTCATGTCGGCACCGGCGAGGTGATTGTAATTAATACAAATAGTTTAAGAGGTTGATGGATAAGGGTGATAAGTGTTATAATTATTGGATAAGAGTGCACACTTTATCATATGTTAAGGGGTGCACACACTATCCTAAACCTTAATTAAAAGATGATCAACATCAAGATGTGAAATCATGACTCTAGTTTTTCAAGTCCATAAAAATTGAGACAAGACCAATAGTAAATTATTTGTAATTTTCAGAAGATGAATTATGAAGTTTAATTATTACAATAATCAATGATAGTAATTACAATATCGTAAGAATAAAGAAAAGAAAAGAAATTATAAATTGGTGAGAGACCACTTGTTTAATTAAAGTTGCAATCATGGAATTGTGAATCTTGCTGTTGTGAAATTCTTCTTGTCTTGATGCAAACATTTGGAATGAGCTTTTCCATCTCCAAAAAGCAAAGCCATTAAGAAATTTTCAATGGCCACTCATTTTTTAATACTTTCCATATTTTTCCATCTCTTTTAATTTCCTTACAAAACAACAACTGCTAAGCTCCTCTCTACGTCTGTCTGCTTCTTCTTATCGATTTTTATCATCGGAGAATTTATGAAATCATCACATGATCCTACTTAATGTGTGTTTGTTACGTAACAGCTAATAGTTGTTGCGTTTTGGAAAAACTATTAACGGTAATTTTTTTAGTTTAGCCGTTAGCTATTTGATTTTAATTATTAAAAAATTATCCAAAACGTTTCAGCTAATTGAAATAATTATTTCCCAAATATAATCTTAATTAGCTAGGTTAATTATGTTTAGAGAGCCACACATTGACATTTGGTGGAATGTTTTTTTTGGCATGTAGGGCCACGAAAATGAAACCAAACCAAACATTATTTTAATTTCGTCTTCATGTGAAAATCGTATTTGAGATTAGCATTAGAGATTGAAAATTCTTTGAACGACCATAATAGTTCATCCAATTAATCGTCATAATAGTTCTAATCTATGATATTAAACGCTATCGTTATCCTTAAACGGATTCTTTGTGACATGGAGTGACACATGCAAATATATAATTACCAATTTATCATTAATTAATTTACTATGTAAGAGTATATCATAAAGTGATGCTCAAATAACCAAAATACATGATCGACTCGGAGAACCCAAAGTGTTTGATTTAGATATTATACCACTAAACCTTTTAATTTTGCTTAAGGTTTATTTATCATTTACTCCTCCGAACTATTTTGACTTGTTCATTTTAGTCCTCAGATTCTAACTCAGAATTACTCAGTCCCTGAACTATGTATTTTGGCATTTTAGCCATTTGAATCGGTAACTCGCCTAACGTTAGATTAACGGTGTTAACTTTTTAACTTTAGTGTCTTATTTGTATAATTTTAAAGTTTTAAGGTTGAAGTTGGTAAAAGTCTTTTAATAGGGCCCAATTAGAAAAAAAAAACTTAAGGGCTTGACTCAAGTCAAGCCCTTTGTTCTGCTTCGATGCCCAAATTCAGCACTACCAGCGTCAGCGCAACACGTTGGCGATCTAGGACGACTCGAGCAACAACCTCCCTGACACTGCCGAAGCCGCCCTTCTTCTTCTTCTTCAAGGTGTTGTCGGCGTTCTCCTTCCGGGGCATCAACTTGACGAAGATCGAGTAGCATCCGCACCTCAACAGTCGATCCGTCGTCGACTCTTTTCCGCAACCACCATGCTCAGTTGCACCTTTGCCGCACCAATGTTTCGTGACCACTCCTCACTGTTCCTCTGTTGCACCTCCATTGCCATCACTGCGGTCACTCTCTCTGCACTCCTCCTCTACACTGTACAAATTCCTTCAATCCCATATGGTTCGGCTCGACTCCGCCACCGTCTCATTTGTTTCATCCGCCTCCATCGACATTCCTCATCCGGTAATCATTTGGTTAGTTTTCAACGCTTAATTTCCTGTGATCTATCTATAAATCCCGTTTAGACTTCAATTTACAAAATCTCTTATTCGGTCGATGTTCGAAAGTGATTGAAAAGAAGGATGATTGAAAAGCGGGTCCTTGTTGGTGGTGGCTGTTGCAACCGTGAAGCCTAACACGTAGGGTGGATTAGGTGGAGAGATTTTTAACGAGGAAGGAAGGGGTTGGGGTTGTCGGGGTGGATTTGGGATGAGAAGGATGTGTTGATTTGTAAATTTTGGGCACTTTAGTAAGACTCACGAAACTTACAAACCCATTATAGTTTTTTTCCGTAGGTCAACTGTCAACAAGCTAATCAAAGGACCAAATTGCTTAATGATGCAAAGTAGGGGGCTGAGTAGTTCCGAGTTAGAATCCGAGGGACGAGCGAGGCAGTCAAAATGGTTCGGGGAGTAAATGATAAATGAGCCTTTGCTTAATCAATGATTTTTGCCTTTTTGGTCAAGGTTAGGGCTGACCTTTTTATAACACACACGTTTGTGTTACTTGTTTAATTCTCTTATGAACAATACAGTTAGTTCATTATGAGTCAAAAATATATATATATAATATATTTATAAAGTTAAGATATTAAATTTTTAGTTGTATAGAACAATACAGTTAGTTCATTCCTTGTCAAAAAAATATCAAAAATATATTTATAAAGTTAAAACATCAACTTTTTAGTTATATATTAATGTTTCAAAATTATAATTTAAATTGATATAAAAATTATAGATTAAATGTTGAAAAATAAATGTTACATTGCTTTTAGAACTTACGGAAGGAGTATAATTGAAATGAGAATAGAACTACTGTTTTTGGGTTGTGTAAAATGTTCGGTCGGGTATGCTTCACCAAAATAAATCAAATAAAGGGCGCCTTATATTGTTTCGCCTTTTAAACTGAAATCAGTGCAATTATATATAACTAATTTCATGTGGAGGACAGCCCGTTCATGCTTGCCAACTAGGGCAAATCTGAGCCACCGAAATGTAACTCAAGACAACTCTTGCCCGATCTGCCATCTTGAGCCAGAATCGACGCTTCATGCTCTCCGTGATTGTGAACAAGCCAAATCAGTTTGGATTTCAAGCTCCCAGTGATCGGTGTTAAGCGCGAAGAAGATATCACCGGTGGATTCTGCGGATTAAAGCTAGCTCAACACAAGAAGAGTGGAGCAAATTTTTTCTTACTGCTTACCTTATTTGGAGAAACCGCAACAATGCTGTTCATGGTAAAGGTATGTGGCTAAACCCTACTTTCCTTTGGCTTCTGTCTCAACAGATGATGGAGATTAAATGCTCACCGCGGATCAATCACTCGCCTCGGCTCTCAGCAAAATGGCAACCTCCTCCTCCCCGGTTGGTTGAAGCTAAATGTCGATGCGGCCATTGAGAACAACGATGGACTGGAATTGGCGCCATCATCCGGGATGAAAAGGGCCTTGTAGCACCAGTCATGTTGGCTAAGATCAGAGGAATGCCGAATGCCTTTGACGGGGAGGTTATAGCCATCAGGGAAGGGATGCGTCTAATCCATTTGTACAAACCAATGAAGATCATTGTGGAATCGGATGCAAGGGAAGTGGTTAACACCATTCTTGCACCTTGTGTGGGCGAATCAGAAGCAGCCCTCAACATTAGAGATATCCAGAGAAGTTTCCAACACTTACCTTGGTGGAAGCTTCAACATATCTATCGTGAAGCAAACCAAATCGCTCACCACTTGGCACGTAAAGCTCTACAATCGGCAAACCCTGGTGTATGGGTTGACTCTATCCCGATTTTTGTGAAGGACCTCATTACTTTGGATGCCTTTCTGTAACTGCTTCTCGGCGAGCTTTTCTTTTTTCTAGGGCCTCGGGGATTTTCTTCCTGGTTCTTTTACCCCGTTGTATCAAGTTTGTTAGTGAACCAGGCCTAGGCTAGATTTTTAGGTTAGATGCTCGCTTGCAGAGAGGCTTTGGGGGATATCTCTCTGGTATCCCCTTCCCCCGATCAAAAAAAAGAAAAAAAGAAAAAAATTTTAACAACGCAAGATTAACAAATGTTTTAATCTTAAGTTCAACCGTACTTGATCTTGCACGCTCCTAGTGGTCTCAACTAGAATGGATTGATAAAATTGGCCACACTCTTGAATCCAAGAATTGGTTCAAGCAAAAGTGAAGTTTTGCCAAGGGAAGGAAGATAGATCTAACGCCTCTTTCTTAAAGAGAAAGCAACCTTGGATTTAGCAAACTTGATCAAAACCTTTGAACAAGAGTTGAGTGAAAAATGGAGAGAATAAAAGAGAGAATTGCTCTCAAAATCAAAGTGATTTCTTCATATATGTTGATGTCCTCCTTCAAAGTATAAAACAACCTCTATTTATAGGTAGAGAAAATAACCTAGGGTATGAATAAAATTAAAGAAAATTACAAATAAAATTTATGGAAATTTAATTATACACTAATTGTCTAATTTATTTCTAGCATTAGTGAACAATAGATGTTTGTGAAACCTTTGGAGTTGAAAGGACAAAAGTTTACGTAATTGGTGAAATTATTCTTTCTCCGCAAACTTCTTTCATCTTGTGTCTTAAGTCCTCCAGGTTTGAAACGTCTCAACTTTTGACATATTTGCTTCTTGGTCATTCATTGTTTGTGTGATTGCACTTAGACCCTCAACTCTGAAGATGTCGGCATTTAGGTCCTTAAGTAGATTCACATCAACTTGGGCATGTATAAAATACTCCGTGAAGCCGGCAACCTCACAATCCCGATCAAACATATTTTTGTTTGATTTTGAATCTATAGAACAGGTTCAACGAATCCTGGATCAAAGCCCTTGGTCGTTCAATGGTCGGCTTGTAGCGATGGCTCTGCTAAAGAAAGGTGCATCTCCTTCATCTCTTGATCTTAACTCATTAGATTTTTGGGTGCATGTTGTGGATGTACCGTTTGATTGGTACACGACAACTATGGCACGTTGATAAGGACAACTAATTGGTCCGATCAAAGTTGTGGATGTGAATTGTCCATCACTACGGGTCAGGGTTTCCGTGGATGTTACGAAACCTCTTCGGCGTTTGATCAAAGTGGATGCGGCAGGTATTACTCGCTCATTTTTCCTGCAATATGAACATCTGACTAATTTCTGCTATCGCGGTGGGCGTTGTACCCGTGTTGAGAAGGAGTGTTTGGGGCATGTTGGGAGTGGTGAAAATAAATTTGGTGACTGGCTCCGACACCCGATTTCTCGACGTCGTGAAGTAAAGGCGCAGGTGGCAGTGGGACAAAGAATGGAGGAAGAGGTGGTGCCAGTTTGATATGATGTTAATGGGAAATGGTTTGATTATGGAATGGTTTTGATATGTTTCTTTCTTTCTCAACATGTTGCACCAATTGGTGTGTATTATGTTACTTCATTTATATGTATTATTATTGATGGAACCTATTACCCCGGTAATTAATAGGGTCACAGGCTGTTACTTCAAGTCCAAGGGTGGATAATGCTTCATATGGTTTGCTTTTGATCCCTGTGGCGTCTACTACACCATCTACTGAGGTTAGCAATGAGCTAGCCTTAGTGGAGGTCACTGTGGGTCAATCTTTATTGGCGGCGACACGCTTTCATGGAGAACCGAAGAGGCAAGGCCGAGGAAAAGGAAGGTCAATTTCCCTTGGGGTGGGGCGGTCCTAGAAGAAACAAAGAGTTTCGGTTGCAGTAGCTGAGGCTGTAAGCAGGTGCCTGGTAGGGCAGATGGACTTTCCGCTTCATCCAGCACCATGAGGCGTCGGGTCTAGTGCTGTTTGAGCATGGGACCAGATCATCCCGCTTCAGCTACTCTCTTCCGGTCCAATAGTTCGTTTTATTTTTGTGACTTTTTTAGTTGTTCCTGTTCCTGGATTGGACTTCGGTGGTTTCTGTTTGGCATAGTTTGTTTTTCCTTTTAACGGATATCTTTTTGTCTGCACACTCATAGTGAGATGACATTGGATTCCATGGGAGCCGATATGGTGTGTCAAGGTCGAGATTGAGGATGAATACAGCTTCACTATAACTCTATGTGTTTTGTTCAGACTGATTCATAATCTTTGATGGTGATGGATGTGTCATTGGGTGTTGCTTTGGTTCGTTAAACTCAGAAGACAAAATAAAAAGAAAGCTTGAAATGAGCCGTGTGGACAAACTTTCAATTCAGCCGTGTGAAAAGCTTGAAGTGAGCTGTGTGGGACAAACTTTCAATTCAGCCGTGTGATACTTTCGTGCGTCATGCGCCCTAAAACTTTCTTCATATTTCTTTCTTCTTAATTGCGTTTTTTTCTTTGATATTTTAATTAGAATTCCCATGTGTCAATTTCAAGTGTGAATCACATAGCAAGCAGTCACTAACAGATAAGATACGATATATAAATGCAATTAAGTTGTGTTCGGTGAAGAAAGTGTAAATATTTGAAATTGAAGTAATGTATATAAAGAGAATCAGAAAATAATAATTAATTTGATGAATTGATGATAGAATTTCGATAAAATTATTCAAAAGTAACCCACCGTATGTCAAATTATGGGCCAAGCCAAATATGTTCATCAGCAGCCCCATGTTTTTCCTTCCATCTGACTCAGATTTCCCTTTCGGGTCAATTTCTGACGTGTTTCTGGTTGACTTTCTTTCACCTAATTTAATTTTTTAATAACAAGAAAAGAAGAAGATAAAAAAGAAAAGGTTTGTTTATTTGGATATTATACAAAATTCAATCTAATTGTTTGCTTGAATATTTTAAAGAAAGTGCATTATTCACAGTCACTTAAACATTTATAAATGTATTATTTGAGTCAGTGTAAGATTTTATCATCTTAAAATTCTATTTAAAACTTTTCTTTAAATTGATGATCATTTCGTCGAAATTCTCCTGTTAAATCTAACGAATCTTTGTAAAGACAATAATGATTATTATACAGTGATTGAAGTTTTTCAATCACTCTTTTTACACCATTAACTTTTAAATCGAACATTCTGATCATCTACCCTAACCATGCACGACCACCGAATCCACATCCGATCAAATTCAAATTTTCTCTCCCATTTGTTTATCTATATTTTTAACTTTTATCTCCTCCAATATCTACTATAAATAAACACATGATATAACAAGGGGGCGACACCATGTAGTGTTGAGTGGTGGCAATTGCACCACTCACATTTAGAAAATAAAATAAAATATAGTGTACAAAGTCTTATAAAATATACATTTATGCCCATTAAATTTTGTTATGTCTCCATTTAAAAACTTTTACTAATTAATCACTTATACATCCGCTCACAATAATTTTAGGCTCCACTCTGGATAAAACGCACAATTAATATATATCGATTATCTGGGAAAAAAAATGGAGTGAATATATATATATATAGCAAAAGATGAGTGAGAAAGCAAAAGGGGTGCATAATTGGGGATACTTATATTCAGCCGGCGGACACCGTCTCCGCAGTCATTTCATGTATTTTTGCGCCGCCATTAACCGACATCATCCATAGCAGCCGCCCACATTGAAAAATTAGCAGCCGCCCGGTCATTTCTCGGAGAAAACAATACGACTCTGTTCCTCCAATTAAATTTGATATATTTGACCGTATATAGAGGTTAAGAAATACTCCCTCCGTCCCCGAAAGATTGGTAGATTTATTTGGACATGGAGATTAAGGTGAATGTAAGATGTTTGTATATGTTTACTTAATTGCCCCTTAGTTGAGAGTGCACAAAAAATGAGGTAGAAAAAGTAAAGATAAAGTGAGGATAGTTTAGTAATTTTGAGAGTGATAAGTTTCCTTTTAAGGAAGGTGATCAATTTTTCTAGGACAACCCAAAAAGGAAATGTGTACAATTTTTCAGGGACGGAGGGAGTATTATTTACTAAATGTAAATGTAAAGTTGGTATATAAGATAAAAATAATTCTTTTAAGTAAAAAGGGAAATGAAGAGTAATAAGGTAAAATTAATGTTAAAAGATTTCAACTTTAGGTTATGCATCACTTTTACTGGATTACCCAAAAATGTATTAGTTTGCTAGTATAGAGGTTACTAAAATGACTGACATGAGAGATTTGAAATGTTGGTAACCTAAGTAAAACCAGGAATAAGGAGAAGGGGCTAAGATGGAGTTTACCCAAAAAATTAAAAGGAGTCTGCTTCTTCTTCAACATGACGAACGGACCTGCAGGCGCCGGATCCTCGCGTGGACGGAGGCTGGAGGTGCGTCGATAGATGGTACGGTGGTCTGCAGCGTCGAAGGGGACGAAAAGCGGAGAGATGGTTACGAAGCGGGTCGGCGGCGATTTCTCCTTCGTTTCTGCGTCTCCGGCGGCTATACGTGTGATGGAAAGGACGTCGGGATAAAGGCTGCAGCAGCAGGTGGTGGCGTAGCTCACCTCTGGAAGAAGCAAGAAGAGGCGTGAAGCCATCCAGTTGCAGAGTCCATTTTCACTTTTCTTTGTTTTACTTTGTTTTTCTGTTTCTTTTCTTTTCGTTTTCTTTTATTTCTTTCCTTTTTTTGTTTAATTAAATAGAACACACTTATCCTAGATTAATGACAAAAAAACACATAAAACAATGAAAATGAAAAACATATGTAAAATAATAAAAGTACTCGAAATGATGAAAATCACATAAAATAACAAAAAATGACAAAAGCACGAAAAATAATGAAAACTACGAAAATCACATAAAATAACGAAAAATCACATAAAAACACGAAAAATACTGAAAATCACAATTACGAACTATATTTTATTAGTCCGCGCAAAAATCAAGTGTCAACAGCTGCCTCATTTACATGATTCATGGAACATGGAGTATGCAAATTAGGATGACCCCGAATTTTCCGGTGAATAACGAGAACCTTCTCATTATTCATGAAAGGAAGAAACTTTTCTTACCTCCTTAAAGCGAAGGAACATTATTCACTTACCTAGACAAGAACCTTCCCATCGATTCGAATAGCAGAAACTTTCCCACTATTTGAGGTTAAAGAACCTTCCTTATCCCAAGAATTTGAGACTGAGAACTTTCCCAATGCTCGACAAAAGTAAATGACTGATTGATTGACTGTTGAAAGCTGTGTTCGAATAACAAGAACCTTATCATTATCCGTGAAGTGAATGAACCTTTCTTGCTCTAATATATAGTTCGAGATTGAGAACCTTCCCAATGCTCGACAAAAATAGATGATTGACTGATTGTTGAAAGTTGAGATTGAATAACAAGAATCTTCTCATTATTCGCGAAGCGAATGAATCTTCCTTGCTCTAAAAATTTGAGATTGAGAACCTTTCCAATGCTCAGTAAAAATAGATGACTGACTGATTGTTGAAAGTTGAATCATATAACAATAACCTTTATTCATGAAGCGAATGAACCTTCCTTGCTGCTATAGTTCGAAATTGATAACCTTCCCAATGCTCAGAAAAAGTAGATGACTGATTGAATGACTGTTGAAAGTTGAGATCGAATAACAAGAACCTTCTCATTATTCGTGAATCGAAGGAACCTTCCTTACTCTAATAATTAGAGATTGAGAACTTTCCCAATGCTCAGTGAGAATAGATGACTGACTGATTAATTGTTGAAAGTTGAACAACAAGAACCTTCTTGTTATTTGTGAAGGGAAGAAACCTTTTTTCCCTTATGAAGCGAATGAACCTTCCTTACTGCTATAATTCGAGATTGAAGTTATTGGGTTGTTCATGGTTGCTTGAATGTGTATATGTTTGAATTTATAGGGAATCCTTGAGTTTTAAGAAGGTGTAGAAGGAGTAGAATAGCTCTCTACTTTTCTGCACCTACCAATTGTTTGATGAAATGCTCAAGAGAGATTTTGTTGAACTTGACCTAGGGAATTACCCTAGATACTTTAGGATTAACTTGAGAAAGTTAGTCTAGGGTATTAGGAGACTTTATTGGCTTAACCTAAAGTCATAATGTTGAATGCAAGTGAGGATAATTTTCTTGGTTCAACATTATGAGAATAGTCCTAGTGTAGTAATTAGGACTTGAAGTTTATCCAACTCCTTGAATTCTTGCTTCACACATTCATCAACTAACCTAAAAATCTCAACATTAACCAACCCCTAAGAGACTTTATTTATTGAATTTGATACTTCAATTGCATTACATTGCATCTAGCTATAACTTGCAATTGTGTTGTAGGTTAAATTAGACTAGACTAGTTGTAAAATAGTAATTTCAAATTCCTAATATCATTCATTTGTATCATTTGTCTCCTTAAATAAAAAATCCAAAAATAGAGCGAAAACTAAACTTCCATAAACTTCACTATAATCTCTTGGGTTCGACCCCACTCACCCTACTACAATTACACACCTTGCACTTGGGGTTGAATGAGTTTTATTACTTGATACTGTGCTTAATTCATACACATATAAGACAAACCATCACGGGGTTGTCTCTGATTTAGATTTTGGCGATGCGTCTACGGTGCCTTATGTTTTCCAGATCGCTTCTTGTGTCTCGACCCTGATCCTCCGATGCTTCAACCGCAGCAATTTCGCCTTGCATGGCGGTGAGACCATGGTCCCCTCATCGTCTCCGTTGGCTGGAAGCCCTGGGCATGCTCTTTTTTGGCGCACCGACAACTTGCCTCTGGTGGCGCGTTAAACGTGACTCCGCCTCGAGTCTCTGGTCTTGGCAAGTATGTGACTGGCTGTCGTGGCCCCATGCTCCCTAGAATATGCATGTCAGCGGCCTTCTCTATCGAGGCCGGATTTTTGCTTTTCCTCGGCTCCGTTTGGCGGAGTCTGGGACCCTGTTACAATCACTACGTAAGTATGTGAATTATAGTGTGTATTTAATTAATCACGCCTTATCGGTAATTTTTTCGAAGATCGGTGCACAATTTTAAACATGTGGAACAAGTTTTCTGTATATCACAAAGTACCTAAAGTGGTATTAAGATGGTGCTTCAAAAGGCTTTGCGGTTAGAGAGATTGATAAGTAATTGTTGGACTTTATTGTCACTTTTTGAGGTTGAGGACATAAATGAAAATTTGGAAAAGTTAAAAAAAGAAAAGAAAAGAAGAACGAATATCAAATGAAGAGTCGGTTGACTTGAGATTGAGAAAAGAAACAACATGAGGTGTAAATTTGAAGCAAGCAAGCATACATGTGGTGGCATGTTTTTCACGTAAAAGACTTGTTTTGTTATTTTCTTTCACCATTTCATTTACTTTCTTCTTCTCCTTCTCGGCTTCAAACTTTGCTCATCACATAAGCTAGTTTTCGGTGTGGGAACTTTGTGGATCTTCAACCAATCTTCTTCAAGATAAAGGTATTAAATTGATCATTGTGAAAAGTTAAGAATGTACTACGGATCAGTTTTTGCAAATAGGGCTTTGTTTGAAAGCCATTAATTTATGATTTCGGATATATTTAAGGCGCCACATGAGGGTTTAATTTTATGGTTTCTGAGCATGTATTATGTATTCTATTGATCAGTTGTGAGCAGATAGTGGGCAGAAACTCGGCCGAAACTCCGCCGAAATCAGTTTCTAGAAATATGAACGGAAATTAAATTTCAGGTTGTATATAAGGTAAGGGTTAAGTGTTTCTCTCGATATTGCATTTTGGAGTATTTTTAAGGTGCATATCAGAGGATATCGATGCTAGGTTTGGTTTGAGGGGTGGCCCCGGTGATGCCAAATTTAATCATGTGGTATTAGGCGTTGGTGTGCAGGTTTCTGGATCAACATTTTGGATATGATACAATACCTAAATGGTGTGGTGATGTGATACACCTATAAGGTCTCTGTGATAAGACGGTATGGGGATCATGACCCCGAGCTGGCCATGTTCTTGTGTGTGATTATTTGTGTGTGCCTCAGCTTTGGCTGGGAAGGCCGTCATTGTGTTCTGTTAAATTTTATTATAATCTGTTGTTTGAATTGCATTGTATTTGATTGAATCTGCATTGGTTGAGCATGTGTATGTAGGTATATATTCTTGTATATCTGCTTTTATCTTTGATTGTAGGTTTCTTGTGCATCAAGAAAACCATGCCTATATACCTCAGCCCTTACTAAGTTCTTGAAGAGGACTTACCGACAAGCAACCCGTTGAATAGAGTTCAGGGGCTGGTTTTTTTTTTTGTGATCTTTCAGATACATGTGTGTTCTGATCAATTGTGATTTAGTATGTGTGTTAAGGGGTAATCTCTGTTGTGTGTGATCAATTGTGATCTGTATTTCTGATGTGTGTGTATTCAGTTCTGAGCTTCAATTATAATTGAGTACAATGGTTCTTTTATGGTTAAAAGTTCTATATGTGTGTAGTAGTAGCAGTACCTTCTACGTCGAAGATTTTGGTTGGACCTTGAAGTGTTACCACCACGCACGTTCTGTATGTACTCCAATAGGAGTTCTTTTGGCTCTGTATATTGTAAATGACATGCATACATGTAGTAGTATCAAGTTTAGGGTTTTCTGCTGGAAATATATGTGTAAATGTGTTTGTGATATCAGATAGTGTCAAATATTAGTTGTGAGCGTGTAAGTGTGTTTGGGAACGATTTTGTGCATGTGAAACTATGCAAGTGTGCACTACCTTGTGCACTTTGTGACCTTTGTGTACAAATAAGTGCAAGTAATCATGTGTAAGAAATTAAAGTGATTGTCATGTATGAACATGTTTATGAACGAAAAGTTTAAAATGGCCTGGGGATTTAAGTGGCTCATCTAATGGAAAAGTTTGTGTGTACTGTTATCCCAAGTGAGTATGATTATGGTGTCTAATGAACATCTTAATCACCTGTCTGCTTCCGCGGTGGGGTAACAAACCCAGGTGTGTTGCCAATGAATCTTGGTTGGTACTATTTGTTAGAGCTCTTGAAGATCAGTTGGAGATGTTTGTTTGGGGAGGTGTGGAGAAGAGCCGTGCTTGGTTGGTGGTTGGGGAACCTTTGCTTCATGGGGTTTTCTGCTAGGTGGTTCTTTCCGGAGGACGGTGGTTTTGGTGAAGTGGGTTTGGTAGGATTCTCTGAATTGGCAGGGTTGAGTGAGTGTTCGCCCTGCCTGGAGCAATGAACTTCCGGGTCCCAGGCTGGCGGGATATCAGGCTCCTCGACTCAGCATTAGGGTGGTCTTCGTTTAGAGCTCGACAGTTTTTCTTTGTTTCAGTTACTTTAGTTTCAGTTATTTTTTTTTGGTTATTGAGTATACTTTAGTTTGGCTCTAGTTCTACTTAGTTTTTGTTTTGTTTGCAAGCATCTACGTAAGTAGGTTGTTGTGTTTACTATTATCACTATGGTTAGTGCTCTCCTTAGGCCACTATGGTATTCCGGATCTTTCTATCCATCATAATGGTCATGATTATCGTCATGATTGACTTAGCCTTTGAAGGCCAAAACAGGTGAGTCTTACTATGTTGATTTTAGTTTTCCTAAGTAATTATATTTATGTGGAGATTTCCTCTTTAACGCGCAAGTATATTAGTACCTATTATAGGTACTTTAATTCGTCGTTTACAACTTATTTAGTAATGAGTTATCATTAATAAAATAGATCTTTCACATTCAAATAAAAAAAAACCTAACGAGAAAACCAAATCCTACAATTAGTTGAGGACATGAAATATCTGCTTAGAAGGTTTGGATTGCTATAAATATTCCCAACAAGATCGGATTACACTTAGCAGAAATTTCTATGCAGGATTCAGTTTGGAAGTTTAGTGTACCATTTACCTTCATCAATCCCAAACAAATTTTGATGAAAAATGCTACGGATAGTCACTTAAACACTCCAATTTAAAATTTATCATGTAATCACTTTTGTGAATTTATGTAATTTAGGGTTCACTAAAATGATTTAATGGAAGAGTCTTTAAATTGAGTGTCCACAGCATTTTTCAATTTCTATGGAGAAAACCTTTCATGTTCCCACTCTGTATATAGCTAGCACCACTTTCATCACCAGTTCATCAAATTCTCACTTTGCTAGACATTTCGCACCAAAGAATGATAGCCCTTCTCAGACCAAACATGTACCAAAAAATAACTTACAACCTACAGGAATAGAGAACTTGCAGCTGCTGAAAGGGCAAGAAGTTGTTGCAGATGGAGCCAAATGGGACACAAAAGGTCATGCTGCCGTGTTTCAAAGCAACAAGAGAGCTGTGAAAAGCATTATCAGCGTTGACACAAAGAAACCTGCAGCAAGTTTAGGTTGTGAACTTGGCGAGGATGGGGCGGATGCTGAATCCGAGCTAGAGGTCGGTTTTTTCATGACTGAAGGCAGCGGTGGCTCTGCTACGTCCTCAGGGTTTAGTACGGGCAGTGGAGCCTGAGTTGGTGGCATGAAAGAATAGTAGATGAGTTGCATAAGACCCCCAGGTTGTATGGGGTACATGTACTGCGGTGTGTTTTTCCCTCGGTTTAAGCATCGGTTTCCTACCAAGGAATTTGTGCATGGAGAGATTAGTATAGGTATGCATATGCACATGAAAACTTATGAAGCTTATGGGTGATGATGAATGAATGACTCACTTGTGTATCTAGCAGATGTCTTTGGAAAGTCGGTGATCACACCATTAATACCCGCTCCCGAGTAAAATGAGTTGATCTCAACTGTTGGATCTGAGAAGAAGTCCCATGCTTGAGAAGTGAACTCATTGCTGAAGGTTTCGACATACACGGGGATCTTGAACGACTGTATCTTTGTTACAACATCTGTTTGTCCAGTGATGAATAACAAGTTTACAGGGAAGATAGAGTCCTTGGTGACAACAACGGAATCCGCAAAGCTCTTTATGTCTTTGACTGTTCCATTAAGAGCATCTTGGATGGTCTCATTGACCTTGTAGATGAGCTCATAATTATTATTACCCTTGAACGTCTTGAGGACAGAGCTATCACTGGACTGGATCATAACTTTTTGACTTGAATGTTTATCAAAACCCGCCTTGCCCAACGCATTAACAACTGCATCAATTACACCAAGTCCTCGTTTCTCTGCAAGATAAGCAGCATTCTGAAAGGCAAAGGAGGACGACTGGTCAAGACTCAAGGATGAAAAAATTTCCAGCGGTATATCAAGACTCGTTTCGACATATATCATGAAACATGAAGCAAAAATTCTCAGTAGTAAAAAAAAAAACTACAGTGGAAGGAAACCATGTTTCTAGCTCAGTAAAACCGCTTCTAGATGGCATACAATGAGAATCTCTGATCATATTGACTCTTAATTGGGTTTCACATTTCCTTCTTTCTCTTCCTGTGTTATGAGTTCTTGAATATAACCCAAGTGTTATGAGCTCTTGAATATAATCACCAACAAGTAAGCAGCTTTCTTAAGAGAATCAAATGCAAACACAACAGGCTTTTGCGAATGGTGGAGAACTTTTGTTCTGCCAACAGGCTTTATACTAGCTGTCTTCTAATCTCAAATGGTTTCAGGGATTTTTTTAGTGGTTTGTATTGTCATAAAGCCTCTCTCCTTATCGCCAAATTAGTCTTTGGTTGGATATATTAACATGGCATCTGAGCTTTGGACCCCATTCTTGTTCACAGCCGATGATAATGCCTGCATTGTCAATGTTTAGTCCAGCATTTGCTGTAGGAAAAAAACACCCGAGCATCATAGATTTTATGACCCTAATAAATAACACGAAGCTTCGAAGATCTTTCTCAGATTAAAAAACATTCGGTTTTGAATGAAAAAATAAGTCTTGTTACCCACTTACTCTCCACCATTGTATTTTTTTCCCCTTTTTGCCAAACTCTACCATTTTTCATGTAGATCTTTGGAGAGATTTGCAGAACAAATTCAACAGGCCAACCATGAGATGAATGTTAATTGTTAGTATCATCCAACCACTACAATATATAACTAGAACCGAGGAGACAGCCTGGACACTTTTGGGGGGGGAATGGAAAGCTCACCTCAATGCCAATCAGGACACCAGAAAGAGAGGTAGAATTCTTTGCCAAGTCCAAAAAGCTTGCTAGTGACACAAAATTTCCAGCATTTTTGAACTTTGGGTTCCGAAATAATTTGTAATCTGCTGCCTGTGGATTAGCTATGGCAGCTACATGAGGGGAAAACAACAATATGACATTAATAAAGAGATGCTGGCAAAACAAACTTCACAAAAGGAAAACTGACTAAACAGATGCCAGAATCAATTATTGATGCTTTGTACCCTTCGCACCAGACTAAGTCCAAAGCACAATTTTGACATGCACAGAAATCACACTGGCAATATCTACACCAAGCTCACCATGTCCTAGATCTTTCTAAAGTTCAATGGGTTAACATTAAACGCGGTTTTACAGGAAGTAATTATTTCAGTCTCATTAACTTACACTTTACACTCTGCTGAAAACATTTACTCTTTTGTGCCATCTCTGTGCTTTAGCCCAAAGTTGTTGTATTAATTAACATAAAAAAAAAACTAACATCATGGACTTCATGCCACTGACCCCAATTTACTTGAAACTAAGGTGCAAGATCATGATGAATAATTTTCAAGTCTGTCTAGGAGAGTTGGCTGGTACAAAGTTTTAGCACTTCCATTCACTGACATGCACTCAAATGTCATAGTAAGGAACTCTTATTATGCTGAAAAAGTTGACAAAGATCAGTGCCAATAACCTAGTAGAAAATTCAACTTACGTTTTAGGGATGGGGATTGAATATCATTCCATGTCAGGTCAAATGTAAATATCCCATTTCCTGGTGCAACTTCTGGAACTACTTTTGTAAGATTGTTAAAACTTGATTGAGCAACTGTTGTACTGTCCATCAAATTTATTGAGCTCAGGCAAATTGGTACGCCATCCTTTGTCATTTGAACAGGGCAGTCAATTACATCTGCACCATCACCAACAGCTTTTGTGTATGCCAGGTCAGTACAACCAGGGTAATCACCACTTGCTCCATTTTTTGATATGACCAAAAGATCCGCTGCAAGAAAAGGCGGCCATGAGATTGATATGAGAAATTTTATTGACTTTTTTGAAAAAAAATAAAATGTGCAATAAAACTTCCATACAGTTTGTGAAAACAAAACCCAACAACGCTGACATGCATGTGAGGAGAACTTTACAATAATTACCTTGTTTTGAAGCATTCCTTCCTAAATGAGCAAAACAATCTGCAAAAAGCACACCCTGAATTAATCATCTGAGGTTTACAACTTAAAATTGGTTAGGTAGAAAAAAGTAAAAAGATGCGGATCTAACAGAATTGAGAAGTATGCAAGACAGGACAACAAAAAGCATTAAAGCCATTTGCTTGTGGTTCATTTAAATATGATACAGAACTTACCAATAGCTTCAGAGGGTGTTATTGGAAAGTCGGTTATCACACCATCAACTGAGAAGTCACCATTGTCAATGAAATTTACATACTCAGATACTGGATCATAGCTATAATTATAGCTAAATGGAACATCATTTGCAAAATCTGAAGCGAAAATTTCCAAGCCCTCCTTGTGAGCATCCAATACAACAGAAGTGTGAGGTAGTAAATAAGAACTATCATCTACTGGCCAGATGTAAGACTTTGGAGCAATTATTCCAGAAGCAAATGTCTTGACAAACGAGATGTTCTTTAAGAGAGAACCATATGTTTGGTTTGTTGAAGGTTCAATGTCATCTTGTCCTAGAAACCTGAATACAAGCTTTGTTGTACTTCGTCTGAAGCGAGAAGCAATACTCCTTAGGAAGCTCACCTCTGGTGATGAGATATAATTAACAATTACATGCCTTGACACCGAAAGAACATAACTTCTCATACTCAAGTTGTGCTGTGAATAGAATGCATCATGCTGCAAAAGATGGAGGGCTCAATCACTCAAGGAGACCAAGAAGGCAATATGATACCATTAAGGTTGGATGGAGATATGCTACAAAGTATCAGACCTTTAGCAATTACCTGAACGTTCAACCAAAATCCCGGTGGCCTTAACTGAGAAAACACATCTTCTACAGTCTGAATTTGGAACGGGTTACCATCAAACCTATTAGTACGAGACTGGACTCCTTGAGTTACTGCCAGGGACAAAGACAGCATGGTAAAAATGTAGGAAATAAAAAACAAAGATTTATTGAAAATGGGAAATACTTGATCTTCCAAAACCGCGCACGAAAAGAAGAGGAACATAAACTAATAAACTAATAAACTGCCAATTGATTATACTGAAAACACTTGAAAACGAGTTGTCTTGTAGAAATATGAGGCACAAACAAAGAATACGACTAATTGTTTAACTGATTTTGAGCAACGAAGTTGGTATGCAGGGACATGTGAGACAAAAGAAAACAAGATTATGACTGAAAATGAGTTGCATGTCAAAGAGAAACAAATGTCAAGACTTGAGAGAAACAGTAAAACAATTGGACTGAGGAACTTAGCTGTGCGAATTTAAGAGCAATCAGAAGAGCTACAGAAGAAAACATTGATGGTTGAAAAAAAGAAGGAAAAGAAGTCTAAGCATTTGGCCTAGTGGTCATGCCCTGAAGACACTTGTAGAGGTCTGAGTTCGAGCTTTCGAGTTCGAGATTTCGAGTCTTGGGTATCCCAACCCCCTACCTCCTTTGTATCCAAAAAAATTTGTATCCAAAAAAAAAAGAAGGAAAAGAATGTCACTGGTACTTACAGACAACATTAGCCAAGTCTTTGAGAGTATAATCTACAGAAAACCACCCTTGTGTCCGTACTCCATTAACATCATAAACCTTCTGATTCTTACTGTAAGCACCAACAATATTAGAGCCAGTGTCGAGCTTAACATCAGGGAAACAGATACCGGCCGCATCCTTTGTCAATTGTACATCACACCACAGGATCACGTCCGGCGCACTGGTCAGTAATGCCAAATTGTAAGCATCTGTACTTGAATCTGGAAAAATTCCAGAAAACCCACCTCGTGCTACCACGAGAGGTGCATGTCCTGAAAAGCGATAGAACTCAGCTTGGGATAAATCACCACGAAAACTAATTTAGCAGCAGCAAAAACGTGAATAAAACATGAAACTCATTGCAATTTATCTGCAAAAACAAGAAACTTGAGGAAATCGCTGCACCTTTCATCTTTTACTACTAATTCCCCCTAGTTTCTCCAGAATCAAAAGGCAGACACAACCCTAAATGCAGCTGAATCAAGAAATCTGGAAGCAACATTGCTTCTGGTACATCTAGGATGCTCGAGTTCTACTACTGACTTCCTCCTCAGAGCAAGGAGGAGCAGGAAGCAAGGTTAGATCAGAAGTTAAGATAATACTAATGCGTACCGCTCAAAGTCTGCCATTTAGAAGCAGCAGTAGCAGCAGCAGATCCGAGGGAAGAGACGGAGTGGAGCAGAAGGAGTAGCTGAAGTGAACAGGAGGCAACACAGAGCATTGATCCACGGCGGGTTGCCGGAAACACTCGCCGGAAGCTCATCGGAGCTGCAAACCGAGCTAGCTCTAGTACCAGTCTACCTCTTGAGGTTGTGTTAATGGTGATGATTGTTTTTCTCAGGCGAGAAATGATGAAGAAGAAAGTAAGTGATTCATCATGATCAGTGTTAGTAATAGTGCAAAAGGCGTGGACGCGTTTATTTTATTTTTTTTGTTTATGAATGTCTGAGCTGGGATGGGGCCCACACACTTCGACAACCGGACATTGGCCCACGAATCGGTGAATTAACCACTCCCCCCACGTTGCACCATCTTTATTGCTCCATTTTATTCTCTCTCTAATATTTGTAGGGGGGGGGGGGTTCTCTCAATATATACCAACAAAGTTTAATTGCCGCATTTCATAGCGGTGTAAATTACAATATTTTATAAAAATTTAATAAGAATATAATATTAAGTGAAATAAATGTATATTTTTACGAATTAAATGATAAAGTATATAATTATTATGGGTGAAAAAAATTAGGTTTAAAATTTTTTACATTTCGTCATATGAAATTTAAAACATTAGGGAGCAAACGCAAAATAATAAGAAATAAAAGTAAAATAGAGATTTAGTTTTTTAAACAATTTGAAACACAAATAAATAAAATCACTAAATTATGATGAGGTGACACAATCTTATTAGATGGATACTATTTATACAAAATTTTATGTTTATGTATAGAGTTTCCGTCATCGGCCGTCTCCAGCGTCATCTATAGGTATTTTTTGGATATTTTCTGAATTTTAGTATTTTGTGAATTATTTTAGTATTTTAGGAATTATTGGTATAGATAGTTTCCATGAAATATAAACTTCATTTCAATATAAAATAATATTTTCTTCAAATTTATCTACTCAAATATAATATTTGCCATCTATGTTGTGGGACCTACCCTTGCTGATATGGGAGATGACTGGGTTATTTTAACATCCGAGTATTAACGTCTCACTTACAGAGCATAGACTAATGGTTAAAACATGTTGATGAAAATGATAATGTGTATATTTTGAACTTTTTAACCTAGTTTAATAGCTGTTTTTTACACCTTAATACTACAAACTTGTCTTCGATCTGTGGTCAGAGGACTAATTTGTCCTACTTATGATGTTTAAGGTCATTCTTGAATGATTAGGAGTACAAATACAATGATTAGCTGATCTCCAAATTGGCATAAGTTTTTTGCTTCAACAGTCTCTCTGTCTTGGCGGTCGAACTATTCCACCTAACCTGTGAAACTATTTGGTCGATTAGCTCCAAATGCGATGACAAGTTTCTGTCTTTCAACTCATAATTCCTCTTGGTCTGAAACTCAAGACCAAGGCGAAGAAACCCCACGAGAAGTCTTTTCAACGAGCGAGGTATATTTGCAGTTTCATTAGCTTCAAAAATCAAAGCTTTATCTGTTTCTCTCACAAATTCATCACCTTTCTTTAAAAAAACTTCAACTTTATTTCTCATAATAAAGTTCTTGAATTGGGCAACTTCAATGTGAATCCAGTCTCCGGGGAAGATGGAGTGGAGGGCTCATGGAGCCATGGTCGAGGTGCAGGTGGCCTATGGAGTTTATCACGTTGTCACCAAAGTTGCACTCAATGATGGTGTCAACCAGCTTGTGTTCTGCGTCTATAGAGATCTCATCGCCCTCTCCATCCTCGCTCCAGTCGCCTATATCAGTGAAAGGTTCGATCTTTTTCAACTTGTGAATTTGTACGGGGATCATGATTTGAACTCTAAATGCTTCATAATCTCCTTTTGCTTGTGTTTGCAGAGGCGTTAGACCACCAATGACCAGACGTTTCTTGCTGTCTTTCTTTCTTCTTGGTCTAACTGGGTCAGTTTCATTATCTTTTGTTCGCTCCCGCCATTAACGTTCCTGCTGAGAAGCTTCCTCGTTTTGTGATCTGTGTAGAATATTTGGCACTCAGCTTCTGTTCCTGCTGGGACTAAGCAACACAAACCCTACATATGCTGCTGCCATACAACCCTCAATCCCAGTCTTCACTTTTCTTATTGCAGTTATCACAGGGTGAGTGCTTTAGCTTTTGAAACGGTGATCAAGTGAAAATAGTAGCACTGAATTAAGCTACTTTAGGTGGTTTTGATCTTCTGCAGTACAGAGAGGTTGAACCTGTTGAAAGCTGAAGGTCAAGGAAAGTTGGGAGGCATTATACTGAGTGTTTCAGGAGCAGTTTTAATGGCGTTGTTTCGCGGTCCAGCATTGTTTGGTAAAGGTGAAGTAGACTATGTAGCACATAATGGAGTAACTTCCAGTGATCAACCATCTCCTCTTGTTTGGCTTATGTCTGGTTTGCTTCAGTTTGGGGTTGATCATTGGCACATTGGAGTTTTTTGCTTGATAGTGGAATGTATATATGCATGGCTGTTTTTTTAGCCATTCAGGTATGCAACCAATGCCTTCATGCAAACAGATGTGACCAGTTGCATATTGCATTTGGTGTTTCAAGCTGTTCTTCATTTTGCTATGCTTGAGTTCATATTCTATGTTTTGACTTGGAAAAGCCTTCAGGCTTCTCTTTTGGCAAAGTATTCTGCCAATATTTCAGTTGCAGCATTATCATACCTCTTTGGTACTATTTGGTGACTGCAATTTTGATGACCAATGGACCAACAGATTGGCAGCTAACAGGTTCTGGTCTTCTTGCTGTATTGTATTCAGTAAGTTTTTATAAATAAAATGGAAACTTTTTCCTTTTTTGTTGTCTCAATAAAATAGATTCGTTTCATTTTCAGGAAGCTTTTTACACCAAATTTACCTTATTTACATTCACTTTCCCTTCCCGCCAGAAAAGTTATTCTTGTCTTGTATACCTATTTTACTTTATTACCTTCCAGTCAATGGCATTCCTCAATCTTCTTATCCAATCAAATGTTTATTGGCATTCTCTTATTCATGTCTTTAACTTTGTTTCCAGGGAGCAATTGCATCTGCTCTTAATTATGGACTGTTGACATGGAGCAACATGATCTTAGGGCCTGCTATAGTGGCTCTCTACTACCCTCTTCAGCCTGTAGCAACAGCTTTCATGTCAAATGTTTTCCTTGGGAGTCCTATTTATTTGGGAAGGTTCTCATCTAAATCTAATCAGCTTTTACATTTTTCTCATCTAAATCTAAATTTATTTGGGAGTATAAACTATAGTCTGCTTTTACATTTTTCTGATACAAAATTACCGATCCCTTATCTTCGTGCTTCCGATTGTTGGCGACAGTGTTATCGGAGGAATTCTGATCACTGCTGGCTTATATGTGGTTACATGGTCATCCTTCAGAGAAAGACATGAAGCTCTAAGAATAATTCCTCAGCTTATTCATGCATCTGAACCTCTGATCAACAAAGATGCACCAACAGTTGATGGTATCCCTTAACAGAGGTTGTTACTAGTTATATCAGTCCCCAATACATGGTTCAAGGGCTGTGTTCCAATGCTTTGCTGGATTTTGTATATCTTTTTTCTTTGCTGTTCAAATAAAAATAAGTGGTTAGGTGATAAGGTCTGTAATTATGTGTTGTTAACTGTGGTCCTGTAATTTTGGGCTGTATTTGTAAAGCCAATTGAGATGGACAAGATAAGGGCAAATTGTGCTCTGTATTGTCAATTGTGTAATACTATCTGTTAGTCCATCTGTTCAATTCAAGTGATGCAATTGTACAAATTCAAGGACTCATGTAGGAATGATGTTGCACTTTTATCTACATATTAGGATGTGTTCTTTACTTAATATTTTCATCAACAAACCATCTAATCAACTTTTTCTCTCACAAACATCAAATTAAATTTTGAATACTTCACCAAATTCTTCAAAAAAAATTATTTGGGGTAATTTTTTTTTATTGCAGTGACAATATGATTGGGATGGAGGAATTATTTATTTTCATAAAATGGTGTTGGTATATCTAGACCAATCAGCATTTATCAATAATAACCTAATCTTTTCTTTCTATATATTTAAAATATTTTAAAAAATTTCTTCTTTTATTTTCGGCTTAAACATTCCAAACTAAACTACTGAAGTCAGGAATTAATATAGTCCAACAACTTGGAGGCCCAAAATTCATCCCAAATGGCGGGAAATAAAAATCTTGATCATCAATCATCAACACAAAGTGACACATAACAGATCATCAACAAAATCAAAGTGAAGAAATTTCGCAGCCATGGAAACGGAAAAGGTGGTTGCAGAAGCCGATGAGCTGCCCAAGGCTATAGTGCGCCGGGTGGTGAAGGACAAGCTCTCCGAGGTGTCCACCGAGTTCGACATGAACGTACACAAGGACGCCCTCCTTGCATTCTCCGAAAGCGCGCGCATTTTCATCCACTACCTCTCCTCTACGTAAGATCATCTTCTGCTTAAGTTCCGATCTCTGAAAGTTTGTAAGCTGATTTGTCGAATTTGGTCCGGATTTGCTGTGGCGGCGATGGATTTTGGTTTTAGGGTTCTTAGTGTTGGTGTAAGTTTGGTACAAATTTTTCAGGGCTAATGACATTTGCAAGGAATCGAAGAGGCAAACCATCAATGCAGAGGATGTGTTGAAAGCGATTGAAGAAATCGAGTTCACTGAGTTCATTAGGCCTCTTAAAGCGTCTCTTGCAGGTTAGTGAGAATCTGGGTCTTCTTCTGTTTTGGTTTTTTTGGACTTCAGATTGGAGTTGGAATTGCCATTTTTTTTTCCTGCAATTTTGTACTCCTTGGAGACATTGTTACAAGGAAAGTGTTTAGTTTCTGCAGTTCTTTCGTAATGCCCTTATAGGTGGCTAAGAAATTTTCTTGAGGGTAGTATAAATATTAACGAAAGAAAGAAGTTAAGACATGGTTGAAAGGATTACAGCAGCAATGTGCTTTCAAATCTGCAGCTGTACCGAAGGTTATCTGAAGAGAGAAAATGTTTATGTTGAACCAAAAACTGGTGCTTTGAGGTCATCTTAATGTTTATGAAAGGAGGAAAGTGAGTTGGTTACTTTCAAAGGACTACTGATGATGTTGGAGATGACTGCAACATTTGCATGTTTGCAAACATCTGAGAGCTCACTTGGAATTTAGTTAATCTTGTGATTCCCTAGGCAATCTGTCTAAGCAAGCTTGCGAGAAGGAATAGATCGAAGGTGTTTGTACAGCTGCTTGAAGATTGAGATTTTTTTTTTAAAAAAAAAATTTCATTACATTGGGTTGGTCTCAGGTGATCTCTCTCTCAATTTATCTCTGTAGTTCACTTTTCCCCCTTTCTTTCCATTTTCTGTGGTCCTTACTGAATGATAATATGGTAGCTCATAAGCCTTCCTAACCATCAGAACATTTCAGTGGGTGTCTTGGAAGGGTTGTCCAACCTCACCTTGCTTGGTTGAAGTTCTTGTTGATGACTACTGAAATTCCATTTACCGAAAGAAGATATGTATATTACCTAGACCAAAAAGCGAGGAAACCGCAATGTTACAAACTTAGAGATCAACTCATGGGGTGTGCTCTTTTTGGGCGATCATAAATGACCGAAGGATGTCAAAGTCTCAAGGGAAGGAAACTTCTGATCTCAAAAGGACCCGATTTCCTTCTTTTTTTCAAAAAAAAATTAATCGAACCTTTTTGTTCATTTTCTTCTATCTTTGTTGCTCTTCTTCTTTCTTCTAGACTCGGGTACTGTATGACTTTCTCTACATGAGGAACATCATGGAGGCTGCATAACTGGCAATACAACCATTTTCACCACGTCCTAACTTCTTCTAATAACTTCCTTCTTAATAGATTAAGGCAGATCTGTAACCTCCACTGTCAAGGAAACAGATAACATACTAAGGCAAGGATGTACATAATATACTCCTTCTGTCCCAATTCTTTTGAATTGTTTGACTTTCGATGTTCATACTACTCCAATTTTTATCTATATAATTACGAGTATTTAGTGGAAAACATTTCAAAGGAATATGCTCATAAAGTAGACACTCAATTTACCATTTGTGTACAAAAAGTTTGAATCTATGATTGAAAATGTATGGGAAATAAAATCATAGATTTAATGCTGAAAACTGTGTGTTTTAATAGTTTTGGGACAGAGGGAGTACTATATAACCTGCCATAGTTCACTACTAGGATACTTTTTGTGAAGAGCTGCAACCCAGTACTTCTATTGTAACGAGATATTCTGTTTTCTAAGAGGAACCTTTGCTGATCTCTGTCTCACATGATATGAGCTTCTGTACTAGGAGGTTTATGGCTATTTTTGTTGGATCTCTTATGCGTTTTACTTAAAGACCTAGGTTTAAAACTTGACCACCGTTGCTAATTCACTACTATAACTGCAGACACTGTTAATTCACGTTTTTGAACTGCATGATAGAGTTATTTGTGCAAGCTACCATGCCATGCTGAATGTGTTATTTCCATCTGAATTTCCGTTTGTAAGATAGCGTTTTTTATGGGTTCTCTTGTGTTACAGAATTCAGACAGAAAAATGGCAGAAAAAAGTCCGAAGCGTCAAAGGCGAAGGATGACAAAAACAAAAGAAAGGTAGAAGATAAGTCTGCAAAGAGTGGCAGTAAGAGCAAAAGAAATAAGGGTGGCCAGGGTGAGGAAGGAGAGGATGATGAGAATTGACATGGGTGACGGCATCGCCTAACTCAGAATGCTGTTTAGATTTCATACTTTGTTATCTTTACTTGACCTCTTAAGAATGAGATGGAACTTTTTCACCTTTTGGTCATCTCTCTGTAGTTTGTTAATGGAGTATGTCTCCTTCCTTGACATCCTTTATAACACTAGGTATAGCATTACCACTGTTTTATGATCAATTGAGTGTACTCTTAATTTCAGTTTGCTAATTGACATAGGAGTTAATCAACTTGAATAGATATACTACAGGTTTGTTACCTATGAGTGAGGATGCTGATACAACAGAACTGCATGAAGCTATGGGTGATCTAATCAACTTGAAAGGCATCTAATGGGTTGAGAGAGTTTCATTCTGAAACGGATATAAAAGGTAAAAGCTTTAAAGGTTGAGGTCATTCTTCATGGACAGCAGCCAATTGAAGCATAAGTTTTTCTTGCCAACTTGAAAGACTTGACCAACCTTCAGGTAAAGCAGTAAGTTCAAGTGTTTAGTTCTAAGGTAAGGTGATGAGAGTAATTTCGGATATAGTATAGGGATATATAGAGGAAATTATGTTGGCAGTTCCGTAAAAATAATTATTGCCATGTTTTAAAAACTTGTCATGTCTGGGTCCTATCCAATGATACTCTGTCATATTTTGGTCCTTTCCGTCAAGTTGGGCCGTTAGTTGTAACGGATTCATGTGGATTTATTTTTTTACCTTTATAAAAAATTTACTTCAATCCATAACTTTATATTTCCCAAAAGTTTTAACCCTAAAATTTATCACATAATGCAAAATGCCACTAACTTTTACCCTTCCTCTTTCATGCCACAGTCTTCCATCTTTCCATTCTTGATTTGGTGTGACCCAAAAAGGATCACATGTCTGCCATCAACATCATGATTGTGATAAATGCCAAAAAACTCATCTTTTGCCCTATATTATATATCATCAATTCTATTTATATATGGTGCATGCCTTTGCTTTAGCTGCGCTCGTCTGTCTTCTACCTTTGTTTTTCTATACCTGTATACAGTAAATTGCAGCAGGCATCACAGTAAATAAAACGACGGTCGATTGCCATGGCTTTGCCAAACTTGATTTTGGTATTCCACACATATTCAGACATGCATTTATCTTTGTCTCTCTTTTTACCTCACAATGTGTTTACTTGGTCAGACCCAACTTGGAGATCTTGTGGTTCTGGGCATTTTGTTGACGATGAATCATATATTATCCTTAAAAATGTTGAATTGCTTTTAATCCTCTCCGATCCCGTTGTAGACTTTCATGTGCTTCGCGAGCCATGATTGGTATATGCTCCTCACCTCTCTGTTTGTTCTCCACTCTGAGTACTGGTCACCGATGATTATGGAAAAGTCAATGTGAACTTGATGGACAGCTTCGATAAAAACGAGACGCTGGTATGAGAGAGGAGTGGAGGGAGGCAGAGGTTAAAATTTAGAGGTGTTTTGCATTATGTGTTAAAATTTAGGGTTAAAACTTTGGAGAAATATAAAATCAGGGACTGGAGTAAATGTTTCATAAGGATAAAAGGGTAAATCCACAAAAATCCGTTACAACTAACGGCCCAACTCGACGGAAAGGACCAAAATAGAACAAAGTACCATAGGATAGGATCGAAACATGATAAGTTTTTAAACCTGGACCAAAACAGGATAATAATTATTTTTACAAGACTACCAACGGAATTTACTCGGGATATATATGCAATAAGTTGTTAGTATTTACCGTATGAGGGCAAATTGATGAGATAGAACTCAAACTTGTTCCGAATATACATATATACGCTATACTTTCAAAAAGTTACCGAGTCCGTAGTGGTCACAATTACATGCAAAAATTGAAAAAGAATACTATCGCATATATACTCCCTCCGTCCCAAATGTGTTGTCAGTTTTAGCTTTTTTGTGTAGATTAAGATTGTCTTTGGTCATTAACTCATTTCACATAAACTTCCATCTCTGCCTGCTCCCAAACTCATTTTCACCCTCTCAACCCACTCTCTAGATTCCTTAAATAGGGGCTTCAAACCTTGTGTTTTGGAGGTGAATTTTTAGAATTCACCTCCATAAAATTGGTGAATCACCGCTGAAAATAGGACCTCCCAAATTCACCTTATAAGTGAATTGTGAAAATGCATGTGAATATGTGAGAAAAGGCTAAGGAGTGGGGGTGGGGCTCACCCAGCAGCCACTCACAACCAATGAGGAAGGGGATTGGGGGTGGGGTCAACCAGTATTGAGTGACTTTTGTTGAGTGATGGTTTTAATTATTTTTGGGTTAGGTTTGAGAGAACAAATGGAGTGGGATGAATTTTAGTGGGTGATTTTATCACAAATTTGGTGAAAAATTTTCTACCTCACCTCAAAGATTGAAGCCCCTAATGTGTGCATTTGCAAGGTAGAAGTGGACTAAAATAAAACACAAATGAAAAATGTCATTTCATTTGAGACAAAATATTTTGATGTTGTGACTCGTAACCACTACGTCGTTAAAGCAGCGTGTCTGCGGCCCAATCTGTGGTGCTTGCCATGATACGCTGCAGCGAGATAGGCGCGGTATTCCCCCATGTAAAATCGTCCCGGTTGCTTCGGTGGCGCGGCCGAGGCCGCAGCTGCACGCCTCGGCCTTGCACGCAGCGCGAGGCAGCGCGCACGACTATGACGGCGGCGGCATCGTATACCGCGCTTTGATGCGCATATGCAAGGCGGCGTTTTGTATATTGTTTATATATATATAATTATATATATAGTAAATTGTTTATATATATAGTAAATAGTTTATATATATGGTAAATAGTTCATATATATAGTAAAATGTATTTAAAATTTAATAACAATGCAAAAATATAATTATAAATATAGTAAATAGTTTATTACAACAAAATCTAATTATTATTTACAGAAACCCTAAAAACCGTCGGTCGATCCGCGTTTGGGTCGATGGGGTTGAAGTAATCAACAAAGTCGTCGTCCCCAATGTCCATGAATGGCCGCCTGCTGCTGCTTCTTCTTTGGTGTGGGATTTGTTGTGGATCTGGCATCTCCGGCCGATAATCCCGTCGGGTGTGTGAAGCCAGGCCCGGTGACATTAGGCGCATCTTTGGAAGAAATTCTTTGGAAGGGCTCTTTGGGGCGGCCTGGATGTGGTCTTTGCGGCGCTGGAAGTGGTCTTTGCGGCGGCCTTTGGAAGTGGTGCGGCGGCGCTGCTGCTGGAATTGCGGCGGATCTTGGTAGTATTGAGGCGGCGGGTGCTTGGAAGTCTTTGAGGCGAGCTGCTGCTGGAAGGCGGAGGCCGGAGGAAGATCCGGCGATAAGGGATCTGGCGGCATCACGTTAGGCGGGATATACCCCAGAGCATAGCCGACCGGATGTTCTTGTGGCTGAATCAAAGGATCGCAATGCATCTGTCTTCCAAGCCTCAAGATCAACAACCTCACATTCAGCGCGGCAAGCTGGCTGGCGAAGTCACGCATCGCATCCGTATCCCGCCGATGACGGTTCTCAAGCTCATTCTCGCGCTGAAAGTTAACGTGTTTTAAAAAATTAAAATCTACTACATAAAAATAACTCAAATTATAGAAATTAATTAAACGACAATTTAATTACGAGATCGCAGAGGTTCCTCGAACTGCTCCGGATGGGCAATTTGTGGCGGGACACCGATCCGGCGTCCTCGAGTGGGCCCACCCACAACAGATTTGTAGATCTCGTCATCTATCGCCGGGAACGGTCCATTTGGCCCATACTTGGTAATGAGACGCGTCTATACTCCTCTAAGTAATAACAAAAATAAACTTACGTTAAATAATATTAAAAGAGACGGTAATTTAAATTGAGGAAAACGAATGAATAATACCGAGCGGCCGATTCCTTCCCAAGCCATGCCTCCCGAACTCCTCCTGCCGTGGCGGTGCCCGACTTGTTTGCTCGTCCAACAATATTTATAAAGTAATTAATTTGTTCATAAATTAAATAAATTAAAATTAGATGTTTAAATAATGAAGCTGGGTAAAGAATATTACCAAGTCCTCATAAACTCTCTTTTGGACTTGTTGCCAAGCGACTTAATCTTCGGACGATTCGGGCTACTCGCATTCCTTTTGTTCTTAAGGATTCTTCCTTGAAGTCGTTCTTTGTTGTAGTACTCGGCGGCATCCTCCACTTGTGCAGGTTGAGGCGGCTGGGATGAGCGGTAGCCAATCCAGTAGTCGGGATTGTCCGGATCCAGCGGATGCAATCGCTTGCACTTCTTTCGAATATTGTTCTGCGTGTTACGGTAGAACTCCATGAACCGGAGTGCAACTTCTCCGAAAGCCCGGCTCATCCCACACATGTTGTTCTGTCACGAAATTTAAAAGACAACGTCATTATCCTAAGTAATTTATAACAAGTATTAGTATTAATTAATGTAATATATGAAATATTAATAATTATTAAAGTACCGCGAACTTATTTGCCCAAGCGGCAAGCTCGTCCGCCGTCTGCTGGTAGTATTTGGGAGGAATCCGGAGAAGTGGTTCGCGGCGACATTGAAAGCGCGCGTGATGCTCTCGAATGCAAAGCGCACATTAACGAAACCGTGATCGGTAATGAAACATGTAACTAAAGGATATAGCAAAATCTTCTATGTTAGAGACTTGCGTGCGATGCGGACTATAAGGCGTCCGTCGGGGCTGCGACCGGCGGAGGTAGTGGAGGCGGGGGCTGCGACAATATACGTGGCGGCTGCGGTGGAGTGCGGCATCATCATGCGGTGGAGGTGTAGCGTCATCGTTCGGTGCATCTGATGCACCGAATCGCCGAACCCCAGGAGAGTCCGTCGTGCGTGGTCGGGATAACCTCGATGATCGACCACGGGAACTACGGTCGAATGTCCGGCCCAGGAACGACCCGACTCATCCGGCACTGAACCATCGGGAGTGGACGCCATATCTCAAAAACATTTAAAAACGAACATAAGTTTCATTTTGTAAACTTTTGCAGAAGTTTTTAAACTAATTTTGTAAAGTTATATTTTTAAACTAATTTTGTAAAATTATATTTTTAAACTAACACCATTTTTAAACTAATTTTGTAAAATTGTATTTTTAAACTAATTACATTTTTAAACTAATTTTGTAAAATAATATTTTTAAACTAACAACATTTTTAAACTAATTTTGTAAAAATGTATTTTTAAACTAATTACATTTTAAAACTAATTTTGTAAAAATGTATTTTTAAACTAATTACATTTTAAAACTAATTTTGTAAAATTATATTTCTAAAGTAACAACATTTTTAAACTAATTTTGTAAAATTGTATTTTTAAACTAACAACATTTTAAAACTAATTTTGTAAAATTATATTTCTAAAGTAATAACAACATTTGTAAACTAATTTTGTAAAAATGTATTTTTAAACTAATTACATTTTTAAACTAATTTTGTAAAATTATATTTCTAAAGTAACAACATTTTTAAACTAATTTTGTAAAAATGTATTTTTAAACTAATTACATTTTTAAACTAATTTTGTAAAATTATATTTTTAAACTAACACCATTTTTAAACTAATTTTGTAAAAATGTATTTTTAAACTAATTACATTTTTAAACTAATTTTGTAAAATTATATTTTTAAACTAACACCATTTTTAAACTAATTTTGTAAAAATGTATTTTTAAACTAATTACATTTTTAAACTAATTTTGTAAAATTATATTTTTAAACTAACACCATTTTTAAACTAATTTTGTAAAAATGTATTTTTAAACTAATTACATTTTTAAACTAATTTTGTAAAATTATATTTTTAAACTAACACCATTTTTAAACTAATTTTGTAAAATTGTATTTTTAAACTAATTACATTTTTAAACTAATTTTGTAAAATTATATTTTTAAACTAACACCATTTTTAAACTAATTTTGTAAAAATGTATTTTTAAACTAATTACATTTTTAAACTAATTTTGTAAAATTAATAACAACATTTCTAAACTACACAAACTAATAACATTTTTAAACTAACAACATTTTACTAACAAACTAATAACAACATTTCTAAACTACACAAACTAATAACAACATTTTTAAACTAATAACAACATTTTTAAACTAATAACAACCTAAATTACATAATCAAATCCGAAAAACTAATAACAACCTAAATACAACCCAACAAATAAAAACTAAATAAATTAAATGCTATTACTTAATCAAATCCAAAACAAAAAGAAAAAAATCCGAAAAAATAGGAAAAATGAGAAAACTAGTTACCTCCTGTTTTGGTGATGAGGATGGACTTGGAGATGCAAATGAGGATGGTGGAGCACCTGCAAAACGAAAAAACCGAAAGTTAGAGAAAAAATTGACAAAAGCGAGAGGTGGCGAAAAAATCAAAAAAACTTGAGATAAACACATACCTGATGTATCTTGACGGTGCGGCGGCAAAAAGGCTCTAAATCGGCCGGAGGCGCCGGTGGAAGGGAGGAGAGCGGTGGTCGCGGGAGTTTGGAGAGCAGAGGAGGCCGAAGAAAGCGAGAGGAAGAGGAAGAAGAAGGGTTTGGCCGGTTTGAAAAGGCATACTGCGGCGTACTGCGGTCATGGCTGCGGCCAACCGCGGCCTTACCGCATAGGCCTCGGTAAGGCCCAGGCCCAGCGGCTTGCCGCGTCCCATGCAGCGGCACGGCCTCGATGCGCTCGAGAAAATGCCAATTCGAAAATTTTTAATTTCCCTCCCATATTTCAAACGTGCATAGATTTCGTGGGCCCCACGGGCCCATGTAAATGCGGTCCGGTCTTGTGGTAAAAATATATAATTTGATCCAAATGTTTTGAGAACTTGCAATTTCATCCTCAAATTGTAATTCGAATGATTACTAATTTAAAATTGTTGTTTATCGAAAGATACATTTATCTAAAATTATCGAATTACGTCATACATTTTACTATATTCCGACCGGATCATCGTCATCGTCATCTTCGTCCGATTGGTTGTCCAAATGATCTATGTGCTCGGGATGTGCTTGACGATCCAATATCTGGGGTCACATCTCGGTCACAGGACGTATACTTTCACCAACTGCGTCGACTCTTGCAATGGATTCGCCGTACCTATCTCTCGCTCTTGCATCAAATCTTCCTTAAAGCGTCTCGGTTTAGTTTTGAAAACTGTCCACCAGTTTTCAGATTTTGCCTCTTGAAGGGTATTCGAGATAAACCACTTGTTACGCTTGGCTGGCAAGAATGAATGGATCTTACGGATACGATCGGATGTGCGATCAACATCGATGATCCCGAAAGTTTATCGTAACGGACGCCTTTATTAAATGCAGAACCACGTACCCTTGAAGACCGTTATACTCAGGTTACTCCTGTCTTGAAGGACAATGATTTCGTCAATCCAACCGTAGAAATCCATATAGTCTTACTGCATTTGTATCTCCGAGGACGCAGACGCCCCAATTAGCGACATCTTGTCTTTGGCCGTATTGTTTTGTGTGAAACTTGTACCCGTTCACATACGAGACCAGAAATGATTTAGCTCGCACTTTCGGTCCGCAGGCCAAGGCGTACAATCTTTGGCGGTAGAGTTGTCTCATTTGCAAAGGCCTGCACATTAAAAATAATGTCGGTTTAAGATCAACATACATATTGGGGTTATCTTTAAAACCATAAACAATCAAGTGCAAGACTAAACATGTTCTTGAACCATTTAGGAATTGTGCAAGTCTGAGATTGTCAATACCAGCGTCATCCAAGTCTGGAAAATTTCGTCGGGCCAACTCGTTGAATCGATCTATAAGTGGGTCAACTTCCGGCAGGTTTTGCGAGAATATAAGTTTGTACATGTTCCCTTTACGCAACCGTCAACTCCGAAAATGTGCTCTGCCCATTGGTTTAGATGGATGATCAAATATTGATAGCCGCTCGGATTGACGATACGGGAACAATTTAGTTCGTATGTTGGGGTTCACACGTGTTCCATAATTATCTGCCATGTAATGCTCGCAGAATATAGCAACCTCTGGATAAGAAACTTTTCAATGATGGAGCCCTCCAAGAATCTTTTGTTCACAGCTTTTGCTTTCAATCTTTTCATGTTCCTTTCGAAACTATACATCCACCAGTATGACACAGACCCACACGTTCGAAGATGCCAAGGGAGATGCATCGTGAGATGTTCCATCGAGTCAAAGAACGATGGAGGGAATATTTTCTCCAGTTTGCAAAGTGTAACGACGATAAATTCATCTAACTTTTCGACATCGTCCAATGGAATATCCTTTGAACAAATTAGTCGGAAGAATTTACTGAATTCAGATATTGTAGTCCAAATACCGTCATCGAGATAGCCCATGGCGATTGGGAGTAACTTCTGCATGAAGACATGACAATCATGGGTTTTCATACTGTAGAACGTGTTACCAGACGTATTAACACACCTCCCAATGTTAGAAGCATAACCGTCTGGAAGTTTGACGGTATGCTTCAACCAATAGCAAATACTCGCAATCTGATCTGCATTTAAAGTATACGTCGCCTTTGGTTTGAACGGTTCTCTCCTATGAGGATCAGTCACCAAATGCAATTGAGGCGAAGTCCTAAATCTTCTAGATCACGTCTCGAATTTGCGTTGTCCTTACTTTTCCCTTTCGATTGACAAGCGTGTAGAAAACATTGTCGAAACAATTTTTTCGATATGCATCACATCGAGACAATGTCTAACTTTCAGATCTGCCCAATATGGCAATTCCCAGAAAATCGATTTCTTAATCCAATTATGTTGCTTCCCAAACATGTCTGCCCTCATGTGATCCCACGGTGTCCCGAATGGTGGAAACACGATGTTTTCGACCTCGCTTAATATCTGGTGGCCTGATTTGAACTCACATCTTGGCCTTCGATCTGTATGTTTCCATGATTGCTTGTTGTTACGGAGCGCATGTCGTTGCGGTAAAAATCTTCTATGACAACCAAACCAACTCGTTTTCTTCACGTTAGTCAGCTGAAAACTATGAACATCCTCCATACTGATGCGGGCATGCAAGTCTTCCATGCGTGCTCCACCACGATAACATTCCGTCTGAAATCACTAATTGTCCACACAAGACGAGGCCCGCATGTTAAAGTTCTGATTACGATGTGCATCCCAGGTTTCCACGCTTTGTATTCCATAGATGTTTCAACTCGTCAAGCGTGGACGTAAAAACACATCAATGTTACGGCCCGGTGACTTTGGACGAGGATTAGCAACGGCATGAAAGTGTACGCCTCCTTCATGCATAAATCGGGAGGCGAGTTATAAACCACGATGAATACGAGGCCACATAGAATATGATTGTCACGAGTCGACAACGGGTTGAAACCATCTGTACATAACCCCAATCGAACATTTCTATACTCACATGCAAAATCAGGATAACACTTATCAACATGTTTCCATGCCTCGGCTTGGGATGGATGTCCAATAATACCCATCGAATTCTCACTAGCTCTAAGATGATACGTCATAAATTTAGCGGTTCTCGCGGACTGGTAAAGTCGTTGGGCCGCTCGATTGGTAGATAACGTAAAATCTTTTTAGCTTTGGGTTTTGATTCGCCTCACGTTCTTGAAGCGTTCGCACCACATACCCTACAATTATTTAACTTTTCATATCTACCATCAAACAACATGCGGTTGTTTTCGCATGCATGAATCTTTACGTACGGTAACCCCAACTCTTTCATCATCGCTTTTGCACTACACATGCTCGTAGGCAAGGTTGCCTCTTCTCCGGGCGGTATTTCGTTGATAAATTCAATCAACTCCGAGAAAAAGCGCGTCCGATACGTTATGCTGACTTTTCATGCTCAAGAACTTAGAAATAACAGCCAACTTGGTGTGCTTATCGGTACATCCCTCATATAGAGGCTGCGGCGCATCGCGTAATAAATCAAAAAACTTTTGAGTCCTTGCATTTGGCATTTCGGTGTGACCTCATCCTCATCCATATGCTCCATATCATCACCCTCAAAATTATTTCCATTATCACGAATCCCAAAAGCCTCGCGAACCATTTCACGGTAATCATCACTCCTTCCTACATTACCCTCAAACAAATTATTCGTACTTACAATATTCGATGATGATGATGACGACGATGCCACATCAAATTGGTAACCTCGATAAACACATGGATTTATTTGACGTCGTTCACCATGACAATCCCACACATGATAATTTAGTTGAAATCCATCTAACAGTAAATGCTTGCCAATAGTTTCTCGATCACGGTAATATCTATTTTTACATTTTCTACAAGGACATTTGACAAATTGTTCTCCCTTTTCCCGAGCAACACGAAACGCAAAATTCAGGAATTCCACAAGCCCGTTCCAAAATCTCTGACTACTATCGCGAGTCCCCTCCTCATTTCGCTGATTCATCCAATCACGATCTTCGGCCATTATATAGTTCCTATAACATTTGTGTCAATAAAACAATATGATAAATAAAAAACATAACAATTATAAAATATATATATTCAGCAATACAGAACTTAATTAATTCCACAATTTACACTACCGGTTTATGTCCTAATTAAAGGTGCATGGGTCCTAACCTATTCATAAAAGTACTATTAGTTAATCAAACTTTTATCCCGTGTATGGAGAAAGCGATATTATTACGTAAATTTCGGCGGCATTTCGTCTTAGTTCCTCGTTGTACCATTTCTCCGGCGTAACGCCTGGGCGGGTACAAAGAGGAACAAGGCAATATTGCATCCGAAATTTACGTAACTCTTATCATTTCTCCATACACAATCATAAAAGATGAATTAACCGATAGTATACTTTTACAAAGCGTCAATGGGACAATCCATGAAAACCTTGTAGAATATATAATTTTACACCGTCATTTCAATACTCAAATAACTGTAAAATAATATATTACTACAAGTTTTCATAGACAGGTACTATGGCTCATGAACTACTTTAATTAATTTAACTACATAATTAGGCAACTCATGAAATACATTATAAAAAATAAAAGAAATGATAACAATTTTTATAAACAAATCTAAAATATAATATTTATTACGAAAGAGACACAATAATAAATTCTAGGTAGATCTCCAACCGAAATAACGAGATGCTATATATTTTCTTCAATTAACAAGAAATTGAAAGGAGAATAGTTGGAGGAAGAAAATGTAAGTGTTCGGCGAAAATGTGAACCCGAGTGCTTATATAGGAGTTTTACCCGGCCACGGCGCGGTAAATGGCGCGGTAACGGACCGGTCAAAGGACCTCGTAAACAACGCGGAGTTACGCGGCCTTCACCATGACGCGGCGCGGTACACAACTTACCGCGGCCTGCACCGCGTTTGGCAGCGGCGGCGACTAGCACCGGTTGTGCAGCGCCACTTACCGCGGCCTCGTGCGCGATGCAGGCGCGGTAAGTAATGCTTCACCCACGTAGTGACAACACACTTGGGACGGATGGGGTATGTCCTAACGCAACAATTCCTTTATTTCCCGCCACTCAAAACCTTTTCAATAAACACGTACATACAGTACGTTTAGAGCATTAAGTGATAATGCATGCATGTTCATGCATGGTAGATATGAAACAATGATATAAGATTCATGTTTCCTCTAAAAATTTCTAACAAATCTCTCAGAGTTTTGATTCATTAGCGAGTGAGTGTTAATTAAACAAGATGTTGGGTTTAATCAGTTTTAGAAACAAGTTGAAATGCCAAACGCTTTCAAACTGGGTGGCAATAAGGAAGCTTCACAAGGGACCTGCAGCACTAGGAGTTAACACACTCATCATCATGTACTCATGCACTGGAGGTCCTACTTTTAAAGTCCTCAAACTGTATAATGTTATTAGTGGTGGATGCCACCGTTAATAATTACAGTGCTACCACTCTTCCCGTAATAAACAGTAGTGACACCAACCATTAACCATTAACACGTATACAGGTTAGATGAAAATATTGTCCTTAATCATACTATAAGTTTACTCTGTGACCGACCGGTCATTTATGTCCAATTACGTAGTTCAATCGTGTGTTTTTAACACTTTTATCGTTATATCATGTGCTGTGATATTTTATTTTTATGTATAATTTTACTTTAGTCCCTCAGTTCTTGTTTCTCCAAACTTTTGACCCCTAGTTTTTATAGATTTAACAATTTACATCCTAAAGATTTAACCCCATATTCCTCATCATCATCTGACTTCTCTTGCTCAAACCCATATTCCTTCGCCTGTGCTTTCGTTTCCAAACCTTATGGATCCTCAAATTCAATCCTGCAGCATGTTCCCATATACCACACATGCACAACACTGTATTCATGGCAACAAAGTAAGCATCTAATCAAGTAGCCATTTCAAACAACTTGCCTTTTCCTATCAATCAATATTTTTTTAGCAGGATGAAACAAAGAGGAGAATAGGTAACAATGTAAAAAACAGAACCCGGGGTGAAATTTACTCTCTTAGTAAAACTGATGTATTGTTGACTTGAGTGTAAGAAAGTGCCCAAAGGGGTATGGGCAGCGGTATACAGGTGTCCTCCGCAAGGGGCACTAGACTCGGCTGGGTAGTGGCTCAGGCGTTAGGCTCCCTAGTGAAGGCTACGGTAAATGGCGGGCTGGCCCCTGGGCTTAGCATTCGGCCCTTACCAAGTGGGAAAGAAATGGATGGTAATAAGATAAAATTGATGTGGATATGTTTCAGAAAGCAAACGTATCTGTTTTATTGAAACATCCACAAAAAGAAAATGTATTAGTTTTGCTAGAATGAATGAAGTATATGATCTATAAGGGAATATTAATAAAGGTAATTAAAAATGGTCCTATGGATTTGCGTATTTATACAAAGCGTTCCTATAGTTTTAACGGATGTGTTTCTGACGGAAGCTGTAGCAGGTAACGAGGGACTTCAATTGATGGATGGGTCATAACATGATGAAGTCATTAGGGAAATGGATTCGTTGTCTTCTCATTAGTTCTAGCTATTACTATTTCCTTAAAACCAGTTGATTCGGAGGTGATGAGTATCATTAAGAATATTCGTCAACGGCTATCTCAGCTTGATGTCATGGGACTTCTTTCTCCGCTGCTCTGTGCAGAACTTAGGAACGAACACCTTGCTCGTGGGTAAGTTAGCCTAGTTCCGCCCCTAAAGTGTCTTGAAGGCTTGAGAATGCGTAAGAAAAGGGAAAAAATCGAATTTTAGCACTCAGTTTTGCGTTTTGCCAATTTTCTAGCACTGCTCTGAAAAGTGGCTTGTTTTTGCACCAAAATGGTTTTGGTGGTTTCATTTTGACACTCCTTTTATTTGGTGGTACTGAATTGGCATTTTTGTAGCTGACGAAGAGAAGAGTTGTTGACGGTTTGGTCACGTAGGATTTATGATCCTACATGGTTTCCACCTCGTATATGTTGGACATTTAGGCCTATATTAGTCTCGTTTATCTTCTCAAAAGCTCCAATTAGAAATTGGGGGTTAGGATTAGGGTGCTAGAGTGAGCTTCGATTGATCTTCAAATCAGCAGGATTTGTACGAATTTGACGATCTAATAAGCCACCTCACCAACCAGGTGAACACCATTTCATCCAAACTCATGCCCAATCAACAACTTAGAACACCGACCCATTAAATCTAAACAGTAGTGCCAAACGGAGACCCCAAACACTAACGGCGGTGCCAAAAACGAGCCACTTTTCAAAGTATTGCTAAAAAAGTGCCAAAACGCAAAACTGAGTGCTAAAATTGGACCTTTTCCCGTAAGAAAACTTTGATAGAGTATGGGACAACTTTGAAGGAGAACTTGTTGCTTGTTGCTTGGATTGTTACATATGAGATCCAATGGTGTGTGTGTATACATACTTGGCTTCAGGTGTAAAAAATCCATTAGACTAGGTTGAAAAGTACAAATTTACCATCATTCTTTTAAAATGTCTAAATTTACCACTTAACTATCCTCCATTAATAAAAAAAAAAATATTTTACGCTCTTACACTTTTCACATGATATATTTAACACCTAATTTTTTATTTATTAACAAAAATATCATCTTTTTTATTAAACCACCACTCAATGGAGTGCAATTTCATAATCACTCCATTAATTATAACTATCCTCCATTAATAAAAAAAATTATGCTCTTACACTTTTCACATGATATATTTAACACCTAATTTTTTATTTATTAACAAAAATATCATCTCCTTCGTTAAACCACCACTCAACGCCGTCGTTCTTCCATGACCCGAAGCTACTCCTCCATCACCTCTTCCTCTAATTTGTTTCTTCAACTAATCACCGATGAAGGATTTTACCGAAAAAACTGGTCGTGGCACCACAAGTGTACAGTTGTCAGACAAGTAGTAGACCAGTAAGTACTAGGTACTAAGTGGTGGGGATGGCCTTTACTGCGGCCATAACTGCAATTGAACCGCAATACGTACTACGGTAAAGGCCATGGTACTCACCCTAGTGAAGTTGTCCATGGTAAACGGTGGCGGAGCCACATTCTCGATGGGGTGGGCCATGGCCCCACAAATTTTGTAATTAACTAGTAGTATTAATACATTAATTGTGATAATAATTATTTTTAAGTTTATATATATATTATGTAAAATTCATTTAATAAATAAATTGATAATTAATTTTTAAATTGGACTTAATTGATTAATCCAATCTAAAAAAACTGTATTAATTTAGTCCAACAATTAACCAAAACACTAACCTGCAGCTATCCTATCCGCCACTTACCCACTACTCCTTAAGCTCCGCCTTTTGACTCTTTGTTCTTTGTTGAGAGCTTAACTGGCAATTTGCAGTTTTCAATCATACCACCAATTGCATTGATTCAATAAAATGAGTTATATGAGTATATGTAGTTTTTTTTCCATAGCCTCAATTCCTTAATCTTGACATTAATTTTTATTTTTCTGTTTTTGTTTCTATTTTCAAATTTATTTTTGAATTAAATATTTTATATTAGTAGCCTATTAGGTGGAATTATTTATTACAGTACTAATTTCTTTCTTTGATAGTTTGGTTCTTTATATTGAAAGGAGTTTCTTTGAAACTTTTACACTAGATTCTATTCGAAATATTTTGTTGATGTTGAAGAGTGACGTGTCCAGATCAAACTTCCTAAATAAACAAATGCATGTATGACGGATTTTTATATCATACTCCCTCCGTCCACTGAATAATTGTACACATTTCCTTTTGGGCTGTCCTGAAAAATTGATCACTTTCCTTAAAAGGAAACTTCTCACTCTCAAAGTTACTAAACTATCCTCACTTTATCTTTACTTTTTCTACCTCGTTTTTTGTGCACTCTCAACTAAGGGGCAATTAAGTAAACATATACAAACATCTTACATTCACCTTAATCTCCGTGTCCAAACAAATATACCAATCTTTTGGGGACGGAGGAGTATTAATTTGTAGTCATATCACAATCTTTTGACAATTTTTTTTTCTTGTTGCCATTTAACCTGATTTTTGTAAGTTATTGGCCCCCCGAACCTAAATTCTTGGCTCCGCCACTGGTGGTAAATGGACAACTGTGGCGAGAACCACAGTAGCAACTGCGGCGTAACTGCATTCGAAGCCGCAGTAAGCCTGACAGTTGACAACGTCAGCGCCGACTTGTTTACTATGACTTTGACTGCGATTGAAGCCGTAGTAAGCTTTGTTTTAAATAATCAAATGAGCATTAATATTTTTAATAGATATTTGAATTATTAATTGTAATTTCTATATTTAAATATAAATCTAAATATATAAAAAACTTTTAATTAAAACCAAAAGTAATTAAAATTCATACAGATATCTTAAAAATGATCATTGTTTGGATATATATTGTTTTTTGCATTATTTAGATAATCTTCAAAATCATCTGTATTTAATCCTAGTAAGCCCGAGATGAACTCTTGCGTCGTCTGCTGGGGTTGTTGCTGCTGCTGTTGGGGCTGCTGCGGTAGGACCGGTCGATAATCCCCATGGGGATGCTGGATTGGGCCGGTGTTGAGGGTCAGGTGCGGAGAAGTGTCCCTCAGTGGGTGCTCGTGACGAGGGACGATCTGAGTGGGAGGAACCTAAGAAGACGTCCCAGTAACCAATGTCTGAGGGACCTGGGAAAGGTGAACGTATCCCTCGTTACGCATCCCGGCCTAGATGTTGTTGACGGCCGCGTCAAAGGACCGTAGCGTGTCGCCCTTCCAAAACCTCGAGATCTGCCCGGTCACGAGCTTGGTCCTCCTCCATCGACACCATCCTGCACCAGAGGTCACATATCTCATCCATATCCCTCCGATGTTGCTCCTCCAACTCGGTCTCACGTTGAAATTTAGGTTATGAAAATTTCATTTTAGTACTAGTTTTTTTGAAAATTTACAATTTAACCCAAAACTTTGGAGGAAAATGGATACGTTTTCCTTTTTGTTGTCCCCATAAAATCTGGTGCCCTACAAATGATGTTTGGAGGTGACTGCAACCCTTTGCATGTCTGCAAACATGTGAGATCTCGCTTGGAATTTAGTAGTCAAACCTTCTGTTTCCTTTTCTTGGCCAAGAGTATCTTTTCCATGCCAATTCAGGTTAGATTGATCTTCTTCTTTTTTATATTAAAAACCAAATTTGCCTTGGTAAGTTTCTGAATCAATGAAACTTCAATCTAATAAGGTTCACTTAGTTATACCTGATCTTGCTTTTTATTGTCATCCCGCTTCATAAAAGGCACCTTCACTGAGCTGTCTTACATGGTGCGACATTCTGTATCAGGAGGAGTTTGGCTATTTTTATTGGATTTCTTATGCATTTTACTTAAATTTCTAGGCTTAGAAGTTGACCATTGTTGCTAATTTACTACTATAACTGCAGACACTGTTTATGATTCAGAGGTATGGGAGCCCTGAGCTTTTGGTGTACCATACATTTGTTTAAATGCATGATAGAGTCATTTGTGCAAGTTACCATATCATGCTGAATGTTTTATTTCCATCTGAATTTCTGATTGTAAAGTCACCAATAGTGTTTTTAATATGGTTCTCTTGTGTTACAGAATTCAGACAGAAAAATGGTGGTAAAAAGGCTGAAGCATCAAAGGCAAAGGATGACAAAAACAAGAGAAAGGTAGAAGATAAGTCTGCAAAGAGTGGCAGTAAGAGCAAAAGAAATAAAGGTGGCCAGGATGAGGAAGGACAGAATGAATTCATTGAATAACTCAGATTGCTGTTTAGATTTCAGACTGTCTTCTTTACTTGACCTTTTAAGAATGGAAAAATGGACTTCATAGTCCTGAACCTTTTCACCTTTTACCACATCTCAGTAGTTTGTTAGTGTATGGTGTGTTTGATAACATCTTTTTAAAGTAGTTTTTACGTTTTAAATAAAAACTATCTACGAGTAGTTTATTAGTGTATGGTGTGTTTGGTAATAGTTTTTTAAAGTAACTTTTACGTTTTGAAAAAACTATCTACGGATAACTTATTAATGTATAGTGTTTTCGTAACAGCTTTTTAAAGTAGCTTTTGCATCTTAAAAAAGCTATCTATGGATAGCTTATTAGTGTGTGGTGTGTGTTTGGTAACAGCTTTTCAAAATAGCTTTTGCGTTTTGAAAAAAGTTATCTATGGGTAGCTTTTAGCGTTTAACAATAGCCGTTTGATTTTGACACTTATCTAAACCAACAGGGCCATAGTCTTTTAACACTAGGGTTAACATTACCACTGTTTTTGTGATCAATTGAGTGTCTGCGGTCCCTTAATTTCAGTTTGGTGTCTTAATTTAGTAGAACAAATGTGGAGACATGGAGGCTCAAAATTAGGGTTCATGTTGAGCATCCATCCATCAGAAGATAGCCGCAGTAATAGCATGAATTTAACTGCAGTGGAGTTATAACATGAATTCAATTAGTTTATCCTCTCGTTACACTTACACATTAATCAGTTGCCCAGAGCGGCACGCAGAAGAATCCTAGCGAAAAGACTGAGAAATTACAATGAAAAAACGAAACCACAAAGCTCCTCCAACACTAAAGAAAATGAAAACTTGTTTTCTCAGGCCTATCTGGATTCAGTCGTACTAATATGGCCGATACCTGCCACCGCCCCCTTCACTGTGCCTTCCCCGACTTGAACTGGCACCGCCTTTTCCACCACCACGGCCCACCGTCCGCTGATGTATTGGTGGGTTGTGAGGCTGACCACCTCCTGGCTGCTGCCTGTAAGAGAAGAGGATGTGTGGCTTTAATTATCGATATATGGATGAGATGAGTGATTAAAACAAGCAAGTCTGAGAACCCACAAAAGTGCTACATTTGCACAGGAGTTAATAGATTCATAATACGGATATCGTCGATTCTTGAGATACTTTGTTGATAAGAAAGCCAACAGAGGTTTGACCTAGCAGATGATTTATTATGGCAGCTATTGAGATGCAGAAAAGACTGTTTAGACCCAAGGACCAGTAAATGGAAGCACTAAGCAGTTTGAAACTGGAAGCATCAAGAACATCAGGACCTTATGCTAACAAGATTTTGAATAGATTCATGGTCAATAATGGGTAGTTAAATTGAACTTACAGGACATATCCAATGCGCCCATCTGGCAGAAGCATTGGCATCATAGACATTCCGGCAGGCGTTGCTCCTCTTCCGTAAATCACAGGCTGCAGAAATATAGATTCTGCTATAAGTGGGAGGGATAACAGTATAAGGATCAGATGAGGAGAGTTGCAGCAGGGGGCTAACAAACATTGAAATAGATGATAATACTCCCTCCGTCCAGTCCCATCTTGTTAACCCTTTCTTTAAACATTTTGTCCCCATCCAACATGACTAATTTCTACTTTATTATATCCGTCATGGCAACTCTCTCACCATCATGGGATGATGATGATGATGATGATGATGATGATGATGATGATGATGATGATGATGATGATGATGATGATACTAAACAACATACTTAACAGTTCACTCATATACTTACAAGTTCCATCTCATATCAGGTTTATCAAACTCTAAGAGTGCTACGAAACAACTATTCATATAGTGATTGTAGCATGCTGCAGGCGACATAGAGAATGTCATTCTTAAAACTGACAGTCGTTCACTTAATCAATTGTAGTTGTCATCATCACACTGCACCTAAATCGCATTGCAAGTTCATCCAAAAAGCAAACCGAAAAACTATGACAACAGATGCCCTTCCTCACAAGCCTCAACCATGGGCACCATGACTCAGTGAAAACAATGCCATTATCGAGCTTCATAGAGCTGCCATGTTCTACAGCTAATGAAAGGTTTCCTCTAGCAATACCAATCAACCACCCTTTATATTAAAAAAAAGCATAGGGCAATACATAAATGCAATCACTGCAACTGGTAGAGGTTAGTAAAATGACGGTCACATCATGATAGAATGAATAACCAAAGAAACACTGTCCTCGTCTGACACAATCTTCACAATAAGCTAACTGCTATGGGAATATAATGCATCTTATTTCTTAAAATATACTGTATGTGATCTGATCAAGGGTGCAGTGGGGAATTGATCCTTAAACCTTGTGACTGACAACCACACAGGCACATACTTAAATGATTAGGATAAACATTGTCATCTTTTTCTTTCATTGAAAACTTGACTGCAATGAGAAACAAGGGAGAACGGGGCGAGGAACTTTCCTACACATCGTGGCATTGAGACAACTATTGATGAAAGAAGCATGTTGGTAGCAGCACTCGATGTAATACACAAAAAAACAGATAGATAGAAAATTGATTAAAAGTGGTGAAAGTGTGCAAATTCACCTGTGCAAATCCTGCAACACCGTATCCTGCGCCAAGAGCACCATACGCACCACCAACCATCCCGAAACCAACATTAGCTGGAAAACTAGGAAGCAAGCCTGGTTTTTGTAGACTTGATACAGTGGTATTCTTTTGGTCCGCCTGTGGCTTTGCAAGAGAACACTCAACTACATGGCCTAAAATACAACCACCAGTTAAACTATTAACCCGACAATCAGCAAAAAATGAGAAACAAATTCTTTAAAAGAATTCCAAAATAACACATACCATCCAATTCATATTTTTCAGTGTTCTTTAATGCTTTCATGGCACTGGATCTCTCGGCATAATGCACAAATGCAATTCTATTCTGCCCAGGCTTGGCAGGTGGTAAAACAATTTTTGTGATTTTCCCATGGTGGTCAAACAACCTTTTCAACTGATCTTGTGTAACATTCTTTGGTAAATTCTTTACATATACTGCCTTGACCTGTAAAACATGGAGCAGATTGACTCAATCAAACATCAGACTAGAGATCTGCATGCACGTACCCAGAGAAAAAATGGAAACAGATGCAACATGCCTATTTCCCTTCAAATCCCAGAATATAAAACTCATTTCAACAAAACTCGACAACTGTTAATTGTATAAATGGCTGGCACTAACAACTTGCATCTCTCACACATTGTTGCCAATTGAGAACATATGCGGAGACTGGAACTAAAGCAGACTAATGGAAATTAAAGATGTTTTAGAAAAATGGACATTGAAAAGGACTAAAAAATGATCAAGGTAAGAAGGATGAACAATAGAAATTACAAGGAATTGACTTGAGAGCGAGAGAGAAAAAAAGAACCTGAGAAGCAGCTGAAGATTCTGCATTTTTTGGGTCAGCCCAGCTTACAGTTGGAGCATTATCACCTAGCCTAAATTTGGGATTCATCATCTTCTGCCTTGAATACTCAGCACATGCATTATTGTAGTACTCAATGAAAGCAAAACCCCTATTGTTATTTGAATTCTTCATATCCTGTTTTCCAAAACTTCAACACATCAGAATTGATTCAGCACATGCATAATTGTAGTACTCAATGAAAGCAAAACCCATATCGTTATTTGAGTTCTTCATATCCTGTTTCCAAGACTTCAACATATCAGACTTAAAATTCGAAAATAAATAATTTAAACATCCCTTAAAGATCATACGAAACCAGACATCTGCTGAAAAATGCTATATTCGCGTACAATGTTTAGCCCACAGTATAATTCTCATCAGAAATTTGAAGTAAACAACCTTCACTAATTCAATTGAAGTCACTCCCGGCCCGACATCTGACACGACCTTCCTCAGATCTTCTTCTTCCCAGCTCCTAGGTATATTACCAATAAACAACCGATGCTTTGATTGAGAAGTTGAACATTTAACTCGTTTGCCCTGAAAGCAAGCAATGGCCAAAACAATGTGCTTCAGCAAGTTAGAAATGCCCACAAAAAGGACCCAGATTGTAACCACATAATGCATAGCATGTGCAATTGTACGGAATGGCCACTATGAATTTGTATTGCTCCCAATAATGTCATGACAAGAAGCAAAAATCATACTCACCTTAAATTCAGCATTATTTAACTCATTGATAGCTGTAGAGGCCAAGTCTACATTTCTGAAAGTCACAAATGCAAAGCCTTTGTTCTCATTTGAGTCTTTACCTTTCATAATCCGAACCTTCCATCACAAATTAAATTAATATAAGACATTTGCTATAGAAAAGAATAGAGCTGACATCAGGGGAAGGTTCGCAGAGTTATCTATATGAGCTTACCTGTGTAACCTCTCCAATAGACTCACAAAAGCTCTTCAAATCCTCTTCAGAAATATCATGAGGAATTCCACCAATATATACTTCAGAGCCATGAGGAGGAAGAGCAAGAAGCACATCCTGTTTCTTCTTCTCATCCTCATCTTCTGCCATAGCTGCATTACCTGCACTCTTTCGGGCAGTACCCTCATCGGTGTTTTCAGTGGAATCTTCTTCATCTTCGTCTACCTCTTCTTCGACCTCCTCTTCAATCTCTTCCTCTTCCTCTTCTACCTCCACTTCTTCATATTCAACTTCTTCATCTGGATCATTCTCTTCCTCAAAATCAACTCTCTCATCCGATTCCACTGGTTCAATGTCAGCAGGTGCATTTGAATTTGGCCTTGGCATCTTATGTATCTATATGAACAAGCTTGCAAGCTAACTGTGAAGAAGGCAAAGAGGCTAGAAGAATTCATGGGAAGAAGAATAAATGTATAGAAAGGAGGAAACAGTATGATAGGCCGCAAAGAGCTCAAGAGAAAGAATCTCAACTGAACTTGTTTCATGAGAAAAAGATTAAGAGGGAGTCCAAATGGATTTTCCATCAAGGATTATAGATTATTTAAGAAATAGTCAAAAAGTGAAAGGCAAATGAATCTTTTGAAAGATTGTAACGAGGCTCATGAATGAGAGAGGACCAAAGATCAAGCAATGAACTTTCTTCAAATCAGAACAAGAGTCAGAAGACTGCTGTCCAAACACAAACAAAAACAATATTGACAGATTTAAGATCTACCCCAGCTTCATTAAAGATACGATACAGAATGATATAACTAAGGTTATAATACAGAACCAAATTAAAACAATTAATTCACATGTGGAGCTTAAACGCGAAAGATATGAACTAAACAGAAACAAATAAACCTGCATAAGCCAAGAGGAAAGAAAAAAACTTCGTCTTCTTCAAGCAAAGGTTACATGCTTCAGCCCAAAGGAAGTAGAAAGTGGGACTGTGTAAGTTAACACAACTCCTCTGGCTTTAAGAACATGATTGTATTCTTCCATGAGATGGTTAAATATGCCCAAATTCGCAAACAAATCCCAGTGATATTCATTATAGGTTAAAAAACAAATTTCCTTACTTATATGCCTACAAGGTTATTAAATTACTTAATATCTAACTTCTTAAAAGTAACATGTACCCAAAGTTTTTCGCACTAATGCGATAAGGGTCTAAATGCCTTTAACTCGAGAGATGTGGATAATGCTGGATAGGTGAGCAAGGTTATTAAAAGCGAAAAGCGCACTAATGTGATAAGGGTCCTGAAGCGCGGAGCGCAACGCAAAAGCGTGGGCTTTAAAGAAGTTAAGCATAATAATAGATATAAGCATAAAGTAGGTGGAAAAACCTCTAAATTATATCTAAAAAACACAAAGGCCAACTTCTAAACTTTATTCTAGGATTCTTTAACACTAAATTTGCACTCTAAAGCTCAAATATCACTCAATCATCAGCCATCATCATCTAGCATAGAAATATAATTAGCACCACCAAAGTTAGAATTATATCCCTCATCATATAGTATTTGGAAATAAATCCACAGTAAATTACTACATATAGTATTTGAAAATAAATCCACAGTAAATTAAAAATTGTTAAGGACTATTTTGTTAGGAGGAAAATGCTTCGATGTTTAAATGGGTTGGAAAGAAGATTTTAATGCCTGAATTTACATAAATAAAACTTTAAGGACCCATTTGAAAGATTCATAAAATTCTATGGCTTATTATTAAAAAAATAGAAAACCTAGTTTTTTTTCTTTCAAGTCTGGTCTTCTTCGCGAGTCTGCCGCCGCCGCAACTCCAAAGAACGCCGGCAACTGCCACGATTGTCTAGCTCACCTGCGTCATCTCCTTCGCGAGTCTGAAGTCGGCGACACCTGCCCCACCTGGGAAGACAAGCTCGTCTGATGATCTCAGAAGCGCCGACGCCGCGTCGCTAAAGTCCGCCGCTTCAGCTCGCATCAACGCCTCACCGCCGCTTTAATAACCTTGCAGGTGAAGGTCCGCCGCTTCAACGACGCGAAATGCGACAGACCAAATCTTGTGTGTATGATTTATTTATTTTTTAAAATAAGTTTTTCCAAGCGAGCGCATCGCGCTTCTTGAGCGCTTAATGAATCTAGGCGCGCATTTAATAACCTTGAAATGAGGGAACAAGGTGAGCTGCAAAAACAGATTACAGCAGCTAATCATCCAGAGATCTAAAAGATATTGACCAATTACGAAGGCCAAATCCCGTTACCATCTTCGATTAGGCATGTTAACCACACTTCACAACTTCCTAAACCCGCTCAAAGATACGCAATCCAGAATCGAATCCCCAGAAAAGAAGACAGAGATTTGAGTGGCCAGAACAGAACTCACCAGATTCCAGATTCCGGCAAAAACCACCGTGGAACTCGCCGGAGGAACCAGATATCAGCAAGACCACTCTGACTCTGACACTCGTCGTAAGTTAAGCAAAGCAGAGAGAGAGAGTCGTTGTTGGTCGCCTGGATCGGCCGCGGGAAGAGCTGAGATTCGTTGAGTTATCGATGAAAAGGCGCGGCGATGCGATGATATCGGTCTTTCAGTTCTAGGGATGGCCAAGCCTATGCCGAGACGTTTTTGGCCTTTCTGGGATTACCATTTAAGCCACTAAAGTTTAATCATACATGCAATTTGATCCCTGTTCATTTTACTTTTCTTCCCCTAGGCCCTACTTCCTTCTTTTTTAAGGTAAAATGCACCCATAATCCTGTAATTTTTAATTTTTATGCCATCGAGGTCCTGTTTTAACTTTTTATCTCAATAAAATCTTGTTTTTTAACTTTTTCTCAATTTGTGGTCCTTTTCCACTCGTTTCAACGTTATGTTTAATAGACTTGGGAGAAAAATGATAATTTCAGTAAATCAATTTTTTTTAAAAAAAACCTATTTACACCCAAAAGTTTAAATCTAACCATTTACACACACCACCAACAATTACAAACTTAAAACAAATACTCTCAAATTTCAATCAACCCACTAACACCCCCTGCCCACTCTACCACCACCGAACAGCCGCCGCAGCCAACCACGTCAGAAAACATTGGAAAACGTCAAAAATCGCAGGGTCGGCCGCCCCACGACTCCATTTAGCGAGCCTAGGCCGTAAACCGCAACCAAAGGCTTCGAATCGCGAGCCCTAGGCCGTGGTTGCGAGCCTATGGCGGCCCCGGGCTCACGAATCGCAGCCTAGGGCTCGCAAATCGCGGCTTTGGGCTCGCGAATTACGACTTAGGGTTCACGATTTGAAGCCCTTGCCTGCTATTTCCGGCAAATTGGAGGTTGGGACGACAGACTGAGACCATTCCCGGCGTTTTTCGGTGGTTTCCGCCATGTTTGGCGACGGCAACCCAACGGTGCGGCGCCGGCGTGTTGCTAAAATTATCATTTGCCCCCCAAGTCCATTAAACTTAACTGAGGCCGAATGGAAAAGGACCACGAATTGAAGAAAAAAAAGTTAAAAAAACATGACTATATTGGGACAAAAAGTTAAAACATGACTCCGGGTGGGATAAGAATTAAAGTTACAGGACTCTGGGTGCACTTTACCCTTCCTTTTTAACATTGTCTTCTCATTTGCATTATTTTGCTGGGTAAAATGCACTTATGGTCTCATAAGTTTAATTCGCGTACTATCGCAGTCCTGTTTTAATATTTTGTATCATTAATGTCCTATTTTTAAGTTTTTCTTCGTCCGTCCTTTTTCTGGAATTTTGACAAGTTTACTCTTTTGAACAAATGGTACAACAACATTTATGGTTTGCATTTTTCATACCACACAATTCAAACCCTAAAGTTTTAAAAAAACTTACAAACTCCCCACCCCTCCTCTTTCTTCCTAGCCAGCCAGTCTCCAGCGACCCAACAACTTTGGCCGGCGATTCGCGGCCCTAGGGTGAGGATCTGCCACCCTAGGCTCGCGTTTCGCGGCCTTGGGCAGTCTGGCGATGGTAACCGCGGTGGTGGATAGGAGGGTGGTGAGATATAGGTGGAGAGAAAATGTTTAGGGTAGAATTGTAAGAGTTTATAATAGTTAAGGTAGAATTTTATAATTTATAAAAATTGGGGGTAAAATTGAAAATTTCTCAAAACCTTAGGGTGATTTTCATTTATAAACTGTTCAAAAGGGTAAAAATGTCAAATAGGACTATAATTGCAAAAAAAAAAAAAACTTATAAACGAAACTTCAATAGTACAAAATCTTAAAACAGGACTACGATAATATACGTATTAAAATTACGGAACCATGAGTGCATTTAATTTGCATATCAATCTTGCATTTTATATTCATCTTATTTAATTTTTTTAATACATTTATACTCATCTTCTAGTATTTTTTTTGTTAGGATGTACGGAGTACTCTTTTGGTAGAATTTGTTAAAGAAAATAGAAGTCTTTTAAAACAGATATGATGTTTTTGAAAGAGAAAATTAGAGGAAAATAGTTGATTTACTGTTTTTGGCTAGAGTTTAGGTTCAGTTTACACTTTGGATTTACTCTTTTCTGGGAGGTTTTGCTTGTTTTTTAGTATGAGTGATGCCTTACTTTTTTTAGCCTCAGTTCAGCGCACATTTGGAAATAAATTTCATAAAATAATTCAGATTTGAATTGATAGTATTGATACATTTCATTATAAAATTGGGTTTAAAACTTTTTTATTTTACATGATTGTCATTGAGTTAATTTTTGTTTCCTCGCTTTAACGAAAGAAGCAGATGAATATTAGTAAAGTGAGGGTAAAATAGATAATTAGTTTAATTTGTATCCCGCTCAATTCATGAGGAATGTAAAAAAGTGGAAAAAAATTTCCAGAAATATTATGGTTAAACACGGAAAAATCTTATTTATGCCTGGGCATACATATGCCCACTAACACTTAGGGTTAAGTGTGGAATATTCCGTTAGGAGTTTTCCCATTTCGGACTTCCCATTTCAGACTAATATATCATGTGCGATTTCTCGTTTGCTATATTGTGTGTTTTAAAATTAATGGATACGTTTTCTTTCTTTAATTAGGTTGGTCCGGATTCCTGAGTTTTTTGATTTGGTAAGTGGATATTTAATGTTGATATACTGCCAATTACTGATTTCACTCTTCCTTCGTGGCTTGGTAGAAATCTTTTAGATTTCGACTTAATGGTAGTGGTGTTTCAGACGTTAATAAGTATTGATTTCATTTGTAAATGTTACGTTGGTCTGCTTGCTACTATTGCTAGGAGGGAGGTTTCGTCGTTCTCTTTTCTTTTCTTTTTTGCATGCTACCATGTTTGATTTAAATTTAAAAGCATCTCAAAATATTTGTGATTTTGATCTAAATGATCGTTTTGATGGGGAAGATGTTGTCATGGAGTCACAACTCACCCAAGTGGATGTTACACCTTCATCGAACGTAGGCGTGCCAAATCTCAATGTGTGTGAAGGTATTTCAGTCGTTGGACATGGTGGTAGTGTTGGAGATGGACAGAATGACGGGGACGATGAACGGGGTGCGGACAGGAATGATAGTTACACGGACGTTGATGTGTCTGATGGTAGTCATCGTATGTCTGAAACGTTTTTCATATTTCTTATAGGTCAGAAACGTTTGTGGTATTTGTTGTCATTAATTGTTTTCATTGTTTTATCTGTTGTTTAACATGTAAGATACCATTGAACTTGTGAACGCGCCACCCTCTTCATTGGTGTATAGTTATGGTCATTTGGTTTCCTGATCCCGTGCGTAGATATTTGTTCTCTATCGACATGTTCTTCCATATCATCGACAGTCATCTCGTCCAAACCTAGATCAAAAGCTGCATAAACAATCAACAAAGGACTGCAGGAATAATTTATTCATACACAATGCTGTTGTTAACACCTTTGTCCGTACCTTTACAAATACTGAAATCTTCCATTCTGTCCTTCAACCTTGCAAGAACTCTGGATTAACCTTTAAGACATTTGTCATTTAAATGATGGGTAATTCGTAATATGTCTAATTCACATGTAAGAGGTCCGAAACTAGCCTGTTATGGTCCTCCACTGTATCTATATCAGCCATTGAATGTATCAAATTACAAGCATATGTCTGATTAACATAGATCAGTTCAGACATGCGTAAACCTGCTCCTAGTACCCGTCTGATGTGATCACGGTGGGATAACCGATCACAACGGAGGATCTAGCTCGAAAGAAGGCGGTTCCCAGCAACACTGGAAACAGGACAGGGGATGAACTCGAAAGAAAAACAGAGTCGGCCAAGGGAACCTCCTCACTACGGGGTGAGGCAATGCCCTTGAAAATGCCTGGGGAAGGAGATGGGATCTAGCACCTCTTGACTACAAGGTCAAGCAATACTAGATATTATGCTTGGATCCTCTTGCTGGATCACTCGGGAAAATGGAAATGCAAGATTGGAGAACACAAAAGCCAACAACTTCCTAAGTGTTTCACCAATTCTTAAATTCAATAATATGTTCTCCTTTACAATGACGCTGCTCTTAGCTTATATAGTGGGGAAGGTGGGAGCAAGAAGTCGGCTTAGATAGCGTGCGTGCAGAGTGAAAAGCTTCTAAAAGGTGAAAAGGAAAAAAGTTATCCTAAAAGCGTTCACATGTCTTTTCTGTAAAGGAAGGGGTTTCATTCCCGAGTTGTTGCAGGTGAAAAGGGCGCTTTACTGTCAGAAGTGGTCGGCTACCTCTCTAAGATTGAAGGCTTCGCAGGATTGCCTTCGCTAAGTGCCTTCGCGGGAATGCCTCCGCCTAGGCCTTTCACAGGGATGTTTGTCTGAGGTCTTCGCCCCGGTCTAGTGTCCGCGTACCAAGGCCTTAGTACTCCCTTCCTCGAGGATGCTTAGGCTTAAGACTCCAGAGGACCTCGCATCTTCTTCGTCCCAAAATGATGCCAAGGTGGCGAAGCCGCAAGGCCTTCGCTCGAGATTCCTCTTGGTCGTCTTGGGCCATGAGCTTCATGAAGGCATTGAGGTTTGCTTGAACTTGCTTCGAGACGAGCCACTGGTCATGGGCCCGCCAACGCCTTGAGTGGATCTGTGGTGCGCGTGCTTGTGATGGCGAGCTTGGTTGAACTTGAGAGCCTTTTGGGCGATGTCCTCATCACCTTATTACCGTTCGATTAACATGCTAACACCCATATGATCGTCCGATTAATGATGACTCAAAAATGTATGAAATGACCCTCCACTGTACCTATATCAGCGACTGAATGTACCAAATTACAAGCATTTGTCTGAAATAATTTGTAGGCACTCATTTAGAACAATTAAGGTCTGAAACACGGAGTGTAGGTCTAAAACTACTGCAGTGTAAGTCTGAAACATGTTTTCCCCATTCCCAAAAAAGTCTCGTTGCCTTAAACCCCTTCCACCTACAGTTTAAAATAAACCAGAGCCTCCACCGTGATTTCTAACCACATTTAGGTCCAAATTTCTGTACGTAATTCCTTTACCTTTTGACGATGGAACCTTTGCACTGTCTGTTCAATGGGCTTCGCAGAGTTCCGACCGCCGGCGACTCCAAGTAACCCCGTCGGGGTGGATTTTCTGAGGCTTCAACTAGAGCAACTGCCGTTGCCTTCATTTCTCAGAGCAAAAAAAATGGTGGTGATGTTAAAAATAAAAAGAAACGGGAAGAGTGAAGGAATTTGATGCATGGATCTTGATTACGAACTCGCTTTGCCGTTGCCGCCGTAGGAAACGCGTGGGCTGTCGGAATTCTGGTTGGGATTCGCCACGGTTCCGCTTTCGTTAGCAAGTCGAAAAAGTGGGAAGAGGGAGTAACCAAAATCGGACTTCGTTTTAGGGTTTGAGGTGTCAAAAAATCTGGGTTCTCCTTTTTCGCATGTCTGGGAATGAGTTTCAAACAGGATATAATATCAAACGAGATTCTTGTAAAGAAATTACTGATTTGGTGCGATTTGCATTAAATGCAATATTAGACTTCCCATTTCAGACTTCTCAATTTTATATTTAAAATAATTTTTAATATATCAAACGGACAATGGATGGAAAGAGGTTGGGCATATTATGCCTTGGCATACACACTCATATCTCGTTAAACACAGCTACAAAAAATAGTTAGCTTAAGGAAATTTTATGTTTTATTAATGAAATTTTAATGGTAGTAAAGAAGAACAAAACCTTAATTCTTGTGTTTAAGGAAAGGAAATGATGCAATTAATTAGTTGAGTTGAGATTACTAATTTTTTAAGGTATTTTCGGGAAAAGGAAAGAAAGAAATGCTTTCTGTGTCGGCTGGATGGGGCTTCAGAGTGTTTGTCCGAAGCAGTTTTGATCAGCTTCGCCGTTGATTGGTGGCCGGCGGAGAAGGCTTCTCTGCCGCGCGTCGCGAATTCCTCCTCTGAGATCCTTCACCTTTGACGAGTTGGAATCTCTTTTTGAACTATCCTCACCAGCTTCCACTTCTCCTCGCCGAAGCTGAGTGACGACGGCGGAGTAACATAACTGAGACAGCAACGATCTCTCTGGAAGTTGGCCCCGGAATCTTGATTAGCCATGGCAGAGGGCAGGTAACTTGATTCTGGATTCTGATTTTTGGGCTACGGCTTACTAAATGTGGAATTGGAAATTGCACAGAGATTGTTTAGCTTAGCTTCGCTTTTTCTGACCTTTATTGGGATCAATTTCAGCGTCAGGAACAAGGACACAGCTGCAATTGTTGGAACCTGCCCTTTCATGTGTCCTGGTAATTCCCTTTTTTTTTTCTAATATCTTTGATCGATTTCTTTACTAGCGTTATCATTTGTTCTCTCCTCTAGTTTCGTTGTCTAGCTAGTTTATATGGGTGTCTTTTGATTTTTATATCATTTTTAATTGAAGTTCTATTGCTTAATTCATTCTTATATTTGACATATTAAATAAAGTACTCCTATTAAAGAAATTTTAGTCCCAGGGGATTTCTCAGAAAAATTTTATTGGTTCTTCTTTCATCTAATTGCAGAGGGAGAAAGGGTTCAACGTTCCCGGCTGCGTGACCTTGCAGTCTTTGAAAGACTAAATGGAGATCCCAGGAAGACTTCACCTGATTTAGCTGTTAAGAAAGTAAGACATCATCCAAAAAAGAAAACCAGATTTTGTTTAGAAGCTGTTTTGTTTTCCTAAACAGTGCCGGCAGGTTTATGATTATGGCTCTTGTTTCTTGGACTCATGGAGTATGCCTTCTCTTATGGATCCAAACTGACCTTCCAAGCTGCTTGAGTTATATTTTCCACATGCCTTTAAATTTCATGTTGCGCATCATCCTTTAAAGTTCAAACTTTTTATATCCAACACTATAGTTATTTTAAGTGCTGTTCTCAAATCTTATATGAAATCCGTAGGCTGAACCAGCACAATCTTTTGAAAAATATGTTATACATGTACGCAGGCCTTAGGTTTTCTCCTTCATAACCTATGTTTTCGTTTGTGAAGATGGCAAGATGTTAAAATAACTGTTTCCCTTTCTAAAGGGTTCTTAAAACTTCTTTTCCAGTTGTTCCTGCATAGATTTACTTGGGTTATTAGAAACTATAGAAAATGTGGGGCTTTCATCTTTAACATTTCAATACATGGTTTCACGTCACTTTCAAGTTTGATCATTCCTCATTCTTATATCTGTTTCTTTTCCTTCTTTAAATTAAATTCGAAAACCTGATTTCTGTTGTTATTTTCTTATAAGTATGTACATATATCGATAGGCTTTTGTGCGCTAATATTTGTAGCTCACATTATACATTTATAGGCATATGCATAAGCTTAAAAAAGCGCTTTCTCCTACGATATCGTTTCATTGTTTTAGCTGGACTCCAGTCCAATATTCCACGGTTTAATACTATTTTACCATGTATACGTGATTCTCACCACTTGAGGTTGTAGGCGTTCATGGTTTTCTTTTGGACAATCAGTGCTGTATTTTTTTATCGATAGTACAAATATACTGTAATCGGTCTTATGAGGTCCTGTTACTTACCATTCCTTGTCCTATATCATGTTAAATGTAATGCTGAAATTTCCATGTAGGAGCTATATGTTTCTGATTTCTTAGCTAATGTCATCTATCAGTTTCTGTGTCTAAAGATGCATCTGCGCGAAACAAACATTTTCTCAAATTCCACTCATCCTGCTAGTTCTGCAGAACTATATCAATCAAAGATGTTCGATCCTCGGATGTTCGGCCACTAGCAGTTTTGGAAGACACATTACGATACCTTTTAAAATTGGTGGACTCTGTGGAATATCCTTTTGAAGTTATTCACGACTTTATCTTCGACAGGATGAGGTCTATAAGGCAGGATTTAAGCATGCAGAATCTTGTTAGTCATAAAGTCGTTCATATGTACGAAGAAATGGTATGATCTTTTATTATCTTATTGTATCTTTACTGGCTTATAGCTTTAGTTAAATTTAGTCCTATGGATAAGAAAACTCTCCCCTTTTGCTCATGATGCTATATTTCCTTTTTTATTTTTTTAGAAGAAAGACTAGAAAATCTGAAACCCCTTGTTTCTGCTTATCCGAAAAAGCATATGTTTATCATACGTGTGACTTGACTTATATGCTGATACTTCTGAGCTGGGTAATTATTGTACATACATCCCATATGTCTTATGGTAATACATACTTTTAACTTTTGATCCATTGGATTTTGCATTTACAATGATCCGGTGTCATTTATAAGCTGGACTCAGTAAGTGAATGGTAATTTTGCTCACAAGCTCCTAGTTTCCCATACTATACACAAAAAGTCAAGCTAGGTGGTCTGGGGGCCTTTTGATTTTGTTTTGGATCATAGACATGGAATATGCAATGATAGAAACAAGTAATGATGAACCTCTAGTAACTATTGTATTTGCTGTCTATATTTTTTTTGTTTAGGAAACTGTCTAGGCACTTCTTGAACTTCTTTGAGTAGCTCCAGATTATTAGAGTGCTTCCTTCCTATCATCTATATTGTGTGAAAGGAAAGGGCAGTAAGTAAAGATCCTAGACTAAGCGATTTGATAGGAAATACATGTGAAATTTGCTAACATGTCTTCTAGTTGGCTCTCATAGTGTCTTTGATACTCCCTCAGTCAAATAATTGTAGTACTAAGTGGAGAGATTTAAGGATAATGTTATGTGGTAGGCGTTTTCCTGATTTTTCCCCTTTGTGAAATGAAGATTGAATAGATTGTTTGTGGACCCATTTTTATGGGAAAGGAAAGTCAAGGGTATTTAAGTAACTTAAGTAGTAAAGTTTCCTTTTAATTAACAAAGAAGTTTATAAAGCGGACAAGTTTTCTAAGGGAGTACAGTCTCTCATGAACAAAGTCCTTTGCTATTTTGGTTGTGGATCTAGGGTATAATCTTGTTTAATTCTGGTCAGAGTAGTTTACAACCTAAATGGCTGTTTAAAGGGAACCTTGTAACCTTGAGCTGGTTGGAGAGGACTCTTTATGGGTTCATTGGTTTAATTCTGGCCAGAGTAGTTTACAGCCAAAATGGCTGTTTAAAGGGAACCTTGTAAACTTGTAATTTTACCTAGCTTCAAAATGTATTATTTGAGATAAGAGCTCTGTTCATCTTGAGGCATTATCGTCAAGGGCAGGTCCAACATATTTTAACAAAAAGATTTTGAGCCTTTCTCATTGTTTTAAATCAATGCGGCCATGGAGAGGAAGCTTTGTGTAGCTAATTTTCTGACAGTGCTCCAAATACTTCAAAAATTAAGGTTTTCTTTTTTAAAATGTAACTTTAATGATCCATGAGCAGCTGCCTTGAACCCTGACTAAACCCTTGCAAGTTTTGAGTTGAAACATTTCAGAAAGCTTTTAATTCCGCCCCATAACTGATCCTATGTCATGTTGTTTCCTAAATTTAGCCATTTTAGATGATCTTTGAATATATAGTAAGAGTACACAGGAACTTCCTAACTTCTAGATACGTCAACTCTAAATAAGCTCCTAACCCATTTAGCAACATATCTCTCTCTGTTTTTTCTGAAAGATTTAGCTACATATTTCTGAATACAAAGACCATAAATGTAAAAGACTAAACATAATGTTATACAGTAGCTAAGACTTGAACATAATGTTATAGTTAAGACTTCAAATTGCTGCAGTTATGTCCTTAAGGACATCACATTTTCCTTATAGTTGACAGTAGTTCTCAGATACAACATAAGTAGCCAAAATGTGAATGAAGCTGATTCCCTTTTGGATGCATGAGCTGTGGGTACTGAGATAGATTTTGTAAAAAAGAAGTTACAATTTTTTGGGTGTTAGGGGTTTTTTTATTATCATTATTATTATAATTTCTTTACAACTTTCCAGGATACTGGTTTGTTTAATTAGGAGTTAGACTGGACTGTTTCCCTTTGTGTTGAAGTTGTTTGTAATCAGTAAAACTGATTCTTGAGTTGTGATGACTTATACAGGTAAAGTTCCATATTGTATCTCAACTTAGGCTTCGCAGATGTTCAAGTTCAAGCTCAAGTGTTTCTTCATTGCAGCACCTCAATATGGAGCAGCTTACGAAAACTTTAATAACTTTGTATAATCTATATGAGACACATCATGATGCAAACCCTGTTTATAAGAATGAAGCTGAATTCCAATCTTTTTATGTGCTTCTTCATCTTGATTCTAAGAGCCATTTGTCGGTGGGTCCAGATACTGTTTTATATTTTTTTAAATTGTGTTTCTTATTTTCTGGTAGCTCTTATTCTGGACTAAAATTTTGGATCTCCAGGGAGAGTCACTTTTGGATCTCCAGGGAGAGTCACTTTCTTTGTGGTTCCGATATCTTCCCTCTCGATTGCGCAAGTCAAAAGAAATCCGTGTTGCTCGGAAAATTTATCGGTAACCTTTTTCTTGAACTTCGATGCACAAAATTTTTCCAGTTTGAACAAATATTTGTGCATACTCACTAATTTGGATTTGTATTACTACAGTTTCCTAGGGGAAAAAATGAAATAACGTTTTGAACATTACAGATGCTTCTCAATGGGAAACTATGCATGTTTCTTCAGGACTACAGTTTCTGAGGCATCTTATCTTCAATACTGCATAATTGAGCCTTCAATCAATAAGGTGATTAATCTATCTCCTATGTTTCAATTTCGATTTTTACTGATATTTGAAACGTACATGGTCTAGAATGCCGATTACTCCTATGGTATTCGTTTATTTGAAACTTTCTAACACTACCATCAGCTGCAGCATTGGCGTGATACTTATCATTCCAATATCATTTTCGATGTAAAGTAACTGCATCATGAATGTAAATAGTAGTAGTATACACTTTCTATTCATGTAGTTGTCTGATAATTCTTCTCTTTGTCCACCACAAAGATTCGAGCACTTGCAGTTTCATACATAAATGATTGCTGCTACAAGCTTCATCCTTATCCGTTGTCACGCTTGTCTAAACTATTGATGTTGACGGTACCACATCTGTTAACCTCTAACAACCACAAGTCTCAAGTTATGTTGTCATTCACATTTTCATTCCTGGTAGTTGTTTCACAGGAATCTGATCTGGAATGCTTTTGCAATGCTTGTGGTCTCAAGACATGGACCGATGAAGATGGAGAGAAGATGCTACCCACAAAGCAAACAACTTTCCACGCCCCGAAGGACGATTGCTCTCAGAGCAGTAGCTTTCTGGGTTTGCAGCATTTTGAAAGGTGACAAAACTCTGATATGTGTTCATTGAAATGTGCAGATCAGGGGCATGAATGTTTCTGTGCGTTTGTGGATAGTTACCTGTATCAGCTCCTGGAGTTAACTTTTGTACTCCTTTCTGGGATGATTGAGCTAATTTTGTGTCAGAAAATCATCATCAAATTGCTTATGTTAGTATTTGCTTAGTGGCAGACAAAGTTTACATGGTAAAACTAACTAAATATCCTAACTTTACATGGTAAGCATACGAAAGATATTCCTTTTATGTAAAGTTTTTTACATCATTTTTATATTATTGTTCTTACTCTCTCTTCCCATTCAAAAAAGTTTGTCTTATACTTATACACATATTTTACCATTTTACCATCAAATTAAAACACTTTTCTAATCCATGTGCCAGTCAATATCAAAATTTTGCATATTTGAAAGGCCGGAGGGAGTAGTTGAATGGTTTTTTTTAAAAAAAAAAAAAATCTTTCTGTAAGAACATTAGGAGCTTTAAAACGTTCCTCAATTTATAATGTCAGTTCTGAAAATTCACGTGTTACCATATCAGTCATAAACTTTCAATATCATTTCATCATGTTGTTAAAGTTCTAAAACTTTTCTCCATTTACCATAACAGTCATAAAAGTTTTATGGATTTATCGTTTTGGTTCTAAAATTGCATGTTTCAATGACTATCATTGAACCTTGTCTTTGTCTTCTTTGTCTTGAGGTTAGCTAGAATAAAAATCATTGCAATAGTCGTAGATGCATAATTTTTCCTCAACTTTTCAGACACTAAAACTGTTCCTAAAAATAGTTTTAAAAAAGAACGTAAAATAAGATTTTACTCTACTATTCTGCTAGTAAGGATTGAGGAGAAAATTTTGATTCATTTTACTTGATAATCATGAACTAATAGCTCATTTTGTTGGTATGAAGCCAATACTTGTATGAAATTTTTTTTCTGATTTATTCAAATATTTGATAAATATATGTGAAGTCAATGGCTTAAACGATTTACTTCGCACTTCGCACCAATCAAATGTACCATAGAAGAGAAAAGGGAAAAAGAATGTGAAAAAAAGTCATAGACTTCAGAAAAAAAATCTTGAGTCCGTTTGTTTACCACATATGTGGAAAAACACATACCTAAATGTACTACTAATTAACTAACTCAACTAACTAATCTATTAAATTAAAAGACTAAAACACCCTTTGTAGAGATTTATTAAGAGGGTAAATTTAACATTTTCATGGTATGTATTTTTCCACATATGTGGTAAATAGACACCCACAAAAATCTTGTGTTCATAGGAAAAGTCAAAAAGTCGTTATTTATTTACTACTCATTCCCTCCCTTAAAAATGTAGAGTACAATTTGTTTTTGGGTTGCTCAAAAAAATTACCACTCAATCCGTCTCAAATTAATTTTACACTTTATATGGGTGCGGATATTAAGGTGAATGTAAGATTTTATGTAGTTTGACATAATTACCCTTGAGTAGAGGTTACACAAAAAATGAAAAACGAGATAGAAAAAATTAAGATAAAGTAAAGATAATTTGATAATTTTAGATGAGAAATTTTCATTTAAGGAAACTGTAGAATTTTTTAGGGACAACCAAAAAATGTGTAGAATTCATTGGGGACGGAGATAATACAATTTTTAAATGAAAAACTTTTTACACCAATTTTACTTTATCATCCTTATTTTTTTCACTACAGAAAAATATTTTTTATCTTATATTCATATTTTACATTTTAACTATCAAATAAAAAACTTTCTTTAATTCAAGTGTCAATCAAACTTGTGCAAGTTTTCTTTATATGTCTGGAAGAAAACATAAAAGGCATGAGAGAAATTGTGGAAAATGAGCTAGAGAAAATGAAAAATTGAAATGCCAAAAGAAAGAAGAAAAAGTTGAATTTGAGCAAAGGGGAAAAGAAAGTGGCCCGCTAAGAGAGCCCAGCCCAGCCCAGCCCATAAACAGCGTGCCATCCGGCGTAACTATCGCATCATTCAAATTAACTTTGGCGCCAGTCAAGTGCCTGTCTTGTCTTAGTGCAGCTGTAAGGCTAGATTAGACAAGTTTTTTTTCCATTATATTAAGTATTGAGTTTTTTTATTATTACTATTTTTGAAAAAAATTGTTGAAAAATGTCCGATATTTGGGGTGAGAAAAATTTACTTCTTTTCTCCAAACAAAAATAATATGTGTTTTCTTTTTTCGGTTATTTTAGCAAAATTGATTTTTACCTTTCATTTTCATTCATTCCAACTAAAAAAATAATTTTATTTTTTATATCTATTTTAACTTATTACTCTCTAGTTAATAGTATTTTTTAATCTTCTTTAACGTAGTACTCTAATCTTGCTAGATAGATGAGAAGGGTTGAGAATGAGTTCAAAAGTTTGAACAAATTACATCAAGACATTCAACAATTAACTCACATACAAGGGGTATAATAGTCAATTTATTATTCTAACATCTACTCCCTCCGTCCGTAAAAGATTCCATCATTTGTTTTGACAGTTTCACAGTATTTAATCTATGATTTATTTTACGAATGTTTAGACACTGAAAATTAAATATTTCATATGTGTATCATAAATTGAAATCTAAATTTTCCGAATATATTTTTTCTGAATTTTTTAAAACTTTTTATCTTCATTAAAATTCGAGTCAAATATTGAACCTTGAACAGCAAATTCAAATGTTTGAGTCTTTTGCGGACGGAGGGAGTATTACTCAAATCAAATCACATTGGAATTGGATAAAGTAGGAAATTAATTTCTTGAAATTGTTTCACTGAACTGAACCTTATTGTGAACCTTATTGTCGTTCATAAAAGATTATAGTGTTTACATGTCACCATTTTATTTATGATTTCTTTGGGTATGTTCTGTAGGTGAAAATTTTGAAAATTTTGGTGAATAATTTGTTATTGATACAGTGCAATGTGTACACTTTGTATAAAAATGATTGGTTTGATGATTTGATGATAAAAATTTAATGAAATTATTGATGTAGAATACACCTCACCTTTATGTTTGACTTTCAACCTTACAATTCTATCTATTCTTCCTTTTAAAATAATACAGCAAATGGTATTGTAGTTTGTAGATAGCATTACCATCTATAGTTCCATTTGTTTTGTTTTTTTGCTTTACTTATGTAATTCCTTTATTTATCTTCAATTTTTCATTTTTCCAGATATGAGAATCTAAAGTTTCATACATACAATTTTTATATCTCTTCATATTTATAGTGACTTAAATCCATATAAATTATATGCGTAGATTATTTATAACTCTATATCATTACAAAAAATTATTAGTAATGAGATTGATAAGATTCACTTCATCCTAATTTAATGTAGTTTTATTTATTTATGGGCAATTATTAAAGGCCCCTTGAGGTTTGCATCCACCACTCCCTCCCTGCATTTCGAAATTCTATAATAATAAAACCCCGAAATTTGATAAAATATGCAAAAACCTTCAAACTGACATCCGTTAATAATTTTGTTAGTTTTAAGGTGTAATTACAAAATTGGACCCTAGACTACTCTAGCCCTAATAAATCTACCCTAATTATCTTAACACTTTACCGTTTCACCCCAACCTCATTATCTCAACCCGCACCTCTCAAACCTTGCCAGAGAACGCCGACCACTACCCAATCGCAGCCACCAACGGCCAAACAAGTCAAACTCATAGAAGGTTGTTGCGAGCAAACCCTAGGGCTTGCTGCGAGTGAACCCAATGCCGCCGCTAGCAAGCCATGGGCCGCCGCGAACGAGCCCCGGGCCTCTGCAAGCGAACCCAAGCCCGACGCGAACAAATCCAAGGCTGCCGCAAGCAAACCCGGGCTGCTGCAAGCACGCCTCGGGCCGCCGCAAGCAAGCTAGAGTCGGGCCCTACACGATCTTTGACTGGATCGCACGGGTGCTTTGCACGTTTTCGGGGGTTCCGACACTCGCCCGCAGCTGTGCGTCGTTGTTTCGTAGCGGTCGGCGGTGATTACCGGGCTGGGTTGAGGATGTGGTGGGTGAGATAGGTGAAAATGTAAACTTGTAGAGTTAGGGTGAAAAGTTTTAGGATTAAAAAACCTAGATTCAATTTTTTTGTAATTAAACCGAAAACTGTAACAAAAAATAAACGGTGTTATGGTTTATGGGGTTTTTGTACAATTAACCAAACCTCAGGGATTTTTTCTGAGAATTCCAAATATACGAGGGAGAAAGTAGAGAATATGACAAACCTCATGAGTTTTTTTTAATTACCCTTTATTTATTCATTTCTTTGAATTTTTATATCAATAGACTATCTTATTTGATTTTTATTCTTTACCCTTTTAGGCAGTTCTCTTTTTAAAGCTTTTATATCATACGGTAAAGGGTGTTTCTAATATCAAAATAATTGTTTCTAATTTCAAAACCTTGCTAAAGAAAGAGAATAGGACATGGTGCAATAAGAAACGGTGGAAAGCTCCCCCTTGCTGTGATTGTGAGAGCAGGTAGGGTAGGGACCTTTACTCTCTTTCGTGTTTTGGCGTCATGCTAGCTAGGTGAGGCACGTTTGGATTCAATCTTCTTTCAGGACTACTTCTTCTTGATTAAATTACTACTCCCTTTTAATAAAAAGGAAAAAAGAAAACGAAAAATACTACGTTGTGCAAAAATTGTTTTATTTATTTTTTAGCATGGAGTAATTTATAATTTGATTTCTTCAACAGGTTGACATACGTTACTTTTTTATAATATGTTATTTCAATATGTCTAGTTTTTAAATAATATATTTTAAAAAATAATAAATTTTACCGCATTAAAATTGAATCAAATACAAATTCAATAGTCACAATGAATAATCTTTACAATCTTTACGTATTAGAGTACTATCCATCTTTTTTTTATTGTAACATTTTTTTTTCTAACATTTAATCTATATATTGGCCAAAATGAAAAAATTTAGTATATTTCTAGTTTCTGAACATAATTTTTTGGATTTTTTTTACTTCTTTATTGAGAAAATCGATCAATTATATTAATGATCATCAATAGTAACATCCAAATGCCAAACCGACATAATGTTCAGCGAACTAGAAAGCAAAAAGACGGAAGAACAAAACTCTAACGAACTATGCAAACAGAAGCGGATACTCCAGCAAGTAAAGTAGCGAACCTCCAACGAAGCCACCAAATAACTTGAGAAAAGCAAGAAATGTCATGATGAAGTAATATTCATCCGCGATCTGGACCAGGGCGTACCAAATTAGCTTCACAGGAGCTAAGCGCTGTCTTATCATGACTATGCATAAAGAGGTAAACTTGCCAAATCAAGAGAAATATGTCAACCAACAGAAGCAGATGCGAGTCCAAAAAAGCATAAAACGCATCAAAAAAAACTAAAATAAAAAACCAGAAAAGAACCAAAATCCACAGAAAGGAATAGACGAGAATGGTTCAAAACCAAGTCCACTCCCAATCCGGAGACTCATGAATGAGCCACCGCTCCGTCCTGACAGTAATTGTAGAACTACAACTCCAGCTGAATACAACCAAACCGTACAGCTAAATCCAACTCCGTTTAAGAGAAAACTAGCGACCAGAATTTTTACTACTTAATTAAATATAGATAAATTGAATTCGAATAAAATGAAACCTCAAAACTTAAAAATCAAAAAGAAATAGAGGGGGTATTACTTAATATCGTTATCAGGCTGGCTAATCATGTCGATCGCTCATACTTTAGCTTTCGGGTAGGTATAATTACTCATCTTGGTCGAATATTTGGTTGAGCTCTTCTGTTTCTTATGATTAATTAAACAATCTCGCTATAATGGAATTGCAAATGCTTTCAAAAGTGAGGTGTGTGTGTGTATATATATATATATATATATATATTGTTTAATAATTTAAGTCACTTGTTAAAGTACAACGCAATCAAGTTTATGCCCTGACATAAACTTGTGAAGATCATGCATATGTAATGGTGAATTTGTCTTGAACTATAGCTAATTTGGTTAAAAATCTTATGACATAAGGTGAAGGTCTTAAATTTAATTTATATTTTCACTATTTTTTTTAGAAAGGAGGACAGCACATCCGTATGATTTCATAGATGAAAAAAGCTAAACGACACTTAAAATAATTTAAGAGGGTTTACATAGAGAACACCCTAAACCTGAAACAAAAATAAGCGTAAAAGCAAAGTTATCATGTGCTTCACAACCACAATTAGGAGGATTACATACAAAATAAACAATAGACTAAGAAAACACTTCAGTAATCTCTATGTTCATTTTTTTTCACTATCTCCATCATCCATTGTTATTAAAAAATGTAGCAAGTTTACATATTGCTCCCAATTATATCTAAATTTAACGAAATGGATACTTAGACAAAAAAATTGACAAGGTTCAATATTAACCATGATGACATCCCATTGGCAAAACAATCAAAATTATTTTTCTTAAGATTTAAAGTTTGTTAAATATGCTTAAGGGGATTTAGCGGTTGCGAGTTGTCGATTGGGTACATACAGATTTCCGTGGGAGTGGTTGGGCTATTTCTGGTCGACAACAAGGAGTAATGGTTGCCGATGGCCATCGCAGAGAGTGTCTTGTGGCTAGCACCAATAGAGATTCAGGTCCATTTATGTCTCCGACGAAGCAACCTCTATTGTGTTCAATGACGAAATCACTAGAGCTCCGATGGTCAAATTCCTAACCATCGCTGAAGTTGCTGATAGTGAATGCTCAGTCGTCGGCCAAAACTTGTACATGAGGTACAACCATAATAGAGAAGGAAAGTAAAAATTTTCGGTCTGCTCGCCCGTGATCTGTTGTTTATGTGGGTTCATTCTGCACACAGACAATGTTGTTTTGACGATCTTCATAGCCATTAGCCAAGACGTGGCACAGAAAGTCGATAGCTCTCACTGTATATCACGATGGAATCCAATTTTTGAGAATGACTAAAATTATTACTCCCTTGGTCCCTTAATTATTGAAACATATTGATTGGACACATTGCTTTAGGTGGAGCTGGTTTTGAGTTGATTTGGCAAGTGGAAGAGAGAGATAGAGGATAATTGAGTAAATTCATGTACAAAAGTTTACTAAAAAGAGAAAGTGTTTCAATAATTTATAGATTGCCTAATAAGGAATGTTTCAATAATTTTGGGACAGAGAATACTACTCCCTCCGTCCCTGAAAAATTGAACACATTTCCTTTTTGGGTTGTCCCAGAAAAATTGATCACTTTCCTTAAAAGGAAACTTCTCACTCTTAAAGTTACTAAACTATCCTCATTTTATCTTTACTTTTTTTACCTCATTTTTTGTGCACTTTCAATCAATGGGCAATTAAGTAAACTTATTAAAAATCTCACATTCACCTTAATCTCCGCGCCCAACCAAATCCTTCAATCTTTTGGGGACGGAGGGAGTATTTTGAAATGTTGATGAACTTTTTCTAGAAATAAAATAGTTGTGTTATTTTAATGAAAATTTTAGAAAATTTGGTGAAGTATTTAAAATTAGTGTGACATTTGTGAAAAATTGAAAGCGGGTGATTGATTTGATGGTTTAGTGATAAATTTTTGATAAAAAAAATGATAAAGAACACAATCAAACAAAATTTTAAACTAAAACTGAAATTTCGTTTCTCATATTTTCCATTAGTATTTTACGTGGTTGACAAAATTGAATTTAATGTTGATGGCAGCGCTTTCCCTGAAAATAATCCAATGACAAAATTTCCATTTTGAGTAAATTTTAGCGTCAAAGTATCTGTATTTTTACCCATAAAACAACATAACCATAGTTTAAAGATAACGAATAAAACAAAAATAGTAAAAATCTGGTCCTCCTCAAATTTGAACATGACAAACATGTCCTGGTGGTAGCTTTCTCTGTTTCTCTGAGTGCGTCCATAAACAGCATCTCAGTACTACTGTGAATCTCACTCAACTCAATGGCTCTCTTCTTCTTCCTCTTCCTCTCCATTCTCTCCGTAGCTTCTTCCGCTTCAACTGACGACCAGAAAACCTTCATCATCAGAGTCCTCCACGACTCGAAGCCCTCTGTTTTCACTACCCACAAGGACTGGTACCAGTCATCACTCGCTTCAGCCGCCGTATCCTCCGCCGCCCGTGTCATTCACACTTACGACACCGTCTTCCATGGCTTCTCTGCTAAGCTCTCGCCGACGGATGCTCTGAAGCTCCAGTCTCTGCCCCATGTGGTCGCCGTCATTCCGGAGCAAGTCCGGCGAGTTCACACCACACGCTCGCCTCATTTCCTCGGGCTCAAAACCACGGACAGTGCGGGTTTGCTTAAGGAGTCGGATTTCGGGTCGGATCTTGTTATTGGAGTCATTGATACGGGGATTTGGCCCGAGCGGCGGAGCTTCAATGACCGTAGCTTGGGCCCAGTTCCGGCGAAGTGGAAAGGCCGTTGTGACTTCGGCCCGGGTTTGTGCAACAGGAAGCTGATCGGAGCGAAGTACTTCTGCTCCGGGTACGAGGCGACGAACGGTAAGATGAACGAGACGACGGAGCTCCGGTCGCCGAGAGATTCCGATGGGCATGGGACCCACACGGCGTCCATAGCTGCCGGGAGGTATGTCTTTCCAGCTTCCACGTTAGGTTACGCTAAAGGGGTCGCCGCCGGAATGGCTCCGAAGGCGAGACTCGCTGCTTATAAAGTCTGCTGGAGCAACGGCTGCTACGATTCCGACATTCTCGCGGCGTTCGACGCCGCCGTTGCGGACGGTGTCGATGTTATCTCTCTCAGCGTCGGTGGAGTCGTCGTCCCGTATTATCTCGACGCGATTGCAATAGGGGCTTTTGGGGCCACCGATAGAGGGGTATTCGTCTCCTCCTCTGCCGGAAATGGAGGACCCGGCGGCTTGACGGTGACCAACGTCGCACCGTGGGTTACAACCGTCGGGGCCGGGACGCTTGATCGAGATTTTCCAGCTGATGTCAAGCTCGGAAACGGTAAGATTTTGACCGGAGTTAGCCTGTACAACGGGCCGGGTCTATCTCCGGGTCGGATGTACCCGTTTGTTTATGCTGGTAGTGAGGGTGGTGATGGGTATTCATCTTCCCTGTGTTTAGATGGTTCTTTGGATCCAGATTTTGTTAAAGGTAAAATAGTGTTGTGTGATAGAGGTATCAATTCAAGGGCTGCAAAGGGAGAAGTAGTTAGAAAGGCTGGTGGAATTGGTATGGTTCTTGCTAATGGGGTTTTCGACGGCGAAGGATTGGTAGCAGATTGCCATCTGTTGCCGGCAGCTGCTGTTGGAGCAGCAGCTGGGGATGAGATTCGAAGCTACATCAATGGAGCTTCGAAGTCCCGGGCTGTGGCTACTGCCACCATTGTGTTCAGGGGGACTAGGCTCGGTGTACGGCCTGCACCTGTTGTGGCCTCATTTTCAGCTAGGGGTCCCAACCCTGAGACACCAGAGATTGTGAAGCCGGATGTGATCGCACCGGGGCTCAACATTCTCGCTGCGTGGCCCGACAAGGTTGGGCCGTCTGGTGTTGCTTCAGATGGGCGGAGGACAGAGTTCAACATACTTTCGGGTACTTCCATGGCGTGCCCTCATGTGTCCGGCCTGGCTGCTCTGTTGAAAGCAGCTCATCCCGAATGGAGTCCTGCGGCCATACGGTCTGCTTTGATGACTACTGCATACACCAGAGACAATCGTGGCGAAATGATGTTGGATGAGTCCACAGGGAACACCTCCACGGTGATGGATTTCGGGTCTGGTCATGTTCACCCTACCAGGGCCATGGTTCCGGGGCTTGTTTATGATCTGACCTCCATGGATTATGTGGATTTCTTATGCAACTCGAATTACACCACCAACAACATCCAGGTGATCACTAGGAGGCATGCTGATTGCAAGGGCGCGAAGAGGGCTGGCCATGTTGGCAACCTGAACTACCCTTCAATGGCAGCCGTGTTCCAACAGTACGGCAAGAAGAAGATGTCCACACATTTCATCAGAAGGGTGACTAATGTCGGGGACCCGAGCTCAATCTACAAAGTCACCATTACACCACCAAGGAACACCAATGTGACAGTTCAACCGGACACACTTGCATTCCGGAGAATTGGACAGAAGCTGAACTTTCTAGTCAGGGTTCAAGTGAGGGCGATCAAGCTCTCCCCGGGTAGCACCAGCACGAGGAGCGGCTCCATAACCTGGTCTGATGGGAATCACACCGTGACCAGCCCGTTGGTCGTGACATTGCAGCAACCTGTCTAGTTTCTCAAGGTTTTGGTAAGGGGTTTTGATCTCCTCCTCCTCCTCCTCCTCCTGGAACCATAATCTCATTTCCAATGGGAGAATATGATGATGATGATATAACTGTGCCGCTTTCTGTCTCCGAAGACGCCGTAGAATCTGTGTTCTTCTGTAAGTTTGAGTTGTGAATATATATATATGTATGTTCTTTGTTGTGGGTTGTGAGATCAAATGTACCAGAAAAGCTGTGAACCAAAACTTCACAAGATTGCTTGCTTCAGAAGGAGGATGATGGAAATGGACGGTCAAGATGATTTTGGATTAACAGGTATGGTGAGTTAAAACTAGCAGGCCCCATTTTGTTGTGTGTAGATTTGGAGCTTCAACTTGTATGTTTGCTTCCATTTAATTTACTCCTACTAGTTCTTGTGCAAGGCCTTGTCTGAAATTGTTGCATCTACCATCTACATGTAGTCAAGTACCAACATCAAGTTTGATATTGGTGTTGTTGAGAAAATTATTTACTAGCCATCAAAGATTCTTCAAACCTCCAAGGTTAAAATTTATTGTTTGATAACCATTATTTATAACAAAACTTAAAAACATACTCTACCGGTCTCAGGAAAATTGAATATATTTTCTTTTTGGGTTATCTCAGAAAAATTGATCACTTTCCTCAAACTTCTCACTCTCAAATTTACCAAACTATTTCAACTTTATCTTTACTTTTTTTTTATTTTGTATTTTGTGCACTTTCAACTAAAGGGTAATTAAAGGGTAAATAGGTAAATATATACAAAAGTTGTATATTTACCTTAATCTTCGCGTCCAGTCAAACCCTTCAATCTTCTGGGGATGTAGTAAATACTATATTAATAGCAAATAGTGCTCGTTTTTTTTTCTCGGTTTCTCATCCAGTATACAAGCTCGACATATCTGATTAATTTGGATTGGGCACTGTAGAGGCGAGAGCGGCCCTTCCAACATTGCCAAACTATCCTTACTATTTAACTTTTGTTATCTCGTTTTTTGTGCAATATTTATTCAAGGGTAATTATGTCAAACTAAATAAAATCTTACATTGACTTTATTTCTTGCATCCACATAAATTGTAGAATTAATTGAGAAAGAATGGAGTAAATATGTGATGCTCAAATTTGAACCCTCGAAGTAAAAACAAATTAGAGAAAGAAGAATACTAGGGCTCGTTTTTTGAATGGCGGGGTATATTCTGAACTTATGTATGCCTCTATCCAGTAAGTTTTGCAATGTTCTTTTATCGGCATTAATCTATAATTTTAGTTCTCTACAATTTTGAACTATAATCTTAAATCTCTTGCAAACAAATAATAATTCAATGTTTATCTTAATAAATATATATATGGTGAGGGCCGAAAGATTGGGCCCATGGGCCGGCCCCAGGCGCTGCGGTCTTCAGTGCCTGGGCAGAACGCCGAGGCCTTAGGCCGGCCCGCAGGTCCCAGCTTAGGGATACAATAACCCTCCCATGGTGTGCGAATGACACCTGTCCCCCGACTCATGCCGCTGCCCATACCGTTGCCCATATCCTCTCAGGCCACTATAAATACTCTCTTTCCGCCCCGTCAAAGGGACGGAACTTCTAAGAAATACATCTTTAATTTACTCTCAACTTACAGTTCATCGGCTACTTTACGGAGCGAGTTCTAACTTGAGCATCGGAGAATTGTACCAGGTGCACACTCGGCTACGGAAGCGGCATGCCTGTGGAGAGGAGCGGCACAGACGAAGCATCGTGGAGATTGTACCTCCTAGGAGCCCCTCGACGAAGGACGAAGCCACCCAGGAGAGCCCCACCCCGCCTCGACATGTCAGGATTCTTTCCCTTCGGGAGGCCTACTTTCGCGAATACAGTTTCAGGTAGTTCACCCTAGTTCCGACCTTTATCTTACTTAATGTTAATCCAATGGCATTAACAATATATATATATATATATATATATATATATATTTACTTTTCTCTATCCAAGAATAATATAGATAAATAAACATAAATTGATATGGAAGTAAAATATTGCAATACTTATAGAAATTTAATAATTGGTTGATAGTGTCTTGCTATATGTTAGTTTTTATGATCTCCTACTCCATATGTCTTAGGAAAACAGAGATATTTTTATATTTTCATTTTTTAGTCATCCTAGTAAAATAGATACTGAGTACTTTTATTTTTTATGAAATTTTTTCAAATCAACTTTATATTATTACTCTTATTTTAACTTATTGCTTAATTTTTTTTCATCATGTATACTTATTTTACTTTCTTCCCCGAATCACCTTATCTTTATCATACCAACCCAAGTAATATATTGGCAAAATTTTCCAGATTCCATCTTCTTTTGTTTACTTTTGGTGGTTAGGTTAGTGTAACCTATTCATTCTCATGGATAGTTTTTTAGCGGGTAAATTGCGCCGGATATACCTGAACTATATTCCTCGTTTCAATTTATACCCGGATTTTTGTTTGTTGCAAAAATGACTTTACAATATAGTCTTGTTGCAAATCTATACATCCGTTAAAAATTGCGTTAATTAATGACGGAAAATATTGAAAAAATGCTGAAATTTACCTACCTAGTTTCTAAAATGCGCTAAACAACACCCTAAGTTTATATCTTACTTTTCAGGTCAACGTTATCATAGCAAAGTATAATTTTAAATAACATCAAAATTATGATTAATAATATCAAATTTCTCTGAACCCCACTCCACCAGCGTCAGTGAGCCACCTTACACCCATCATGCGATGCACGACCCATCGACCCCACCTGATCAATCTGAGGCCCGTTGTAACCCAACTATGTTCAATGGGCCACTCTAGCACCAGCGTCCTCTACTGCGCTGTGTTGGGATAGAGTCGGGCTAGTCGATAGGTTGGGTAAGTTAGAGAATTTTGAAGTATGTATATTTTTGAAACGATAGAGTGATTTTTTTGTAAATTGTTGACAATAACATATTAATTTTAATAATATATATATGTAAATATGTTTTGGTGATTGTTATTTTTATTTGTTTGTATAATTTTTAGATTATTTATAGTTCTAAACTAAAATGTAAAATTAATAATATAATTGATAAAATTATTAAAAAATGAGATATTTTTAGTAAGAATAATGACTTAAAAAATTTAATCATAAACTTAAGGGGTATTCGTCGAGTTTTAGAAATTAGAAATGTTAACTTGAGCATTTTCGTTAAATTTTAATGGAGTTAACGATTACGTATAGTTTAGGTATAGATTTGCAAAAATATCATAGTTTAAAGCCATTTTTGCAATGAACTTTAGGCCAGGTATAGATTTGCAATGAGGGGTATAGTTTAGGTATATACGGTGTAATTTACTCTCTTCTCAGCTATCATGGCTATGGCCGCCTCTAGTTTCTTTTTCTTTTTTGAAGGAATTACTAATCATTCAAATGTAAACAGTTGAAAGCTGGAGAAACAAACTAGGAGGGGATTGGATTTCATTAACTAAAGTTGCTCTAAGCCTGAGATGAGCGTCTACCGGGTCTCCAACAAGGGAGCCAAAACCTAAGAAACAAAACCAAACAAGAAGTCTAGAGCTAGATAAGTAAAAACAAACAGATAACATGAATATCAAATTAAAATGAAGACCATGCCATCATAGAAGTTACATCTGTAGAAGCAATAACTGATAAAAATTCCTCCAAATAGCCTCTTGGCTTCAAACAGGTAATCATCCGCAGCATACTCGGGAGAGCTTGAGGCTACCAACCATCTCCACAAAAAACCCATCAGATGGGCTAAGAGCCTAATCCCAACAAGAACACCTGGGAGGAAGAAAAGATAAACTAACCACACCCACAAAGCAGACAAGTCATACCAGCCTGGGAAACATATAGTCTGATACACCATGGTCCATTTTAGAACTGGCGTGGTAGAGGCGGACCATATACCCTAACCACCCAAGACAGCATCATCTTCTGATCCAGGCTTTCTTGCACCAACTTGTGTTGGCCCTGTTCCAGTACCCGAGCACGCTTGCATCCATACCCATGTCAGTCCCAAGCGAGCAACCACTGCAATCTTACCAACAAAAAAACCCAACCACCCAACAGGCGAGGATGCAAAGCCCGTATCCAGATCAACATCTTCATAAAACTCAGTCCAAAGCCCCAAAATAGATTCAACACCAGGGGCTGATGTACCGAAATTAAGTTGATCCCCGACGGAGCCCGGCCGGACCAACAACAGATGCGCATAGGGATAGAGATCGGCGCACCAAATCTCTGACTCTTTGAACGACGGTCAGACCAGTGGAAGCGCCGACCAGCAACGCCAGTTCGACGATCCTCGACGAAGCGGCACCTCCTCTCGGCGAAAGAAGCCCCTCCGGTGAAAGCCCTCTCTCGGATGCACAAACAAGATCTCCATGAAAGCTTACTCCAAAATTGATTGTGAAGATCTCCAAGAACCCAGCAATCGGGGAAGCACCAATAACAAAAAGAGAAAGAATGGGATGAAAGGGATGACAGTGGGTCGGATGATATCCACCAACCGCGGATAACCATGACTTTATAACGGTTATATCCACGGTTATTATCCGCGGTTATTGGCTAATAGGTGGAATTTAGTAACTGTGAGACTAATGGTTACGGTTACGGATATCAACTATCCAAACCGTGGATATCCGTAACCATTAACCAACCCATCAATACAAGTAGGCTACTAGCCCATCTCAGCCAATTCCCATTTACAAAACAACCCTCCAATTGAACCCGAATTTCTATTGCTATCCAGTATATGATTTTCCTACTTGTTTTGGTTTAAGATATGTCCTTCTAATGTCTTACAGTTCTTGATGATATACTGCTGATGATGGCGAAGATCTGAAGGATGGACAATCAGAAAATGAAAATATTTTGTTGAACTTTGTTAAACTTTTTTCTTTAGCTTCTATCAGACTATCACTTTTAGTTGTCTACATTTATTAGGTTTGCTATCACTTGAGATTCTGTATTGTTTTGTATTTTCAGGTAATATCCGTGGACTAACCGCGGGTGGCTATCCATTAACCGTGGATAGTTATATATTCGCGGTCGCGGTTGCGGTTTAGGTATAACCGCGGATAATCTGTTCGGTTGCCATGAAACCAACCCCTACAAGCCTTTGCTAGCGATGATGGCGTCGGTGCGGCATCCATGGCGGCCTCTAGTTAATTTATTTCTTGAAAGTGGTTTTCACCATATTTAGTTGGATTTTCACCACATTTGTTAAACCATTTTTTGCTTAATCAATTTGATTAAACCGTTTATGTGATTAAAATTTGAGAATTCATTCTCTATTTACATAAATTTATTACTCTTAAATATATACTCCATATTTATTTATGTCTTTTTGAAACTGGTATTTATTTATGTTTGAGAAAAATACAAATAAATATGTATATGAGTGAGTTGGAATTAAGCCAATGACTTAAGTCCAACCAAATAGTCCCTTGTTTACCACATAAATAGTCTGCACATTATTTCTATTAACCATTAACGAACATAAATCATGCAACATTTATTATGCAACCATTTTTCTTTGGCAACATTATTATGCAACATTTTTCTTTGTCATCTTGATATGTAAAGTTGAACAATTTGTATACAAATAATAAATTAACGTTTATTATTTTAAAATGCATTTTTATGAGATTTCTTTATCAAAATTTTTTATAGTAAAAGTTTGATTTAAATGCAAAAAAAGAAAGTCAAACACGTCAATTTTTTTAAAAGATGAATGAAGTATTTAAATGGTAGTTGGTTGTCTTATTCAACTTATCTCATTCCCTAACATTTCTTAGGGGTCAGTTTAGGAGAGGAGATGAGAAAAAAATATCCAAATTGTAGCGACGAGATTTTCGACAGGAGTCGCCACTAATTTATTTGGCTTGGGTCGATTGGAAACCTAAAACTTGGTCTGCAAAGGCTCTAGATCCGTTAATCAATTACAATAAAAAATAAAAATTTATGATTGCCCAATATTGGTACCACAAGGTTTACTTCATTTTTTGCTTGATTTTTTATTTATCCCTTTTTTTAATTTTTTTGTTAAATGATTAATCTTAATGAAACTAGAACTACATACAATAATTAATAAAAGAGAATAGAATAACAAAAAAAAAGAAATTAATACAATTTAAATGATAAAAATTAAATTAACACATGATTAAAAAAACAAGGATTAAAAGGTTTAGGCATAATGTCCAAACTGTTTGTTTTTAAACTTGTTAAAGGGTTACTTTAGAGAGGTGGACATTATTGACTCAAACGAAACCTTCAAAAACCTTAGGGACTTAAGTGACATAAAGGGATAACATGAGGGGGTGAAATAATAAAAGAGAAGAAAATAAATAAAAGAAAGTTAGAACACGTACCTGATTGAAGACGTGATGCACAGAGGAGGAGGAGGAGGAGCAGCTCGGGTTCGGCTGAAACGGGGCTGGGCTGCGACGAGATCGACACGGATCATCAGGGCGGCGACCGTCGGCCGGCGAGGAGTTTGGAGGTGGTGGGAGCGAGCGCGGTGGCCTGGATCGCTGGATTGAAGCGGGTTAAGCCGCGAGCGGGTAGCAGTCAGCTCAAAATTCTTCCTCCTTCGACCTCCGTTGGCGAAATTGAATGTAGATTCGGATTCCTTGCGACGAAACGGAGAAGATGGTGCCAAGGTTTCGTGACGAGAAGATCGATTTGAAGGAGACAAGGTTTAAGGAATAGAAAAGCTTCTGTTGAAGCTTTAATCGCCGATTTTTTTTTGTATTTTAATTGTTTTTTGGCTGCTGTTAATTAATCCCCTTTAGGGTTTAGTTTATGATGTATTTATAGGTCTAGGCTAGGTTGGAGTTATAGAGTCCAATTAGGTTAGGAATCCTATTTTTTAGAGGTTTATGTTAAATTAAATTGTATTAGATTTTGGTGATAATTAGGTGATTTTTTAGGATTTTCGGATTATTAAATTATTATTTAAGATAATTATATTTTTTTATTTTTTTATCATTTTTATCTTCCTTTTTATTTTATTAATAAGTATTAATTAAAGCTTTTTCTCCTAAAATTACTAAACATTCAATTAGGTCATTTTATTTACTTTTTTTTCTTCTTTTCTTTTTCTTCTCTTTCTTTTTTATTTTTTTTTAAATTAGTGAAGTTAGGCTTAAATTAATTAATTAATTAGATTAAGTTAGCTGTTAATTACAAATCCGGATAAAAATCAATTGTCAACACAATTTTTTTTGAATTTCAAATGAAGCGTTGTTGCTAGTGGTGAAATTAGGTTTCAAATTCAATTAATTTACGTGTGTTATACAATTAACTTGCAATAAGGGGCAAAATTGACAAATGTATAGTCTGACATGCTTTCAATCAATTTTGGGATGTGTAATTTGCGGAAATAATTTTAGAAGAAAATGTGATAACCACTAAGAGCATCTCCAACGGACTCTCTATTTTCTTGATATCCTCAATTTTAGAGAATTTTAAGGCTTTTTTTGGTCCAACAGCTTCCCCATTTCATTCTCCAAAATGGGGAAGGACTATGAAAAGGCGGATAGCCTCGCCATATCTGCAGCATCGCCAAATATTTGGGGAGAGCTTTGTCATAAATTCTTCACGCTTTTCAACTCCCCACTTTCCTGCTTTTCTCATCAGCACACCAGTTCTTGCCTGGTTTGTTTGTGCTCCTCCTCTGCTTTTGGTGCAAATTGGGGAAAGCACTGCTATTGAAAGTCTCAAAAAATTCGTCACAGCAGTTGTTGAAGTGTTTGGTGATGAGTACTTAAGGGTGCCAAATAGTGATGATCTTACGAGATTACTTGCAATAGGTGAAAAACGTGGCTTTCCTGGGATGCTTGGAAGCATTGATTGTATGCATTGGACATGGAAGAATTGTCCTACTGCTTGGCATGGTATGTTTACTGGCCACATTCATCAACCCACTATTATTTTAGAAGCTGTAGCTTCATATGATTTGTGGATTTGGCATGCTTTCTTTGGATTACCCGGGTCTCTTAATGACATTAATGTGTTAGAGCGGTCTTATGTATTTAGCGGACTGGATGAAGGTAGTGCCCCTCGTATTAGCTACAAAGTCAATGGAAGACAATATGATATGGGATATTATCTTGCTGATGGTATATATCCATCATGGGCAACATTAGTGAAAACTATTCCAGCTCCGCAAGGGAATAAACATCAACATTTTGCTAAAAAGCAAGAAGGGGCAAGGAAAGATGTTGAGCGCGCATTCGGAGTTCTTCAAGCACGTTTTGCGATTGTCCGAAACCCGGCAAGGCTTTGGGATAAGGATATCCTAAAACATATTATGTTGGCATGCATAATTATGCATAATATGATTGTCGAAGACGAGCGTGATGAACATGAGCTTATTCGTGGACTAAGGAAGATAAATGATCTTGAAAAAGAATATGATCATGTTGATGAAATTCCACACATATCACCTTCGCTTGAGCGTACACCAACAATAATGGAGTTCATTGCAAATCGTCATCATTAGAGATAAACAAATGCATAGTCAACTAAAAGAAGATCTTGTCGAGCACTTGTGGAAAAAACATGGAGCTGTTAGAGATAAACAAATGCATAGTCAACCACAACAGTGAGTGCAACAAAATACTCGTTTGACAGAAACGAAGCTTCTGTAAGAAACATTGCACTTGAAGAATTGGAGATGCACCTTAAATGAACCCACTACACTTCCTACTATCGAACTTGTTTAGTTTAAAACAACAACTGCCTGAGACTGAGAGCAGATGAATACTAATAGGTAGCTTCTAGATTTATTAAACGACTTTTATATCTCATTGCAGTACTAGCATCCAGTCCAAAAGTTCTTGTAACACAATTGAGCCGAGCTTTGGAATAAAGCTTGCCCACAAGTTAAAGATTGAACATTCTTCTCACCCTACTTAACATGTCATATACATGTCAAATGATAGTATAGATCCCCGCTAATGTTGGTCACTGACAGAGGTGTTCAAAATGAAAAATGGAAGAGACTCACATTAACAACTACAAGTCCTCACATCACTTGATCCAGTCAGGTTAAGTATTGCAGCAACCAGTTTTGCAGAAAAGAAGTTCTAATCTTCCGAGTCTACAAAGGCAGGGGCAGCAGGAGTACCTTCTTCATTTGATCCAGCCAGTCTCATGACCACCACTTCTAGAATCCCATCACTCCGAAATCTAGGCATAACTAGAATGGAAATTACCTCTACAATGTTAACACTAGCAAGAGGACACAATGGACCTAAACATATTTGGTAGATATAGCAAAGAAACATTTTCATCTTAAAGCTCGCAGAGGAACTTGCCTCTAATCGAGTAGAACTGAGACACTAAACCTTCACGTGTCAACCTCAACTAAATTGATATTATACAATACAGTTAGCTGATCGATTAAATGATACACAGGAACTCCACCCTTGAGCCAGGTACCACTAATCACTAAAACGAAAATCAGATACCCATGAATGATGAAACTACCAATCCCAGGAAGAACTGGGTCTTGAGGGGGAAAACTGAATTTTTTTAAAGGCCGTGGAGGCATAAAGAGTGAAAAGCAAAGAAAGGGAGGGACCTTGGCATCATCGCAAATGGCGAGGGAGTTGCGGCTGCCGGCGACAACAGAGCGGACAGAGTAGGGCTCGAGAGCTTTAGCGACACAAACCCATTCTTTCTCTTCGTTGGTGCCGATTCCCAACTGCCCATCTTCTCCAGCGCCCCTGGAGTAAATTACAGATTAGTAAATGAAAGAGTAAGAAGAAAGAAACGAAAAGCAGAGGAGGAGCACAAACAAACCAGGCAAGAACTGGTGTGCTGATGAGAAAAGCAGGAAAGTGGGGAGTTGAAAAGCGTGAAGAATTTATGACAAAGCTCTCCCCAAATATTTGGCGATGCTGCAGATATGGCGAGGCTATCCGCCTTTTCATAGTCCTTCCCCATTTTGGAGAATGAAATGGGGAAGCTGTTGGACCAAAAAAAGCCTTAAAATTCTCTAAAATTGAGGATATCAAGAAAATAGAGAGTCTGTTGGAGATGCTCTAATAGAACCACGATGACCTTCTCTTGAACTCTGGTTGGCACGACTTTTTTCTTCTATTTCAGCAAGTAACAATTCTTCATATTCGTCGTCAATATTGTCGTCGTCATCCATGAACCTATCAATTAGATAACGACTAGCCAACGAACGACGAGCCATAAAATATATTTTCAAAGTGATAAAAAAAGGAGGAAGCAAAGAACGTGAGAATGAGATAACAAAAGTGATGAGATTTGTTTTTATATATAGATGAAAAAATAGAAGTCAACTAGCCGTTGGAAACTAGCCGTTGCAAACTAGCCGTTGTAAACTAGCCGTTGTAAATTAGCCGTTGCAAACTAGCTTACCATTTAATTTTTCCAAGGTAAATTCTAATGGACCAATTTACATGAATAATATGTATAACTTGACTTATAAATGGACATACATGCTAAAGATGCAGAATAAAAACAATTTTATTATTGTAATAATATACATGCTAAAGACGTATAAACGGCTAGTACATGGAGCCAAAATAATTTAGTCTAAAATAAAAAACAATTCATTAATTATTAGTCAAAGATGTAGAGTATTTTATTGTTGTAATTAATGCAAGATTCTCTAAAATGGGGAAGCTGTTGGAGTTGGAGCAATTTTTTTTTGGAGAACATGGTTCTTGCTTCTCCATTTTGGAGAAATTTTTGGAGAGTCTGTTGGAGATGCTCTTAATAAAGGATGGAGGAAGGGTACATGAACCAAGTAATGAGAATTTGGAGTTGAGTAATAATTGCAAAATGATACGTTAATCATTTATAGTGTACTGTAGTCACGAACTGGAAACCAAAAAATGTGACAGATAGCACCATTAATTTCATTCATGAATTTATTACTACAAATTAATATACTCTCCCGTCTCCTTTTTATTGCAACACTTTTTTTTTTTGGAATGTTCCTAAATATTTAAAATGTTTTCTTTTTTTAGTAAACTTTTACAAATAAATTTACCAATTTAACATTTCAACTATCTTTCTTTTTATTTATCTATTATCTGGTTTGACATCATAAACTCCACCCACTCCACTCACTCATCTATTCTTTTATTTTTTTTATTAGGAATATATGATTTGATACCACTAACTTCATTCACACCACCCACTCAACTCTTTTTTTCTCTAAAGGATAATTTTGTCAAAATTTTATTTTTTTCTACCCACCTTAATTCCCGTGCTAAATCCATATGTTGTAAAAATTAAGGGGATGAGGAAAAATTAAGGGGATGAGGAAGTAAAAAATTTATGAAGTTAGATGTCGTTTTGGACCGAATAATAGGGTGTTTCAAACATGGTGCAAAACACGTGAAATACGGCGCTATTCACCTCAGATTATCCACGTGAAAAACCTTGCGTGATTCACCTCTTATTACGCGGACTTCAGGTGAAAAACACGAAAGTGAACTGTATTTTTCACGTGAGCCCCTCCTTATTCACCTCTCTTCACCCACGACCTGTCGCAGCTGAAGGTCATAGTTCATCGCCTTCCTGCTGTTCGACCAATGGCGCTTTATCTCCCTCAATTTTCTCTCTTCCCAGCTAAATACGGTACAAATTCTCGATGGGTTAGGGCAGAGTTGCTTGATTTTGTTTCGGTTTGCTAGATTTGTGCTTGATTTTATCTCCTTAATTTGAATTCTAGCATCACGAAGTTGTAACGCACAATCATACGCACATACCCCGCACAATATTGTGCGCAGCACAATCGCTCCGCACATACCCCGCACACACATGCTAAACACACAGCATGCAGCCATGCGCATGTACACTAACCTCTCGGAACTCTCGTTATTCACATTGTGCGCTCCTCCTTATTCACGGGGTTCTCAAACTTAACCATCTTTTTTTCACTTTTCTCACTCACCTCCAATTCACTCACCAATTAGGTGAATAAATTTCTATTCAACTCTTATGTATGTTTGAAACCCCTGATATAATTTGGAGGACTAAACTGTTCATTGCCATAACCGCGAGGCTTCTTCTTCAACCTCAAGCTCCCCACTCGTCCAATGGCGGTCAGTTCAGTTAATCAATGTCATCTTTGACTTCCCCACATTCCTGTTTCTCGAATCCAATTCCACCCTAGCTCTAGCCATGGCCGAGGTCCTCCACTTCCGTTCATCCCCGAAAACTGCCCCACCTTCTTCTGCGCCTTCTCAGCCGTTTCGCTGCGACCCACAAGCGGCGGCGGAGAAGCCGGGAGAGAAGCAGAGCAGAGATCAGCTCTCGTTATTGGCTCTGCTCGTCACGCTGCTCCGGAAGTCTCTGGCTGCTTGTAAGACTGACCGGGAGGAGCTGAGTTCGATGGATATTGGGTGGCCGACTAATGTCCGGCACGTTGCTCATGTTACCTTCGATAGGTTTAATGGCTTCTCTGGTTTACCCAGTGAATTCGAGCCTGAAGTGCCTAGAAGACCACCCAGTGCGAGGTACGAAAAAAAAAATTCTGGGTTTCTTGTGGGTCTCATGAAAATGGAATGGGAAATGAGATTTTCGTTCTTGTGTTTCTGAGATGGTTGATTCAATTCTTTACTAATTTTAGTGCTTTTGTAGGTTTATGAAGTCATCAATTGCTGTTCTGCAGTTTTAGCTACTGTTCTCTATATTTTTTTCTTTCCTTTTTTTGGTTTCTAACAGTTAAAATCTTCATCCTCCTTCCCATGGAGAAGATTTGTATTCTTGGTGAAGACTTCTATATTGTTGAAGTGATCTGAACTTGGTGGTTCATCAGTTTTTTCAAATGGGCATTTTCCTTTGGGACGGTTTGCTTTTGATTTCCCATGTCTGAGAAATTGCATGATTTTCATTTATATCAACTGCCATGAATCTCCTCCATTTATATGAACTGCCATGAACCTTTCTGTTTGCTACTTTTCCTTCTAATACAGATCTGTTTGCAGTGCTACAGTTTTTGGAGTTTCTACAGAGTCTATGCAATTGTCCTATGATTCCAGAGGAAATAGTGTGCCAACAATACTCTTGCTAATGCAAAGACGGCTTTATGATCAAGGGGGTTTGCAGGTTAGCTGTCTTGTTTGTTACTTGTTGACTGTACTAATGGCACATATGCTAACATGATCAGTTGAATTCAGTTTTCTACTTCCACTTGCAGGCAGAAGGGATTTTCAGAATCAACGCAGAGAACAGCCAGGAGGAATCTGTGAGAGACCAGTTAAATACCGGAGTTGTAGCAGATGGCATAGATGTACACTGTTTGGCAGGTCTAATTAAGGTATCGATATATGCATTTTAGTCTCGTTTGTTGTTTGCATTAACTTTTAGATGATTATGCATTGGGGGTTTGGCTGTCCATTTACAGCAGTAGTATAGATACAGCTTTAGAACCTTAAAACTGTTAATTTGTTTTTTAAACATTTACTGGTACAAAGGGAGACAAGTAGGCCATGTAGTGGGAGGAATGGCATGTGATTGTGGGTCACATGAAGTTTTAACCTACACTTATCTGGTAATTTCCTTGTGCACTGGTGTCAATGGCTCTGCTTTTTTCAAAACTAGCTGGGCAAATTGAGCTCCTCAGTTTATCAACTTCTGTTCTAGAGCTCTTTCCAGCAGTGGAAAGAAAACTAGGTGTATAAACAGAATTGACATTCCATTACTCCTGAATGTTAAAACTTTCTTACTTCAGGAAGAGTACTTTAGATATATCAATTTTTAGATAATTTTTCATTTCATAAGACCCCAGTTCACTACAACTGCAATTGCAACGAGAAAAAAAGAAAAGTTTTTTACACCTTGCTCAAAGAGTTAAATTAAATATTGAGACTAGAGCACTGAAGCATACATGTCACACTTCTTGAAGCCCACAATGTGAAACATGGAAGCCTACCACTAATTAGCTCACTAAGGAAACAGTATTTACTGAAGTCACGAACATTTCATGGTGCTGCTCCGTGTGTTTGTTACTTGTTTGTCTTTGACATTGTAACTCAAGGCATCAACAACTCTAATATTCTGGCAGTGTATGGTTCTTCAAATTTATGTAAGAAGTCAGAGATTTCAGTTATAACTCAATACCTTTGACCAGCAGTTGAGGTTCAAAATTGCAGCTTGTTACTCTCTCTCTGTTTTTTTTTGTTTTTTTGTTTGCATATTAACCAATTTGAAGGAGAACTCTTTCTGTCTCTGTGTTTCAAGTCTTGCCCTCCCTTGATCAGCGGGTTCTGCTAATATATGATTAGCTGTTTCGATTCCAATCTCTTGTTGTCTCATCTGAAACGATATCTGATACACTGCTAACTATACACCAAGAAAAGAAGGAGAAGGTTAATTCTGCGGGCATTAGATTGTTAGGGCTAGGTTTTTGTTAGTATGTGTTTTGATATTTTTAGGGCTTTGAGTTTAATATTTCCAAGTAAAATTTAGGTTCAATTACTGCTTAAATAGTCAAGTAGAGAAAAAAGGCTGCATATATCTTAACAAGTTTGTTTTCTCAGGCTTGGTTCAGAGAGCTTCCGGCGGGAGTCCTGGATTCTTTATCCACTGACCAAGTGATGCAATGCAAGACAGAAGAGCAATGTGCCGAGCTTGCTAGGCTTCTACCCCCAGCAGAAGCTTCATTGTTGGACTGGGCCATTAATCTAATGGCTGATGTTGCCGAACAAGAACACCTCAACAAAATGAATGCACGCAATATTGCAATGGTATTTGCTCCCAACATGACACAGGTAAGTTGATATGGGTTTGGTATTCCATCTCACAAATGCATCAAAGTCTCACAAATTTCATTTGCCGTTGAAAAAAAGAAATCTTTTACTCCCTCTGTCCCACAAGATTGTAGAATATGGCTGGATACGGAGATTAAGGTTAGTAGTCGATATTGTGTGTAGTGGCCGAACATCTGTCGGGTCGGCCATCGGGTTGTTCTTCTTCTGTTGCCGGGTCACGTGCGAGAGCATCGTGAGAGAAGTTAGCTCCGCTTGCAAAGAAAGCCGCACCGGAGGGTTTTCCTGTTAACGGGCCTCCGACGCTCAAGTCAATACTTTGTTTGTAGAGTGAGAATGTAGAGAGAAGGCAGAGCTATGTGATAAGATTACCTCTGCGGTTTTCAAAGGGGTGGCTTTTATAGTCCCTTCTGATAGAGTGACATTATTGTAATATTTCAAGATGAAGAGACGGTGTGTCAGAGCACACGTGGCTGTGGAGTCTCGAATATAGGCCTTCAGGTGTGCCTTTGGTGCGTTCAGTTAGCTGTACAGGCCTTCAAGTGTGTTTTGGGTGCGTTCGGGTGCTTAGTGCCTTCAGGTTTTAATAGGCCCCCTCTTCCGGGTTACTGACTTGGCCTTTTGTTAGGCATTGTTGGGCCTTTTTGGGCTTATCTGAGCTATATTCTTGGATAATTGGGTCTATCGGCCATCAGTGTGTTTTGACAATTTTGGCCAACTTGAAAAGAAAGAGAGATGATCTGGTGGGCTATACATTAAAAGATGAGTAGAAAGAATGAGAAAGTCTAGTAGGTCCCAAAACTTTAAGATGAAAGGATAAGATAGTAGTATAATTGGTGGTAGAAAGTTTCCTTCTAAAAAAGTACTCCTACCGTCCCAAATTGTTTTAGGCGTTTGACTGGACACGGAGATTAAGAAGTATTAAAGACTTGAGGGTAAGAAAGTAAGATTGTCATATAAGACAAAAGTACATTTTAAGTGGAGAAAGAAAGTTGAGGGTTAAAAGGTAAAAGTGGAGTGAAAACCTTTACTTAAAAGAAAATGATCAAATCTTTTTAGGACAACCAAAAAAAGAATACAATTGAATATTTTTGGGATTGAGGGAACAACATTTAATAACCCAAAATGGCAAAGTCTACAATCTTTTAGACAGAGGGAGTGGCATGCTAGCTTGATCTTGCAATGAATGATTCTCTGCTTCTGCTTCTGCATAAAGACTCCTGCTGCTTGTTTTGGCATTCTTTGATCAAGCAAATCCAATTCTTGAATAAATTGCAGATGGCAGATCCCTTGACTGCACTGATGTATGCTGTACAAGTGATGAACTTTCTGAAGATGCTAATCTTAAAAATTATGCGAGAAAGGCAGGATTCTGCGGTAGAGCCATTCGATGGGAAGAGAGATCACAGTGCCCTGAACTCATCCCCCATTGCAGATCCCGACGATGAAAACAAAGAAACGGAGCAAGTGACACAGAATCGACAACCCTCTGAACTGCAAAGTTCGGACAACTGAACGAGATTGGGTACCGGACAGAGCGAATAGAGTGAATCATGGCGGTGAGAAAACTTTCCTCTGCACAATTGGCTGACTAACTTGAGATATTTTTGTGCATATTAATCTCTTGGGTAGTGATGAATGGTCAGTTGAAGAAAGATGGATGTAGGATTTAACATGAGAAAGCCAGAGAGATGTTCATTTCTTTGTGTTCTCTGCAATCTGAAATAATAGTAGAGAACTGAATTCACCACTTTCAGTTAATTTGGTTTTAATAGCGAACTTGCTCAGCCTTAATCGTGTTCTTGTGTGATTAGTTGATGCCCACCAACCCAATAAACATATACTTATGTAGCATTGAACATGTAATATCAACATTTCATATAATCAAAGTCCTAAATTCATCCCAATTGATTAAATTTCAATTGGATACGATCTATTTACATTCACCAGGTGACCTGTGTTGATCACTTTGATGAAAACAATCAGTACATATTTAGTTTTCCTAAATTATGCTGTGTGCATGATAATTATCTACTAATTTCAAGTTTTCAAATAATTTTATGAATTTAACATTAATTTTTAGTCTCATATATATATATATATATATATATATATATATATATTATTTTATAGATCAAGTATTTTTCTACGTTCAACATATTGATGACTTGTGTGTGTGTGTGTATATATATATATATATATATATATATATATCAAACATATTAGCATTTGGTTACATATATGATTAAAATATTTCCATATAGTATGAGCTTAATATGGTGTCTGCTGTCACCATTTTGAAGGTAAAGCGTCCAATATGCTCTCACATTGACTAGGGGTTGTTCTATAAATTAGGCAATTTTTTTTATTTTAAATTTAGGTCAGTGAAAAAGTTGTAGAAAATTCACTAAAGTTTTCAATGACAAATTTACTCTTCAATCCTTTATGGACTTTGATCAGCCATGGATACATTCAAGGACTAAGTGCAAAGAGATAAAATTACAAGCATAAATCTCTCTGGGAAATTAAACAGTATCAAAATTAATGAATATTATATTGGCAAATGGTTTCATTCCCTAATTTTCATTTATTTCTAAAATTGTTTTAGTTAAGATAATTTATTAATTATTCGATATGGAAATTAACTACTATTACATTATTCTGATCGTTGCTTTGGTTGTTTTTTGCGTCGTATTACTGGTGCGTGTGATCAACTGTCGTCGTTCTACCGGTGTCAGGGAAGAGCCGGCGGCGGCAACCAGAAATCACGGCGGTCGTGGTGGTTCCACTGTCGGCCGATCAATGGATGGCGATTTAGGTGGGACACAAGGCGGTTCCGGTGGTGGTGCGAATGTGGCGGCTTCCGGTACAATTATTGTAAGTGCAATGACTGCTTTGGCGATTTCTGATGGCGGTGGCGGTGGAGGTGATGGTGGCGGTGGCGGAGGTGGATTTTGAGATGGAGATAGATGGTGGCGGTTTCATGGATTTATGTTTTTTTTACATAAGGTCATGGATTTATGTTCAATTTCATATTTAGGGTGCTAGAAATTTTTCTGTTCTTTATTTAATAGTTTTTAATTGGATAGTGTGATTAAGATTTTATAGAATTTTGTTATTTCCGTTAATTAAGTTAATATTAAAGATTATGAAGAATTGATGGAAAAAGATGTCATCTTTATATTTTAAAGTTGTGCTAAATTAACGGAAAAGGAATTAAAATATAGATATAAATATGACAAATAAGATGAAGAAAATGTTCCTCAAAATAGAACGTATAGTATTACTGTTATTTAGGGACTCATCTACTATTAATATATAAACGTGAGCATCTTGAAGGAGGGCTACACGTGTAAATTATTTTTTAATATTTATTAAAACTACATGAAAAATTTAATCAAGAGATAATATCCGAACAGATTGAATCTGCAACAAACTATATTCTAGATATTCGATCCCAAGCCTATATTCTAGATATTTCATACTATAATATTTGATCTAAATGGAAATATAAATCTTTGAATAATTGTTTATAAAAAGAAAGCGGAAATCATGATGAATCTACTATTAATATATAAACAGAACATACGGCGGATCTGCGGTGTAATTTTTTTATTATTTATTAAAACCACATGATAAATTTAATCAAGAGATATCCGAACAAATTGAATCTGCAATGACTATATCTAAACTCTCTAAAAATTCGAAATAACCCACAAAATCAGGTGTCAAACTCAATCTCAAGCTTACATTCTAGATATTCCACACGTTAATGTTTGATCTAAGTGGAAATATAAATCTTTGAACAATTTTTTACAAAGAGAAAGTAGAAATCATGATGAATGTACTATTAATATATAAACATGAACATACTGACGGAGGACCACGTGTAGTTTTTTTTTAATATTTATTAAAACCACATGATAAATTTAATCAAGAGATAATATTCGAATAGATTGAATCTGCAACAAACTGTATCTAAACTCTCTAAAAATTCGAAATAACCCACAAAATCAGGTGTCAAACTCAATCCCAAGCATTCATTCTAGATATTCCACACTATAATGTTTGATCTAAGTGGAAATATAAATCTTTGAACAATTTTTTACAAAGAGAAAGTGGAAATCATGATGAAAAAAATGTTAAGCATGTTTGCCACCATCGGAGGCCGTCGGAAAACATTTTTTCACGGTAGACACTCGACGGAAATGCATCTACGAGGCGATTTTGGTGGTTTCTCACGATGAACAGTAAGAATTCGGTATGAACACGGTTGAACTTTCACACACACACACAGAGATGCATCGGGTTAGGGTAACGTGAGAAGGTTGGACACTGGGTTATCTATATGAGGGTAGATAGGTTAGAGTTTGGGTTGAGTTACAGGTTGGGCTAACAATTTGGGCTTAAGTGTTTAAGGCCGGTTGGGAGTTTGGACAATGTTGGGTGTGAAAACAAAATTGGGCTGGGTAAGCCAACTCGTAATTTGTGGAATTTTTGGATTACTATTTGTATTCAAATCTTTTTTTAATATGTAAAAGTAACTTTATTTATATTTGTGAGTATTATTAATTGTAATAATTATATTTTTAAAATACGATAAATTAACTTAAATTTATAATGAAATCTTGTAATAATTAGCATCTAAAAAGCAAGAGTACGCATAAATTGCTTATAATCATATTCAAGTCTATTACTATTATCTATAAATTTAAGACTTTCTATCCTTTTTTTGATATATTTGGGGATTGGGGTAGGGGGTTGTGGAGGTTCGACACTACGTACTTAAATGGAGTCCTATAGTGCCTTAAGAAGTACCAAAAGGAGTTACAAAACCTCCACCAAGCACTGGCGCTATAAGGCGCTTCAGAAGTGGTGTGAAACGCCTTTGTAGCGCATGGAATAAGCGGTTCCCGAGACCTCCACTTCATGTCCAATGAGTATAGCCACTAGACTAGATGTTCATGACTAAAAATTTCTGTTATTGTTTCACTAATACATAATTTGTTTTATAATTTACAAGTTTCATAAGTAGCTAAAAAGAAGATGGCACACATAAATTGCTTTTAATAAGGTTTCGGCCGTCCATGACTTTAAAAATTTTCATCTTAATTTTTAACAAATTAAACTTTTCTTAGATTTAATTATATATCAATCACATTCATGAACTTAATAGAAGTCGTTCATGTTTTACTGATAATGATTTTCTTCTATGATTTTCAGTCTTAATGATGAGAGATTTAAAAGAGGCAAACAAGAGAAGTTGCTTTTACTCAAATTTTTAGTGATTTATGTTTTAAGGGTCTAGAATATTTAGGTAGATGTGAAAAAATAATTAAAAAAGTGAGATTAAAAGATTTAGCACATAAGAAAAGAGGTTTCAAGTTGAAAATGAAAACATTTGATAGACTTAAATTATAATTTTGAAAACATTTGGGATTGAGATGAAAAAATATAAAACTTAGTGGCATAAAAGATTATCCTCAAACTAATAATAGAAAAAGAGAAATACTTACTCCATCCCCCAAACTTAGAGGTAGTAATTATTAACTAATAAAATTGATGGAATATTGAGAATTTCTATGTCCCAGAATTCTTGATGAACAAACCCCAAACAATTAAAAGAGAATGTAAAAAATTAAAATTCTAAAAAGAATAATAACAAAATAAAAAAAGAATTAGAAAGAGAAAGGAAGAAACGAAAAAAGAAAAGGAAGATTCAGTAATAAGCTCGAATGTTTTACCATTTTGGTTATCTATTGTTAAATAAAATAACATATGAGTTATCTTTTCAAGAATTTATATGAATACATCGATAGTATCAAGACATAGACGTTAATTATTTTTACCCGTCCCGTAGGAGGGGTACCACTACTAGTTAAAAAGAAAAACATATATCTCTAGTGTGTCGACACTTTTAACTCTTTTTTGCATAGATTAAGATTACAGAAAATCACAACCCCTCCCCCGCCTTTGAGGTTTGGTGAAATCTTTAGTTTGCCCTCTCAATTTTCAAAACTCTGCAGTTACCCCCTGAAGTTTAGTGAAATCTTCAGTTAACCCTCTTGACCTTATGTAATGTTAGTTGATTGTTATGAATTGTAATATTAACCACTCTTACTGTCACACTACGTGGAGAGGAGGCGTTCACTGCGGCCCTCAACGCAGTTGGGCCGCGGTAGCTACTATGGCGAGGGCCGCAGTGCACGCCGCGGTAAAAATGGCCGCAGTATCACGCTCACTGCGGCTGAGGCCGTGGTGCGTACTGCGGCCTCACCACGCACGAGGCCGCAGTAACCGTTTTCAATAATTAAAAAAAATTTTGATGAATCCGGATGAAATTCATCCGGATTCATCCACCTTTCCCGAAATACCCAAAACCGGCGGTCGGAGGAGCAAGTGACGGTGGCGTCGGTGGAGCGGCGAAGAAGAAGGAGAAGGGAGGTAACGGAAAAGAGAAGGAAAAGAGAAAGAAAGAAAGAAGAAGAAGAAGACGGACGAAGAAAGAAAGAAAGAAAGAAAGAAGAAGAAGAAGAAGAAGAAGGAAGAAGAAAGAAGCCGACGGAAGAAGAAAGAAAGAAAGAAAGAAAGAAAGAAAGAAAGAAGAAAACGGAAGAAGAAGAAGATGATGATGATGATGAAAAGAAAGAAGAAGAAGATGAAGAAGGAGGAGGAGACGATGATGAAGAAGACGAAGAAGAAGGATTGAAGAAGATGCAAAAAATGAAGGAAGAGGCGGATGGAGAAACCCTAAAAAATAGCTTACTGCGGCCTTACGCGGCCTTATGCTGGCGTTGGCGCGATGCGCTCTTGCCACTAACTGCATCGATTTACTGCATCTTTGAGCTTACTGCTGCCCAAATCGCAGTAAGGGCCGCATGATAAGCTTGGTCTTCTTCACGTAGTGTCACTAGTATTTCTAAATCTAACACTTCAACCCCAACATTTTGTTTCTTTCCTTTCTCCTTTCCCCTTTCCCAACTGGTCACCTTGTCTAGCCATTATTTTTGCCTGGCCACTGCTATGATACGGACGAGCTCAGGCCACAGAAACGCAAGCACCTCATACTAGTCCGACACATGTGAGCTTGGGCCGCCCCTTAACCGATTTGGAGTATAATTACGGTAATTACATTTAAAATCTTTAAGAGTCATCTAACCCCACAAACAGTCAAGGGATCTAGATCTGCTATCCCCTTTTTCCTTGTCCCTTTCGTGTCCCCTAGTGTATTTTATTAACACCGTAAGTTAATATGTTATCTTTTTAACGGAACAATTAACGGTGTTAATAAAATGCAGTGAGGGACACGAAGGGGACAGGGAAAAATGAGACAACATATTTGGACAAACAGTCAAGGGGGTAACAGAAGTTTCAGTAAACCTCAAGGGGAAGACTGCAAATTATTGAAAATAGATAGGACAAACTAAAGATTTCACCAAACCTCAAGGAGGTCTTTGTAATTTACCCTTAAGATTATGGGTAAATTGCACTCATGGTCAAGTAACTTTAATTATTGTATCACTACGGTACCGTTTTAACTTTTTTGTACTAATAAAGTCCTGTTTTTAAGTTTTTTCTTCATCTATGGTCATTTTTCGTCCATTTACTGTTGACTTTAACGGATTTGCGGGAAAAATTATAAAACCAGTAACTCAATTGTTTTAAAAAAAATTATTTACACCCCAAGTTTTAAACATAACCATTTAGGCACTCCCTAACAGTTTTAAACTTAACACTTTAACCCGAAATGTTTTAATTAAGCCCAACAACACCTAGCCATCGTCGGGCCGCCACCATCACCACTGGACAGCCGCCGCTGACCGCCGCCGCCACCGTCGGACACCACCGGAAAATGTTGGAAGCTAAAAAAATACACGAAAACGTAGATCGCGGCCTTGTGTCGTCGATTCGCGGCCTAGACTAGTGATTCGCCGGCCCTGGGCCAAGACCCGACGGTCCTAGGCCTCGATCTACGTTCTCGGCTATTTTTTTAAGTTCCCGGCATTTTTTGACGGTGTCCGGCGGTGGTGGTCGGCGGCGGCTTTCCAGTGGTGGTGGTGGTGGTGGTGGCGGTGGCGACGACCCGATGGTGGCTGGGTGTTGTTGAGCTTAATTAAAACATTTGGGTTAAAGTGTTAAGTTTAAAACTGTTGGGGAGTGCCTAAATGGTTAAGTTTAAAACTTGAGGTGTAAATAATTTTTTTAAAAACAATTGAGTTGCTGATTTTATCATTTTCCCCACAAATACGTTAAAGTTAACGGTCAATGGACGGAAAAGGACCATGAATAAAGAAAAAACTTAAAAACATGACTTTATTGGTACGAAAAAGTTAAAACAGGACCGTAGTGGTACAATAATTAAAGTTACAGGACCATGGGTGCACTTTACCCTTAAAATTATCTTTGGTCATTAACTCATTTTATATAAATTTTCATCATTGCACCATCACAAACTCATTCTCACCCCTCTCAACTCACTCCCTAAACTCTCTGAGTGAGTGCATTTGTAAGGTAAAAGTGGACTAAAATAAGGTAAAAGTGGACAAATAAAATAAAAGTGGAAAATGTCATTTCATTTGTGATGTGAATCTACCTAGTGACGTATTTGCAACTTTTTTGAATTTTAAGGACTCAAAAGCTAAGCCTAAGGAATATGAAGGAATAGTGACCAAAATCTTCTTTATCATAATTTGGGCCCAAGAAGAACAAAACACTTTGGAAACATGGAGGACTCAAGTGACAAGATGAAAGAAGTTGGAAGAGAATGGATAATTTCATAAAATTTACACATTTCAACTCCTAAGGTTTCAACTAATCAATTGTCCACTAGTGCTAGAAATAAATTGGACAATTAGTATAAAATTAATTCTTTCTTTAATTTTATTTGTAATTTTTATTTTCTTCCTAGCCTTGGTCATTTCCCTACCTATAAATAAGGGTTATTTTTACACTTTTAGGAAGACATCATATATGAAGATTATACTTTGATTTGAGAGAAGTTCTCTATTTTATTCTCTACATTTTTCCACTCAACTCTTGTTACCACATGATTTTCTCAAATTGCGGAAAGTACCCCACTTTTACCCAAAAGGTCAAACCAAGCCATTTGCAAAAATTAACCAAAATCTTTTTCTAAAGGTTTTAGCACTTTGTATTTGGTAAATCTTGAGACAAAAATTCTTGTTTTATTCATCATATAATTCAAGGGTTTTGAGCAAGAAAAGTGGCAGAAAATGTTTTAAGAGAATTTGGTGAGTTGTGCGAGTAAAACACGAGAGTGGAGATAAACACTTTGGGAGAGAGGGGAGGATACAATTTTATTGTTGTATTGTGTATGTACACATCATGGAACCAACATGATCGTTCAATGGATGTGATGATTTTTGTGATTATTGGTCATGAGAAATGCATATGAAGAGTTACTTCACCAAAGCCAATATACCAATATTCGTGGAACTTGATACTGTTGTGAAACACTTGTGTGGAGAAACTTTTCAATGGTGGATGGACTTGTCTAACCATAAAAAAAGAATGATCAAAGTTGTATACAATTGTGAGAGCATTGAGGTTTCTAATGAGAAGGTATGCAAACTTGAACTATAAGCTTCAACCAATTTGTTACCAACAACAAATTTCTAGCCCTCCACCAAAATGTCATTCCAACCAATATACACTTGAGACCTACTCATCAAAAAGAACATGTAACCCCTTCCACCACTTAAATAGCCGATCCTCACATCAAGAAACAAAAACCGATCTCATGCTCGATTCTTTTGAAGAAAAGAGAAACTTCAAATAAAAAATTGAAGGAAGGTAATTTCTATCAGCCAAAAGATTTATTTATTGAATTAAATTATTTCTTGAGTAATGAAATTTTTATTATTGAAATAGTCAAACCTATGCATGACTTAATAACTAAAAATGATTTAAATAAAAATGCTAGTTTAGGTCCTATTATTTCTTCTTATGAAATGTTGTTTATGTAGACCCATTTGCTTCATTTTGTATGTCCAGGATTAATTGGAAACTAATTCTTGAGTATTTTTTGTTTAAGCCTCTAACTATTGTTGATGCTAAAATGAAAAATATTAAAAATTATTTCCAAATGTTAATCTCGGGTAAAGTTGCAAATAAAATGAAAATTGAACCATGTTGTGGGTTATTTGCATGTGAAGATGCTAAAGAGTATATACATGTTGGAAATGGAGAAAAGAGAAATTGCAATGCAAGTTTTAGTGTTCATTTGAATTTGAACCAAGACTTGATCTTATGTGTTAAGATGAATTATACATGCATATTGTTGATGAATGAAAGACTTGATTGTCCAATACTGATATTTGATCCGGCTGTTTGTATTCATCATTTGGTTTCAATGATCAAGCACGGGAATGACTTTTCATCAAGTCTATTGCTTGAAAATATTTCTAATCCATTTTGTACATGTTTTGGATCCATACTCAAGATTGAAGACATTTTACATGAATGTCATGTCAACCATACTATGCTAATATTTGATGATTCTACAATGAGTATGACATTTTTGGTTACTTGAGAGCATGAAAATTTTGGTGGACATGTACATGATTCTTGTAGTGAATATATGAGAATTGACAATGTTAGTCCTCACACCTTTAATGATTTTAGCATTGGATTAAAAATTGGGTTTAATGATAAATTGGATCATACATTTGTTGAAAAATATTCTATATTTACCCAAAACTTTGATTTCGGCCAAGTGGAGTACTTTGCTAAAAGCAGTGGGAATATTGATGAACTTGGTACCATTAGTTGTAAAAATATCATTTCCAAGCACCTTGTTCATAATGTTACCTATCAAGAACAATATCATGCCAAATTTGAATATTTTAACTTCACGAGTCCTTGGTGTGCTATCATTGCAAATATGGGGTATACAATTATTTCCACAATTTTTACATACACTATATTTCAAAATTGGTTATTTGTTTCCAAGTGTTTTCAAGTTTTGTGTATTGTAACTAAGGACTTACACATTTCTTGTTACATTTATCATACTTTACAAATTACTAATCTGGTCTTCGAGAAAGGACCGCTTGCTTTTTGTAGGTTCAAAGGATTCATTTTTGAATATTTGTTCCTAATTCATGAAGAAGTCAAGAAAAATGGTGCTTCAAATAATTTCGAGTAAGCCCATTGAAAATTTCAAGTGGGCCACTAAATGAAGTAATTCATTCTTTAACTTCTTTACATATAGACTCGATCTGCCATCACCAAAACATGAAGAAACCCTACATCCTTAGTCCTCCACAATGCTAAGTGCTCGATTTGAGTATCGGTGCGGACTCAATGGTGGGAGGCGGGCGAATCGATGGTGCGACAATGACGCTTGGAGGGAGGGGACGAATTGATGCCGGAAATCATCGTTTATTCCAGATCTGAAACGTCTTAAGTCGTGAGGGGACTGCTTATCGGGCTTAGTGGCGGGATGAATCTTGACTTCACACTTCCAGATCTGATAGTGAATTTATGTTAGCAGTCACTTCCTCTTCGTCCTTTTCATTTTTTTATTTTCAATTAAAATTTTAGATTATTGTGTTCTGATTGATTAATTAAATTCTCTCCACCCAAATGCTTAGCAGATAATGATCAACCAAACACAAAAGGTAATTCTAACATATTCTTATTCATTATCTGTTCTCACCTCTTCCTTAAGTGTCTTATAGTCATCAAAAGAATTTGTGAATTTTTTCAATTAATATTAACGGTGAAGCACAAAAAAAATTATGCTGATCAAACAAGATGAAGATTTTGCAGCAGCACTGCCAGCAAGCAAGGGAAATAATTTTGCATACTGTCGCTGATTGGGTGAGTATACACAATTGTGCATACAGAGAAATTCGGTTACCTTTGTTTGCTCGAGGTCTAAGGCTTAGGATAGGCTACAGTTGTCCTTTAGGCTTCATTTGATGAGTGGATTTTAGCATATCATTATATTTGAAAATTTTTAAGACAATTATGGAAAAATACATTTCTGCAAAGATTTGAATGAAGTTCTTAAAAAGGTTACTCTGAAATGTGTATTTTCTAGCGTAAGTTGTTGTGGAGAGAGCACTCATTATGGACATGTTTGCAGTAACACTTTTAAAAGAAAATTATGGTGCTAACATTTATTTATTTGTACGTTTGATTACTCACATTTTTCCTTTTCATGTTATTTGTTTGCAGTAATTAATTTGATTAAAGAGGTAGATGTCCAAGCCATTAAAGACGAATTAGTAAATACCAAAAAGAAAATGCTGAACAGATAATGATCAACCAAGTACGAAAGGTAATACTAAGAGCAGTGACGGAACCAGGAATTTGAGATCGGGGGGGCGGGTGTGTAGCTTAATATATATTGAGTCAATCATGAATGACGGAACTAAAATAAGTAGTACAAAATAAATCCTTCAATCTTTAGATAAATCTCACAAATTAATACACATGAAATGCTCAAAATTCAACACAACGTTCTTTCAGATTTCTAAAATCATCAACTAGTGAATCTAAATCAAAAGTCTCTGCAAGACCCCTCTCAATATATAGTTGCATGCTATCTGCAAGAAAATCATTGTGCATCTTGTTGCGCAATCTATTCTTCAGAATTTTCATAGCAGAAAAAGCACGTTCAGTGGTAGCTGTAGACACAGGTAAAGTCAATACCAAACGAATCAATCTATCAACAAGGAAGTAGTAATTCGATTTCCCTAAAGCTGTCATTACTTGGCACAATTCACCAATTGAAGACAATCCTTCAAAATCTGATTGACCACAAACCTCAATATGAAAATGTTGCAGTTGAAATGGCAACAATTCCAAATCATGATTTGTAAAATCATGGGGATAATTGTTCCTTGCAAGGCTGCAAATAGATTCAATGTTAAAAGATGCAAACCCATCTTTGATTCAAAGATGAACTTAATTTCAAAAGCTCCACAATACGGTCATTGAACCTCGATGAGATCTCCTGCATCTGAAAATCAATTGCAGCATTAAAGATATCAAACTGAAAATAATGCCCCTTAGAAACACCATCCTGTCGGCGATTATATTGCTCAAGAAAATGAGGAGCACCGAAATCTGGAATCTCAATCTCATGATTTGAACAAAACGATCCAACTTTGAGAAAGAAAGAATCTCATCCTTCCATCCTTAAACATTGCAACAACAATGAAGTAGTTGCTACCAAATCCATTGCCTTTACAATGTCCTGATTCTTTTCTTGTAATGTCATACATAAAACTTCAGTGATACCAAAAGTCTCATACATTAAGTGAGCAATTAAGACAAACTCAAATGATGTCATTCTTCTCAAAGCCGCAAAGATCACCTTTTGTTTTAGAGTTACCTTCTTTTCTAATGTTTGATAGAACTTCTGCAACAACATCAAACATACTAAGAAGACTGCTAATGGAAGCTAAATGAGAACTCCAACGTGTATCACAAGGCCTTTTCAAAGTACCAATTTGGTTAGCACCAATTCCAGTATCAATCTCATATGTAGCAACCAACTGAGTAATATTTCGAAAATGGGCCTCTTGCAATTGATCAGGACGCTTTGCAGAAGCATTGATAGTATTGACAATCAAAGAAACATTAAGAAAGAACTCATCTATAACATCAACCTCTCTTGCGGCTGCAACTAATGCTAATTGCAATCGATGAGCACAACAATGGACATAATAAGCATGCGGACAATCCTTCAGAAAAAGTGCCTGCAATCCATTCCACTCACCACGCATATTACTAGCACCATCATATCCTTGACCACGAATATTCTTAACATTTAATCCATAATGAGACAAAACATCACAGATCTCGGAATATAATGTAACTGATGATGTATCTTTCACATGAGAAACATGAAAGAACCGCTCTTGTATGAAACCTGTGATATCAACAAACCGAAGAACAAGAGCCATCTGTTCTTTTCTACTTTCATCACAAGTTTCATCAACAATTATGCAAAACTTTGAATCACCAATGTGCTCACAAATTTTATCCCTAACTTTCTTTGCAAAAACATGCAAAATTTCCTTTTGGATTATAGGTGATGTGTATTTTGCATTTTAAGGTGCTTTATCCAAAATAACTCTTGCTATATTATCATTGTAAGTCCCCAAAAATTTAAGCAACTCAATAAAGTTCCCTCGATTTCTTGAATCAACAGACTCATCGTTCCCCCTAAAGGCAATTCCTTGAAAAGATAAGAACCGAACAACATCAATAGAAGTTCTTACTCTGAGTCTATTCTTTTCAACCTCTTCTTTTGATTGTCTCTGTACCACCTTGTCAATGTGACTAGATTGGTTCAATAACAACTGGCAATTATGGACTGCTTATTGTGAGGGGAACAAGATCCTATGCCCATATGTTTCAGAAATGAACAATTTTGACCATTTTTAACCTTCTTCCATTTCCGAAAACCTTTCACAATAAAAGCATCCCAACCGTTTTGAACTTTTGATGCCTCTGTAAATAGATAACATGGGAAACAAAATGCAAAGATCTACTTTGGGAGAATACTCAAGCCAAGGAAATTCAAAACCAATTTTATTGAAACCTACGTTGCTTTTCTACTGGATAATTATCAAGCTTCAATTGATAAGGACCGGCTTGTAAATAAGCTCTTCTTACCTCATCACGTTCATTAGCAGGCACTTTCCAAATATGATCACGTTCACCTGGATCATAAACTATGAAATATTACTTAGAAGTTGAAGCACTTGGAGCAGTATTTTGCGGTAGAATTCTATCATATTTTTGAACATCTTCCTGAATTCTTAAAGTTTGATCACTTTTAGGTGATTGGCTCTGATCTTCACTTTCGGTTGTAGCTTTCTTTTTAAAGAAAGCAGATAGTTTCCTTTGCTTGTTAGACATAACTGAAAATAATATTTAAGCAATCAATTTAAAAATACTACAAACGAATGATAACATAACAATTAAGTTAGCACTTATATATTGTGTAATTAAAAAACTTCAAAACAAGAATTCAATTAGAATTAAGAATTAAACTTGTAATTTTATTTTTACTAGGTTCTTTACTTCCTAGAAACTAAGAAACAAAATACTATTAAATAATTACAGCTTGTTTTTCACCTAATTGGGAAGAAAAAAACAAAATACTTAATAAATAAATACATTAATATATAAAAGGAAAAAAACAACATTTATTATTCCTTTAGTCAATACTCTACTCTACTTTAGAGTATTTCTTATTAGGTACGTGCTTTTCCTAGTTGGCTAGTTGCATATATTTTCTATTTGAAAAATAGAGTACGTACGTGCTGATTCTGCAACAGATGTTTGAGTCTTGACAGCTTGAGCTTCTTTTGTCTTTGTCTTTGTCGGTTGTCGCGACTCGCCGCTTTCTAAATTGTTAAATGGATTGTAGGGTAGGGTTATATTTGAAGTGAGTTTTGGACTTATAAATTGAGTAATAATTTATTGAATTGGACTGAATTTTAATTTTTGATTGGGCTTAAAGTTTTTGGGCTGAATTGAGGGGGCTAATGGATAAATTATTATACTAATACTAAAAATATATACTATTTACCCTATACCCCTAAACTAATTGGGGGTGGCAGCTGCCTCCCCCTGTCAACGTACAGCTCCGTCCCTGACTAAGAGACTCTTATTCATTACCGTTAATCGTGCGAATTTCTCCATCTGGTTTTCGATCTCTTTCATGTTCTTTTAGTTGCTAGTAGGGACAATCATGGTGAGGTGGAGATGCGGCTTGTCGTCGAATCGGGTGGCAAACGCTTCGAGCATAGTCATTTACTGTGAACAAAAAGTGTAAGTTATGTCGACGATATGATGCTTGGGATGACCGTCGAGAGCTTCCAATATGGGCCAGATGGTCAAAAGTGATCCATGGGATGACCACTCATGACGTGATCGAGTAGGGATGAGTGACAAAACAAATTAAATCATCAGAGAGAGAACTGATATCTTTTCTTGGATAAAAGATAGAACTGGTATAAATGTCATTATTCAAATAATAAAATTAACCCATAACTTTTAAAAGTGAATTAATTTTTCATAAATTTAAGCCAAAAGTTTTAAAAACGAACTAAATTTCCATAAATTTATTACACCGGATATATTGTTATTTAATACATTAATTTTTTTGATAATTATTAATTCAGTGGACCCGTGACGAGTCGGGTATTAGAACTAGTTTAGTTGAATATTGAACTTGTTATCGTTTCTTTTTCAATTTTCTCTTTTAATTTTGTTTAAAAATTTCAAATTGACCAAAAAAATTCAATTGAACCGTTAAAACGATTTTTATGATTTTTACCGATTCTTACATCTTCAACTGATTAACCGTAATCAGAATCGGAATAGAGACCGGTTCACAACCGATCCGATTCTTACAACCATAACTTACAAATTCTTAAAAATGGGATCCAAATATTACAATCCTCATAATTACAGGACTACAATCGGAGTTTACACAAATAAAAAGGATAAGTTGGGTGTTCGTTCAATTAATTGTGGCCAACCACGACCTTATCGGCTTTTCATTCGCCGCTTTGCCTTAAATCTCCACCCAACCGTCAACGACGACCGGAAGTAAGAGAGAAGCTCCATGGAGAAGAAGGTCAGCAACAGATGGAGCTGGAGTTCCGCCCTGATCGGGGCGGCGGCAGCGACTGCCGCCACGGCTCTGATGACCGCGAAGCCCAAGGACCCAACCTTCCACGTCATCTCCGTCGATCTCACCTCCTTCAAGCTGAACTTCCCAGTCCTCGACGCAGAATTCATCCTCACCGTCCACGTCACGAACCCCAACGCCACGGCCGTCTTCTTCTCCTCCGCCACCATGTCGATCTTCTACGACGGCGGCCTCCTCGGGTCCGCCCAGGTCGAGGCCGGCTCTCAGCCGGCCCATTCCTGCCAGTTCCTCCGCCTCCCGGCGAAGCTCGGCGGGCTGGAACTGGCGCAGCACGCGGGGCGAGTCCTCGCCGACGTGAGGAAACGGGAGATGGCTCTGGAGGCGAAGGTGGATCTGGATGGTGTGGCTAGGGTTTTGTGGTGGGACCATAAGTTTCATGTGCACGTGAGTAGTCACGTGATTGTTGATCCAGTTTTCCTTGATGTAATTGATCAGGAAAGTGAATCCCAACTTGATGTTTTTGTGGCATGAATTATTTTGTGGGGACTTCAGCAACTTTTGTTAACTTTTTCTTCTCCTTTTTTTTTTGTGTATTTGTCTGTTTTTACTATTAGTTTTAAAAATTAAAACCCTGCTGTTGGGCTAAACTCAGTTTGCAAATTGGAAATGTAACTTTTGTACTCACTTGTAAAGTTGTCGCACGAAGCTCTTTAAGCTTCACTCTTCACATCTTTTTATATTGTCAACACAAAAACCTTTTTTTTGAACGGCAGAATAATTTTCTGGGTAAATTACAAATCCCCTCAACCTTCGCTGAAATCTACAGTTTGCTGGTCCTATTTTAAAAACGCATGCAAATTATATCCAATACTTTTAATTCTTACACCTTGCTCCAAAATTTCTAGGGGTGATCATTATTTGGTTTGGAAACCGAAATAAAAAATTTTGGCTTAGACATTTCGGTTTTTGGACAAACCGAATTGTTAATTTCTGATTTTGCTCCGGTTTCGGTTTTGAGATTTCCGACAACCGAAAAAAATGAATAGTAAAATTAAAATTTGGCCAAGTGCGATGAGGTGTTGGCGGCAAGAACAAAGGGCTAGGGTTGGGCGTTCGACAAGAACAGGTGGGTTGGGCTTAGGGGTGAGTAACGAATCGAGCCGAGCCTCACGAGCCTCGAGCTCGAGCTCGAGCCGGTTTCGAGGCTCGAATAATATACGAGCCGAGCTCGAGCCCGAAACGTTCGGCTCGTAAGGTTCGCGAGCCTTAACGAGCTCACGAGCCTAACGAGCCTTACCGAGCTCGCGAGCCTAACGAGCTCACGAGCCTAACGAGCTTGCGAGCTCGTTTGGGGCCGAATCGAGCCTAGCCGAGCTCGAGCTTGCTAGCTCGTTTGAGGCCGAATCGAGCCTAGCCGAGCTCGCGAGCCTAACGAGCTCGAGCTTCACGAACCTTCGAGCCGAGCTCGAGCCTATCTCGAGCTCGAATTTTCGGGCTCGTTCGAGCTCGAGCCGAGCCCGAATTTCACGAGCTTGAGCTCGAACCTGCTAGGCTTGGGCTCGGCTCGGCTCGAACTCACCCCTAGTTGGGCTGAGTGCACTTTAGCTAGCATGAACAACAAAAGGAGTGATGATGGTGCTTCGCCAGTGAGAGGGGATGGGCATGGTTGGGCGTTGGCGGTAGGCCGGGGCAGAAGGTCAGGACTGGCAGCAGGCCGGAGCATAAGGGCATGTGCTAGGGCTGACAAGGTGGATTGGATTAGGGCTAGGGTTGCATCGTGTTATAATTGATGGACTAAAGTGTTCAAGTCAATATAATCGAGGGCAGTACAAGGTATTTTGGCCCGAATGAATCAATCTATTGAATTAATTCGCTCCAACCTTTTCCACTTTAATCCAATTAATGCACTAAATTAATTCTCAATTTGATTAAGTTCTTGTCCTTAAATGTATATTTATCAAATTTTAGTATAATTAATTATATAAACGATCAAAACTTTTGCACCAAGCAAAGAAGGTGTAACTGAGTAATGACAAAAAAATTTCCTGTTAACAAATTTGCTCAAGTAAACATAAGTGAGGCATAATTTACCCCTTTTTTCCTGCTAAATAGGCAAGGCTCCATCTTTCAACCATATGTTTTCCTCTTCCAATGGGGAGCTTTCAGCCTAGCAATTGGTTCCGTCGGTCGTGAATCGGTCATCGGTGTCGCCGGAGGCATCATCTTCCTCTCACCGCTCGCCGTTCGCAACTCGCAATTGGAACGGAGTTGATTTCGTCTTATATCATACTTGGATCCAAGAACTGGAAAATCTTGTTTCCGTTCTCCGATTCGAAGGAACGGCGCAAAGTTGCGGCCTTTTCTGTTTGCTATCGAGAGTGCGGACGTCCAGGGTGCTGCTGCGATTGTTCGTTTCTGGCGGAAGTTGAAAGGTGAGGTACGAGAAAGATTTTCGCAAGAGAATCATCTGTCCTCTAGGTTTTAGATAGTGTTCGCCTCCGTCTATTCTTTAGCCATCTTCCTTCTGTTGTTTCTATTTGGTCGCATGTTTTACTTGGTTGCTGTTGTTTCAGCTTGGGTTTCGCCTGTTTAGGTGTTTTATGTAAGCGAGTCTTTGGTGTCTCAGTCTGCTAGACACCACATCTGGCAGCTATGGTTTTGGGGTTCTAATTCGGGTTTTGAGTTAATAAAGCTACAGGCTTTGGTGTCTAACGGATAACATTGAGAATTCAAAGCAATGACTCGCATTTTGATCCAACGTGGTTCCACAAGTAGCTCATCTTCAAACCCTAATCGCCCTGGTTCGTCTTCTACTCGGGTAGAGCCTCAGAGTAATACTTCTCCTGTTGTTTCGGCTGTGAAAGATGAGGATTGTAGCGAAGAAATGCAGGAGCAAGTTGTTGTGGATGAGTCCTTCGAACATTCTTTTGGTGTTGATAGTAAGCTAGTAAAAAGTGAGGAGATAGAGAGCTTGGGTGATAACAAGATCGTGCGATCAAGTGATGAAGCTGGTGAGGCTGTGAAACCAGGTGGTTCTGAGATTTCGGGTGTGGATAAAGTTGCAAGAGAGTCTGTGGGTTTGAAGGTATCAGAGAGAGTTGCAGTTGAAAGTGAAGGTTCAACTAGTGGTCTTTCACCTGCAGGCGGTGGAAGCCCACATCCACCACCACCTCCTGTCCCTCCTCCGAAACCTTCAGCTGTGAGCTCAAACCCAAGGAGGTTTCTCGCTGGAAATTCAAACTCTCCACGTAATGGAGCATCTAGAAGGGCAGGTGCGTGGCCAGTTGTATCAGCAAGGACATCGCCCTCTAGGTCTAGGCCTTCTTCTCCCAGGTCTTTTGTTGATGGTGAGGGTTACAATAGTGCGGATGAGCAGAATCCAAGCTGTGTATCTTCGTATGATGATTTAGTAAGTGCCATATGGTGCCTCCTTCTATCATTCTACATCGTTGTTATCATCAGTGTATTGAGTAGGGCCTATATGTATGTTTTTTGTCGTAAAAAAAAAACAACAACAATTTTTAAGTGTCTCCAACCGTTTTACAAATTTTACAGGAAAGGGAGAGACAATTTGAAATTGACCTTAGAAGGGCAAAAGGATTGGAAGTTAGGCGGATGCTGGAAGATGGCAATTGTCTTTTTCGTGCTGTTGCTGATCAAGTTTATGGGGATTCAGAAGCGTATGACTTAGTCAGGCAAATGTGCATTGACTACATGGTATGCGATCTCTGATATGAAATTTGTACATAAATCCTGTTATAAGGGGGTTTTTCCCTGTTTCCGGAGCATTTTGGGATATTAGACATTATCCATTTTCAGAAGAACATATGTGGCAGCAGAATACCTTTTCTAGACCTTACTTTATTTTGTAGTCTGATTTTTTTTACTGTTCTCCTGTGGTTCACTATTATGGATGATTATGATAGTTGAGTTGATGAAGAGAAACTGAAGAGGTTATCAAGCATGGTATTAACTGAGATGAGTAAGCTCTCTTTTTCGTTTAAAGGAGCCACTTTCCAGTGGAGTTATGCTTAATTATGCATGGATAGGGAGATTTAAGGTAACATCTCAATGATAAAATTATTACAGGATAGAGAAACTTGAGAAGTGCCATTGAAGTTGTTAAATTTGCTCACTTAAGCTGGATGGGAACCTCTATCAATCGGTGATTTGGCTTCTTGAAATGCTACAGATTAGTCTTACCTTCCATCCTATACAGCATTGATTTTGAAAATTAGTAAACAATTGGTAATTGGATTGAATGTAGTAGAGATGTTGATGTTGCACTAAAGAATGGTCATTGAAAAGGGGATAAATTTTGAAATAAGAATGCAAGCTCTGCATATCCTAAATTAGTGTCATATCTGGCACACAGGCCATTTGATGCTGTGGCATATAAGGTTGATACATTTAATATAGGAAGAAAAATAAGTAAGGGTAGACCTTAATTTAGGTAGAAATTGTTTGGAATAATCGTGCTCTTTTAGAGCTTCCGAGTAGGTTACCTTCAGCCACTCAGAAATTAGGCAGATGTTTCATATAGCTGGCCCAACTTTGAGTAGTGATTTATTTATTTTTATTAACATACATATGCTACATTAAATAATTTACCTGTAATCCTAGTCCATGGTAGATTTAATCAAATTAATTGACTATCATAACTAAGGCTCCATTTGGTTTAATTTAAATGCCATTTAAGTGATGCATTTGTAAAGTACACTCTTTGTTGGGAAGTAATGTCATCCAAAAGGTTCCTGTATATAATTAAAGTTATTGATTGGATCACTTTTTTTTTTAAATATGTAATGAATATTTTACGAATTTAACTGGCCCTTTAAATCCGAACAGAACACCTCTAAAGTGCGTTAACACAGCTATGGAGAATGCTATCTAGAAAAGAAAGTACTTTAAAATTGCGAGACAGGGGTAAAAGTAAGCATTTACATATTGGACTCTTGGTGGACAATATTCAGTTTATTGCTGCTCTTCTACCAGATAGAAAAACTTATGCTAGATGTAAAGGCTAATGGTTTTTTTTATGGCAGGAGAATGAAATACTTTATATGCTATTTGAGAACTAAAAGTCATTGCTCTTTTAGTATCAAGATCAGTGTTAGTTGGTTGACTCCAATTTTTTCTCCTTAGCTCACTGTTGTGACGTTCTTAAGAAATTTACATGAAAGTGGGACAGTGTTGTACCCATTAATGTATAAGAAAGGTGGCACAGGGTTTCTTTTTTTTTTTTTTTTATCTATATTAACTTATGCCAATTTTAAGACACTTCGAACCTGTATCTGCTTGAAGATGATGATTGGAGTTGGACAGCTTGGTAAAGGCTTTACCATCTTTCTCCTAACATGTTAGCGATGGTAGCAAAGTGATCTCTGAAACAGTCTCCTTCTAGTTCTATTCATACATATACTTGATAATCCTTCTAATCCCTAAGTAATTTAGCTTTCACTCATGACAGCTAATTGACCGTTAAGCCTGTATATCATTCCAAGTAAAGAACTGTTGGGTATTGTTGAGATGGCATGGTCTTATGGCAAGTGAACATCCCCAGTGATTAAATATACGTGCGTTGTTTTACTGCATGACTGAGTAAAGAATTGTTCTATTTGACATTTGCTTTTGATTTGTTTTATGGCTGTAGTTTTTATGGTGCTTGTTCTTCATGCTCTTTGATAAAACACACTGCTGTATTGTTTTACAAACCTTCTGAAATTTTCAATCGTCTGGTTGTTTTGTGAAATTCCCTTTTTAGAGCTCTAGGTTTGCATCACCGGATGAGCATCACAGTGTGTGAAGAGCCTGAAATTTTGGTAGGATTTGAGACTTATGATGCTTTATTTCAGGAGAGGGAGCGGGACCACTTCTCGCAATTTATAACAGAAGGTTTCACATCTTATTGCAAGAGAAAAAGAAGAGATAAGGTCTGGCAGCTTGCATTTCCTTTTTCATCTTCGGGACATTTGAACAATATTTGTGCATCATGTTCAGTGTCAGGCCTTCTCAGTAAACTATTGCATTTAGATACATAATACAGATAACTGTGATTTTTATTTCTGATCGAACTGGCCTTGATGTATGGCTATAGCTTTGATATACGGATGATAATATTTGCATATTAGAGCTCGCATGAACCATTTTGGCTGGAAATAGTCATATATGTTATAACTCTGAGCTTTCTCAAGAGATACATGTGAAATTAAAGATGCAAGCAGCAGTTGTGTGCTCCTTATGCTTGTAAGTCTACCGCCTTGAATCCTAACAATTTTTGTTGATGGTATGCTATGAACAACGCTTTCTGATGTACGATAAGGTTCCCATGAAGTGTGTCAATAATTTCTAGTTAAAAATCAATAAGTTATTAGTTAAGCCTCTTCTTGTACTTTAAAAAGACTACTAATTGCTGTTCTCTGTGGTTTTTGATGACAGGTTTATGGAAACAATGTTGAGATCCAGGCCTTATCAGAGATGTATAATAGGCCTATCCATATATATTCTTACAGTACAGGTGATACAAATATTTTGATGTTTACACGATATAATTAAGTGAACTTATCTTAAGTTACTTGTTCATATTGCTAACAATGGAATGTGTGTAACAGAACCTATAAACATATTCCACGGGAGCTATAGTACGGATTCACCTCCAATAAGGCTTAGCTACCATCATGGCAATCATTACAACTCACTTGTTGATCCACGGCGTTTGACAATTGGTGCTGGACTTGGATTTAGTTGCCTTCGTGGGGTATGTCTTTATTTGTCCATATAACTTTTATATATTAGTCTATAGAATTGGGTTAAGTGTTTGTGGAAGTAATCTTGTACATGAAATTGTTTGAAGGTAAACCGGCAAACTTTATATTATGTGCTAATGCAAGCACTAATTTCAATTCACAGAATAATGTCGACAGGGACCAAGTGAAGGCTGCTATTAAAGCGCAACAAGACCAGCAGATTGACAATGTAAGTTCTATGGTTGTTCTTAGATCCTTCTGTTTCGTAATATGATGTCCATATAACTGTTGTCGTGCTTCTATTAGGCACTTCTGGCCGAAGGTCGCTTCTACTCAGATCTCGAGCTAACTGAGAAGGAAATTGAAAGAATGGTTATGGAAGCTTCCCGTGCAGAGTATCTGGCAACCGACTCGTTTAAGCAGCAGTTTGACCGTAAACAATCATCTACATCCACTGCTGAACCATCTTCTTCTGCTGCTAGTGAGTATTTCCTTTCTGGACTGATTCGTCGGGAGTTTGATGGTATAATTTCCTGGGTCTGACCGTGCAATGTGTAATTCAGATTCATCGGGCAGCGAAGCAAAGCTGGATGCTGCGAAAGAACACGGGTTGCAAGATATCAGTCTCAGCAACAGCATGCGGATACTACTGTCGATGGGATTCAGCTATCTGCAGGCAATTGAAGCGTACAGCATATTCGGTGATGATGTTGACTCCATGGTTTGTTATCTCCTGGAAACCAGCAGTAGCAGTCGGCGAAAAGGTAAGGCTACTGAATGAATGAACAAATGAACGAATGAACAAGTAGTACATAGATTAGCATAGCGCTAGGAACCAACTGAATTTATGCCTTCAGTGTCATCCTGTCGTATTGTAACCTTGGTAAATAAACAATCTCTCTTATTTCTCCCAAGTATCATCAGACTATTGAATTAGATTAATAAAATTGCAAGTTTAGTTGATCTGTATTCGATTGCTGGCGCTGCATGAAAATATACTACCCCCTTCGTCCCATCATAACGTCGTAATAGTAGCATTTGACTGAATACGACGATTAAAGTGAGTTGTTGTACTACCCCCTAGTAAAACTAGAACATAAAAAGTGAATAAAATTGGAAAAATACTTACAATTTGAAACTTAAAATAAAACAAGTAAAAGCTAATAAGTTGAATCTCATTATGTAACTGATGTAAGTTCAATTTGTTTCATGAGTCAGAAAACTAGAAAATTGACCCATATCAAGGATTATAGAAGCTGTTGTTTTCTCTCCTCATTGAAATGATCCACAGGTCATTATCAAACTAGTGAGTGCAAGCCACAAATTTGTCTGTCATGAATTGTGTTCACCACAAATTTGTCTCATTTGGATCATCATCTTCTCCTATAAAAACCCTACAAATCTCCAAACTCCAATCACAAAACCCAATCAAACAATAAAAAACATGGCCCTTAACCCAGAAACTCTCCCACTTCTCATCCTCTCTATAGCATTTGCCCTAATTCCAGCAACAGACGCTGGAGGCATTGCAATCTACTGGGGCCAGAACGGGAACGAAGGCACATTGGCGGAAACTTGCGCCACAAGCAACTACGCCTACGTGAACATAGCCTTCCTCTACAGATTCGGCAACGGCCAGCAGCCGCAGCTCAACCTCGCCGGCCACTGCGACCCCTCCAACGGTGGCTGCGTCGGTTTGAGCTCCGACATTGAGTCGTGCCAGGCCAAAGGGATCAAGGTCATGCTCACCATTGGTGGTGGATATGGTGGAACTTATGGACTTGCATCTGCTGAGGATGCAAGGCAAGTGGCAATTTACCTCTACAACAACTTCTTGGGTGGAGAATCTTCTAGTACTCGACCGTTAGGTGACGCCGTTTTGGATGGCATCGACTTTGACATTGAAGGTGGAACAGGACTATATTGGGATGTCCTCGCTAGGTACAATACTCTATTGGTCATATAAGTGACGATATATTTTCTTTCTGAGTTGTCCTAAAAATGTTTACTTGGTAACCTATTTATGTATAAATTTTTCAAACCATCATTTCCTCCAAGCTCCAAGTTTTAGAAATTGGGTAATTAAAGAAACCCGGTTTAGTTAAACCTACAATTTGCCCAATCTATTTTTCGAAAATCTTCATTTACCTCGTTGAGGTATAGTAAAAACTTCAATTTATTAAGGATCGAAGGGATAATTGAGGGGAAAAAAAGAGAATGTGTGGGTCTGAAGTATTAGGGTTAGAGAGATCAGTGATAATAAGAGTAGCTAGCCCTAAAATCCTTAACAATCAAACTAACACCACAAACGGTCAAGAGAATAACCGAAAGTTTCAATTAACTCAGGCGATAACTGAAGGCTTTTAAAAATAGAGGGAGCAAATTGAAGTTTTTACTAAACCTCATAGGTTTATTTGTAACTTACCCTAAAAAAATACTTCATACGTTTCATAAGTAATGCATAACGTTTTTCTTCGAGACATCTCAAAATATTGCAAATCTACATACTAATTTACTAAATCATCATCATTTCCTCTCTAAGAAATAAAAAACCACCAAATAGTCAAGTCTCTTCCTCTCCATTTATTTTCTCTTCAAATTTTCCATCTTATTTGATTTTTATTCTTGGAATGTTTATTATCATACATAGTTTGATTTTGTTCAACGATTTCTGTATTTGATTACATTTTTCAATATAAAAAATCGTAAAATGGGAATGTCAATAGTCAAAAACAAGAATTCTTACTTGGATTCTTGCTTTCCACAAATCATATATTCTTAATTCTTACACTCCATTAATAATCAAACGCTCCCTAAAATTTTCAGGTACTTATCAGAGTGTAGCAGCAATGGATCAAAGAAGGTGCACTTAACAGCTGCACCACAATGCCCTTTCCCAGATGCTTGGATAGGCAAAGCCCTAAACACAGGCTTATTTGACTACGTTTGGGTTCAATTCTACAACAATCCACCATGCCAATACTCAAATCAAAGCTTAGCAGGCTTAGAGGAAGCTTGGAAGCAATGGACCTTAAACATTCCTGCTAAGAACATCTTCTTGGGCCTACCTGCAGCCCAAATTGCAGCTGGAAGTGGGTTCATTCCTGTGCCTGACCTCACATCCCAAGTGCTTCCAATTATCAAGAATTCTACCAAGTATGGAGGTGTCATGTTGTGGTCTAAGTATTATGATGATCAGACTGGTTATAGTTCTTCTATTAAGAATGATGTCTAGAGATTACTAATTATTGGACTATGTATGTGTGTGTGTATATATATGATGATCATCTCTGATGTGCTATGAGAGTAATTTTATTATTATGAGAGTAATTTTATTATATAGAGAACCTTATTAATCATATGTTTTCATGATTTTTAATTGAAAATCCAATCTCTTAGAAGTCATGCGAGAAACCCGAAACAAACTACTCCCTCCATCCCATAAAGATTGTTGTATTTAACTTTAATGTTTCAAGTTGCAGCGTTTAACTCAAAATTTTACTAAGATAAATAGTGAATTTTTTTTAAAAAAATATATCTTGAAAGTTTAAATTGCAAATTATGCTACATATGGATCATTTAATTTTACATGTCTATGAAGTCATAAAAATAAATCGTAGATTAATTACCGTGAAAACAACAAAAAAAGCTGCAATTTTTATGAGACATGGGGAGTATTAACTACTACCTTCCACCAGGAGGCGGATCTACATTGAGGGCACTTGCCCCACTGAATTTTTAGAAAGTACATAGCATATATTAGGGCTGAGCAAACATTTATTTCGGTATTAATTGAAACCGAATTACCGTAGTTATTCGGTTATTTAGATACCGAATTAACCGAATTATACTTAAAACCGTATTAACCGAATACTGATTTAGGTTCAGTTATTTCGGTTTTCGTCCGAAATAACCAGAAAATTTTCCTTTTCTAGTTACTCTTTGATTCATTCATGATTCATTTTGCAGCATGTAGCAAGGTTCAAATCACAAAAAGTACTTAAAAGATAACTAGTAAGTAGGGGTGTTCAAAAAAACCGAAAAACCGTTAACCCGCTCCGAACCGTGCAATCCGAAACTGAAAAAACGGGTAACCGGTCTGTTGCGGTTCGGTTCGGTTTTTGATATTTCAAAACCGCGAGTACCCGCTCCGATCCGCCCCTACGTATACTATCTACACAAGTCACAATCCTGAAGATGAGATGATGGGATGATGATCATTTTTCTACTTTTATTTTTCTTCATCCGCTCACAAACTTTATTTGAATAATTTGGATAATGGTTGTTGATTTGGTGTGTATTTAACTACTTATGTCATGTACTTATTATAGATTTTAAGGATTATTTTTTCATGATATTATTGTTTTATTGATATTGTGGGTATCCGTGCCCTGATCCGCGAAAACCCGTCATCGTGCGGGTACCCGTGACGCGGGTACCCGCATAGTGCGAAACGGTTTCGGATACTGAAATTGGGTATCCGCCCCGCAGTGTATGGATAACATATTCTCCATTACCCGCCCCGTGCACACCCCTACTAGTAAGATCAAGATGCAAACTAGCTAACTGGCTAACATCATGTAGCCAAATGTTCAATACACAAACTCCAAATTCATATATGCCATATATGTTTATTTCGTACCCCCACTAAATTATATTCATTCGTCTCTTTTTTGTTGCAACATTTTCCTTTTTAGTTTTAGTATAGTAAATTATATTCGTTTCTCTCATAGGAAACTTTTTCACATTACTTTACCTTTTACTTTCTCTTTTAGTTCAAGAATGTTACTTCATCTTATTTAACTCATTCATCTTGCACACATGTCGTAATGATAATGGTTGGAGTCACCACTATTAATTACGGGCTACCACTATTAATTAGGGGTGGTAGATCCGTAATTATGTGTACTGACACTAAACAACAATAGCATGACACATATGCAAGAAAGAGGAGTTTCCTCCTAACCTGTAGGAGGAATTTTTTTTACTATACTCCGTCCGTCTGTCAAAAATTGAACAATTTGTTTTCATAGTATTTAATCTATGATTTTTCTCATGAATGCTTAGACACTGAAAATTAAATATTTCATGTGTGTATCATAATTTGAAACCTAAATTTTATAAATACATTTTTTCTGAATTTTTTTAAAAGTATTTATTTTTTTATTAAAATTTAAGTCAAATATGGAACCTTAAAACACTAAAATCAGATGGCTCAATTTTTTGCGTATGAAGAAGGAAGTACTTATTATACTTTGTTCTAGTCAACAACGTTTTTTTTAATCTTCGTATCCACATAAATGAATCAAATTTATTGTGATGGAAGGAGTATTAAAAAAAAAATAAAAAAGACATTTTAAATTGGAGAAGATACGTTTTTCAATCATTCAGATAACTGATACATTTCCTTTGAATAAAAAACTTACGTCAATTTTATTTAAGATAAAATGAGAGGTAATAAAATAAAATTGATCTCAAAGATATTTTATTGAAAGAAGACATCGGAGTATAGTATTATGCGATTAATGATGGATTAGGCAAAAAATTTTTGGAGGACCACCTACAATTGTCCTGAATAAAAATGATAATGTGTGAGATATTTGGAAATTTTTGGATTTTTTCTTAAATTTATGAACTACTGATAAAATAATGCTCAAATTAGGAGGTTCATGGCCTTTATTTAAAAAGAAAAAAAAATAGCCCATGGCTGTTCGGTAAAAAGGGCAAAAAAAAAAAAACCAAAAAAAGAAAAAGAAAAACAAAAATCTAAGTGACATAATTGCCTAATTCTCAACCTTTAAAAGTTACTAGTAGTCTAGTAAAAACCTTCATAGAGCTCCGTTGCTAATGCCGTTTACTCTGGTTTGTATCAGAAATTTTGGCGCTGGCAACGGCTAGGGTTTCTGCCAAAACTCTCGATGAGTCGATTAACCACTGAGCAGCTGTTGAAGGAGCTCCAAACGCATGATCCCAACTCAATCACTAAGCTCTCGCTCGACCACAAAGCTCTCTCAGATGTATTAATGGCGGCTTTACCTTATTCACTCCCATTCCTCAACTTCCTTTGTTTTCCTTGTTTTCTAACCTTGTGTTTCCTTGCAGGTTTCTTGCCTGGCGGAGCTTAAGAACCTGGAAAGGCTTGATCTTGGTTTCAATACTCTCACTTCGCTTGAGGTTGTTGAAGTTTCCAGCTACTGCTGAAAAAAATGTGTGCTTGTTTATCTATATGCTCATTGCGGTTATGCTGTCATTGATTCTGGGTTTGGTTTTTTCTTGAAAAGGGGTTGAGGGGTTGCGTGAATTTGAAGTGGCTTTCAGTTGTCCAAAACAAATTGGTGAGCTTGAAGGGAATTGAGGGGCTTACCAGGCTCACAGTAAGTAGGTTCAGCTTTCTGTGGTTCAGTTTCTTCCGCATATATCGATTAATTGTATCTCCATTGGAATTTTCAGTAGTTAGGGTCCTTAGGGACAGGACTTCTTTCAGTTGAAACAATACAATTTTCTGCAGAAAGAATATGTTTTTATGTGGACTGAATCATTGTGTTTTGAACTTAGGTACTCAATGCTGGGAAAAATAAGCTCCGATCTATGGATGGTGTCCAATCACTTTCAAGCTTACGTGCATTGATTCTGAATGGTACGATTTTTCATACAACTAGTTGGTGCCATTTGGGTAGCAGTTCTCTGATTTATGTACTTTATTTTCCTGCATCATGCTGACATACTTTTTTCTCCTACTTTTCAGACAATGAGATTGTCTCAATTTGCAACCTTGATCAGCTGAAAGAGTTGAATACTGTTGGTAGGATAAAAGTCAAGCTACCATCTTAAATTACATCTATCTGTTTGGTTTCTTAATCACTCAATGCTTAGAATCGGGATTTGCATGATTTTTCATCCTGTTATCTGCTTAGAAAAGAGTATCTTTAGGTATGGATGAAGCACAAATATTTGAAACTGTCTCACAGAAGTACTCATTACCCAGCTTAACATCTGTTAGAGTGGATAATACATGCATCTTTTGTCTCAATAGCTGATATTCTTAATCTTTTTTTTTGGCGCAAAATCTTCTTAGATTTGACGAGTAATTTGCCCAATTTAGATATAGCCTTCTTATTGCCTTTACTTTAGGTTTGGTTCTTTTTCGTATGATTCATTTATCCCTTTTCGGTTTGCAGTTCTTTCAAGAAATCCCATCTGTGAGATCGGTGATTCACTGGTGAACATGAAGTCTATAACCAAGGTGAGTAAGGAGCTGTTTGTTTATTGTTTTTTTAAAGACAAGATTGCACTAAATTACTAATTGAGCTCATTGCGGTCCTGGTTCCAGCTTTCTCTATCCCATTGTCAAATTCAGAAAATTGACTCCTCATTTATGTCCTGCATAGAGTTGAAAGAACTGCGACTTGTGCACAACGATATCACAGTATGATAATCTTATATTACTTTTCTTTGCCTTTTCATCACTACCTGTAAAGGCTCCTCTGTTCAGGTACTTTTGGTTGGCCTTCTCATGCCTGTTAATGTGTCCTGATCATGATTGCCTGTAATTTTTGCACAGACTCTCCCTCAAGAGTTAGCTCATAATAAAAAGCTACAGAACCTGGACTTGGGTAATAACTTGATATCCAGATGGTCAGATTTGAAGGTTAGATGCAAACCGAAGTAGCCCCCCCGTCTTTTTTACTTGGTTCTGCATATTAATTGTTGATCGCACTTGCAGGTGCTTGAGTCATTAGTGAACTTGAAGAATCTTAATTTACATGGAAATCCGATTTCCGAAAGCGATAAGTTACTGAAGAAGGTGTGTTCTAAATTGCACAGCAGTACTTAATTGGGTTGCAAGCAACTTCCGTTTGATTTTCTTAACACTGGATTAATTAGGAGATGGCTAATGTTTTCAGGTCAGGAGACTACTACCCCGTTTACAGATATTTAATGGCAAGCCAATTGACAGGAATGTCAAAAATGAAAAGATTGAAGCTTTTGATGAACCATCTTCAAATGGCGCAGACAAGCTTAAGGTACATAAGGAGGAAAATAGGGATGAAAAGAAAGAAAAGAGGAAAGGAGGAGGAGATGATGACCAATCAGGAAGGGCTCAGAAACATGATGACGATGGAGTGATCGAAAAGAAACGAAAGACCGACAAAACAAAGAAAGAACGGAGAGAACCAAGCGATGATAAGCTCTCGAAGAATGAAGTTCCTGATGAACCGAGCAAGAAATCAGAAAGGAAATCAAAGAAAAAGGGCACAGAACTTGATGCTCTGGATGACAAGGAGATATCTTTTCAGGAGCTGTTCAGTGCTGAAGTTGATGGAGGTGTAAGCGGTCATAACCAGAACTCGAGGAGACCCGTTGCAGTTCCGAATTCGTTCGATGGCATAGTTATCAACCATAAGGAGAAGAAGAAGCCTAGAAAGCAGAGTCGCAAAGAAGTTCAGTTAGCACCAGAAATCGAGGTTGGGATGGGCGGAACATCTACTTGGGTTTAACCAATACTCCAGCTCTCTTATTTTGGTTCACTTTCCTTATAAAGAAATTTTAGGGTGGAGGCAAGTTAGATTGCAATACATGCACAAAGGTCAATTTGTTTGTGTTGAAAATTTTTGGGATTCAATTAACTACTTTCTCCATCCCTAAAAAATTGTTCCAGTTGACTTTGTTGTTCCAATGTTCAATATTTGACTCAAATTTTAACAAAGATAGATAATGAACAAATTTTTTAAAAAAATATATTTAGAAAATTTAGATTGCAATTTTAATTCAATGTAAATTATTTAATTTTAAATATCTAAACATTGATGAAAAAGATCATAGAATTAAGTACGAAAAGAGGGATTATTAGAATAATGACATGAATGTTACTAGCCGTTATGAAATATTCCTCTGTTAGCGGAATCAATATAAATTGTGTATACATTGATGACAGAAAATTTTAAAAATAATGATAAAAGTAACCTTTCCGCAAACATCAATGGCAAAATCGATCTTTTTCCCTTATTGTTTTCTTCTCAAAATCACCGTTCAAGAAGTCCTAAAGTCTATCTTATGCTCATTAAAATAAACACTCTCTCAAAATATTGGTCTTTGGGGAAAAGAATGAGTAGGTTTTTAGAAGAGGGGAACAGAAAGAAAATGAGAAGCAATTGATGAGCCTTTACAGATCATGTATTCATCTCATGATAGGCCACCAAAGAGTAAAAAGACGAGCGTATATATACAATCGTTCTGCATTAATAATTCCTGATTATCTAGCACTAGCTCGCTCTAGAATTCCTTCATCAACAAGCCACAAATTTGATTTACAGAAGTCACATGATACCAGAACCCAAGAATCCAGATGAATAGATCAGCTGAGCATGGTCGGATGCCCGGTCTGCAGCATTCTCTTGATTATATCCATCCCGAATGCAGAATCCGATGAGCTGAAATGTCACAAAAATAGTTATAATAGACCTACTGCTTAAACCTTTCAGAGAGGCTAAATTAAAGCCGAGTCTTTTGCCAACAGCTAAGTTTAAAGAAGTTTAAAGCAGAAATTGGCTGAGTTCTTGCTTTGTCACAGATTCAGCTACTAATCAAGAGCCCTGAAGGGTGTTATCAGACTCACAGATCAATCAGTTTCTATTTGCAGCCATAGCTACTCAAATGATCAAGAACATCTTATTGATTTTCTTACACCCATTACATACTCCTGACCAACAACAGCCAGAACTTCTAGGCAACTTAAGTTTCAGTAATGTTAGCTGTGTGCAGTGCAATTTAATTGGTAAGTTAAAATATGATCTTCAAATGTATCTTAAACATGTAACCAGTGGCAAGCACTTCGTGAAGTGAGTCAGCTACCAAAGTGGACAATGAGGAAAGAAGAGATGAAAGGTGGTTGCGATCGAGACGATTGACTTCTGGGTTTCTACTGGTTCTGATGATGAAAAAATGATCTTACAACAAAAAAGTGGTCACTTTCCATATTATCGGTAGAATTGCTTTGTTGCTATCCAGATTATAAAGACTATCATGTACCATCTTAGCCTTTCTATACGCTAGGTGCTGCTATGAACACTATTTTAGATTATCCTATCAAGTAAAAGACCCACCAAAAACAAGGAGAGCAAGAAAGAAGATGACTCAACACTCGATTTCTCCACGAAGTGGAACCAACCACACTTGTATGTCCCATCCAGAGATCATCCAAATAATTTTAGCATGATTCTCAACACAATTCCTAGCATGTATTATGTTAATCAAGATAATTCATAATTCTAACAGTTTCAGATATCTTGGTCAATAGTAGTACTTCTGAGTCCTGCAACATGGGTTGGAGAACTTTGAGACAATCAAATTGAGATAGGTTTACAGTCATACTCAAAATAGTTTTAAAGTATGATCACCACTGTCATTGAAATATTGAGCTGAGTGGCTATCGAGTTTAAAGGCTCTTCTAAAAGAATAAAAGGAGAAGGGGCTTTTATCATTGGATGCTTAAACGTTTCCCATCCTTCAGAACATCTGATGCAAACAATGAAGATTTTGAGAATTCAATTACTTAAGTTTAAAATGCCTAGTAATTCCCAAGAAGCGAGAACACCACAAGTTAGGCTTCAGCCACGATAACTTTGCTGCCTAACATGCCTTGAAAAATAGGAACCCCATGACCTAAAAAAGTTTGTGCATATAAATGGAACTTTCACATAATTTCCTTTAAGTTTCATTAAAGACAGTCATGGATGCTTTTTGTAAATACAATTCAAAGAAGCTAAATCACGGTCTTAATAAACCCAATAAGAAGCAAGATACTTCTGCACTAAATAAAACCCTTAGCCCAGGAAAGTAAAAGAGAGGGCATTTCAGTGCACTTAAATGAGGTAAATCAAAGGAATAGCTATTCATCACATGACAAGCTTGCCAGACATAATATTGCAAAAATGCATAAACTCATAAATGGCTGTGGCAATGCTCCTACCTTCCTTACCTCGGAATAGTAATTTCATAGGGAAAGTACAGGACCCCCTCTGATATTGGTGGAACATGATCCTTTTTCTCGTTCACAAACTTGATGATTTGAAACATAACGTCCCGAAGAGATGCTTCAAGTGCAGCTCTCCGTAGGCTTCTCCCCTCCGGTAAACTCTCTAGGATCATGGGTAGTGAATATATAAGAAAAAAATCAATTAACTTCGCAGAGCAGTCAATTTAGTTTTGGCAACTTAATATTCGAATGAATTGCATTACTGTACCTCCAGGGTCTAAAACTTTTTTAGAATGATGAGACTTGCTAGAATGTGCTCTTAGCTGCTGATTCACATTCAAATTAATGTACCACTGCTCCCAGTATGAGCGCTCAATTTTGCTATTGAACCATGATGATTGTTTGTTTTTCACCTCATAGAAAGACACGCATATCTACAAATTTTAGAAGCTCATTAAAAAGTAATGCTGAAACATGGAGGAAGGGAGAGATGAAAACAACTGGAGAAAGAACCAGCTAAAAGAGCCACACAATCATGCTAAAACAGATCACTGCTATGCGAAAACAACAAGGACTAATGAGCAGACAGTTAAAACTGTTACTGCATTAGGTGATGAGAAAACAGTAGTAAACACTTGAAATGCTACTTATCATCCTTCAACAGATAATCAAAGAGATTTAGGCTATATTTGTAGGGAGGATGGAAACATTGAAGAAAAAAAATTCCTCTCATATTGAAAAATTCCTCTCATATTGATTCATCTGATTTTGAAGGAAACATGTTTTAATAAATCGTATTAGATTGTAAATTATAACAAATCTTTCCTCATTTTCATCATCCCTAGTTCCTCCAAAGCCTTCAAGCTAGGCATCAAAGGGCACTTAGAAATACAACTTTCAATTTCAAATTCAACATCCCTTAAAGAAAAATCCTTAACAGAATAATCCCAAATCATTGAATCACCTGACTTTTTTTGTTTGGGTGCTTCTCCACCCAACTTATGAACTGTTCAATCTTTTCATCAATTTTCCTCTCATGTTCAACATCACCACATTGCACCTGTACAAAATGTTGTATGAAGAAATGAATGAACAACAAATCTGAATCTACCAACACCTAAACATCAAACTCTGCAGAATATACAATACTTGTATCCTGAAATATTTTTTTACAAGCATAAACTAGCACTCACGTATGTAATATCAAAGAGTTCCAAATCAATATCCTTGGGACGGACAAGACCTAAAGCCCGGTGAAATATAATCGTGTGTAAAATGCCTGCAAAAGGGAATCAATATAAGATGTGAGAGAAAACCCCATTTAGCCTGATGCAGGAATTAATCAATATAAGATGTGAACCGAAGCACGAACAAAAGTCAATAACAAAATTCATTGCTGAACTAAGAACTGAAAATAGAATTATAAGCAGACAGGATGGTTAAAAGAAAAAGGGACTCACAGCACAAAACCTCGCGTAATTCGAAATGCTCCACCTCCTGCAATCAATTTATCCCGCATTTAACATCCAATTAGTGAAATTAATGATTCTTATCAATTAAAATGAAAACTGACCAATTTCTTTTTCTTTAATACATACTCCAACACACACAGAAATCAAATGGTAAAGTGTTATTACAAGTTCCTTGAGCTGGCAAACTTCACAGTTCATAGCGACTGCGGATGCACAATCTCGATCAACGGCTACGACTGAACCCTAGTTTCAGTTCCGTTGCTTCGGTAAAGTCGACCTGCGATGCAACCGATTCAAAGTCAAATTACCATACAGTCGCTGCCTCCTGGTGCAAATCAAAGCACTCAATCGACGGTGCCAAAACAAACTGCATAGAATGAAAAGGAGCGAGTCTGAAGAGCAAGAGTAAAATACCAATTCGATAAAATGGCGATCGGAATCTCCGACTTCACGACGATGAGACCTGAGATGATTGGACAAGTAAACAGGTTACTCGCCGATGGTCGTCATAATCGGTCGACGGGTGCGACGAACGTCGCGGCGGTGCCGATGATTACTTAGTAGCGAAGTAAATTTACGCGTGCCTGAAAATGGAAGACCAAAAACTTCCGATTCCCAAGTTCGAGGAGTCAATCTCATCTGTGGCTAGGGAACCACCAATAGCAGCGAATAACCGCGAATAATAATGATTTTATAGCGGGTATAATAGCTAAAATTTAGTAACCGTGAAAGTAATGATTACAGTTACGGATATCAACTATCTGAACCGCGGATATCCGTAACCGTTAAACAACTCATCAATACAAATAGGTCACTAGTCCATCTCAGGCAATTCCCATTTTAAAAACTACCCTCCAATTGAATCCGAATTTCTATTGCTATCTAGTATATGATTTTCCTACTTTCTTTGGTTTAAGATATGTCCTTCTAATGTCTTACAGTTCTTGATAATATACTGCTGATGATGGTGAAGATCTGAAGGATGGACAATCAAAAAATGAAAATATTTTGTTGAACTTTGTTAAACTTTTTTCTTTAACTTCTATCAGACTATCACTTTTAGTTGTCTACATTTATTAGGTTTGCTATCACTTGAGATTCTGTATTGTTTTGTATTTTCAGGTAATATCCGTGGACTAACCGCGGGTGGAGGATATCCGCGGATATTCATTTATAGGTGCTAGAGTATAACCGCATTAGCGGATATCCGTTAACCGTGGATAGTTATATATTCGCGGTCGCGGTTACAGTTTAGGTATAACCGCGGATAATCTGTTCCGTTACCATCTCTATCTGTGGCACCTAAACTATTCGACCTAACATTTTTCTTGGGCATAAACTTTTAAAAAAATTCAAATTACTCCTTTTGTGTAAAGAGAGTCCAAGGGATCTTCACACGTTCTTAGGTATCCACTCATAAGTCTTTAACTTGAACTAAATCCATAGAGTTATGAAATTAAAAACCCTATCTATTTATGATTGGAAATTTGATGAAGAAAATGGAAAGTTTTGGGTAATTGATGTGAAATACGTGAGAGGGAAAGATGAGTAATTGGGAGTAGAAAATTATGAAAAGTTGATGAAATTTTTAATGTAAAAGAAAAATATTCGAAAATTCATGCAAAAAAAACATTTCATTCTTAGGAAAATTAAATTATATACTAGGTATGATGATTAGTGAGTCTTGAAAGTTTAAGAATAATAAAATAATTGTATAAGATAAAACTAATTTTCTAAATGAAAAAGGAAATTGACTGTTCTAAATTAAAACTGTTGTTAAAATTTTCAAAAAAACCATTTATTGTTTTAGTTTTCAACAAAAAAATAACTGTTTTTGTGGGAGTACAAGAGAGTCCAAAAAAATTACACATGTGACCCTTGAAATTATAACTAATTTACAAAATGATTCATATAGACTTATAGAGTTATAACTTGTGTCCCTAAAGTTCTTTGAAATTGATAATATGGTACAAAGAGTTTGAAAAGTTTAATTTTGGTCATTTTACTTAAACCAAAACTCGAATGTAATAACAAAATCTTGAGCCAAAACTCGAATTATAAGAATTTACATTCTTGATAAGATGTGAACAAATATGAAAATGTAAGAATTTTCTCTCTTGGATTCTTCTTCATCATAACACTTGCTTTCCAACATTCTTACTTTCATACAATGCGTGGAAATGGATGTCAAAACTTATTGGACTCCAAACAAATGTCCGAATTTGACTCGATCAGAAGTCAACTAGAAAGTCAATGATTTGAAGCTTGATCTGTCCTGAACCGGATTGGGATGAACCCCGAAATGACCCAAAACCCGAATGACTAGAATCTGATTAAATCGAATCCGAATGATCTGAACCTGAAGGAGCCTGAATGACCTAAACATAAAGATAACGGAAGGGATGAGGTTTGAATATCAACAGGTCAATGTTGTTGCACTTCATTTAAATCCAACTCACTTAGACCTAAGTAGACCTTCTTAAAAATAAACAACACAAGTGGAATACTGCGTAATAGAGGCTCAGAGAGTGTCGTCGACTCATTGTCATTGTCTAGCTAAATATTGGAGTTTAGGGGTGGAGGAGTTGTCGCGGTTATGTGCGGGCTCTGAGGTGGTTGGCGGTTCACATATGGCTTCTTTGTGGTCGTGCCGCCTGAGTGGATTTGCTTCTTGCTAATGGTTGCCAACTCGTTATTAATGTCGAGTTGCAACTTGGACTTCAAGGGCATAGGAGCTAGTGCGGTTGTGTGCAGGGTCCAGGCCGGATAGTGGTTCATGTGCGATGGTTGGTCTATGATTGAGCCACCTGAGTGGTTTTGCTTTTAGTCGATGGTGCTCGTGAAGTTATGGTGACTCTGCCTACTCAATTTCAACCCGAAGTAATTAAATTGAAAATGAAAGTACGTCAACTCGAATCCGAAAAAATCACAACCTGAATGACCCGAATTTGAACCTGTAAAGAGCTTGTAAAGTCATGTGTGGGTCGAAATATAGCCGTTTGCAGACAAAAATATACTATTCCGTAGATCAGAAGTATCTATTTAGACCCAGGGGAATAATGTTTGAGTGAGAATAAAATTTTAGAATTTTTAAGTAAAATGGTTGCTCCTTGGACATGGGATTTATGGGCAGGAAATATTTTAGAGGGTACAGATATAAACAGTGGTGGAACAATTAGAGGAACTGATAAAAACAAGAAGCATAACGTTGTCACAATGTTATATCAGATACTTATAATTAGCTACAGATGTTTTACACAAAGTGATCAGAGCTCAGAAATAGTCCTCTGTTCTTCCCTTGAAACCAATTTGCCCAAATGTGAGGCAAAGGAACAACCCCAGATGCCATGTGATCAACCATAACCTGCCATTGAAGCAATCGTTTTACACATATAAGAATCTTAATTAAGCTGGTTAATAAACATAATAAGTAACTTTTTAACATAATAATAACTAACAATGTTAATTAATCAGTAATTGGGGATATGGATGAAAGAATGAGACAATGATCATGATTCGGTTAAAAAAGTGATTGGCCTTTGTTTTCAATATAACCATGGTCAAAACTGAAAACACACTCTCTTGGATAAATTTTGTAGGGTAGAAAAAGTTTGATTTGGATTTATTTGTATTAATCTAAGGTAGACAAAAAAAGAAAAACAAAAGAAGATGTACAAACAAAAATCACCAAGTTATTATTTTTAAATAAAATGCATAAAATTATATTAATGCGTGAGAAATAAGATTATAAAGTAAATGTTGGAAAAACAAAAACTTTACAATAAAAAGAGATCCTATTTGTGGAACTTAAATTAATGACACGTCAAGATTTTGATTCATACGAAATTAAAAGAGGTCTTTTTATTTATTTTTATTTCCATAAAGAAGAAAGCTTGGTTTTTAAACTAATTTATATTAAAACTTTAAACACATTGATTATTGTTAAGAAAAGGATAATTAGTGGGTTTAAACTATTAAATCCTGACCAGAACTGGGAAGTGAGCGCTGGAGGCGAAGGGAAATGAGCAAGTTCAGTTCCAATGCTCTCAAAGAAAAGCCCCGTCAAGCTCTTCCCGTTGATCGCCGGAATACTCGACGGCGCTAACCATCCGACCAACCCGAACCCGATCACATTCAGATCCGTCCGCAGCCAATCCCCACGAAAGCTTCAATTCATGTGATTCAGATAAACATAAAATAAGTAATAAAGAAAATGAGCTAAAGCAAGTGGAGCAGAGATTGTGACTCTCCGGCCGGCCGGCCGGCGAGCTTAATTAATTACCATGTGACTCTTCCATGAGAATCACCGACGACGAGCCTGAGAGGGTTCCGAGCGGCGAGCTGGGGCTTCACGAAGCTTGAACCGAAGGCGGGTCTCCTGACGGAGAGCGGGGTGGTGCCGAGGCCGGCGACTCCGGCGGAGGAGGAGGTGGCGAGAGAGGCTGCCATTTTTTCCAATGGGGAATAATTTGAGGGAGGCCAACTACTTGTTATCTGCGTGGAATGAAGAAGATACAGAGGGTGGAATGAAGAAGATACATACAGAGGTTTTGTGGATGGGAACTTGCTGCCACGTAGGATTGTGTTGGATAGAATAATGGATTGTGTGCTTCAGATTCTGCTCTTGTATCAGCTTTTTCTATTGGATGATGCATCCCTCCTGGCATATGCTGATTGGCTACTTACATTGTATGATGTGGCTTAAGAAACTACTCCCTCATTCCTCTTTATTGTTTTCAGCATTTTGATTAGTACCAACATTAATAATGTTGAATTTAAGATGATAAAGTAAAACTGTAATATAAGATATATATATATAGTAAATTTTTTGGTTGAAAAAGGTTGTTAAGGGTTAAAAGGTAAAAGTGGTTTGAAAACGTTTTCTTAAAAGAAAATGATTAAATCTTTTTAGAACAACCTAATAAAGAATATTATTAAATCTTTTTTATACATTCTAATCAACAGTGAAATCGTCGGTTCAAAACTAATGTACGCCTGACCGACTGTTTAGCTGTCGATTTTTAATTGTTGAATTTGACCATCATTTTTCGCACTTTTTCTAGAAGAGTTTGATCCAATGATCGTTGATAAGAATTTGTATTGTACATAGGTATCGTTGAGATTCTGTTTGCAAGAGGGGAAATGTATTAAAGGAAAATCAACAAGTAAATTGTGGGTTGAATCGAAACTAATGGTATGCATTATCTTGAATGATAGGTAAATCGTCTATTGATCTTGATAGTTTTGTTTGGATCTCCAAAGCCCAAACATAGAAACTCAACCTAGTGGGGGACCCCAATGGACGAACACTTTGCCGAAGGTTCGACATCAACCATGCCGCCATTAATGAAGTTTTACCTCTTGTCACCTGAAAAACTGCCACCCATCGTTGACACCTGACCTCTGTCAAAAGGTTGACAGATGACACACTAGGGGTGAGAAATGAAATGAGCCGACTTGAGCCTAATACCCTTACGAGCCTAACGAGTCGAGCTTCACAAACCTCGACCTTGAGCTCGAGCTGGTTTTGAATAAAATGCATTAAATTATGCCTTTATTTCCTGAATGTTCCATTTTTCCTTAATGGTGTTGTAATTCACCTTGATAGCCAAAGAGTAACCTCCGGCAATCAAGGATCCTCCGACAACTGATGTAGGGCAACTCCGGTACCTGGAAAGACAAGGCAAAGGACACTTTCAGGTGCAGACAGAGAAGAGGAGTGTGGGTGTGTAGTAATCACCTTATTTGAGGCATGCACCACCCAATATATAGGGTGGTGCTGGGTCCGGTTGCGGGGCGTTAAACGCTGGAGAATATACATAAATGTGTACATAATTGGGATGGCGGCGTATTAATGGTGTAATAATAGTGGAGTTACTGCGGAATTACTCCATCTCCTTTGGCTTAATGTCATAATTAGTGCAACGGTTATGTTGAGGGAAGCAGCAAACGTTTCATGGCTAACGGCTCTATACGGGCGCCACTTCAGTAAGAGGGCTCTCCGTTAACACGAGGCCGTCTGTGGTGGACGCGGCCCATATAGCGTTTGCATTTGACAATCTGGCCGTATGGCCGCCCATATATATCGATATGTCCTCCCACGGAGGATGGGTTGGACCCCTGTGCTCCGTTTTGAAGGGAAATTCCCTATAGATGTTGAGCCCATGCGATATTGTGGCGTTTTGGAGCCCAATTAGGGGAGAGCCCAAGAGGTGTCCCCAATGGTGGCCCAAATTCTCGGCCCAATATCAATTGTGGCGGTTGGAAGGTGCAGTTTTCAAAATTTTCGCTTTTTGCGCCGTTTGTAATTATGGGGGAAGTCGTTTCACTTCCCATCGGACTCTTCTTATACGTCAACCCATGTGGGGAGTCAATCTTTCGAATTTTTGCTTTCCTTGCTTTTGCGCTTCAGTTTCCTTTGTAATCTAGTTTCCATTTTCGGCAAACGCCGAAGAATTTCCCGGCGAGATTCGAAGAACCCAGCCGTTGAATCCCTCGTTTTCGTCTCCGACGTACCGATCAGTAAGTGGTACCCCTTTTACTTTCTTCTTCTTTTTCCCCCTTTTTCTTTTTTTTGTGTCGCGACAGTGTCGCGAGTGAGGTATCGCCGCGCCACTGCCTGGGTTCTTGGGTCTAGGGTTTAATTTTTCAGATTCGTGATTCATATCTGTAGATGGCTCCCAAGAATCCAAGCAAGCCCGGCGTAGGCCCTGATGTCGGGGAGTTCTGGCCCCGAACTGCGCTATCGGAGAAGAAGATGACAGATATCTGCCAGAACCACCATGTGTACACAGGGGTGGTCTGTGGGCTGTCTCCGTGGATGTTTTGAGAAAAGCGGGGTTGGGGTTGAGTGACAAGGCCATGAAGAGCAGACCATGGTCGTCTTTGAAGCCCGAGTTGAAAGCTGGGTGAGACTCCCCCTCTGCTCTCTGTTGCTGCAACTATGCGAGGGTGGGGTGTTTGCCACTGGGCAAGCGGCCCCGAATGTGTTTACCACCGTAAATGCATTCGTCGTGGCATGCCACTTGGCGAAAACATCGGTGTTACCAGAGACCTTCTTGCAGTTTTACACACTGAAGAGACCGGTTGGGCACCCCTTCTATCAACTAACCCCCGAAGAGGTGAAGGTGGGGCACAAAATGGTGAAGATTGGAGTCTTGAGACCACCGGCTCGTGGGGAAGGCTGGAAAAATAACTTCTTCTTCATCCTCAAGGAGGATAGTTGGGGGTTTCCTGCGTATTTCATCAAGGAGAAAGACGCAAAGGTGTCGGTGAGGCCCTCTTTGTGGGCGGGTAGCGAGGGGAAGAAGGCCCTCGATGCCCTATGTGAATGGGTCCGTGGTGTGGAGAGGCTCGAGGAGTGTAAGGGTGGGTTTCCCTTCACTCTGTCCAGCCTGGACGAAGTGGTCCTAAGGAGGGTAGGGGTTAGCAGGGCCCACCGTCTTAGAGCCATGTGGATACCCTAAAAAGCTGGGTGGATGGGTTGGATGGGGACCTCGTCGAGCGCTTGAAGGCGCTTTCAAAGCAACCCCCACTGTCTGTTTTGCATTCCCTTTTGTTTTTGTGTTTTTGTGCTTGCACATTTTAAATGCTATTATAACCTGACTTTGTGTTTTGCTACAGCCAAGATGTTGCACCCCAGCACCCTTTTTGCCAAGAAGCAGGATTTGTTGGAGGCCCTTAAGGCAAAGATGGAGGAGGAGGTCCCTGTAGAGCCTGCTCGAAGAGGCTATCGAGGGACGATTGCAAGGACGTCGAAGGCGGAGGGCCTCGAGGTGTGGAGGCCTTGGTGACGGTGGCTCAACCCCGTCAACATGGCTGGTCCCGTCATCATCGAGGAGTTGTCCGAGGACTCAGGAGGAGATCCTTCGACGGAAGCCCCGACTTGCAGTACTATTCTCGTTTCCCTTGGCTGTTTGGTGAGTTTTCTTTTATTTTGTGTTCGATTCCCATTTAACTGCGGTGGCGAGAGGGCTTGGGCTGTGTCCTCGGACAGCAGTCCCAGCCTGCAAAAGATAAAGGAAAAAGACCGGCCCTCGAGGAGCCTTCCGGTAGCCCCGTTCGGGCGCCTGAGGAACCCGTCGGCCTATTGGCGGATGCTCGGAGGGCTCTTTGTGGCCCCTCAGTATACACGAGAAGGCCTTCGAGGATCTCTAAGACCACGAAGGGCATAGATCCGTTTCGAGCCTCGGTGCTCGAGGACTATCGGCGGGAGGCTGCGGGAGACATCCTTGCGCAAGGGTCCGGCCCTTGTGGAGGCACAGGACCCCGTCATGAGGGTGACTCGTGACGAGTCAATACTCCTCGGGGAAGGGGAGGTGAGATTAAAGGTTGCAGAGGGTCTCGCACTTCCCCGCGACAGGCATTTTTTGAAGTACACCTCCTCGGGGGCCCTAGACATGGCGAAGGACATCTGCCAGGGCCTCACTCGAGTAAGTCACAAATCTCGACTCCCCCTTTGTTACTTATCTTTTTTATCGGCGTATTTTGTTTATATGCTTTGCGTTTGTAACTTGCAGAAAACTGTGCTGGCCCAAGGGCTGGTGGCCAAGATCGAGGACCTTGAATCCCTCGTGAGGAGCCTTGAGACCAAGGCAAAGGACTCGAGGAGGTGGAGAGCCTAAAAAGGCCACTGGCTGACAAGGATGCCAAGTTGGCTGAAAAGGAGGCCGAGTTGGCGTCCTCGAGGAAAGAGGAGGCTAACCTTCTTAGAGTCCTGGGTGTCATGGGCAACCAGCTGAAAGCTTCCATGGCCGATGGAAAGAAGCACGAAGCCCTTTTCCTCACCGAGCACCATGCTAGGAGGGAGGTCGAAGCTGAAATGGAGCAAGTGCTCGGGAGTGCCAAAGAATGGAAGCCCAAGCTGAGGTGAAGGACAAACTCATCGAGGAGTTGTCCTTGAGGGTTGCCGAGGCCGAGGAGCTGGCGTCGAAGGCGGCAGTCCAGATCGAAGACTGCACCAAAACCCTTAATGAGGTGACGGGCTCCGTTGTGGCTGACCATATAGCCTTCGTACAACTAGAAAACCAAATTGGTTTTAAGTTGTACGATGGTGAAAGTGTTCAACCCCCTGTTTTTGTAAAGCCCATTGCTGAAAGGGCTGGTCGAGTGTGCGGGGCTTTCGAGGTCTTGGCCGAGAAGACCGCGAACGCACAAGCCATGGAGGGTGTCCGCTATCTTGAGGGCTTCCTACGATGCCGCCACCAAGTGGAGGCCATCGTTGAGAAGTCAGTGGATCCCCTTAACGCGATGAAGGTCGAAGAGCCCCCTCAAGCGGTTTTGTTTGAGTGGGGTAGGGCAGAGAAGAAATTAGGAGTAGAATATCCTTATGATATTCTACCCGGACATGTAGAGGACGCCCCTGTTGTACCTCCAAACGATGATGCTCCCCAGTAGTTTTGGGGCATGTAATTAAATTTTTGCTCATTTTTGATAAAATAATGGACAACTTTTCAGCATTTATTGCCTTTATAGTTGTTATATGAGTATTACTTGCATAATGCGAAGCGTTTGTACTTGTGCTGTGTAAATTTGTGGTAGTGAAATCGCGTAACTCTTCGTAGAGTGATTTTATTCGATGTGCACTGTCGAGCGGTGACCACCGCAATCAATTTTGTTCTTACTGTATAAAGTAGTGGACACTCTTCGTAGAGTGATTTTATGTCAAAATAACTTGCATAATGCGAAGATTTGGAATATTGCCTTTCCTTTGATGTATGAACATTGCTTTGTAGAACGGAAAAGACTTTGAATACCCTTGCCAATTTATTTAAAGGAAAGCGTACAACTTAAACGTAATAAGGCCTCAAGTCGTCGACATGGTAGTCGTTTTTGAGCTTTTTGCCTTGATGGTCTTTTAATTTGTATACACCTTCTCTTTCTTTAATGTGTACCACATAAGGCCACCGCCCATCTGGAGCGAAGTGCACCATGGCGGGATTACGACCCGACAACTCCGCCCTTAGCAAGACCAAACCACCCACGTGGATCTGTTTTGCCCGAACTTTGGCGTTGTGATCGAGGTTTGCCCTTTGTCGTAAGGCCGAAGCCTAAGTCTAGCACCCTCGCGGAGTTCCTCGGCGAGGTCCAGACGCACTCGAAGACCGCTCTCATTGTGAGGGCGTCGTAATAAAGCGTTCAGATTGTGTGTATAGAGACTTCGATTGTAAGTAAGGCATCAACGCCGTAAACCAAGTAGAAAGGAGTTTCTCCGTGGGTCCCCGTGTAGTTGTTCGATTGTCCCGAGAGGACGCTGGGTAGTGCCTCGACCCACTTCCCTTTTTGTCATCGAGGCGCTTTTTAAGCCCTCTTTGATCGTGCGATTTGTTACTTCTACCTGGCCATTTGACTGGTGTGCCACGGGAGCGTAGAGCATTTGTATGTTCATCTTAGTGGCCCGATCCTTAAGCTTTTTGCTCGCGGGTGGAGTCCCATTATGCGTGATTATGGCTCTTGGTGCCCGTCTGCCGTGTCACGAGGTCGTGCGGAGGAAGTGTATGACCTTGGCGGTTGTTATGTTCTCGAGTGGCTGGACCTCGACCCACTTAGTGAAGTAATCGACAGCCACTATACAAAATTTGAACTGCCCCTTGGCTGTAGGCATTGGGCCGATTAAATCGAGGCCCCATAATGCGAAGGGAATGAGATACGTCTCCGTAACCGCTTCGTTTGCAGGCTACCGCTGGATGCGGGAGTTAAGCTGGCATTTATGGCACGTTCTCACCAAATCATGCGCCTCTTTCCGCAACGTTGGCCAATAATAACCGAGACGTAAGCATTTGTGTGCCGGCGCATCGGAGCCAATGTGCGCCCACAAACTCAGTGGACTTCGTCCCAAGATGAGTCTGGAGTCATCGGGACCGATACATCGTTGCAAAGGAGCAGAATACCCCTTACGCCACAATGTACCATCTATGATGACATGGCGGGATAGTGTCCTTACTTTCTTTTGTAATCTTTGGTGGGCCCTCGATTGCGCCAGTTTGGAGATATTGGAGGATTGGATGCCGCCAGTCAGTTGGGACGTTGGCATCGATCGCATGAATTGTATTTATGGAAGGTTGTGCTAAGGTTTCGAGGACTGCGTCCGTACGCCCCTTAGACAATTTGTCAGCCATAGTGTTTTGATCTCTTGGGATCTTATTAATATTTAGCTGTTCAAACTGCCCCTGCAGGCTTTTGACGAGTCGCAAGTACCTCGAGAGAACAGGGTCCTTGCAGTCGTTAGTCCCCATGACCTGGCTTACGACGAGCTGCGAGTCGCTATGTATAGTTAGGCGTCGCAAACCAGCTTTCGGGGCGGTCTTGAGACTGCTACGAGTGCCTCGTATTCGCCACATTGTTTGTGACGGGAACTGAAAGCTACTCGTAAACTGGCCTCCATGCCGTGTGGGCCCCTGATATGAACGCCCCCTCCTGGGCGGTCAGCACTGGATGAACCATCCACGAACATGTCCCATTCGGGAGGTCCCAACTCTGCTGATGGGTCCCTCGAGGGACCATGTTCGAGGGGATATATGGAAAGCTCGGCCATGAAGTCCGCCAAAGCTTGTGCCTTTATGGCTCGTCGAGGTTCGAACTTGATGTCGTATTCCCCAAGCTCGATGCACCAACGGGCTAAACGACCACTATGCTCTGGTCTGTTTAGGATGTCCCTGATTGGTAGATCCGTTCTGACGATGATCGTGTGGGCTTGGAAATATGCTCGTAACTTCCTGGCAGCCACGATCAAAGCGTAGATCGTTTTTTGAAGGGGAGGGTAGTTAACCTCGGCCCCTCGTAACGTGTGACTTGTGTAATAAACGGGCCACTGCTGCGGGCCCACCTCCTTAACGAGCACTAACGAGACAGTGCTGTTTGAAGTGGAGAGGTAGATGACGAGTTCGTCCCCTGGTTGCGGACACTTCAGCGTTGGCAAATCAGAGAGGTGTTTCTTGATTTGCTCGAAGGCTTCCTGGCACTCCGGCGTCCATGTGAACGCCTTTTTCATGCGAAGCTGTTCGAAGAACGGCTTGCACTTGTCTCCCAATTTGGAAATGAACCGTCCCAAGGCAACAATTCTTCCTGTAAGCTGTTGGATTTCCTTAATGTTCCTTGGTGGTGCCATATCCGTGATGGCTGATATTTTCTTAAGGTTGGCGTCGATTCCCCTTTCGGAGATCATGTACCCCAGGAATTTCCGGCTCCAACGAAGAAAGAACATTTAGCTGGATTAAGCCTCATATTATACCGTCGGAGCGACTTGAAGGTCTCGGCCAGTCTTGAAGGTGGTCTTGAATGTCATACTTTTCACAATGACATCGTCGACGTGCGCTTCAAGGTTGCGGCCCATTTGGTGGGCAAAGACCTTGTTCATTAGGCGGTAAGTAGCTCCAGCGTTTTTGAGCCCAAAAGGCATTCGGACGTAGTAATATACGTCATCGCCCGTTGTGAACGCCCGTTTTGAAAGCGTCCTCGGGATCCATGTAGATCTGGTGGTAGCCACTTTTAGCATCCATGAAAGACAAGTATTTGTATTTGGAAGTGGCGTCCACAAGTTGGTCGATGACGGAGTAACGGGTAGGGGTCCTTTGGACAACGCTTATTGACGCCCGTGAAATCAACGCACATACGAAGTTCACCATTAGTTTTGTCAGCTAAAACTATGTTAGCGAGCCACTCGGAGTATTGAATTTCCTTTATTATTCCAGCTTCGAAGAGTTTAGAAACCTCCTCTTTTACAAACTTTTTCTTGGAAGGGGCCATACCCCTTTTCTTTTGCTTAACCGGCTTTGAATCCGGGAATACATTAAGTTTGTGGGTGATGACGCTAGGATCGACGCCCGGCAGGTCCTTCAAGCTCCGGCGAAGACGTCAAGATTTGCCTCGAGGAGGTGGATGAGTGCCATCTTCTCCTTTTGTTCAAGGTTTTTGCCAACCTTGAATTTCTTGCACTGAGCAGCGTCGATCTCTTCTGTCACGTCATCGAGGCGCGGCCTGTCGTCGGGTTCCGCGGATTCCTCGATCTCCCTTGAGGCTCGTGGCTCAACCGTAGAGCTCAAAGAGGCCACGTAATTCGTCCTTGCCGTTCGTTGGTCGATGTAGATGTTGGCGTCCCCACGAGGTGTAGCAAATGTGACCGTGAGAGAGCGGATGTCGCACCTCATGTGAAATTCGACCTGGCTTGGTCGACCAACAATGGCGTTGTACGTGGAAGGGACCTCGAGGACCAAGAACTCCGTCATGATGGAATGGCAGTCAACCGTGCCAAATTGGGTGTCCCCCACCAACATGAGGGGCAAGTTGACGACCCCTATTGTTGGCACAATGTCCCTGCCGATGCCAAAAGTAGGGCCAGAGCTCCTTCGTACAGCGGACATGTGTACCCCGAGTTTATCGAGCATGTCCTTGAAAATGACACTAGTGCGATGTAGACCCGGTTGGTGTCGTAACCGGCGATCCTTGCTGTGATAAGCAGCGGATCGGAGTGTGGAACGATGACCTTTGACCCATTGGGTCGGTAAATGACGTTCTCCTCGAGGTGGTCGATCTGCAAAATTTCTCTTGCATACCGTTTCCTGGAGGAGGCGCCTTCCGACTTTGTGAGCATGTGAATGACGCCTGCGGGTGGTGGTGGTGGTAAGTTTTGCCTCCGAGGGCTGTTGTGTCGACGGCGCGTTTTGTCGCGGTCGTCGCTGTCATCATCCCTCTTGCGGCTTTTGGGAATTCCTTGCTGGGGGAAGAGGAGTCGGACACGAATTCCTTGAGCTTACCCTGCTCAATCATCTCAGAGATGAGATTTATGAGCTGAAAGCACGCCTCCGTGTCGTTGCCACGGTCCTAATGGTAAAGGCATTACTTATCAAACACCCTCGTGTTCATATTCTGTATAGGCTGAGGCCACTTGGGGACCTTATTCTGCTTCTCCAACATTAGAAGAATGTTCGTGCGGGTGTCACGAAGTGCGGGATGGTGGTCGGAGGTCCTCGGACCAACGTTCGAGGCCCAGTACCTCGAAGCAGACCCCTTGTCGAATTTCTTGTTGCGGTCGCTTGTGGGGGCCTGTTGTAAGGCTTATTCATCTCCTCGGAGTTCATGAATCGAGTGGCCCGATCGATGAACTCACCCATCGTGGTGACGGGGTTTTCATTAATGTTGTACGCGAGCCTTGACTCGCGTTGGAGGCCTTGAGTTACGGCCAGGAGCTGCATGTCCGAGGAGAGACCCTGGACTTGGACGGCTTCAGCCTGAAACCGTCGGATGTAATCACGGAGTGGTTCCTCCCTTTGCAAGTGTTGGACAGTCTTGGGAGGAGGTCGAGCTCCCATGAAATGGCGCAGGAACGATGAGGCGAGATCTTTAAAGCATTTGAAATGCTGGCCTCGTAGCGTTCCAAACCACGTTGAAGCAGCCCCTTTCAAGGTGGAGCTGAAGGCCTTGCAGTATGGGGTCGGAGGCGCGGGCCATCTCCATTTGAGAGATGTAACGCCGTAGATGATCGGCGGGTCCGTCGTCGCGTCGTAACTTTCGATGACGGGCATTCGAAAGCTGGCGGGGCACAGGACGGCGATGGCGTCCTCTGTGAAGGGTTGGGTGAGGAGGACCTCGATGTCGTCGAGGACCGAGGTTTGGCGTCTTAACCTGCTCCTCGACCACATTGATTCGTCGGAGGAGGTCGTCGACATCAAGGTTCCCAGCAGATGGGTTTTGATTCTGGGATTGTTCGTCCCGGTCGTTGTGAAGCGGGAGGCGATTCTGGGATGGTCTGCACCATGAAGGCTTTCATTTCATTGAGCATGCTCGCCTGGAGCAGTGCTATCTGAGCGGGGTCGACGATGACCTGCTGGGGAGTCGTCGAGGCCCCAGCGAGGTATGTCAGAGTAGCTTGCGGTTGTGAAATGCTCTTGCACCCTAGGGTGTCAGTAGCAAGGAGTGGCGGGATTGCCACCAACTGGGAGTTGTGGGGATGTGGCGTCCCGTTGCGCCATCAACAGGAGTGGTGGAGGCACATCGGAGGAGGCTGGAAGCAGCATCCTCAACATGCACACTGTTGTGAGTTCTTCTTGTTTTCGCCATGAAAACGGTCGGGGGAGAAAAAAGTTGAGTAGAAAAAGAAAAACGGCTTGTTTTTCGTTTCCCACAGACGGCGCCAAATTGATAGCCAAAGAGTAACCTCCGGCAGTCAAGGATCCTCCGACAACTGATGTAGGGCAACTCCGGTACCTGGAAAGACAAGGCAAAGGACACTTTCAGGTGCAGACAGAGAAGAGGAGTGTGGGTGTGTAGTAATCACCTTATTTGAGGCAGGCACCACCCAATATATAGGGTGGTGCTAGGTCCCGTTGCGGGGCCTTAAACGCTGGAGAATCTCCATAAATGTGCCCATAATTGGGATGGCGGCGTATTAATGGTGTAATAATAGTGGAGTTACTGCGGAATTACTCCCTCTCCTTTGGCTTAATGCCATAATTAGTGCAACGGTTATGTTGAGGAGGCAAAGCGTTTCATGGCTAACGGCTCTATACGGGGCGCCCTTACTGGTAAGAGGGGCTCTCCGTAAACACGAGGCCGGCTGTGGTGGACGCGGCCCATATGGCGTTTGCATTTGACAATACGACCGTATGGGCTGGCCCATATATATCACACCTTGAACTGATCAAAGCTCAGAAGTAAATGAGTTCATAGTGAACTGTACCAAAATAGATTCACTTACATCCATACTCAACGATTTCAACTTTGCTGCCAGAATCATCGTGCTTGTTACATGATCATGAATGGGTTGTGACCAATCAAATTTCTTGGTTGTCAGCTCACTCATCAGGCTCCCCACATTGAACTTGTCAGATATGTCTGATTGAGAATATTCTTTAATTATCATAATAAATTCCCTTGTATTGTCCGTTCTAGGCATCAATAGCTTAACATTTTCGGCCATCGTCATTCACATCAAGTTCAAGCTCAGTCGTTCCGAAGCCTCATAAAGGGAACAATCATCATCAGTACTGGTCTCAATAATGGTTGTCGGCTTTTCATCCGAAACAATGGCTAGGTCTAAATCCAAGACACCTAGCTGAAACTGAATTTGCTCGGACCATTCAACATAATTAAGCTCGTTGAACTTGATCATTCCACTACCCATATCGAACACATTAGAATAAACTGTAATTATTAACACAAGCTCATACATTAATGCTTTGAGTCTTTAATTGATTCAAACAATATATATCTTTAATCATGTATCTAAGTTCACATTTGGGTGATAACTTAATACACAATTCCAATCAATAATGGTGCAAACATGAAAACTTTAATAGACAATCATTCGTACTCAAATCAACATGCATGATATCTTCATATATACAAACACATCAACAAGCAGATAAGTCTCTTTAGTGTCATTAATTACAAGCAATGGTCGGTTCACCTTTGGGTGACCTCTTAGTATTATCATTCATGATCTCAATTGCCCACTTTACTTTTATGTCTTTTAGTAGCATCACTTACATGAACAATTGAAAATTATACAATTAATTGTCTACACTACTTTATAAGATAGGTCACTCTGGTGACTAACAACCTTCATATAAAGCAAACATTTAATTGACAATATCCGAATTCTTAACCATTCAACTGGATAAATTTTCATAAATCAATTTTCAAATTAGGTCTCAAATATCAATTATAAACCTCCAACCATTCCAAGTGAGTTAATTTCCAACATATTTTGTAGCGGAAACATCATTAACAGAGCAAAGAAAACTTCCTTTCGATCAACAAATTATGTGAAATTATGTGAGCGAGTACTGACGATTACTCACAAAACATAAGCGGAAACGTTTGAATCCTTTTCGGCCAAATTCGCGATTCAGTCTCAACATTAAAACAGAGAACAATAAAAGGTCAAAACCCAATCGCAAATCCAATTGATTTAACGACAGATCAATTCGTTAGTTACACTACTATGTCAATTGTTGGATTAATTTCTATTCAATCCTCCATAAAATAAGATCATTCTAATGAGATTAATTTGCACAAATTAAATACAGTAATTAGGACTAATCTCGGTCCATTCGTAATTGAATAATTTCATTCCCACGTATTTTTTTTATTATACAAAACCCTTTCTCTATTGTGACTTCCTTCCTGAGCTTCTATGGTGGCCGGATCCCGGCCAATATTTCTCCTTTCATACTTTTTTTTCTTCAATTTTTTTTATTGTTTCTTCATTAATGTTGGGTCTCGGGTTTGCTGTGTTGGTTCCAGTATGCTTTGGCGACTCAGAGTGGGGGGCTTCGACAAGATGCTTCTAATGGTATGTGGTTAGCCTGATGTGGTGTTTCTAGTGGAATTTAGGTGAAGAGGCAAGGTGAAAACAACGAGTAGTGGGGTGCTCCGATTCTATTTGTGAGAAAGAAGGATGGAACCCTCAGGTTGTGCATCGATTATCTAAAAATAAACGCCATCACAATGAAGAACAGGTATCCGTTACCCAGGATCGGTGATCTGTTTGATTAGTTGAAAGGAGCAAAGGTCTTTTCGAAGACCGACCTGCGGTCCGGGTACTTTCAGTTACGGGTTAAGGAGGAAGACATTCCAAAGACTACTTTCCGAACTGAGTATGGACACTACGAGTACACGGTTATGCCATTCGATCTAACTAATGCTCCTGCAGTGTTTATGGATTTGATGAACAAAGTCTCCAATCCTTACCTAGATTCGTTTGTTGTGGTGTTCATTGATGACATCCTGGTTTATTCCAAGGATGAGGATGCACATCAGGATCATCTGAAGATAGTGCTACAGACACTGTGGGAACATCGACTATATGCAAGTCTTCCAAGTGGGAGTTATAGATTCGTGAGGTTCCTTTTCTGGCTCATGTTATCGGAGAACATGGCTTACATGTGGATCCCGAGAAGATCAGAGCTGTGCGAGATTGCAAGCAACCCACAAATGTGTGTGAGATCAGGAGCTTTCTGGGATTAGCTGGATACTATCGGAGGATTGTTCAGGGCTTTTCCATTCTAGCTTCACCCCTTACTCAATTAACTCAAAAGGGGCGATCTTGTATGGTCTGATGAGTGCGAGCGTAGTTTCCAGGAACTTAAGCAGAGGTTGACGAACGCTCCAATTTTGATATTACTGGATCCGAGTGCTCCGTATGTTATCTACACAGATGCATCATGAGTCGGATTGGGATGTGTTCTGATGCAGGGGAATAACGTCATTGCTTATGGGTCGAGACAATTTCTACCGCATGAGCAAAACTATCCGACACATGATCCGAAACTGGCTGCAGTGATATATGCTTTGAAGCAGTGGAGACATTACTTGCTCGGGAGCAAATTTCAGATTTATACTGACCATAAGAGTCAGAAGTATTTGTTCACTCAGAAGGAGTTGAACATGACACAGCATAGGTGGCTCGAGTATATTAAGGATTACGATTGTAGTATCGAGTACACCGCGGGCAAAGGTAACTTGGTGGCGGATGCTCTAAGCAGGAAGTACACAAGATTGGTCAGGGGCGGAGACACAGATCAAAAGGCCAAGGAGGATGATCTGGTATGCTTATGGCACGATTGGAGGCGTTGGGAGGACGCACGGGTATGTACCCTGACTATTCAGTCCGGGTAGTTAGATAGTGTTCGAGATGCGCAGGGAATAATCAAAAGCTGAAGAAGATATCAGGCAAGAGCAGAGGACCATTGCGCCAGTCATTTGAGTACAGATAGGGGTTGCTGTACTTCAGGGATCGGCTGTATGTGCCCAGTATTCAGGCACTCTTGGATGAGATTATGGCAGATGCTCATTCGAGTCGATTGAGCATACACCCAGGAGTCGAGAAGATGTACAAGGATCTGAGGATGCACTTCTGGTGGCCTGGCATGTGGAGAGACATTTCCACCTATGTCTTAAAGTGTGCTACATGTTAGAGAGTGAAAATTCAGCAGCAGAAGCCAGCAGGAACATTGCAGACGTTGCCCATTCCGGTTAGGAAATGGGGTAATGTCATGATGGATTTTCTGGCAGGTCTACCTATGACGCGATCTCATCATGATGCTATCTGGGTTATTGTAGACCAATTAACTAAGTTTGCTCACTTTCTACCAATTCGAGTGACAAATCCGTTAGAGAAGCTTGCCCATTTGTACATCAGGGAGATTGCGTGGGTACATGGAGTACCAGACTCCATAGTATCTGATCGGGATCCGCACTTCACCGCACGATTCTGGAATGCTTTTCAGAAAGCATCGGGCACGCGTATCCATCTGAGCAAAACATATCACCCTCAGACTGACGGACGGTCGGAGAGGGTTATTCAGTTTCTAGAGGATATGCTATGAAGCTCTGCGATAGATTTCGAACATGATTGGGATCAGCACTTGCCGTTGGCAGAGTTCTCGTACAACAATAGTTGTCAGAGTGCTATCGGCATGGTGCCTTACGAGGCTCTATATTGACGGAGGTGTGTAACACCTCATTTCTGGGTAGAGGCATCGAACAAAGTGGAGTTAGGGCCTGAAATCATTGTGGAGACTACGCAGAAGATCAAGAAGATTCAGGCACGGTTGAAGGCTGCAAACGATAGAACCACCTCGTATGTGAATAGACGTCGGAGAGATCTAGAGTTTGAGGTGGGTGAAAAGGTATGGCTGAAGGTAGCGCTGATTAGAGGAATCTTCAGATTTGGTAGACGCGGTAAGTTAGATCCGAGATATATCGGTCCGCAAGAGATTCTTGAGCGGGTTGGCAAGGAAGCTTACCGTCTGGCATGTTGACATATCAGGAGGTATCATTTGCCATTATGGCTCGGGATACTCGGAAACTCTGTTGCAAGTTAATTCCTATGGTTAAAATTCAATGGTCACATCATTTTGATTGGGAGGCGACTTGGGAGACCGAGAAGGATATGATGGATATAATTTATGTACGATTAATGATCCATTTTCTGATTTCTTTGAATATCGGGACTTAAAACATGTTGAACATGTTTTCTCTTTGTTATGAAGTCCCAGAGTTGGTGTCAGAATTTCAGTTCCGTAGGCATTCCCGTTTGGAAAGTTATATAACTTGCGGTTGGACTAAATTGCAACTTTGCAAAGTTTTGGGGCCAAATTGTAAAAGATGAAAAGTTGAACAAATAGTTGGAGAAAAGAACAAGGGTGTGGCGGCTGAAGGAGAGAGAAAGAAAAAGAAAGAAAGGAAGAGATAAAAAGGAGTAAAAAGATGAAAGTGACATTCTTGTCACATATCTCATCTTCTTCTTCATCTTCTTCTCCCTTCGTTTCTCATCCTCCATGAAAGCTTCATATGAAGCTCAAGTGATCTCCACCAATATTGACCCAACCTTCGAGTAATTATATTAAACTGATCATCGGGAGAAGTTATATACTTTCTACGAATTAGATTTTGTAAATGAGCTTCTGTGTGAAGAACCATTAATTTATGAATTTCTGATGTGTGGCGAAGCCACTCAGATCTATGATTTTACGGTTCCTGAACATGTATTCTGTGATCTTTTGATGATTTTTCAACATGAAGTTAGGCAGAAACTAAGCCGAAACTCTACCGAAATTAGTTTTTTGGAATTTGCGCGGAAGCTCTGTTCGGGAATCTTCAGTGTATAAGGTAAGGGTTCAGTTTTCCTTTAATTTGCATTCTGGGACGCTTATAATATGCATGTCGGGGTAACTTTGGGCTAAGTTTGGCTGAGGGGTATGTCTAAGGGCCTTCGCCGATCTGAGGAAGAGGCTTCGCATGATCTGAGAAAGGGGCCTCGCCGGTTCTGAGGAAGGGCCTTCGCCTGATCAGAGGAAATAGATTCCCATGGGCGGATTCACCTGGAGGCTTCGCATGGGGGCCTTGCATGAGTACTTCGCTTCACCCTAGAGGACTTCACCTTCTCCCGGGCTTCGCCTTGGCTTGGGGGGCCATGCCTTCGCCCTGGGGAGGCTTCTCCTTCGCCTTCGCCTTGGGGGACTTCGCCTTAGCCCTGGAGGACTTCGCTTTGTCCTGGAGGATTTCGCCTTCACCCTGGGGGCTTCGACTTCGCTTGGGGGGCCTCGCCTTCGCCTGACAGGAGGTTTCGCCTGGCTGTTTCTTCACCTTTCCTCACACTTTTTCAGAATTTACGATTCGGTCCTCAGCTCCCTCTAGCCCCAGTAATACTGAACTTAGCTTATAACATAGGCTAGGGTATGTGGGTGAATTATGCTATCTATTTCAGGATAACATGTCTGACAAGTTTCCTTTTGTATTTTGTGTTTAGACGATCATCGTTACTTGCACTACAAGTTAATGACATGAGTAGAGTAAAGAAAAATTTTAATTGGGTGGGTTTGGACCACTACACCAAGGGAACTTCATTTACTGTTTACCCGACTCTGGTTCCCGCTTACGCCACTGGGCGTTGCATATTACGTAAGCTTCCGCAGAAGGGGTAACAAATTTGGTAAACAAAACGTGTAAAAGGGTTATTAGAAAAGGAAATATTTCATAATTTTGGGACTTTGTAAAGATAAAAAGTGTTCAATTACTTAGATTGGTACTTAGCAAATTGATTTGAGTAATTAGCCATTTTCACTACCTAGACAGGCTCCCGGGTGTAGAAGTTAGGCATCAAAATTAGCTTTAATTTTCTCCGTCTGGTCGTCCAGCCCATACTCTAACTTGCAAAGAGAATAAGCCAAATGTATCAATAACTATATTTGAATTATTTTGAAGAAAATCCAAACGAAGGCTGAGTTCACGAGCAAATATATTTATGAAACTACGTTAATTTACCAATGAGAGCCTATTTGTTGATGAATGTGTTTTTTCATCAACAAAACTTGTTTTGTTTTCTGCAGGCTGATAAAAGAAACTTCATTTCAAGATTGAACCATACATGAAAAAGGAAAGCGGAAGGTAGAAGAGGGAAGGCATGATGAGAAAGCTTGGATTCCTCCTTCTGATTGCTCTTTCTCACTTTCTCTCTTACGGTATGTTTCCATTCTCTCAAACAGATTTCCTTTCCTTCATCATTTCCTTGTTAATTCTTCATTTATGGTCTCCAATTATCTCAACTCATCTCTTATGATATTTTTCGTGCAAGAAAATCTATGGTTTGAAATTTCATCTTATTATTTATTTGTAAGAAGTTTACATGAGGAATAGCATCTTGTATAAAACTTTATCAATACGTTTTTGCATAAATTTATACTATTAATTGATTTCTCTCTCTCTCTCTCTCTCTCTCTCTCTCTCTCTGTCTCTCTCTCTCTCTCTCTCTCTCTCTCTCTCTCTCTCTCTCTCTCTCTCTCTCTCTCTCTCTCTCTCTCTCTCTCTCTCTCTCTCTCTCTCTCTCTCTCTCTCTCTCTCTCTCTCTCTCTCTCTCTCTCTCTCTCTCTCTCTCTCCTTTGCCGCCACTGGGTCATCGGTGTTTCTACCTTGTATCTTCCCCGTTGTTCTGATAGAAAAGTAGTGAATCCAGGCCTAAGTACACTTTCTCTTGGTTCAAGCATTTGGCTATTTGAAGTGCTAGGCTTTTGAGTAAGTTTATGTGAATATTTCTTCTTCCTTAGATTCTTCAACTTTCTTAGCTTGTATAATTCGTTGTTGATTCTTGCAAATTTGTAAGGTTATTTGGAGGAACACAAACAGTGCTATCATGCAATCTAACCTTTATTAGGGTAAGGAAGAGCTTAAATAGTAATACATAGCTGAGTCCTAATGAATATGAAAAGCTAAAGAATAGAGTTAAGTTGTGAGCCTTATCACTCCAGTTGTCTAGATTGACTTGTGCCTTAGGGCTCTTAACTTGTAGCATAAGCAAACCTAATTAACTTCTTAATAATACTAAATACTCTAACATTTCCTTCCCTTAAGGGAGATGCAATGCACAACTAGTTTACTCAGTGATTAATCCAACTCCCGTCAGGAACCATAGCTTCAAAAAGGCCTCCACCTTGAGTGGCTTGGTCATTACATCAGTCATTTGATCTTAACTTCAACAATACTCCAACTCAACCACACCTTCCCTTGCTAAATTCCTCAGAAAATGGTAGCATACGCCAATATGTTTACTCCTGCCATGTAACACTGGAGTTTTGGAGAGTTTTAGAGTAGAACTATTGTTACACTTTATCTGTGCACACCAATCTCCTCTTGAGTTAGTTGCTGCAGTATCCTCTTCATTCATATGGCTTGTGAGGCACTCATTGCTGCTGCAACGAACTCTGCTTCAGTTGTTGAGAGGGTAACTGTTGGCTGCTTCTTAGAACACCAGGCCACAACATTAGAATTGAGTATAAACAGATAGCCACTTGTACTTTTCCTATCATTCAAATCTCCAGCATAGTCACTATCAGAGAAGACTTGCAAATTCTCTTTTGAGTTTTCTTATACTGAATTCCAAAGCCAATTGTTCCTCTCAGAGTCCTCAAGATCCTTATTGCAATTTGCAATAAAGTTCAGTAGGCATTGACATGTACCTACTAATTAAACTTACTGCAAACATTATGCCTGGCCGTGTTGCAGTTGAGTACATGAGACTTCCCACAATTTGCTTGAAATAGGTCTCATTTATTGGCTTTCCTCCTTCATCTTTGTCCACCTTAGTTCCTGGTACTACAAGTATTTGAACAGGTTTATTGTCCATCATGTTGAACTTATTTAACATGTCTTGCACATACCTTTTCTGATAGATTGATATTCCATCTGAGTGTTGTAGGACTTCTATTCCAAAGAAGTGCCTCATTTTTCCAAGGTTTTTCATATCAAATTCTTGCTTCATAGATTTTCTGAACCCATCCATCAATTTAACATTGTTACCAGTACAGATTAAGCCATTCACCTATATGCTCACAATGAGAAAATTACCTCTTTCAGTCTACTCGATGAACAAAGTCTCCTCATTTTCACACTTCTAAATACATTCCTTCACAAAATGCCCTTCTATGCGACTAAACAATGCTCTAGGGGCCTATTTTAGGCCATATAGTGCCTTGTGTAGTTTATAAACCATTTCTTCTTTGCCTTTTACCTCATATCCTTTCGGCTGCTCTACATAAACGTCTTCACTCAACTCAACATGAAGGAAGGTTGATTTAACATCCAATTGTTTCACAACCTAGCCTCTTTATGCAACCACAGCAAGGATCATCCTAACTGTATCCAATCTGGCATCTGGAGCAAAAACCTCTGTGTAGTCTACCCCATGTTGCTGAGAATAGCCTTTGGCTACCAATCTAACTTTAAACTGATCCACTTCACCTTCTTCATTATACTTAGTCTTAAAAACCCATTTGACTCATATCTTCTTCATTCTACTTGGCAGTGAACATAATGACCATGTATTGTTCCCGGTAATTGAATTGATTTTTTGATCCATTGATTTCCTCCATTATGTTTAACTTTTGTACTTGTGTTTGACTCGAATTTTCATTAAGAATAAATTGTCAATAAAATTCTTGAAAAGTATATTTAGAAACAAGACACATTAAATTTTTATTTGAATATAAATTGTATTATACAATTTATAAGTTAAAATGCTGTAAGAAAAAAATTATAGATTAAATGCTGAAAACAAACGTGGCTAATTTTATGGGATGGAGAGAGTATGTCACAGGTTATATGAGAGAGAATAAAAGAGCCATTTCGATCACTTCTTCCATTTCTTCAATCATAACATTGATTTCTTCATTTGTAGGTCCAGTTTCTACATCTTCTGCTGCATCATTATCATTCGGAACCTCTTCAACCTCTCTTTCTTCTGCACTTTCTTCTTCACCCTAGTCAAGATTCATGTTAATTTGATTTTTGTAGGTGCTATCCCTATTCCAATGTTCTTTTTCTTTAAAAACAACATCTCTATTCACCAAAACTCTTCTTTTGGCTGGATCATATAATCTGTACCCATTTGATTCCTCAGTAACACCAATTAAAATACATACAGTGCTTCTGTCATCCAATTTAGTTCTAGCATCCGGAAAATGCATATGAGCAATATAACCAAAAATTCTGAAATGGTGAATTGATGGTTTCTTACCTATCAATGCTTCTGTGGAGTCTTGTCCCTCACTACTTGTAGGGCATCTATTCAAAACATAGAAAGTCCACTGCACAGCTTCTCCCCACAACATTTTTGGTAGATTCTTACCAAGATGGACCTCACCATGTTAAGAATAGTCATGTTCTCGCTCTCTTCCACCCCATTCTGTTGGGGTGTGTAGGCAGTTGTCAGCTGTTTTTTGATCCCAACTTGTGCACAAAAGGTATTGAACTCTTATGAGTTAAATTCGCCGTCGTTATCAGTCCCAAACATTTCAGAGATAAGCCAGATTCCTTTTCAACAGCACCCTTGAAAACTTTAAAATATATCAATGCTTCAGATTTCAGAGTCAGCAAATAACTCCACCCCTTTCTGCTGTAGTCATCATGAAGCATAATAAATATCGTCTTCCCCCACTTGTTTCAAAGGTAATATGGCCACAAATGTCAAAGTGCACAAGTTCTAATTTTTCTTCAGCTCTCCAAGAACTCATTTTAGGAATGGAATTTCGATGTTGTTTACCTTTCATGCATTATGTGCAAGTTATGTTTGCAATACTCATATTAGGAAGCCCTTCAACCATGTTTCCCTTTTGTAATGCTTCAAGCCCCTTGTAACTCTGATGTCCTAGTCTTCTGTTGTGCCAGAGAAGAGCCAAGTCTTGTGTTGCTGTTTGCAAGCAATTCTCAGATGTCTTCTTTGTCATCACTTCTCCACTCAATATAAACAATCTATGGTTCTTCATGACTGATCTCATAACCAAACTCATACTTTTGTGGTATACTTTGCATGCTCCCTCACTAATCACAATAGTTAGGCTCTTTTCTTGTAATTGACCGAGACTAAGAAAATTGCTTTTCAATTAAGGTACAAAATAAACACTTGCTAAAGTGAAGTATATCCCTTCAAATAGAATTTTGATATAACCTTTTCCTGCTACTTGCAATCTACTATCATTGCCTAACTTCATAGAGTGCTTGAAATCTTTTTCAAGAGTATAAAATAAGTCTTCAAAACCACACATGTGGTTTGAACATACTGAGTCAAGGAACCACTCACTAAGAATAGTTTCTGACATCTGTTCTCCAGCCATCAACAATATTTCTTCTTCCTTCTGATTTTCTACATAATGAGCTTCTTTATCTTGTTCATAACATTCACTCTGATAGTGTCCCATCTTATGACACTTATAACATTCTACAAATGCCCTTTGGAAGTATCATCTTCCACAGCATCTACCACTATAGCCTCCACTTCCAAGCCATCTGCCTCCACCATATCTCTCATTTGTTGTCCTCAACAGTTACTCTTCAGTTTCTCTAGGTTTAAACTTATGTTAATGTAACAATAAGGAACTCTGGAGCTCATCAATAGACAATGTTTTTGTGTCTTTAGATTCTTCTATAGAACACACAATGCAATTGAATTTTTCATTGAGTGTTTGTAGAAATTTCTTCACAATCTTTACATCAGTCATTGTTTTTTCCAAACTCCTCATGTTGCTCGCCACCACCATAACTCTGCCTATGTATTCCGTCATAGATTCTCCTACCTTCATTTCTAAGACTTCAAACTCTCTCTTCAACATGTTCAACTGGGCTCTTTTAACCCTGTCAATCCCTTGATATTTGATCTTCATTGAGTCCCATGGATGTTTGGCGTCTTGAGAACATTCTTGTGTATTACTTAAAAGAGATTGTTTTTGGCCTTGAGATCCTCCAGCCGTGCCTCTTTAATGGTTTTCTTCTGAGCATGAATCAAGACAGTCCCTTTGGCTGGTTCATTGATGCCCGTCTCTACCACATTCCAAAATTCCTTTGATCTCAAGAGATTTTCTATGAGCATACTCCAGTGATCATGATCTCCGTCGAATTTAGGGATAGCTACCTGTGCAAACCCCGAATCTCTTCCCATTATTCTCTCGAGAGAGCTCTGATACCTGATGTAAGGTTATTTGGAGGAACACAAACAATGATATCGTGCAATCTAACCTTTATTAGGAGAAGGAATAGCTTAATAGTAATACATAGTTGAGTCCTAATGAATATGAAAAGCCAAAACATGGAGGTAAGCTGTGAGCCTTATCACTCCAGCTGTACAAATCGACTTGTGTCTTGAGGACTCCTAACTTGTAGCATAAACAAACCTAATTTATAACTTCTTAATAATACTAAATACCATCTCACTTACCTGAAATGTTAAATTACTCTTTCACTGTTTGACGCTTTCATCTTTATACCTCCAACTTTCAAATCAAGTTGAGAGTCTGCATGCCTTTGATCTTTCATTGCCTTCATATTTCTAATCTTTAATAGTATCTCTTTGTTCATATTGGAGTGTCATTATTCCATTGAACATAATTGTGGCGAATGTAGAGAACAAGATGACCTTTATTTTGAATCTTTTGTGTCATCTTCTTTGTGCTATTGTGGGGTTCGTAGAGGGAAATGTGTTAGTGGATGTTTTGAGTTCAAATCTTATATTCACCATCATTAAAAAATACATTCAAATATTCAATAAGTCTTAAGCGTTACCTAGACCAGATGCATTGTATCATCTCCCTACTTATATACTCCACCATGGGCTCCAACTATCTAGAAAAAGGTGATGGCACCACTCGTGAATTGGGTATTAATCAATTATCAATTTTACTAACTTTGTGGGTTTCTTTCGCGCCAATTTTGATGAACACTTAACTTTATAAAGGTGTATTCACACAAGTTTTAGAAACCAAGGGTGACTATGTTTGACTTGGGTCAATGACTTACATGTGGACTTATGTCATGTGCAAGTCTGGGTCCAAATGATAAAACTTGTATGGATTTACTAAAAAAACAAACATTTACAAACCATACCATACTTACTATGATGAGCAGTGATTTGAATTTTCTATTAATTGTGGTTGGATGTTGATTAAGGAGTATGAGTTTGTTAAGGGGATAAATTTCCCTCTTACCTCAAACTTTAATTTCTTTTGCACAATTTTCAAGATTTCAAGATTTTATATTTTCATGCTTTTTTACTTATCTTTTTTGTTTGTTAAAAGGATAATTTCATTTTTACCTTTTAATTTCATTTCTTTTACACATTGGTCCCAAACGTTTCCAATCTTATGATTTAGATATTTCAATATTTTCTCTTTTCTTGCCTTTTTTCTTAATATTTTTTGTTAAAAGGATAACTCACTTCTTACCTCTAATTTTAATTTTATAGTAATATTTTCTTTTTCTAGATGTGATGTGATGAAATAGCATTATTTTTGTTCTCTTTTGTTAAACTCTCTTTTGGTGTACTTTTTTCCTTGTTCTTTTATGTATTGTCCTTGGAATTTTTTACTCATGATTTTCCCCTTTTTTATTTTTGTATTATACTTTTATTGATTTACGGTCAATGAATGATAATTAAGCACCCGTGACGAAGCATAAAAAAAAAAAGCCTTGTTGACTAGAAAAATAGACTTATTTGGTTGACCCACCCAAGCAAGTTTCTTGTTGGATCTGATGGTTGGGCTCAAAGTTGAGCTACGATTTTCAGCCCATCCCAATTCTCCAGCCTGAGAAAAGAATGAGCCGAATATATCAATTTACTACTAAGAGTATAAAATTAATTTAGTGTATCAAAGAAAATCCAAAAGAGGACTGGATTTACGAGAAAATTTGTGCAGGAATTAACGCTTTTCGATGAAAATCTATTTTTGAGCTCTCTGTAAAACTTGATTTCCAGAATCAAGAGTGATCATCATCAAAAGTGTCTTATTTTCCACCAAACTGATAAAAAGAAAGTCATTTCAAAATTGGAAGAAGATTATAATGAGGAAGCTTGGGATCCCCCTTCTTCTTATTGCTCTTTCTTACTTTGTCTCTGATGGTATGTATCCACTCTTCTCAGGCAGATTCTCTTTCTTCATCTCTAGTTGAATTGATAGTGGCTTTTAAGTTTATGGAAAATGTTCTTAGATTGTATAATCCATTGAATCTTGCAAATCTTGGCCACATTTTCTATTTGGTATCCAGCCAACATCTTTCAACTGTAAGGTTTGTTTTCTTGCAATGGGGGCAAGGAGAAGATTTTTTGTGTAAATTATCCTTGGAGTTGCCTGATGATTTGCAATGTTGAGAAATGTTGAAGTACTCTTTCACTGTTTATGACTCTTTCATATTTTATGCCTCAAACTTTGAAATCAAGTTGAGATCAGTTTGCTTGCCTTTAATCCTTCATTGCCTTCATATTTCTTATCATTAATACTATTTTTTGATCCTGTTGGAGTGTCATGATTCAACTGAACATATAGTTGTAGTGGTGACTGTTAGAGAGCATGATGACATTTACTTTGGATCTTTTCTGTCTTCTTTTTTTGTCTCTTTAATTAAGAGTGTGTTTGACAATAGTTTTTTAAAAGTAGTTTTTACATTTTGAAAAAGTTATCTATAGGTAGCTTTTAGTTGTAATTGTTTGATCTTAACCATTAAAAATTTAAACAAAACACTACAGCTGCTTGAAACAGGTATTCTCAAACGGAGTCTAAGCAATTGTGGGATTTTCTATAGGTATTCACAAACGTGTTCTTGAGGTTATGAAAAGTGGTGTTTTAGAAGATTTTAAGAACAAGTTAGTCTTGAGAAGTAATGTGGAAAAGTTCTAAATCTTCCATTCTTAATTATTCACTTTAAATGTTTAATGCACTCTATTACTTTAAAAGAATGTTCCATTCTATTTACTAATTAATAAAAGAATTTTTCCAATGTTTGGTATAACCAAATCTATAAATATATGTGTGCTTCAGGTGCAAAAGCAAAACGTGCAGATGAACAGCTTTTTCTAGATGCAATCACTGACCAAATTGAAGGCTTTTTCCCAGAAGATCCAACGCTCCCAACTGTCGTTGTAGATCCATATGATGATGAAGATAATCCCCCAGCTGATGATCCAAATTCTCTAAATGATGATGATCCAAATTCAGTAAATGATGATGATCCAAATTCAGTAAATGACCATGTAGTTAATCACCCAGATGATGAACATGATTCTCTAAATGATGCAGTTCATTCCCCAACCGATAATCCAGATTCTCTAAATGATGATGTAGTTAATTCACAATTTGATGATTCAAATTCTGTAAATGAAGCACAGCCATGAATTGTGCAATGACACTATTTCATCATCTAACTGTAGGCTTTAATTAAATTCAGAAATAATCACAAGATGCCTAGTGGAAGTCATCATGTGAATGTTCAAGTTCAATTAAGGGAAATTGTCAAAAACTCCCATGAGGTTTGGTCTAATCTCCACTTTATCCCCGCATTTTCATAATTATCGAAAAAATCCCATGAGATTTGATGAAATATATCAAAAACCTCTTAGACCAAACCCCCGTTAGTGATTCCGTTAGTTTTTTAGGTTTAATTAAAAAAATTGGATTCTAAACTATTCTAACCCTAACAAATCTATCCTACTTATATTAATACTTTACAATTTCACCACCTCTCCAAAAATCATGTCGTTGGAATGATGCTTCACCTTCATCGGCTCACATCGGTGGTGCTTGGGTCCGTTGGCCACCTATGGGTCATCTCTGTTGGTTGTGCTCATTATTGGTGATTGCAACTGCCCGTTTTACTTTCTCCCACAATTCCTTAAAAATCTTTGTTATCAGATTGTGGCTTGTGAGGAATTAAACATATCGAACAAAAAAAGAACAAAGAATCAAAGAAAAACTTTTGGGGAATTGGAGAGAAAGTGTACAAAAGAGAGGACATGCAGGTGATGCCTTCTTAGATGATTTGGTAGCAAAAATTGGAGATCTCTCTACCGCCTTGCCCATATTTTTCAACAGGATTAATGGATTAATTTTGGACAGGATGCCCAACAACTTTACTAGATTACCAACCAATCCCAAAAGATAAAAAACAAATTCGACTAATTCGACTAACAGCTTCTCAACTCCATTTTGTACTCATTTTTTTCCTTTTCAGTTTGATAATTTTTTATGTTCTTCTATGGAAGAAAAAAGATCTCAACTTTTTTTTTTTCAGAAATGGGAGAAGGAGAGGGTTTATTTCAAAGAAGGAACAACACGATTTTTCGAGAGAGAGTGCAATTGTAAAGCATTAACATAAGTGGGGTAGATTTGTTAGGGTAAATTTGTAAAGCATTAACATAATCGCTAACGGAGTTTAATCCAAGGGGGGTTTTGTATATTTCATCAAACCTTAGAGGAGTTTTTTCGAGAATTCTGAAAATACAGGGGCAAAGTGGAGATTAGATTAAATCTCAGGGTGTTTTTTTGATAATTTTCCTTCAATTAAAAAGTTTTTTTTTTCCGGTTCATCTCTTGAAAAGTACACTTGTCACTTTACAAAGTGAAGAATATGTGAAAATAGTATGGAACTAGTGTACATACCCACGGTACGGGTTTTGTAATTTTTAATATAACTTAAAAAATGATAAATATTTTATACAAGATTAACAAATCTGATAAAAATATCCAAATGTTGGAATAAACTAATTACTACACTAATAACTAAAAATACAAAAAAAGCATAAACATTCTTGTCATCCATTTATTTTTGAAGATCCGAGATTTGATGATTGTCAATTACGAAACTGCATACAATGAAATTGGATAATCGATAATACAACAACTATTTCAACAAAATAAGACGTCTTATTTTCTATGTAACATTACAATGTGATAATTTATAAATAAAACAAACTGTGAATAACAACATTGTGACATTATATAAACCTATAACTGATATTAGACATTATCTGTGTATTTCTTAGCAAAACCTAAACAAATGTATCCAAATAGAGTAAATCTACCAAAAAAATATGCTTCCACTTTATTAAACAATAGAATGGTGCATCTGGTAATTAGCTGCTTTAATACAAGTACTAAAGTGTTCAAGAATGTTATATTTGGTGATCTTAGACCACTGAAATTTTTTAAAAATATATGCATACATACCCAAACAATTCCTAATTTAGTTTTTTTCATCAATTTTGAGGATAATATTCAAGGATTCATGCGCTCTTATTTATATAAAAAATTATAAACACACAATTTTCAATATTTAAGAAATATATCTATTTTCATTATGGCTTGAATTATAATTTCAAACTTTATGTACATATATGTTAATTTGATTCTTGTAGTTCATGAGCAAACCTTTTATAAACATTTCTGCTAAAAATATAAATAAATTGAAATCAATTAAATTATAAAAGCCAATCATTTTTGAAAAAGAATTGATTTTGTCAATCTCTTCCACTTAATTTAAATAAATTTCAAACTACTTAACCATTTAGATTTTCAGCTTATTTTCAAATTTGCAGCAATGCACGAGGAGATTGAATATCAATATAACCATATCTATGTGAGAAAAGATGGTTTTGTAATGAGAGCAATTCAATTTCTTATCAAACTATTGTCCTACACTAAAATCAGTACATCACAATTCTCTTTCATTTGTTTTAAAGAAAGAGACAACCAACAGACAAATCATGGATTAAACAGGAAATTGGAGAGGAACAAAAAAGATGTACACACCTTGAAAAAAAACATAGAGAATGAACAATCATAGTACTTCACGCAAAAACACCTACAAGTGAAAACACATAACCTAAATTATAACAAAAAATAAGAATTAGATATAACTAATAAAGCGAACAATAACATTTCCTTCATCACCGAAAATCCATGCATCAAGACCACAAATTAAAACTAAAAGAAAATGAAATGAATAGAAAGCAAAATAAAAAGGGCTCACCTTTAAAATCAAATGCGACGATGATACATCTTGGAGGCTAGGGATGGAAAAGCAGGAAATCATTAGAGGGCATGAGGTATCTAAGACTTTTAGGTTTTCCCATTAGGGAAAACATGTGAAGTTTGAGAAATGCATATCAAGGTTTTAGTGATTCAAATAGTTGTCGTAGATTGAAAAACCATTAGGAATCTTAAGCAATGAAGTGTCCATGGTAAATTTGATGGCATCTGCTGCTACACGTGATTTCAATTTGTACATCCTCATCTTCAAACCTTATTAAATGGACACAAATATATTCAATGAGAGATCATGCGAAACAAAGATCCTTTAGTTAACATTGCATTCGAACTAAATAATCTTAAAATATACAAGATTAAAATACCTGTAATATTGAGGATTACCTTAGACCACCCATGAAAATGCAAAGAAGTTAGCTTCCCAAAATTAGGTTGATCCATTAGTTTATTAGTATGTGTTGGCGAGAAAAACAATAACCTGAAAAAGACTAACAAAAAGTTGAAAGTAAATATGTGTTGAGAGTTGAACCGTGGTGCTGGTCCAGTATGACGTAACAAAGATTAATAGAAAACTCAAAATTTGGTAACTATGTGTTGAAACAGTATAAAATCATCCATGAATATAGCAGATAAGAATGCAACTAACCAGAAGGACAAACAAACATGCCCCATCAAATTTACAAGGTAAGAGACGATCACCTCATAACAGGCAACACAACATAAGTGGAAGCCATGAGGGAAAATGTGCATCTTCTTCTTCCCTACATTCAATCAACAAGTCATATAATCAACATGAGAATTTGATAGAAAACGGAACAAATGCGATACCTTAGATATTTTGTTGGATGTTGGGATTGATCAAATAACCATAATTCAACAATCCAGTTTTATCATCATTAAGCGCTGCAAGCTAGGAGAAAGGCCTAAATCGGTAGAAAACAGAGCAAACGTGTACTCCTTACACGGAAAGACATCAGACCCGAACGCTAGACATATACAGCAAACGCAAAAGCCCCACCGATTCAAGCAGCCAAACACTCCCTTGTCATCCCACTGCACTGACAGTCCCTTTAATATCACAGCCACACTGACGATTTATCCTTGTTGTGCTGCTCGTGATCTCAGTATCTCGCCATCGAGGCGTGGTTGTGACCCTTGGCCGTCTCGGCACCGGGTCAGCCATTCCCCGTCATGACGGCCTCTCAACCAAGCACTTTTTTCCTTCTCGAAATCAGACCACTACCTTTGAAACTGGAAAACCTAACCCCTCTTAAAAAACCCAACCTTGCACATCATTATATTTAGCAATTTTGATTGATTGTGTCTAAAATTAGAGGAAAAACGATACAGAAGTAGTGGAAGAAAATGAGAGAAACGGAACAATCATGAAGAAATTAGGGGGAAATCATCTAGAAATCATGAAACAAACCAAACGTATTCTTTATAATTTACCAAAAATGCTAATATAAAGGCTAAGAAAAAAAAGAGTAATAGCCAATGGAAACAGAAATACAGATAAAAGGAAAGCTTTGGGGGGAGGGCGAGGGCATAAATGCAAAGAGGAGGTGTTAACAGGAAAGAAACATGAGTAATAGAAAAGAGAGCAAATTGATTTAAATTAATTATGTACTAATTGCTAATTAAAACTTGCCATAACATATTAAAAAAGAAAAAATGAGTTTTACCCACTGACATGAAGGGCACTCAAAAGGAAAGACTTATAAAATGGTAACCGCAAGCTTAAAAAATGGTAGGCTCATTAATATGCCTACGTGTCAAAATAAAAGAGTTCGTCTATGTGGCGCTGAGGTGTCTTCACCATAATTCAACATTTAAAACTTTTTTCCCACCTTGCCACCTAGATGATCCTGTAATAAGATATAATAGTTGATAGGAAACTTTGGGTAAAAATGAAAGGGTTAAATTTGGATTAATTAGAAAAAGGATCTAATTGAAAACTACTAGATAAAACGGGGTAAGTTTGTAAAATGTAAAACTACCTACTGACCTGAGCTGTAATTGATCTAAAACAAGACACTAAGCAATACCTAGAACTGAAAACAGGAACGATTTGGAGAGAACTATCAGGAGCAAAGGGTTCGATCGATTTTAGGGACAATTTGGAATGAGACTTGAGACTCGACTTGGGCAGACTTGGTTCCCTGTAGGGGTGAGCATTCGGTTTGTTCAGTTAAAACCGAACTGAATAGGTCAGTTTGATCGGTTTATGGTTTTCGACCGTAACAAACCGAATTGGTCGAATTAGATGTTGGAACCGAAAAATCGAAAACGAATTTCTACGGTTCGGTTCGGTTTTAAACCGAACTGGTCGAATTTTTCCTTTAATTCTATTTTGTTTCTGTTTCACCTAACAAAATCGAACAAATTGAATTTCAATTATAACAATTCATTCATGTAATCGAATCAAGTCTTAAATAACTAAATAAAGTCTTAAACTACCATAAAAACAGTTATATAAAACATAAATATGCCAAAGAAAAAAAATAAAAAAACATAAAATTCGGTTTTCGGTTAACCGAATAAACTGGCTCTTGAAACCGAAACCGAACCAAAACTGTTTAGTATAATTTCAGTTTCAACCGAAACCGAACCGAATAAACTAAATTAATTTGGTTTTTCGGTTTTTTCGATTTCTGTCAAATAATGCTCACCCCTAGTTCCCTGTGATTGGGATTCGAATGACGAACAGACGTGTTAGAGAAACATTTGGTTCAGAATACGGTTCAATCGCAGGCAACGAATCGCGAATCGACTAAGGCTAACAGACCTATTTTCCGTTTGCCACTGATGGAGCTTCGATGCGATGGTGAAGGACGACGCCGGAGTTAAACAAAGACCGGCTTCACCGACAATGATGGCTTCGACGGAAGAAGGTGATGTATTTGTTTGCTACGTGATATTCTTCTAATTACCTTGTTAAATTAATTGTTGATGTGTGTAGTTTTATCAGTTGACTGATAAAATATTAGCTTTTCCTTAGAAGTTTAGGTACACTGTCCTACTGTAGGATTAGATTAAAATTTTAGTTACTTGATCCAAAAGCTTTAGGTGATCTCCATTATTATTTGTTACTATCATCTTGTGTTGTTTGCGTCGTGTCATGAAGTTAGTGGACGTTATTGAAATCAGTGTAAGTACGATGGGTCAAAACGTCAAAAATGGGAAGTAGTGGGGGCCCTATGTTTAGTGTTCAAACGCCAAGTCAATATTTTGGTCAATTTTAGGAGTAAATGTAGCAATACTTGGAGAATGAGAGTGAATCGTTATCCTCAAAAGGTGCGTATGATTAATACCTTTATGGTCCATAGTCATAGTGGCAATATCATAATATTTGAATACATAATGGTGGCGTGTTAGTGTCCTTGGTCTTGAATATACATGGTTAGGGAGTTATTGTCCGGAAGTCATTGTTATGGTCCGGGTAAGTCTTTGTCCGAGAATGACGTTTATGTTATGGGAATATTACTATTATGATCTGGGATTAGTCCTTAATTCGAGTCCTTAATTCGGGAGTCCAACATTTAATCGCATGCATCGAGCACGCTGTAACAATGTTTGATTCATCTGTTCTACAACGCCATTTTGTTGTGCTGTCTTGCATACAGTCTGATGCCTGACTTCGTTTTTTCCTGCAGAACTCGTCAAATAGTTTATTACAGAATTCCAGCCCATTATTGGTTCTAAGCATCTTAAGCTGCTTACCGGTACGATTTTCAACCATGGTCTTCCATTCTTTAAACCGATCAAACACTTCATCTTTGGATTTTATAAAATACACCCAGACTTTTTTCGAGTAATCATCAATGAAAGATACAAAATACCTGGAACCACTGTGAGATGAAACTGGAGCTGGACCCCACAAATTTGAGTGAATGTAATCAAAAATTCCCTTGGATGTGTGCTTTCTGGAGCCAAACTTCACTCTGCACTATTTGCCCATAACACACATTTCAAAGAACTCTAGCTTTCTGATTTCTGCACCATCCAACAATCATTTCTTGCTCAAGATATCAAGTACTCTTTGGTTCATATGCCCCAACCTCCAGTGCCATAAATCTGTAAGATCATCATTTTTCTTTGAAGAAGATGCAGCAACAACCACCTTCTTTCCGAGCAAGTGATAAATACCGTATTGCAACTTTCCTTTCATCATGATCAGGGTCCCTTTAGAAATTTTGATTTGTCTGTTGTCGCCAATATATTTGTATCTCTATTGATCAAGAGTATCCAAGAAAATAAGATTTTTAAGTAATCCAGAAACATACCAGGCATCCAAAATTCTCACAATTTAGTCATGCGTCTTCATATTAAATAATTTAATGTTTGCTGTTGGCGTCTGTGAGAAGGCAACATAGAATTTCCGGATCCCGACGGTTGTGAGAAAGCAACATAGAATAATTTCCAGATCCCGAGCGGTTGTGAGAAGGCAAACAAAACCCAGCGATGAGCCGCCACGCAGCTGTCCACGGCGCCTCTAGGGAATCGCTGACCAGACCCGAGCTACACGTGCAGGCCACACTTGGCCTCTGCTTCATCTTCACCCTGTGAGAGGGATAAAGAAGAAGATCAGCTACATAGGTTCATATTCCCATGCCCATTCCCTCTCTAAGCAAGAGATCAATTGATTCGATTTCCGATTTGAAACCCTCGATCTTCTTTTGTTTTCAGAATTGATGGCGGATCCAGGCGGGTCGAGGGAAACCCGAACGCCGGTGATGGCATCGTCGATGTTTCCTGGGTTTAAATTCTCTCCGACCGATGTCGAATTGATAACCTATTACTTGAAGAACAAATTGGAGGGGTTGGAGAAGTCAGTGGAGATCATTCCAGAAGTTGAGATTAGTAGACATGAGCCCTGGGACTTGCCAGGTAGTATTCTTCTTTCTCAGTTTTGTTTTGTTCTGTCTTTTTAATGCACTAATTAACTCTCCTGCTTTCAAGTTTTTTGGAATATTGGATTTTTAATAACATTTCTTCAAAGATTGGAAGGTTTGATTGGCACAAAGATTAACATTAAGCTGAATGTAAATTTTTTGTATATGTTTACAATACAAACATTAAGATTAAGCATTCTACATTTTTGCATTAAAAAGAAAAAGCATTCTACATTTCTGTTTGGATCTTTCCTAGCTAGGAAAGTTTTTAAGTGTTGCATGAGCAGGGCAATCCATGGTGCAGCCGGACAACGAGTGGTTTTTCTTCTCTACTCGGGAAAGGAAGTACCCAAATGGCCTTCAAAGCAAGAGAGCAAAACTCATGGATACTGGAAAGCCACGGGGAAAGAGCGGAATGTAAATTCAGGATCAGCTGTAGTTGGAACGAAAAGGACATTGGTGTTTCACATTGGTCGTGCACCGAAAGGTGAAAGGACAAAGTGGAACATGCATGAATACTGTATGGAAGGGAGATCACAGGTAATGCTTCTTTAATAGAGTTTCAGATTTAATATCCTCATCAATTGGTGTGTGTTTGTTCTAACTTGCATAATGTAGCATTGAGGTGAATGTTTGAGTTACATTGGTGATAGCCAAAGATGATATCCGGTGGTACTGCTGTGGTGGTGATCAGAGCAAAGTAGTTTCCAGGACCTGCGAAGGGCAAGACACAAGAAACCTTCAGGTGCAGAAAGAGAAGGGAATGGGGGTGTGTAGTAATCACCTTATTTTTTGTTGGCATCACCCAGTTATAGGGTGATGCCAGGACTCTCCCCCAAATTGGGGTAGTGTGTTTGGTAGGATTTTCCCCACGCTTGGACTGCTGACACCTGACTCCCAGAACGGCGGATTGGGCACAACTGCCAAACAGTGTTGGTCTGACAGCATTTGGGTGTGCTGAATACAGCTTTTGAGTATTGTGTGCTGGGTGCAGCTTTTGATTATTGTGTGCTGGGTGCAGCTTTTGAGTGTACTGAGTTAGGGATTGGGCTTGGCGCCAATATGTTTATACGGGGCGCATCCACGGGCTGCATACGGGGGACCTCTTCGTGCTTACGAGGAGTCCTCCTCGTATTGATGACGTCAGCGTTGCGTTTGGTGGAAAGACCATACGAGCTGGATCCATATATATATATATATATATATCAGTATGTCCTCCTACGACGGAGGATGGGTTGGGTCCCTGTGCTCCGCTTTGGATTTTAATTGGGGAAAGCCCAAGAGCTGGCTCATTGCTTTTGGGCCTTGGCAGTTGTGAGTGGCGTTTCAAAATTATGTCATTTGTAATTATGGGGGGAGTGGCGCAACTTTTCGTCTTCCCCCTATTTATACGCAAACCCACGTGCGAAGTCAGTTTTCCTGACTTCTCGCTTCCTTCGCTTTGCTTTTGCGTTTCTGGAGATTTTCAAAGATTTTCTCGGCGAGATTTGAAGAGCTCCGTCGTTTAATCCTCCGTTTTCGCCTCCACCATTCAAGTCAGTAAGAAGCGCTCTTCGATTTCCTCTTTTTCTGTTGCGATTCTGTCGAATGCATGGTTTCGTAGCGCCGTCGCTTTGGTTCTTGAGGTTAGGGTTTTGATTTTTCAATTGTGACTGATTGTTATAGATGGCTCCCAAGAATCCAAGCAATCCCGGCGTAGGTCCTGATGTCGGGGAGTTGTGGCCCCGAACATCGCTGGCGGAGAAGAAAAAGACCGACATTTACAAGAACCACCATGTGTATACAAGGGTGGTTTGTGGGCTTTCTCCGGCAGACGTACTGAGGAGAGCGGGGATGGAACTAAATAACGGGGCCCTGAGGGAGCAGACCATGGTGGTCTACCATTTGGCGAGCCGGTTTGAGGCTCCCCCTCTGTTCACTGTTACTGCAACTGTGCGAAGGGTGGGGAGTTTGTCCTGGGCAGCTGGCCCCGAACGTGTTTACCACCATAAATGCGTTCATAGTGGCCTACCATTTGGCGAGGACGGTGGCACTGCCAGAGGTTTTTCTGCAGTTCTACACGCTTAAGAGGCCGGTCGGTCATCCCTTTTATCAGCTTACCCCCGAGGAGGTGAAGGTAGGCAACAAAATGGTGAAGATCGGTGTGTTTGCCGACACCACCAGCTCGTGGGGGAGCTGGAAAAGTTCCTTCTGCTTTATCTTGAAGGAGGACAGTTGGGGGTTCCCTACGTACTTCGTCAAGGAGAAGGACGCGAGGGTGTTTGTGAAGCCCTCTGTATGGGCGGGGAGTGAAGAGAAGAAGGTCCTCGATACCCTGTGCGAGTGGATCTGCGCGGTGATGAGGATCGAGGACTGCGATGGTGCGTTTCCCTTCACCCTTTCGAGCATGGACGAGGTAGTGCTGAGGAGGGTACAGATCAGCAGGGCCTACCGGCTTGTGGGCCATGTGGACACATTGGATAACTGGGTCGAGGGCTTGGATGGAGACCTAATCGAGTGCTTCGAAAGCTCTTTTAGGAATCCACGACGTCAGTTAGCTTTTTCTGTTTTCCTTGCTTTTCCTTCTTCTGCTAAGTCTCCTGCTTGTGATTGTAATTATAACCTGTCTTCTGAATTCGTCTTGCAGTTCCAATGACAAAAGTTGGCGGCTTGTTTGCCAAGAAGAAGGACTTGAGGGAGGCCGTCATCAAGAAGATGGCAGAGAGGTGCCCTCAGAACCCGTTCGAGGGGTCTATGAGGAATCCTCTAGAGGACCCTCGAAAGGAGAGGCCCCCGCAATCCCCGAGGCGGTGATGACAAAGGCGCAACTGGTTAGTGTGGTTGTTCCTCAAATCACTGTAGAGAGTTCTGGCGAGTCCGAGGAGCCAGTCCTTAGAAGGAAACACCCTCGTATTGAAGGTGCTGCTCTTTCTGTTGAGTGTTGCTTACAAGTTTAGGAGATTATTTTCGATTCCTCGATAATTCTTGTTGTTCTTTGATTTGCAGGGGGTGCTGACTTGGACGTGTCCTCGGACAGTTGTCCTACCCCAATGCCGGACAAAGGCAAGGGGTTGGCCCTTGCGGGGAAGCCCTCGAGTTTCGTGCAAGGCTTCGGGGAGCCTGTGGGACTCCTAGCAGACTCTCGGAGGGCTGCTATGGGTCCTCGATCGGCCGTTAAGGCGCCTTCGAGGATTCCCAAGACACTTGAGGGGCTCGATCCGAGGTTTGAGCCGCAAGTGTTTGAAGATTTCCGACGAGAATCCTGGGCGACTGATTTCAGCCACAATGGCGTAGATGCGAGAGAGGCCTGGGACCCCGTCATGAGGCTAACTCGCAACGAGTCGATATTCCTCGATGGAGACGAGATAAGGTTGCAGGTAGCCGAGGGTCTCCTCCTCCCTCGAGACCGGCACTATATAAAGTACACGTCGGGGGGAGCCATGGAGATGGCCAAGGATTTGTGCCAGGGCGCTATTCGTGTAAGTAACTCATCGACGTCTACCTTTTTATTCGGTGAGATCTGCATAGCATGTTTCTTATGTTTTTGTGCTTTTGACTTGCAGGAGGCTGGAGTGGCGTTTGGCCTGATGGAGAAGATCGAGGAACTTCAGCCGAAGGTAAGGACCCTTGAAGCGAAGGCCAAAGCCCCCGAAGAGGTAGATAGACTGAAGGAGGCCCTGGTCCAAAAAGGATCAGAGTTATCCTCCCTGACGAGGGCTATGGAGGGGAAAGAGGCTGCCCATTCTGCAGCCGTGGAGGATTTGAAGCAGAAGGTCAAGGCCCTCGAGGAGGGTGAAACAACCTTCAAAGCGTGGTTTCTCGAGGAGAGGGCTGCTGGTGAGGGGTATAAACTGGAGATCGAACAGATGTCTGGGGTGATCCAACATCAAGAGGCCCTCATCCAGCAGCTAAAGGATGGCCAGGAGGGAAAAGACAAGCTCATCGAGGAACTATCCCTTCGAGCGGCAAAGGCTGAGGAGTAAGCCTCGAGGGTGGTGACTAACTTTGGCACATGCGCCACGACTCTCGGGGAGATGGTGGGCTCAAGCGTGGCTGACTTCGTCGCCTTCGCACAACTCGAAGACAAAATTGGTCTTGAGTTGTTCGAGGGCGAAAGTACTCAGCCACCCAACTTTTTGAGACCAATTGCAGAGAGGGCTACTCGAGTGGAGAAGTCCTTCGAACTGCTGACAGAGGACGTCGTAGAAGCGAAGGCCCAAGAAGGCATCCGCTTTGCTGAGGGATTTTTGCGTTGTCAACACCAAGTGGAGTCGATGTTTGAGTCCCTGCAGCTGGAGCCCCTCGATGCCACGAAGTTGGAAGAGCCATCTGAAGAGATTTTGTTCGGTTGGGGTAGATCTGGGAAGAAGTTAGGGGTTGAATTTCCTTATGAAATTCTGCCCGGGCATGTAGAGGACGTCGTAGATGTACCCCAAAACGATGATGTCCCAAAGTAGTTCTTTGGGTTTAATTGTAATTAAGTTTTCTGTTTTAACTTTATAAAGTAGTGAATTTCTTTAACACGAAATTGCTCACATAACACGAAGATTCTGAATTTCTTTAACGCGAAATGTACAATTTAGACGTAGTAAGGCTTCAAGTTATCGACGTGGTAGTCGTTTTTGAGGACTTTGCCTTGGTGATCTTTTAGCTTGTAGATGTCGTACCTTTCTTTGCTATGCACGACGTATGGGCCTGTCCATGTAGATCGGAGGGCTCCATGTCCAGGGTTACGGCCCGATAATTCTGCCTTTAGCAAGACCATACCCCTCAAATGAATCTGTTTGGCTCGAACCTTAGCATTGTGATCGAGGTTCGCACGCTGCCGTAGGGCCATGAGCCTGAGCCTAGCACCCTCGCGGAGTTCCTCAACGAGGTCTAGACGTGCTCGAAGGCCATTTTCGTTACGCGGAGCGTCGTAGTACAGTGTTCTGACTATTGGAACAGCCACCTCGATCGGTAATAGGCCTTCGACCCCGTAGACCAGTGAGAAGGGAGTTTCCCCTGTTGGTCCTCGAAGGGTGATTTTGTAATCCCAGAGGACACTGGGTAATTCTTCAAACCATTTTCCTTTCGCGTCGTCGAGGCGCTTTTTTAGCCCCTCCTTGATGGTGCGGTTTGTAACCTCCACTTGACTATTTGATTGCGGATGGGCTACGGGGGCGTAAAGAATCTGTATGTCCATCTTGTTGGCCCAATCTTTGAGTTTGGTGCTCGAGAATTGAGTTCCGTTGTCTGTGATTATGGCCTTTGGCGTGCCGTATCTAGATACGAGGTCATGCCACAAGAAGTGGTTGACCTTGGAAGAGCTTATTGTTTTGAGTGGTTGAACCTCGACCCACTTGGTGAAGTAGTCCACTGCCACGATACAGAATTTGAACTGCCCTGGAGCTTTGGGCATTGGTCCTATGAGATCGAGGCCCCACAACGCAAAAGGTATGAGGTAGGTCTCCATGACTGCCTCGTTTGAAGGCTGGCGTTGGATGCAGGAGTTGAGCTGGCACTTGTGGCACTTACGCACCGGATCACGTGCATCCTTCCTCAACGTTCTCAACGTTGGCCAATAATAGCCGAGGCGTAAGCATTTGTGCGCTAGGACGTCGGAGCCAATGTGCGCTCCGCAAACCCCGGAATGAACCTCGTTCAGGATGAACTGGGAGTTGTCGAAGCTAATACACCTTTGTAAAGGGCGGAGTACCCTTTACGCCAGAGGGCTCCATCTATACTACATGGCATGAGGATTGTGTCCTTATTTTCTCTTGGAACGCTGGCGGGCCTTCGACAGCACCCGATTGGAGATATTGAAGGATTGGATGCCTCCAGTCTGTTGTTGTGTTGGTGTCGATGGCGTGAATGATGTTTATTGAAGGCTGCGTCATTGTTTCGAGGATGACGTTCGTCCTTCCTTTGGACAGTTTGTCAGCCCTTGTGTTTTGGTCCCTTGGGATCTTGTTGATATTCAGTTGTTCGAATTGTCCTTGTAGGCTTTTGACCAGTCGTAGGTACCTCGACAGGGTTGGGTCCTTGCACTCATTAGTCCCCGTAACCTGGCTTATCACGAGTTGTGAGTCACTATGTACGGACATACTTCGTAAGCCAGACATGAGGGATGTTTTTAACCCTGAAACAAGAGCCTCGTATTCGGCCACATTGTTGGTGGCAGGGAATTGGAAAGCCACCCGTAAGTTGGCTTCCATGCCGTGCGGGCCCTTTATATGGATGTCCCCTCCTGGGCGATCTGCAATTGATGAACCGTCCACAAACATGTCCCATTCGGGGGGTCCCAATTTTGCTGGGGGAGCCCTAGAGGGACCATGTTCGAGGGGATAGATGGATAGTTCGGCCATGAAGTCCGCCAAAGCTTGTGCTTTTATTGCTCGTCGAGGCTCGAACTTAATGTCGTATTCCCCGAGTTCGATACACCAATGGGCTAAACGACCGCTATGCTCAGGTCGGTTTAGGATGTCCCTGATTGGTAGATCCGTCCTGATGACGATTGTGTGGGCTTGGAAATATGCCCGCAGCTTTCTTGCGGTGACGATTAGAGCGTAGATCATCTTCTGAAGAGGAGGGTAGTTCATTTCAGCTCCTCGTAGAGTGTGACTCGTGTAGTAGACAGGCCATTGTTGTGGACCTTCTTCTTTGACGAGTACCGAAGAAACAGTGTTATTCGAAGTCACGAGGTAGATAATGAGTTCATCTCCCGTTTGAGGGCACTTCAGAGTTGGCAGATCGGAGAGGTGCTTCTTAATTTGTTCGAAGGCTGCTTGACACTCTGGTGTCCAAGCAAACGCCTTCTTCATGCGAAGCTGTTCGAAGAATGGCTTGCATTTGTCTCCAAGCTTCGAAATGAAGCGCCCTAGGGTGACAATTCTTATAGTCAACTGCTGGATTTCTTTGATCCTTTTTGGTGGCGCCATATCAGTGATGGCTTATATCTTTTTTAGGTTGGCACCGATTCCTCTTTCGGAAATCATATATCCCAGAAATTTCTCTGCTCCGACGAAAAAGGAGGACTTGGCTGGGTTGAGCCTCATGTTGTATTGTCGGAACGACTGGAAAGTTTCGTCAAGAACTCGAAGGTGGTCATCGAATGTCATGCTCTTCACAATGACATCGTCGACGTAGACCTCGAGGTTGCGGCCCATTTGATGGGCAAAGACCTTGTTCATTAAACGCTGGTATGTAGCTCCAGCATTTTTGAGCCCGAATGACATTAGAACGTAATAATATACATCGTCGCCCGTTGTCATTTTGAGGGCATCTTCTGGGTCCATGTAGATTTTATGGTAGCCACTTTGGCGTCCATGAATGACAGATACTTGTATTTGCAAGTGGCATCGACGAGTTGGTCGATGATTGGTAGGGGATACGGGTCCTTCGGACAATGCCTATTGACGCCCGTGAAGTCGACACACATGCAGAGTTCTCCGTTAGTTTTGTCAGCTAATACTATGTTAGCAAGCCACTCGGAGTACTGAATTTCTTTTATTATTCCAACGTCGAGGAGTTTGAAAACATCCTCTTTTACAAACTGTTTTTTGGAGGGGACCATGCCCCTTTTTCTTTGTTTGACTGGTTTGGAATCCTGGAATACATTGAGTTTGTGTGTGATGACGCTGGGGTCGACTCCTGGTAGATTCTTCATGTCCCATGCAAACACATCCAGGTTGGCCTCGAGGAGGTGAATGAGGCTCATCTTCTCCTTTTGTTTAAGATTTTTACCAATCTTAAACTTCTTACCCGGGACGACTTCAATTTCGTCTGTGACGTCGCTGAGGCGAGGTTGGTCATCCGGATCCATTGGGTCATCTATGGCCCTCGAAGTTTGTGGGTCGACAGTGGAACTCAGGGAGGCCACGTAATTTGTCCTTGTTGTCCGTTGGTCGATGTATATGTGTGCATCCCCACGAGGTGTTGCAAAAGTGATGGTGAGGGAGCTGATATCACATCGCATGTGAAAATCGACCTGACTTGGTCTGCCAACAATGGCGTTATAAGTTGAGGGGACCTCGAGAACCAAGAACTCCGTCATGATGGAGTGGCAGTCGAGTGTGCCGAATTATGTATCCCCGATCAACATGAGGGGTAAGCTAACGACCCCTACTGTTGAGACAATGTCCCAGCCAATGCCAAATGTGGGGCCGGAGCTCTTCCTTACTGCGGACATGAGAAGCCCGAGCTTGTCGAGCATGTCCTTGTAGATAACACTGGTATTCGCGTCAGTGTCGATGTACACCCTGTTGGTGTCGTAACCCGCAATCCGTGCTATGATTAACAGTGGATTGGAGTGGGGAACAACGACTTTGGTTCCGTTGAGACGGTAAATGACGTTCTCCTCCAGGTGATCGATTTGTAAGATTTCCCTTGCGTAACGCTTTCTGGAGGAAGTGCCTTCTGACTTCGTGAGTACATGAATTGTACCCGCTGGCGGTGGTGGTGGCAAGTTTTACCTTCAAGGGCTAATTTGTCGACGACGCGTCTTGTCACGGTCGTCCTTATCATTGTCCCTTTTGCGGCCCTTTGGGAAGTCTTTACAAGAGGAAGTGGAGTCGGCCATGAATATTTTGAGCTTCCCCTGCTCGATCATCTCGGAAATGAGATTCTTGAGTTGAAAGCACACCTCAGTGTCATGTCCATGATCCTTGTGGTAGAGGCAGTACTTGTCAAAACCCTTGGCATTTTTGTGCTGGATGGGTTGAGGCCACTTGGGGACTTTGTTCTGCTTTTCCAGCAACAGCAGAATATTCGTGCGGGTGTCACGAAGAGCCGGGTGATGGTCGGAGGGCCTCGTATTGATGTTCGAGGGTTGATATCTCGATGAACCGGACCCCTTATCAAATTTCTTGTTGCGATCGTTGGGGGAGGGTCAGTTGTAGGGCTTGTTGATCTCCTCGGAGTTCATGAATCGAGTTGCTCGATCGATGAACTCACCCATCGTTGTGACGGGGTTTTCATTGATGTTGTACGCGAGCCTTGACTCGCGTTGGAGGCCCTGAGTTACGGCCAGGAGTTGCATGTCCGGAGAGAGCCCCTGGACTTGATCGGCTTCCGCCTGAAACCGTCGAATGTAGTCGCGAAGGGGTTCCTCCTTTTGCTGCTTCACCCTCAGTAGGTGCTGAACAGTCTTCGGGGGAGGTCGAGCTCCCATGAAGTGGCGGAGAAATGATGAGGCGAGGTCCTTGAAACATTTAAAATGCTGGCCTCGTAGAGTTCCGAACCATGTCGATGCAGCCCCCTTGAGGGTAGAGCTGAAAGCTTTGCAGAGGATCGGGTCCGTGGCGCGAGCCATCTCCATTTGGGAGATGTAACGACGCAGGTGATCGACGGGGTCTGTGGTAGCATCGTAGCTTTCGATGACTGGCATTTGAAAGCCGGAGGGTGCCTGGACGGCAATGATATCTTCAGTGAAGGGCTGTGTTAGGAGGACCTCGATGTCATCGAGGACCTGGTTGGGCGTCTTGACCTGCTCTTCAACTATGTTGATTCGTCGGAGGAGGTCATCGACGCAGAGATTCCCGGTGGACTGGTTTTGATTCTGGGACTGCTCGTCCCACTCGTTGGGATGTGGAAGGCATGTGGCCTGCATTTCCTCCTTGATGGTTTGCACCATGAAGGCTTTCATGTCGTTCAGCATGTTTGTCTGAAGAAGCATCATTTGAGCGGGATCGATGATGATTTGTTGGGGGACCGTGGAAGGTCCAGGAAGATATGTTAGGTGAGCCACTTGTGGCTGTGGGGGCGGCTGTTGTTAGAGACCAGGTTGGCATCGACCAGGTTGGCATCGCCCTTGGCGGTCCCCTGCATCGGTTCCCCTGCATCTCATAACTCACGGACTTCTCCTACCCGGTTAGGAGTTTTATGCCTCGCCCAAGACTCGAACATGGGACTCCGGGCTTAATGTCCCATTTCACATGAGTCCGACTCGGACTCATGTGAAATGGGATATTAAGCCCAGAGTCCTATGTTCGAGTCTTGGGGGAGGCATAAAACTCCTAACCGGGTAGGAGAAGTCCGTGAGTTATGAGATGCAGGGGAACCGATGCAGGGGACCGCCAAGGGCGATGCCAACCTGGTACTCAGACTCATGTGAAATGGGACATTAAGCCCAAGACTTGAGCTCAAGTGGTACTCAGACTCATGTGAAATGGGACATTAAGCCCGGAGTCCCATGTTCGAGTCTTGGGGGAGGCATAAAACTCGTAACCGGGTACGAGAAGTCCGTGAGTTAAGGACCGAGGGGGACGCCGGTTAGAGTCCGGTATGCCAACCCGAACCCTTAACAGCTGTAGCCCTGTTGTGCCGCCAACAGGGAGCGGCGAGGGCGCGCTTGAGGAGCTGGAAGCAACGTCCTCAACCTGCACGCTGTTGTGAGTTCTCCTTGTTTTCGTCATCGAAATGGAGTAGGGAATAGAGAAAAAAAGTGATTGGAGAAAGTAATATGGTTTTTTTTCATTTTTACGTTCCTACAGACGGCGCCAAATTGATAGCCAAAGATGATATCCGGTGGTACTGCTGCGGCGGTGATAGGAGCAAAGTAGTTTCAAGGACCTACGAAGGGCAAGACACAAGAAACCTTCAGGTGCAGAAAGAGAAGGGAGTGGGGGTGTGTAGTAATCACCTTATTTTTGGTTGGCATCACCCAGTTATAGGGTGATGCCAGGACTCTCCCCCAAATTGGGGTAGAGTGTTTGGTAGGATTTTCCCCACGCTTGGACTGCTGACACCTGACTCCCAGAACGGCGGATTGGACACAACTGCCAAACAGTGTTGGTCTGACAGCATTTGGGTGTGCTGAATACAGCTTTTGAGTATTGTGTGCTGGGTGCAGCTTTTAATTATTGTGTGCTGGGTGCAGCTTTTGAGTGTACTGAGTTAGGGATTGGACATGTAAGGATCACACATAAACTGGATCTAAACAACAACTTATTGTATATGGTAGTGGTCAGTAACTTGTATAGAAAGTACTTAGAACAAAGATTTTCTTTTTATGCAATTTGGATCTAGTAACTTATTGTATATGGTAGTGGTCAGTAACCTGTTTACACATAGTAGGACAATTTGGATCAGTTAATTATTTTTTCGGATCCACCCACTAACCTTTCTTAATGATTATGCAATTATTTGTTTTCTTTTCATATTCATATATCTAAAGTAGTATATATCTTGGAGAGGTGGAGAGCTAGCTAATGCCTAGCAGAGAACCAAGGCACTTGCACTTGGATTGATTAGGCATTTGATTTGATTTGATTAATTAGGCATTTGTTTCTTTCACACTAAAAATGGTTGCAAGAATGTCCAGTTTCAGAACGAAATGGCTTCAATTTCTCGATCCAATTTAGTCCTTGAAATGGAACTAGAAAGCCCAGATGCCGAAAAAGACCTTGGGAGTCCTGGCGCAGTGCTAGGGTTTTAGTCTTGTGGCTTGCTAGGGCTTTGTTCCTTACGTTGGAAGTAGGTTTGGTTCACGGCATGGAAGATTTACAGAAGGCATTGGAACGATTTTCGTTGACACATGAACAAATTGTTATTGAAGATGAAGAGGCTGAAGCACAGATGAGTTCGCTCTGCAACGTTATTTTCTAATTGGAGCATTGAGATCTATTCGTCCTTTCAACGCACCGGCAATGATCTCGAAACCTATGGCGACCGGTGAAGGCTCTCGATGTCGACATCATCGATAACAATTGCTTTTTATTCAAGTTTAAGGGAAGAGGCGATATTGATTTGGTTCTGGAAGGCAGGCCATGGTTTTTCAACAAACATGTACTCTTATTGGATGAACTCGGAATGGATGGTCAACCTCGGAAGGCTATCTTAGATACCACACTCTTCTAGATGAGATTATATGATTTACCCATTGCAGCCTGGAGAGAGACTGTGGTGCGGAAGCTTGCGAGTCAGGCAAGGAGGGTTCTCCAAGTCAGCTATAGTGAGACACCAAGAGGAAAATTCTCAGTTAGAGCTAGAGGAAGCTAATTTGATTGATATTCCAGTTACTTCCTCGACAAGAAAGAAATGGCAGAGACGTAACAAGGGTACAAAATTTGCAAATAAAAAAAACCACTTGTACTAGTGAAGATAAACAGAAAAAGGCAGGGAAGAGAGGTCGGAAAAGGATGGGAGACGTGGTTAACATGGACATTGATATTATTGAAAGCGATCGAAAGTGAACGATGACACTACAGAGAATGGAGTACCTAATGACTATATACCAGCGGCGACACTACAGCGAATGCGATGTTTTTGAACTGTCGGGGTTTGGGAGATACCCGATCAGTTCACTTGCTTGGAAATCTCCTACAAAGAGAAGCAATTGCATCAGCTTTTCTTTGTGAGAGTTGGCTGCATCGGGATCGGAAGGAGAAGAACTCTAAATGTCCTGATTAAAACTCTGAGATGTTATGACGATGAAGGAAGAATGGGCATTGGCATGGTTGTGGGGGACGAGGCTGGTGTTGTGCATGCGGTACTCGTTCGGTCTATGGACAAGCCGACGACAAGTACAATAGTAGGCGAAGCTCTAGCGCTCTCTCAAATAGAGCATTGATGTCCTAAAGGCGATCCATCCGCGTCCGACCATTATCGAATCAACTTGCACAGAAATGGTTGAAGCAGCAGTCCACAACGGTTATTATGGAGATGAAGGTATGCTTGGGGCAATCCAACACTTAATGCAAACTCCCCCGCTCAGGCAAGTCGTGCATTTTTTTCATGAAGCTAACAACTCAGTGAGACCATAGTTAAATAACTAGACCGGATCATCCGGTCGGACCGGTTAAACCGTGAACCGGCGGCATGTCCGGTCCGGTTATTGGTTTTGCACCACATTGGTCAAAATCGGGAAAAATCGGTCAAAACCATTTAAACCGAAAACCAATGAACCGGCGGTTCAACCAAAATGAGGTGAAAAAATTCAAATTTAATTTTTTGTTAAGGAAACAAACTCAAATTTAATTGAGGAGTGAGAGTCAATATTAGGGTTTTATCTACTTAACTCTAAATCATTCACAAAGTTTTATTTTTTGTACAAATAAACTCTTATATTCTTTACAATTATTACTTTAACCTTTCATCTTTTAAATAAATAATAATAGTTCTTATTGATTCTTAAAAATTTACATTATTATATGAATTATTTTGTTGCAGTTCTATAAGATGGGTACTTTATTAATAATTTATAATAATATAAAAGTAATGGTCCAACCACTGGTTCAACCGATTAAACCTTGAACCACTAACTTTACGGTTCAATGACCGGTTCGTTTTTTTTAACCATGAGTGAGACAGGTTTCTACTCTACACTTCCCCTTCCTTCTCTAAGAGTTGTAGGTGGGCTCGGGTCAAGAATGGTGGTGGGTATCGCAAGCGTTGATCGGGACAATGTAAGTGTACGGTTGCCAAACAACTAGTTAATCTGTAAGTGCCAGATCGAATCCACGCGAACTTGTGATTCAAACAATTCGTGTATGAATTACTAGAAAGAAAGGAACAATTGATTGATTTTAGAATTGGTTGAATTAATTAATGAACTAATTATCAAAAATTTAAAGAGTGAGAAATTCAATAGATTAAACTACTTCCTTGGATTTATGATCCACTTAACTTTCAGGTTAGGTTGAGACTTTAGTTTTACTTATAATTATTACTCTCAACATGTAAGTCGATATATCAATTCTAGATGTCCTCTTTCGAAGTTTCACATAGGTGATTAAAGTAACGCTACGTAATTGTTGGGACCTTGGTAGTGGGTCTGGTAACGAGGAGCCCGCTACCAAGGTCCAAAAAATCTCTCTAACGAGGTGAAGCAGGCAGCCCGTTACCAAAGGCGTTACTTTTCCATTTTGGTAGCGGAAATAGTAACGGGCTGCCCCATACCAAAATGGTAACGTTGAGCCAGCTACCTTGTCCCCTACCAAACTGAGAAAAACTGCCACATTGGTTGCCACACACACACACACATATATAAGTATTTATGTACATATGTATATATAAGTATTTATGTATATATGTATAAATATTTATGTATATATAAGTATTTATGTATAAATGTATGTATATATATATAAGTATATATGTGTGTGTGTGTGTGTGTGTCTATTTATGTATATGTGTATATATGTACAAGCTGCCACATATACATACATACATACATATATATGGTGGCCGGAGGTCAGCTGGGTCGGCCATTGGATTATTCTTCGTTTGTTGACGGGTCATGTGGGAGACCATCGTGAGAGAAGTGTACTCCACCTGCAAGCCGCACTGGAGGGTTTTACGGTTAACGGGCCTTCCCAGGCAGCAAAATGTACGTTTTGCATTAATGATGGTCGTAGTTCAGATCGGTTCTTCGCCGGGAAGCATGCTCGGATCGCTCCTCCTTGTTTTGGGATGTGCCTCTCTTGTGCCCCTTTGGCCCAGGATGCTTTGGAGGGTTTTTTGGGCTTAGTAGGCTTGGAGCCTCTTGGGCTTCTCCACCTGCAAGCCACACCGGAGGGTTCTCCGGTTAACGATCCTCCCCAGGTTGCAAAAGGTACGTTTTGCATTAATGGTGGCCGTAGTTCCATTCGGTCCTTCGGCAAAAAGCATGCTCGGAGCGCTCCTCCTGGTTTTGGGTTGGGCCTCTTGGGCCCTGTTGGCCCAAGATGCTTTTGAGGGGTTTTTGGGCTTAGTGGGTTTAGAGCCTCTTCCTCCACCTGCAAGCCGCACCGGAGGGTTCTCCGGTTAACGGGCCTCCCCAGGCGACTAAATCTACGCTTTTCATTAAAGGTGGTCGTAGTTCCGGTCAGTCCTTCGGCGGAAAGCATGCTTGTAGCGCTCCTCCTGGTTTTGGGCTAGGTCTCTTGGGCCCCGTTGGCCTAAGATGCTTTAGAGGGTTATTTGGAATTAGTGGGCTTGGAGCTGGGCTTCTAGGCCATCAATATATATATATATATATAAGTATTTATGTATATATGTATTTAAGTAAATATGTATATATGTGTATATGTATTTATGTAAATATGTATTTATGTATTTATGTATATATGTATTTATGTATATATATATATATATATGTATTGTTGTGTTAGTATTTTATAATCGAAATATCATATCACATTATTTGAACGGATAAAAATAGTTGAAGTATTTTTTATATAGTTCAAATTGCATTAAAAAATTACTACACTTCCAACTTTGAAATAAACTTTGACTTTAAACTTAAAATTAAATAATCCATATTATCTAGTGTAACACCACCTTTTCCACAAAATTTTTTTATAGCTTTTACTTATTATTAAAAAAAATTATATTATAATTTTGGGACCAATGAAAATATAATGTGAAAATTTGAAATTACCAAGTTTTATTTCTCTAAAAAAAACTTACAAAATAAAAAAGAAATTGTGCCCCCACATGCTTAAAATCCTGGGTCCGCCACTGTATATAAGTATTTATGTTTATATATTATGATTATATATATATATATGTGTGTGTGTGTTCAATATAACGTATTTTTAGAAAAATAAGATGGTAGCTGGCTTGGTAACGCCCAACCTGCTACCATCCTAATTAATTGGGCGGGATGGGCGAGATGGGTGGGAGAATTCAAAAAGCCCTCGAAATCGGTGAAAAATGGTAGCGGACATGGTAATGGGTTGCCCGCTACCTTTGAGGATGGTAACGGGTTTGGTAACGCCCAACCCCCTACCATTCTCTTTAACCTACAAAAACCGAAACTCCTCTCCCATTTCCTGATCTAACTCGAAATTTTTCTTCTTCCTTCTTCTCAGGCGAGCCCGACTTGTTCCACCGCCTACCTTCCTTCAACTGGCTTGATTCTCTGACGACAACAATAGGTATGCATCATTTCTTTCTTTCTTTTTTTTGTAGATTCCCTTGCTTTTCCTTTCTTTCTCCAAAAATTTCACACATTCATTGTCTTTTTTTTAAGCTCGCCGCCGTCCACCCCTCAAACCACCGCTGGAATCTAATAACCACCACCATTTTGAGGTAATAATCTTGAACCCCTCTTGTGCTTTTATTCAAATTTCTGATGAATTTATATGTAGGATGATTTTTTTATTCTCAGTTTGTTAATGATATTAGGAATTTATTTTCTGTTTGTGTGTTTAATTTCATATATTAATTATTTTTTTATATTCATGATTTTTTTATTCTCATTTTTTTAGTGATTTTAGGAATTGTTGAATTTGTGAGACTTTTAGGAATTCATCATTTTTGTAGGAACTTTTGGTGAATTGTTAGAATTGTTAAATTATTTGAACTTTGGTTTGAAATTGAACATACTTATGTATTTTGTGATGAATCGAATTTTTTTATGTATTTTATGTAAAATTGCAATATTTTAAAAGTTTTGAGTAGAATTGCAATATTTTAAAAAGTATTGGGTGAAAGTGAACATTTTTAAAATTTTAGGGTAAAATTGAATAAACCATCTTTCATGAAGTGGGCCTCAATTCTGCTAAACCAAGCTCTAGGTGCCTGCTTCAGTCCATAAAGGGCCTTATGCAATTTGTATACCATATGTTCCTTGCCTTGAACTTCAAACCCTTGTGGTTGAACAATATAAACATCCTCTGTAATTTCTCCATGAAGAAACGCAGACTTGACATCAAACTGTTGTATACTCCATCCATTATTGGCTGCAACAGCAATGATCATCCTAACAGTGTCAAGCCTAGCCACAGGGGCAAAGACTTATGTGTAGTCAATCTCATATTTCTGTGTGTACCCTTTAGCCACTAACCTGGCTTTCAACTTATCAACCTTCCCTTGTTCATTAAACTTAGTTTTGAAAATCCACTTAACCCCTATCTTCTTGGCACCTTGTGGTAAAGTGCAAAGAGTCCAGGTATGATTTTTTTCAATGGAATCAATCTCTTTAATCATTGCTTCTCGCCATCCAGAGTGCTTCACAGCTTCTTCAAAGCTTTCTGGATCTCCAGAGAAAGCAGCCAACACAATATTTTCAAAACAGTTTTTAGTAGGTTCTTTAGATCCTTCTGATAGGTCATCTGATATAACCATAGCCATATTAACCTCCCCATCAGATGAAGAGTCATTACCAGTGATATAATCCTCCATCCAGGCAGGTTGCCTCCTTACCCTTCCTTCCTTGACACCAGAACCTGGAGAAACTTCAACATGATGTTCATTATTAGTTTCTGGAATATTTTCTGGATCAGGTACTGCCTCATCTTCACTGTGTTCATTATCATCACTAGTGTCTTCACCCCAGTCCAAGCTAGTATGAACATGCTTCTCAAATGTATTGTCCCAGTCCCATCTTTCTTCTTCTTCTTCTTCTTCTTCAAAAACAACATCCTTACTAACAACAATCTTCTTAGTTCTGGGGTCATAGAGTCTGTAACTTTTAGATTCCTCACTCACACCCACAAGAATATTAACAGTGCTCTTGTCATCTAATTTGGTACGTTTTGCATCAGGTACATGGGTATATGCCAGACAACCAAACACCCTAAAGTGGTGGACTGATGGTTTATGACCAATCCACACTTCTTGTGGTGTCTTGCCCTTTACAGCAGATGTTGGTGACCTATTTAAAACATAATAGACCCAATTCGCAGCTTTAGCCCAAAATACCTTAGGCATAGCCTTATCTGCCAATATTGACCTTACCAAATTCATTACAGACCTGTTCTTCCTCTCAGCAACACCATTGTGTTGTGGTGTGAATGCTGTTGTTAGCTGCCGTTTGATACCTACTTGAGCACAATATTCATTGAATTCACCCGAGGTAAATTCACCCCCTCTATCAGTCCTTAGACACTTCAAAACACAGTTTGATTCCTTCTCCACAGTTACCTTGAACTTCTTGAAATAATCAAGAGCCTCAGACTTCTCACACAGAAAGTAACCCCAGGCTTTTCTACTAAAGTCATCAATAAAACACAATATATATCTTTTACCTCCACTGGACTCTGGAGATATTGGTCCACAGATGTCTAAATGAACCAGCTCCAGTTTCAGAGTTGCTCTCCAAGTGCTCTTTCTAAGGAAGCTCCTTCTATGTTGCTTGCCTTTCATACACTCTCCACAAGTTTTAGTTGCACCAGTAATGTTTGGCAAGCCTAGCACCATATCTCCCTTCTTTAGAGTTTCAAGACCAGCATAGCTCAAATGTGCATACCTCCTATGCCAAAGATGTGTTAGATCTTGAGTACTGGTTTGAAGACATGCTGCAGGAGTCTTGAGTTCTGTGTTCAAAATGAACATTCTGTTGTTGCTCATTGATGTTTTCATAATTATCCCCGTTTCTTGATGATAGATGCTGCAGTTCCCCTTGCAAATAACAATGATAAGTTCCTTTTCTTGCAACTGTCCTAAACTCAACAAATTGTTTTTGAGTTCAGGTACGTAATATACTTCTATTAAAATGAAACCAAAACTTCCAGATTTAATCCTAACATTGTTGTTCCCTTTAACTTAGAGCCTGCAGTTGTTACCAAGGATAACAGAATGTTGAAAACTCTTATCTAAGGTTTCAAAAAGGTTTTCATGACCACACATGTGGTTGGAACAACCTGAATCCAGATACCATTCACTCATCTTTCTTGTTTTCAATTCTTCTTGAGCCATGAGTACCATATCATCTTCCTGCTTCTTTCTGTGCTATCCTCGGTGTAGTGAGCTTCTTGATTATTAGGACATTCTGATTGGTAGTGTCCTAGTTTGTGGCAATTATAACATTCAACATAGGCTCGATAGTTGAAGTATTGTCCTCTTCCTCTACCTCTGTAACCTCCTCTAAAACCACCTCTAAAGCCACCTCTACCTCTGCCACTTGTTCCTTCTTCTGCCACTTTCAAGGCTTGTGTTTCACCTTCACCCTCCCTTCTTTTAAACTTCTGTTCATGCACAAGGAGTGCACTTTGAAGTTCATCCACAGAAAGAGTATCTGTATCTTTGGATTCTTCAATGGAGCAGACAATGAAGTTGAATTTCTCAGGCATTGTCCTGAGAATCTTCTCCACTATTTTCCCGTCAGGCATTTCTTCACCAAGATTTCTCATGTTGTTGGCCACCATCATGACTCTACCAAAATAACTAGCCACAGACTCACCTGTTTTCATCTCTAGGATTTCAAATTCCCTTTTTAATCCGTTAAGTTGAACCTTTTTTACCCTTGCATTACCTTGGTGCTTCGGCTTCATCGCATCCCACAGCTGTTTGGCTGTCTCCTTTTGAGCAATAGTCATCAAAGTGCTCTTATCTATTGCTTGAAAGAGGTAATTTTTTGCTTTCAAGTCTTTAAGCCTCAGTTCTTCTGCAGCCTTTTTTTGTACATCTGTTGCATCAGGGTTTGGTTCCACAAACCCTTCTGAACCACATCCAGTATTCCTTTGATCTTAATAGATTCTCCATAAGCAAGCTCCAGTGTTCATAATCCCCTTCGAACTTAGGGATTCACCGCTTGTGCGAAATTTGATTCTGCCATTGATGAAAACGCAGCTCTGATACCAATTGTTGAAAGTGGTTTAGCTCAATGAAGGAACTCGAATTGTGCCAAAAACACTCTAGGTTTTATTGAACAAATCTACTGCTTAAATAATACAATGAAGCATAATCCTAATAGAAGTAGTAATCCTAATGAAAGAGTAACTCTACTAACAAGAGAGTTTAACTAAACCTATAAGTCTGTAGAAGTCTTGACTTATTAAGCAAGCTAGCTAACTTGCCGTCTTAACTTGAGCTTAACTTAACAAACAAGTAATAACTTAACATGCATCAGCTGCAATGTTGTGTACTCCCTTCTTGTACTCAATACTGTAATCAAACCCCATAAGCTTCACAAGCCACTTTTCTTGAGCCAGTGTACTCACCCTTTGCTCCAGCAAGTACTTAAGGCTTTGATGATCTGTTTTGATCACAAATTTTGCTCCCACCAAGTACTGCCTCCACTTATGCACAACATATATAATCGCCAGCAATTCCTTCTCATAAACTGACTTCTCTTGTTCTCTCTTTTGCAGTACACTGCTAGCAAAGGCAATAGGATGGCCATGCTACATTAAAATTGCTCCTATACCTTTCCCTGAAACATCAGTCTCCAAAAAAAGGGCTGTAATAATCAGGCATGTCAAGCACTGGTGCTGATGTCAGAGCTGTCTTGAGCCTCTGAAAATGCTTCTTCTGCATCACTTCCCCACTCAAAACTCCCTTTCTTCAATAACAATGTCGGAGGCTGGCTTATGGCTGCATAGTTCTTAACAAAACGTCTGTAGTAACCAGTGACCCCTAGAAATACCCTCAGGTCCTTCACATTTCTAGGCCTAGGCCAAGAGGTCGTGGCTCCTATTTTTGCTGGATCAGCCACCACCCCATTTTCCCCAATCAAGTAGCCCAAGTACTACAAACATGCATTTGCTCTTCTAAACAAACAAGACATGCTCACGCAAGATGTTGAACACTTCCCTTAAATGCACCAGCTGTTGTTCACAATCCTCACTGTACACTAGTATCTCATCAAAGAACACCAATACTGACTTCCTGAGTGGTGGCCTAAAGATGTCATTCATCATGCCTTGAAAGGTTGATGGGGCATTAGTCACCCAAATGGCATAACTACAAATTCATAATGGCCATCATGTGTCCTGAAAGCTGTTTTATGGATATCTTCCTCTCTCGTCCCAATTTGATGGTAGCCCGACCTCAAATCCAATTTGGAAAACACCCTAGCTAGCTTTGTGCAATTTGGCCAACAACTCATCGACCACAGGAATGGGGTATTTGTCTCTTACAGTGCAGCCACTCAACATTCTGTAATCCGCACATGGCCTACAGGTCTTATCCTTCTTCCTCAACATGACAATTGGTGAAGAAAACTCATTTTAGCTCTACCTGATGATGCCAGCTTGCAACATCTCGCCTTCCAACCTCTGTATCTCATCTTTTTGCACTGCAGGATACATATAAGGTCTAATCTTGACTGGATCATACCCATTTTTCAGTACAATCCCATGGTCATTGGCTTCTTTGGGGTGGCAGGGACTTAGGCTCTTGAAATAAGTCCTGAAATTCTTCCACAACAACTCCAATTGTCCAACCTCAGTATCAGTTCCCCCATCAATGGCCATCAAACTGATTTGCACCTCCTCTTTCTCATCCAAGTGCAACCAAACACATCACAGTTGGTAACCCTTGTTTAATCAGTTTAGCCGCACTGCCTCGAATTGTGTGTGACTACTGACTAGCCCCTCTTCACAATTAAATTGCCTTTTTATAGCTTTCTCTATCAGTTAAAGCCCATGGATTAACAAAGGTGGCCTTTTGATTCTTTAGCACTTTACTTGTTCTTGCCATTTTAGTTCTTAACTTTTCTCCTCTTGTTAATTTGATACTAGCTCTCGTTCATTTCTCCATTTTACTCCTTTTTATATCATTCTCGTCCAAATATCTTCCGAACATATTCCTACAAAATTCTTACATAAATAATAAGAACATAGTAATTTGCCTTAATTAAAGCATATATTTAGGGACATAATATACTCCATCCATCCACCAAAAGTTGGCTCATTTAACTTTGTTGTTTCAGGGTTAAATGTTTGGCTTAAATTTTATATAAAAAAAAGTCTAAAAAGTTTTAGAAAAAATATATTTAGAAATTTTAGATTTCAAATTATGATACATATGAAATATTTAATTTTCAATGCATAAATGAGCCAACTTTATTTGCACTCGTCAAGTGTACAATTTTTAGCATATACAACAATGCTAGCTAACTTTAAGTTAAGTTATAGCCAAAATGACAAAAAAAAAACTATTGGCCTGTGAGTTTAACATTTTTATTGCAACAACAATGCTAGCTATTATAGCTAGTGACATTTATTATTGATTTGAAATCATAATATTTATTATATAGTTAGCAATAAAATCTCTCTCCTCATTCCCAAATTTGGAGAGCTAAAGCTTTTATGGTTAGTGTGATAGCTAGTATTGTTGGATCAAAGATTTGCCTACTTTTCCATTTTTGTTAATTATATTTGATTTATGAGTTTGATTGGTAGCACTGTTGTAGATAGTTAAATTATAGCCGGTATGTGATCTACGAAATTGCTGTGTCTAGATAGAGAAGCTACGAGAATTGCTGTTTGGATAGCTCAAATAACGAATGCAGGCGGATCGGGGCTACTTCCCATCCCTCAATCCCTTTCTTTTCTTCAATTCAATGACATTCCAAACCGGTTTGTTGGAAGTTGGAACTCTCTATACCGGAAGATTGATCCAAATCTTGCTAGCCCTTAATCACCATGCTCCTCAATCCAAACCTCGAAACCTCGAAATCGGCGGTGAATTCGTTCACCTCGTTTCCGAGAAACTCACGAATGAGTTTTCATGATTCGTTCACTGTAACCAAGTTTGAAGGCACCGTGAGAACAAGGACGAGGAGCCGTGAAACAAAACAAGGAGGAAAAGTCTCTCATGCTGCCTGAGTGGTTGCTTGACGGCGAAGGGCTAGCCGGTCGGCTGTTTCACAACGGCAATGGAGGGATCTGACAGCCGGGTAGGTGACCTGCAAAATCACGGCCGCTAAAATCGATGAATCAAGACGAATCGAGAATCGACAAGCGGCAAAGGGAAGGCGGATCTGGAATGGGGGCATCGGTTTCTGGCAGGGACGGAGATGTTGGTCGATCTGATTCACGATGGCCTTGAGCGGTTGCAAAGAAGGACGGGGACAACACCAATGAGAAACGCCGATTTAAGAAGTGGGGGGTGGGAAGCTGTAACCAGTCCCCAAAAATGGTATGGAAGCTGTAACCAGTCCCCAAAAATGAAGACACGTGTCGGTGTATGTTTTCAAAATAGTTGTTTCGTTTTTTGAAAAAATTATTAACGTAATTTTTCGAGTTTAATCGTTAATTGTTTGATTTCAACTTTTTAAAATTTATCCAAGACGATTAAGTTTAATTGGAACAGTTAATTCCAAACAACCCCGAATATCACGAGCAGGTTAGCGAGAAGGCAAATGCAACGATGAGCCGCCACGCGGCTGTCAGGTGGCATCTGCCATGAGCGGCGCGGCTACCGAATCATACTACTTGGCTTTCTCTCTTCCTCTTCGGTCCACTTGTGAATCAATACACTTGCCCTCTTTGCTTCATCTTCCTCAACTCAATTTCTTCGTTTACCTAGTAAAGCAAAGCACAAGGTCGGTCTTTTACATAGAGGGAGGGCCGACCGACGACGGTTCGTATTGCCAGATTCTCTCTCTCTCTCTCTCTAATCAGAAGAGCGACGATTCGAGTTCCGATTTGAAACCCTCGATCTTCCTGTTTGTTTTCAGAATTGATGGCGGATCCAGGCGGGTCGAGGGAGACCCGAACGCCGGTGATGACGCCGTCGATGTTTCCTGGGTTTAGATTCTCTCCGACCGACGTCGAGTTGATAACCTATTACTTGAAGAACAAAATGGAGGGATTGGAGAAGTCGGTGGAGATCATTCCAGAAGTTGAGTTTAGCAGACATGAGCCCTGGGACCTGCCAGGTAGTACTAGTATTCTTCTTCCTCCCCCCTCTCTCTCTCTCTTTTTATCCACTAATTAACGCTGTTTTCTTTACATAAATTTTGTGAAGAATTTGGAAAAATATTTGAAAACTGATTGATGTTTATGAGAGGAAAAATTGGAGGTAAAATGTTAGTTAGATTTGATGGTTTGTTGATGGAATTATTTAACTTAGAAGACCACGCCCTAACTCTTTTGCTTTCAATTTTTTGGAATATTGGATTTTTAATATAATTTCTTCAAATATTTTTCAAAAAAAAAAAAATATGTCATGATTCATATAGTTTCATAAATTTTGGAACGTTATAAAGTATTGTTCTTCAATTAAAATTATTTCATAAGACTAAATAAGACTGCTCCCTTGTCCGTGTGAGGTCAAGGCATTAAGATTAAGCAATCTGCATTTCTGCTTCCATCTTTCCAAGCAAGCAAAGTTATAAGAGTGTTGTCATGAGCAGGACAATCCATCATAGAGTCGGACAACGAGTGGTTTTTCTTCTCTGCTCGGGGAAGGAAGTACCCAAATGGCCTTCAAAGCAAGAGAGCAACAACTCATGGATACTGGAAAGCCACGGGGAAAGAGCGGAATGTAAATTCAGGATCAGCTGTAGTTGGAACGAAAAGGACATTGGTGTTTCACATTGGTCGTGCACCGAAAGGTGAGAGGACAAAGTGGATCATGCATGAATACTGTATGGAAGGGAGATCACAGGTGATGCTTGTTTCTCGAAGCCTCATTGCTTAATTTCCTCATCATTTGGGCTGTGTTTGTTCTAACTTGCATAATGTAGCATTGAGGTCAACACAACCTAAAACGTATGTAGTACACTAGTTTCACGCATTGGTGATTCACATTGGTCGTGCACCGAAAGGTGAAAGGACAGAGTGGATCATTCATGAATACTGTGTTGAAGGAAATTCCAGGTGATGCTTCTTTCTCAAAGTTTCAGAGCTTAATTTCCTCATCAGTTGGGATGTGTGTGTTTGTTCTAACTTGCATAATGTAGCATTGAGGCGAATTTTGATCCCACAGATGGTCAACACAGCCTGAAATGTATGTAGGACACTAGTTGCACATACTGTAGTTCCAGAAAAACTGTAGTAATTATCTTACGAGGCAAGAATAATTCGGTCTGATCAGATAAGTTTGGTGATTGGTCATCTGTCTATGTTATAAGTGCTGCTCTGAATGAGTTAAAAAGACATGAAACTTGATCATTGTAAACTAGAAAGGGCATGTGTTTTGAGTGATTTTCATTGATGCTTTAGATCGAGGACCTGGTTGTCTGCCGATTGAGGAAGAACGTGGACTTCCGTGGTTCTTCAAGTCGAAATCCCCTTGCACCAAGCCACTCGAGTGACTCCCATTCTGCTGAAAATGTTGATTCAACATCTGAAATTGACCAGAACTTGCCTAACGCAACGACTTTGGTCGGATCTTCTACGCTGGTAAAGGTTTGGTCTATCCTCCTATCATGGTCGATATCATCTGCATTCAATCTGAACGTTTGGTGCCCGTAATTTCAACGTATCATTCCGTTTCTCTATTCTAGCAGGAATCGGACGAAGACTGCTTCTCAGACATACTCAAAGATGACATTGTAAAACTCGACGAATCACCATTGCCCACGCCCGAGTTTCTACCTGATGTTGCCAGCAAGTATGAGCATGTGCCTGCAGTTGCAACCAGGCTAGAACAACATGCTGAGCAAGCACCACCCGGACGTTACATGTGCTTTCTCCGTCACGCGTCACGCTGCAAAACTTACCGCATTGTTCAACAGTTGTCATCACTCCGGACCTGCATCTCCTTGCTGGTTCTGTTTGTAAGTCTTTTCGTAGCTTGTAAGCCCTCGAAAATGTCACAGGACCTGCTCACATCTTAGTAGGACTTGCGCGGATCACACACAAACTGGTTCTAAAACAACTTATTGTATATACAGAGTGGTCAGTAACTTGTATATATATATATTGTACAGGCTTAGAGCAAGGATTTCCTTTCTAAACTGTATTGCAATCACTAGTCAGTAATGGCTCTTTTTTGTTATTTTTATTTTTGGTACTCTCCGGTGAATCTGTCCTGTTTGTAGTCTTCGGATTTTAGGAGGGTCATTCTACAGTGAGTTTAATCTTCTTATATACGAAGTTTTTATTGTAGTTGTTTACATCACGTTAAGCGACTTACCAAGTCGGAGGACTGAAGTACTTGAACTTTTTTTTTAATTGAGAAGTACTTGAATGTAGAGGCTCAATAATAATGTTTTACAGTTAAGAGATTAAAGTGAACGTGTCAACGTAATTCAATAGACTAATAGGTAATCAGGTTTAAAATAATATTAGAAAGTAGTCTCATATAATGAGTGGGTAAAGTGCAACCATGGTATTGTAACTTTTATTCTCGTCCTATCGTAGTCATGTTTTAAATTTTTATACTAATAAAATCTCATTTTTATGTTTTTTTCTGCATTCGTGGTCTTACTCCGTTAAACACCAGTTAAGTCTACTAAGAAAGTACATCAACGATCATCTCTAAAAAATTATGAAGAGACTAGACCACTAAAACATCCATCATATATACTGTCTTCTACTCCAAGCGTCCCGAGCGTACATAATTGAAAATTGCTAGTTATTGATATTTCATTGCAATTTTTTTAATTAACTTCTCAATTTAGCAGAAAATCCTAATTTATTTAGAAAAACATAGGACGAATTTTTTTTATTTTTTTAAAAATTAAGATTAAATTAATTATAAAAATAATGATGTAATGTCACATATGCACACACAGTTCACTTATCTCTACTACGTTAACCAAATTCAATTCATTAACAGTGACATTTTCAAAATAACTTTCATGCTAGCAAGCAACAACAAAATGTAACGTTTTAAAGTCCCGCAAGCACCTTTACATAAAATCAGGTTAAGTCTACTTTTATTTCCCTACCTTTCCGATTTGTCCTAGTCATGTCACATTTTAAGAATCATGTCACATTTTAAGAATCTGTGTCATCCAAATTCCGTAGCTTTAGTTATTGTGTCATGTTGACCGTTACTTAAATGAAATGACGAAAATACCCCTAATTAATTTACAAGCTATTCCCTGATTTTATAGAAAACTTCCAATTATGTCCTCAACATGTCTCCTTCATCCACCCAACTCTCTCTCTCTCTCTTTCTCTCTCCTTGATCCTTCATCCACCCAACTCTCTCTCTCTCTCTTTCTCTCTCATCCTTCATCAACATATCTCCAATTTCTACTCCAATTGCAGCTGCACCAAGCCATGGCCTTCCTCCTTCAATCCAGCGCTATTCCATCCACCGTTAAGCAACCAAGACCTTTTACAACAGAGCCACAGAGGCCGCGTTGAGCTACTGCACCGCCGCCAGACCTGGAAACGCGAGCATTGGCCGCGAATTGCAGCAAATCCTTGACCCAGAGTCTTTTCGGCCGATCTAGCCCCAAATCCGACACTCCAGTGCCTCCAATGTTGTTCCCATGCCCTGAGTTGCCTCTGATGGCTAGCGCTGCTTTCATACTCACCCGATTCAAGTGAGAGAAGTGATTGAAGCGAATGAATCGTACCTGTGATTTCTTTGAGAGAGGGGACTTGTAAGGTTTGGTGGAGTGGAGGGGGCGAGTGAGAGCCGAGGGAGGCATTGATGGAGCGGATGATTGGTCTGTATATGCATTGACGGCAGAGGTGGGACGGCCGATGCCAACAGATGATGGCTGGTTGCTTGCAAAGCTCGCACTGAAATCTCTTCGCGGCGGTGGAGGCTTGCACGACGGATCTCTGCTCTTGATTAGGGGTCGATTTTTAGATTGTGGCGAGACTCTAGATTTGCTGCAAATGGAAGGTCACCGCAACCATCTTTACCACTGACCCAGCCACTGCAAGCCCAATCCAAGCCTGACTACTGTTCCCTTGCCGATCATCCCTCTGGTCGCGTTCTCGGCACGACCACAACCATTAAGCCTTCCATCCGTCACTCTGTCATTTGACACCAGAGACCATTCTCTAACCATAGCTCACCACATGTCGCTTCTCCTGCGCCGTCGATGGATCTGGATTTCGAGCCTCCTCTCCTCGCGTTGTAAAAATGCAGAGGAGGTCAAGTGAGGGAGTTGGATAAAATTGGAGCTTGAGAATAATAGATTGGATAAAATTGACAAATTTTTTTATAAAATTGATGATTAAGTTGTAAAATGGATATGAGTATTTTCGACATTGCACACACATAACAGTCAACTTAAGTTGATTGGGACAAAAATTAAAACTAAGGGATTCAGATGATGTAAATTCTTAAAATGAGACCTGATTAGGACAAACCGGAAAGGTAAGGGACTAAAAGTAGACTTTATTTTCCGAACAATTGTGAGAAGTGCAAACGGACTGAGCGATGAGCCGCCACGCGGCTGTCAGGTGGCAGCCCTCTGCCATGAGCGACGCCGCTAGTGAATCGCCGCTGACCAGAATGGAGCCACACGTACAGGCCACCTGTTGCGATTACTTGGCTTCTCTCTTCGGTCCACTTGTGAGTGAATATACTTGCCCTCTTTGCTTCATCTTCTTCACTCCACTTTCTTCGTTTACCAGTAAAGCAAAGAACAAGGTCTTCACCCTGTGAGAGGGGTAAGGAAGAAGATCAGATCAGCTACATAGGGCCGACGACGATTCGTATTCCCAGATCCTCTCTCTCTCTCTCTCTCTCTCTCTCTCTCTGATCAGAAGAGCGACCATTCGAATTCCGATTTGAAACCCTCGATTTTCTGTTGTGTTGAGAATCGATGGCGGATCCAGGCGGGTCGAGGGAGACCCGAACGCCGGTGATGACGCCGTCGATGTTTCCTGGGTTTAAATTCTCTCCGACCGACGTCGAGTTAATAAACTATTACTTGAAGAACAAATTGGACGGATCGGAGAAGTCGGTGGAGATCATTCCAGAAGTTGAGTTTAGTAGACATGAGCCCTGGGACTTGCCAGGTACTCTCCATACTCGATTAATTCAATTAATTGACAATTTGATTTTCATATTTCATATTCAATATATTTCACTCAAATATTTATAAATATAACAATTTCTAAAATATATATTTATAAAAATTATGTAATAAATTATGATATGCATATAAATTATTTGACTTTAAATATTTAAGGATTTATGAAAATAAATTATATATTAAATGCTGTAAAATAGCAAAAACAAACTGATCAGTTATTTCAAATGGATTAATTATTTAAGTATAGACGGATTAGTAGTATTCTTCTTTCTCTGTTTTGTTTTTACTATTGAACTAATTTCCTTATATCAATTTTTGTAAAGTTTTATTTGTTTGTTTTGATTTCAACTTATCTATATCATTCTTCCATTAATTTTTTTAAATATGCCATAATTACTTACATTAAATAGTAGTTTAAACATTTTTGGATTCATTTGATTTGAACTTATTTATAGTAGTATCATTCTTCAATCAATGTTTTAATAATATGTTTCATAAATTACAAACTCATATCAAGTACACTACCTTTCATTACCCACTTTAATTGTTACGTTTATTTTCCATATCTAATCTATGTTTTTTTTTGTTTTGAATCTTTCTCTTCAACATTTGGACTGTTACTTTTATTTTCTTCTACATTTGATACAGAATGTAAAATATTCTCTCTTGCGTTATAGCAAAACATTTTGACATTATTACACTTACTTTCGTTCCAAGAATATGACACCTCAATCAAATACACAGTGAGCAGTAAGCTACATCATAAAATAAAGACCGCGCCTTTTGACTTGTGGGTTCAAAATCTGCATTAAGATTAAGTAGCCTACATTTCTTCTTTCATCTTTCCTCAATAGCAAAGTTGTAAGTGTGTTGACATGAGCAGGACAATCCATCATGAAGTCGGAGAACGAGTGGTTTTTTTTCTCTGCTCGGGGAAGGAAGTACCCAAATGGCTCCCAAAGCAAGAGAGCAACAACTCTTGGATACTGGAAAGCCACCGGGAAAGAACGGAACGTAAAATTAGGATCAGCTGTAGTTGGAACGAAAAGGACGTTGGTGTTTCACATTGGCCGTGCACCGAAAGGTGAAAGGACAGAGTGGATCATGCATGAATTCTGTATGGAAGGGAGATCACAGGTGAGAGATGCTTCTTTATCAAAGTTTCAGAGCTTAATTTCTTCATCAATTGGGGCGTGTTTGTCCTAACTTGCATGATGCAGTATTAAGGTGAATATGGTCATAATTTTTGGGTCTCATTATTTGGTCTGATCAGAAACTTCTGGTCTTCTGGCTCTGTTGGAATGAGCTGTATGATCATTCCGAGTGTTTGGTTGGGGGTAGTAGGGGTAAAAAGATATGAAACTTCGATCATTTCAAAGTGGCAATGGCATTTTTTGAGTCAGCCATGTTCCATAATGCGCATGCCTTGTAATATGACATGACTACTCACCTCATGGCCTTTTCATGATTTTTTTTTTCATGTAAGTGGATAACTATGATGATACAGTTTGAAATCTCCTCAGTATTCCTTTGAAGGGCATTCGACATAAAATTTGCCACTATATTTTACATGAATATAAAGTATAGCTAATTTTTTACAATTAATTGTCACTATAAACTTCTATAAACTTCATGCCACCGGACTAGTTGGGATTAAGTCCTATTTGATGATGATGATGATGATGACATATGTTCGAGTGTTTTTTTTAATGCTTGAGATTAGAATTAGCCCATTCCTTGTAGTTGGGGTGTTGTTTATGTATTTGAGGCAAGTGTTTAGCTTTCTCTTCATGGAATATCTTGCTGTATGATGTTTGCACCAGGATCTGGTTGTCTGCCGATTGAGGAAGAACACGGACTTCCGTAGTTCTTCAAGGCGAACTACCCTCGCGCAAGGTCACTCAAGTGTGGATGATGAAAACCATACTGCATCAGAAGGTTGCATGGAGCAAACCAGCTACAGTGAGAAGGAAAAGGCATTTGAGTTTTTCGACTCCGATTCTGCTGAAAATGTTGATTCAACATCTGAAAATGAGCAGAACTTGCATAACCCAACGACTTTGGCTGGACCTTCTACACTTGGAAAGGTTTGACTATATATACTTCACTAACTATCCTCCTTTTTTTGTACATCATCTGTATTTAATCCAACTATTGGTTAAAGTTCTGAGCACTCTAGGTAGAGGTCCTACTTCCACCATCCATTGTTGTTTAAAAATTTCTGGATTCAATCTGAATGTTGGTGCTCATAATTTCAACTTATCTTTTTGTTTGCTAGCAGGACACAGATGAAGACTGCTTCACAGACATACTCAAAGACGACATCATAAAACTCGATGAACCATTATTGCCTGCGCCCGAGCTTCTACCTGTTGCCAGCAAGTATGAGACTGTGCCTGCAGTTGCAACTGGGTTAGAACAACATGCTGAGCAGGCACCACCCGAACGTTACATGCGCTTTCTCCATCAGGATTCAGACTACAAAACTCACTGCATTGCTCAACACCTGTTGGCACTCAGGACCTCGCATTTCTGGCAGCTTCCTCTCATCCTTCTCTGCTTCTCCTTGCTGGTTCTGTTGGTAAGTTTCCTCGTAGCTAGAAAGCCCTTCAAAATGGTAGTGACCTGATCATTAGATCTCGTAGGACTTGCGCCGATCACACATAAACTAGGTTATAAACAACTTATTCTATAATGGTATCGGTCATTAACCTCTATAGATTGTACAGAGCTTAGAAGAAGGACTTGTCTTATACTGTTGCAATCACTAGTCGGTAACGTTTTTTTTTTCTCTTTTTTTAAGTACTTTTGGGTGAGTTTTTTTGGTTCTCTCCGTTGAATCTGTCCTGTTGATGTTTTACGGATTTTAGGAGGGCTGTTCTACAGTGAGTTTAATCTTCGTATACGAAGTTGTGATTTGTAGCTGTAGAAGGATCGGGTAACCAGCCATTAAATGGGAAATATGCAATACTGGATTTTCAGCATTTAATTTGATGTCTTAAATTGAAGTCAAATTGACATTAAAAGTTAACTGTTGCGTTAACTTTTGGGACGGAGGGAGTATATGAATGGAATTACTGAAGGAGACCACTACCACTATGATTAGGTTTTCCATATCTAGCCTCCAATTGCTAATTAATTCATGACGTTATGATCACTATGACAACAGAGAAAAAATGATCTAGAATCCGGTTCCTGTTACCTTTGCACGTCAAAAGGTTAAATAGTATCGGCGTACCATAATAGGCTAAGGAGAGTTCTAAACAGAGAAGTAATAGCACCTACGACAATCCACTTTTAGGAAATATGAAAAGGTCTTAAAACGTAAAAAGGTCCTAAAACGAAAAGTAAAAAGTAAAAGTAGCAAAGTACGATGTACGATGAAAAGAATAAAAAGTACAAAAGCCCTCGCATTATAGGTAATTGGACAACGATCGTTATCTGGTTTGGATACCCTCAACCCAAGCAGAGGAGTTGCAGTCGCCACACTTTCCTTGCACTCCCTCTTACATAGATGACTTGAAGTATCGCCTTCTAATCTGAGAGATTTAACAGAGACTTGGATCACCTCCCTCGGTAGGCTTGAGCTATCCAATGCTGCTTGCTGGAACACACATCGAATTCATAATCATATGCCAAACATAGGAGGAGAGTTCGACACATTACCTTGAACCACCGATACAGGGAGAACCGAAGTCCCATCAGACAATTGACTTGACGGAACGGTTCGGGTCGATTTCACCAAGGTCAACGCTCATGAGCCTACTTTCCTCTCCTCCACCACCGGAGGAAACACCACGTTAGAAATAAACGGAGAAGACCGTCCTCTAGGTATCTGACGCGGGCTTGGACCTCTATACCGCATCCATGCACCGAATTGGTGCTTTCCACCTACAGCCGCAGCTAGAGAAAAACAATTTTTCTCCACATGATTCACTCGACCAAAAATAAAACAAAAATCTGGTAACTTCTCATATTGCATCACAAAAATCTTGCTCCTGACCATCCCAATCAACATATAACACATGCCGAAGTGGCTTTGTGATATCAAAACAAATCCGTAAGCGCAAGGAAGGTCCATAAGCATCAACATCCAACACTGGGCCAATATTCTACCCCAGAATTAGATCCATCTTCTGATTATGCCATTCAAATGACACATCAAGCACATGAACTCAGAAATCCACCATTGAAAGATCGAACGAGGATGAGCGATCACCCTTCTTCAACATAACCATCACTACTACTCGATTATCAAAAGACCATGGTCCACGGCAAAGCACCAACTTCAGCTGATCCATGGATGAAAACTCCAACAGGAAGACATTCGGAGTAGATCCAGCAACCGGACGAACTGAGTAAGTAACATCCTGAGGCCAAGCACGGCCAAAAGTGGTCTCCAAAGAATCCACTCTAACCAGCCTTGGGGAGAAAACCCTAGCCACAAGCGTGGGCACCATCTTCGAGGAGGAGTGCCTCCCGAATATACGATCCTTGCCCGTTTTGCGGCAAGGGCCAGACCAGCCAAGGTATCACGAATAGAATCCATTATCATAGGAAAACGAAGGGGAAAAAATGCAAAAAAACGAACCGGAGGGTTGCTGCACGACGGAATCACCGTTCTTGAACCCGAGTCGGTGAGCAGCGGAGTAACCGAGAGTACGAATCAACGAGCTTCAGGTGGAAACTGATCACAGCAGTCTTCAAACAAAGCGTTGAGAAAACGAAAAAAATCAAATCTTCGTGCGTGATAACGAAATTGAACCAGTCGAGCACAAAGGCGATTGTGAGGAGAGCGACCGGAGATATTCATGAGCAGAATCAATTAAATCAATCTCTCTAAAAAACTTCTTATCAATTTAAATAAACTCATGTTTTTTTCTTCAGTTTTCTTCAAATGAAACATACCTATATCATAACCAAACTACTGCAAAATAACTCAAACTAATTTGTTACTTTGTCTCAATGGCCTGAGACCCGCACTCCTCTGCGGATCAAGAGAAAAAGGCCAAATAAGTAAAGCTAAATAACGAAATTGGCCGATTCGAATAGAAGAAGAAAAAATTGGAAGATGGTAGGATTATTCCCATTAATACTTATAAGTTAAAAATAAAATTTCTTCTCTGTTACATAAACTCTCTCTTTGTTGAGGGTTAAAGATTTTGTTCTTTTACCAAAAAAAATGTGTAAAGAAAAAAAACAATAGGAATATTTCAAATAAATATTTTCCTCTTATAATTTCACTTCCATTTAGAAAAAACTACCAAATATTATCCAAATTTTTTATGAAAAAACAAAAGTCAATTGGAATTTATCAAATCAATCTTTTTCTCCAATTTATCCTCTCATAAATTTCACTTAAAAAATCTATCAAGTTTAGAAAAGAAAAAATTCATTACATATTTCAATAGAGTAAATTCCGTACACAGTCAGTAAAAATAATTATTATCCTGTTTTGGTTCTATTTTAAAAACTTGTCATGTTTTGGTGTCCTATTATAGTCCTTTCCGTCCATTGATGTCGTTACTTTTGACGGATCTCTATGAAAGTACCAGTTTACCCTCATGATTAAAAGAACACAGCCTTCTTCACGAGAAAAGCTGAAACTTTTGCAGACGATGGCTCTCCTCCTTGCGCATTCTGCAGAACATACCCATCTGCGTTCCAAGTGAGCTTTCGCATACACTACACTTGATCTAAAGATATTTTCAATCAACCGAGGAATGCGATATGAGCGACCCAGAAATCGGAGATGGCTAAAGCGAAGATGGTTCATTCGTCACTCGTCACGTATTTTTCCATGCTCTCGCTTCTTAGTCTTTGCCCGCCATTCGTGATCTTACTGTAAGCTTTCTTGGATCTGTACAAGTCCGCTTTCAGATCTTTTCTTAGTTTCATGGGTTAATTTGTTCGGTATAATCCTAACGCATCGTATGGATTTGATTCGAGCAATGAATCGATCTTACTGTGATCGAAAATGGCTTCTGCAGATGGTACACAATGATTCACGCCGATTGGTCCGTTCTAAAGACTTGAGATTTTACTGTGATCGAAAATGGCTCTCTGTCGGCCACTACACAAGGAGGATAGCCATCGTCTGCAAAATTTCCAGCTTTTCTCACGAAGGAAAACCGTGTTCTTTTAATCGGAGGGTAAAATGGTACTTTCATAGAGATCCGTCAAAAATAACATCAGTGGACGAAAATGACCAAAATATGACAGCGAACCCTTAGGAAGGACCAAAACATGATAAGTTTTTTTAATATGACCAAAACAGGACAATAATTATTTTTACAGGACAGTGTACGGAATTTACTCTATTTCAATACATTAAGAATTCTACAAATAGAACTAGAAATACAATGATGAAATGCAAGTTGAAATGAAGGATTCAAACTGAAAATTAAAACAAATCAATGGCTAAGATTATAATTAAAAAACTAAAAATACAATGAACGAAATGTAAGTTATTATAAAGGAAGGATTTACATTGAAAATTAAAACAAATCAACGACTAAGATGTAATTAAAAATAACCAATGGATATGCTAGGAGCATAACCTCCAACATACAACTCACCACACTGTATAAAAACATCTAAACACTATTCATTACTATTTACCAATGTTCCTAAATGTAAGATGGTTAATAATTATAAATAAAGGATTTAAATCTAAAATCAAAACAAATCAATGGCTAAGATGTAATTAAAAATAGGGAATTTTTCATTTACCCCCCTGAGGTTTGCCATAATCTTCAGTTTGTCCCCCGTATTTTCAGAATTATCAAAAAAACTCCCTGAGGTTTGACAAATCCTATAAAAACCCCCTCTGACTGATAATTAGAAGCATTGACCATTAATTTTCTAGGAATAATACTCTAATTAAACCCTAAAAGTGTTAACCCTAACAATCTAACCCCAATTGTTTTTCCCACTTTACACATTTTCCCCTCCACCCAAATTCTACCACCACCTACTTGCGACCAACTGTCGACACTAAACCTGCACCCTCCATCTATACCCGACGCTCAACCTGCACCCTCCATTCCCGTCGCTACTCGCCCAATGACTCTAGACTGGAAACTTAAGATCGCCACAACAGAGAAAACGTGGGTGAACGAGATGTGACCTTAAAGCGGACAACCCCGATGTGTCTGGGTAAGTATGCATGGGCGACATGGAAGTGGCCGACGAGAGCGAGGGATCCATGATTCTTAGGGAAGAGGCCGGTAGTCGCGTGGGATCTCGGAGAAGGGTGGGTGGTTGCAATCGGTTGGGCGAGCGGGACTAGAGAAGCATATGCTTTTCGAGCTTGATTTTCGAATTCAGGGCCACGCCCAGACCAGGTAGGAGCCACCGAGCAGGCGACGTTAAAGAGTTGAGGGAGGTGATGACAAAGGGCTAGGGGAGGCGGTGGTTGGTGATGAGTTGAGGGAGGCGTCAGAGATGATGAGAGAGGAAAAATGGAGGAGGTGGTTATTGATTTTAGGATCATCATTAACATGCTTTCATGTTAACATATCATATATGCATCACAAGCATATCACATGATATCATGTCATATATGTGCAAACATACTGCATACATACTTATTCTAAGTGATAGCACGGTGTCACGGTATATCATGCCACTTCTATGCTACATAAAGCACCACAAAAGTGTATATCCAAGCATGGTACTAAATATATAATAGTACTAGATAAGAGGCATACCTTACACCAAGAAAACAGCTTAAGGGCCAAAATGGCTCTTGCTCCAAACTTAAGGGCGAAACTTCTTTTTTCTCCAAAGGAAGAGGGCTGACTTGCAAGCCTTCCTTAAGACCGAAATTAAGGTGAAAATACCTTAATTATGACACCACCTACAAGCTCTAAAGAATGCCAACTATTTCGGCCTTGAGAGGGATAGAAGAGAGAGGGCACTGCTACCAAAGGGATGAGGAAATGGCCAGCCCCTCACCCCTATTTATAGAGTGCGAAAGGGGGTGAGGAAAGGGGTTATGACCCCTCTTTATTGCCGAAAGTGTGCCTCAAATAAGTCACAACCATTCAGCCAAGGTTGGCTTTCTCACAAGCCGAAACCACTACCTCCCTTGGTCAATGGTCATATGCCTTGGCTAAGGGTTGTAGCCTTTAGGTGAAGGGATGCACCTCTACATAAGAGATGTGTCATTTGGCTCAAAAGTCACAACTTTTGGCCAAAATGTGTCACACACATATTTTAGCTAGGAACACTATGAGTTAGTACAAAACTATCTCAATTGACCATTCATCCAATTTAAGCTCCATTGAGCTCAAATTTAGCTCACAATGAGCTAAAAGTTGCTCATCTACTCATTTAGCTCCAATGAGCTGGAGTTGGCTATATTTAGCTAACATGAGCTAAAGTCCAGCTGACTACGGCTACTTTTAACTGGAGTAAGCTGTCTTGAGTTAACTCCAGCTACTTCTAGATGGAGTGAGCTACAATTGAGCTGAGTTAAGCTGCACCCAGCTCCCATGAGCTGGAGTGAGCTTAGTCTAGCTACTTCTAGCTAGAGTGAGCTCAAGTTGAGTTGGGTCCAACTACTTTTACCTGGAGTGAGTTGAAGTTTAGCTGCATCCAGCTCTCATGAGCTGGAGTGAGTTGACTTGAGCTGCCTCCAGCTGCTCCCAGCTGGAATTGAGCTAAGGTGAGCTACTTCTAGTTGACCTTGAGCTGGGGTGAGCTAAGTTCAGCTATTTCTTGCAGAGGTGAGCTACATCTAGCTACTTTTAAGCTCTGACTTAGCTTCATGAGCTCAAGTGACACCTTAAAAGGTCTTAGTGCACTAGGAATTTCAACAGTGGTGAAAACGTAAAAGGATTAAATTTAGGTGCAAATTTATCATGTGGTAAGGGTTATAATTTAAGAGAAAATAGTAAATGATAAAATTGTTAGGATTAACAATTTAGGGTTCAGATTTTATAATTAAAACAAAAATCTAGCGGTTCTTTTAACGGGAGTTAGTATTTAGGGAGTTTTTGTTTATTTCTACAAACCTTGGGGGATTTTTTATAGAATTTCAAAAATGCATGGGGAAAACTGAAGATTTTTAAACCTCAATGGTGCCATCTTTATAATATATGGAATTAATTAGTTGAAGTGGTGACTCGGAAAATCTTTCTCGGATATATGATATCTAACCTCAATGGTGCCATCTTGCTCTTTTAGTTTGAGATCAGTGAGGTTCTTGATTTCCATGCTTAAACAAATGAAAAAAAAAATGTTATTTGACAGTAAAATTATTGGTAACATATATGATATGAAATAAAAAATATTATTGACCTTTGTAACATCTATAGTTTCAAAGAAGTCAACATAAACAATATTTTTTGTATGTTCAGGTAATTGATCAGCATTTTTTTTTAATGAGAATTTTTATTCTGTCAGGTATGACTGATTTTCCCCCAAAAACAACATCAGGTTGGTTGAGAACATCTCTAAGTGTTCTATCCAGGGTCTCAAAACACATGCGGTTACTCATTGGAGTCTCATCCCATACAATAAGATCTGTTTCTGCAAGAAGCTTTGCCAATTGTGTTCCTTTCTTAATATGGCAAACAGATTCATTAGTAATGTCAAGAGGAGGATTAAATCTGAATGAGCAGTACGACCAGCTGGTAATAGTAAAGATGCAATTCCAAATGATGGTACTGCAAGAACAATCTTACCTTGAGCTCGCAATCCTGTTATAATTGTCGTCCATAAGAATGTTTTTCCTGTTCTACTGTGACCATAAACAGTTCGAGCTCGTTATTCATTTACAGCCCTACGTTAGAGTGTGTTAGAGTGTCGTTGAGCGAGTTATCGAGTCAAGGGACTAAAGTGCTTGAATTATATAGTTGAGAGATTAAGTTGGCAAATTTTATAATTCAAGGGTCAAAGTGCACAGGTTAACATAATTTAAGGGACTATTTTATAATAAAACCTTCGATATATTAAGAGACGTTTCAATACTTATTTTATAGCGTTCATTCATTTGTAGATTTATAGCATTTACAAAATGAGTAATTTACACACACAAAATAACAATGTTTAATTTAGAAAATTCATCTGCCAAATTTTATAATTTTGGAAACTTTTATCTTAAATTGAATTTATTCTAAATAATACTCCCTTTGTCCCGTTTTTTTAAACACTTTGACTCGGCACGCGATTTTAGGCAACATTCGATTTCCACCGATACCCTTTGTTTACTCACGCTCTTGTCTTATTGCTCTCTCCCATTTCTCTGTTTTACTCTTTCTGCAGATACCAACAATGGCTCACTTTCATTTCCTCTCTATTAATGTTGGATTTTGGTGAGAGCCGAATGCTAAGCCCATGGGTCGGCCCGCCATTCCGGCCAGCAGGCGCTGTAGCCTTCGCTTGGGAGCCTAAACGCCGAGCCACTAAGCCGGCCCGTAGATCCAGTACTAGTCCCCATGATGTGCGGAGGACACCTGTCCCCCTACCCATACTGCTGCCCATACCTCCTCTGGGTAAATACTCCATTCTCGCGCCCGCGAGGGACACAAAACTTTAGCTAAAAACCCACAACCTACTCTCAACTTAATCATTCCTTGACTAGCTTACTGTATGGACTCTAACTTGGGTGTCGGAGAATTGTACCAAGCAACGCGAAAGTAGCTCATCTCAGGAGTCCCTCGACGAAGGACACAGCCACACGGAGGAGAGGAACCCCACATAGTCACAGTATGGCATGATTCTTTCCCGAAAGATCAACCTTCTCGAACACCGCATTAGATACTTCACATCGACTCCGACATTTATATTAATTAATGTTAATCGCTTGGTATTAACAAATTTGTTTTGCAAATGATGAAAACAACAAACAAACCCAAATAAAATAAGAAAATGAATAGTTTGAGATCCATTTGTTAGATTTATGCAACAAACAATCCGGTTCACACAGGCCCGTCTAAAGGAGCGGAGCCGCTAATGGACAATAACAAGGAGGAGAGAAAACGCCGATTGCTGCAAGCATACTAACAGCAGCCTATCACCTTCATGCACTAACCGACGGTCGCAAGGAGAAGCAATTGTGTGTTCTGTTCGGTCAGGAGGACAGATCGGGCACATCAAAATCTCATAAATCGGGGGAAGTAAGCCGAGAAAATGTTACCCGGGCCACCGCTTGGCTGCGAGCAGTGAAGTCAACGACGGTCGACGGAGGAGGCCGGTTAGAAGATTTTTCGACGGAGAAGGTGGTAGAGTTGTGACTACGAGGATGCGGATTCTATGTTTTTTGATGGTACAAATAGAAAATATGAAAGGGTGGATGATGGTGAGGAACGACGATCGTCGAGCTCGAGAGTGGTGGAGGACGATTTATTGGCCTTAGAGATCGGGACACACACAAAGAGGAAGAGATCTAGTGGAGATGAAGAAATTTGGGATGGGAGCAGAGGAGATATACTCGAGTGTTTGTGGGAAGACATTACTTTGGTGGGAGTCTTGGACGACGACAGACACGATCGATTGGCAGAGCTCATGTCGACCTGGTACTGAAAAACCAGATCCGGGGAAGAAGAGAATGGCATGGAATCCAGCGAGAATCCACCCACGCCGAAAGTTCCATCCACCTATCTGATCTCCCTGTTTGAAACGAACGAACTCCATCACCAAAAAGCAAAAATTCCTCCTATTCTCCTCATCTTTCTTTTCCTCGGTATTTCTTCGCCGCCGCCCGACTCTCTTAGCTATCTGGGTAACTTCATCTTCACCTGCTCTCTCTTCGCAGCCGATTCGTCTTCTACACGGTTGCATCCGCGGCTTCCACCGTTGGCTCGTAATATAACTGGGTCGAGTCGGTTTGTCAGGAAATCGAGATGATGGGTAGTAGTAAGATGCATGCAAGTTTGTACAGAGAAGATGGAAGGCAAACGTACACGAATCAGCTCGATTATCTATGCATTTATAAAATTGATAATCGATTCAAAGCAAATATATATATATATATATATATATATATATATATTGTTTTAAGGATTTTTTTTGAACATCCTTCCAAAGATTTGTGACGAGCGATACGCCGCCACGCGGCTGTCAAGTGGTAACCCACTGCGTTGGGCGGCGAATCGCTGACCAGAACGGACCTACACGGACAGGCCACCTGTTGCGATGACTTAGCCTCTTCTTCACTCCACTCTTTTCGTTTACCCTGTGAGAGGGGTAAATTGGATCAGATACATATAGGGCCGACGACGATTCGCATTCCCAGACCCCATTCCCTCTCGAAGCGAAAGAGCGACAATTCGAGTTCCGATTTGAAGCCCTCGATCTTCCTGTTGTTTTCAGAATTGATGGCTGATCCAGGCGGCTCGACGGAGACCCCAACGCCGGTGATGACGCCGTCGATGTTTCCTGGGTTTAGATTCTCCCCGACCGACGTCGAATTGATAACCTATTACTTGAAGAACAAATTGGAGGGATTGGAGAAGTCGGTGGAGATCATTCCAGAAGTTGAGTTTAGTAGACATGAGCCCTGGGACTTGCCAGGTACTAGTATTCTTCTTCCTCTGTTTTGTTTGTTTTGTTTATTTTAATGCACTAATTAACTCTCCTGCTTTCAACTTTTTGGAACACTGGATTTTCAATATCATTTCTTCGAATATTTTTTTTTAAAAAATGTCATAATTACATTCAGATAATTGTTCTTTAATTAAAATTTCTTAAAACTAATTGTTCCTTGTCCTTGTGAGGTCAAGGCGTTCAGGTTTCAACAGTTGAAAATCCCATTTTCCAAATACAAGTTTTAAGTGTTGCATGAGCAGGACAATCCATCGTGGAGTCGGACAACGAGTGGTTTTTCTTCTCTGCTCGGGGAAGGAAGTACCCAAATGGCCTTCAAAGCAAGAGAGCAACAACTCATGGATACTGGAAAGCCACCGGGAAAGAACAGAATGTAAATTCAGGATCAGCTGTAGTTGGAAAGAAAAGGACATTGGTTTTTCACATTGGTCGTGCACCGAAAGGTGAAAGGACAGAGTGGATGATGCATGAATACTGTATGGAAGGAAGATCACAGGTGACACTTCTTAATTTATCAAAGTTTCAGAGCTGAATGTAGAATTGAGGTGAATGAATTGTGGTCCTAAAGTGGTCAGCACAACCTATAATGTATGTAGTACATTAGTTGCACATCTTCAGGTCCCAGAAAAACTGTAGCAATCATACAGGGCTCGGAAATATTTGGTCTGATTAGCAAATTTTGGTCTCTGGGTATATTATAAGTTCTGCTCAGAATGAGTTGTATGATCATTTTGAGTGTTGGGGGGCAGTAGGGGTCAAAAGACATTAAACTTAAATCATTTTAAAGTCATGTGTTTGAGACTGTTCCATTCTATGATGTGTATGTTGATTTTACAATATCAATCTTGTATCTGAACATGACTGTTTAACTCATTGCTTTCTCATGATATTTTCATGTATGTGGAAAACATGATATGGTTTGAAATTTCATCCTCTTATTTCTTTGTTAAAAGGTTTGCGACATGAAGGTCATCCAACATAAAACTTTGCTACTATGTTTTTGCATGAGTTTTTAGTATAACTAATTTTTGACAATCAATTTTCATTATAAAGTTCGTGTCACCAACCCCAACATAGTTGAGAATAAGGTGTTGTTTGATGATGATGATGAAATGTGTTTTGAGTGATTTTCAGTGATACTTGAGATTAGAACTTCCCCATTCATTGTAATTTGGGTGTTGTTCATGTATTTGAGGCAAGTGTTTAACTTTCTCTTCACGGAATATCTTGCTGTATGTTTGCACCAGAACCTGGTTGTCTGCCGATTGAGGAAGAACATGGACTTCCGTGGTTCTTCAAGGCGAACTCCCCATGAGCAAGGTCACTCGAGTGTGGATGATGAAACCGTACTAGAAGTTTGCATGGAGCAAACCAGCTACAGTGAGAAGGAAAAGCCATTTAACTTATGCGACCCCCATTCTGTTGAAAATGCTGGTTCAACGTCTGAAAATGAACAGAACTTGCCCAACCTAGTAACTTTGGCTGGACCTTCAATGCTTGATAAAGTTTGTCTATATATATTTCACTATCTCCTGTATTGAATCTGAATGTTGGTGATCATAACTTGAAACTTATGTTTTTGTTTTTCTTTTCTAGCAGGACTCAGATGAAGACTGCTTCTCAGACATACTCAAAGATGATATTGTAAAACTTGACGACGGTGAATCATCATTGTCCACACCCGAGCTTCTACCTGTTTTTTCCAGCAAGTATGAGCCCGTGTCTGCAGTTGCAACCAGGTATGTGACCAATAGAACCCATTGGCAACCAGGTATGTGTCCTCCCATCCTTCTTTACTCCTTGCTGGTTCTGTTTGTAAGTTTTCTCGGAGCCAGAAAGCCCTTCAAAGGGTCTCTGGACCTGTTTAAATCTAGTAGGACTTGTAAGTATCTTACATAAACTAGGGCTAAACAACAATGTATTGTATATTGGTAGTGGTCAGCAACTTATATAGAAAGTATGGGGCCTAGAACTAAGATTTCCTTTATTTATTTCTTTTGTTATTTTGGAAGATTTTTGTTTTTTGGGTACTCTCCGTTAAATCTGTCCTCAGTTGATGTCTTCTGCATTTCAGGACGGTCATTCTGTAATCTATAGTGAGGTTACTCTTTTTATATAGGGGGATTTGGAGAGAAAAAAAGTTGTATGGAGAAAAGGTGAGGAAAAGATGGGATGGAATGATTGATTTAATGAGAATTTTTTTCCTCCTATGTGAAACAAGCACTTTGTGATTTGTAGTAGGGCTGTTGGACTATGTCCATTTAAGAAATGAGAAAAAAAATTGAGAATTTTTTATTTTGTATTTTTTATTGATGGATAAGATGTCTGTGAGTAGGGAAATTTGAGGAAAATGTGATTTGATAGAGAATTGATAGATTTAAGGATATTTTGTGTGTTGGGATTTGAAAAAAGAATTGAAAATTTTTATCTTGAACACTACCTTGTAGATAGCAATTTGTCTATGATTTTCATATAATGATATTTTTCTCATTCTAATCATTTAGGAATATTTTTAAGTAAAAGTTTGGTAGGGTCCGTTTTGTTTCATTAAATTTTTTTATTTCAAAATTTCTATAAATTTAAAACATTTATAGGGAAGTTTAGGGGAAAAAATTCAAAATAAATTACTCCTAAAGATAAATTTAATGAATAACTGAAGTTTAAATTTTTTGAGAAATAATCTGTTAAAAAGAACAAATTCATCTAGTTTAACACACTCTATTTCATTTGGATCTCGCAAATAATCTTTTACACTCTTTTATAAACTTGGCTGAGAAAGAGAAACATCATCATCATCACCACCTTAGTGCCAACTACGTTGGGGTATATGGCATATGTAATTTATAGTGGTAATTAATTGTCAAAAAATTAGTTGACACTATAAATTCATGTTGAAGCATATAGTAGCAAAGTTTTACGCCGGATGCCCTTCCTGTCTCAACCTTATTCCGAAGGAATAATGAGATAAAATTTCAAATCATACATCATACAATAGTTTTTTCTACTTTCATGGAAAATATCATGAGATGCGATGAGTTGAGATAATTGCTCTAGTCATGTCCCATTACAAGGTTGATTTTGCAGAATCAATATGTACATCATGGAACATGACATAGTGAGAACGAGAAACAATAAATAAAAATGAATATGTATGTGTGTATGTATACCAGTTATCTGGTACCCGGCAAGATCACGTGGAGCTGTGAAAAGTTGGCGAGAGCGAGACCGGCAATGAGCCATGCAGCTACAAGGTGGAAGTACCAGATCTAGACGGCTCCCCGACATCGAATTGATAACCTACTAACTGAAGAACAAGTTTGAGGGATCACAGAAATTGGTGGACTTCATTCCAGAAGTCGAGATCTGTAGATTTGAGCCCTGAGACTTGCCAGGTTTCTCATCTCCTCCTTTTGATGTTAACTCTTTTAATTTTCTTTAATAGTACTAGCATATTAGAGGCTCAGCAATTGTTTCCATGAACAGTGTTACTTGATTGTTTTAAAAAATGAATTAGTGGAGAAATTACACAGGGCTGCTAACTGTGTTCATTTGAGAAAATTTGGTTACAAAAATGGTTTGGGTTTTCCAAAAGTAGTGTGGAAAAATTACAGATAAAGTTTAAATTCGAAAGTGCAGATAGAACACTAATTATCGGGTCATGCTTCTGTTACTTCCAAGGGAAAAGAGCTTGGCTGTAAGCCTTATTATGTTTCAGGACTTGGTGGTCATAGAGATTAAAAAAGACAAAAGTAAAGAAAGTAGTAGGTGAAGCATGAGTTTGGTTTCTTAGGTGTGGAGTTTAAGCCCTTGTGTATGTCATCAGATTTTTAGTTGTGATTGTTGTTCCTGACAATTTCTCATCATACAAGATACAAATCAATAGAGACGGCAGCATAAACCAGAACAGTGAGCAGGAAAGCTACATCCTGTTCTTATGAGATGGAAGGCTTTCAACGAAATGATGTCCATTTATCAAAGACAAAATTTAAGATTGGAAGTTTTTCTCCACTGGTTTCAATTTTTTTGCTACTGAAAGGTGTTTTTATGAGCAGGACAATCCTTCTTGGAGTCGGAAAATGAGTGGTTTTTCTTTTCTGCTCGGGGGAGAAAGTACCCCGAATGGTTCACACATCAAGAGAGCAACAACTCACGGATACTGGAAAGTCACTGGGAAAGAACAGAATGTCAAGTCAGGATCAGTTGTAGTTGGAACGAGGTGGACATTGGTGTTTCACATTGGTCATACGCCAAAAGGTGAAATGACAGAATGGATTCTCCATGAATACAGTATGCAAAGGAGTTCCCAGTTGATGATGCTCTTTCAATGTTAGCTGCATTGGTTGTTCTATGTAAGTGTTTTTCTGAAAAAGTTTGGATCTTCCAGCTTTCTCTTCACAAAAAGTATTGCTTTTATGGGTTTTATGCAGGACGTAGTTAGTAGTTAGAAGAACACCGAGTTTCATGGTTCCTCAACTCGGGCTCTCCTAATTAGGCAACGTCACTCGAGTGCAGATGATGAAAACAACAAGGCATTTGAGTTGCCGGAGAAGCACATAAATTGTTACAACTCCCTATGTTCTTCTAACAATGTTGGATCAGCATCTGAAAATGAGCAAAAGTTGCATAACAGGACAACATTTGCAGGACCTTCCACAACTGGAAGAGTTTGTCTACTTCAGTTACCGTCACACGGTCAGGTTAGAGTAGATTTCATTTCTGTCTAATTGCTGTGTGCTTGGCGTTGTGACCTCCTCTTGTTGCGTTTACAGTAGGATCTTGATGAAGATTGGTTTTCAGAAACACTCCTAAGATGAGATCATAAAACTTGATTCTGAGCTTCTACCTGCAGTTGGAATGACTTGTGAAGCTGAGAGATTCCATCGGGAATCAGTTCAAAGGGCAGTGGTTTCCCCAGCTGCTGAGCCAAAATCCATTAGAGAAGAACCTTCAAGTGAGAAACACAAATCAAATGATGCTGAGAAGGCACCATCAAATCGGTATTTGCACTTCTTCCTCAGGATAGAAGTGATGCAACATGAAGAGGGTATTGCAATCTGCCAAAAGAAGTATGCTTGGGAAGTTTTGAAGAGGTTTGGAATGATGGAGTGTAACGAAGTCAGAAATCCTATTGTTCCTGGTTGCAGAATTCATAGAAACACTGGAGAAAAGGCTGTTGATGAAAGATACTACAAGCAACTTGTGGGAAGCTTGATACATCTCACCGCAGCAAGACCATATATGATGTTTGTAACCTGTTTGTTAAGTAGATACATGTCTCGACCTATAGAACTTCATCTGAGATTAGCCAAAAGAGCACTAAGATATCTGAAGGGTACTGCATATTATGGTTTTCATTACCAAAGGAGAGAGCAGGAGAACATGCTTGTCTTTACAGACAGTTATGCAGGTGACTTGGAGGATCGAAAAGGCACGAGTAGATATGCTTTTATTCTCAACTCTGCAGTAGTGGCATTGATCTTATGAAGCAGCCAATGGTGACTTTCTCTACCACAGAAGCAGAAATTATAGCTGCTGCAGGTGCTTGTCAAGCTTTATGGGTTAGAAGAATTATGGAAGAGAGGAAGTGAAGATGATGGATGCATCATCATAAGGTGTGATAGCAGCTCAGCTATTAAGTTGTTCAAGAATCCGGTGTTGCATGGTCGCAGCAAACACATAGATGTTAGATATCACTTTTCGAAAGATCTCACTTAAGAAGGGAAAATAACTCTGGAACATTGTGGAATTCATGATCAAGTTGCAGATTTGATGACTAATCCATTTAAGCTTGAAGCTTATCTGAAGCTAAGAAGTTTGCTTGGTGTGAAGTCAGTTGTGGAGTTAAACTAACTGCAAAATGGAGTTAGTTTACGAGAGGCAGTGTTAGATAAGTGCCTTGCACGACAAGCTACAAGAAACAGAGTATAGGTTGGCAACTACAGCAAAAGTTTTTGTTTTCTAGTTAAACTCTTCCTAGAAGTGATTAAAACTTTACAGACTATTATGAGGGTAATTTTTCTGTTAGAAATAACACCTAGAGATTTTTCTTTTCTTTTCTTTTCCATTGAAAGGGTGCTGAAGGTAAATAAGAAAAATTTAAAAAAAATAAGGGAGTTGCTCATGATAGATCGATCAGACGCAAATAAAGCAGGTACTAGGTAGGCTTAATTCTTTTTAGTCTTAACTAGTTTTGCTTTCAACTGAAACAAAATTTATATTTACTTGTGAATAAAAGCATGCATGGTGTACATTCTTTTCGGACTGACATGATGGTATATTTGCATGGTATATATTCTTTTCTGGGCTGATCCAGAAAAGTTGATAGATTTCCTAATAAAGAAGTTTTTCAATACCATTTTTATCTTATTACTCTCACTTCCTCTTCTGTAATCAAATAATTACTTTTATTTTATATGCTAGATTTACTTTATTACTTTTAAATCTTCTACATTTCTTAATCTCTGTGTCTAGTTAACTTTACAAAGTTTATGGAATAGAGGGAGTATATGTTTTTTTTAATGAGTGAGGGAGTATATGGTTTTGTTCAAAACTGAAGATACTGAAATTCTTTTGAAAATTAGTTTTAATGAAGGAAAGGAGTTTTATTTGCCATTACAAGCATTTGATATACCAACGATAGTACTGTGAAATTGAGTAAATTGCATCATCTATACCTAAACTATATCCATTGTTTTAAATCTATACCGAACAAAATTTTGTTGCAAAAGTGGTTCTAGGCATGAGTTCATTGCAAATCTATATATACATGCTGTTTAACTTCCATTAAAAGTTAATGAAAATTATTGTTAAAATACTCAAATTGTCCCTTAGGGTTTTTAAAATGTGTTAAAGATGGCCTCTAACTTTATAATTTTATATTTTGAGTCATTATTCTTAATTATGTATATATTATTTCAAATAATCTTTTCAAATCAATAATATTAGTTACAGGTTGTGTCTAAAATATCCAAAAAAAAGTATCAAACATGAAAACAAATGTGTAAAATAATATCAACAATAAAATTTGTACTTATATCTACTTTTTCATTTAAAAAAGTAGTAATTATCAAAATAAAATGCAAGAATAAATAAAAATTTTCTAAAAAGCTCCAATAGTTATATTAAAATATTTAGATGATGTGCTTTACGAAAATATTTTAATAGCTTTTTATATTTTTTTAGTAAATAAATATTCATGTTACATTTTCTTTTGATAATTACTTCTCCCTCTATCCCATAAAGATTGCACCTTTTTTTATTGTTATTATAGTATTTAATTTACGATTTATTTTTATGAATTTATAGATATGTAAAGTTAAATGATCCATATGCTTCTCATAATTTATAATCTAAATTTTGTAGATATATTTTTTTAAATTTTTTTCACTATTTATCTTAGTAAAATTTTGGTCAAAACCGCAACTTGAAACATTAAAGTCAAACATAACAATTAACAATTTTTATGCGACGGAGGGAGTATTTTTTTCGCAATAAAAAGTAAATTTTTTTAAAAAATATTATTATCGATATCATTCGGAACTTTTGTTTTCATATTTGATATTTTTTGGATATTTTAGATTCAATAACTAGTTAGTATTCACGATTTGGAAAGAATATTTGAGTGAAATAATACACATATAATTAAGAATAATGACTTAAGAAGTAAAATTATAAAGCTAGAGGGGTGTTCAACACGTTTCAAAAACCCTAAGGGTCAATTTAAGCATTTTAAATAAAACTTCTGTTAAGTTTAACAGTGTTAAATCGCAGGTATAGATTTGCCACATACATATATTTTAGAGCCACTTTTGGAACAAAATTTTGTTCAAATATAAATTTGCAACAAGGGATATACTTTAAGTATAGATTGTGTAATTTTCTCTTATGAAATTTGAGGGATTGAACAAATATTTTTCCCTAAAATCAACAAACAATGATGTAATCAAAGAGTTAAAGTGTTTAACGGTATTGTATAGTTTAGGACCGAATCACATCAGTTTATAATTTAGGGAGTTAAATGCAAGAGTTATTATAGTTGAGTGGAGTAATATGACATTTTCATAATTATGATGACAAATGCAGTCAAAATTAAGGTACTTTTGGGTGTAATCAAAGAATACAAGAGTTATTTGCCTCTAATTAATACCCGCGTTGATTATATGTATTCTTAAGCATAAAATATAAGGTCGTTGGAACTCCTCAGAAAATAATAATAATAAGGTTGTTGGAATTTTATATTTGTTTGGCTACCATCAAATTTAAATTTCAAATTTTATAATAATAATGGCCGCGGTAAAAAGCAGACGGCCGTTGCTGACACCATTGCCATTTTACCACGACCATTTGCGCGGTAGAGGCCGCGGTAAGGCCTCGTTTCCCACGAGGCTCAACCACCCCTCTTACCACGGCCATTTACTGCGAATTTGGCAGCGGTAAATATCCCCCATGTATACCTACTCGAGTCAACGATCCATTTTCACACACACAACAATTTTTTTTCTCTCCAACTTTCTCTTCTTCTTACTAATCTCATGAGAGATTTTGGGGAACTCAGACATCATCTTTTACTAGAATTATTTGAGATAATAAATGTTTTATTTTTAATTAATTTATGTTTATTTATTGAGCATTATGAGTTGTTTAATTTTTTTAATTTACATATTTGATTTGCTTATGTGGTTAAATTAAATTAGTTGAGCTTTAGTATCTGTCTATGAAAAGTTGTAGTAATATATTATTTTTCACATTATTTCAAAGTATTGGAATAACGTTGTAAAATTATATATATGACTTATGAAAAGTTGTAGTAATACATTAGACGAAATGCTGCCGAAATTTATGTAACTATATCAGTTTCTACATACACAAAATAAAAGTTGGTTTAAGTAATAGTACTTTTATGAATAGGATATGACTTATGCACTCTGAATTAGGAAAAAACGGTAGTGAGAATTTTGGAATTAAGTTGTGTGCTAAATATATATTGATTGTTATGCTTTGTCATATTGTTTTATTTATACAATTATAGGAATTCTACAATAGCCGAAGATCGTGATTGGATGTATCAGCGTTTTCAGGAGGGGACTCGTGATATTAGTGAGAGGTTTTGGAACGGGCTTCTAGAATCCTGGATTATGCTTTTCTTGTTGCTCGGAAAAGGGAGAACAATTTGTGAAATGTCCTTGTAGAAAATGTAAAAATAGATATTATCATGATCGAGAAACAATTGGCAATCATTTATTGTTAAATGGATTTCAACCGAATTATCATGTGTGAGATTGTCATGGTGAACGACGTCAGATAAATCCATGTGTTTATCGAGGTTATCGATTTGATGAGACATCGTCGTCGTCATTATCGAATATTGCAAGTATGAGTAGTGCACTTAATAATTGATTACCGTGAAATGGACTGCGAGGCAGTTGAGATTCTTGATCATAATAATAATTTTGAGGGTAATTATATTCAACAGATGGATGAGGATGACATCACACCCGAAAAGCCAAATCAAAGGGGTCAAAAGTTTTTCGATTTATTACGTGATGCGTCGCAACTTTCGCAACCTATATAAGGTTATTTCCAAGTTTTTGAGTATGAAAAGTCAACATAGCGTATCTAACACCCTCTACCGCGAGCTATTTTACCGTGGCAACTACCGCGGCCTTTCCTGCGGTAGTTACCGCGGCGCTACCGCGGGAATGGCCGCTGTAACGCCTGTTTGCTTGGCGTATCAATAAATTTAATTAACCATAAAGAACTTGATTTCTGTGTGAATTTCGAACAATTATTTACAAATTACATATGTAATTAAGATCTGAACTAGTTCATTGGATTAAACATATATATATATATAGAGAGAGATATTTGGATGAATGAAACTAGATTTACCGAAAACTTTAAAGCCGGTGTTCATGAATTTCTAGAACTTGTATTGAAAAATGTGAATGCAATGTAGTACCACACACAATGGGGAGGACAACTTATGCAATGTTAAGCAAAACAATGGTTAGTAATTATTTTGTCGTTTTTTTTCTGCATTATATATAACCAATATCAAGTCTTTTGTGAGATAAATAAACTTCTAAGTATACTTAGTGCTTAATAACTAAAAGTTCTGTGGTTATATATAAAAAGGAGGAACAAAAAAAATGGTATTGTTTCTCTCAATTTTCTTAGATTTGTTGTTCTGTTTTTGCTCTTTTGTTCGTGCAATTGACAAAAATGGTACTGTTCCGGCAATATGAGTCCTTAATTCTCAAAGTGGGTATGCTTGTATGAAGACTACCTGTAACTTAGCTCACTTGCACACTCATGTTGTGTTACCCGCTCCGCGGAAGCTCACGTGATAAAGAACGCCAGGTGGCGTGAAGCGGGAACCGGACTTGGGAAACAGTAAACGGAGTCCCCCTGGTGTGGTGGTCCAAACCCCTTTTTAAGCTTTGTTGATATGGGAGGGGTGTGCCAGAATGTAGTATGAAGGTCGGAAGGGTCTGACCCTGAATTTGACGGAGAAACTGAGAAATTTCAAACCTGAAACGACTTCAACCAAACACACTTCTACAACATGGATAGTACAAGATTCACTCACATCGATCACCGGAACATATGCACCAAACTTAATCACATAATTCATGCTCTTCTATCTACTAATGTTACTAACTTGCCACACAAGCAAAAAAAGATCATCTGAATACAAACACACATATACACATATGTAACAAGACGTGCCTTGCTCCCACTGAAATGGGCAAGCTCACGTCTTGTTAAAAGCATATGTAACAAGATTCACTAACGTCTTGTTAAAAGCATATGTAACAAGATTCACTCACGTCTTGTTAAAAGCATGCCTTGTAATTTTGTTCTTTATCCCACATTGATGGTAGATAAAAGAGGAGCAAGAGTTGAGTCTTTAATTTACTCATTTCATCTCACATTGGATGAGCAAGGCATGCTTTTATCTACACATATGTAACAAGATGTGCCTTGCTTAGGAGGTTGGGCTCGGTCGGGCACATCTAGTAGAGACCGAGGAGGCTGAATGAGCTTGACATGGCAGTGGATCTATGGGAAAAGCACGGCCACCTTGCCACAAAGAAGGCTGACAGTTACGGTTCTAGGCGCTTTACTCGCCTTCTAGCCAAGCTAAGGTTGCTTTAGGGTTTAGGCTTTGACAATAGGTGGTGGTGCGATGGGTGGGCGGATTCTGCGGTCGGGAGGGCAATGAGGCGATGGGCATGCAATAAATTAGGGGAGGTGTGAGGAGGGAGGGTTTGGGAGGATAGTGTAAGTAATTGAAGTTTTGGATAGGTCTGACAAGTAATAAAATGTAAAGTAGAACTAGAGCACCTCACCCATATATGTAACGGTAAAATCGACTATGTTAACAATTGAGGGGATAATTGTAAGTTTTCTGAAAATTGGAATGTAAATTATAGGTTTGATTAAACCTCGAAGCGGGTTTGCCCTACTTTCATGATACGTGAAAAGAAAGAAAAGGTTTAGTATATTCCAATTTTAAGATAAAAGAATAAGATGATGAAGACAATGATTGAAAATTTCCCTAAAAGGAACGTGACAATTAATATAGATGGCGGAGGATACGGTGCGCCCGCCTCAAACGTGAGCCTCAGTGCGCCCAGCTCACATTATTTTCAGAAGTGCCATTCACTTCATCTTCGCCGATCTCTCCATCGCCACCTTCATTCGACGTGTCGCATTCCTTCGACAACCCTCATATTGGTGCCAACAAGTGCAACGTCTGCAACAAACTGGTCTGCCACCACAAGCCTCCCTCTCCCACCGACGAAAACCCTGCCATGTCTACCGCCACCGACGGCCCTTCTATGTTATCGGCGGAGAAGCTTTTGGAGGCCAAAAGCGCCGCCACTTTGAAATATGACCGTGCCGGAGTAGCCAGTCGCTTCCTAAGCCGTCGTCGATCTATTCCCAACCATTTCCTCAACTGAACGACACAATTAATATCTCATGATCCAAAAGGTGTAACCCATTGCACATGACTCATTATGATGCTCTTACGTACCTTAATAATGCGTATTCGACTCATTATGATGCTCTTGGGTACCTTAATGATGTGTGAGCTGGATTGCATAATCAATGAAAAAAAGTGCATCATGTTTAAAAGGGAGAACATCATAGTGGAAAATGAGAGCATCAATCTTGTCCCCAAGCGCATCACTTTGAAATTTTAAAGAAAATCAGTGCAACATTATCATTAGAACTAGCGCATCATATTTGTAATTGAGAGCATCATAGTACAACAGGAGTGCATCATAATGGTCATCAAAGACATCATTTTGGGAGGTTGAAAAAACTGAGTGCTTTATTAATGCATCGGAACGAGTGCATCATGTTGTACGGGAGAACATCATTATGCATCGTGAATGCATCATTGTGATAATCAAGCGCATCATTGTGGATTGTAGAACAAAATGCATCATTAAGTCATCAAAACGAGTGCATCATGTTTGTTACGGGAGAACATCATTATGCATCGCGAATGCATCATTTTTGTAATCAAGCGCATCGTTGTGGGTTGTAGAACAAAATGCATCAGTAGGTCATCAAAACGAGTGCATTATATTGTTACGGGAGCGCATCATAATGCATCGAAATGCATCATTCTGGTGTCGAAGCACATCATTTTTGACAATCGAACAAATTCGCCGGAGTCGGTGGTTGTTTTCATCAGAATAACTGGACAGGTGGGTTTTGTTGTTGATTTTGTTGATTTAACGAGAAAAGAAGAGGAATCGGTTAAATTCCGGTCTAATTTTGTTGCTCCGCGCGGAAGGAATGATGGATCTGTGGAGATTTGCGAGCTCCGGTTTCGTCGCCGACAAACACGACGAGTTCTTCAATGCCGTGTTCTGCTTCTTCTTCTTCTTTTATTCTTCTTCTCTATAGGCGCTTAAGGTGCGCCTATAGGCGCACCGTATAGTTACTCAATATAGATATCTCGAAAGATAAAATTTACTTTATTTATGGATCGGAGAGAGTATATCGTTAACACAAAGTTGTTTTAATAATCCATCGTGAAGTGAATAGTTCAGTATATGTAGAGGATTCATTACAATTTTTAAGAAATTTTATTTATAAATTACACTTTTATAGGATATTTATTAATTACTTACCACACAATTGTTAAAAAAGGAAGTCCATAGACCCACTTCATACATGTAGGTCCACTTATATGTGTGTTTCATGTATAGGGTAAACTTCATTTCGAGTACCTTAGTTTTGATGCGTGTTCTTTTTTGTCCCATTTTAAAAATTCATCCTAATGGAGTCCCTTACATTTGATTTTTGTCTCAATCAAGTCCTAAACCGTTAACTAAGGGTTAGATTTAACGAAATAATGCAAAAAATGATTGTTTCGGTGACTTAAACATTTTCATACCATACTTATTGCACCCTTAAACTTTAAGTCTAACATTTTAATTAATTACTACTCCAATCTTCGATAGCTCGACAATCCCGCAAGCCAATGACTGACCACCCCCACCACACCTCGAACCATGCATCGCCCCACCACCGCTCCTCGTTCTCTTCCTGGTCTGGCCCGCATTCCCTAACCTTTCACAATCGTGGCCAGCCCTCTCTTGGCCCCCTCCTGACCACACCCAGACCTTGAACGTTTGAACAATATTCCACCTTCCTCTGTTAACTAGGGATCGAAAATCTGGAATACATCTTGTCAGTGTTGTGGCCTAAGGCCAATATGTTGTAATTGGTTTAAGACACACGTGATTTAATAATAAATAAAAGGCATTACTCATACGTTTGTGTTTATTGTTTACCGCACTTTAAAGAATTAAACGAACATATTTACGTTAACCCTGGAATATAAGATATTCCTAAAGATCCTTAGTCGAGCATCATAGTGAACAAACGAGTTGTTTTGATGTGTGCGAGACTAGCATAAGGGAAGAATTCATAGGATGGGTTCTAACTTATGATTACATGATGAAGATGTTTGTGTAGTGGATTGACCTACGTGAGATTACTGTGTGAATCGTAGCATTTATAGCACAAGTGTATCTTATTGTTCTTCGTACGCGTAGTCCTTTGACTTGAAGTAAACAAAGTTCTACTCATCTGAGCGACCACTTTTAATCGAGTGGAATAAACTAGTTTTTTGTAGATCGTAATATCATGGAGAGGGATGTTAATCGGGCGGGTCAGGTTCAGGTCGTGTCATTCGGGTTTCAGATTGATCTGTTTTTGGGTCAAGTCAGGTTCGGGTTATTACGGGTTCGGGTTGGTTCAGGTTGAGCTGATTTCGGGTCAGGTCAGGTTCAGGTTGCCATCGAGTCGAGCTTATTTCAGGTTAGGTCAGGGTTTAGGTTCAAGTTATTCGGGTTTTGGGTTATTTCTGTTTCAGGTCCGGGTCGGGTTTCTTTGGGTCCAAGTTCGGGTCACAACAATTTTTGAAATTGAACATTGCTCCGATAATTTAGGAAAATAGTCATTCCGCCAACAAAATTTGAAATTAGACATTCCTCCAACAAAACTAGAAACTGACATTGCTTCAACAAAATTGGAAATTTCACATTGTTCCAAAAGATTAGAAATTGGGAATTATCAATTTGGCACAACAATTTTGGAAATCGGACATTGTTCCAACAATTATGGAAATAAGATATTTCTCCAATAAAATTGGAGATTAGACATTCCTCCAACAAAATTGAAAATTGGACTTGGTTACAAATTTGAAAATTTAAAAATTTGACATTGTTCTAACAATATGGGATATTGAAATTCATTCAAAGATATTGAAAATGGGACATTAATCCTCCAATAAAATTTGAGATTAGACATTCCTCAAAAAAATTAAAAATTAGACATTCCTTCAACAAAATTGGACATTAGACATTGATCCAAGAAAATTTAAGATTACACATTGTTCCAAAAGATTAAAAAGTGAACATTGTCAATTTGTCACAACAATTATCGAAATTGGACACTATTCCAATAATTTTGGAAAATAGACATTCCTCCAACAAAATAAAAAATTACAATTCCTTCAACAAAATTGGAAATTAGATATTACTCAAACGAAATTAGAGATTCCACATTGTTCTAAAAGATTAGAAACTGGGCATTGTCAATTTGTCACAACAATTTTGGAAATTAGACAATGCTCCAATAATTTTGGAAATTGAAAATTCCTGAACAAAATTGGAAATATATCATTGTTCTAACAAATCGAAGATTTCATATTGTTTGGGTTATTCGGGTTTGGATTCGGGTTTAGGATTCAGGTTAATCGGGTTCGAGTCAGTTCGGGTTCAGGCTATTCAGGTTTGGATTACGATCGGGTTGAGCTTATTTCGGGTCAGGTCGAGTTCAGGTTCAGGTCATTCGGGTTTCAGGTCGTTGACTTTCTTGGTCAATCCGGGTTGGGTTCGGGCGGGTTGCTCGGGTCGGGTCAGTTTTTGACATCCCTAATCATGGAATGAGACTGCCATGTATCAAGATGAGATTTAACACTCAGCTACAGGAGATACTCTTAGGGCCACAGATGAACAGTAACAAGGATGACTGATTCCATGCATTAGTTCAACCCGAGAAGTTCGTTGAAGGGACAGAACGAGTACAAACCAGGACAATCATACCTTAATGGAATATGTCACAACGTTTGACTTGTACGTTAATTGGGTAGCGACGATGTGTTGCTAGATACCATTCGCTGCTTATAATTATGAACGAGATTCATAACTATTACCAACTTAACGAGAACCAATGGGGTCGCACACAATAACGAGAGAGTTTAGGAATGTATGGTGCATGTTAGGAGACATTGGGGTAAAAGTGACACTTTTGGAAAGTTGTACACTTAAGTGTCAACAGAAATAAAACCGGGACACCTATGCCACAATAAAGCTCCGACAAGCTCTGAGCAGTTAAGGATTGCAAGCTCTGAAATTCTCTCTCCTCTCTCTGTGTGCCATATTGTTGATTCTTCCTGGAGAATTGTTCCACCTCTAGCACGATGTCATGGAACTGAAGCATCTCCTACGTCAAGCTTCTTAGAGAAGGTGTTGGTGGTTTTACACAGCTACTCAGCGTTGATACACATAGAGGGTGCGGTTTTCTGATCTAATTGTGACAGAAGTTAAAGCTTCATGAGGTAAGATTTTAATCCATCATTTTGCCCTATTCTACATGGATCCTTGGAGGAATCACTACGTATATGGGGGGAGTCCTGTAGCACCTTAAGAAGCGCCAAACGGTATTACAAAGCCTCCACCATGCACCTGGCACTACAAGGCGCTTCATGGAGCGGATGTGAAGCGCCTTTGTAGCGCATGGAAGTGGTTCAATAATGTTACAGCTGGCGACATGTCTGTTTGCGTCGTAGTAGCGCCAATGTTGCGCGAATATGCGGTTCATAGGCCCTTTAAATTGAATTCATCTTCTTCCTCCTTCCTCTTTGCATCTGTTCAGCGCAAAACAGATTCGGAAGCAACGAAAAAATTGCTCTCGACTTCAACTTCAGATCCGTTTTTTCTCCAAATAATAGTTGTTGATTTTTTCCCAATTGAAGTTCTACATTTCTCCATTCTCATAGTTCCGTGGTTTTTTCTATTTTGACAAAGTTGGTAGCTTCAACCATTATTGGTGATTATTCAGTGGTAGCTGTGCTCAAACAACAAACCATGAGTTAGCTAGGTATGAATAAATGTAGTATTTTTATTTTGTTCTGTTTATATGTACTTTCTTATTTTCAGTTTGTGTTGTTAAAATTAGTGAGATTTCATGTTGTAGATTTCAGCCATAGTTCCTGTCTGTGAATATTATGTAGAATATTATATGCAAAATATTATTTCCAGTATTTGAAATAATGTTGTAAAATATAATATTTAATTTAATATTCATGGATTATCCTAGCTGGTACCCCTCCTACGGGACGGGGTAAAAATAATTAACGCCTAGTTAATCTTCCTTTCTCTTTCTAATTCTTTTTTATTTTGTTATTATTCTTTTAGAATTTTAATTTTTACATTCTCTTTTAATTGCTTGGGGTTTGTTCATGATTTGTAAAAGTGCAAACTTGAAACCTCTTTTCTTATGTGCTAAATCTTTTAATCCCACTTTTTAATTATTTTTCACATCTACCTAAATATTCTAAACCCTTAAAACATAAATCACTAAAAATTTGAGTAAAAGCAACTTCTGGTATATTAAAGTTTTATGGTTGTATATGTATAAGCCTCCACAACCCCTACCCCAATCCCCAAATATATCAAAAAAGGATAGAAAGTCTTAAATTTATAGATAATTAATAGTAATAGACTTGAATATGATTATAAGCAATTTATGCGCGCTCTTTGCTTTTTTAGTTGCTAATTATCACAAGATTTCATTATAAATTTAAGGTAATTTATCGTATTTTAAAAAATATAATTATTACAATCTGATTACATAAATTTCGATGCATTTCTAGTCTTGTTCCTTGTTATATTTGATTTGGGATTTAATACCAAAAATGGTATAATGAGGCTTAGGATTGAGTTTGACACTGATTTTGTGGGTTATTTCGAATTTTTAGAGAGTTTAGATACTTCAATCTATTTGAGACGAAATGCTACCGAAATTTATGTAAGTTGTACAAGTTATACATATACGACCATAAAATTTGTTTACCGATTGTACTTTTATGAATAAGATAGGACCCATGTACCCTTTATAATTAGGATAAATTATACAGTTTGCATGTATAGATGGTGTACTTAAGTTTGTTTTTACCTTTTAAGTTTTGTTATAAATTAACATAGATGTGCAGGAGTAAAATATGGCTGGTGAACGTGATTGGATGTATTATCGATTAGAGAAGGGGACTCGTCTATCAGTCGAAGATTCTTTGAGGGAGTAGAGTATTTTCTGGACTTTACTTTTTCGATTGCTGAATCGAATGTGATGTCGACGGTGAAATGTCCGTGTACAAAGTGTAGAAATAGATTCTATCATGAAAAAGTTACTATTGGAAATCACTTATGCGAGTATGGTTTTTAAACTAGATTATTATGTGTGAGATTGTCATGGTGAGACAATACTAATCTATTCGACTATTGTTGGAGGTCATGATCGATTCGTCGACGGATCGTCATTTAGTAATCCACGTGCAAGTACGCTGCAAAGAGACTCGATGACTACTGATTATGAAGGCTGGAATGTCTGACAAATGGTTCATGAAGGTTTGGGAATTCGTCCTAATAATGTTGAACAAACCGCTAATGATCATGATGATGAAAATGAATATTGTTACAATAGTTTTGAGGAGAATCAAGCAGACATGCAAGTCGATGAAGTCGAAATTTCAAATGAAGAGACGCAGAAGTATTTTGATTTGTTGCGGACTGCATCACAACCTCTTTATGATGGGGCTCGCACTAAACACAAGAAGCTATCGGTTTTTACCAAGTTTTTTAGCCTGAAAAGTCAGCATAATATATCTGATGCCGTTTTCTTGAAAATTATTAAGTATATCAATGAAATATTACCTGGAGAAAACTCGTTGCCGACGAGCACAGCTGAAGCGAAGAAAATGATCAAGGACTTAGGGTTATCATACATGAAAATTCATGCTTGCGAGAACAATTGTATGTTGTTCGATGGTTGATTCACCAATTTGTTGAAGTGTGTAGTGTGCGGTTCGGACAGATATACTTTTAAGGGGGGTTCAAATCAGCGTGGGCAGAAGAAATTGAAACCGAAGAAGATTTTACGTTATCTCCCAATCACCGAGCGGCTTAAGCGTCTTTACCAATCGTCGAAAACGGCTGAATTCATGAGTTATCATGTAAGGGCCAATGCAAATGAAAATGGTACCATTGGACACCCAAGCCAGTCAAAGGCATGGAAACATGTCGATATGTTATACCTAGATTTTGCTGAAGAGATCGGGAATATACGATTAGAGTTATGCACTGATGGATTTAACCCACTTTCAGATACAGGTAACCCTTATTCAATGTGGCCAGTATTCATCACTGTTTATAATTTACCACTTGATTTATGCATGAAGCATCCGTACATCTACATGGCACTGTTAATCCCGAGACTTCGCTCACCGGGACGTAATATTGATGTCTTCTTACAGCCATTAGTAGACGAGCTGAATAGTCTGTGGACCGTAGGTGTTCAAACTTAGAATACCATGTTAGAGGAGCATCAATACCTTGTTAGATCAGCATCAATTGTAAATCAATTGCAAACTTTATCAAACTTTAGGGCCAATACCTTGTTAGATCGAAATTAATATCTTGTTAGATCGACATCAATACCTTGGTAGATCAACATCAATACCTTGTTAGATCGACATCAATACCTTGTTAGATCGACATCACCTTGATAGATCGACATCAATACCTTGTTTGATCAACATCAATATCTTGGTAGATCGACGTCCATACCTTGTTAGATTGACATCAATACCTTATTAGATCGACATCCATACCTTATTAGATCGACATCCCTACCTTGTTAGATCAACATCACTACCTTATTAGATCGACATCAATACCTTGTTAAATCGACATCACTACCTATGGCCCTGAATTGTTTGGAGGGTATGTCGAGTTCTCGGGATTCATTGAGTGACCAGCAACATATTGAGGGCCCGAGTCAGTAGCATAGTGAGGGCCCTAGCCAGCAGTCGATGGGGCGATCGCGCGGTGGGTCGTCACGTCGTGGGGGACGTGGTGGGGGTACACCAGATAAAGGATCTTCTCGCCCATCTCCCTCGGTGCCTCTACTGGATGATGCACCCAGACCACCCCCACCCCACCCACGTAGACGTCGTGGACCTCAGGCGACGACTCAGGCCACGGCTACGGCCACTGCTGCAGTGCTGCTACCTCCAGAGCTGATGGAGGATGGAAGGAAGCGTATTCTTGTAGGCCAGTAAGTATTTCATAAAATATTTTATAAATTGTATAAAAAAATATATGTATATGTATATAACATTTTTTCCAATGTGCAGCCTCAGGCAACCCGCCTCGCTATGTCCATCCACCATCAATAGCATCCTGAAGGGCATCTGGACCGGTTGGCCGCCATCTTTCTACGATCTCCCGCAGGAGGCCCAGGATGCGTACGTAACAAAATTTAAGGTAATAATTTAACGTAAGTTGAAGTACTTTTTAATTATAATTATTAATTAATTAAACATTTCTTTTTGTTTAGCTGAGTTACGACTGGGTCCCACAGAGTGGACCAGAGGATGTGCTAAAGGCGCTCATATCCCGATTTGATGATCTTTACCAAACAAAGCTCTCCAAAAACCGCCAATGGTATAAGGAGCACTACCCTCTCACTGAGGACAACTCGGACCACAACCGCTGGCTTCAGCACAAACCTGTCGAGCTCACTCAGGAGGTTTGGGACAAGCTGATCGAATTTTGGAACTCCGAGCACTTCCAAAAGACCTCAAAACAGGCGAGAGAAAATGCAATAAAGGTCAACGAAAAGCCGAAAAGGAAAAGGCACTGGAGGTTGTCGCTGCAGGGGCGTACGAGCGATACATAATTACTTCCTTACTCTATCATATTTTTTATTTTTCATTATTTTTTATTAAATTAATTTTATTATATTTAAATGTTTGAATGGACAGAGCGAACGACAAGGTCGACCAGTTAGCATCTTGGAGTTCCGGAAAGAGTGGGTGGCGAATATGCGGATTTCGAGGTTCTCCCTCCTTCTGACTTTAAAACTAATATTTTCAATACATTATGAACTTTTTATTAAAAAAATTTTAATGTTATTTTTCATAAATTAGGAAAAATATATCGAGACTGTGTGGGAGAAGTATGATGCTGGGGATGACATGCCACTTTTTGATCCCGACGTCTACATGAAGGTGACCACCCAAAACCCCACTAGAGGACGTTGGAGATCAGCACCACCGCAGCTGGTCCATCCTGATATGTTCCAGCCTCCGCAACCATCTGAGGTAACTATTATATAACGTCCAGTTTTGAAACGTTTTAAAGAGGACTAAATTGTTACTTTTACATAACTTACAGCCCGAGCTACAGTTGGAGGAGCGCCGGAAGGATAAGGAGCGCATCGACAGACGAGAGGATGAGATCCATACTCTGAGGCAGCGCTTAGCTGAGCATGAGATGCTTATCATGCGGCAGGTGGACCTACTGCACCAGACAGACGCAGCCCTCAGCGTCGTCTGGGGAGAGCTTCGGAGCATGGGCCGGTTGTCGCACACTGATGTGCCAGCACACTTGGTTGCCTCATCATCAAGGCCACGGTCATCGTCCCCGAGGACCGCCAACTTCCTCACCGGTATGCACGAGGATGTTTATACCCCGCGCATGGAGGAGCCTCCTCCACAGTTCAGCATCCCGACGACCGGTCCTCTAGCTCAGCTCATGTCGACTCCGGACATGATGGAGGCTTACATTAGAAGCATCTTGCAGGCCCAGACTCAGCAGCCCCAGCACCAGCGCAGTACCGGTGGTCCTATGATACTCCTCCATCTCCACCTTTGTAGGATTTGTGATTTTATTAATTTAGGTTTTTTTGTTGTAAATATAACAATTTAAAAATATTAATATATAATGTGAATTTATATTTGACATTATTATTGTGTTTTTAATTTTGTTTTTAGAATATTTATTAATATTATTTCATTTTGTAAATTCAAAATTTCCAAACAAAATAATAATAAATGCTTTGTAGCTTGGAGGCGCTCCATTTGCAGTACAAACAAAGGCTAATCTCTGTCAGCAGCCAGCGTGGATTGTTAGAAGCGCCTGTACGCAGTACCGATGCGCTATACAGTAGCGCCATGAAGCGCATCATGCATAAAAAGCGCCTCCGGTAGAAGCGGCGCTATAAGCGCCTGGTTGCGCTTCTATACTAGCGCAAATGAAGCGTACTTTGCGCTGCAAAGGGACTTTTAAATATGTAGTGAATATTCCAATGCGTTATTTGAGACATAGAATCCCTACAACACATTGGGTCGGCAAGTGGATCTCTAATTAATCGCATTTTCACGATGATTGAGCAACCAAGGGTGTACGGTTGTGATTTTTGAGGACAGTGGTTGATGAGGTGTCGGTGGTGGTGGTGGTGGTAGAGAGGCTTTGGGGGTGCCGATTCAGGCTGGAGATTGAGGGATGGCGGAGCCAGCGTTGGGAAAGCATGAAAAAGTAGTGGATGGGGTTTTTTAGGAGGGGCAATAGTGTTATATCTAAAACATAGAGTGCAAATAGAAGGATGGGAAAAGTTCAATTAGTAAAATTGTCATTACATGCAGATGTCCTAAATTTATATAGAACTTGTTTGAGACAAAAATTAAGGGTAATAAACTTCAATAAGAGGAACTCTTAAAACGGGAACAAAATACACACTTTAAAGCTAAAGGACTAAAAATGAAGTTTACTATATATACGCGTGTATTGAGGACTTGAAAAATAAAGTAAAAACATGAACATTATTGAAAGTTGAGGAATTCAACTTGGTTTGTTTATCTACCACCTATGTGTTATAACACATACCAGCCTAATAGTTAAGTAGAGCCCAGCCCATAACTCCTATTTTCTTAATTGTCGAAAAATACCCCTAACACTTTCTAACAAAAAATATCATCCATTGCACAACCGCCGCCGCCACCATCTTCGGAACCTCTTCCGTCGCCGGAACCTCCGTCGCTGCCGCCATCGCCGGAACCACCACCACTGCCGTCGGAACCGCCACCACCATCGCCGGAACCGCTTCCGCTGCCGTCAACACCGTTGCCGTCGTCACTGCTGCAATTTCTGAAAAAATAATTAATTGCAGCATTATCTAATAGTGTCTATTAAACAGTGTCTAATAGAAAGTGTTATAATGTCTAAACCGATATGCAGTACTGTCTATTACAAGAAATCATATTGTTTAATTAGTTATTTTACACATTCTTATAGTGTCTATTATAAAGTGATATAATATTTGAATAAATATTGGAAACTGTTTAGGTAACCAAATATGAGTATATAATCGATTATAGTGTCTATTAGAAAGTGTTATAAATATTGAAAACTGTCAGGCTAACCGAATATTATGAGTATGTGTTACCAAATATAGAGTATCTATTAGAAAGTGTTATAATGTCTAACTACATATTGAAAATTGTCTGAATAATTTTAAAAACTGTCTATTTAATTATCTAAAATTGTTTATTGATTAATTTTCCACATAGTTAATTAAAGAAAGTAACAAATATGCCGTCAGCCAATTAAAATTGTTTATTTGTAGTTAGTTATATTGTGTTTTGTTTTAATGTACAAAAATGGATTTGCCTATACTGTCAACTAATTTATTCAAACTGTCTATGGCAAAATGAAATAATGTCTATGATTAAAAAAAATCAATATATAAAACATACCTAACAAATTCAGATTAATTGGTTCGGCTGACAAACACAGTGGAGGTCTTGCATCAATCATTGTCGGAAGGCTCGCTTGGAGGTCTCTTCAACAACCACCATCCGGGGCAAGCTTCTCCTCCATCCGCGAAACGGACGACGAATAGCCACCACCTCCATCAGCGAGGAGCCAAGGACAAACCGAAGACGAAGAGAAGCAGGAGGAGTAGAATCTGAATAAGGATCTAAATCCACATGTGCTAGGGGACTGAGAGTGCAGCGATGGTAAGGTCATCGCTAAAATCGATCATTGCGCCGGTCTCTGTAAGCTCCCTCTCTCTCACTCACAGGTTAGTGGGAAGTGGAGGAAGAGATGAGGACTCTCTGGTGCTTGCCGGCAAGCTTGTTGGCAGAGTGGACCTTGTGATTACAGGCCCAACAGAGAGCAGCCTCGTCGAAGCAGCAAAGGACGGTGGCCTCCGCCGCCTCGCAAACGTTACACTGAATCTTCATCCCGAGATGGAATCGATCTTCAGAATGCAACGACGATGGGTTGGATATTCAGATCGGACGGTAAATCGCGACTGTGAGGAGAATCACGACCTCCGATGGTGATTCGTCGGACTCCTGGAATTTGTTCACGAAGAAGATGTTAATCTTATGGATCTGAAAAAAAATAAAAATAATAATTATATGAAGGGTATATTTGTCATTTAGTTGGTGTGTGGAAAAACACGTGGTAATTATATGTGGTAAATTCAACTAGAGGGAGATGTTATTTACCAACTAGTTGGAAAAACCACTAACTGTGTTATGTGTGTAAATACCTAATTAGAAGAGTATTTTAGTCTTAAAATTGTTAGTTAGTTAGTTAAATTAGTTAGATAGTGTTAGAATTAGCTAGTGGTTTTTCCAACTAGTTGGTAAATAACATCCCTCTACATATGATGTTTTCCCCCTTATACGGGTACATTAATTGAACTATATATGTTGTTATCGTAATTGTCACCCATTACTTTACTTTCCTAAGAAATACTAGAAATTAAGTGAGTAATTATTAGTAATAACCTACATTTGAAGGCAGGAAGCCACTCCTCTTCATTTTCCCAACATATCTAATTGAATTTCCCTCTTCAATTAGACCCTCCCTCCATACCTAAAATTGAATGACAGTTAAGGAAATGTCACTTGTCCCTTCTAATTACCCTAATTCATCTTCACATATAAATACCACATATATTTGTCCAAAAATAAGACCACCAATACTTTTCAGATTCATTCCAAAATATTCAGAATTTTCTTTAGGGTAGCTTTATAACCATTTTCTTCCTTTTTTTTCTTTAATTAATTTTCAAGTTTTGTATTTTTCTTCATAAATTAGTCTATTATGAATCGAAAGGAAGATGGTGAAGACAGCCCAATGCTTGAGTTGAAGCTAAACCTATCGCCGGATGGGGGCGCCAATGAAATGGATTTATCAGTGTCATTGTCATCAGAGATGTCACCGGAGGCTTCATGCATGTCGGAGGAGAGCATGCAGTGTCCGAGCAGCCTGGAAGAGATGGTGGTGGCACCGATGTTGCTTGGCGGTTGCCCTAGATGCCTCATGTATGTCATGCTGTCGGAATCCGATCCCAAGTGCCCTAGATGCAAGAGTTCGGTCTTGCTGATTTTCTGAACGAAAATAACATCAACAAGAAATCAAGGAACTGATGATGATCGCTCCTCAAAACATCCTGCCATGCATGCAAACGACCTAACTTGCCATACAAGTAATCTAGGAAATATGAAATTAATACTTTAATTCTCATGTATATTTATTTTTTCTTCTTTAATTGGCTCTTTTATTTCATTCTGTTTCATGAAACTTCTTTTTCTTGTTTTAATTTTCTTTTCATTTGTTTTATAATACCCTTTCATAAATTTGCATGAAAGAAATCGGTACAATTTTTCCCCTTTATTATTTCTATTTTTTACTTGTTTCATGCATGCTACAGCTTTTGCGTGCGAAAGACGAGAGGTTTGGATTTTGGTTCCTTCATCAAAAAGAAAGAAAAGTTTTTAATTTCGTCCTAATAGAAGAAATGTTAAAGTTTTATGCTGCTCAATCACACTATAAGCAATCAGCAAGTACTGGTAATTAATAAATAGAAGTATGAATATATAGAGGTAAGGTGGAGGAGATCAATGTTCGGTAGATATAAATAATTCACCTTCCTCTTTATTGTGTATCGCAATCTAAAAATACTCAATTAAAGAATATAAAACTGTTTTTTTAATTATCATTACAAATACGCAAATCACTAAATATTTGTAGTTTATAATAAAACTACGATCGTTAATGTAGTTTCAAGCATAGATTCTAGCAGGTAATCGGATTAAAGAAAAAATAAAACTATCTATGATAATCCTTTTCCCCCCTCGAAGTTGCCCACAGAAAAAAGAATTGTATATTCCACATAGTACTGACCATATTGATTATTTTTTCATTAATAGTATTCGCTTGCTCATTTTTCGGTGATGTCAAAACTTGATCTGAATCAGTATATATATATATATATATAAACTTGTTAATCACTGCAAATATTCATTTCCAGTACTCTAGGTAGCATTTTCCTTTCAGTAAGTTCTAAGAAATTAAAATACCGATAGGTTGTTGAGCTGATTTTTGGTTATTCAATGTGATTAACAACTAATAAGTACTTAGCTTCAAGCCCACATAATTAACTTTAAAATCGGTGGATCCATTTGGAAGTGCACAAAATTAATTGTCCCAAATGTAAATTGGAAACTAAAATGTAGTGAATTTTTTCATCGTAAAGTTGTAGGAGATACTAGTATATATGCCGGCTTAATAAAATATACATCTATACAATTGTAGGGGATTTGGTACTATTCATTGTTGGGTTTTAATTGAGTGTGGTAGTTGTACATCTCATTTGTGTTCCATACTTTTGATCCAAAGGTGATGGGTAAGTTTCCAAGTAGATAGTCATTTTCTCAAAAAAATATTTTTATGTCTTTTTTTCTTTTATCAATCTTTAAGTGTGTTCCTTAGTTTTTTTTTTCATTCTCCATTTTTTATTTTCAATTTAACTTCAAATCTTTAATTTGACATATTTTATGTCACATTAATAAAATCTCCAATATTGTTTACATATTAAATTTCTTCTTTCGGTTTAAACTTTAATCTTTCATTTCTAAAATTTATTTCATCATATCAACCCCTTAAATTTTCTCATGTTCCATTTCCAAGTTTTCAATTTTAGGTTATAATATATTTCATTCTTGCTATTGATTTATCATTTCAAATATTTCTTATTTCATACAAGATAGTCATGTGGATCTAAAAAGACAGTGATGTCGATCTAACTAGGTAGTCATGTCGATCTAACAAGATAGTGATGTCGATCTAAACAACTCATCATGTTGATCACCATATTATGTTGATCAATCAAATATGTATGTCGATCTAACAAGGTAGTGATGTCGATCTAAACAACTCTTCATGTTGATCACCATTTTATGCTGATCAATCAAGTATGTATGTCTATCTAACAAGGTAGTCATGTCGATCTAAACAACTCATCATGTTGATCACCATTTTATGCTGATCAATCAAGTATGTATGTCGATCTAATAAGGTAGTGATGTCGATCTAAAAAACTCATCATGTTGATCACCATTTTATGCTAATCAATCAAATATGTATGTCGATCTAACAAGGTAGTGATGTCGATTTAAACAACTCATCATGTTGATCACCATTTTATGCTGATCAATCAAGTATGTATGTCGATCTAACAAGGTACGGGTGTCGTTCTGAACAAGTCATCATGTTGATCACCATTTTATGCTGATCAATCAAGTATGTATGTCGATCTAACAAGGTAGTGATGTCGATCTAAACAACTCTTCATGTTGATCACCATTCTATGCCAATCAATCAAGTATGTATGTCGATCTAACAAGGTAGTGATGTCGATCTAAACAACTCATCATGTTGATCACCATTTTATAATGATCAATCAAATATGTATGTCGATCTAATAAGACAGTGATGTCGATCTAAACAACTCATCATGTTGATCATCATTTTATGTTGATCAATCAAGTATGTATGTCGATCTAACATGGTAGTGATGTCGATCTAAACAACTCATCATGCTGATCACCATTTTCTGCTGATCAATCAAGTATGTATATCGATCTATCAAGGTAGTCATGTCGATCTAAACAATCAATAAAGAATTGAACTTTTCTTCAACAATCAATAGAGTTTAAGATTTCTTTAACTTTACCTTTTAGTCTTTCAAATATTCATATTATCAATAACTGTTCACTTTTTCAAATTTTCATTTTAAGTAAGTTTATAAATTTTTTGTCCCTTTGCGAAGTAAGGGCTCAAGAAATCTAAGTTTTGGTCCAGTTTTAAATATGCTGTTAGTCCCCATAATTTACTTATTTTTCAATTTTGTTCCAACCTAACAACTTAAGACACCAGAAAACTCACGATTATATGGTCAACAAATTCATCGCATCCAGCATACAATGGGCAAGTGATGAGTGCATGTTTTATATAATTTTACCTCACCATTTGTGCTTAATTGTGATTTTTAATGTTGCTATTTATACATTTAATGTCTTAAAATCATGTAGGTACCTTCAAGTGACAAATTTGGGTGTAAATGGATTAAATACAACAAGTTTAGAAGCTTTTGTGTCAAAGTGGAAGAAGAAAAGCTTAATGGGCTGTTTGCAAGAGAAACATGAGAATGGGGTGCTGTTGGCAACAATAATAACCTTGAAGGGCCAACTTTGGGTTCAGCCCAAAATTGGGCTGATTCTTCCTTTTCTTCTTCTTCTTCTCGCTTCAGATCGCGGGCAGCGAGCAGCAGCAGACCAGCTGCGGCAGCCAGCCTTGGCTGCCCCAGTTCGGCCTCACCACCACCTCCCCAGCCTCGCCGGACGCCGCCAGCCCTCCACCACCGCGCCTCAGAGCCCCTCCTTGCACAACCACCGCGGCAGCAGCCGGATTTCGCGAGAAATCCTTGCTGCTGCCCATTCCTCCGCCAACAGCCACCATAGCTCGCTTCCCCACGCCGTCGGAGCTCCACCAGCACGCCCATGACCACTGGAGAATAGCCCCACGCTCCGATGCATCTTCTCCGGCCATTTTCCGTCTAATTTTGTTCGTTAACACCATCGGTCGTTTTTAAATTTTAATTTTACTTGTTTAATTTAGTTTTTCTCTGCTTTAATTTCCATAATTATTGTTGGGTTTTGATTAATTGCTTAAATTCTCGGTTGGGTTAGTGTAGAACAACCCGGACCGCCTTGGGATCAGGTCTTTTGTGGATTGAGTTGCTTCAAATTTGCTACATTAGAGAAATTGGAGATACTTGGTGGTTCAATTGGTGAATTAATCTTGACATTTGCATGAATTTATCGGTACCGCATGCTTGTGTTTATTTGGTGTTTGACGAGTACTCGAGAGATACTCGTTGAACGTAGGTCACGGGTTGAGCACGAGTTTCCCGCTCCGGTCGAGAGATTCGGAGGGGTTACTTAGGAGAATAAGGTTTATTCATAATAGTTTTCATCTCGGTGCAAGACAAGAGATTGTTCTTGGTCGAGGTAGAAGAACAAGTTCTGTGACTTGAGAAAGCCGGAACCGTTGTTTGAATCCTCTCCTCACTTATCTATAATTTCTCATCGTTGTTATTGATGCGTATCTGTTGCTAGGAGCTTGTTTCATGCTTAGTTCCGTTGCATGTTTGGGTTAGAGATTTCACGTGCATATGCTCACATGGTGCTCGAGAACAAGCACGGAAGTGATCTTCCCGAGCTTTAGCCAAAAAGCAAGTTCAAATGGTTTATCAAGCCACTTAGGAATTTATGGCTTGCATTTAAAGTCCTCTCGGTGGTGCGGGAAGAGAGATCAATCTCGGCCATCGTGTAGGTAACTGACTCGAGAGATGTCAGTAATTTTTTAATCCTTTTCCTCTACCAACAAATATAAATCATGCATGCTTGACTTTCATGAAACATTTGACCTGTTCCCCGAGGTGGTTATCTATTTATTTTTATACATTAGAATTATTTAGGTAGGTAAAGTAGTGCAATCTAGCTATTTAGCATTTCGCGCATCTAGTCCTTGTGGATTCGACCCTTACTCATCGAGTGCTACACTCGACCCGTACACTTGCGGGTGTGTTAAGTTTTGTTTGCCTGACACACGTCACAGTAGCAAGATAACGATTAGATTGGAACCAGGGGCGGAGCCAGGAATTGTTGTGAGCGGGGCATAATTAGTTAACCAGTAGAATTTTTTTGAGTGCGTGCATAAAAATATATTCAGTGGGGGCATAAATATATATTTTATAAGACTTTGATTACTACAACCCTATTTATTTTTCTTCCAAATTTGAGTGGTGACAATTGCCACCATTCAAGACTACATGGCACCGCCCTTGATTGGAACACCCTCTATGCTGGAGAGCAAGATATGGCAGTAATTTAGTTTCTTGATGCACGCCGTATGAAAATGTTAACCTTTTTAATTCGGAACAAGATTGTGTTAGAGTATGCTTGCTCAAATTTGCATTGTTTTAAGATTGTTTTCTTGATGATCAGTAAGTTTAAGAGTTCTAAATTAAGTAGGATTGTGTTTCCTAATTAGAATGCGATTACGTTTTGTGTGTAGTCTATATAAAAGTAAGTTGTGTTAGAGTTTTCGGTATGAAAGAAAAAGTCAATGTGATGGAGAGACAAGATGTAAGGTAAAAAAAATTAAGAAGAAAGGTTTGGAAGCCGGGATGACGACGAAAGAAGTCTTTTGTACGTAGTTCTCATATCTGGTTAAATATGTTATAGTGGATTTTCTCTCTTCCGTAAATGTACATAAGTTAAGAGCTGAACCACGTTAAATTGTTGTGTGCATGTTTTGATCGAGATTGTTTATTTCCTCTGCGCGAGATAAGCATTTGGGGAAGAAAGTTATTTGTTAGCAATTTTTTCCTAACTGATTGGACCACTCCGTGGAAATTTGAAGAGAAGCAACGAGTTTGCTGTCCACAGTCATTGCAATTTTTTTCACCGTAAGTTCTCCATCAGCTGGTAATTCCAACAGGTTTGGAACTGTCAACCTGAACATCTTGCAACATTGTTAGTCCCACATAACCCATCATGTAATGAAGGACACAACTTTCCAAAAAGACGCTGCCAATATATAAATTTATGTAGTATATATGTGCCTTGATAGTGAATTTCATGAGCATAATATAAATAGATGTATCATATATGTGCCTTCATAGTGAATTTTATGAGCATATCTAAAACAATTGACATTGCAATATTCCACCATTTAGAGATTATACCCATCATATACATATTCCTTGGGCAAAAGGGCAACACACGACACAAAAACATTGTTGAGAAACGCAATTGCACACCAATGTGCTGACATTACATACATAATGGGATGTTTCACTTTGATTCGATGGAGCAAGTTTAACGTATTATGGAGCGTGGATCGTGATCTTTGGAACAATGTTATGACAATTCTGAAAAAAGGTGTTTGTCCATCATCTTTGGAACTTTCAAAAATTGATTTTCGGGTTCATATTATCAATGTTCCATATGATTGGTTTACTATTGCAATGGTTTATTCTCTGGCTGCTCTGATTGGTCTGGTAAAGGACGTGGATGTGACTGGGCCGTATGGGTTCGAGTTACTATGGATGTTACAAAGCCTCTTCGGAGGGTTGTGAAAGTTTATATGGAAGGTGTTGTCGAACCGTATCTCCTTCAATATGAAGGGTTAACTTACTTCTGTTTCTGGTATGGGCGTTGCGCTGTTTGGCTCCTATGTATGCTTCTATTACGGCAAATCAGTATGGTGATTGGTTGCATCATCCAGGCACACGCAAGCGAGGTCCGTGTGAGTTTGGCCCCTCTTGTGGTCGCGCTTTTGCAGGTGGTGATGCACTGGTGGTGCAACATGTGGACCCTGTTCCAAATCCTTCTGTGGTTGATGCTCTAGCTTTGGTTCCGGTAGATGGTGCGGGGTTCCAAGATGTGCTGGAAAACTCATTGGCACTGGTTGAGGTGAATGTTGGGCAAGCTCCAGTTGCGAGGTTCTGTGCCCCTAAACGCGGACGAGGGAGGGGTTGCCCAGCTGGTCTGGGAGTGGGACAAGTTAGAGGAAAGAAGCTCCAGATTTCTGAGGCAGTGGGACTCAGCTTGGTGTGGTAGGTGGACTTCCTGCCTCACCCGGAGCAGTGATTTGGTGGCTTGGGAGTGGATCTGGTCTTGGAACACATGGGTCCTCTCTTTCTAGCAATTTTTTGTCCTTTTTTGGGTGTTTTCTTCCTTGGTGTTTGAATGGAATGACTTTGTTCTCATGTGGTGGAACATTCTCATCGGGGTGACACTTCCTCTTTTAGCATGTTCATGGTAGGATGATATTTGAGTTTAATTGACCCTGACAGATTTGTCTATGCACACCTCACCTTGATGGTGTATGATGCTCTCAAGCCCATTCAAATCTTTGATGGCTTGTTCGAGGATGTTTTGGGTGAATATGCGTTGTGACCCGGACTTTTATCCGTGCCACAACTGAAGAAATTAAAAGAAAAAAAAATTGAGTTGCGGTTTGTAAGAGATTTAGGATTTGTAAAATACTGTAATTAGTTTGGAAATTTGGGGAAAAAATTATTGAGTTTTCTTGAAGAATAAGAAAAAGATTGAGATTGGATAAATTTGAAAGTTAGAATGGAAATAGAAATAAGTTAGATTATTTAAAGATTAGGAAAGTACCTAACTAAAAACAAAACTGAGAAGTGGGGTTTTTATGCTCAATTTTTGAAAGATTGAGGGCTAATTAATTAATTCCCTAATTCATTCTTTCCTCTTCTTTGTTCGCAAGCAGGAGATGAAGAATAGAGAAGGAGACTCTCATCCTCCCTTCTCATCCATCGATTCGAAAAGGTGAAGAAGGGTTTCTGTTCCCTTTGTTGTTTTGGCCTAAGGTCTTGTGAGGAACCGAACCATCCTCTCTTCACCAGTGAAGCGAGAATCAGAAGAAGAAGGAGGAGGGTTCGAGAACCCTACTGTTCGCAGATAAAAAGGGCAAACACAAGGTGAACTTGATTTCTCCTTGACAAGTAAGTTCAAATCGATCCTTAATTATTGATGCATCTTGATTTTTCAGGAGTATTTTGGATTTGTGATTTGTGTGTTGGCCAACTGTTTTGTTGCTTGAATGACTGTGTTAATGATGATCTGTCGAATAATTGATGAATGGTTCTCTGGTTCCATGTGAAAGTTAATTCTTGGGGTGTTAATGATATGTATGTGAAGAAAATTGGATGGGAGCAGGGCCTTATCACTCTCGCCCTTGAACTGGTTTATTCTACAAGTATCAGTTGTTTATCACTGATTTAGAATGGGAGATGCACGTCTTGTGTCTCCGCTTAGTGTCAAACTGTTCTTATATAAAAACTTGAGACTACATTCCATTACTTCTCCATAAAATCAAGGTAATGATGGCTGGGAATCAGTGTTTGCTTGCATAAAGTCTGTTCTGCTCATATATATTTATGGTATACTTGACATTGGAAGAACAAAGATAGCTGTTAGAACCACAACATAGAATTAATGATGGTTTTGCGTAGAAGTGACTGAGTAAATCTGCCTAGTGGTGTCTCGGCTTAGTGCACAGATTGGAGAAACACGACTGCTCATTGCTGATAAATAAGTGAATAAGTAAGTGTGTTTTAGAAGTTGAACCAAGAAGTATATGAGTTACTAGAGGAACGTATGAATTGCCTTGGTTTCAAGGATGGGTTCATAAATGACTATTCAAGATATCTTCGGAAAACAAGTTGTAAAACTGTATGGATGCTTTCGGTCTATGACAGGAAGAGTGTTGTTGGCAGGACTCCATGGAAAATACCATTGAGAAACATGCTTAAGCTGTCACAACAATACGCACCTCCTAATGCTAGTTAGGGATGCAAATAAAGCGATTTTAAAAAGAAAAACCGGTCGAAGGTAGATGTGGCAACAACTCTAGCTTTACGAGCCTGTATGGGTTGTCTTTGATGCCATGGTCGAATTTTATGGATCTAGTACCTTCCCATTCGAATGGAGGTGCAATACATATGTAATTATTGAGCCAAATGCATGAACTCAAGGGTTGGAAGGTGGAAGATAGCAAGGAGAACCTAGGAGTGCAAAAGAGGCTACTTTGACATTTCAATTTTGCAAATGAGGGTTCTCAAGTTCAAACCCCTTCAAAATGGTTGTTGGATGATAGCCAAATAAAGAATAAAATCGTTTGGTGTAGGAGTCACATGCATAGCTAAAGAATTTGGCACATCTTTTGGAGGGACCACTAGTGAAAGTAAGACTTCTCCAATCTTCAAATTGGTGCACAAGCTTCATTTCTTGTCCAAATGGCATGAAATTTTTTTCATTTTCTTCCTTTATTCATGGGCTATCCAATGAGCACTTATTTGGTGACATTTGGAGCACTTTGGGTTTGAGTCTCCAAAGAAATCTAAAAGTGGCCAACTGTTGAGCCTTCTTGTGCTTCATCTTGCCTCGGGTGGTTGAGCCATGAAATGGTGCCTTCTTTGATGCATCCAGGGATGTCTTCATCCAGTTGCATCCCAAGAATATCCAGCTTGAGCCCCAAGACTTGGGGTAATCATGAACACAAGCTAAGGCACTCTTGAGCTTTCTTTGCCCTAGCTCTTGTCATGGGTCCTCCAAAGCCTTGGAGTGGATGGATTCGGGCTTGAGGGACTTCATGATTATCTTGGGCATGCCCCTTGACTCCTTGACTTGTGCTTGGAAGAGTGTCGGCACTTGAGAACTTCACTTGATCCATGTCTTGTTGGAAGGTGTGAACTCCTTGTTCCAAGCCTTGTGATGCACTTGTTGCTCCTCTTTTTTCATCCCCACGCCATGGTAATGCTTGGATTGGGTCAGTACGATGGAATGTCTGCTACATCACCTAGTTTTCCGCCTCTTCATTGTTTGTTGCAATGGTTTTATTTTCATGTTTCATACTGTTCTAGTTGTGTTTTGCTCGCTTTAGCTTATTTTTGTGTTGGTTTCTTGGACAATATGCCACTTTGGCATTGAGCTATTTCTGAAGTTGATCATTAATATAATTATCAGTTTAGTAAAAAAATAGTCCTCTTAGCAGTGTGAACTATTCAACCGAAACCAAAATAAATGAAAATTTTTATTAATTCAATTTTTCGATTAAGTTTCAGTTAAAACTTAAAACTGAAAGGCACCGGATAAACTACGCAACTCTTATCCTACGCAAAGCTACGCACAAGTTAAACTAATTACAAAACTGCCACACTTTCTTCATTACTCCATAGCCGCCATCTTCTTCGGTGACCTTCATTTTCTTCCCTCTATGGCCTTCGCTCTCCGCTAGACATCCCCCCTTCCAGATCTCCTTCTCTAATAACTACAACCTTAGTACCAATTTTACTGTGGAAGGTAATGCGGCTTAGGTTGCATTAAACAATCTCCTCATTAAATGTCGTAGTAAATTATGAATTAAAACTATATTGCAGTTTGGTCCGCATTAGGTCGCATAAAGCTTGAATTTTAGATTTAAACTCATCCGCCGCACCATTCGCTTCTCATTTTTCTTCTTCTCTTAGGATTTCAGATTTGAGATGGTGGTGCATGGTGGAGGTAGAAAAGAAAAAGAGAACGTCGGCACAACGTTGGAGTTAGGTTTTGAGCAAAAGTAGATCTAGATTTTTTTTCGGTTTTGTGTTTAATTTTAGTTGTTGTACATTAATCATTCTAAGTTGTAGGTTCAAGAAATCGATGAAATGGAAAAGAAATTTTGAGTTTGTTCTTTTGAATCTCAATTTTTTTCTAGTTTCTTGGTTTTTGTTGAAGAAATGGTTGAATTTGCTGGTTGGACGAAAAATTTCTAGGTTATTTTGGTGAATCCACATGAATGTTCTCTAGATTCATCGAGTGTTTTTCTTTTCAAAATGGTGTAATGCAGCCTTAAGTGCATTAAGCCGCATTAAGCAATGCGCTTAAAGCTACGGTAGCCCAGCTACTGCGGGATTATATACCGCGGCTTGTAATGCGGCCGTTTCCGCATTAAATACTGCGGATATAATGCGAAATAGCCGCATTAAGAATGACTTCAACGACGTAGTGAATTGCTCATACAATAGGTTCATATATGGAAATCCTCTCTTGTTAAAGAGCTCGAGAAGTCGCCGGTGTAGTCGTCATCACACGCTACTGAAGATCAATTGGCCATCGGAAGTTGATTTCTTCATTGGAGCAATTCCAGCAAGATTAACCATCAATTCCAATTGTTTCTCTTTCACGTCTTACAAGTGCACAACCGGCAAGATCAATCGTCTAAAGTGTCTGCACAGAGATCACAACTCAAGCTGATTAGGGAATAATCAAAATATAAAATCCCCATTGAATGATAGTCACTTGCAGAAGCGCGAGCATCAGAATTACACTAGTGGTCATAAAAAACGCACCTTATTGTTAAGGCACATATATCAATATTTAATCGATCAGTAATGAAAAATGTGTGATCACTTACAGACACTTGGGCATCAATAGTAAACAATTGATCATCATTGCTAATATGGTGGTCACCATTTTAGAGAAGTGATAACATCATTATTTACTGCGCGATCATCAATTTCACAAAGCGCAGCTAATGCGTTTGATCGAGATGATAGTGATCATCAATGTTGGAAGTGAGAGTATCAGCTAATGTGATGATCTTCAATTCTAATGTCGTGGTTCATTTTTATGACGATCTTGACGTTGGAATCACAAAATGAAGAATGACGGGCCAAATCACATACAAAATGAAGAATGACAATGACGACGACGATGAAGGAAGAAGAAGATGAATAAATTCTGGAGGATAATGATGATGACGAAGACGGCGGAGAGAGGAAGGGAGGAATGATAGGGAGACAAGGTGAAGGAAGGAAGGGCGGGAGAGGAAGGAGACGGACGCAGAGATATAAAGGGACGGAGAGATGAAAGAAGGGAGATTAGATATCCTATGGCGACTGAAACCGAAATACTCAAAATGGTAGCAAGGAGTTTTTTTTGTCCTCTGTCCCTTGGGCCAGCCCACTAGCAACTACCCATGGCCACTTCTTGCCCAGTAGCCCACCCTTCCTTCCCAGTACCCAAATGATTCAATTGAACCCTAAACCCAGCAGTACCCACCCCCACGCCAGGAGCGACTGCTTGTGTCTCCGGTCTCCACCGCGCACGAGACCTCATCCTCAACTCAACATCTCCTCGCGTCCGCAGGCCGCAGCCACCTCACACGCAGCTCGCTTAAACGCCGACGCCGCAGGCCTGCAGCGGACCAGCTTGTGGCCTGGGCGGGAAGCTCCACTCCACGCCTCTGGCCATTGCCCTAGTTGTTGGAGTTCAACTTTTAAGGAATTTGATTAGTGGCCTGTGCAACATTGAATCTTTGTTTGAAGTTATACAGGGTTTTTTTAATAGTTTTTGAACATCAGTAAGCTGAGACTCGATAATAAGCGTGATTTTGTGCTGGAATTGAGTGTTGAAGCAGCTTTGCTCAGCTCTTTCGTGCTCTCCACTCAGTCGGCTGTTTTCCACCTGCCAGTTTTCCACGCCAGCCGTTTTTTCTCTTTGTTGACTCATCCGCTGCAAAGCTTACCGGTAACTTTTGGTTTCAAATGTTACTTGTGAGTAAAGCTAGGCGGCTTGTAAGTTTTTAAGGTGATCAAGTCATTTTGAACTGATGCTTAATTATTTGTTTAAACCATTGAAGAATAATGGTGAAGTCGAAGGCTGCCTCCAAAAAGCAACAGAAGCGTGGTGTAGATTTCAAAGTAATTTTTTTCAATGATTGTCTTGAATTTGGAAATTCAAGTTGGTTTGTGAGTTTCGGATTTAGTTTCATTCTCTTATTAATATTATTATTTCTTTTTTCTTTTTTGGTGTTCAGAAAATAAAGCGGAAACTAGGCAGGAAGTTGCCCCCTGCAAGGAATGCTACAAATACCGAAGTTAAATCTAAAGGTAATTTAATTTTACTTCTGAAAATTAGATGTTCAATCAATTTGATTGTTCCTTACTTTGAATATAGCGTTAATGCTTTGTATCTCTTTTTTGTTCTTGTGAGCAGCAATTATACTCCCCGAGCAAAGTGTTGCTTCCGAGAAGGCAGGCCTGGCAGTTAGCAAGAAAGGATTGACATTGAGAGAGCTTCTTCAGCAAACAGCTCATCACAACTCAAAAGTTAGGAGAGGTACTTATCTTTATAGTGTTAAAAAGTGTCATTTTATTACCTTTTATTGTTTAAGTCCTATTGATAAAGAAGTCTCATTGAAGTAATTAGTGGCAGAAATGTAATCGTAAATAGGTATGTTGACTGTTGCTGCAAAATTCTGAAGGGACATTTGCAAACTAGGTGCTGTCATCTTGATTTTTTACAGGGATGCCAACTTTTAAAATTATTTAAAATTCAGAAACTACCGCTTAACCATAATTTTTTTCCTATATTATTGGATTGTTGTAATGGGTTTTGTTTGTTTGGTGGAGGTATTTGTTTTCTGGATATTAATAAATTGAAGCTTTATTCTTCTTATACAGATGCATTATTAGGAATTAAAGATTTATTCCAAAAACATCCGGAAGAGTTGAGACTGCATAGATATGCAGCCGTAGAAAAACTCCGTGAACGCATCAGTGATGATGACAAACTAGTTAGAGAAACATTATATCAACTTTTCAAGTCTGTGGTTTTTCCGGGAAGTAATGAGGTGTGCTTTCTTTTATTTTCATCCTCGAGGTCAATACTTGGAGCATGTAGTTATTCCTGAGCTTGGTTACTGATAATATGTTTGAGCACGCTAATGTTAGGTTGTCAGGATGAAATTACTAGTGATGCTGTGATTTTAGCCATTCACCTGTAACATAAGCTGTTTGTTTTAGATGATGGGATAAGATCTGCACACCAAAACAAAATTACTCAAAGTTCTAGACTCCATGTACATGAAGAAGTGCAGCTACCTTATCTGTCTGCAAGTAAGCGTTCAAGACAGCAAGTATCACCCAGCTGACCCTAAAATGAAGCTAGAAAAGCATTCCGTTCTGAAGAATACGTATATCTATTGTAAAAGCTTTAAAAAATCTCGAGTAGACTACAAAGGAAATTTATGGTCCTAAAGATACCACTTACTGATTCCAATTACAGTAGCTAGATGCGCATGCTTTTCCAAACAATATCCATATCAATAGTGCAAACAACTAAAGTGTCTTTTTTCTTTCTTTCTTTCTTTCTTTCCTTTCAGTCAATAGTCTGATGATAACAGCACTGAGCTGCTCTTTAAAGATACCTCTTCTTTTAAAATAAAAATAAAAATTGTACCTTGTGGTTTAAACTAACCTTTGCATAATCTTTACCCCAAAGAGTGAAAGCTGACTCTTCAGGAGTCCAACTATTTCAGAGGTTGAAATAAATGACAATCAGTCTGCATAGGGAGCCCCTTTAGCGTTGAAACAATATTTTATCCATGAAAGGACAAGAAAAATTCTAAGCAAATTTAATTTTAGCTATATCCCTCTTGCTTCTAAAGAATAGGGTTGAACTTAGAACTAAAATGGAAAGTAAATGGTCTGAGAAATCACACTTAAATGGTTGGATTTTTGAAAGATTTTATCCTTGGGAATGTAAAATCTATGGATGTTTTAACAATTTTTAGTTTTTTTTTTTTGTTTCAGGTATGTTGCAAATGCCCTCTGCATATTCTCCTGATTTTTTCAGTCTTTATGGTTATATGCCAAGTTAGTTGTTTGTGAGTGGTTCTACAATGTATCACTGACCTGTGGCCTTCTGCTATTTTTCCAGGCCAATCAAGGACTTCTTATATCATTAATGATGGCATATATTTTTAACGCTATGACAAATTTAGCCATTGATGTTCGTTTTATGGCATTCAAGTTCTTGGATCTTGTTGTGGAGTTCTATCCAACTTCTTTTTCTTTATATGCTGAGAAGGTATCTGGTCTAAACTTGTACTACTTGTAAAATTGAGATGCTTTATGACAGCACTGAAATAACTTAGAAAGTTTATACAGATCACAGACAAAATCGGACATTGGGAGTTTGAGTTTTATCCTTGTAATATGCACTTTTGACTTTACTAGCTTTCCCAAATTTTGTCTCCAAGTGTCTTGTATTCAGCCCCCTTATGTTCTCTATATTCTGTCTTCTGTTGAAGACAAGGCTAGTCTTTTCTGTGCTTTTGTTCCAATAAAAGAAAGATTTTGGCATTTTTTTTGTCATGAAAAATCAGTTGACAGTGACATATGGCATTACATTCTTATCTTTCTTTGAGAACAATCCTTCTCTTCATACTGCAGCCCATAAATTTCCGTGATTGGTGTTGTCTTTTCATCCTTTACAGTGGCTTGCTTAAGAATTTATGGTTTAGCATTTTGTCTGGATAGGAAAATGTTGGTCTTGAATTTTTCTATATCTTTTTGTTAGATTATGATTTCTGACTTTATTTTTAAATCATGCAATGTGTTTTCTGCTTTCATTTGCTGGGGGGTCCTAACTTTGTTTTTGTTCATTATTATGGAGATAATATAGAATAACTTGTCATGATCTGTGTTGGTATCTGGTCCTTTATATCCATATTGATTTTAATGTTTTTCTGTTATTTTGGGATCAGTTAGCATTCACTTGATTCATTGTTGCTTAAGGTAACATTGATGGTGTATCTTTTATATTGCCGTAAAAAATAAAAAAAATAAAGGAAGCACTGAATTTTGCTTTTGCATTTCAGTGAAGTTATCAGTGATCTTATCAGTTGTTTCTCTTTAGATTCTTCAGAACTATGAAGACATCTTACGGAAGAGTCAATTTTATCTAGAAGACAAGGGAAAACTCAAAAGCACACTGACTGGTTTAATTCGCTGCTTGTCATTAATATCGAGGGATGAAGGAGAAGCTAACAAGGTACTCAAGTATCATCCTTAGTTTCTGATCACTGTCTTTCTATTTCCACATAAATCTATTCTATGTTTGCGTTTCATCATAGGTGTTAGATAGTAGAGTATATTATTAAATGCTTTCTTTCATATAGGCCATAATGAAGTTTCCAGAAAATTCTATATTTGAATGTAATACGAGTATACGATTCTAGTACTCTTCATATAGGCACTTAGTCATCATTTCTGTTATGCATGATAAGCAAAGTACAATGGCTGGTACTTGTCCGTTGTCATTTGTACCGGCTAATGAACAAGTACTTGGAAGTTACCAAGTGGTTGTATAACTTTTTTTATCTTCTGTGTCTGAAGAGTCTTGCTGCTTTTACATAAACATTTTCTCTGATTCTAGTGAATGGATGTTCTTCTATAAATTACTCGGTTACCTGCCTTTTCCACGGATGAGAATGACTGCTAAAGTTTCTGGTTGTCTTTCAATACATGTATGACATACTCTTGCATGTATGTTCAATTCATGCAATTAGTTACATGATTCTGATGTTTTGTCTTTTCGAAAATCTTGATTCAGAATTACAAGTTGCAATTTGTAACCTTGGGCATGTTAGATACATGAAAAGTTTTAGCTGAAGTTTCTGTCGTTAAATATGATTAAACAATTGATATGATCATGAACTCAATAGTTAAATTCAGAAACTCTAGGCTTGTTTCGGCTTCTGAAAACCTTTATATTTGTGTGTGCACGCATGAGTGCATGAACTTGCACTCTCTTATATAATGGTACCCATATTTCAAGTGCATGTACATTTTATTTAATTTCATTGTGTTTTTTAACTTCTAGATTTTTCATGGAGAGAGGATGCTACAAGCTTTTGAGCCTGATGAACCTAGAAAAATACATGGTAGGTAAATGTTGATTTTGCCTTGTTGCTTATTTTACTGTTTAGTTTCATAAAATTTTTCTATTGCCTTATGTGAAGCTTGTTTATGTTTCACTATGTCATTATTTTCTTCCGGTATTATGATGCAAGGCTGGAATTAGGGCTGAAAGATCTGTTTGTCTGGAATTAGGGCTGATAGATCCCTGAACTTTAATGAAAACCTAGATCAAAACCCTGAACTTGGTACCTTGGGTCTTAAAGCACAACACCCATTTCTAGATTGCTTTTTACTAACAAATACTCCCTCCGTCCCACAAAGGTTGTCAACATTACTATATTGGGCCGTCCCACAAAGGTTGTCAGCTTTCCTAAAATAGAAACTTTCTATCATCATTTTTACCATTTTATCCTCTTATCTCACATCATGGACCCACATGATTTTCTCTTTCCTCCCACTCAACTTAAAATTGGGGTCCACAATTTTCTCCTTCTTTCTTTTTCATGAGGGTAATTTTGTCAACACACTATTATTCTCTCACTTTTCTTAATATATGTGCCCAAACAAATCCTACAACCTTTGTGGGACGGAGGGAGTATCATTTAACATCCATTTTTTTAAATACTGTTGCATGCTTACACAGAGATAACTGCTTCTAGGACATGGTAAAGTAATTGCTAATATTTTACTCAGAAACTAAACGCAAGACCTTAAGTTATACAGTTATACTCCCTATGTTGCACAAAGGTTGCAACTTTTGACTTTGACAATTGTGTTTGACCCAAAATTTTCATAAGGGAGAATTTGTTTAGTTTTTTCTTTTGAAGTATACCCGTATATATTTAGAAACTAGACGCATTTTTTATTTGACTTCATATGCCAAAATGTTGAAGGGAAAGAATTATAGATTAAATGCTGGAAAAGCAAATGCAACAATATTTGTGGGGATGGAGGGAGTAGCTAAGAGGCATAAATTTCCAGCAAATGTGGAAAATTACTGGTATTGCATATTGTTGCCATAGCCATATTGTCACCCCAAGATCATTAAATAATAAAGCACCCTGTTGCTTTACTTTCTATGTTATCTAATTTCTTGTTCGTAAAAAGTTATAATATCATTGCTTGCCACATCACTATATAAAATAGAACAAAATATTGAAAGCACGTGAAAAGAAGAATGATAATGGGTGAGATTACTCTCATCAGTACATCAGCTGCACAAATGCTTGGCACTTGGTGGTTTAATGAAAAGTATCCATCATTCGGACTACTGTTTTATTTGAAGTATATTTGTTCTTCGTTTCTTTGTTGCTTGTTTATAGGTGGTAAAGTTTGAAATAGTTCTTGCCCTGCTTGACTTACCATCTATAATTCTATCTGCGTAGGTGGTTCTAATGTTGTCAACAAACTCAAGGAGCTTGTCCTAATAGTGCTCAACTGTTTCCAAGAATTTGTCCCCTTGGTTAATCCTGCACTGCACTTGGATGCACAGTCATTTGATTGCATTTTCTCTATCCTCCGGACCATAAATCTTGCAACTATGTTCTTGATTAGTGAAATTAAGAATAGCAAGACAGAGGCAGAAGCTTCTCAAGGGGACACGGAAGTGACTGTATTAGATCAAGCATTTGCATCAGCTTTGTTGAAGAAGTTGTTTGGTGTATTTCCTTTCAATCGAAGGCATTCGCTTTCGATAAAGGTAACTGTTTTAAACAATTTTGGAAGTCAAAACATAATCATATCTTTTTTGTCAGCTTAGTTTCTTTTTTCTTGTTTTATTCATTTGTAACAAGATTGCGAGAGGGAGGGCATCTGGATTAAAATTTTGCCACAATGCTCTTTTGTATACATTTATAGTGTTAACTCCAGGTCCAATTGTATTATGTTGGATCTGGTAGCTAACTCCAGGTCCAATTGTAACATTGTGAAACAACTAATTTTTTCTATTCAAATTTTATTTTAAATGCATGATGCCAGAATGGAGTTTTTCCAATTTTGGCGGTGCAGAAGTGGGTTGCCTTAAGAGAGATGCTACTTTGGTTTTCTGATTGTATAGTAGTATGTTTTTCGGTTCTTGTTAACTCTCAGTATGCATGCAGACTGTGGTGCATGTATTTCCTTTTCGTTTGCACATCTTTTTTCACCTACTTTTGTTTGATCCTTAGTCCTTAGAAGTTTTATTTATGTTTTCTGGATTTTCCTTTGCAGGAGGATGATAGATATTTTGTCCTGAACACTATGATAACAGAAATATTCTTTCACCTTCATGAATGGATCTGGCCACGCCCTGTATTATTGGATGCATTTCTGGAGTTTTTTGAAAATGCACTATTTGGAAAGGTTTGACTCCTGGAAATTTTTTGCCTTACAGAGATGCACTACCCATGACTGAGTTAACTGATTAATTCATTTCTGCGCCAAGGTGTAGTATATCATTGTTTATGTTATGATAAGCATTTCAATGCACTGAAACATGTATCATGAATGCTAGTGTGTAGCTACAGAGACAGGTAGGTTTGTCTCCACCTGTTGTCATGCGAGGTGGTTATTTGTAACTATCTTTGTTTTTTGAATATGGGTGAAGAGAAAGGCAAACAATGAATGACAGCTTTCCATTGTGCTTGGATAGACCAAATATAAATTGAGGAACTGGGAATTGGGAAACTTTTCCATGTAATGTTGATATGTACCAGAATGTTCTGATTTGCGTATAATCATATTTGTAAAAGAACTGAAAGGCTCAGCAATGCTTTTGCATAACTTGTCAACATTTTAATCTGGAAGGTTTGCAGTCAGGCGCGGTCTGGTAAAGCTCTCAGAGAGAAACACTTGTCTTCACTGCTTCCTTTCATTCCTAAATTAGTGCTTCAACTGCCAACTGACCGGCAGACTCACTTGCTTGAGGTTGTAATTTTCTATAAAATTGTTGCTTCAAGTTTAATGTTTATGATTTATTCTCTTCTTTGTCTGATTTCAATAGTTTAAATTGTCTCAAACCATTTTCTGTGTCTACATTTTCACTTATTATATTACTGTCACAATCTTATCACAGGCCTTTACTCAAACTTTTAAGGATTGCAATCCAGAGTCCTCACTTAAGCTTGCCTGCCTTTCCACCATCGAAGAAATGCTGATTCCTGTAAGTTTTATTTTTTTTGGGTTCCGTTTAGTAAACATTGTTTCTCTCTGATTTTAAGAACACTTTTCAACTCATATACTTTCTAACTTGCAGTCAGGGAGCATATGTCATACTCATGGAAACAATCTAGTTATGCTTGACTATCAAATTATTTGGATAAGAGAACTACCTTCACTACTAATAATTTTGGGTAGTCAGCACCAATCCATTTCTAAGGTAATTTATGCTTGACTTAGAAGTATTTTGATCTTTTTTACTGCCCTTGTTATGAACAAATGAAACATTTTCCTTTTTGGGACATTAAGAACAAAGAAAACTGTTTTCTTTTCCAATAAGTTTACTATGTTCCATCACTCCTGCATGAATGCTGATGAATAATTTAATATTATCCGATTACATTCTTTGAACGAATAGTGGAAAGAGATTAAAAAAAAGGTTTCCATTGGTCTTTAGCCTTCATGGCGTTATTTAAATGTTTCATTTGACACGGGACGGGGAAATATAACATTTTGAAATTCTAATTTCTGTAATTTTGTGATTTGCCAATCTGAAACAATGCAGCACTTGGGATTTTACTTTTCACTGAGAGATGCACCGTCTACTGCTGTTGTCAGTTTTTCTCAAACTGTTTTGACATGGCCAATTACCTTTTCTTCCCAAATGTTAATTTAGGTTGTGTTGCGTCTACTTCTGAGGCTGGGACAAATTGCATGCTCAAATTCCGCTCTTGCATGGGAGTATGAGAGTAGTCAGGAAATGTTTAGTGGATTTTTTAGCAAAAGTCAAGGGGGTAAGTAATTCTAGTTTCCACGACATTTGCTGTTTAAACATTTTTCACAGTTCCTCTGTCTGAAACAAGAAAAATTTCTGAAAGTTCTAATCTCTTTTTCCCTCACTTAATTTTGCAATGCAGGAGGTGTCCTGTATGGCCCTTTCTTAAGCCTTCCCAGCGATGCACAGGAAATAGCAATTTGTTGCCTGTACTATTTCTCAAATTTGAATCCACTTCTGCTGAAGTCTGTAGCTTCATGTTGCCTCTATAGTACAGGTAAGGATTTTGTTTCTATAGTGAGACTTTTTTATTTTATTGTACAAAGACGCTCACCCACCCACCCTCTATATATAATGAAATTGGTTAAACCACTGCTCAACTGAATTCAGATTGATTTAGCTCATTGGAAAACTAGGTTTTTGTTATTGACCCTCACTCACTCTGCTTGAAAAGCATTATCTTAGGAAAGACACATTTCACATACATACTAAGCACAGAAGGCTCTTTGCAGCTAATCTTTAGCATATTCAGTCCTTTCATACCCATGTAATATGCTCCCTCCGTACTCAAATAATTGCACAATTTGTTTTAGCTGTTTTACAATATTTAATCGATGATTTTTTTCATGCATATTTAGAAACGTAAAGTTAAATAATTTATGTGTATATCATATAATTTGCAACATACCTTTTCTAAATATATTTTTTTAAGAATTTTTTTCACTATTTATCTTTATAAATATTTGAGTCAAACATTGAACCTTGATACATGAAAGTCAAATGGTGCAATTATTTAAGTATGGAGGGAGTATATGTTGTTTCTTGACCAATTAAGAGAAAGGTTACAGAAATTTGATACAAGGGTTAATACCCGAACTAGCGGGTTACAAAAAATGATTGCATGGAAGGACATCAGCACAACTCAGTTTTCCCTCTCTCATCCTAAAGCCAATAATTTTTCCACCTCTTTTTGTTGCAGATCTCAAGTTGACTCCTCCTATCTTATTCAGAATTATTGAGGTTCTACATTCATCTTTTAGAGCTGGACATATCCAAGTTGCTGACTATGTTAGTTTCGTCGTGACTTTGCTCTCCAGATATAGAGTCCTCCCGGGTAATTTGGATCACTTTAATCATCCAGGCAACTTTTTCTTTCAAAAAAATTGTTCAATACTTCTGTAGTTGTTTCTCTTTCATCTTTTTTCTTTCCACAGCAGCGGTTTCTCATGATTAAATGATATTAGGAGCTTGTGGAAATATGAGCTCAGAACTACCATTTAACCGAGAAAACATGCCATATGTTACTTCATTGCTTAAGTTGCCGTTCCTAGATAGACAAGATCTCAATACTTATGTTTGGGGTCCTCCTTCAGGAACTTGCGTTGCTAAACTCACTTAATTCTTCTGGGAGTATGGTTTTTATGATTTGTAGTCTGGTTATGTCCTCAGAGCAATTATTGTAGAACCACCAGGATCACATGTCCTCATTTCTCCGTCTCTGTGTCCCTCTAATACATCAATTTAAAACCACTAATGGGTCCATTGAAAAATGTTAATGGATCAACTAACGATGTAAATTAAATATACTAGGGGGCCCCGGAGAGACGGGGACAGGTGATTTGGATTCCTTATTGTATGCATTGATGCCCTAGGTCTGTTAGCCTAGTTAACCCCTGTTACCCGCTGTCCATTTTTAGATAATGTCAGTTTGAAGAGTTTTCTGCTTGTTGCAGAAGATGCAGGTTATGGAAATGAGAGGGATTTGAAGATCTCAAATTATCAGACTTTCAAGAGTATCAGTGGTGTTGTTTCTTCCTACTTATCTCAGATCGGTGATAGTTTCCTAGTTTTCCAAATAGTAGAGAAAATTATTCTTGGCCAGTTTGTAAGTTAACTAAACTGCTTTCTCTTTTTATATTTCTGTTCATGGATATGTTTTGTGATTTCTGTTACCATATTTTCTTTTTTTGATTCGTATTTTCTTAGTTTATTGATCTGTAGGGCTCACTCTTTAAAAATTCTCTTTTACTCAACTTTTTGTCACAGCTATCACCACTGCCCATTGACAATGCACGTGCTATGCTCCAATTGCTGATAACTGTTGACTCAAAACCCTCAAGGCTTTCTGAGCAGAGTATTTGTGTGCTGGCCAATTTTCTTCCATGGTATCTGATTCGTGTCGTGCAGAATACTGCAGAGCAGGCTGAAATGGTCACAACTTTAAGTGGTAGCAACATGTTTCTTTATTACATTGTGCCATGCCTTCTTTTGTTCGATAGAAGTACGGAACTATTGAAACATGCCTTAACTGCTATGGCTGCGTTGTTGAGCGGAAGTGCTCCCTCCACTTCATCACATGCTTGTACGTGTGACACCATCAGTCGGTTAGAGCAGATTAGTGCTATTATTTATGTTCTAATATGGATGCACAAGGAAGTTAAATTTCAGACGATTATTTCTCCATTCCGAAGGGAGAATGAATATATTATCGAGTGTGTGGGCTCATTAGAGGTATGGCTTTGACCTCGTTCCCAAGATATTAAATGCAACTCATTACAATGTTTTAAAGCATGTGGTTGTTACTCTATAGATACACAAATCTTTTTATTTATTCATCATATCTTTACGGTTTTTCCCCTGCAGTCTTTAAATGGTGGTATGTCCATCGAAGAGAGGTGCAAATTGCAATCTTCTGTTGATCAGCTGAAGGTTGTTATGAACTCAGTGCCACTGGGGTGACAGGCCTAGGCACTTTTATGTCTGAAGGTAATCCAAGTTGGGTCCCTCAAACTGTAGCATATTCATCATATTGACTTACGAGTACATTCCTAAATGCAGATTATTGGTATATGTAAAACACGTAACATTGTTTATATGGATGTCTCTCTAACCATGAAAAATTAACACATGCATTAATTCCTCCATTACAAGTAGTATGAAGTACATACTACATACCCTGTACTGCAGATATGTCCACAACCCGCCCTCTTATCTCAAAATTAAAGACATGTATCATCATTATTCCAAGACACCAAACGGGAAATGAGCAGATTTTCGATCGGACTGTAAATGAGAAATGAATCACAAAGCATGATTTCTTGTTTGTACATCATAAGATTAGCTTTCAGGATGTTTTTACTGGTGCCATAAATATCTCTAGCTGCTGGCCTAGGTCCTCAACTGTGGCTGTGGGGAGTAAGTAATAACAGCCGCATATATTAATTAGTGGTGCAAAACTAGTTCTTTGTTGCGACAACTCAAACATTTGCAGATAGATTGTTTAAGAATTTTTGTGATATATATATATAGGGTGTGTTCGTGTATAAGAATTTGTGAAGAAAAGTTAATGTTTTTGAAAATTGGATGTGGTGTTTGTGAGAGAGAAAGTTGGAGGGAAAGGTTGGTTTTGATTATTTTGTGATATAAAGTTTGTGTTTTGGAAGAAACTGAACACAACCATAACTTGACTAGTATTCAGGTTTGCTAGTGTTTGCAGGTGTTCTTTGACTGGTATTAGATCTCACTGGCTCTCTTTCTGCAAAGATAATATCTGATGCCATTGATGTCAACTATATTTCATATCTTTGCTTGTACATCATATAATGTGATCCCAATTATTCCCCTTTCAGCATTAGCTTTGCGTTCGAGGACCGTGAAGCTCAAGGCCTATATACCGACATGAATATATATGACCACCCTTGCTGGGAGCACGGATTATTGTCACGGCATTGTGATTCCAGCTGCTCAGTAATACGTCGAATAGTGGGGTGTCAGGACCTGTTGTATGCAAGGAGTTCATACAGGACACTGGCATTCATTATCAATTCTTCAAGAGTTTTATGGCTTCTGGTGCGCCGGGACTGGAGGTCAGGTCAGTCACCATGTTATGATCCCGACCTTGTAAATGTTTAGTTTTCCTGTCAACTCACTGAGCTCTTAGCCCTTCGTCATGTTCTTTTGTTGCGCCAAGTGGTCTTGCCTTTCTGCCTTGATTTATTTGCCCTCAATTCATTCTTGTAACCCTCAATAACGAAAACACTTTGATTTTAATGTCGTAAAATGGTCGACATGATAGAGTATATTCATCCTCTTGGTGATGCAGGCTATCTATCTATATCCATATCTGTATAGATACACAGAATTTGGTCATCCTTGCTGATAGAACAAACTAGCACTCTTCTCCCCACACTTCCATATGGGTTTTAAATCCAATATATTAATGAAAAATAAAAATATATACATGGAAAATGAGCTTATTGCATGAGGCAAAATGATTAAAATGAAATATTTAAAGTGAAATTCATAATCATAAATTAAATTTTGGTAGCTATAGATTGCGCATGTGTACAACGTGTATGCATAAGAGTTACAAATATTTACACAATATGTTACCGTGTCTTCCATCGACGTTTTCCACGATCGATTGTACTAGATATACCTAATTATATCATTCGTTACAAATCTATACCTGTATAAAAGTATGTTGCAAAAGTGACTCTAAAGTTTGAGTTCGTTGCAAATCTATACCCACGACTTAATTAATATCCATTAAAAGTTAACGGAATTTGTGGAAAAATGGTTTCTAAAATGCGTTGAATACCCTCATAATTTTATAATTTTATTTTTGAGTCGTTATTCTTTATTACTGTGTATTTTTTCATAAATTCCTTACAATTCAAATATACTAAATATAGATTGTTTTTAAATAACAAAAACAATTATCAAACATATATTCCTTCTAATTCATCAAACATCAATCGGCATGTTACTTAGAATTACACATCAATAGTATAATAAATCTTATTTATTTTGTGTCTACACTGTGTTTTGAGCCGTATCAAACGAATAGAATGTATAATTTCAAATAGATTTATAATTAAATATGAAAAACTTGTAAAATAATACAAATCTGGAAATAAAAGGAAAAAATGAACTTTAGTATTTTCAAATTTATCAAAAATAAAACATAAAAATGTGTCAATTTGAAAATTTCAATGTAATTCGCGAGCAATTAAAATATATTTACATTTATTTGAAAACTTTTATTGGTTCAGTGTTTTAATATTCTTTTTTTTTTTGAAAAGTTTGTACATTATCTAAATATTTTAATATGAATGTTGGAGATTTTTCGAAATTTATTGTTCATTCTTACATTTTGTTTTGATAATTACTATTTTGTCATAATAAAAAGGTAAATTTTAGTATACAAAGATTGATATTGATATATTTTAAAACATTTTTTTTTCATATGTGATAACTTTTCGGATATTTTAGACTCAATTTAAAATTAGAACAAATAATTTGGAAAATTATTTCAAAAAATACACGTGATAAAGAAAAAATGACTCAAATGAAATTATAAAGTCAGAGGGATGTTCAACACATTTTAGAAACGTTAATGGTCAATTTGAGCATTTTGCTCGAAAATTCCATTAAGTTTTAAGGGATATTAAGTCACTGGTATAGATTTGCAACGAACTCATACTTTAGAGCTACTTTTGCAACAAACTGTTGTTCATGTATAGATTTGTAACGAAGAGTATAGTTTAGGTATATATGGTACAATTTACTCATCTTCTCCTCCACCAACTCACATATTAAGACAATTTGATGTTTGTCCCTTCTAGATCTTCACAATAGTCACGTTTCTTGTTTTTGTCAACAATAATCGCGCATCTCCGCCACCATCGTAATATTTCTGATGACTTTATATTATGTTACAAATCATCACCTCCACCACTCATATCATTTCTCGTCAACAAGATTAAGGTCTACCTAAAGAAACACTAAGAAACACATAATCACATTTTCCGGCCGCCACCATCACTACTAGGGGTGTTCACGGGTCGGATTGGGACGGATAGTGAAAAGAAAAGTATTTGCCCCGCCGAGTGCGGGTATCCTAAATACAGTTTATTCGTTCACGGTTTTTATGCGGTTCGGGGTGCGGGTATCCGCATTTGTTTCTCAAGTGTACTTATGCTACAACTTTATTCAATATATTAAGAGATATTTCAATATTTTATAACACTTACGTATAGATTTAGATCATTTAAAAAAGAGAGTAACTTACACATAAAAAATAACAACTTTAATTGGAAGAAATGTGTTTTTCAATAGAATATAAGATAAAGTTTGGATTGAGTAGGAATGAATATAAGAAATTTAATTGAAAATATGTGTACATACGGTTCGGTTCGGATCACTACATGGAGAGAACATGTGTTACTGCGGCCAAAATCGCAGTAGAGCCGCAGTAACTCTGCGGGAGAGGCCGCAGATGTATACCGCAGAAAATAAGGGCGCAGATTGAAGCTTCACCGCGGTAGAAGCCGTAGTACTTACTACGGCCATGGCCGCAGAGACGAATTTATTAATTAAAAAAGGTGGATGAATCCGGATGAAAAATTCATCCGGATTCATCCAAAGAAACCTTAATAAAGAAGAAGAAGAAGATCTCGCTCAGCTCAGCAGCTTCTCGATCCGGATGCACCTCGTAGCTCGTCTCCAGGCTCGACAGCTTCACGATCTCGCTCAGCTCATCCGCCGTGAAAGAAGAAGATGAAAAGAAAGAAGAAGATGATGAAAAGAAAGAAGAAGATGATGATGATGATGATGATGAAGATGAAGGAGAAGATGACGGCAGAAGAAGAAGAGGAGGAATATGAAGAGAAGAAGATGATGAAGAAGGAGAAAATGAAGAAGAAGAAGAAGAGGAAGAATATGAAGAAGAAGAAGAAGAAGAAGAAGAAGAAGAAGAAGAAGGAGAAGGAGAAGATGATGATGAAGAATTAGAAGAAGGATTGAAGAAGAAGATGAAAAAGATGCAAAAAATGAAGGAAACGGCGGATGGAGAAACCCTAAAAAATGGCTTACTGCGGCCAAAGCCGCAGTAAAGCTTACTGCGCAGTTTACTGCGTTTTTCATCTTACCGCGGCCCAAACCGCAGTAAAGGCCGCAGTAAGATTTGTCTTCTCTACGTAGTGGATATCTGCGGATTTATAAAATAAAAACCATAAAATGTCCCGCATGTTAATGGTTTATTCGATTTACGGATTTTTCAGTTTTATTAACACAGTTCGGCTCGGTTTCACAATTTTCCAGATTTGTTGAACACCCCTAACCACTACCATGAATCTAGCCGTCTTATAATTCTGGTGATATTGATGTTGATCAAGCACAGTAATGTTGATGTTGATCAACTATGCATATCAACATTTATTCTAACGATGTTGTTTAATAGAAGCCATGATGCTAATCAACATTTATACTGTTGATCAAGCATGCCAACATTGTTGATCGACAATAAGGAGATGTTGATCACAAATCAACATTTATTCTGATGATGTTGTTCAAGACAAGTCATCTTGCTGATCAATATTAAGCACGACATTAATGTTTATGATCAGATGTAAGGAGATGTTGATCAACCATATAGATAAACATTTATTGCGGCGATGTTGTTCAAGACAAGTGATCATGATGTTGATCAACAATTAATGGTGATCAAGAACAACAATATTGTTGATCAGGTATAAGGAGATGTTGATCAACCATGCAGATAAACATTTATTCTGGCGACGTTGTTCAAGACAAGCTATGATGTTGATCAACGTTTAATGTTGATCAAGCATGACAACGTTGTTGATCAGGTGTAAGAAGATGTTGATCACCGTAGCGACGGGGTTTTCGGCGGAGTCGCCACCAATCTTTTTGCGAAGGTCGATTGGAAACCTAAAACGGTCTACGAAACTCGAAAGTCATTGGTCGATTACATATAAAAATTATCAATTTTCATATGCCCGGAAATTGGTACCACAGGTTTGGTTTATATTTTTCATTCACTTGATTTAATTTAACAAAAATAAGTGTGAAATCATATCAGTTTACAAATAAAATAAAATAAACAAAAACAAACAAATGACGGAACTTTGATTAACCAGCCAAGAAAAGAAAACAAAAAAAAGAAACGAAAAAGAAGAAGAAAAGAAAGATAAAACCAAACACCATATCAATATGCCATGGATATATAAAAGAAAGGGGAAAAATCCGAGCTTGAATTAATTAATGCGGAGACTGAACAAAAGGGACAAAAGTTGCCACCTCTATCATATAGCACACTTCACATGCACAAACCTAGGAGTGCCAAGACTGCAACATAATCGGTATGCACACCTTAAATAAACTTAGGGAAAAACAAGAAGGATTTGAGAGTAATTATACCGAAAAGAATTTGGTACTTCTCTACTTCCCCAAATCACGATTTTGAAGCAGAGACGCGTGCTCTGGTGTGTGGCTGCTCTTGATGAAGGCTGGGATGCAATCTTTGGCGAGAAACGGTGGAGGACTAGCTGGAGACACGATTGAAGGAACGGTGGTGGCGAGATGAACCAGCGGTGGCCTGCAGCGGATGGAGATGAAGGGCTGGTTCGGAACCGAGGCGCTGCTGCGGGTCGCGGGGCTTCTTGGGCGTTTCCGGCGGCCTTCGGGGATGAAGTAGGTATCAACAGCCTCCTGGTGGTCCGGCGGTGATGGTTGAACTGGTGGGAGGCAGCAAAGAGGTAGCTGACGGTAATGGAGGAAGGTGGAGCTTTGGGCCAGCAAACTCGCCGCTCCTCTCTTTCTCCTTTTTTTTTTGTCGATTCTTCTTCCGTGGATGGTTGCTGTGATGCCTAAATCGATTCTGTGTTGCTTTTGATTTTTGCCTCCTCTGTCGCGATCGATTTGGTTCTGAGATGATCGATTTTGGGGCTGAGATTGATCTCTTTTGCTTCTATGGTTTCGGTTGATCTGCTGCCCCGTTGATTTCAATTTGTTGGCTGTCTCCTTTTGATTTCGAAAACTGTTGATTTATGGTTGTGGTTCGTCGTGTAGAAACCACTCGATCGTGGGAGGATGAGGCCTCCGCAAGTCTGCCCACGTCGCCGGCAACCGCCATCCACCATCTCGCCTGCAACGAAGGTTTAAGATAAAATTATTAGTTTAGTCCAAAAGTTTGCAACATACTCAATTTAGCACCGAACTTTTCAATTTTACCACTAAAGACCCCTTTCTTTGTAAGAAGTCACTCGAGCCTTTCCACAAAATATTTTAAAAACCTCGGGGCAAAATTTGAGTGTCAACAATCACCATGCATATATCAACATCTATTACGACAATGTTGTTCAAAACAAGTCATGATGTTGATCAACATTTAATGCTGATCAAGAACGACAACATTGTTGATCAGGTGTAAAGAGATGTTGATCAATCATACAATCAACATTTATTTTGACGATATTGTTCAAGACAAGTCATGATGTTGATCAACATTCAATGCTGATCGAGCATGACAACATTGTTGATCACAAATCGTGAATGATAAACTTGTAAATAAATGATGCGCAAGTGCGCACACTTAAAACGTGCGCACTTTATCCCGGGACATTAAATTTTGGGAAAATGGGTAACATTAATTTGAAATAGAATATTCATGTTGTCACAATCATAAAACAAAATAGAGGGTTTAATGTTCATGCTAAAAGAAATTAGATGAGAGGTTTAAGAGCTAATTTCATGTTTTGCTCCTGATTAGTCGCAATAAGGTAAAATAGAAAAACGATATTGAAGAATATAAATTTAATCAATTGAATTAGAGTAGACGTTAATGTTATCGAAGGAGGCCTTAACGCCAAATTCGCTACCAATCCATTACGATTGAGCAATTTTGGACAAATCGAGGCGTTACTTCAGCCCAATGCGTTACCAGGGCGTTACCAGATTAATGAAAAAGGTGGCTGGTAACGCCATAAGGCGTTACGAGGGCGCTACTAGCTCTGACAGGGCGGCTGGTAACGCCATAAGGCGTTACGAGGGCGCTACTACGATGTTCGGCCCCACAGTAACGCCTTGGGCGTTACTCTGCGCATTACCAAAGTTCCTACAACTACGTAGTGTTTCTTTTAATCACTAGAGAAAAAAGAGCAATTTTGGATGAAGATGCAGCAACACTGAAAAATCTAGGTCTGGCTTGAGCGTCAGAGTGGGTTCTCGAGCACATAACCTCGCGTCTCTTGACGTGTTCTTCGTTACAGGAACAACTTCAGATCACCGAACAGCCCTGAAATCCTTGGACTTACTAGACCTAGATTAACGAACATCAAATTTGATCTCGGTTCCGTTAAGATAACTATATCGTTAGGCAGTGGTAATTAACTTCTATGATCATTTTTCCCACATTTTCACTACAACTTTCAACTTTGACTACAATGGGAGAAAACAGTGGGTAAAACAACTTCCTGTGAGACGAACAAATATTCTCTGAATCCACTCCAGCTCAAGTGAATATCTCCACATTGTAGATTTGTTCACAAAAGCTTAAGTGCCAACATCAAAGTTTTTATCATCAACTGGCCTTTCTCTATGGAGATTGGGAACAGAGTAGATGTTAAAAATATGCTCTTGGAAGATGATTAGTCAAAAATAAGGAAATAAATAAAATAAATAAAAAATCTTATGTATGAAATTAGAAAGGTTAGTGGTTAATATGTTAAAATAATTAATGAGTCAATTTATTTCTAAGTTGGTGAATTATGCTATTGTTGATTCAAAAGTTACTTTTCACGTATAAATAGAACTGTAAGATTATGAATAAAAATAAAAGTTTCACAACAAGTATACAAAGTGGTAATTAATAAAACAAATTCTATGAATAATTTTTTCCCACTTTTTTTTTCTTTATTTTATGTATAAATGGTTATTTTTCAGTGAAAACAAATATCAATATTCAACTTAAAATATGCTTCCTTGATAAACTTCAAATTAAATCCCTAGACAGATGAGCGATTTGTACTTATTAAAGCAAAAAAAAAAAAGAATAAATTAATTCAACATCTCCCGGAGGAACTTTGCTGGTCGACCCTCCCACCGGAGGAGAGGTAGTCCCAAATCTGGAAGAAAGCCCTAACGATATCATCCTGATAACATGGACTATTCAGAGTGAGAAAGCAATGGAGCAACCCTAGAAGCTCATCCATGGGGATGGGATCATACGACGCCATCTCCCACTCCCTCACCATGTCCAACATCGACTCCTTGAAATCCATGTACGGATCCTCCGACTCCTTCGCCACCGCCACGCAGTTCCACCGCCACTGCAACGACGGAGATGGCTGCTGCAGCTGGTCATCAGCCTTCGGATGAGCTTCCTGCAACGGCGGCGCCGTTTCAAGGACAGTACTCATGTCTTTGTGTTTTGGTTTTGCAGTCTTTGTGTTTGGTGCTGCTGCAGGCTTCGGTTTCGGGTCGTGGACATCTCCACCATGCTTGCTCGTTCTGCAGTTCCATGGCTTGGAGCTGAGGATTGCTTTTATCAGTTTCTTTGTCATATGGTTTGGTCTCATGCAAATATCAGAACAGCTTTTTGATTTACAGTACTGATCTTGAGGAAAAGATTTGATCTTTGTAATTAATGGTTTTGAGTGCAATAGTAAAAGTTTCAATTTTTGAATTGGCAAATCTAACATGACGTGATTATGTTTACCAGTCACGAGAATATGAGTTATTTGTTACGAGTAGATAATTTGATCAACTAATTTGAATTCTACAAGATAACCACTTTTTACTGTATATATTCGTTTAGTTTCTTTCTTCTTTTTCTTTTTTTTTTTGAAAATAAAAACAAACAAACAAACGTTTTCTTATAATCGAATCTGTTCACTTCATTTCAAACGAAAGCCCAAACTAAGACTCCATTCAACAAGGCCAATGTGAGAACACCTAAATCGATTTAATTAGATAAAGTCATAGTTTGATTATACTTAGATAATTTCTTAAATCCGCTCATTCCAAAAATAATGTAATAGTTGATTTTTTATGTCAACTTGATTTCAATTTATCTATATTATTTTTTAATGGATAAAATATAAATAAAATATATTCATAAAGTTAAGACATCAAATTTTTAGTTGCATGTAAAAGTTTCAAATTTTATTTGCCTATGTGAGGTATTTGGGGGTTCCCCTCTGAGAAGCAATGTAGTCCCCTCACTGAGAAGATTCTTGGGCTGCTTAGTAGTTGGTCCACAAATCATTTGCTATACACAGGCTTCAGCTTATTAAAGCTGTTGTGTTGTGTTGTGTTCAGTGTCCAGAGCTACTGGTCCTCTATTTTCCCAATCCCTATAGCAAGGCCAAAAAATGCCTATATATGTTGCTATGATCAAGACAGTTTTTGATTGTAGGGAGAAAGTGAAGGGGCTTTTTTTGATACTTCGCCACTTGACCAAGGGAGGAGGTTCCCTAAACAAACATCACGGAAATTTCAAGTTTACCCTCTTAATGAATCTTTACGAAGGGTGTTTTAGTCTTTTAATTTATTAGTTGAGTTAGTTAATTAGTTGTATATTTAAGTAGATATTTTTTTACATATTTGGTAAATAAACGGACTCGTTGTTGCTGTTGTGTATGCGGTTTGGGAAGAGAGAAACTTGAGAAGGAAGGCTAGGAGTGAGAAGCAAGTCAGGGATTATATATGCAATTCATTTGGTGCAAGCTAAGCCCGCAATGGTATGGTCCGTCCTTCTTCATTGTTTTAGTTGATATGTTCGTGTGCAGGTGATTCTTATATATAGGCTTAGTGGTATACTTTGACAGGTTTGTGTTTCTTTGAATGTCATTGTGCTATTGAGCACAGGCTATGCTTATTTTACTTGATTTTGGTGAAATGAAACACAGGGGTACCGTCCCCCCCAAAAAAAAGTTTGAAATTTATAATTTGAATTAATATAGAAATAGATTAAATGCTGAAAAATAAATGTTTTTTTGAACGGCAACAAAAGATTTTATTAGAAAAGGAGAGGAGAAAACAGAGCCAACGAGATGCAGGCTAGAAGAACATAGAAAAACCCCAACGCCTAAACAAGTGTTGCAGCTGCCCCGACCATGGGGGCTAAGAGACAATCACACCCAGACATATTCAGCTTTTCCCACCTGCTAGAAATCCAAAGAAAAGAGAAAATCAACGTCTGAAAGAATTACATTTGACCTCCAAGGAATGTCCCGCATAACGGCGTTGTTACGGGCCTTCCACAAGGCCCAAGCCGAGACGTAAACTATCCCTTGCCACACTGCGAACCGATGACGGACTCGGGAAATAAAAGCATCAGCCGCTAGGGATGAGACCGTGAGCAGAGATCGAACGTCCATGCCACACCACACCGCAATAGCTCTCCAAACCATCGAGACCTGGGTACAAGAGATTAAAGCATGATCTACAGTTTCCACCTCGTTACCACATAGCGGACAGAGCTGCGATGAAATCGGAATCCCGCGGCGATGAAGTTGATCACGAACTGGAATCATCCCTCTTGTTGCTCGCCAGATGAAGATATTCACCTTTTTTGGAACTTTGCTGCACCATCTCGTCTGAGAGCTGAAACCTATTGCCAACTTTGCATCAATTGCCTGAGACAAGCTTTTGACCGAGTAGCCGTTGTCACCAAGCTCCCAACGCCACTTGTCCATGCAATTTTCCTTTGGGACGAAATCCTGCAAAATAGACTCCAGCATCTGAAACTCTCCAACCGCTCTCCCTCGCATCGGCCTGTCCCAGCGCCATTCCCACCTCAGGACACCCTCCTCCCACCTAATCTTCTCGGCTACCCTACACTCTTTATTCCCCTCCAACGCATACAACCTCTTAAAATTCTCCTTCAGAGTAGAGCTTCCTACCCACACATCATCCCAAAATCTAGTTTGCTCTCCTGCCCCAACCACTCTTTTGAAAAAGGAGTTAAACATGACTCCTATCCCTTCCATCTCTCCTCCTACCTTACAAATATCTCTCCACACACTCCACCCACCCGAGGACTCTCCTAGTTGGTAGTCTCCCTCCCTTATTTCGTAGATACTCGAAACCACCTTCCTCCACAGCCGCCCTTCTTCGTTCAGCCACCTCCACTTCCATTTCCCTAGTAACGCCCAATTCTTCCCTTTTAAGCTACCCACACTCAGCCCTCCTACTTCTCTACTTCCAAACAGTTTTTCAATCCTAGCCCAAATTAATTTTCTACCCTGACCCGAGCACCCCCAGAAGAAACTGTTTCTCAGACTTTCAATCTTTTTAACCACTCCAACAGGCGCACGGAACAAGGCGAAGTGATACAGGGGCAAGCTACCAATCACTGATTTCATCAAGGTAAAACGACCTCCAGAAGATAAAGAAGTTACCTTCCAGTTTGAGAGTCTCTTGCTGATTTTATCCACCACCGGCTCCCAACTTTTCCTACGGCTCATGTTTTGGCCCACTGGCAGGCCCAAATAAATGAATGGTAAGGAAGCTGGGACGCAGCCAATGATTCGGGCAACCCTGGCAACTTCAGCTGGTTCCACTCCCAGTCCGAAGATCCTTGTCTTCTGGCGGTTGATCTTCAACCCGGAAACCAGCTCAAAACAGTTCAGAATATCTACCAGAGCCCGCGCGTTACTATCTGACCATTCCCCAAAAAAGATTGCATCATCTGCAAACTGAAGGTGGGAGAGAGGCACCTGCGCTCTTCCCACTTTGAGGGGACTGAAGATACCTTGGGCAGACGCCGCTTCTATCATCTGATTTAGAGCCTCCGCTGCTAGGATAAAGAGAAAGGGTGATAAAGGGTCTCCCTGTCTAAGCCCCCTCTCCATAGCACATTCAGCTGTGGGGCTGCCGTTCACAAGAACCGAGATCCTTGCAGAATTCAAACATCCCGAAATCCAGCCCCTCCATTTTCGACCAAATGCCATCTGCTGTAAAACTGAGTCCAGGAAATTCCAACTGATGCTGTCAAAGGCTTTGGCGAAATCTGCTTTCATCACAAAAGCCTGGCGCTTCTCCCTCTTCGCCCAAGAGACTACCTCATTTGCTATCAGAACTCCGTCCGTAATTTGTCTTCCCTCGATGAACGCGGTTTGTGTCTCCCCCACCAAACCATCAAGAACTGTCTTGAGTCTCTCCGCCAACAGCTTCGCGGTGATTTTGTAGAAGCAGCCAATGAGACTTATGGGGCGGTAATCTGAAATGGTCAACGGGTCCTTTACCTTTGGGATTAGCGAGATAAAGGACGAGTTACACCCGACACCAAACTTGCCAGTAGCTTCGAATTTGAGGACTGCCGCCACTATATCCTGCTTCAGAACCTCCCAATTCGCCTTGATGAATTTGAAGTTGAAGCCATCCGGACCCGGAGCTTTATCCCCCCCGCACGCCCACACAGCCTTCTTAATCTCTACTTCTGAGAACGGGGCTTCCAACCTGGCTATCTGAATCTCATTGAGCTTCTTGAAGTTGTTGCTCCGGAAATCTGGTCTGGAAGCTGTCGGTTCAGAGAATTGGTTTCTGAAGAAGTCTAGAACTGCGTTCTTGATAAGAGTCGGCTCCTCAACCCATGACCCGTTGATCAGAAGACCCTTTAGTGAGTTCTTGCTTCTTATGCCATTGACAATACCATGAAAGAACCTGCTATTTTCATCCCATTCCTCTGCCCATTTCACCCGGGCTTTCTGCTTCAGATCCTTGGACAAGGTGGAAAGAGCCTTGAAATACTGAAATCTAGACTCTCTCCATCTTGTCCATTCCTCCGGCTCTAAATCCTGCTCTTCCGCCTTCTTTTCCAGCTTCTGGAACTCCTCTTTCAGCCTTCCAATTTTCCCATCTGAACCTATCAGGTTATCTTTTCGCCACTGCTTGATTTTATTTTTCAGGAGCTTTAATTTTTCCTTCAAAATAAAATCAGCAGAGCCAACGAACTGAGCGTGCTCCCATTCCCTTCTAATCAACTCCTTGTACTCATGAACTTGCAGCCAATGATCGAACACCACAAGGGGCAAGGCCCGAAATCCACTACCCCAGCCTTTAGAATGATGGGGCAATGATCCGCGAACACCCTATCCAGAATCACCGAAGTCACATCCTGCCAATCCTCCATAAAGCTTCTGTTGACCAGAAATCTGTCCAGTTTACTCATTTTTGAGCCGTCACTGCTAACCCAGGTGAATCGCCGACCGCCTTGCTTGACATCATGCAGCTCGTTAACATTGATAAAAGCATTAAACTCAGCCGCCACATTGCGCTGAAAAACACCCCTTCCTTTCTTCCTTCCTCCTCACCGCATTGAAGTCACCCATGATGCAAACCGCTTCTCCCGCTTCGAAATCACATTTGAGAGCTCGCTCCACAAAGCTTGCTTCGCTGCTGATTGGGGGCATAGACATTCAGAGGAGATACTTCTTGGAATTGCCTCTCCAACATCCCACCATGCCGAGGAAACCTGCCCCTCGAAACCAACCTCTGCTGACCAAGTATCCTTATTCCAAAAAAATAAGATACCCCCAGACCTACCTTCCGAGAGACTTTGAGCGAAGCCCAGGTCACTGTGATTCCACACCTGCTTTACTGAGTCCCCCACCTCCTGCGCTAGAAGAGTTTCTTGAAGAGCTAAAACATCAACTTGTTCCTTGTTTAACAGCCCCCTTAACTGCCGAAGCCTCCCTCCATTCCCCATTCCTCTAATATTCAGTGAGATAATCTTCATTTAAACAAACTAGCAACACCTGATTCGCATACCTTGGCATCTCGTTCTTCGCCGCCTTCGAATACCACTCCCAGTGCTTTCCCAATGGCGTGTACTCTACTGACCCCTGAATCCAGCGCTCCATCCTCCTCTGAATCATCATCCGTTCCTGCCGAACCCGGTAAATTGAAGCCCCAAGAAGAGTCAGAAAGTTTACCTGCAACCCGGTTCTCATCTTCCTTCTCCTCCCCCTCCATTGCCTGCGCCCTGCTCTGATTTACCCTCAACCGTTCGGCCTTCAAGCGTGCAGCGTTCTTCATGTCTCGAAGCGTGATTCTGCCGCACACACCTCCGGTTCGCTGCTGAACTTCAATCCAGTGAGCCGCCTTGGAGAACTTGCGGTGGCCCTTCCTCCCTTTCCTCCATCGTCCTCTTCCCAGTCCTTGGTTATTCTCGGACGCACAGCCAGAGAGGGGCGAAGTCTCCCTCTGGTCTGAAATTTGCTGCTCGCAAGGTGTTGCAGCTGCAGGGAGAGCCTTTTCTCTGTTCCCTAAATGCGTCTGGCCCAAGATCTGGGGCTCACTGCAGCAAAGTTTTTGCCTTGTTCCCTGTTCAGGCCCACTCTCTCGATTTAAACGAAGCCCATGTTCACTCGGCCCATGTTCCACTTCTTCCAAAGTTTCTGGGACAAACTCCCCCTCCTCCAGCAGGCCCAATTTAGCTAGGCCCAGCCCGATTTCAAAGCTGCAGTCTTCTGCCCTAATTCGCGCAAGTTGCCCATTGGACAAACCAGTTTCGCCGCCTCCCTCAGGTCCTCTGCAAGACGAAGAGTTCAGGTCCTCTGCAAAGCGTGCCTTGGGAAGTTGCCCTGCCTCGGTCCTTGCGCCGCTCAAATTCAAATCCGAGTCACTCCACTCGGATGTTGAGTCACGTTCCGAGTCCGCTAGCTCGCCTGCGCCCTCCGCCGCTGCCCCAACCTCCTCCTCCGTGTCGTACACTGACTCCTGGAAGTTGGCCGGAGTTACGTAGCGCTGACCGAAATCCATCAGCTCAGTTTGGTCCTCCGCCACATTCACAGGGTACGAGACACCATCCACCAAAGAACCGTATCACCGAGTCAATTGTCTCCAACCTCTGCGTGAGAACACATGCGCGGCCGATGTGAACTGTTCTTCGCAAAGTGAGTTCTTCAATTTCTATAACTCTCCCCCATTTCTTTGCGATTCTCTCGAAAACGTCGGCCCTCCAAACGTGAATAGGAACCCCTTGGATGTTCAGCCATAATATCCTGCCCGGACGCACCTGTTCCTCTGTTTTACTCCAAGGCTTGACATCAACAAACCATTCCAGCAGCTTCGTTTTGCCTTCTCCTACAAGATTTTTCAGCCCTTCTGCCGAATCACATTGCAGCAACACTCTCAGGCCCCCAAGGTATTTTGCCTTGCAACCTATGTAGCCTTCCTCCTCCAGTAAGCCATTGATTTTGCCTAGGATGGAGGCAAGCTTCACTTCGCCCACAGCGCACCTTTTCAGCCACTCCAGCTCCGTCGCCCTTGCTTCCTCTGCCAGTTGCTCGCAGTTCAGAACCTGAGCATAAGTCTGCTGTGAGTATGGTCTCTCTGCGCTCCTAGCCGGTTTGCTTCCAGCAAGCTTCACCTCCCTCTCCCTACTGCAAGCCGGCGGAAAACGGTGATACGCCGCTTGCCCCTGACGGTTGAACCTGGCCACATTCACCCTGAGCTTCTCTGCTCCGACTGCTACCGATTCAATCCTACTTACCAGCAGCTCCACATCCCTCACGTCCTTATATTTAACAAAGCCAAATTTCCTTCCTTCCTTAGAAAGCTTGAATGGTATGAAAATGTCCAACACCTGACCGAACATTTGGAAGTGCCTCCACATGCTTTCCTTCGACCAAAACTCCGGGAAGCCAGTGAAGAAAAGACTTGTGCCTACCTTGTCGATAACATCGATGAAATCCCGAATTGGAGTCTTGCCCCTGAAACTACGTCCCTGTTCCAAAGCCCTGCTGAAGTGATCTGTGTGTTTCTCTCTTTTCTCTCGTTCTCTCATGGTGCTCTAAATGCTGAAAAATAAATGTTGCATTATTTTTGGGACGGGGAGAGTAATAAGTTAGTATTCTACTTCTACTATATACTTAATTAGTAGTTCTAGTCCTAAAAGATTTTCTAGATAGTATAAATACATGCTACTCGCGATTAATGAAATTAAATAAGAGAGCGAATTAATCCATATACTTTGAAAATGTACAATGTCCATTACTAGAAAATGAAGACAGTTAAAAGAAGGTTCTCCCTCTTGAAACACTCACTTCTTGTCTTCCCTCCAAGTTGTATGTTTCTCTATGTCGACATTGATCAATCAACGGCGTTTTCGGAGTCTATGTTACAAGTAGTCCGCCGGTTGCATCTATTTTCATAAAGGTCTACTTAGGTTTTGATGACTTAATTGGATTTAAATCAAATGCTACAAATATTGAATTGTTGATATTTGAACCCCATCCCCTTTCTATGTTTAGATCATTTTGGATTCCTTCAGGCTTGGGTGATTTCAGGTTCTACTTATTCCTAGGTTACAATATTGGGTCGGATTCGAGATCGTTGTTCAGTTCGGGTCAGTTTTTAACACCTTACCCCTAACACATAAATTAAAGTGTTTCCACTTAATTATTCTACTGATGTCCACTACTGCGAAAAGAAGAGAATGGCAAGCTTTTCCCTCTTGAAACGCTCACTTGTTGTCTTCTCACAATATTGACTTTTTGTCTCATAAACAAATCTAAGAAAACATAGTTCCACATAAACTAGGGATATCTTCAACATATATAATCGTTTACATAACATGCTACTATGCTAGCCAAGTTACTCAAATTTACAGCCGAAAATATGGATGGTACACTGCGTAGTTGAACCAAATCATAACTATAACGGGATGAGCCGCTTCTTCGTTATTATTTTAAGCGTCATATTTTTTTTTATGACGGTTAGACTGTCATATTTATGACGGTCTTATGACAGATATAGCCGTCATAAAATGTACACGTGGATTGTGATGAGGCAACACTTAATAGGGGGCTTCAAAGTTAAATTTTGATGAAATTTATATTCACCTCATGGTAAGTGTTGGTGGGGTGAGTTAGTAAGTTGGCCAAAACTGAAAAAAGTGGGTGTTATCTTTGAGGACCGTGAAAAACGATGGCCATTCGCGTGAATATGGCTGAGACGAAAACGTTGGCGCCAACAAGAAAGAGGCATCGCGACCGAGTCGAAAATCAGAGAACAGAAATCGGTCGAAGCCAGGAGGGAGGGAGGCTTGGAGACGACCCCCAGAGGACTTTCGGAGTAGAGGCTGGACTTTCGATCGATTGGGAAGGAGGGAGGCTTGGAGACGACCCCCAGAGGATTAGGGTTTGCTGTTGTAATGCCAGGATGGTATGCGATTGAAATTGGGCTTTGAAGTTTTGGATTCAAATCGGACTGGAGGCTAGAATCACAGGTATGGTTGTTTTTATCTTCAAATCTACTGGAAACCCACTGCTGCTGCTTTGATAAACCTTCTTCTGTAAATTTTCGGATGGTCTGTTGCTGATGCTTTTGAAATTCTGCTTTCGAAATCTTATGGTCTGTTGCTGCATATTCTCCTTAATTTGCTTAGTTTGCTCTTCAAATCTTGCGGTAACCTACAGCATATCCTCCGTAATTCGCATCTGTAATTCATGATTAAACTTTTGGTTGTTCTTATTTGTAGCAATTCAAGCTGTTAAAAAGGGTGCTAGAAAATAAACACAGTTTAAATAAACTTGGTTACTTAATTTGCATATTCAGAAAGAAATGGCACTGAAATGGATCTTGATAAGCCTTAGTCACTGAACTAGTTTTGCTTTTTTGATATCTGGGTTTATAGAGATTTGTGATTGAGGTGCACTACTCATACGTGTTAACCAGTATCATGCTGCAGGAAGAAATGATATTTGTGGCATTGCAAGCTTAGTAACCTTTCTAGATAGTAATCTACACGCATACAATCTGACCAAGAGAACAAATTAAACTAGATTAAATTGCCTCATTCACTTGACAATGTACTCCTATTACTGTTAGGTAAACCTAACCTAGGCATAGGTAGCAACATCGTGGTTATATCTATCGGTGAAAGAAAAACTTACCTCGTTGACTACTTCTCTTCGTAATGGACTAGAAGTTTGATCTAGCACAAGCATTGGAATCGTAGCTTTAATTACAATCTTACCGGGATCCTCCACATGGTTTCTACAAAGTTAAAACAGATAAGACTTAGGGATCTAGATATTCAAGTTGCATGAAATTCTTTACTTTAATTGCAAAGACCCCTTGGCAGGTTTTGAAAACCTCTACACTGTAACTTTCATTGTGAAATAGAACTGGTAAAACGTTTTTTATTTCTGGTGATGTTGCTTCTCCTTTGATTGCATTAAGAAACTAGTTGTTAGGGTGGTCTTGGTCTTGGCTCTTTTTTGTTCATACAACCATTTTGATGAGAATTTTAGGTAAATTGTTTTAATGATATAGCCAATTTGAGATTTCTTTTTGTTATTTATTAGTATGATTATTATCTTGATCTTGATGTTGTATCAATGTTCATTCCGTTAATTAGCTCTGGGTTCATTTTAGGTAAGCAACACTAGAAATTACAGAGAAATGCTAGCAATACTCTATTGACAGTCACTTGCACTCTCTCCAATTAAAATTTTGCCATGTGTGCACTTATATGGATCCAAAATCAAGTTGATTGAATTTTTCTCGCTTTGAGCATATTTTCTAGCATTTCCCTAAGTTCATTGCTTTCTCGTTCAAGTTGTTGATGAACAGGAGTTCACGCTACTGGGTTTGTCCAAAGCTCCTTCCTTTTGTTTTTTTCGTTTGTTTTCCCTCCCTCATTAAAGCTCCTAAGTACCGGGTTAGTGTTATTTCATATGGCTTTCACTGAAGTTGCTGAATTTGAATGAATTGTTTGTGTGTGTGTGTGGACGGTATGGTGGAGCTATTGTCTTCTAACTTTGAGCTGCTTGTTTTAGTTAATGGATGAGTTTGGATATAGGCTGTACATGAGTTGGATATTGGAACACTAATAGGACCTGTCTGCATTGATGCTTTGGAGTTGTTTATTTATTGGTTTTTAATGTCAGTGAATGTTCTTGTTGTGTAAAGTTGGTTTGCTGTGGCTATAGTGGAATTGGATGTATTTTTTCACTTCATCTGAAAGTCCATCTCTTGGTAATCTTGTATAACAGTTACGGGTGAACATGGTTTAAATCTCTATATGATAATTGAATTGTTGCATTGGTGGCATTTAGTAAGCCTGCATATTGAGCATGCTGGTCAGATTAGGTTGGAAAAGAAATGTGATTGCTTTGAACTCTCATGGTTGTGACAGGAGATCTGTTTTTGATATCTCGCTGACTGATGTTGGGTTTTTATTTAAACTGTGTTCATTTTGAGATGTTTAGATCCTAGAAAATGGGTTTTCTAGCATATTCTCCTTAATTTGCATCTGTAATTCATGATTAAACTTGGTTACTTATAGACATAAAGTTTATCCAACATAAACAACAAGGTTAGTAAAATAATCTCAGCGATTCAAGATACTTGAGTGAGGTACCTTACTTCTTACCCAAAACAGCAGCTAAGAGTAGGATCCTCAATGACTCAGTAGTGGTCCTCCTCCAACTGATTCAATGCATTGTGAGAATCTTTATGTAGTAGCTTCACTAACACTTTCTACTTCATTCATCTTTATGTAGTAGTCCTTCCAAAGACTACTTAAGGAAGAAAAATTTACCAATTGCAGCCATTTTCAAGTCCCAACAGTCCGACAAGTGCATAAGAGAGACATTTAAAGACTTTCCACCATCATCATTTCCATTGCTTGAGACTCTTCTTGCAATCGACCCGGTTTTGCGTCAAACAGCAGTTGCTGCCCTGATTAGTGATGTGAGTCTTCTTCTTTTTTTCCCTAAAGTATTTCCAATCTCGTTTTAGTTTCTTTTAGTCTTGCTTATAGTTCTGGTGTCAAAATTCATCGACTGAACCAAATCGAAATGTAGCCTTTTTTTTACCTTGCACCTCTTTTCAAAAATAATTAGTTGGTTCAAAGGGCTCTTCCAGCACATTTCAAATGGCTACTAGATAATGTTCCTATGAGTGTATCTGGTCAATTGGACTTGAAAGCACTGGTGAACTCAAAGTTCAATTCCTGATATGCATTTGATATATCACTTGTGCTGCAGTTCTTCACAACCGAGCCAGCGGCTTGTGATCCATACAGCCTTCCAATATATCCTCCAAGCAAAACATTGGATATTAGCTTGAAGACTCCAAGGTAACTGATCTTTGAAGCAGGTGTTACAACATTAGTTGTTCTCATTGGAGCTTAGGTGGATTAAATCTTCAGTAGTAATGCTGCTTGTTTGTACTTCTGATGGTGATGAATGACTTGGGTTTCATTTCAGGTTAAACTTGTGGCTGCCACATAAGACGAGGGAAGGATGAAGGTGAAAGGCGGAAGATGCATGGAGTTGGGGTGACATGACATGAGAGGGTTTGCAAGAAGGAAGAGCAGTTCACTTTCGAAAGAGAAGCACGTCCACTTCGCAAGCTCCTCTCCAGAACCGTGGTTCACATCCACAATCTGGACCACAAGTAGATGTCTATAGGTTAGGGTTAGGGTCATTGTATCACCAAGAATAATGACATGTTTTCACCCGATTTAGGAGCAATTTATCTTGATTAATTACGCCAGTATCAGTTTATCTTGACATGCCTCAATTTATATGATGGATCCCGATTAGAATCAAGCAACAACAACAGCTCATTTCACACAACACTTTCCAATTCGGAAAATAGAAGTTCCAGGTTCTATGGTTCATTAATATTAATATTAAAACTAGGTTGAAACTTCTTCTTTTTGTATGTCATCCACTAAATTGTTAACAACCCACCCGTTGCCATTAACGACTTCTCAAAGTTCCTTACTGCTCCCAATAGAAATCCAAGTAGCTAGTAATAATAGAAAGCAAGCATGCAAGCAAAGCAGTTGGTGTCCAAACATCCTATCTGTTCTCAACAACACGTAACATAATTTGAGCCTAGATGTCCTGACTGTATCAACAACAACAAGTTACAACTAGTAATAATAGAAAGAGTTCTTAAATACTAATTGACAAACAAGAAGTGGCAGCCATAATTAATTGGTAGGTCTAGTGTTACATTAGCAACTTCAACATTTTTTCAATTTCATCTGCTGATTTCCCCTCTGCCATCAAAGCTTAGAGCAGCGTGAACCTCCTCTCCTTGAACTTCTCTGCTTTGTCTTCAGCACGTCTGTTTCTCTCTTCCTCCTTGTCTTCCATCCGCCTCTGCTCTTCTTCCTTCCGCCTGACTTCCCTCTCTTCTCGCTTTGCATCCCACTTCATTTGCTCAAATTTGAGCCTCTTCTCCTCAATGCATACAAGAGCAGCAGCCTTAGTAGCTGCACCTTCTTGAATTGTTTGCGCTAGGAAGTTGCGTGCCTGAGTTGGATTTTTCGAAGCACATAGGCGTTTTGCTGTGTCGACATGGCGTGACTGAACTTGCAAAAAAACAATTACAGAACTATGAGACACTCAACCAAAAACTAGTACAGTTCATTTCTATGTATAATTGGTGAAATAAAAGGACAAGCTCAAATGGGGCAACCAAGCTTCCTTGACCCTAATGCATAACATCACTCTAAAAGTAAACCTACCAAACAGAGTATGAATGAACCAAGTTAATCTTCATTCTTCCTTACTCCTACAGATTTACTATTACTTCTTTGAACTAAATCAGCAGAAGACAACTAGAAGCTGTCACGGAAAGTGAAATATTTTCAACTCACAAAGGGAATTTAAGTTGAGTTATCAGAGTTTCTTGAATTTGAAAGGACAAACTGAAATACAATCTAGCTACGACTACAATACAAAACTAGCTAGCTATGTGTGTAACTAAATTGGCAGCAGCCAGCACATATATGTGCAAGCTTGTGGAATCCAAAGACAAAATTTGCCAAACACATATCTGGGTCCTTAACCGAAAAAGGAAACCGAGCAATCACCACAAGTTACTACTAATAATATTACTACTAGCTACCTCAAACCAAACAAACAAAGTGGAGCTAGCTAGCTAGTGTATATATTATTCCAAATACCTGGGAGAAAGCGACCCTAACAATAAGCAATAGTATTACTAATTAAATTGCAGCAACATATCAAAACAACACACACATATATATATATATGTACATATACATGCACATAGGTTGGTGATCAGTGCATGCTATGCTAGCTGTTAGTAAGGGCGGAACCGACCACTTAGCCGGCCGGCCATTGGAACCAAGCGCCAAACTCCGCCCCACCGCATGCATGCTCCTAGCTATATTAACACCCTAATTAAATTAATTAACGCCTAGCTAGCCACCTAGCTACACAATTAAGATCACAACACAGTTCACATGATCATGATACAACATGCATGCATGAAATCCAATTAATTATATAGTGACAACACAATAGCTAGCTAAATTAGTAGCTTGAGACTGATGATCATGACTTGATTCTCCCAACACAATAGCTAGCTAATCAGCAGAAGACAACTCCGAGATCAAAAGCAAATTATGCAGTTGATTCTCTGCCTCAAAGCAACAGTTGCGGATAAATGAAGACAGTTCATAGGGGTTCATAATAGCTGCACTCTAATTCCACTGACCTAAAGGTTTGAGATGGAGCCAGCCCTATAGTTCCTATGCATCAGATGATAAATGAAGACAGTTTGTCTCCCAATCTACTTCCCGGACAAAATTATAATTCCTAGACCACCATGGTATCGTCTAAAATTTCACATAGTAACTCAACAAACTTTTTAACCAAAACGGTTTTTAGGGAAAAGAAACAAACACAATTAAGGTGCATAATGCTGTTCTGCTGAAATGGATTTTAATGGGTTAAGCATTTTTGAGAACATACTACTTAGTCTACTTTGCAGGAATATTAGAAATTTACACAAATCACTTACGTTTAAGAGATTCAAGTTTGAAGTGTCATTGAAATGCAAAGAATGGGAGATCTGAGGCTTAAAATTTATACATGTACAAACAAAATTGAGGACACTAATGATCTGAAAATTTATAACAAGTTGCATGACACATACATACCCCTTTCTTCTTCAACAAATTATTTGAATCAAATTGCCTGATGATCTGTTTCAACAAGCCTCGTTGAGGGTCCAGTAAAGTTTCATTCCTTCTTTCTTCTTTGAGATGTTCACGAGTATCGAACCAACAGGGCCAAACGTATCATCTGATATAAGCATCAAAATGAAAATGTTAACATTTTTATTACACTTCTGTTTTCCTAATTTCAAATTAACCCACCTCTTAATTTAGAAAACGATTTGAGAGAGGAGTACGGATGACCTGCAGAATAGATTTGAGAGACAAAATCGGTACCATAAAATCGAACCTGGGGCAGCTTTGACGAGATCGCGCAGGCCGGAGCGACACCAAGATTTTCGCGAGATGGTGCCCGGCGGCGGAGAGACGCGGTGAGAGAGATGGAGTGTCTCCAAGAACTCGGATCTCGAAATGGAGCTGATTTCGAGAGACGAGGTGAGAGAGATTTCGAGAGATGGTGCTCGAACTCGGACAGAGCTCGATGTTCTTAGCTGCGAGAGAGGGCTGCGTAGTGAGTTTCGTCGACCGTGAACATGAGTTTCTCAAACTCACTTATGCGAAATTCACCAAAGGTCCGAGAATTGGAGGTGAAAATCCACCCAAGTCACTGTGAATATTTTGGGGTGAAAATCAAGTTATTCACTTTCAAAAGGTAAAGTTTGAAGCACCCTAATGAAGGTCTTTTAACAGAAAAGGCCGTCATATATTTTTTTATAAATTAAATTGCGAATTTGTTTTTGATTAAAAAGCTAATTTAAATTAAAAAATTTATAAAAACTATAATAATCAAAATTTACCAATTTAATGCATTAAAAACATAATATTCAAATTTTACAAATCTAAAAGTTTCTAAATTTATAGTTTCTATTATAGTACACATCATCATCATCATCATCCCCATCATCTCGTACATTAAACGAATCCTCACGAATAATTTGTCGATCGGGCTGTCTAGGGATTTGAATATGCGTGTTTTTCAAAAATGGGTTATGGTCCATAAAATTGAGAAAACAAAATAAAAACTCAAAATATTTTCAAAAACAGTAAACTTAAAACTATAAAACACTAAAAGTAGTAAACACCACTACTAAAACTATAAAACATTAAAAATTTTGTAATCAAATTAAAAACAAAAAATAAAAACAACATACTTTAATATTTAAAACAACAAAATTTCAGAAAAAACTAAAATTAGAAAAATTGAAGAAAACAGAAAACTTCAAACTATGAATTATGCAAAAGTCAGAAAACAAAATAAAAACAGTAAACTTTAAAATTCAATAAACTGTAAACTTTAAAACAACAAACTTTAAAATTAATTAAAACAACAACATTTTAGAAAACTTGAAAAGCCGAAAACTTTAAACTTTAAACAAAAAGACAGCAAACTTTACTAATCAAATTTACAAAAAAAATATATAAACAAAAACTGTAAACTTTATGAACAACAAAATTAAAAAAAAAACATAAAATTACTTAAAAAAAGAAAACCGAAACTTTAAATTAATTTTTTTTTCAAATTAAAAACAAGATATTAAAAGTAAAAAAGAAAACAACATGAACATGAACATCGATCTAGAATTTAAACCCAACATATGAACAAGCAACAGAAATATAAATCATCAATAGTCTAGTTATTTACCTTTCTTTTTTGCATGAGGAATCACCAGCAGAAGAGTCAGTGGCGAACGGTGGTGGAAACTCGACGGTAGTGAACGGCAGTGGAGCTCGACTGTGACGAACGAACAGAACCTCCGGGTGACAAATGAACAAAAACTTTAAAGAAACTTGGAGAAACCACTGATAAAACAAAAAATCTAACAAACTTAGATGGAACGTGGAGAGGAACCTCTTGGTGTGGCGGAAGTGGTGCAATGGGTTCTTGTGTGGCGACTAGGGTTATGAGAGAGAAGATGAGGGTTGAGAGCGAGAGGGTTATGAGGAATATATGGGAAGGGTGTGGGTTTTTGGATTTAAAAATCCTGTTGCATTTAATGCAGGGAAGTTGTATGACGGATTTATAACGGATTTAGAGTCGACTTAAGGCTGATTCAAAATTTTACGAAGGTTTCATTATGAAACTTTCCGTCATAAAATTGTAGCATGCGTATGGTTTTTATACTAAAAAATCTATGACTGTCGTATCCGTCATAATTCCATCATAGAACTTCTGGCCTCACTTTATCTATAACCAGAGTATGACGACATATGACGGAGATGGGTTTGTGACGGATATCCTCATTTTTCCGTCATTAAAATTAGAACAACTATGTAGTGGTAGCTGCAGCGGGGAAGAATGGTCGCCACATAAGGGTAACTAGTGGGAAGCCTAAAGACAAGTAGATAATTGTAGGTTTAAAAGTACTTGCAATTCATCAATTAACGGATATTTTAACATCTACACATTTCAAATACATATAAAAGATATAGTTAATTTGGCAAAACGAATAGGAGAAAAAAAGAAAGAATAACTATACAGTGTGCCAGACACACTTTAGCTCATTTTAAGATATAAAGAAAAAGAAGGATGAACAAGTAGGATATTTTGGTTAGGGTTAGAAACATTTAGGGTTTATATTTTGTAATTAAACCTAAAAACTAACATAATTTTTAACAGAAGTTAGTATAAGAGGGTTTTTGTATATTTCATTAAACTTCAGGGTTTTTTTCGAGAATAAGGAAAATACGGGGGGTAAAGTGGAGAATATACCAAACATCAGGGAGGCTTTTTGATAATTTCCCTAAAAATTTTGATAAAAATTTACAATTTTTATAATTTTTACACACTATTAATTTTTGGGACTCAAACCTTGTCCAACGGGACAACCATGTTAATCTATCACCTAGTTGATATTTTATCCCATTAGTTCAAATGGCTCAATTACAAGGTAATCTGAAAACCCAAACTCAACTAACCGACAATTACATAACATTGACGCCAACTGTAGCACGGCAAGCCCACTAGCGGATCCGCCACTGATTTTCTCCTCCTGTGCGAGCCTCCAGCTGGTATGGTTTCTTTCTAGTTTCACCTAGTTTGTAATTTTTGCTCCTTAAGAGTGACTAATGGAGACCATTTATCCCCCTAAAAAAAATATAAACTATAACTTCTTGAATAAAAGTACATTAAAAACTGAGAAATAATTTTTTAGAAGAAAAGAGTTTATGGTATCCAGATAATTTGTCATTTTCTAATTCTAGTTCTAGTTAAACGTTAAAACATGCTGAGGTGAAGCCACAAAACAAAACAATTCAAAAAGGAGAACAAGGGAGTGAAACTGTGAAAGCGAGGTAGACAGAGCACAAGAAAAAGAAAACTGAAAAGAGCTATAAAAAAAAGGGAAAAGTAAAGAAAAAGTAAAGAAAAAGAAGGCACTATAGTCTCTCCCTCTCTCATCTCAACCGAGGGCTTGATATGGAGGGCTAGCTCAGGTGGTCACTTTCCTGTCTCTGACTCTCATGACGACAATGACCCGTCCACGCCCATTAATCACATAAGAGTAATTCCTTTTCTCCCTTTCATTTTATTTATGATCACTTCCCTTTGCATTTCTCATTCCCTTTGTGTATATGTACCTGCTTCTGCTTTGCTATTCCATGAGTTCTAGGAGTTTGGTTTGTTTTGCTGTTTATGCTTCTGGAAAATGTAGGGTTTCAACTTTTGGGAAAGAACCCTCATGTTTTATGCCAGTTCTTTTCAATGCCCTGTATTAAATTTCTTTTCTTGCCACTGTTTGATGCTATTGTACTGGTCTTTTTGCTGTTTATCCAGGTTGATCCCTTCCAAACGCTCTCATGCTTTGCTTTTCACTCTACAGCTTAAAATTTCTTATCTTTTTAGGTTAAGTTGAAAGAAAAGGCCTGGAATTGTGAAAAAAGTTTCTCCTTTATATATTTTCTCAGTTGATTAAATTAGAATCTCTTGGGAGAAGGAGAACTGGTTTCTTTCTGCCTGATCAGGCATGCATAGAAAATGTTCCTCTTCTTATCTGTTTTTCTTTACCCCCTTATGTTCTTATCCATCTTTAGAGGAACTGATGGGTTTTGGTTTATGAAGATTAACATGTTTATATCAAAGAGACTCGAATTGCTGAAGAAATGAACCTTTTCCTTCCATATGTCCTCAATTCTGTCAAGGATGGTTTCTTTCTGCCTGATTAGCCATGGATAGTTCATTCTTCTTTTCATTTTTTGTCTCTTCTTTTAGTTTTATAATAAGTGATATTAGGTTTTCTTTATGGAGATTGTACTACCATATTCTGATGGTTCTTCTTTTTCAATCTTAATTCTTAAATGTGAACCCTGAACTACTTGGATATGGTTATTCTTAAACGGTGATTGCTCGAGTTTGTTCCAGTAATCATATTGCATTGGTTCTCGCCGGTTGCATGGGAAATATTAGAGCACTCTCTTGTATTCAGTTGTTGGTAATCGGATGCACCTTTGTTCTATATCAGCTATTTGATTTCATATTCTTTAGGATGAATGTGGAACATATGCTATTATAGGTAACATAGCCAAATGCAAACAGTTGTTATTGATACATGATTGAGAACTGCTCATTTGGTAAGCGTAATGGAATCCAAACACTTAGGCTTTGGTTCGAAGAGAGAACATTTGTTTGAAAAAGGAGTAAATTCAACCTTGAATTCTGTTTACGAGTGGTAAGTTTAAACTAATGAGTTTTAATCTTATTGGTTTCGTTTTTACTGTTTTACACTTTCGCTTGGCATTTCCTTAGCGTTTATAAATTTTTAGTTTGATGCTTAATTTTACAAATTAATGATCTCCCATCTGATGGTATTTCCTGAAAGAAAAATACTTATGGTTTCTTTGATGATTCGAAATTATTAGTCTGATTATGGTATAGGTGCTGTAGAAATGTGCAGAGAGAGAGAGAGAGAGAGCTTCCTTCAGTGCAGTCACAGATGGAACAAGGGGGTTGAATTACCTGCCGACTCATTCATTCAAGCACTCGATAGATTATGTCTGGATGAATTTGCTACCGGTGATTGCATGAATGAAGCGGGAGATAGTTTTGCATCCCTCTTTTTCTGCGCTTGGACTGAAGGGAGCTCCTTCACTCTTTCTTTAGGTTCAGTTAATTTCATTTAACAGATTGAGTTTTTGTGCAATACCCTTTACATATTGTTCCTTCAATTTTTTATCACTACCTTCCCTATGATGCCACATTGTTGTCAATTGTTCCCAGGCCCTAACTACCTTACAACCAGAGAAGTAAATGAAAGGTAGATCTTACACCAAATCTGACTATATATGATCTTTATTTAGTGACACTTACGGGCATGCGGATGTAGAAAGATTTTTTTTTAAAAAAATTTCCCCTATTTCTCTTGTATAGCTTGTTTTAAGGAGGTGGAAAACCTTTTTCTTTTTTCTAAATCTTTGAGAACTCATATGTTAAATTGGAAAATATTGTCTTACATCATTTTCACTTTAATACATACATGAGTTTTCCAAAATCTAAGATACAAGGTTTTTCACTTGTTAAAACAAACTATGCACTCAAGATTTGTTAAAGGAAATTTGGAGAAAAAGAAAATACGGAAATATTCTACATCTAAAAATCCCCTTATACTCTCTAGCTTCCTCTCTTCCTATGTCATGAAAAGCATTTGTGAGACATGAAGCGGAATTTTCTAACTGGTATAAGAGAGCATGAAGTTTGCATCTTCATATTTAACTTTGCTTGTGACCCTTGTATCTGTTTTTATATCCTGACAGGTGAAGTCATTTACATTACTCCACAAATCTGCCACATCTCAGACTTCATAGCTGCTTCCAGAACAAAATCTTAATCTGGAGTTCGTTAATGGCACTAGGTTATCATGAGATCAGAATCCATGAACAGAATGTAGGTATGGACCATATGGCTGCTCATGCAACCTGTTTACCTTGAACTCTGATTCCAAAGGAACTAGAATTATTAATGTTCATGTGTAACTGAGACTGAGCATACTGTTTCTCTGAACTTTGTCATAATAAAACTGGGTGTGTTCTGTTCTCCCAGTCTTGTGTCTGATGTGATATGCACTCTCAAACTCCTCTGCAGGTTAACAGGAAAATCGAATTGTACGATGCATACATTTGCGAGATATTGATGATGGTAGTGGTAGCTACTCAGGTTGCTGTTCTTGAAACCAGCATTGGTGATGAGGTAGGTAGTTTGCTGTAACCTAACCTAATATTATGTGGGAAGTTAATTGGAATTGTGGTCCCAAATGGCTCTGCATTTTTCTATGCTTTGCTTGTTAATGAAATGTCTCTGTCCTTTGCTTATAGATATCATATTGCAATGCCACTCACTTTGTTCCATCATGTCTGGTCCCCTCCAGAACACAATATTAAACCTGGTCCAGGAGCATTGGAACATGCAGCTTGTACAAAACCTGCAAATCGCAGAATCTAATGACGTATTTATGAGGATAACATGGGAGATTAGGAACATTAGATTCTTGTTTACTGCTACTGCCTGATGTACTGTTCTTGTTGTTTATAAATTTGAGATTGCAAAGTGCAGTTGGTAGTCCTGTCTAAAATAATGGCACAGAGGAGGGGTACATACAGCCTTAGGAAAACTTTTGTTACCAAATTCAACATTTCATGATTACTTAATGGCTCCAGTTTGTGAGTTTTTTTTCCTTTTTGTTTTTTTTTTTTTGGTTTTTTTTAAGGGATTTCTGTTTGCACTTTGCACTCCCTGGTAAAAAGTTTTTCCTTTGTGATATGGACAAGTATGTTTGCTTTGTGTATAATGAAAGTTAGTTGTCTTTTCAGACCATTTATTTAGCATTTGATTCTTATGTCACGCAATCGGCATACAAAATTGTCTCAGATTTATTTCCCTTAAAAGGGAACTTTATTCCTTTAAAGTTATTCGTTTTCAGGTACCAAAAGATTGATGAGTTTCATTGGACGCTAATATTAAGGTGAATGTAAGATTTCTGTATATGTTTACTTAATTGTCCTTTAGTTGAAAGTGCACAAAAAACAAGATAGAAAAAATAAAGATAAAAAAGGATAATTTAGTAATTTTGAGAGAGAAGTTTCCTTTTAAGGAAAGTGATCAATTTTTTGGACAATTTAAAAATGAAATGTGTTTAATTTTTTAGGGACGGAGAGAGTAGTTTTCAGGTAATTATGTCAAAGTACATAGTCTGATGTTCGCTTAATTTTTGCGTTCAATTGAACCGTTCAATTATTTATGAATGGGGGAGGATAATGGTAGTCTTTAAATTTTCTGAGATGCATAGTTGCACCCAATAATTCTAGACATTGAAAACTTAGGGAAAATTACAACCCTCTAAGATTAGGGAAATCTTTAGGGTCCGTTTGATTGAGAAAAATTTTCATTCTAAATTTTCATTGTAAAGGTTATGATCTATAACTAGTTATTTAATAATAGAAAACTTTATTTTCCAAATTTTTGAGAACTCTAGTATTAAGATGAAGAACTTCAAAACAATGTTATCTAAATTAATGCTAGTGTTCCTTAAAATTTGGGAAATAAGATTTTTCATCCTAAATAACCAGTCATACATCAAAATATTTATAACGGATATTTAAAGTGGAGAATTTTTCTAACTAAACGGACCCTTAATTTGCCCTTCCTTTCCCCAATTCTTGAAAACCTACAATAAAAAAAACATCCATGAGGTATCGTGGAACCTACAAATATCATCTAAATTGTTAACTACTTAAGTTTATAGGTAGATTTGTTGGGATCAATGCTATAAAAGCACTCTAACATTCTTAACCCTAATAATGTTATCGCTAAGGTTACACCTGTTACAAATCCCTTGCCCAAATATGGGTGTTTTATATGTCTTCCAAACATCCACAATTCAATTAATAAAATTCATTCAACCCCAAATGTAAGGTATGCAAATATTTGTAAAAAAGTGAGTGAGGTCGAACCCTAGAAATTGTTGTGATGATTGATAAAATCTAACTAAATGCAATATTTTTGGTATTTAGAGTAAGATGGTTCAAGTAATATAACGGATGATAGGTTCCAAGTGCAATCTAAGTTAAGTTAAATAGTAGTAAGTGACTAAAGATGAAAACAAGATCAAACTAGGCTAATATGCAATGAAAGTGATTTTGGTAAATTTCAATAACTAAATGCCTTCCTAGGTTGTTTAGGGTTGAGAGTTAGATGTCATATCAATTGATGCAAATACGTTGCTAGAGATTGGATCAAGTTTAAACTTTAGCGTCTAAGCTAGAATTATCTTCATCATGAATCATGAATGACCAAGTAGAATATCTTAACTTGCATCATTCATGAAAGCACTAAGATTGACCAATTATAGTCACCCAATAATCTAGATTATTTTGCTCAAATAATACTAGAGTACCTAAAAATTTTCCTTTAGTTTATTAAATGAAATGTTCATTCAACCATTTCATTAAACACTTGGTAGGCAAGGTGGAGAAGTTGGTATTCTTCTCTAAAACTGTTTTCTTTATTCTCAAGAAATGGTCACATATCATGCATCAACAACAACCAAACATTCCTACATGATCTAACAACCTACAACTACCTAAACAACCCTAGGAGATGAAAACTATTCACTACTCACAATATTTACAAAATTCACAACAACTATAAACAATAATGAAAGTAAGGAGTTAAAAAGGAAGAAGCTAGAAAATGGAAATCAAGTCTTCAATCATTAATAAACATCCAAAATTCGTAGCCAATAACCTTGTTTTTGTGGCTTTTATATTGATGATGTTTTTCGGCGAAATCTGGTTGCTGGTTTAATTCTTTTCAGAATCATTCATGGCTAGCGACTAAATGGATTACAACATGGTTCATTTGGAAACATAAAAATGTGTTTGTGTTTAACTCTAAAGCATCTTTGAAGGAGGACAAGGACAATCTTTGCCAAGTTCAACTTTTATCCTTTACCTGGATTTCAAGCAATTTCAGGCAGATTGAGTAAAGCAAAGTTCTATTGGAATGATTGGCTGTTGAACCCTTTAGGTACAATTAGAAACAGCTCGATGTAATCTATGTTCTTTTCCGATGGTTTTGCTTTGCTTTCTCTTTGGGTTTGCTCTGTAGTGAATTTTTCTATCATGCTTTCTTCTTTGCCTTGTAGTTAACTCCTTTCAATGCGAGGCTTGAAAAGCCAAATACAAGCTAATAACGTTTTACTCTAATGGTTGAGGGAGATTGCCCTCCCTTTTGAGGGAGTCATTCTCTCTACACATATCTTTGTATTTCAGCCATAACGTTTTACTCTAATGTTTGATTGAGATGAATTAAATGTCCAGTTGTAGCTAAGAAATAGAGCCACACCTTCTCTTTAGACACCAAGTCGAGAAAACGTGAGTAATGATCTCGAAATTGGCTTGAAAGGTAGACGTTGTTTTCGCTTGTAATCCCCCCTGATTTCCCTTCGACATGAAACTTCTACAAATAATGCGTACGCTCGCACTAAGTATTAGCAAAATATAATAAAAGCGTATATATGGGGGCAAAAATATAGCAATAATGCACTATCATCACCAAACCCAGTCCATCGCCTCCCCCTTATCCTCTCCCCATGGCCACCCTACCCCAACCTGTCAACCCACCCACCCCATTAGGGTCGCTTGACCCCTTCCTTAGTTGCATGCCCACCATGAATCAACGTTTATCTCGCCTCATCGCCTACATGCCCGGCTTAGCACTCCTTTGTCGATGAGCCGCTTGTCGCTTCCTACTGTTGATTTGGGGTAGCTAATGCATGACATACACACACCATATTTCCTAAGTATTCCTAGCCATTTCCATCATGCTTTTAAATTAAATCCCTGAGTTACACGTTTTGTAATTATAATGTCGTTTTAGTGCAAATGCGTAACTTCTGTGCTAATGGAGTGGAAAAGCACCAAACATGAATCTCAATGCTAGAGCATGGAATGGTGGACTCATGCACCAAATTTCAGAGCAATTGGAGCTAAAATGAAGAGGATATGGCCTCGACAATCCTCAGGGCGTAGCCTAGGCATCTTCTAAGTGCAGTTTCAGTGCAGTCCCTGCTCCTCCATACCTCCCGACATAGACAACACCTCTTAGAAGCCTCAGGGCTCAGAACAGGCGCATCTCTTGATCCTTTAGGCCTCGATAGCAACTCTTGGTCTTCTAAGGGCGCAAATTAGGCATAGACCAAGCGCAGACACCTATCATATTTCTGTGGGGGACTAGGTCGAGAAATTTAAGTTTCCACTCTGCTGTACCCAATTCTTAGGACCTTTTACCCCCACTTTAGCGAAGGTGTCTAACATGTCTATGATCTCTTCAAACTACTAGACTTAGTGTATATATAGACATTTGGGGTACGTTTTACAGATATCTCATTTGGATGAATTTGAGAGCAACATTGGTTTTTAGAGCTATTCTCTCTCCTCCTCGAGGGCATTGAGCGCCTTCAACCACAGGAAATTGAGGGTTTGATTGAGACTCTTGTGGATGGTCATTTATAGTGATTTCTTCTCCCTCTCTCTATCTTTACTTTTTTGTGTTCATGTTCTTTAAATGCTTGTTGATGAGTATCATGAGAATGAGTGAGTAGATTTTGGTTCCTTCGAGATTGTTGTTAGTGGGGGTTTGTTTGTGAGATTAATGACTTGTTTGGATTTAGATATTACCTCATTGGTCATTAAATACTTAAGTATGTTAGAGAATAATTAACACCAACATATGCAACATACATGTTTGTCGAAATGCTTTAGAGAGTTTATTGAACTTTGCTAAGGGATTTGATTGATTGATTTGTTGTCTATTAGAGATAACCTTCAGAAGTCTATTAGTGAATATACTATGATCTTTATGTCTTATCTCTTAATGTTAATACAATGAGAATTTGGTTAGACTAGTTGATTGATTATGATCTCTATATTTGAACAAAATTTAAAAGTCCACAAAAATCTGTCATTATTTGCATTTCACTCTTGCCTTGCATTTCACTTAAGGGGTGTTTGGTTTAAGAATTCTAGAAATATGGATTTTCAAAATCCCAAGAATCCTGTGTTTGGTTCATTTTGGAAAATAGTTTTCCATTACTCTCAAAATCCTAGGATTCCTCATCCTTCATAAATTCTTGGATTAAAAAATATCATTTATACGCAAAGTATTTTTAGAATCTGTAGAATTATTATATTTTAAAAAATACAACAGAGCCCTGAAACTTTTATATATTTACATATTTAGTCTCTAACTTTCAAAAAAATTACAAAATGGTATCTAATAATTACACATTTAGTTCTTGGATTTTTGTAAATTTTGCAAAATGGTCCATCTAAAATTACATATTTAGCACATAAACTTTTGTAAAAGTTAAAAAATGGTCCATAAATATTCCGTGAATTTTATGAATCCGCAAACAAAACAAAAGATTTTCTATTTTGAGATTTCTATTTTCCATCATTGCTACTTTCTTTATTTTCATATTCTATGAATTTTTAAAATCTCTCAACAAAACACCCCAGTTTAACTTAGTGAGTCATCTCATCCATCAACATATCATTTCAATTCTCTCTTACATTGCATCGCATATTAGTTTAATTACACACTTAACAAACTAGACTAGAAATGCTCGATTCACTTGGATTCGACCCTTTACTCTACATCTTATTCTATTTTCGAAAAATATAAGAGCGAGTTTGAGTTTTACAAATGAATTTAATTCGTTGATTTGTGTGTATATAAATGCACCATTTCGCCCTTGGCCAATAGCCTCCTTCAGATCTACCCTCTTCGTAATTGATAGAGCTAGCTTTAAAAACATAACTTGTTGAACTGGTGGTTCAAACGATTGAACCATGAACCACTGGTTAAATGGTTCTACTTCGAGTTTGGTTTTTAAAACGTTGGGGCCAACTTTTATCGAGAGTGGAGACTAAAAGGTTTTCATTGTTCATAAAGTATAAAATGGAGCCTACTAGGTTGCTAGGTTGAGAGCAGGGAAGATAACAAAGAGAATGGAAAAAGGAAACAAAGGAAAATAAAGAAAAATAAAGGTTGAGAAGAGAAGGGAAATGTGTTATCCTCCAATAATTCCATGAATAAAACATCAAATTAACATTTTTTAAATTTTTTCCATGCAAATATTAAATCAAAGAGATAACAAAGAGAACAGAGGGAAATGAAAGAATATAAAAATATGAGTGGGAAGAAACGAAATAAAAAAGATAAAAAAAAACCACAAAAAGGAAGAGAAAAAATATAAGAGGTCACATTGTTTGGTCTTTTTTTTCTTGGTGCATAAAAAGAGTGAAATTTGTCCTTTTTTTGGATTAAGTAGTGTAAATTACTTTGATCTGTTTTTTTTAACAGGAAAGTGCCAATATGATTAAATATCAGCAAAGAATACAAAGTAGCTGGTAATGGGAGAAATCCCAACCCAAAGACAACCTAAGGATACAAAAGCCAGGAAACGGCTATAAAATTAACAATAGCGTTAGCATGACACCATATGAAAGTAAATAACAAACTATTAGGAAGCGACAAAGGATACCACATGAAAGTAAATAACAAACTACTAGGAAGCGACAAAACCATGAAGCCAAAAGTTGTCACATGAAGTGTTGACCATAGTAGCATGAACAAACTTCGAAAACGTCCAATCTGGGTCCGAAAGCGCACCGAGAGACGCATGGGAGAGTCGTCCATTACCATGGAGCAAGATGTCCCCTCATCATGCAAGTGTCATCGAAGTGGTCATACCACCTACACCAACACCAACTAAACCCAACAACCAGCAAACGAGACAAACAAGCAGAACCGAAAAAATTGACATGTGTAGCGACGAGATTTTCGACAGGAGTCGCCACTAATCTATTTGACTTAGGTCTATTGGAAACCTAAAATAACTAATCTGCACAGGCTCTAGATCCACTAGTCGATTACAATCAAAAATAAAAAATTCTCGATTACCCAAAATTGGTACCACAGGGTTTACTTCATATTTTTACGTGATTATTCTTTATTATTATTTTCATTTTTTTATTGAGTGATACACAAAAATAATTGATCTTAATGAAACTAGAACTAATGATAATAATTAATAAAAGAGAACGAATGAGTTAACACGATTAAATAAAATAATTAGCAACATCGAGAAAAAAGGAGAGAAGAGATCAAAAGTTTAAGCATAGTGCTCAAACTGTTAGTTTTTAAACCTTGTTAAAGAATATTGGAGATCAAGGTGGTATTAGTGACCAAAACGACATCTTAGAGAGTTATAGGGACCTAAGTAGTAAAAGAGAGACGTGTGAGGGACTAAACAGATAAATAAATTAGAAAAAAATAAAGGCAACAAACACGTACGTACCTGTTGCAGCGAACTAGCGAAGGAGAGAGGGAAGAGATGGAGCAGCTCGGGGTTCGGCCGAAATGGGGCTGGGCGGCGGAAGTGGAGGTTCAGATCGGCCGGAAGGTGAGCGGCGAGACGGCTGGCGACGGTCGGAGCGCGAATGGTGGTCCGGATCACTCGATTGATCCGGGTTGTGCAGCGGGCGGGTAGCGGGTCGACGCGAAATTCTCCTTCGTCCTGAAGTTTCCGGCGACAAGGATGGTAAATTCGGACTCCTGACGGTGACACGAATCTAATGCACCAAGTTTCAGAGATTAAAAGGCCGGATTGCGAGATTGAAATTGTTGGAGATTGGCTTCGGGACGCGACGAAAGAGGCGGGAATTCAGAATTCAGCTCTTTTTTTGATGATTTTTTTATCGAATTTCTCTCTATTAGTTGATGTATTTAGGGTTTAATTAAGGGATCTATTTATAGAGAATGAGTTAGAGTTAGAATTAGAGAAGGTTTAGAAAGTTGGGATTAAACTGAAACATCTAATTTTAAGAGATGTAGATTAGATTATTATTATCATTATCATATTATTATCATTATCATATTATTTTCATATTATTATATTATTTTTGGATTATTATATATGATGATAATTATATTTATTTTCTTCATTTTCTCACTTCCTTTTCTCTTTTCTTTTTTTTAAATAGATTTCTTCCCTAAAATCATTAAACATTCAATTAGGTCCTTTTACTTTTCTAATTGCTCAAATCAAACCCCAAGTTAATTAGTCTAGGTCAAAGCAGTTGTTAATTAAAATTTCGGACAATAATCGGGTGTCAACAACATGACAAACACGAAAGTGACGCATGAGGTCTGTGGAACACAGAAAGGAGGAAGCCAGGTGAACCTTACAGCCAACTAGCTCTGTATCAAGAGAATCATGGCTCTAGGTGGGGCGAGTTAGATCTGTTTGGCATAGAATACAATGCGCCAGCCCTTTCATGTGCCTCTGTGAGCCCAACTCCATTTTATTTCAAAAATGCCATATTCCCCATCGCAAACTCGCTTCATCTTGCTTTCACGTGCTCCATAGCCTCCAGCAGCCCTCTTCGGCCAAAATCACCGCCTAACCAACGTCCTTCACCAGCAGCAGCCGACAAACCATCCGGGGTCATTGAAATCCTGTCGGACAGTGTTGATCGCGAGGTAGTCCGACGACTCGAAGCACCGACAAGTCGCGATTCTACCCCGCTCTTCATCCAAGTCAGCGGCCAAAGCACCACGAAGATATTCCTAGCCGTCGTCGCTCCATTCTCAGCCATTTCCTCAACTGAACGATGCAATTCGTCCCACAACCCGGAGTTACAACCTGTTGCACATGAAAAAATTATGATGCGCCAAAATACCTTTATCATGTGTCATTGACTCGTTATGATGCATCTTTTTATAAAAATGATGTAATCACATATTATATGAAAATAATTCTCAAAACTATTAGAATCAAGTTAATAATCCTAATTAATGATGAATTGGAAGAATAAAAGTTGAAGTGGATGGAGGAAGATAAATTTTCAGTGAAAGAAGCATCACATTATTGGACTACAAAAACATCATTTCGCATAGAAGTATCATTTGATGCATGGAGTGCATCATTTTGGAGGATGAAGTGCATCGTCTGAGTTCATCATTCGAGGGAGATGAAGTGCATAATGTGTGAGCTGGATTGTTTCATAGTGGGAAAAAGTACATCATGTTTGTAAGGGGGAATCATAGTGGAAAGGGAGAGCATCACTCTCGTCACAAACTCATCATTTTGAGGTTAAAGAAAACGAGTGCAACATTCAGTCATTAGTACGAGTGCATCATTGCGGCCACCAAAGGCATCATTTTGGGAGGTTGAAGAGAATGGGTGCATCATTAAGTCATCAGAACAAGTGCATTATGTATGTAAGTTAGCGCATCATACTTGAAACCTAAAGTATCATTCTGGTCACCAAACACTTGCTTTGGAAAGGCTGAAAAAAACGAGTGCATTATTAAGTCATCAGGGCGAGTGTATCATGTTATTACAAGAGAACATCATTATGCATCGTGAATACATCATTGTGATAATCAAGCTCATCGCTGTGGGCTATAGAACAAAATGCACCATTAAATTATTAAAATGAATGCATCATGTTGTTATGAGAGCGCATCATGTACTTCGATGAAATAACGGTTCGTTGGGGGAAAACGTTTCATATTAGCTTTTACAAGTTGGAAATCTTTTTGAACTCGTTTCTCCAAACTTCTAATGTCAAAAATTATCACTGGATAATATTTTCCATTTCAACATTAAACGTGTGAGTGCATCACATTAAACGTTCATGGCAAACCATTATAACAAGTTTTATTTCTCCAAACATTAAACGTTAACGCTATTTCTAAACGAATCTAAAATTCATGGTTTTATTTGTCTCTAATTTTTCTACAAATTATAACAAGTTTTTTTTATCAAAAAAGGCTCATTTTATTAAAACAAGGTAAGATAGAACAAGCCAACCGGAAAGAGTAGCAAAACATAACTAACATCCCCAAAATGGCCAAGACATAAACTGAAAAAGTCTAATGAGAAAGCAGAGTTGGTTTTAGCGCAGTAAGAAGAACACCCAAACACGCCAAACCACTGGCCATCTAGCACAATAACGCCATGACAGATTTATATTGATTCTTGATCTCGTCCTCGACATCTCAGACAGCTTTAACAGAACAAAATAGTGTCGACACGTCATGGCAATGCCAATTGGGGGAGCTCACAAGCTTAGCTGGAGACAAAACTGAAAGCAAAGATCCAAACTGCAAGCAAAAAGTAGGAACACAAGAACAGACAAATGCACAGAGAATAAAATAGTCGAAAGTGGGGATGGGAAAAAAGGTTTAGGAGATGAAGTATGGATGTCCCTCTCACCCATACCACCTCCAGGCTCCAAGCGACAAGCCTAAGTCTCGCTGCTAGTTGGGAGGTCCCCCAACCCCAGAAGGTTGTGCTACGCAACTGCCACAACTGAATTTGAGATTTGCGGTTTCTTCCTTGCACGTCCCACACCTAATCCAGGTGTTTTCCCTTTCCCACGGCCAGCGGAATGTTTATTTCCACTAGTACAGACATGCACAGAAACCGAGGATAATCCACCTGCATCCCATGTGGTCCCATCTTGAGGCTTCTCTCGAGTAGCGGCCATTAAGAGAGGAACATCAACTAGAGTCAAATGGTTAAAAGCAACAACAGATCCAAACCCCCCCCCGATCCCATTTCCTGCACAGTGTCACCCATAACCTCTTTATCTTTATCCAACGCATTCTCATAAACATTTCCAATAGGACCCAGAGTCGAGCTTCCCATGTTTATTGGAGGATGCGAGTCCCGACTACCTGACGTGTCCACACATATCTCCTAGAACTTAAGAATGCTAACAACATGATAGTTAGGTCCCTTGTAACGGAGCCAATCAACAAATTCATGCACTAACTTGACTTTTGCCACTTCAGGAGACAAGCATTCTTTCTCAATATGGTCTAGACGGCCACAGACATAATAGAACTCCACTAATTTCTCATACTTCAGGTAGAAACACTTTTCCTCTCCTTCAAGTTCAACCATTAAAACACGCCTCAACGGCTTGGTTATATCCACCGTTATGCGAAGCCACAACACAGAAACCGTCACAAAGTGCTGGAGTAAATTACTAATAATGCACTTTCTCCATAAAAAAAATCAATCGTAATTTCTTTTTAGGATATCTTTGAAAATTTTCATCATTTCCTTTTAAGAAAACTGTTTAAGACTACTTATACCTTATTCGGTAAAGTGCATCGGTGATAATACAACTTTAATTATTGTCTTATAAGAATCTCATTTTTAAAAATTTGTATAATTAAAGTTCTACTTTAAAAGTTATCGAGCATTCGTAATCCTGTTTAAATGTTTTTCTTCCAATCAAATCAATCTTTTCTTTTCACAAACTTTCATCCATTCACGAAAACCCATAATTGTTTTCTTAAGTGGTGGAGCCATATATAGTGTGGGGTGGGCCATGGTCGCCCCCATAAAAACATAAGTTAACTAGTACATAATAGTATTAGCGTGTTAATTATGATAATAGTTTATTAATCTGTGTTTATATAAATTATATAAGATTCATTGAATGTATAAATTGATAATTCACTCATTAATTGGGTTTAATTGATTGATCTAATAATCCACAAAACTATATTAATTTAACCCAACAATTTACTAAAACTATTCTTATTTTCTAAGTGGCTTGTTGTGATATGTTCCGTTATTACTTGCTCTTTATGACTCCTAGCTTTCTAGTTTTTTCCTAATTGGTATATCAGACTCATCCCTCAGTCTGGGCCTCCCAACCAAGGACCAACACGTTGAGTCCATCACCTTGAGTACCTAGCAAACTTGCAAAAGTACGACCGGTTGCGAGGGAGTCATCCGCGAGGCCTCTCCTCTGCTTGAACACTTCAACCCTTGCGCCAAGGTACAAATGGCCGCAAGGGGGTCACCCGCGAGGCCCTATTCTTGTAATCCACTTTAAGACATGATTGTCTTAACCTCCAGGGCCTTCGCCCGCGAACCCCTGCCCGCGCGCTTCTCAACACTTGGTAACTTGGACCAGAATATGAAAGCTCGCTACACAAGCCACGATCTCCCTTGGTTGACCTACGATCTGCTGGAGCATCTTCCACTTACCTTAACCGCATCAGTGATCTCAATGAGCATCCTCCACTTCCCAAATTGTGCCCCACGATCACGGCCCAACCGAGGCAACCGCCCTCGATCCACCTCTATAAAGAAGGGCTTGAGCCCTCAAAAAAGGTACATACTGCTTACATACCATCCCTCCTCTTTCTGCACCCGAGAAGTCTCAATTTCTCCTCTTGTAGGTCTCTTCCTTCGTAGCAGTTCTCCATCTCACATCTGAGAGTTCGGCCCACCTTGGATCGAGACTGTCACTAATTTATTTGTGAGATTTAAATCTTACTGCTACTTGCTTGTAATTTGTAAACACCAGAAAACATGTTCGTTTGATTGAGTTGGGCAGTCTTATTCTTTTTATTTTTGTTTCTCTTTTCAAATTTACAATTAATTTAAATATTTTATACTCCCTTCGTCCCATAAAGATTGATCCATTTTATTTTCAACATTTAATCTATGATTATTTTCTTCGATATGTTGACATATAAAGTCAAATAATTTATATGCACATATTATTTCAATATGTATAGTTTCTAAACATGTTTTTTTAATTTTTTTTACAAAATATTCCTAGTTAAAAATTGAGTCAAACCTTAATAAAAAAAAGTGAGTTAAACAAAAATACAAAAGTCAAATGGATCAATTTTATAGGACGGAGGGAGTATTAGTAGCATACTAGGTGGAATTATTTGGTACTAAGTACTATCAATTTGTAGTCATATTTGTAGTCATATAATAACATATAATAACATTTTGACAAACTTTGTTCTCTTATTACCATTTAATTTTTTTTTTTTGTAAATTACTGGTCCCAGAACCTTAAATCTTGGCTCCGCCACTCATTTTCTTTATTCGAACGTGCTGTAAATCTGAAAACTCAACCATAAAAAGCATTATTAGTGAGGACACATATATTTTCAATGAGGCTGAGTGTAAGATCCATGCTTAGGAATAGGAATAGAAGTATAGAAAATAAGTACTTGCTTTCCCCAAAAAAAAGGAATAGAAGTATAGACGACAATTTATTTTTATCAAGAAAGACCTATTTTATTAATGATAAATCATTACAAAATAAGTCGTAGATGACGAACTAAGACATCCAAAGTGGGTCAAACAAACCTGCCCGTAAATGGAGAAATCTCCAATAAATGGAATTATTTAAGAAGATCAAAACCACTACGATTAAGCTCTCTTTGTCTGGTCTCAAAAGGCTAAGCAAATCATGACGATGGTCATGACCACTATGGAGTAAAAAAAAAGTTCTTGAATCGGGGCACCCGGTACCCCTGCACGTTCAAAGGCTAAATAGTACCGACGCACCATGGCTAAGAAGAGAATTAATCGTAGAAGTAGTGACAACCAAAACAACCCACCTACATGACAACAAATTAAACAAAACAAAAATAACTGAAGTCTAACCGAAAGCAAAAAACATTAGAGGGTGATAAAAAATAAACCAAAAAACAAAACTAACAAAGTATGATAAAACGGAAAAAGTAAAAAGGCCCTCGCAATGGTTCCTAACCACTCATCACAGACTGAGCGGGGGAACCCACACTGCCCAGCCACTCCAGAAATTGGGGCTTCGTTGCACCAGGCAGGGTGAGCTCACGCCCGACCCTGTCATGCCAAAAAAACCCATAAACAGATACCCTGTCATGTAAACTCCCAACAAGACTTCCTTGGATAGGAACCAACAACCCGAACCGCTAACACAAGCAACCATCACCAGAGCAACACCCCGCCACGGATCAGACCAGTATGGACCGTGCCCCTGCCGATAGAGGAAGTATAGAAGACACTCAACTCAAATCAACTGAGTAACGCTTTATATTGACAGTTGACACTACAACTTGCAAAACAAGTAACAACTAACCCGCTAACTTTATAATCATCTGCTAAACTCCATGTTCGCAACTAACTCTACTACGCACACTAACTCAAAAACTAATCCATTATTACAACAGTGTGTTCTTTGTATAAAAAAAATTACTAAATAAGAATATGTTAAAAAAATTATCTTAGCAGAAATTCCACATCAATTTTTACAAATTACAATTTTTCATACTCAAATGTTGCTAAAGAACACGCCCGAAGTGTAGTTTTGTTTAATTTAGGTTGTCATGCAAAATTCATACATTGTTTTATGAAACATTTTCTTATCAATTTTACCTTATTATTATCATCTAATTCTAAACTCACTTTAATATTGTATGCATGCTTTTCTCTATTGTTATAGTCAAGTCATTAACATTATTATCTTCATCCCCAATTAAATGTATCAAATTTGCTGGAATAAGGGAGTATTTGTTACTCTATAAGCTAGTAAAATACTTATGAGACACAACAATCAGTCTATTTATTCCATTTTCTATAAATCTTTCTATATATATATATATTCAATTGTTTGGGTTAAAATGTAGTATTTAAATTGTTCGGAAAAGAAATTAATAAAGTAGTACAAGTACGGTAAATTACAATGACCTCCTCAAATTTACACTTATCTCCCTCTATTTGAAAAACTCTACACTTATCTTATTAATAAAATAAATATAATTTCTGTTCAAAAAAAATCTCCCTCTATTTGCAAAACTCTACATTTTATCTCTTTGCCCTTAACTTTGTTTTTTTAGGCAGCAATGAATTTTATAGATAGAACATATTACGCCATATATTCCAATTTAACACAAAAGCTAATATTGGGAAGAACTCCAAAGATCCACCTCAACTAAATACACCGTAGGTACATGATGAAATCCCTTCTTAATAACCCAACATCTAAGAAACCCCTGATATTAAATAAACTTATACTAAAATAACCCAAATAAAACTCCATAGACATACCCACCAAACATTAAATCCCACAAAAAAACCAAAGTACTCCAAAATAATGCTAAAAAATTAACACCCACACACACACACAAAAAAAAACCCAAAAACACCTAAAAATCAAAATAGTTGCAATAAATTCCACCATCCCAAAATGATTAATCCTTGACCCCCCAAAATAATGCCCTTAACTGACTACTAGATCTCATAACTCAATAAATTTATTGACCTCCACAATTTGTATAGATTTGAAATTACAAAACTTCATATCACCATTTGACCATATAATAAATTAACAAATCAAGGGGGTGTTTTATTGATTGTAAGTTAGCTAAAACTTGATGGATATTACTGTAATTTACCCAAAAAAAGTATGTAGGTTAGGGCCATTAATTAAGTTATCCGTTTCAGACAGAAGATAAGAAAAACATGCATGCATGGTGGCCCTATCATCATCATCATCATCATCATCATCATCATCATCATTTAAAATTGGCCAGAATGCATTTGTCAGAGAAAACTGGCCATCTAGTAAACACTATCATCTTCGATGTTATCGCTTTGATTTATATTTAATAACTTCATTTCGAGAAGTCCTACTCATGCGTCGGTCCATGAGGAGATTTAATTGAAGAGGCAAATTTTTAAAGAAGAGAAGAAGAAGTAGTAGGTAATTATCTTGTTAATTTCTTCTCCAATCTTGATTACATTTCCTATATATGCAACATGCTCAACAGTGATTTAATTTAACTCAGAAATTTTGAGTACTAAAAAAGTTTTTCTCTAGTTTGATATATAATGTAAGTTCCAACAGTTTGTTCGTTTTTTAAAATAAAAAGTTCTACTCGCGCGTATATATATTTATATTTATATAGATGAAGAAACCTGAAATAAGTTACTGTGGAATTTCTGATTTTTTATGTATTTGAATGTTTGATTGAATTTTATTTAGTTGGAACCGGTTGGCTTGTTTTTAAAATAAAAAATAAAAAACTAATTTTCTGGCACCTTAATTACTAGTATTTTTTGGAGATTATTATGAAATGATGTTTTAGTTTTTCCTGTTTAATTGTTTCTGATGGAATAGTGAGATGGATTATTTAAAAATTTAATTTTTATAATAATTAATAATATGGAAAAAAGTATGGTTTTAACAGTTTATAATTGATTCATGGAATAAGCACATATTTGAATAATAAAATAAATGACACTGTCTTAAAAATAAATATTACGGAGTATAAATGACACTTTCCAGAGAAAGAAATTAATTACGGAGTATAAATAGCTATTGATTATTTTGAATTAAGTGATTACCTTTTTTTGTAATGATATAAAAAGTTCTCTATGAATTTGTTTCAAAAAAAAAAAGTTCTATGAATTTCTTGATTTCTTGGGTCATGGCGGTTTTCTTATTGCCCTTAGGATCTCCTTATAATAGTTCAATTGAAGAACAACTGTTTCAATTGTAGTGTTTTTAGTAATAATTTAAAAGAAAATTATGATTGACTAGTACAATTAAATGCATGCTAAAATATATTTGTTGCAACAACTAATTAGAGTAAAAATAATTTCTTAGATGCCATTAAAAGATTTGTTTCTTTTTTTTTCCCGTAAAGGTCATGCCCAAAATATTTTCATATTTTAACTGTGACAGGTGGAACAAGCAAGAGAATGAGATAGGGAAGTTGATCGCACTTCTAATTAAAATGAAAAGAACTTTAACCATGGAACCCAGAAGAAGTCCTCGAATATTTGAGTTAGATGCACAAAGAGCCCAAAGAATGAAAAGGGAACATGTGATCATCAGCCATGTAGGTGCAAAGGAAGAACCTATTTTTTGGTACAAGCAAGGAAGGAAAAGGACCAAAGTCAGAAACGTCCAAGATTTTGATGTTAATTTATTCATAAATCAAGCTGCCATGGTACGTATGATTCTTGCTAAGTACTGTAATTAATTACTTGGACCTATTTTTTCTCATATATGCATTAAGAATTAAATTATTATTGGCCCAATTAACTATTATTTCCCTGAATTATATTGACTCACTCATTTTCGTCCCTGAATTAAAATTAGCTCTTACTCAATCTCTCAACTATACAAATTCAAATACTTTAGACCTTTAACTTAGTAACTTGATCCACATGTCATTAACGACGTCAAAATTTTAACAGCTCAATGGTTTGTTTGTAAGAATATGAAATTTTGATTCTTAATGTACAAATGGCTAGACCTTAAGGGACTAAAAAAACCCCATTCATCATCTCCGACTCCAACCACTTGTTTCCTGCAACCCCCCTACCGTCATCTCCTCTAACGCCACCATTGTGAGGGATTGGGTTCTTACAGTTACGACTACTTCGATCTCAGATGTCTTTCGATTAGAGAAGAATTGATTCGATCAATAAGAGAGAAGAGAGGAACCAGTGGGCGATGCGAGGGACTTGGCGGAGCTAGGCCTCCGGCAACCGACGACAACGCAGGCAAGGAGAGTGGACGGAGTTTTCACGAATGATTCTTCAAAATCGAGTCTTGCGTACGAATCCAGGAGGAATAGAGAGGAAATTCGAGAGCGAGGCAAGAGTGAGGGAGAAGGCCGGTGATGTTTCACCGGAGAAGGGGACGGTGGAACGATGTCCAATGGATTGGGAAATTTCGGAGAAGAAGATGCTGGAAATAGGTCTAAAGTGGAGGCTGCCATTGGTTGGGCATCCATTGCCGGCAGATCTGTAAACAAAGGAGAAGTATGTGGAAGATGGCAAAGTGATGTTAATGTGTAAGTTTTGAAAATGTTTGCTAAAATTGATTAAATTTAGAAAAACTAAGGTGTATTGTAGCAATTAATTAAGGTAAAATCATTTTTTTCATATATTTTCGTCCATTTTAATAACTTTTTATGAAAATTTAACAAGTTTTGGGGTATAAAGAACATGGTTATGAAATTTGAATGACAAACTTGTATTTTCCACGGAGGTCAACAAACAGTGATAGGGATTGACTCAGAACAAACAGTTATGAAATGTTTGACGATTATAGTTTAGGGATTGACTCAGAACAAATTTTAGTTCAGGGACTAAAGTGATTGAGTCAACATTATTTAGAAGACAAATAGATAATTTGGCCATTATGATTTGACCAAAGTTATACTAGCTTCACCCCATAGTGTTGTTTTTTACCATTTAATTTATGATTTTATTTCTTTACAATTTTGTATTGTAATTTTAAAACTCTTAATATACAAATGATAATTCGAAGTAATTTAAACTTTATAAACCTTAAATTTTCTCTACTAGAACATAATATAGAAATGAAATCAAACTAACATCAATAGTCATGCTTTATAAGTATAATATAAATTTCTAGAAACAAAACCTCCATTAATGCTTAACATAGTAATTAGAAGATCAATTAATATTTAAGAAAAATATAGAGTCACTGATGCAAATGAATTTTTAAAGTTTGAACTTAAAAGCTTTGACGGTTACCATTTTGACATTTAATTCATTAAAAAATACTCTCGTTTGAAAATTGTGTAAATGTGTGTTAAAACAAACATTGTCTGAGAGAGGATATAGCCAGCTAGGGCATCACCTAGCTAGGTTGAAAGAACAAAAGAATTCTACTTGCATAAACATGTTCATGTAAAACATAAATAGAAATTATAGTTCCAGTTCCAGTTCTTTGAAGATTAATTAATTAATTTACATTAGTTAAACATTAATTTTCGATTTTTCTCCGGAATCAATGTCATTTAAATGAAAATTTCTTTTATATTAGTAATAAATTCAGTTCCACGTTTATTTTATTTTATCAAGAACAATTAATTAATAAATGTTTTATGGCATTCACTTTTCAATCTAGGTTGGTAATCCATATGCCAATACTAGTCATTGCAATGCAGATGTCATAAGAGTTTACAAGGACAAGCTTGAAATGATGCTTAGGGTTCTAAAAAGGTTTGGGTCAGCAAAAAAATATATATATTCATGAGTTTTTTGTCCATTAAAATTATGAGAAATAAAAAGAATTAACTTTTCTTTTTCTTTTTTTGTTTATTAAAATTTCAGGAAAGACAAACACAAAATATTTGCGGAACCAGTAAATGGGGACGAGGCAAGTAGCTTCAATTTGTTTGTAGTTTCCTTTGTTTATTTATTTATTTATTTATTATTAATTATTAATTTATTGATTACTTTGTAAAACTGAAAGGTTGAACATTATTATGAAGCCATCAAAGAACCAATGGATTTTAGGACTATGTCAGAGAAACTAAAGCAAAACAAATACAAAAGAGTGGAAGAGTTTGAGGTAAACCCTCTAACTGTGTCATGTTTAATTCTTTCTAAAAAATCAATTTACGTTCTCCATTAACCTGAGAGAAGCTAGACATACAGCTCACAATTCATATTTAATTAGATCATCCCCATCTCCCTTCAGAAAAAATAAAAAATGGAAAAAAAAAATAATTGCGCCTTTTATTTGTCGAAGTCCCAAAAGTTTTGCAACGTTCTATGTCACAATTCAAAAGTCAAACGTTGCAAAATTTATGGGACGGATGGAAAATAAATTAGATTACTAATGGAATGATTACATTTACAGCGTGATGTCTCTCTGGTGTATGAGAATGCAATGTATTTTAATGACAACACCACCATATATTTCAGAGAGGTAATTAAACTATGTATTGATTTATTCATGCACTACTAACAAATTAATGGTGAAAATCAGTGCTTCTTTTTTGCCTTTGGAATAAAAACTTTCACTATAACATTTTAAAAAAAATATATATATATATATGTGCAGGCTCGTAAAATACAATTCTTAGCAGAAAAGCTGTTCAAAGCTTTTAAGAGTGACCCTCAAAACTTCAAAGCTACATTATCAAGAGGAAGACTGAAAATTACCAATTCAGGCAGAGCTATAGTTGGAGTTTCCATTAATGCCACCACCCAACAACGAAATCAAGTTCATGAGACAACTGAAAGCGGTAAATATTTATTTTGATGGTAATTAAAGATATGGTCATTAAGGTTGAATATGTCTTTTTGATCTTGCAATTCATTTTACCAGAACGACGTCGTACGTATGATCGACCTTTGGAATTTTCAGTTGCGCAATTGTCATTGACCTATGCTTCTTATGACGCTCCCAAAACGCTTCAATTTGTAAGTCTTCTATATATAAAGCTTTTTCCTTCAATTATGAGTTTGTGTATTTTGATAGTATTTTTTAGTTAAAAGGTTCTTCTCTTGTTAAAAAATAATGATTACGTTTCCCTAGATGTAGAGATTAAGGTAAAATTAGAAAGTGAGAGTAATAAAGTAAAAGTAAAGTGTAGGACATATAATGATTTAAAAAAGTAAGAAAATGGTGGTAATTTCGTAAAATAAGTATGGAAAAGTTTTCTAAAAAGGGAAGATAACATTCTTTCATGTATATTCTTTCATGTGTAAATAAACAAAACCTCAAGGGTAATTAACCATGGTTAATCTTAAATAGTATGTTTGAGATTTTAGGTAGAGCATGATGGTGAACATTTTAAAGACTTTGTCTGGCTTTCAGAATGAGCATGCAGATACTGGTTATGTGAGAAGCTTGAGGAGGTTTTCCAAGGATTTAGGTCCAACAGCTCAACTGGTTGCAAGCAGAATGATGAGCAAGTGCATTTCTGCAACAAATTTTGTGCAGAAAAGCATTTTTGTTGCTCCATCTGTTGAAGTCCCTCCCAAGTTCTTAGGATCCATGAGTACTATCTCCAATTTCCTGCAGGCCAACAATTGGGCCATCAATCAACCACTTACTTGCGCTGAAAGTATGTGTGACTTGGGACTCAAGATTTCTCAGCTTCTTGGTAGCCATATAAGTGGATACCAAGTTTTCTCCAGTGATGGAGCAGCAGGCAAGAGATATGAATCATATGATCAATTCCCATATGTAAACCTTGGAGAAGAAGGAACAGGAATATCTGCATTGTCAATTCCTTATGAGAAGACCGGCTTGCTCCAAGATGCGATACTTCAGCCACGAAACAGCTCATGGCGTTGGCCAGCTTCGGCGAACCAAGCCATTGCAGATGCAAGGGGCTATTTACCTTAGTACTGATGAAGTGCAGGTTGCAGATACAAGTAACTCGAGCCATGGAGTTCGCAGATCATACAAGCCAACGAACAAGATCGACTTCTTCCAGGAACAGCAGCAGGCACAACCATTTGTTCCACCAGAAACACAGGTGAAGTACTTGTTTTAAAATGAGGAGAAAAAAACTTCATTTTCATGTGTTTGTAAGAAATGAACTGAAGTAACACAGCCTTTTGTTGCTTAGACTATTAGCAAAGATTTGTTGCTTTCTGTCTCCTTAGCAGAAACAAGATAGCAGGCTCCATGCTGCTGAAAAACACTACTTCTAATAAGTACTCATCCAAAATACCTATTTGTTACTTTTGCATCAAGAAAGCTATAGAGAGCAAAATAACACTTCTACTATAAAGTACTACTTGTTTACACACAACATTCACAAGAGATACAAAGTAGATGCCACCTCTTGCATCTAGAAGTGATCCCTAGAGCCAATTCCAGTTCTTTTACATCCATAACTTATGGTGTTTGTACTAACATAGCTTCCATGAGACATTTTTACCAACCATTTTTGATTGACGGCTCAGCATGCGCCCGATACATCATAACTGAAGACTTTGGTACGGAGTTGCAATGCTTATGTCGTCCATAGTTGCCATTGTTACCGTCTTGGTGACAGTATTGGTTGCTGAAGCCTTGAAGGTTATGGCATTTCTGACCAAATGTTCATGTTTCAAGCCATGTCAATGTTCCTACAACCAAATAATTGTTTGGTAGTTCACCGGCCGAAGGCGAGAGATAAGTGATTTTCTTCCTGTTCATCCAACAGTTGAATTGTTAGGATAAGCTTGGAAATGCTGGATTTTTTTGTTTGAGATACTGGTGTATGATTGGTTCGTGTGTGTGTATCAGAGAGAGAGAGAGAGAGAGAGAGAGAGAGAGTAGGAACAAAAAACCCATATACAAACCTCTGAGTATCTACATCAGTTACATATATGAATCCAGCAACATTACTGCATCATAAATAGATAATATGATCAGAGATCCATTTACTTAAATAATTTTTGGAAAGAAAAAGAACGTAAAAGGGGAAACCTTGATAGAATTTGATCTGCATCTTTCGCGTATGAAACAGCAAGGACTGTGTGCAGCAAATCCCGATCAATACTGACGAGTGTGACTCTCAAAGGATTAGCAACAGGGTCTGCGCCAATCGGAAGAGCTGACCTAGGGGCTTGAGGACCCCCACCAATCCGATATACAAATAAATCATTGAAACTCGAAACGTTGGCATGGGGAGAGAGATCATTTGAAGGACCATAGAAATACTCCTGGAAATATTATAGCATGTAACAGACTTATCCGTCAGATCTAGTATGAATAATCTTCGCAAAAAAGAAGCTAAATCCAACAAGTAGAGGGCATATCTAAACAAAAAATCCAGCCATAATCCGAAAACAAATTGCAAAACATCCAACTGAAACATTATTAAGTGCAGAATAAAGATTGACGAAAACAGGGTTCATCAATTCGAATAGTTATTGGGCCAATTAACTGAATGCTGTGTGTGTCAGAAGAATTATTTCACTACTGACATATGTATAACTCAAGCAGAGTTTAAAAATTAGTCCGAATTATCAATGTATTCTTATGAGTAAGTGGTAGTAAGGTTTTCACAAAAAAATAAAAAAACAATCCTAGACCATCAGCCCAGAATGCTTTAATCCAAGTTGACTTCATATGAGTATCATGTCAATTTATCAAACTTCTGAACTTTAGAATCAAATTTTAGAGCCAATAGTGTCTTCATATATATGAACTGAACCTTAATATCGTTTACACTCACCCTTATCTTGTAACTCCTTGACTTCTGACGAAATTTTGCAGTCCTGGATACAACACCACCAGACTTCTGAAGCTTAACAACATCCATATTAGGCTTGTCTTTTGCTACAGATTTAAGCTTACTGAAAAGTTTTTCCTACAAAGTTGTAGAGAACTGGTTTAGGAACTAGCAGAGAACAAAGAGCACGACTAGCCTTTCACTTCTATTATGGTCTGCTGATCACCAGAACATAAACTTAATACTCATGATTTCAACTGATGAAGTTGCCAGATTGTAAAGAAAATCTTGATTTACCTGGCCCAGAACCAAAACGACATTTGCCTTAAAAGCATCAATTGCGTGAAGAAGCAACTGAAAAATTAGAAACAGCAATAAGAATTACTACTATTAGTGAGAGGTAACTTAAAATGCCTGACACATAAGTCAAAAAGGGAGTATCTAAATTACCTCATAGCCTGTATCCTCTATCCATCCCATGGTGTTAATAACTGTGCCTGAAGCTCGGAATTCAGCATTTCGAGAGAATTGACTCTCTAACATTTGGGAAAGCTCATTTACGAGTGCTTTGTACAGCTCCACGTTGTTACTGTACATACAAGATCGACAGATTTCGGGCAATTAGAAAAAAGTGTTCGGGAGGATAGGAAACATAAGATGTGCCATTGCAAGAACATAATCTCAATAAACATGAATTATTGACCAAGATAAAATTCCAAAGCCAAAACAAAATTGCAGGAATTATAAAACAAGCTACCGAGGAGTTGTGTTAGAGGAAAAAATAAACTGGTCACCTGGGGGTTGTATGTCCATAGAAATAGACCATGGGCATGTCAAGAGGGATTCCTTCCACTGGATCAATAGGCATTTCGATAGGTGTAGCAGCGATACATCCCGGTATTGTAATAGACCCTTGGCCGATATCCAAGTCCACATACGTAGGTTTAGAGCCCTGTTTAGCTGCCCAACTAAGAAGCATTCTCGATAAGGTACTCTTTCCAGAGTCTGTAGGACCCACAACAATCACCCTTGGACCCTGGACCCCCAGAAAACCATAAAATTAAAATCGAGAGAGCAAGATGGCAATATGCTTTTCTTTTGCACAAAAAAAATAAAGAAATCTTTTTCTGGTTTTTGTTTTCAGAATTAGGAGAGCCAAAAGACTAATCACAAAAACTTGGCTACCTGAGCAGCCTCTGGATCATCAGATGCCCTGGCACGGTTTCTTCGCCCTTCTAGTACAGCATGCACATTCACGTAGCTAACCATCGGTGTCTAAAAAACATTAACAATGATCTTACTCAAGACTATGTCAGAGGAGAAAACCCAGCAAACCAAATCAGAAAAATGGACAATATGGTTAGAAAAGACTAGGCAACCACCTCATCTGCATTATAATCAGTTTCAGTTAGTCCATCCATTTCAATTGTAGCTCCATACCATGTAAACACCTGATACATTACCCAATTCTTTTCAAAACAAGGGGCAAAGAAATCTAACAAAAGATGAAACAAGATCAGAAGTTAGAAATGAAAATCGGAACTTTAATACATCTGAATATTGCTAGCAGGCCATATATGATGATAAACAGGATTCATCACCATGGTAATTTCACTAGGGATTAGGACTTTCTAACAACTAAGAGTCCATGGTCAAAGCTTTAAAGCTGTAACTTCCAAGGTTCAACAAGTGCTTGGCCTCTGACAAGTACCACGACATAACCAAAAAAGAGAAGGACTTTCTATACCCAAACGAAAACCTAAAGAAAACCCAGAAACCGAAGGAGAATCTGTCAATCTTACAGCAAATTTGAGACGGGGAGGGAAAGTGAGCCAGATTTCAGGAGCGAGCTCGGACCCAAATATCTCAGCCGAGCCATTGAGCAGCCGCAAACGTAACGGGGTATCATTACCCACCTCGATCCTCAGCTCGCTCTCCTTCTCCAACTTCACTTGCTTTAGCGAAGACGAGCCTGAGGCAGCCATTGCTGGTCCACAACCGCAAGAAAGATGGCATCAATTACGGATTTTAAGGTTTAATATCGCCTCAATGACTCTAATAAGCTACTTTAAAAGTATAAATTGCTCTCAAAGTAGGATGAATGTGAACTTACATTCGCTGGAAGCAACGCAGGAAAAAAATTTCAAGCTCCAATTCGTGAAGTAAGATTTGCTGCTAATCAGATGCTTTTGGATTTCTGAGGTGCTCTGTTGTCGAGTGTGGAGACTGGAACAGCGGCGGTCGGAGGAGGGTACCGGAGCGGAAAGTCGTGAAGGTCAAAATAAGGGAAAGTAACAACCATTTCGTCCCCAAAGCATGACAAATATTCTCTTTTAGCCCTAAACTCATTATTCTGACTTTTACCTCCATTATTATCAAAATACTAAAAAGGCTTCTGGTGCAAAAAAGGCACTAAAGTAGGTCGAAAAATCTGATTTGGCCACCAATCTTTTCATCAGCTCGATTTAACCACTTACCCCTCCTCCGTTAGTGCAACGTTAGAACTCGGACGTTTGGCCTCCCAACTAAGCTGTGACATATCTTGTGGGACCCATAGAAGATGATGTTGGACGATGAGTGGACAATTCTTTTCTCCTCTTTAAACTCCCGCGAAAACAGAGTCTCTGCACTCTCACAATCAACAAAAAAACGAAGCCATCGTTGATCATCTTCGTTGGTCGTCATTGTCGTCGGTGGAAATTGTTGGTGAAGTTGGTTCGTGGGTTCGAAGCCGGAGAGTACACCGTCACCAACGGTTGTTGTAGGTAAGGCTTCCTTGTTTTTGCGATAGTGTTTAAGTGTGGGTTGGTTTTGTTTTTGTTTTTTTAAACAAATTGATGAACCTTAGTTTATGATGTGTTAAAGTGTCAAAAGTTCTATGCTTTGAATTTCGTTAGGCGTATGGTTTGAGAAATTCTGTATTTTTACAAATTAGGTTTAGTTACTAGTAGTCAACATTTCCTTCTTTGTGTGTTGATTGTGCAAGTGGTAAACAAGCCTTTTTGTACATGATTTTCAAGATGGACGGTCATGATACTAGGGATGATGTCTATCGGTATACATTTCACGTTGGTGGCAGATTTTGAATACAACCCCTTTAGGTATGCCGGTGGAAGAGTGGAGGTTAAGGAAACTAATGACTATTGGACATGATTTGGAGCTTTCTTGTCATTCTTCAGTCAATTTGGGTTCGAAAAAGTGCAACATGTTTTCCAAAAGAAACGAGGGAGGGATGAGTTAAAGGGGATTTCGGATCTTAGGCAGTTAGTTGATGAAGACTCTGCTTATGAAGCATGTTTAGACCTTCTGACTACTGGAGTGTGTGAATTTACCTTGTGCGTGGAGAAGTTGAGTCGGTTTTTAACCCAATGGTAGACTTGAGTGGTGATGGACTTGGGATCACAGAGGCAGAGTTAGATGCTGCAATTGAGATAGATATGGTACACGGAGAAGATATGTATGGATGTGTTCGCAAAATCAAGGTTTGGCCAAAACCTGATATCAGCCAATTGGTTAAATAACATTTCAACCCCTCAATTATAAGAATTGTTTAAAATAGTCAACTTGCACTACCATCATAGTCAACTTGCACTACCATCAACCTCAACTCTCATGTCCTCTCGACACTCAGCCCTCCTCAGTCCTCACCTCTATTTGTTGTTGCGCAATCGGACCACCATCTCAACCTCATGGAAGGACGATACCACTGCTCCAACCCTTGCTCTGCCGAGACACCCAATTGACTCGCCCAAGATCTATGCCATTGCACAATCCGTCAAGACCGCTCTAGATCTATGTTCGGTGGGACGAGGATGGCGCGGTCTCGGTGGTCCGATGAGCTGGGCTCGACGGGATGCATCGAATCGACACTGAAGACGACACTTGCCATCGAGCCGGCCGTCAAGCCAACCATCACCGCCTCGCTTCGTCTGTTGCGGTCATGCTAAGAATCTCGAGGTTGGTAGATCTTAAGCGCCAGGTCTGAACTTCTTTTCAATATCGGCAACGTGCAAGGATGCAGTGGAGTCGGAGGCGGCACAACACGAGTAAGTGAGAGGCGATGCGACTGAGGAGACGGTGGGTGGTGATGATGGTAGGACAGGGGGACTGATTTTTATGATAAAAGAAACTTTTGGGATTTAAGGTTAAGTTACATAAATTTAGGGATATTGTGTGGTTTAACCTTTGATGGCTGAAAACCTGATATCAGTGAAAGCCTGATATTGCGAACACACCCTATGAAAGGGAGGATGTAGAAGAAAATAACAGTGAGGAAAAAGAAGCCGATGGTGATGAGATGGCTACAAAGGAAATTGATTCACATGGGGTCAAAGAGGTTAAGAAAGAGAAGAGGAAGAAGATTGAAAGGTCTTCTAGACAAAGTGTGGGAGGTTGAAGAAAAACTTTTTGGAGGAAAGTGGAGGAAGTTCAAGTTCAGACTTTGTTGCATCTAGTGTGGAGGAGGAATCAGATCAGTTGGATGAGGGAACATCTGAAGATGAGCAGTAAGGCAAGGAAGATGACGAGGGAGGTAGTGATGCTGGTTATAACACTGACTATATAAGTTCTGATGATGCTAGGTACATTGCCTTTAGGTACCAAACATATATTAGAGATTCTCATTGGCTTCCTGTGAAAGATCTGAAGGAAAAGGTTAAGAAGATCATAACTTGAATGTTAGCATTCACATGTGCAAAAGGGCTAAAGAAATAGTCAAACATGAGCTGGATGGTAATGTACCTCAAGAATACTCTCTATTCCGAGGGTATATTGGAGAGTTGATGGTAAGAGATCCAAGAGGTTCATTAATCCTTGACCCGGAACCAACAAGAGATGTGACGCACAACATATTTAAGAGGCTGTACATATGCTTTGAAGCATGTAAGAAAGGGTTTCTTGAGGGCTGTAGACACATTTTTGGTGTTGATGGTTGCTTTCTTAAAGGAGATTACACGGGTGAAATCTTAACTGCTGTTGGACGAGATGCAAATGACCAGATGTTTCCTATAGCCTAGGTTGTTGTAGAAGTGGAAAATTATGATACATGGCACTGGTTTTTAGAGAACTTGAAATCTGATCTCGGGATTGGTGATGGTTATGGGTGGAGTATCATTTCTGACTAGCAAAAGGTATATTTGTTTTTTTGACTAGCAAAAGGTATATTGGTTTGTTGTCTGCTTCCTAAAATTCTATTTTAATCTATAATCATCTAACCAAGCTCTTTGTTCACTTATAGGGATTCCTTCCAGCCATAGATGAGTGTCTTTCAAATGCTGAGCATAGAAGATGTGCAATTCATATCTTAACTAATTGGTAGAAGAGATTTCGTGGTGGCAGTTTGAAATTGAAATTCTGGAATGTTGCAAATAGCACAACAGAAGTTCAGATGATTGAAAATTTGGAGGTTATAGCTAATTGGGCTGGAGAAGATGCAAGGGATATGTTGTCTTAAGGGTTGACCCTAAGTATTGGTGTAAGGCATTCTTCAACAAGGATATTAAATGTGATGCAAATCAAAACAACTATGCCGAGGTATTCAACAGTGTGGCTGAGGTACTTATTGCAAGGGAGAAGCCAATATACAGTTCTCTAGAGATCATTCGAAGGTACATTATGGAAAGGCATGGTGAAAAGAGAGCTTGGGGTGAAAAATGGAAGCATAACTTTGGTCCTCAAATTATTCAGAAAATGGTGAAATCATCCAAGGACTTTATAGCAAATGGTAGATCATTTACAATGGTGATGGTGATTATGAGGTGAAAAGGGGATCAAGGCAACATGTTTGCTCTTTGAATATCAGGGGATGTTCATGTGATACCGGCAGATTACTGGAGTACGAGGCGGCCTAATTAGTAGCCCTCCAACCCGCTACTAGGCCCGTTACCAGTGGTAATGGCCTGGTAGCTGGTAGGGTGCTATCAGTCCCAGATCAGACACGTAGTGAACCCCAGAGTCCAGAATACCCAAAATGAAAGAAGTTACCTCAGGACCAACGACATGCCAATACTTCTGAAAGAACAGAGGAGAGAAACCATCCGGACCAGGAGACTTTGTTGTGTGCATCTGGAACAAAGCAACACAGACCTCCTCTACCGTATAAGGCTCCAATAATCGTGCACTGACCTCCACAGGGACCCGCAGTGATATCAACTCTTCGATATCATCCGTACGGGAGACCCCTCTAGACGTATATAAGTTTTGAAAGAAACGCCTCACCTCCCTACATATCCTCCGTACGGGACAACAATATCCTAGAACTATATCTCAACTTCCTGATAAAATTCCACTGTGCTTCTGCCCAATAGCAGAATGGTGGAAGAAACTAGTGTTTAGGTCCCCGTCCTTCAACCATAGATAACGCGACCTCTGACTCCAATAAAGCTCCTCCTTATCCAACAAACCATGCAACTCAATGAATATTTAGATACATTTAACGTAAATAATTCATATACATATCATAATTTGATAGTGAAATGTTGAACTTCAAAATATAAAAGCCAAATGGTGCAATTCTTACGAACGAATGGAATACACACATATATATATATATACTTCTACAATGAATTATTGTTACAATAACCTTATAAATGACCTTCATAATTTAAAATCTGTACAAATTAGACCCTAATATTTTTGTAAAGTTCTTTTTTCTTTTAATGTAATAAATGTAACTTGTTAGGCATGATCATGAGCATAGTTTTCCTTGAAAGCTAAGGCTATATATGTACCAGAATGCCATCCGTTTGCACTGTTACACCAAACTCGCTGTCACAACAACATCAATTAATAACCGATATTTACTAATTAGTATGGCGTAAAATTGCAGTTAGAAATGAAATCCGACCACTGATCATTCATCTGTTAATTAAACACGCTTGAATGAGATTAATTAGTTAATTAATTAGTTGGATCGACACTACTTTTGGTTGCGTCCACTCCAAGGGACCAATTAAGGTTCATAATCAATCAATCATGGCCGGTGATTTGGTGGACCTAGCTTCGTACTTATTTGCATACCTAAAATGAAAGATTTAGGTATATATAAATACGGTAAAAAGTTTATTAAAAAAAAGGAGTAATTTTTCAGATTTAATGAACCAAATTATGCCGCATATATAAGGAATATAGCAAGTTTCCTCCTCCTAAACAAAGTGCATGCCGTATATATAATACATTCCAAGATCTCACTCACTTTCCCAACTGAATATATATATTCCAACCTCAAAATCCTGTCTTTCATTCGCCGCCGCGCACACCACCGTCATTCGCCATGTCGGAGAAAGAATGCTGCCACGAAGACACCGACCGGAGCACCACCACCGCCTGCCGCATTATCTCAACCCTAATATTCATCCTCATTATAGTAGCCATCATCATCCTCCTCATCTGGGCTATCCTCCGTCCGACCAAGCCCCGTTTCGTCCTCCAAGATGCCACCCTCTTCGCCTTCAACCTCACCGCCCCGAACCTCCTCACCCTCAACCTCCAGATCACCGTCGCCTCCCGGAACCCTAACGACCGGATCGGGATCTTCTACGACAAGCTTGACGTCTACGCCTCGTACCGTAACCAGCAAGTCACCTTACCTACTCTCCTCCCTTTCACCTACCAAGGCCACAACGACGTTTCCATCTGGTCGCCTTTCGTCTACGGTGAGGCTGTCCCAGTGGCGCCGTACCTCTCGGAGGCGTTGGAGCAGGACATCGCCGCCGGGGTGGTGCTCGTGAATGTTAAGGTTGATGGGCGTGTGAGGTGGAAGGTGGGCACGTGGGTTTCCGGTAACTACCGGATTTATGTTAACTGTCCGGCCTATATCTCGTTCGGTGATCGTGGTGGCGGGAGGGAAGGTGCAGACGACGTTACTCCGGCGATCAAGTACCAAGCTGTAGGACCTGCTGTGAAATACCAGCTCGTTCAAGGTTGCCATGTGGATGTATCTGCAAGTTAGTAAATTTCGGGTCCTCAATTGGCCAAAGAAAAAAGTACTATCATACATATCTAATTCCTTAAACAGAGATAGAGAGAGAGAGAGAGCTTAGTTTGTGCGGTTAATTAAAGTAAGTGCTATTGCGAGTTATATTTTTGTTACTATAGAGAGTTTATAGTTTGTTTAGATGGAATTTTCTCTTGGTGAAAAAAGTTATACTCCATCCATTCTTGAAAAATTGAAACATTTCCTTTATAGGTTGTCCCAGAAAAATTGATCATTTTCTTTAAACGAAAACTTTTCTCCCTCAAAGTTACTAAACTATCATTGATTTATCTTTATTTTTTCTATCTCATTTTTTGTGCACTTTTAATCAAGTGACAATTAAGTAAACATATTAATCTCCGTGTACAGTCAAACTCTTCAATCTTTCGGGAACGGAGGGATTATAAATCAATATACAAATTGATATATTTATGGTTTCTAAATTTATTTTTGAATTTTTTATTAATTATTTTTTTAATAATAATATAAGTCAAACAAAACACAAAGTTACAATAAAATGTATAAATTATTTCGGGATATCGGCCGGGAGTATATATCAAGGGAAAATATTACTCCAATATATTGTCCGTATGTTTTTCTCATGATTAATTAATTAACTTAATTTCCACTCTGAAGTTTGGTTGGTTGCCCGTAAATTGCTTGACGATAGAAACAGATATGGCCCCTATACTACCCTCCGTTTTTTTTTAGAATGACTTTCATTCAAAATAATCTTGAGAAACCCGGAGCAAAAGAAAGGTAAGGATGAGGCCCTTAAACTAGCAACTAAGGGCTCTACACATAAGTGAGCCAAGTTTGTAGGAAATAAAACTTGAAATAAGAGACTAACCGTAGATAGACTAAATAACATAATTGAGTAGAATCTTCTCCAGTTGTAGCCATCCAGCGCAAAACTAGCCTCCACCTTCCTGCAACCTAACGCAACGGCTTCATACAGACTCATGTTTGCAACATCGAAGTGAGGTACATGGACATTTAAAAATAATCTCAAGCGTGATATCAAATGTTTGGCTCCGCCCATCTCTTGCTGAGAGCTCCGAGCAGATAGAGTGAAGGCTTAATCACACCTACAATGTACACAATAGAAGACAAAATCCATACCATTCTCCTAACATATCACCAGACGAAGCCACAAAAGAATACTGGATGCATGGTAGCGGCTCAGTAAACCATGCATCTAGACTGTATGCACCCATTTCTCTAGGCAGGAAGAGCTTGGGATCTTCCCTGCCGGTTTCAGATACACCAACTGCTCATCCTCGGTTGGAACGCCCCACACTGCCCCACCATAAGCTTCCAACCATGCCAAAAACCAAATCAACCGCACTAAAAAAACTAGTAACAAAATCGAAACCTTACTAGGAAGCACAAAACACGAGGAGGATCACCAGAACAAAATCTCAAAAAGTAAAACACAATTGAAGCCCATTCTAAAAATCTTCTTCTGTTGCCCAAAAAGGCCGTACAAAGAAGGCAATCAGTGTCACAAATCGAGAGGAAACACAAACCAATAGGCTTTGACGACGAGGATCACCAGAGGCCAGCGACACACACCGGCCAGTTCCGGTATACAAAGCATGGAGCGACAACAGGAGGTGGTGCCCCAATGACAAAGGGCATCTGGGGTAGTGCAGGGAAGTGAGGCTGGCACAAAAGTGACCCAATCGTCGCCGGGACGAGCAGCGAGGCCCAGACGACGTTGTCCGTAACAAAACAAAACTACACCATTCAGCGACTGACGATGGAGGCCGCTACAGATCGGCTGAGACACAAAGCAAGTCGATTTACCAGAGACAGCCACGATAGGGCGAATGGAGTAGCAGACGGAGTAAACTGGCACCGGTAACTAACGGTATGAAGCAGAAGAATAGCGGTGGCGGGAGAGCTAACCCTAGGAGTCATTCTCCCTAAAGCTCTGCTTTCCTTCTTAATTAAGTAGGATATAAAATCCTTTAAGTCTTTTCACTAGGCTTGAATAATATGGTTGATTACGACGTTTGTTCTAATATATATGATTTATTGGACTTGGAATTGAAATTGATTTCCAAGCTTCCTACATACTCGTGCTGTATCGAATAGGGATCAAAGTCCATACCATTCACTCATGTCCAAATTAGAGACTTTGGAGTTCAGGTGGTTGAAATGTCTTGTTGGTAGCAGGAATGAGGATGTCTCGTTTTAAGGGTGAGGCACTACGTGGGGAAGCTTATTATCACTGCGGCCTTAACTGCGGTTAAGGCGCGATGCTCCAGCGGATGAGCGAAGCTGCGCCGTTGTGGCGATTCGTATTCTGCGGCCTTAACATGATTCGGCGCGATATGTGCCTCGTGTTCCACGAGCCTCACCTACCACCCACCCTACTGCGGCCATAACTGCGGAAGAGGCCGCGGAGGAAAGTCTATAAATACCCCTCCATTTCCTTCCCCCATTTCAACCGCAGAACAAATTCCTCGTCTCTCAATTCTACGAAGTGAAGTTACGGTGGAAGTTGCGGTACCGTCGATTTCAGGTGTATTATTGAGGTAATAAATATTGTATTTATTTATTTATTTATGACTATAGATTTGTTATTCAATTTAAGTTATGTATGTAATTTTAGTTTATTTTTAAGTAATTTAATTAAATTAGTTGAGCCGTAGTTCCTGTCTATGAAAACTTGTAAGAATATATTTTTTTACACTTTATTTCAATACGTTGGAATAACGGTGTGAAATAATATATTGTCTGAGTTTTCATGGATTGTCCAAGTTGGACGGTTTGTAAAAGTTTACTATCGGTGTATTAAACTTTTATGGTTGTGTATGTAAAGCGAGCGGATTACATAAGTTTGGTCGCATTTTCGTCTTGTTCCACGTTATACATTGCAGGAATAATATTCGGAGAAATGGTATAGTGTGGAACTAAGGCGAAAATCTTTGCCAAATTTATGTAATTACGATTTATTTGCGCAACGATAAAAGTTTATTCACTAATAGTACTTTTATGAACGAGGATAGGACCCATGCACCTGCATCTGGATTAGGCGAAAATGGTATGTGAATATCAATTGTGCATGTTTATTGTTTTTATTGATGAATGAACGATCATATATAGGAAAGACCGTAAATGGGCGAAGAACGTGATTGGATGTATCAGCGCTTTGAGGAAGGGACTCGCTATATAAGTGAAAGATTTTTCACCGGACTTCAGAAATTCTTGGATTACGCTTTTGTTGTTGCTAAATCGAATGGAGAAGAACTGGTGAAATGCCCGTGTACAATTTGTAAAAATAGATACTATTATGATCGAATTACAATTGGCAATCATTTCTTGTTAGGCGGATTTACACCCAATTATCATGTGTGGGATTGCCATGGTGAGCGACACGAGATCAATCCATGTGTCTATCGAGGTTATCGCTTTGTGAAGTAGCGTCGACATCATCAAATCGCGCAAGTACAAGTCTTGGAATACATAATTCTTCCGATGGTAGCCAAGAACGGCCGACTTACGAAGAAATGGTTCGTGACGCTTTTGGGTTTCATGAGCACTCTAATAATTTTGAAAATGATCGAGTAATGACGATGAGGGCGTTTCAGCTCCCAAGTGCCAAGCGAAAGGGCGCAGCAGTTTTTGAATTAGTGGAGCATGCATCAAAACCTCTATATGAAGGTTGTGGAGATAAGTACACCAAATTATCGGTTGTAGCGAAGTTGTTGAGTATGAAAAGTCAACACAACGTATCGAGATGCCTTTTTCTCGAGATGATCAGATATATCAATGAACTATTACCCGGAGGAAATTCGTTGCCAACAAGCATGTTTAGTACGAAAGCTATGTTGAAGGAGTGGGGTTACCGTATAAAATAATTCACGCTTGCGAGAATAATTGTATGTTGTTCTACGGTAGCTTGACAAATTCTTGAATTGTAGGGTGTGTGGAGCGGATAAGTATCAAGTGTGTGCCCCGGGTAAGAAACCGAAACCGAAAAAGGTTTTGCGATATTTACCAATCACTGAGCGGCTACAACGGCTTTACCAGTCGTCTAAAACCTCATAGTTCATGACGTATCATATTAGAGCGAGATGAAATGTATCTGGAACTGTTGGACATCCATCTCAAGGATAGTCTTGGAAACACGTAGAAGAAAAGTATCTGGATTTCGCACAGGAGTACCGAAGCGTACGAATGGGGTTAAGAACTGATGGCTTTAACCCTTTTTCCGAAACAGGACAATCGTATACGATGTGGACGGTATACATCGTAGTTTACAATCTGCCGCCTGATTTGTGCATGAAGGAGCCGTACACTTTCATGCCTCTGCTAATTCCAGTCCCCGATCTCACTGCCGTAACATTGGCGTGTTTCTACGTCCACCGATTGAGGAGCTACAAGTTTTATGGAATACGGGAGTGGAAACTTGGGACGCGCACCGTAATCGAACTTTGTTATGCGAGCATGTTTGCTTTGGACGATAAGTGATTTTCCGGCGTACGGAATGCTATCGGGCTGGAGTACGCATGGAAGACTTGCATGCCCATCTTGCATGGGTGATGTTAATAGCTTTCAGTTGAAGCATGGACGGAAAACCAGTTGGTGGGGCTGTCATAGGAGATTTCTACCACGTCGGCATGCTCTGCGTAACAATACCGAATCGTGGGGACAAACTGACCGTAGTCATCCGTGTGCGTATAAGTCAGGTCATGAGATCTTAAGGGATCTTAATAGGATTGTATTCCCGGCATTCGAACACCGTGGGACAAAATGAGGGCTGACAAGTTTGGCGTTGAGCACAATTGGGTTAAGAAATCAATTTTAAGGAGTTGCCGTATTGGGCGAGACTTGAGAGTACGCCATCTGGATGTAATGCACATTGAGAAAAACTGTTTTGATAACATCTTCTACACGATTACGAGCGTGAAAGGGAAAACAAAGGATAATGCACAGTCGAGACGCGATTTGCGAGTTAAATATCCGTGATGAACTGCATTTGAGCATTGGCGGGCGAAACCATTTCAACCGAAGGCGTTATACGTTAAGCGATGATCAGATTGCGATGATTTGCAATTGGTTGAAGCATATCGTTAAACTTCCCGATGGGTATGCCTCTAACATTGGCGAGATGTGTCAATACGGCAAACAACACTTTTACGATGAAAACCCATGATTGTCATGTGTTCATGCGAAGCTCTTGCCCATTACATTACGTGGTTTCATCCCTGACGGCATTTGGATGGTAATTGCAGAATTTTGCAAATTCTTTAGACTACTATGTTCTAAGGATATTCAGTTGGACGATGTGGAGAAGCTTGATGAATTGATCGTCGTAATATTGTGCAAGTTGGAAAATATCTTCCCGCCATCATTCTTTGACTCCATGGAACATCTGACTATGCATCTACCTTGGCACCTGCGAACTTGCGGACACATCGGCTATTGGTGGATGTTTCCTTTCGAAAGGAATATGAAGAAGTTGAAAGCAAAATGTGCGAACAAACAATTTACGGAGGGCTCGATCATTGAAAAGTTCACGATACGGAGGTAGCTTTTTTGTGAGCATTACATGGAAGATAATCAAGGAACACGGGTGAACCCTCACATACGGGCGAAATTAGTTTTCCGGCAGCTTGTTAACGATCCGGGACTATCGATTTTCAGTCATCCTACAAGAACGTTTGGGAAGGCTCGGGCTCGAGATTTGTCTGCTGAAGAAGTAAATCATGTCCAAACATACATTCTTCAGAATTGTCGGGAGGTGGAGCAATTCGTGAATCGATTTAACGAGCTGTCCCATGACCGGTTCCCGAAATGAACGATGATCTTGTGGATAACTTACGGCTGGCGAGTTCGCACGTTGGTTCAAGAATGTGGTTAGTTTGTGTTTATTTATTTACTCATTTATATTTGTTGCGATCTTAATCGGTACGAAATTTATATGTTGATTGGTAATTGCATGCAGGCCGACTCAAATCAGGCAGCCCTCCCACACGCACTATATGACTGGCGTGCGGTCCTAGAATGAGGGCTAAATCGTTCCCAGTGTCTATGTTAATGGGTACAGGTTTCACACAATACAACATGGTGAAACTAAAAGGACCGCGAATGGGGCGTCTGCGTTAAGGGGACACAAATGCGCGGGACTATTTAGATTTCTATGGCTGGATTGTGAAATTCTTGTTCTTGATACATGAACAATAATCTTACGGTCTTCAAGGGTACGTGGTTTCGACCACTAAAGGCATCCGCACCGATAAAATTTCAGGGATCATCGATGTCGACTACACATCCCGACTATATCCACGATGATCCATTCATTCTTGCAAGCCGGGCCCAACAAGTGGTATACGTCGAATATCCTTCATGACTTGAGAAAGCGGTGGACAGTTTTCAAAACGAAACCCGCCCGATTTAAAGACGAAAGTGTTGATACTGCAAGTGCCATTGTAATCGATGCGGACCCAGACGAGATTGGTACGGAACATCCTTTACAAGAATCGACAACACTTGGTGAAACCATACGACCGGCCCCTGATGAAAGCATGTCATTACTAGATCACCGTGCCCATACCGATATACTTGAAGTGGATAACGATGTGGAAAATGACCAGTCGTATGACGATGACGATGACGTTCCTGTGGATTTGTAGTAGCATATCTCCTATTTGAATTTGTACTCTCGGACGATATTTGTACTAAATTCGTAATTCTAAATAATATCCAAATGCATAATAAATAGGGGTGAAACTGTAAGTTCCAAAGATGTTTGGGCTAAATTGTAAGTTTTGCCGAATTTGCGTGGGCCCCACAATATCCAAATGCATAATTAATTTGGGGAAAGCGAAAAGTTCGAAATTGGTGTTTGTGGGCTTCTGCGGCCTCACCACGCCCTGACCGCGGTGATCCAAATGGGCTGGCCTCAGCTGCGGCCGTGCGCGGTGAGGCGCGATGAAAACCCGGCCCATTTGGCTCAGCTGCGGCGATTATGATGAGGCGCGGTGACTCAGATTAAAAATCTGAATCGTCTTCTTCCTCTCACTTTCACTCTCGGTCTCGTCTCCCTCTCCCTCCCAAACCGCCGTGCCTCCTCGCCAAAGAAGCCGTCGCCACCGCCAGGGCTCGTCACCGCCGCACCGCCGCAGCCTCCCCTTGCCCCAGGTGAGTTTTATTTTCGAATTCCACGGTTAGTTTTTGAGTTTGTTTCATTGATTTGTGTTTTTGAATTTTTGAGTGGAAATTAGTTTAAATCAATTGGAATTAGTTGAGATTAGTTGGAGTTTTGTGGAATAGGTTAGTTTGTGAGTTTTGTGGATTTATGAATTTTGTGGAATTATTTGAAATTAGTTTAGGATTTTGTGAATTTTGTTTAATTATTTGTTGAGATTGTTGGATTGGTTGAGATTATTTGAGATTAGTTGGAATTTTGTGGAATTAGTGAAATTAGTAAATTAGTGAATTATTTGTGAATTTTGTGGAATTAGTGAAATTAGTGAATTAGTGAAATTAATTAAATTAGCCCATTAGTGAATTTAGTTGAAATTAGTGAAATAGTTAAATTAGTGAATTTAGTTGAAATTAGTGAAATTAGTGAATTAGTTAAATTAGTGAATTTAGTTGAAATTAGTGAATTAGTAAATTAGTGAATTATTTGTGAATTTTGTGAAAGTAATGAATTATTAATATTAGTTGAAATTAGTGAAATTAGTGAATTAGTGAAATTAATTAAATTAGTGAATTAGTTGAATTTAATGAATTAGTGAAATTAGTGAATTTAACTAAACTAGTTGAATTTAATGAATTACTGAAATTAGTGAATTTAACTAATCTAGTTGAAATTAGTTAAATTAGTGCAATTAGATAAATTAATTAAATTAGATAAATTAATTAAATTAGACAAATTATTTGAAATTAGTGAAATTAGTTGAAATTAATGAATTAGTGAAATTAGTGAATTTAACTAAATTAGTTGGAATTAGTTAAATTAGTGCAATTAGTGAAATTAATTAAATTAGACAAATTAATTGAAATTAATTAAATTAGACAAATTAATTTTTGAATGGTTCGAGATATGGCGGACACACCATCCCGTAGCCAGGATGCGTCGGCGAGGCTCGGGTTCACGTGGCTCGGGCTCACGTGGATCGGGTTCATGGACGCTTGATTTCTCTCGCGGGAGGCGTGGTCGCGGCTCTCGCACATCGAGCCGCCACTGGACCGTCGTCCCAGACACCGGAGCACACCGAATCGGTGGAGCGGCCGATCCCTTCTCCTCGGCCCGATGCTCGACACTGCCAGCCGACGTCAGCAGACCTCCCGCGCCTCCTCTTCCCCGCCCGAGAGGGGTCGATGGGAGGTTGGTCGCGCACATCGGCCGATAAGTTTTTAATTTTAAGTTTTCATAAATTTACTAATTTTAGTATTTTATTTCGCACATAACATTCAACTCTTATGCGGTTTGAAATGTGCGGCGTCGGGCGTGCCCAGGTGATCGGGGCGATCGTCGCGGCAAGTTCAAAGGCTTCCCGCCTACGTACTCCGACCTCCCGCGGATGAGCAGGCCGACTACGTCCACAGATTCTCGGTAATACAAATAATACTAATTGCACTATACATTTCTATATACTTTTTAAAACTAATTCTATAACTAGTGACGTTTTGATGTTTTAGAGCAGAGCGATTCGTGGACGGATAACAAATTCCTGGAGAAGCTCCATTCCCGGTTCGCGAGTTCTCCGGAACACCCGAGGACAATATCCGGGATGCGGCCCGGAAGAAATGTCCCTCGATTGCGAGGCTCCCAACTACATGGAGTGGCTGGACATTCCTCCGCCGAGGATAGAACTGCGAAGTGGAAGCTGCTGCTCGAGTATTCTGTAGCCCGGAGTTCAAGGTCAACTCCGCGGAACAAGAGAAATGCCAAGAGCGACAAACGACCAGTCTTCAAGTCGCATGGCAACAAGTCAAAGGCGACAATTTATGAGGAGATGGTAAGTTTTGTAAAATATTTATACATAATTACGTATGTATAAAAAAACTTCAATACCTAACATATTTTAATTGGCGGTGCGAGAAGGCGGGACGGCGGCTGCGGGTGGACGATTCGGGAGGAGGCTGGGCAAGGAAAATAGGGCCTTGGTAAGTTTTGGTCGTTTTTTAACCATTTATATGTTTAACGTATTCAATTTATTATTCATTAACACAAATTTTCTTAATCTTAACTAGGAGGAGTACAAGAAGCGCTTGATCGAGAAGTATGGGGCGGACGGGCGTTCCCGATATTGATGAGGACATCTACACGGATGTCTTGGGCCCGCCACGCGAGGGCGATGGGTCGGTGTCCCGCCCGGCTTTCTCGGCCAGCTGTTCGAGCAACCTCGGCCGTCGCGAGTAATAGAATTGAACTTTTACCACTTCCATACCTTTACAGTACATTCATTATAAGTATAACATTTTTAAAACGTAATTTTGATTTCAGCGCGAGATCGACACGGAGGAGCAAAGCATCGGAGGGACATGGATGAGATCAGCGACTGAGATGCGGGTCGCCACTCTCGAGGACAACGCGCTCGTGCGCGACAGACGTTGCAGCCAGTGGCAGCCAGTGGCAGCCAGTGGAAGCCCGGGCGTACGAGATGACGCGTTCGACCGGGCGGCGATCAGCGGCATCTGAGTCGGCGCTACGCGAGGGGACATGTCCGACTCTCCGACGTGCGAGTCTTTTGTCGCGGATCATCCCGGCCTCCTCCACGTCACGAGCATCCTCCGAGGCCGCCTTCTCCGAATCCCGACCTCACCCTCCACTCCGCCCAAGATGAATATCACCCGAGCCGCGCGGACATCGGAGAACCCCGATCAACTTTTTAGCAACTTCCTCAATATGGAAGATCGGTATTTTGACGATTTTCTAAATCGGCGTCCTCAGAACAATTAGAATTAGAATTCTGTAAATATTTTTAGGATGTAACCGGTTCATTATATTCCAGTTCCGTACCAATTTATATTTATTTAAATTAATACTTACTTTCTTAATTAATTAACATTATTATATGTTAATTTACTAATTTAAATAATAGGTACTCAATATTTATAACAATTAATTTTTTTTCACAAAAATTCTTTGTCACTATGACCAAAGCCGCGATGATGGCATGATACATATTGGCGGCGCCGCCAAAATGGTTGGCAGCTGCTGTCAGGCTTACTGCGGCAATCACCGTAGTGAGGCCGCAGTAAGTACCACGGCCTCGGCCGCACTGAGATCAAAACTGCCGACATTCCAACTGCGGCGTTCACTGCGGCCGTCGCCGCAGTTGGTACCACGGGCCAACTGCGCGTTTGGCCGCAGTGAGGCCTGCCTTCTGGACGTAGTGAGGTTAGGTGTGTTGATTAGTGCAACTCTTTTGTAGTCGAAAAATCCAAAGTACGTAGACTATGCAAAACTAAGTAGCATCTAGGTTTGTGACTCAATGAAACCTAAAACGCCATCGCTAAGTCCGTATGTCTCTCGATTTAACACGGATCATGGATTGTGTCGTGCATTATGCTATTTACCAACTAGTGGAAAAAATCACTAGTTGTGTTATTTGTGTAAAAATCTAATTAAAAAGAGTATTTTAATCTTTAAAATTGATAAATAGTTAGTTAAATAGTGTTAGAATTTACTAGTGGTTTTATCCACTAGTGGGGAAATAACATGACCATTGTGCCGTTATCGATTGTCCAATTTTAGTTTCTTGGTCCCGAGTAGACTAATAAACAAATCTTGATATCACATACTCATATGAGCATGTATGTATTTTCATTCTCACTCACTACGTATTGGCTGAACTTTTGTAGTAGTTGTAGTAGCAGTTGGGGGGACAACAAAGGCAACATCACTACTAGCAGTCGCTACTCTCTTGTCGCTCCGCCAACTATATGAGTTGTAGCGGCCAAGACCACTACAATACCCCTTAATTAAACACAGTTCGTCTCATTTCCCCGGTTCTCTTTTCAGTCTTATCAAACTTTCTCATATCTCTCTCACTTTCGCCTTCATCTCTCTCCCTTGTTCTTCATCAACTGCTTTTCACAATCGTCTCAACCTCATCCCTCTCTCAAAAAAACTCCCATCTTTGTCTTTTTTCAGAAAATCCACCTCTTTCGTCTCCAGATCAGGTTATGGCAAGATCGGGTTACTTGGTGATGAATTGTGAAGAGATCGTGGATCTGTATTGGAAATTACGAGAGGTGGATGATAGTGGGAGCAAAGATCGACGATGGATATCGATAACTTTTTCTAGATCTAGATTCGAATTAATTTTTTTGGTTTCCTTTTTTTTATTAAGTTTCTGGGTTCCTGATGTACCCTTTTTTCTTCATTTTTTTTGTTTGTATTGATGATTGCTACATATATAGATTCTAATTTTTCTCATCTATTCTAGTTCGATTTTTTTTTGCTCCGTCTTTGAATCTATGGGTTTGTATTTTGGCAATGAAGTTGGATGAATGTTTGAAGATTTGGATCTTGATTTTTTTTTTTCATATCGGGATTTTTCTTTTTTATTTCTTAAAAATACTTTGTAACGGTCAGGTCCTGTATAACATCGTTACAATTGAAGCAAGCAACTAAGCGGTGCTTTAAATGATAGCGGTGCTTATTATAGTGGCGAAAATACTAGTCATCACCAATGATTAAATTTTCCCCTTCATTATGAGAGGTTTGTACACTGATTTGTATCAAACTACATGACTCATGATATGCAGGCTAGCGTGATGGAAGAGGAAGGGTGGCAATATAGAGGAGAGAGGGAGATTGAAAGATAGAGGCGGGTCTGAGTGTGGTCGAGGAAGGTTTTAGGGTAAAAATATGTTATGGGGAACTTTAGGGACTGAAAGGTTAGGGTTAATAATGTTATGGTATAATTAAAGTAGTTAACACCAAAAATCTCCTTCCCCTCATCCCTTAAATTTTGCAACTTTTGGATATGACACGAATATTAAAATGAAAATTTGACTAAATTACCCCTAAGAGTTAGAGAGTTAACTGAGTGGAGTTAGTGGTGCCAAATCATATACTCCATAATAATAATAATAAATACTCATTCCGTCACTTTTTATTGAAATGTTTGACTTTTGATATCAATTTGACTTTAGTTTATCTATATTATATCTTTGTAGAAAACAATTGAAAAAATATATGTACATAATGTACACATGAAAATAGCATTTATATACAATAAGTTTAAATTTTTACTTCATATATCATAATGATAAAAAAAAATAAAATCATTAAAATGCTGGAAACATATTATTGTTTCAATTAATTATTTAGGGATAGAGGGTGTAAGATAAATGTTAAGTATGTGGAGTGGATAGAATTAGTGGTAAAAAATCAGTCCTTCCATCCCTTTTTGATTGGAAGAAATGGTTTTAATATGGAGATTAAGATGAGTGGAGAGAATTAATGAATTTTGACATATATATACACTACGTATTTAATGGACTTAGTGTAGGGGCAATCCGCTACCCAGCCCGCTATCAAGGTAGCGAGATTGGCCGCTACCCAGCCCGATGCTTTTCGAGCTGCTTCCTTCATATTTGGCGCTACCAGCCCGCTACCGTTAGTATGGGGCCTGGTAGCCCCCAGCCAAGCCTGCTACCAATGTTTATTTTTTAAAAAATTAATTTCCTTATTTTCAATATTTAATAAATGGTTGAATAATATTATTATTTATTAGTATTTATAAACTGCAATTAAAAACCTAAAGGAAATTGATTATAAATTAAATCAAATGTATCAATTACAATAAAAACATCCAAAATCAAATTGCTTTTATAAAAGTGTCCTACGGTGGAGGGAAATCGAAATTGTCATCGCCCCGTTCCTCACGCGGTGGCGATCACTGCCCTGACTGACCTGACGGCGTTGTTGAACCCAAAATTGAATGGAGCAAAAGTCTCATTGCTCTGCATGAACGCCTCCGGGTAGTACCCGAAGTTGTGCGGAGGCTGCTGAGGCTGCTGCTGTTGTTGCGGCGCCGACATCACTAGGGATAGTAATCAGCACCGCAGATGTTAGGCGCCTGGAACCCGGTAGTCGTGCGCCAGGAGGACCTCTGAGGATGCTGCGGTGATTGGCTCAGGTATGTGGAGTAGTTAGGCGGTACGTATTGGTCCCGTGGTGGCCAGAAGGATCCTCCCGCAACCAAGTCCAGACTCGGAGGCGCTATCTTGCGGATGAGACGTCATATCCTTACAAGAACATAGTAGTTAATAAAAATTTAATTAAGTCTATAACTTTTACATAAATTTCAATTTAACCCAACACTTTTCAAATATTACAATCTTACCCAAAACTTCAAGTTTTTTAAAGTTCAAGTTGACCCAAAAGTTGTCAAAAAATTTTAAAACGTTTTTTATATATTGCAATTTTACAAGTATTTTTTAAAACGTTTTGAATTCACCAAAATTTTACTCAAAACTTTTGAAAACTTCAATTTCGTCCAAAGTTCAAGTTGACCCAAAATTCGTCAAAAGTTTTTTAAAACATTTTTTAAATATTGCAATTTTACAAAAGTTTTTTTAAAGTTTTGAAATAACCAAAATTCACCAAAAATATTACTTCACTCAAAATTTTGAAATACTGAAACACAAAATACTTAAAATACTAAAAACCACAAAATACCTAAAATACTAAAACACGACAAAATACTAAAACAGAAATTCCTAAAATGCATACATAGAGATTTCTAAAATACCTAAAATACCACAAAAATAATAAAACAACCCAAAAAAATAGAAATTATTTGCATTAATTTTTAAAACATACCTGTGATGGTGGTTTGGAGACTGCCGGAGATGGAAAATCTGAGGTGGCCGGCGGTGGTTTGGATAGCTTCAACAGAGAAATGAAAATGGTCAAATAATCAATTTCTAACTGGCCAAAAATTTAAATAAAATTTTTTTGATCCTACAACCTTAGTGAAATGAAGTAGATCCAGGTAAAAAGGAGTGAAAACAGCACCAGTGATGGTGGTTGGGCTCCGGTGCGGCGGCTGCTTGAAGGAGAGAAAGAAATAAACACTACGTCAAGAAGACAAGCATCACTGCGGCTTTAGCCGCAGTACAACCGCAGTAAGTACTGCGAGAGTCGCTGCAGTAAATGCCGCAGTACAAATGCGCGCAGTATGAACAAGTATTGCGGCTTTAGCCGCAGTACATGATTTTAATTTTTTTAAAAATAAATCAAAATTTCATCTTCATCCATTTCCTAGAAATCACCATCTTCATCCATTCCCAGAAAAATATCATCTTCATCCTTCATCGGCACAACACTCCATTCCCTTTTCTTTCTTTTTTCGAAGAAACTCATATATTATATATCAAACCAAGAACAAATTACATATATATTTTTCACAAAAAAAACTCGAAAATCATTCTTTTCATTTTATTGATTTAGATGAGTTTCCAACTTATATTTGGGTTAAAACCCGAGGAGATCCAGTGAGATCCGACGTCTTTCCTTGAGATCTGGTGAGATCCGTCGTCCTTCTTCAAGATTCGGCGATTCCAACGCCCTTCTGCAAGATCTGACGAGAAGAAGAAGAAGAAGAAGAGATCTTGCGGAAGAGGAGAGGAAGAAGACAGAGGAAGAAGAGTGGAAGAAGATAGAGGAAGAATAGAAGAGGAAAGATAAAGAAGAAGAGAATAAGGGGTGGAGTGAATTTTTTCGGTTGAAAATGAATGAGATCTCGTTGAAAATGTTCTCTTCTCTACGTAGTGAGAAGATGGGGAAGAAATGTGGAAAAAGAGCCCGTCCTGGGCAATTTATGAAGCTTGGCAGTGGGTGCCCCCTACCCAGCCCGCTACCATCAACTTTTCTCTGGTTTCGATGCCTTTCGAAATTCAAACCCTCCCGCCCGGCATTTAAGAGAATTGTAGCGGGCTGGATTGTAGCGAGCCAGCCCGCTACCAAAATATAAAAGTGGAAAATTCAGTAGCGGGCAGCCCGTGTCAGCTTACCAGAGACCTTTTTGGGACCTTGGCAGCTACTTGGCCTGCTACCAAGGTCCCAACAGGTACATAATGGTACCTCGATCCCATAAAAAGTGAAATAGTGAAAACAAAAGCTACAAGCAAAAATGGGGGGGCAAATAGTAAAGTTAAATAGTAGAAATTACTATAAATGGAAACGTTTCGGATATTAATGGACAATCGAAAAATGAAAGTGTTTTAATAAAAAAAATAGACTAAGGGAGTAATAAATAAATAAAAAGATAGATGAAACTTGAAATGATAAATTGGCATTTTTACTCATAAAATTTTACTGAATAAGAAAATGTTGCAAACATTTAATGACGTCCCAAAGAGAAAATGTTGCAATAAAAAGGTGGACGGAGGGAGTAATTGTCAACCAACGAAAGTAATTGTTTTTTCATAAGATCAAGGGGTCTTTTTGTAAGTTGGTGGAAATTTGAGGGCGCTAATTGTAGCATGGTTTTAGCAAATCTAGGGCATATGTATATTTTCCAAAAATATACTCTTTCCATAATCCAAAATCGATACATTTGATTTCACATTTCAAATTCAATGTTTGACTCATATATTTAAAAAGATAAATAGTGAGAAAAATTCACAAAAAACATATTTAAAAATTTTAGACTTCTAATTATGACACACATATATATGAATTATTTAACTTTAAATGTTTAAAAATTCCTGAAAAAATTATAAATGAAATACCGTAAAATAGAAAAAATATCCTCCCTCCTTTCGCAAAAAATTGAGCCATTTGAGTTTAGTATTTTAAATTTCATATTTGACTAGAAGTTTAACAAAGATAAATAGTTTAAAAAATTCAGAAAAATATATTTAGAATTCAAATTATGATATACATATGAAAATTTTAATTTTCAGTCTCTATACATTCATGAAAAAAAATCGTAGATCAAAAATACTGTGAAATTGTCAAAACAAATTACTCATTTTTTTGTGGATGGAGGGAGTATGTACCAAATTTTGGAGTACAAAGAGAGTATTTAGAAACTACAAATATTTATTTATCACATGAATTATCAAAATATTGAAGAAAATAATTATAGATTAATTGTTGAAAAAGAAATGTAGTGCCCCTTAGTCCTTACGTACTCGATAGATTTGGTATATTTTATTTTTAACATTTAATTTATTTTTTTCTTCAACATTTTCATATCTAAAGTCTAAATATAAATGTTAAATCTATGTTTACAATTTCTAGATATATTTTTCTGGTTTATTTATCAAATTGTTTATACTATTACATTAAATTAAACACGGTATTTGAAAAAGCAAACACATAGTCGTGAAAAAATAAAAAGGTACTAATAGAGTAACAAATTCGTAAGCAAGCCGACAGAGTTAGAAATTTTGAAGAGAACACACACAAAACTTGACCGAACAAGACCTGGCCCAAACAAATCGGGGCCCGGTTCCAAAATTGGAAAAAGAAAGTATGAAACATGTCAAGGCCTATTTGAGAAGCTTCACCCCTTTCGCCCACAGCCACAACCACGTTTGAAAACATCTTGAAGCTTCATACATATTTCAACCACCCGACTCGACTTTATATTAACGTTTTTTATTAAAATAAGTGAACTCTTTTGATTTAAAATTCGTTCACAACTCATTCGTATTTTTTTCATGTCAAGTTTAAACAAAATTTTAATCTCGATACAAAATTCAAGCCGAATAAGAACTGTCTAGAGCTGAGCTCGATTCCACTCGTTTTCGACCATACTTCACATTCACGTGAATAAATCTGTAGTATGGAGTTTTAACCTCGTCGTTCTCATTGTTAGGATTCACCAAATTGTCATATTTATTTCTTTTTATTTGAAAATTTCATTTTTTTTGTTTGCAAGGCAAAAGTGATGGGTTCCACCTGCATTTACTCCTCTTTACCTTTCTCTTGTTTTTTCTTTGTTAGCAACACGTATATGCCGATGAAAGGTTTTTTTTAGACAGTAAATTTCTCTCGTTTGTCAACAATGTGAGGAAGACAAAAACAAAAGGACGATGGCTGTAGTAAATTCGCCGTTTTTCCTACAGAACGTCTTAGTCATTCATTCCCTAGGGATCAACTTCTTCAGCTAGAGATAGAGCCGGACAGCCAAAGCAACACCAATTGCTTTGAAGAAAGTTTGTGTGAGAGATTTTGTTGACACCCGATTTTTATCCGAAATTTTAATTAACAACCGCTTTGACCAAAACTAATTAACTTGGGGTTTGATTTGAGCAATTGGAAAAGTAAAAGGACCTAATTGAATGTTTAATGATTTTGGGAGAGAAAATCTATAAAAAAGGAAAAAAAAGAAAGTGAAAGAAAGTGAAAATAAATATAATAATCCAAAAATAATATATTAATTCGAAATAATATAATAATAATATGATAATGATAATAATAATAATAATAATAATAATAATAATAATTTAATCTAATCTAGATCTCTTAAAATTAGGAGTTTCAATTTAATCTCAACTCTCTAACCCTTCTCTAACTCTAACTCTAACTCAATCTCTATTAATAAATCTCATAATTAAACCCTAAACCAAGAAAAAATACAGAGAAATTCGATCAAAAAATCATAAAAAACAGAGCAAAATTCTACAGTTTTCTCGTTCACAACCGAATCTCAACTCCAACAACTTCAATCTCGCAATCCGGCCTATCAATCTCTGAAACTTGGTGCATTAGATTCGTGTCACCATCAAGAGTCCGAATCTACCACCCTTGTCGCCTGAAGTTTCCGGACGGAGGAGAATTTCGCGTCGACCCGCTATCCACCGCGGCACAACCCGGATCAATCGAGCGATCTAGATCACCGTTCGCTGCACCGCCGCCACCATCGACCTCGCGCCGCGCCACCCTACTGACCGCCGCTTCTATCCGCCGACGACGTCGCCTGGAAGCTGGAACCCGAGCTGCTCCTCCTCTCTCCTTCGCAAATTCGCGTCCGCAAGCAGTAGGTAAGTTTTTTCTATTTTATTTCTTTTATTTCTTTTCTTCTCTTTTATCATTTCAGCCCCTCATTTTACATCAATGTTATTTATCACCCGGGTGATTTTTCACCCACCTATAACACTTGAAAAATGGAGGATAGATATGTAATTGTCTAATTAGTTGGGCTTGGGCTTCCAAATTATCTTATAGATGAGTCATTTGAACAAGTGGGTGAAAAATCACCCGGGTGATGATTAACAGGGTTGCTCATTTTATCCCCTTTATGTCACTTAGGTCCCTAAGTTTTTACAACGTTTCGTTTGAGTCAATAATGTCCACCTCCCTAATATACTTTAACAAGGTTTAAAAACTAACAGTTTGGGTACTAGGCCTAAACTTTTAATCTTTATTTTTCTTAATCTTTTTCGCTAATTCTTTCATTTAAATGGCGTTAACTTATTTATTCTATTATTGATTATTGTCATTATTTCTAGTGTCATCAGAATTAATTATTTTGTATATCATTTAATAAAGGAAAAAATAAATAAAGAATCAAGCAAAAATATGAAATAAACCTTGTGGTACTAATTTTGGGCAATCGGGAATTTTTATTTTTGATTGTAATTGACTAACGAATCTAGAGCTTGTGCAGACCAGTTATTTTAGGTTTCCAATCGACCTAAGCCAAACAGATTGGTGACGACTCCTGTCAAAAATCTCGTCGCTACAGATTTATTTTCGGGGAAGTAACAAAATAGTGAGATAATTATTTGGAGTGTTTGGGAAACACTTGGGTACCATTATTTTGAGTTTATCTCTTTACCTCTAGAATATTTTTCTGGAGAAGTATATCTCTTTGTAAGCATACTATTTTATTAGTGGAAGAAAATCTCGGAGTTTGTCCCGTAGACGTAGCCCAACTTGAGGGTGAACCACGTATTTTTGTTGACGTCATTTTTACTAATTATCTTGCGTCCGACGTTATCCACCCGTTGCGCCAACAACTGGTATCAGAGCAAGGCTCGGTGTATATATCTACTTATCGTATGCTCTATGGTTGCCACTAAAAGTGGATCCTCCACACCAGAAAGTAAGTTAGATTATTATCATTTTTGTGGCTTGGTACCATAGATGCAAAGACCAGCAAGATAGTTAGTTTGAATGGCTCAAACTACCACATATGGAAAGGCAAAATGAAGGATCTGTTATATGTAAAGAAGATGCATATGCTAGTGTTTGATACAACCAAACCGGAGGACAAGTCCAATGAAGATTGGGCTTTTGAGCATGAGCAAGTATGTGGTTCATCCGAAAATTTGTCGAAGATAATGTCTACAACAACATATCGATGGAGACTCATGCGCAGACACTATGGAGCAAGCTTACACTAACCCAACCAAGAATTCAAGCAATTAATCAAAAATCAACAATAATTAAGCAAGTAACAGTAGAGAATAACTAAATTAAATTAACAATTATCTGAAATTAAAATTTAGAAACAACCAAATCTGAAACGAGCAAAACTAGTAGGAGAATGGCCGGAGAAGGAGCATTGAAGCTTAGGGCTGTCTCGATGGTCAGGGATGAGATGGTGGAGCTCCAGCGGCGTGGGGAAGCGAGCTGTGGCAGCTGTTGGCGGTGAAATTCCGACTGTTGGGGGAGGAAAGGGCGGCAGCTTGGATTTCTCGCGAAATCCGACCGCTGCCGCTAATGTGGAGGTGGTCGGAGGACGGCGAGACACAGTGGTGGAGCTCCAGCGAGGTTGGTGGAGTGGCTGGCAAAAGCCAGCCAAGGCTGGCCAGATCTGCCTCTTACTCCTTTTCAGCTTGCGAATGCGAGGAAAGAGATGAAAACAGCCCTAGAAATGGGCTGAACCTCATCTTGACCATCTAACATTTTTATTTTTGCCAAAATGACCTCATCTCCATGTTCCTTTTGCATTCACCCTTTTAGATTTTTTTCTTCTTCCACTTTGACCCAAAAGCTTCTAAACTTGTTGCATTTAGTCCATTTAAACCCAAAATTACCACTTGAAGTACCTACATGATTTTAGGACATTAAATGTATAAATATCAACATTAAAAATCATAACTAAACACAAATAATGGGGTAACAAATATATAAAATTTGCTTTCATTATAAAGCTACCTCAATATTTTTTGAGAGAAACATTATTGATAGCGGCTCACGTGTTGAACTTATCACCATGTGTTCCTCTGTAGTATGATGTTCCTGAGAAAGTATGTTCAGGAAAGGATGCTTCTTACAACCATTTTCGGGTATTTGGCTGCATAACTTATGTGCACATCCCAAAGGATGAAAGGGCTAAACTTGATGTCAAGACACGACAATGTGTGCTTGTCGGTTATGGTCAAGATCAATTTGGCTATAGATTTTATGATCCAGTCAAGAAGAGACTTGCTAGAAGTCGTGATGCTGTGTTTGTTGAAGATTAGACTATCGAGGATATTGAGTAAGCTGAAAGGAATGCTTCAGGATCCGACGATAACCTAACAACCATAAAGTTTATTCCTCCAACAATGGTACAAGGACAGGTTGGAGATTATGCACTTGATGATGAAGAGGATGGTGAACTTGAAGTTCCCATTGAGAATGAACTAGGTAATGCTGATGAACATAGTGTTCATTATCAACAACCAGCACTAGAGAGTTCTCTAGTTCTAAGAAGATCTAACATAGTCAGATAACGCTCTTCAATATATCCCGAAGATGAGTCATCTTATTGACTAACAGGGGAGAACCAGAAAGCTTTGATGAAGCTATGGATGATGAACAAAAAGGAAAATGGATTGAAGCCATGCAAGAAAAAATGAGGTCCTTGCATGAGAACAAAACGTTTGAGCTGGTGAAGTTTCCAAAAGGCAAAAGGGCTTTGAAGAATAAATGGGTATTCAGGATCAAGTCTGAAGAATCCAACTCGTCGTCGCGATTCAAAGGAGAGCCAAAGGAGAGTTATCGACTTTGATGAGATATTTTCACATGTTGTGAAAATGACATCTATCCGTACAGTTTTGGGACTAGCTGCAAGTCTCAACTTAGAGATTGAACAGATGGATATCAAAACTGTCTTCCTACATGGTGACTTGGAAGAAGATATTTACATGGAGCTGCCGGAGGGTTTCGAGGTAAAAGGAAAAGAGGAATACGTCTCCAAGCTAAAGAAGAGTTTATACGGCTTGAAGCAAGTACCAAGACAGTGGTATAAGAAGTTTGAGTCGGTTATAGGGGAGCAGTGCTACAAGAAGACCGCTTCAGACCACTGTGTGTTTGTGCAGAAATTCTCTGATGATGTGTTTGTTGTCTTATTGCTTTATGAAGATGACATGTTGATTGTTGGCCATAACATTTCTAGGATTAACATCTTGAAGAAGCAGTTGAGTATGTCTTTTGCCATGAAAGACTTATGGCCAACAAAACAAATTCTTGGCATGAAGATTTTAAGAGATAGAGGCGCCAAGAAATTGTGGTTATCCCGGGAGAAGTATATTGAGAAAGTACTTCAGAGGTTTAACATGGACAAAGCTAAATCGGTTAGTTGTCCTCTTGCTAATCACTTTAGGCTAAGTTCCAAACAATGTCCTTCAACCTAATCAGAGAAGGAAGAAATGGACAGAGTTCCGTATGCATCAGCCATTGGAAGCTTGATGCATGTGATGGTATGCACGCGGCCAGATATCGCCCACTCAATTGGTGTAGTGAGCAGGTTCCTTTCAAATCCTGGAAAGGAACTTGGATTGTAGTGAAATGAATTTTCAGGTATCTCCATGGTACTTCTAAAATGTGTGTATGCTTTGGAGATACAAAACATGTGTTAGTTGGCTACACGGATGCAGATATGGCAGGCATGTTGATTCAAGAAAGTCAACATTAGGTTACCTGATTACTTTTGCAGGGGGAGCTGTATCATGACAATCCAAATTACAGAAATGTGCTGCTCTTTCTGCAATTGAGGCGTAGTTCATTGCAGCTACAGAAGCATTTAAGAAGTTGTTGTGGATGAAGTTCTTACAAGAACTTGGCTTCCGACAAGAGAAATATCATTTATTCTGCTATAGTCAAAGTGCGATTCACCTTGGTAAGAATTCCTCTTTTCATTCAAGATCCACACACATTAATGTGAGATATCACTAGATTAGGTTAGGTTGGATCTGACATGTTGACGAAGATTCTATCGAGGGGAAAGTTTGGATACTGTCAATTCGAAGCAGGAATGGCTGAACCTCCCACATGAGGTGGGAGGGGGAGATTTGATGGATCCCTCCATGTGGGTCCCACCTGCATTTACTCCTTTTCACCCTTCTCTTGTTTTTTTGTTAGCAACACGTATAGCTCTTCACCCTTCTCTTGTTTTTTTGTTAGCAACACGTATAGCCCAGTGCAACGTTTTTCTTGAACATCAAGTTTCTCTCGTTTGTCAGCAATGGGAGAAAGATGGTGGCTGTAGTAAATTCGCCGTTTTTTCTGCAGTACGCCTTAGTCATTCTTTCCCTATAAATAGGGATCAACTTCTTTAGCTAGAGATAGAGCCGGATAGCCAAAGCAACACCAATTTCTTTAAGAAAATTTGTGTGAGATTTATTTTCTGTGAAGTAACAAAATAGTGAGATAATTCTTTGTGGTGTTTGAGAAACACTTGAATGTCATTGTTTTGAGTTTATCTCTTTACCTCTTAAATATTTTTCTGGAGAAGTATATCACTTTGTAAGCCTACTATTTTATTAGTGAAGAAAATCTCAGAATTTGTCCTGTGGACGTAGCCCAACTCGAGTGTGAACCACGTAATCTTGTTGGTGTCATTTTTACTAATTATCTTGCATCCGACGTTATCTACAAAAAAAAAGCGGAAGAATGTGTAAATCAAAAATGAATATGTATATGCATATACTTCATTCATTTTTATTGAATTATTGTATTTTTTTATGGTGAAAAATTGAATCTTTTTGTAAAAAGCAACTAAACTGATTTTTGTTTTTGTGCTTTTTATAATAGTTGAATTAATTTGTCGTGTGTCCTTCCCTCCATATCTATATCCGAACCAAGGCTCCTTTCCCTCGTTTTCTGCTCTTTTTCTTTTTCTATTTTTCCCTCTCGCCAAACACCAGATCTATCTAACCTCCGATTCCGATCCCAATCTCCCATTGTTTCCAGATTTTTCCTGCTCATGATCATCGTTGATTCATAAGCTCAAAAACCCAGTTTGGAAAAATCATAAAGATCGATTTTTTAAAGTTAAATTTTGTTGTTTGTGTTCTTTCTGATGTCGGCTGCTCAAGCGCCGACCCAGTTCTCTAGTCAATTGGTTCAGCAAGAGCAAAGTCAGAAAAGTTTGAAACGGCAGCTTGCTTTCTCTACCAAGCCGCCGTTTCAGACTACTGGCGGAGAGTATCATCACTTCGGGTTACCGGAGCCGCACCGCGCCGCCGGTCAGGAAGACCAGGGCATTGTTGTCAAGTCTCCGGTGAGTTTGATGTTTTTTTTTCCTCTGTTCTGTTTTCGTTTTGCATTATTTTCTAACATAATTAGGTTTTCATTGTGGTTTTACACTCTCCTACTTATGGGGGTTGCAGATGCTTGATATGATAAGGGAATTGTATTGCAGTTTGATTGGTTTATGATAGTGATGAGCTAGTTGAAGTTCGATTTTATATTGTTGAACTGATATTCCATGAAATCTTTTCATATGACTAACCTGATTGGATTGGGATTTTTTAGATTTTTGTTAAAACTTTAGTTGCTAATTGTTGAACTCTTTCATACTAGTATTTACTATTGTGATAAGATAAATTGAGGTGCGCAGTTCATTAGTTGGTTCTCTAAAATATAATTTTCCTTGGATTGCATGTTAATGTCAAAATATTCGTCTTATAATGTAACTGACTATAACAACTGATGGCCGATAGGCCCAATCACCCAAACAGGCTGCCCAATCAGCGCCGCCATCAACAACTATCACAACTCATTACTGTCTCATGTCACTTTTCTGTGCGAGTGGAGAAATTGAATTATGACTGTTAAGAAATATCATCACATTGTTCTCTTGTTGAGGATTGCACCACATTTAAACATTGCCCCTTTAACTTTCCATGAGCTTGTAGTGTCAACTAACTTTACACTATTTTCACTATGAATGTCACCAACCCTAAATAGTTATGCATTTCTTAATTAGACCGAGCTCACAAGGGTGTTGGCGTTTATTATGGATGAGTTCTAGATACCACTAACATTGTTAATGCTCTTTACATTTCACACACAAAAAAAAGGAATCATGAACCATGATTGTGAAGAATTCAAGCTTAATATTTGTTAACATTATGGTTTTTTTCTTTCAATTAACCAATGAAATCATGGAGTTTAGTGGATACTGACCTGACTTTTCATCCCCCTCTACCTTTTCTTTCCTTTCATACTAATGGTGTCCCAAGTTAATTGAGTTGGGTTTCAATTTTCTTATTAATTTTATGAGGATGATCAAATATGAAGTTTGTGGAGAACTTTGTGTATTTACGTTTACTATTGCATTTGTATATACTTGCCTTGATTTAATTTTTTTTACAATTTTTCTAATTACATTTTTAAAATTATATGCTGGTTACTAGGCGTTGAAGAGGAAGAACAATGTGGGAGATCATGAGACAGAGTCAAGTGGATGGACTCTGACTCCTGGAATGAGTGGAACGTTAAACAGTCCTCTGCAGACTCCTGTATCAGGAAAAGGAGGGAAGACACAAAAAGCATCTAGAGCATCAAAAAATAATAAAGCGGCCCCTAATACACCTGTCTCAAACGCAGGTGACTGTTAATCATATGAAAAGATTCATGTTTGAAACCCACCTATGTCTTGTAGTAATGGTAGGCTCATGTGATTCTTAGGAAAACATATATTCTCAGAGTTGTACATTTGTACTCTGGTCATTGCGCGATAGTGCTCAAGATTAAGGATTTAAGTTGTAGAAGTTACTTAAGAATTTCTACAAATTTTCAGGATCTCCCAACAATCTAACTCCAGCAGGTCCATGTCGTTATGACAGCTCCTTAGGTATTTATGATCTTTCATCCGTTTTTTTGTGTTTTCTAGATTTTTTTACCCTCGTTTTGTTTCTGTTGACGTGGGCATGCTTCCCAGCAGTTTGTGAACCATGATTAGTGCAAAATTCTAACCAGAAAATGGTCCTGTGGTTTTAACTCAGCACTGTTGACAAAGAAATTCATCACTTTGATTAAACAAGCTGAAGATGGTACTCTTGATCTGAATAAAGCTGCTGACACTTTAGAGGTGATTGTTTCATTGCTACGAAATGCCTGGTTCACAAAATGTTCTCTTTCTCAACTGTTTTATGTTCCTACTGCTGTTCAAAAAAAAACTGTTTTATGTTCCTGCAGGTGCAAAAGAGGAGAATATATGACATCACGAATGTCCTAGAAGGCATTGGTCTTATTGAGAAGAAGCTAAAGAACAGAATACAGTGGAAGTATAATCTATTTACTAATCTGGTCTAACAACTGTAAACTACAGTTTATTTTTACGTTTGATTGCATATATTTGACTACAGTGCTTGAAAAGTCACTGAATTTTCAGTTTCTGTTAGGGGACTTGATGCATCAACGCCAGGTGAGATCGACGAAAGTGCTTGCCATTTACAGGTTAATAATAGACTCGGGGAAAAGATTGAAACTTTGAGAAAGAATTTTGACAATACAAATTTAATAGCTTGCCATTTTAATGTTTGTATCTGTCTTCTTCAGGAAGAGGTTGATAACCTTTCTATAGAAGAACAAAGATTGGACGAACAGATAAGGTTATTCAAAAGATTTAATATCCTATCAACCTTCAGTGGAAAACTTTTCTCCACCATCACTTGTTTCTGAAAATAAATCTGTGGGGCCCTTACCATTAATAATATAAAAAGCTAAGACCCAAAAATTTATTTCCAGAAACAGGTGATGGTGGTTTTTCACTGACGGTGGATAGAACATTTACTCTAATTAAAAACTGTTACTATATGTTTTTCATCATACATATGCTGAATCAGTACGTGAAATGGCAGGGAAATGCAGATTAGGTTGAGGGAGCTGAGTGAAGATGAAAGCAATCAAAGGTGATATCTGTTCTGAGTTCTATCTAGTTGAGCGTCGTATTAAATGTTGTGTTGCACCATGTTTACTCATAAATTCTTTTGATTTTCACAGGTGGCTTTTTGTTACCGAAGACGATATCAAGAGCATACCTTGCTTCCAGGTTAATCGTGTCCCCTTATTAGTATTTTAAATCCTTCCCACTTTGGCAAGTTTCCTTTTCCAAGTTGATTGATTGTGGAGACAAATTTTTTTTACTAACGCTGAATTTCTCACTCTTAGAATGAAACACTGATAGCTATTAAAGCTCCACATGGAACCACTCTAGAAGTTCCAGATCCAGACGAGGTAATTTCAGAAATTCGAATGCCTTAGGTTGATTTCTTAAGCTTCCTGTGCATATACCCCCTACGTTCCATAAGTTTCGCAACACTTTACATTTGGGACGTCCCAAAATTATGCAACATTTCCATTTCAAGCAACTTTTTCCATTCTAACTTACCAAACTATCATTTTTTTTCAAAAACTCAAACATCAAAATACAGTCAATATTGGTCTCTTTTTTCTACAAAATTGTTTTTCTCTTCAATTTTCTAATTATTTGATTTTTCCTCTTGTATTGTTCATTCTTATTGTTGACTTTGGTTTACAGATATTTCTTGATTTCTTTGTCTGATTACATATTCCAATATAAATAAAGGCAAAATGGGAAAGTTAAAGGCCAAAGTTTTCTCACCTAAATCCCGTGTCAAGTCAAAAATGTTGCAAGATATATGGGACGAAGGGAGTAATTGTGTATTTCCTTACATGTTGTGTCATCCATTTAGGCTGTTGATTATCCCCAACGGAGATACAGGATGGTCCTCAGGAGCACTATGGGTCCAATAGACGTTTACCTAGTCAGGTGTTTTACTGTTTACTCTTCTGTGAATTCTGGTCCATTTCTTCTGATTTTTACTGATATCTCTCCATGTTTTAATGAATCCCCAGTCAATTTGAAGAAAAATTCGAGGAAATACCGGGCATGGATCCACCTACGGCTTTGCCATCGACATCTGATCTGAATGAGAACCCAACAACATTGATACTGACAGATCATAGCAGAGGAAAACAGGCTGAAATGTACAGGGAAGATAATCCCCAAACGTCTGCTGATCCGAACACTCCTCCTCAAGACTTCATGACTGGGATCATGAAGATCACTCCTTCAGATATTGATGTAAGTCTGTTCCATCACTTAGCAACTTGTTCCAAAATTGTCTTCCCAAGTTCTCTAGTTGATGTGAACCTTCTACACCCCTCTGCAGATAGCTGATGATTATTTGTTTTTAGACAACCATGGTATTAGCATCACAGAAATGTGGAATGCAGATCGTATCCTCGATATGAGTAGACTTATCGTTTTTTAACGTATATTTATCAGGTTTTAGTTGAATCAGAAAAGAAAATATCATATAAATGTGATTAAATTGGAGTTAATTAAGCTATCGGCTTAAGTCCAATCAAATGGGTTTGTTAGTTTCTTTAACTTATTGGGCAAGCAGAATGGAACGACTTCGATCCGCTCAATGAAGACTATAACATGGCAAACGCTTGCTCGCCGCAACCTCAAACTCCGCCCTCAAATCCAACACAAGGTCCTGCTAATTCTGCAGGAAGGTGATATCAAAGAGTTTCAGAACAAAGTGAAGACCCCTACTTTCTCTCTTTTGTTAAGGACCTATGATGTCCAGCTTGAAGCTGGCCTGAAGGTTCTCACCAGTGCCCAGTTGGTGCTCCATATATCGCGGCGATAAATCGTTCTACAGCTGTGCCAGTACTGGGCAGTGAGGTGATTTTTTTCTGATGAACAAGGTAAAGTATGTGATGCTGGGGAGATTCTGTATATTGGGATGTTGTACTTGTACTGGGTTGATGAAATTGGGGAGAGGTTGTAAAAGAATTTTTCATATATTTTTTTCCATCACAAAACCTCACCTTTTTACTGTATGACATTTTGGGATATTTTGTAGGAGTAAAATCAGCGTATTGCTTGTTTTTATATTTGTGACTTATTTTGATCTCATTTTAAGTTTTTGTTTTATTCTTTTTTTGTTGCACGATGTTTTTGTTTTATTTTGGTCTTATTTTTAAATTGCAAGTGGTCTCATTGTAATTCTTTTTGTCCATTTTAACCTTTTAAATTAAATGGATGACAGATGGTGAAATGACAATTTTATTCTTAATTAATTACTAAAATTCACACTAATGTTTTAAATTTAATCAATTCTATTTCGAAAATTTTCAAAATTTACATATTAACCATTAAAATTTCAAAAAAACGTTCACTTTCATTATCTTCTCAAACTATCACTCTCAAGCCCAACTTGATAATTAAATATTGATATTTACATACATGTCCCAACTTGTTTAAAAAATGTAAGTAAACATTTGATTTGATTTGAATATGTTGAATTCTTGAAAAAGATTCGAAGTTTCCAAGGTTGAACTTCCACCCCTCACTCAGCTGGTCAATCCTCTGACGAGACAGGACCAGTGAACTTGCAGGAGGCGATCGAACCCGCTGTTTCCGTCGCGCCGCCGCCACGGCGCCACCCTCATCGAATCACACCTCTGCACGATCGCCTGCTCCTTCAGTTCGAATTCGAGGGATCGCACTTCTGCCCTCCAGCTCCTTCCAAAATCACACCGCCGTGATTCAGGCTCTCCGTCGACCGCGCATCAACTACGTACATACTTTCCTACGAACGGCGATGAGTGAGCGTCGAGCCGTGATCGGGGAGCAGCGTCTATCCAATGGTGATCGGGCGCCCAGCGATTGGCGCCGGCATGCGGCGAGGGGCGATCGGCTTCAGCAAGCAGAGAGGAGCGATCGGCGAGCAACGATCGTTGAACGAAGAGCGTATCGGCGAGCGGCGATTGCGAGCAGCCGACGTCCCTGTGGCGGTGAATTGTTCTCTATTTTCCTCTTCAATCATAATTCATGTAATAATTTAGAGTGATTGGCCACTAGAAAAAGTGCAGTTAAAAAACACAGGAAGAGACAAGTGGATCTCATTCTGAATTTCTTTCTTCACAAAAAGACGAGTGGCTAACCTGAACTTTAAGCAGTCAAATGGATTTATAGTTGTAGTCATGTAGGGATCCTTTGATCAATTTTATGTAAATTGTAAAATAACAAAATTTTATGTAATTAAGTTATATCATCATCAATTTTTATTTTGACATCAATTGAAGCAATTAGTGGTGAATTTATCTGACAAATCGAATTCTAGTAGTAGAGATTCAGGGTAGTAGAAATTTACGTAAATATTATCCTTAACAATAAAAACACAATAAAAAAATTTATTTTTGAAGAAGAAAAGCAGCCCGTTTAAATTGACATGCAATAAAGTATCATTCATAACATTTGTTTGATGTTATCTCATCATTATTTATTTTGATGTCATATGAAGCAATTTTAGTGATAAACATATTTGACAGATCAAATTCTAGTAGTTGACATTTCAATTGTAGGTAATAGTCATTTACCTAAATTTTATCATAAACAATAAAAACACAATAAATAAAAGAAACCATTTTTAAAGAAATAAAGCAACTAGTTAAAATCGATAAACAAGAAAGTATTACTCCCTCTGTCCCATAACAATTGATTCATTTGACTTGTTTGTGTAACAATATTTGGAAAGGATATGTTGCTAATTATGATACACATACAAAGTATTCAACTTTATATATCAAAACATTCATGAAAATAAATTATACATTAAATACATTGAAAACAACAAAACAAATTAATCAATTATTTAGGAACAGATGGAGTATATAACTTGTTTGATGTTATCTCATCATTTTTATTTTGATGTCATTTTGAAGCAATTTTAGTGGTTGACGCATTTGACAGATAAAATTTTCTTAGTTGACATTTCGATAACAGGTAGTAGACATTTTCCTAAATATTATCTTAAACAGTAAAAACACAATAAAATGAAAAAATTCTTGTAGAAATAAGCAACCAATTTAAATTGAGAAAAAATAAAGTACTCCTATATAATTAGTTCGTTGTTATCTCATCACTTTTAGATTGATGTCGCGTGAAGCAATTTGAGTGGTGAACATACTTGACAGATCAAATTCTAGTAGTTGGCATTTCAACAATATATCGTCGACATTGTTTGAGAGTTTAATAGACATCTATTACGCGTCTGATTGTCATCACTTAAATTACAATAAATGTAGTTAAAAAAAGATACAATAAATGAGACTAAATGAAATTTCAAGCTTGATTGTTTCTGAGTTTATATTTGTCCCTTTATTATAATGGTAGCAATATCATTTGTCTATCAAGAATTTGTCATTTGTCAAGAAATTTTATTTATCTATTATCTTGTTTTATTTTCAGTTGAACGGTAAATTTTCAGTGTGATTGATGATGATCTCTTAAAATAAAAATTGAAATGAGATAATATGTGCTAACTGGATTAGAATATCAAAGAAGTATATTTGAATTACAATATCAAAGAATTGTCTATTGTGAACGCAAGAAGTATCAAATATACTTTTTTGATAAACAATTCTTACATTTATAATATACATTTTTTTAAGTGAAAATTTCTAAGGTTAATGTGTGATGAATTTTGATGTCATTTGAAGTAATAATAGTGGTTAATGTATTTGACAGATCAAATTTTAGTAGTTGACATTTCGATAAATGGTAGTAGACATTTACCTAAATTTTATCCTAAATGATACAAACATGATAAAAAGAATTCATTCTTGAAGAAATAAAACATACTTGACAGATCAAACTCTAGTAGTTGACATTTCAACAATATATCATAGACATTATTTTATAGCTCGATAGACATCTATTGTGTGTTGATTGTCACTTAAATTACAAGAAATGTGAAACCTAAATGAAATCTGAAGCTTCATTGTTTCTCAGAATTTTGTGGCCTGCACAATCTCTATTGCTCTCTTGATATCCTTTGAAGAAGAGCTCCATCCAGATACAATAATTCACTGCAGCAAACAAGGCCCTCCTCCTCCTCAGCTTTGCTTTCAGACTCTTGCCTCTTGACCAGGGGCGGACCCAGAAAAAATTTGTTGTGAGGCCAAATTTGAACATATACAAAAGTCTTAAATTGTGTGGTTATAGGGGTTTAAATCGGTGACTTAATCGGGAATTCAAAGTTGGGGAACCTGGTGGGTAGATTAAATTAGAGGTTGGAATTTGCAACCATAAAACGTCGGTCTTAACCCATTTTATAATGACCACAGACCAAACCTCCATATATAGTAATAGTTGAAGTAATAGAGGTTAGTGACGTTGTTTTCCAATGAAGCCGCCACTAATCATTAACTCCTAACTCGATTGAGAACATAAAAATCGACCTACGGAATTTTTTGAGTCTACTAACCTTTTAGGTAGAAAAATAATAATACAAATTCATACAACCAAATTGATATCATGGGTTCATTTTTATTTCTTTTACTTGATTTTTTATAGAAAGCAATATTTCTAAATAAAGAAACAAAAAACAGTGAGAAATTAATCAAAAAAGAGAATTGTGTGTAATAATAAACTCAAACTCATGACAAGTACAAAAATAAAAATGGATTAGTAATAAAAATTAAATTATATATAAACAATCTCACAAAACTACCGCGCATAAATCCGAAATTTAAATGTACTAAAAGATGATTAAAACGAAAAATTAAAGATTAATTAGACATGGTCCCAAACCACAACATATCAAATTTAAATGATTTAGATAAAACTATAAATAGAAAACATAGACCAAATTTTTTTTACCTAACCAAGTTGAGTTGCCTTCTTTTATGGATGCAATTTGGGTATGTGAGAAAAAAAGGACCATTTAGGTTGAAGTTTAATAATAAGTGGGTAAAAATTTATTTTGGATTGAGTGGGAGGCTAGTGGGTAAATTATTACATTAATCCTCATAATTTCTACCATATACCCTATACCCCCATCAACTTTGGGGGGCAGTAGCACCCCCTGTCCCTTGGTGGTTCCGTCACTGGTTTAAATGTTTAGTTTCTAAGGTAATGGTGTGAGAGTAATTTCAGGTATAATATAAGGATATGTGTGTAATAAGTTGCTAATATAAATTGTGTGGGGGAAAATTACAAAGGTGGGGTTTAAACTTGTTCCGAATATACATATATACCCTATAGTTTGGAAAATTTTAATGGGGACAGTTGCCCATACTGCCCCCATGCTAGGTCCGCCCCTGCTCTTGACACCTTACTCATCCACTTCAATCATACTGATTATTTTTAGAATGACGACAGTAAACACTCAATCTTTAACTGCTCAATTCATCACTTATTCTCAACATTTTCGATAACTTCTTGCATGAAGTTTTGTAAATTATCTTTAAACGTACGATCAGTTTATTAATCATACAACAAGTGTCAAGTAAAATTCATAGATCTGTCTGTTCTTTACACTAATTATTAACAATTTTTTATTAACATTCTTTTAAAATGATGACATTAAACACTCAACTCTAGAGCTGCTCAATGCATCACTTATCTTCAATATTGTAAATGACTTCTTGCATGAAGTTTTAGAAGTTATCTTGAAATGTATAATCTGTCTATCGCGCTAAGACAACATGTGTCACATAATCTCTGTAGATCTGTTTGAAATTTACATTAATAAACATTTTTTTTTGGAATGATGATATTAAACACTCAAACTCTAGGTACTCATGAATGCATCACTTATTCTCACCATTGCTAATGAATTCTTGCATGAAGTTTTAGAAAAACATCTTGAAATGTAAACCATCTATGTTCGTAATACCTGCTATCCAATGGTGGTGCTGAAGATTGAGAGAAAGTTGGCAGTACAAACAAGTAGATGTTGGAGAAAACAGGAGCATAGGTTATGCAATATCTACCATTTACATTATGTTTGATATTTCAATATCAATTGTCTACTGTTTTTTTAACATTTTTTTCGTAAGGTATACTTTATTACTTGATTGGAGTGAGCTTTAGATGATGATGTTGAGTCGAATTATCATTGCTACCATCAATGTGTGGCTACACTTTCGTTGAATCGTTGTCACGGCATGAAACGTCGTGACCGTTTAAAGACCAATTGGATGGTCTCCTACCTTCGTGGTTTGCCGCCTATGGTGTAATGAGGGGGCGACAGTAGCATTGAGGCGTGGTTCTGCCTTGTGCTACGATCTGGCCGAGTCAAGTCGAGAGGACTTGACCATGAAGGGGGTAGTAGCCGTATAGGGCATCACTAGTCGGGAGCTACTGCCGCTTCCCTGATGATCCCATGGCAGGACAAAACCAGTTGGCACGCGTATGGTAAGGCTGGTCCCGGAGGTATCGTCTATGGCCTCGGGACGCCGCACGGGAGCTGTGGGCTGCGCCGGACTTTAGGCCCGTGACAAGTGGTATCAGAGCGGGGACATACGCGTACTGGTGGACACCTTGTGGGGTCCTTAGGTGAGGACTATGTTGGTACATCGCAAAGGTTGTTGCGACGTGCTAAGTAGTGCTCTGCCCTAAAGGTGATGTTTGGGAGGAGATGCGGACTGGGGTAGCCACAAGGAAGCCCGACTGCCGTGTGTGATGGCTGGTATGGGTGGTGTGCATTGCGAGGTATGTTTGGTCCTAGGGCGGAGTCCTTCTCCCCCAGCACGAGGGCGTGCTGTTTGTTGAGTGGGGGAGAATGTCACGACATGAAATGTCGTGACCGTGTAAAGACCAATTGGATGGTCTCGTGCCTTCGTGGTTTGCCGCCTATGGTGTAATGGGGGGCGACAGTAGAATTGAGGCGTGGTTCTGCCTTGTGCTACGGTCTGGCCGAGTCAGGTCGGGAGGACTTGACCATGAAGGGGGTCGTAGCCGTATAAGGCACAACTGGTCGGGAGCTACTGCCGCTTCCCTGATGAGCCCATGGCAGGGCGAAACCAGTTGGCACGCGTATGGTAAGGCTGGTCTCGGAGGTATCGTCTATGGCATCGGGACACCGCATGGTATGTTAGGGTTTGCATGTGTTCCTTGATTATCTTCCATGTAATGCTCGTAAAAAGTCGCAACCTCCTGTATCAGAAACTTTTCAATGATGGAGCCCTCCAAAAATCTTTTGTTAACTACTTTTTCTTTCAATCTTTTCATGTTCCTTTCAAAACTATACATCCACCAATATGACACAGACCCACAAGTTCGAAGATGCCAAGGCATATGCATGGTGAGATGCTCCATCGAGTCAAAGAACGATGGAGGGAATATTTTCTCAAGTTTGCACAGTATAACGACAATAAATTCATCCAACTTCTCGACGTGTTCCAATAGAATATCCTTTGAATAAATTAGCCTTAAGAATTTGCTGAATTCAGATATTATAGTCCAAATACCGTCATCGAGATGGCCCCGCAAAGCAATTGGAAGCAACTTTTGCATGAAGACATGACAATCATGGGTTTTCATATTGTAGAATGTGTTACTAGACGTATTAACACACCTCCCAATGTTATAGGCATAACCGTCTGGAAGTTTGACGGCATGCTTCAACCAATAGCAAATATTCGCAATCTGATCTGCATTTAAAGTATATGTCACCTTTGGTTTAAACGGTTCTTTCTTACGAGGATCAGTCACCAAATGCAATTCAGGGCGCAGACCTAGCTCTTTTAGATCACGTCTCGAATTTGCATTGTCCTTAATTTTCCCTTTCTGATTGACAACTGTGTAGAAAACATTATCGAAACAATTTTTCTCAATATGCATCACATCGAGCAATGTCTAACTTTCAAATCTGCCCAGTAAGGTAATTCCCAGAAAATCGATTTCTTAATCTAATTATGCTCATTTCCGAACGTCTCTGCCCTCATGTGATCCCACGGTATCCCGAATGGTGGGAACACGACATTCTGGACCTCTCTTAATATCTAGTGGCCTGATTTAAACTCTCATCTCGGCATACGATCTGTGCGTTTCCATGATTGCTTGTTGTTACGGAGAGCATGCCGCTACGGTAAAAATCTTCTATGACAACCAAACCAACTCGTTTTCTTCCCGTGAGTCAGCTGAAAACTATGAACATCCTCCATACAGTACGGTTATGCAAGTCTTCCGTGCTCCACCCTGATAACATTCCGTACGCCGGGAAATCACTAATTGTCCAAAGTAGACATGCCCACATGTTAAAGTTATGATTACGATGTGCATCCCAAGTTTACACGTCTGTATTCCATAGATCGATGCTTCAACTCGTTGATCAACGGACGTAAAAACACATCAAGGTTACGGCCCGGTGACTTTGGGCCAAGGATTAGCAATGGCATGAAAGTGTAAGCTTCATTCATGCATAAATCGGGAGGCAAATTGTAAACCACGATGAATGCATACCACATATAATATGATTGGCACGAGTCGACAACGAGTTAAAATCATCCGTACATAAACCCAATCGAATATTTCTATACTCATATGCAAAATCAGGATAACACTTATCGACATGTTTACATGCCTTGGCTTGGGATGTATGTCCAATAATACCCATCGAATTTTCACTAGCTCTAAGAAAATACATCATTAATTTAGCGGTTTTCGAGGACTGGTAAAGCCGTTGGAGCCGCTCAGTGATTGGTAGATAATGTAAAATCTTTTTAGCTTTTGGTTTCTGATTTGCCTCATGTTCTTCGAACCGTTTCGCGCCACATACTCTACAATTGTTTAACTTTTCATATCTACCATCAAACAATATACAGTTGAACTCGCATGCATGAATCTTTCTATATGGTAACCCCAACACTTTCATCATAGCTTTTGTACTACACATGCTCGTAGGCAAGGTCGCGTCTTCTCAGGGCAGTATTTCATTGATAAATTCAATCAACTCCGAGAAAAAAGCGTCAGATACGTTATGTTCACTTTTCATGCTCAAAACCTTGGAAATAACCAACAATTTCGTGTGCTTATCAATACATCCCTCATATAAAGGTTGCGCCGCATCACGTAATAAATCGAAAAACTTTTGAGCCCTTTGATTTGGCTTTTCGGGTGTGATGTCGTCCTCATCCATCTGATGAATATCATCACCCTCAAAATTATTATTACGATCACGAATCTCAAATGCCTCGCGGACCAGTTCACGGTAATCACCAGGCCTTTCTTCATTACACTCAATTGAATTATTAAGTGCACTACTCGTACTTGCAATATTTGATGATGATGACGATACCTCATCAAATCGATAACCTCGATAAACACATGGATTTATCTGACGCTGTTCACCATGACAATCTCACACGTGATAATTCGGTTGAAATCCATCTAACAGTAAATGATTGCCAAGTGTTTCTCGATCACGATAATATCTATTTTTACATTTTCTACAAGGACATTTCACAAATTGTTCACATTTTTCCCGAGCAACAAGAAAAGAATAATCCAGGAATTCTAGAAGCCCATTCCAAAATCTCTGATTAATATCGCGAGCCCCCTCCTGAATACGCCGATACATCCAATCACGTCCTTCGGCCATTATACAATTCCTATAATTGTATCAATAAAACAATATGACAAAGCATAACAATTAATATATATTTAGCACACAACTTAAATCTAAAATTCTCGATACCGTTTTTTTTCCTAATTCAGGGTACTTGGGTCCTAACCTATTCATAAAAGTATTATTAGTTAATCAAACTTTTATACTGTGTATGTAGAAACTGGTGATATAATTACATAAATTTTGGCAGTATTTTCTCTTAGTTCCCCATTATACCATTTCTCCGGCGTAACGCTTATAGCAGGTATAACGAGGAACAAGACCAAATATTGAATCCGAAGTTTATGTAATTCTCATCGTTTCTCCATACACAATTATAAAAGATTAATTAACCAATAGTATACTTTTACAAACTGTCCAATCGGACAATCCATGAAAACGTTGTAGAATATATATATAATTTTACAACGTTATTCCAATACTTTGAAATAAAGTGTAAAGTAATATATTACTACAACTTTTCATAGACAGGTACTATAGCTCAACTAATTTAATTTAACCACATAAGCGTATCAAATGCGTAAATTAAAAAAATTAAACAACTCATATTGCTCAATAAATAAACATAAATTAATTAAAAATAAAACATTTATTACCTCAAATAAATCTAGCAAAAGATGATGTCTAAGTTCCCCGAAATCTCTCGTGAGATTAGTAAGAAGAAGAGAAAGTTGGAGAGAAAAAAATTATTAAGGGTTTGAAAATGGATGGGTTGCTCGGGGAGGTATATATTAAATATTTACTGCGGCCAAATTCGTAGTAAACGGCCGCGGTAAGAGGGGTAGCTGAGGCCTCGTGGGAAACGAGGTCTTACCGCGGCCTCTACCGCGCAAACGGCCACGGTAAAATGGCAACGCCGGCAGCAGCAGCCGTTTACCGCGAGCTGCTTTTTACCGCGGCCATTTGCGCGGTAAAGGCCGCGGTAAAAGCGGTTTCTTATACGTAGTGAGTAGACCACAAACAGTACTTAGTAGTTTAGTTTATGAATACTTTTTATGGGAATCGAAAATTTTGGTAATTTTGAAAATAAATACTATTGATAAATATATTGGTTGTGCCATATCATTCATTAGATTTCTTTTTGTTTTCTCTTTTTTTCTCGTTTTTTTAATTATATTTATTATGTTACTTATAGGGAAAAAATTGGTAATTTTAAAAATTGATATGAAATCAATTGAGTTGTGTCACGTCATCTATTTTTTTATTCATTTTTTTCTTTTTAAGTGTGTTAATCTATACTATTTATAGAGGAAAAGTTTGTAAATTTGAAAATTGAATTAAATCTGTGAGAGAAAACATTTATAGAGAAACATTGTTTTGACTTTTATTTCTAATTATCATGTGTATTGGTCCTCGAAATTTTGGAGCCAAAATGCTAAAATCTGAGTTTTTAACTAGGTTAAAGATTTTTTACCTACAATCATTATTACTTACTTTCTCATTTATTTTATGAAAATAGACCAAAAACACTTAGTAGTTTTGTTTATGAATACGCATCTAATATATTCTCATCCATCTTATTTCTTCACTTTTTCTTCTTCATTTTCGTTGCTTTAAAGTGTGTGAGTTAATACTTTTTATGGAGATCGCAAATGTTGGTAATTTTGAAAATGAATATAAAATTTGTAAGAAATACAGTTTTGTAGATTCTTTTCTTGATGAATAGTACCCACTCTATGTGTGTGTGTGTGTGGAGACAAACTCCATTACTTACCTTTAACTATTTTTAAAGTAGAACATTAACCTCAGGCCCTAAATTTTCAAAATATCTTTAACTGTAGTGCCGATTTTTTTACGAGAGAAATTTCCATTACAGTTTATAACTATTTAAAAAGTAGTATGTTGCCCTCAAAGTTTCAAATCTTATAATACGGTTTTTGTTTCTTCTTTGAGTGTTGATGATTTTAACGAAAAGTAATAATGTGTAACTAATATTTGTATTTAAAACTCTATACATATACATAAAATTTTGTATGAATAGTATCCACCTAATGAGATTCCGTCACCTCATCTTAATTTAGTGATTTTATTAATTCGTGCTTCAAATTGTTTAAGAGACTAAATCTCTATTTTACTTTTATTTCTTATTATTTTGCGTTTGGTCCCTAATGTTTTAGATTTCATATGATAAAATGTAAATTTTCTTAGCTTAATTTTTTTCACCCATGATAATTATTTACTTTATCATTTATTTCATAAAAATAGTACATTTATTTTACTTAACATTACATCTTTATTAAATTATTATAAAATATTACTCAAAAGATTGGTAGATTTGTTTGGACACGGAGATTAAGGTGAATGTAAGATGTTTGTATATGTTTACTTAATTGCCCCTTAGTTGAGAGTGCACAAAAACGAGGTAGAAAAAGTAAAGATAAAGTGAGGATAGTTTAGTAACTTTGAGTGAGAAGTTTCCATGATCATTTATGGGGGTGTGTCTGATTTTCGGGGACATAATTTACCCTAATGCGAAGAGCGACAATTAAACATTGTTTTTAGTAGTATCAAAAGTCGAGATGTTTTTTTGCTGCCATGCACCCAACTCAATGATCACTAAAAACAAAACAAAAAAATAAAAAAGAAAGAAACTGAACATTTATGGGGGTTGCATAATTGCCTGTGAAGGTTTTCCGTACACACAATATCAATCTATACATACACAACAGAACAAAGTTGAAGGGACACAACCCAAATTCATTATCTTCTTCCTCTCTGCACCAAAAGAAACCATGGAGGGCATTAGCAACAGATACGTGACGATCAAGGGCCACGTGGACGGTTCGCCGCAGGAATCGGATTTCGAGCTGAAATCTGAAGTTGTTCCTGTAATGTTGGAGCCCGCAGGATCCATGGAAGTTGTTGTGAAGAATCTGTATGTCTCAATAGACCCTTACCAGATCAACAGAATGAAAAGCTACAGTACTTCTCACGCAGCTTCTGTTTTTTCTCTACCAATTGTTCCAGGACAGGTACAAATTAATTACTCGATGCTCTTGGTAGTAGATCAAAGAGTAATTTTTTAATGTGTTTTAGTTGAATTTAAGTCACTAGTTTAAGCCAATGATTTAAGTCGTCCAGTTTAACTTAATATATGTTTTTTTTAACAATTTACTATAAAATTGGATGAAACTATGTTTAAAAAGAGTAAACTTACTTCATTCAAAAATAAAATCTAAATTTTTAATCATACAAATAACTTAATCTAATGAATTATTCTGCTTGAGCTATTTTTCGGTTCAATTTAATGGATTAATTCGTTTATGTAATTGGAAATTTGAAAGTTATTCTCGAATTAAGTAAATTTATTATTTTAATGTATATTTATTAATGTTAATAATAAATTATGAGTACAAGAAAACTCATGCAGCTATGGAGCTCTAGTGGTAGTGCCGTACTGATATGAGTGATGTCCCTTGAACAACAGTGCAACATAGTTCTTTAAATTTTAAAAATTTACAGTCTAATTCCCTAACTTCAAAAGTTTACAAAATGGTCTTCAAATTTTCATAGTATATATTTACAAAGATAACTTTAAAATTTTACTCATTTGCCTATTGACTTTGTTGAAAACACTAAAAGATGAAAAAAAAATTGACATAGTTGTGAGCATGGTTCTGAAAACCGGACCGGACTGGCCGGGCAAACCGGTTAGCCAACCGGTCCGATTTTCGATTTTGAAGCGTTTGGCCAAGAACCGGTCAAAATCGGTTAAACCGGTGATTCCTTTTTTTATTTGCATTTTTTTGAAAAAATTTGTCAAAAACTCCCAAATTTTTATCACTAATTTTAATTTATTCCACATTTATTTATAAATTCATATTTAACACATTAATTTTTTAATATTTTCTCATAATATATTTTAAAACATTTTTAAACTATAATATAAATATACAAAATAATTTTCAGTTATTTTAAATTATTATTTTCAATGACATAATTAATTAAAATATAGAACATTGTTTTCCTTCTTATAAAATGACTAATTTGTATTTTAAATTATTATTTTAATATAAAAAATGTGCATTATTATTTCATATTTAGATTATTTCATGATAATTCTAAACAATGAGTGATAATAACTAACTTTAAAAAAGTAACCGGTTGGACCGGTGGTCCAAACGGTTGAACAGATCAGACCATGAACCGGTGATCGGACGGTTCTATTTCCGGTCCGGTTTTTAAAACCATGGTTGTGAGGATCAAATAGGATCCACCACTCATTGAGGTTTTTCTTCTAGTTCTTTTCCCCATTGTATCGTGTAGGGGTGAGTTCGAGCTGAGCCGAGACCGAGCCTAGCAGGTTTGAGCTCGGGCTCGGCTCGAACTCGATCGAGCCCGATAATTCGAGCTCGAGCTCGGCTCGATGGTTCGTGAAGCTCGAGCTCGTTAGGCTCGCGAGCTCGGTTAGGCTCGATTCGGCCCCAACACTGAGTAAACGAGCTCGAGCTCGTTAAGGCTCGAGCTCGAGCTCGACTCGATGGTTCGTGAAGGGTAGTATCATAATATAGACGAGCTCGTTAAGGCTCGCGAACCCTTACGAGCCGAACGTTTCGAGCCCGCGCTCGGCTCGTTTATTATTCGTGCCTCAAAACCGGCTCGAGCTCGAGGCTCGTGAGGCTCGGCTCGTTGGACTCGTTAAAGCTCGAGCTCACACCCCTAGTATCGTGTGAACCATGCTAGGTTAGTGTAGCATAGCCAGAGGAGTTCCACTCTGGGACTCCTCTATTCATATAAAAAAAAAAATTTAGAGGATCCACCAATAGTTTTTCTCTGTTTTTATTTTTATTTTTATTTTTTTGAATTTCTTGACAGCCTGTTGATGCATATGGAGTGGGAAAAGTTATTGCTTCAAACAATCCTGAATTTGCAAAAGATGACCTAGTGGTGGGATTCATAACTTGGGGAGAGTACAGTTTGATTAAGCCCAATGGATCAATGTTGAGAAAATTGGACCCTTTGGGCTTTCCTTTGTCTCACCATGTTGGAATTTTAGGTATATTAATCTCATGTCAAACAATCACTAATAATTTTCTATCTCAATACTTTTTAAACTTCACTAACAAAATTTTCATCCTTGCTCTTTTTTACTGCAGCGTTTAGTGGATTAACAGCCTATGTTGGACTATTTGAAGTATGTAAGCCTAAAAAGGGAGAAAAGGTGTTTGTATCTGCTGCTTCTGGGTCAGTTGGAAATCTAGTTGGGCAGTATGCAAAACTATTTGGCTGCTATTTAGTTGGTTGTGCTGGAACAAAAGAGAAGGTACTTTTCTTTTCAATTTTTTATTTTCACCATCTTCATTTTGTTTTTGTAAGTAGAAGAGTATCAATTTTTTTTCGTTATTTTTCTAATTAGGACCATATTTTTTAATATAAGCTGATATTTGATTTTAGTTAATTAGATATCAGAATTAAGACAGACATTGAAAAAGTAGATAGATACTGATGAAAAAGTAAATTCTGAAAAAATCACAATGAATGAATTGAGAAAAGAACAAATTAAGTATATGTCAATTCCTTGAGTCTTAACATAAATTTAGCTTTGACAATTGTGAGTTTTGAAGTACTGCAGGTAGCTCTTCTGAAAGATAAGCTAGGTTTTGATGATGCCTTCAACTACAAGGAAGAAACCAACTTAAAATCTGCTCTTAAAAGGTTAATTATGGTTTCAATAATTAATTACCAAATAATTTCTTTTATTTCTCATTATCAAGGTGATTAATTTATGTTTTGGCAGATACTTCCCGGAAGGAATTGACATATACTTTGATAATGTTGGGGGCGAAATGCTAGAAGCAGTAGTTGCTAATATGAACTTGTTCGGTAGAGTAGCTGCTTGTGGAGCAATATCTGAATACACAGATGGAGCTAAAAGGGCAAAACCAAATATGGTGGACTTAATTTACAAAAGAATCAAAATACAAGGATTTATATCTCCAGATTTCTTCAACATCTTTCCTGAGTTCTTGGAAAAAACTAGTGATCATCTTCGGTCGGGTCAAATTCATCCATTTGAAGACATCTCCAGTGGCATAGAGAGCATCCCATCAGCTTTCCTTGACATTTTCCAAGGAAATAATGTTGGGAAAAAGATTGTTAAAATTGCTCAAGATTATTAATTAATCATTTGAATTTCATAATCATATGGATTTAGATGTAAATAACGGGTCATTTGGGAAATACTTTAGCTGTTTTATGTTGGTTTCATAATCATATGTTGGTTTGAATCCTCTTTCTGCAACTAGTTATGATCATCTTTCAGTTTCATTATTGTTTTGTTTAATTATTGTGTTATATCGATTTTGTTTGGAATATTGTTCTTCGATTGTGGGCCGCTATGCCATTGAATGGAAATCATTCTGTTAAAAAAATCTCATTCACTAGTGTTTAGGCAAACGGCGTTAATGACAAAATGGGTCAGTTCCCACTTAACTTCAGAATGTAAAATTAATCACTGAGATAATTTTTATGATAATAAAAAGGGGACAAATTTTACAAGTTACAAACTCAAATTATTTCTATGTCAAATGGTACAAGCAAATTTGTACTCAGGGGTAGCAAAAGAGGCACAAATCACATATCTGATTCTTAGCACTATATGTCCATCATACCAAAGTTTAGTTTAATTGCATCCTATCTTTTTTAAAAAAATAATAATAATAAATAAATAAATTAGTTCTAAGATTTGCATGACAAATTTTCAAATCTATATATGAAAATCTCAAAAAAAAAAATTCAAAATTTGAAGAGAGGTGTCCCAATCTACGAACCCTAGAGATCTTCAAGCCTGTGGCTGTGGACTGAGCTTGGTCGCCTCAAGATCAGCGGCCTTCTTGAGGAAGCTAAATGAATCGTCCTCGTGGAGCACCATCTGGATCGGCGAATTCCCGATCCCATCCGCTATCGCCAGCAAGATCTCCTTCGTCTCCGCCCGGAACTCCTCCAGCTCCACCGTCCCGTTCCGATCGCCGTCGAATCGGTCGAAGAGCGAGTCGTAGAGCTTCGTGAGATCCTCCGGCGCCGTCGCGACATCGGCGCCGAAGTGGGACTCGAGGAGGTGGAGGGACTCGAAAGCCCGCCGCATCTCCGACCGGGAGAGCACGCCGTCCTTGTCGGTGTCCAGGGCGGCGAACGACTCGTCCACCGTCTGGTTGAAGGATTCGTCGTTCACAAAGGATTTTACCGTCGTGCCGTCGAGTATTACCACCGACATTTTTTTAATTTTTTGTTTTGGGTTTTTGTTTTGGTTGTATTTGAGGCTTATTTCTTGCCCAATTAATTTAACCATTGCATGGTCTTGTACGGTTTTTCGTTATTTTAGGCATGACAAGAGGGGAGGAGGCGGAGAATAATGGAAAAATAAATAGTTTCTAAAATTAATAAATGGTTAATATCAATTAATTTCACTATATTATATTATTATATATAGACATTAATTATCTATGTAACAATTACAAACTTGTTGAATAGTAAAATGAGCATGGTGTGTATGGTAACTAAATTCTAATACTATTATATTATACATTATACACATATACATTTATCAACTTTGATTTGATAAGACATTATCAATAGTATTTTGGATTTTAGATTGCATGTAATCAATCATAAGCTAACATTTTAATTTCCTTTAATTATATTTACAATATTATCCTTCTATCAAATTTACTGTAGATGAATAGTAGATAAACCATTCAGGTTGTGTCACATCATCTATTGAGTTTGTGTATGAATCAAATCTTTATTCTGATGCTTGGAATGTCTGTTGTTGACACCCAATTTTGCCCCGAATTTTAATAGCTTAGACAGATTTCTGGGATCCAAGTGAATAAATTGAAAAGAAGTGGATTATCGCGGATGAAACTGCAAATTGGGGACTGAATTGAACATTGTAAAAGTTGGGGACAAACTTCGTAATTGTTCCATTAAATCTTCTTGTTGCAGGGACGATCGTGTACGCCGGAAGCCTCACCTGGAGCGGTTGCGGAATTGCTGCTCCACGCCTCGCCCACGATCGGACGGTTTACGACATCATGGGAAGGAAACCGCCCCAACTCTTGCTATTAATCATCAACCAACAGATCAACCGAAGGCAACAAAGAACAGCAAAAGAGCCAAAATCGGAATCAATCTCAGAAAAACCATCAATCTCAGAAAACAATCAAAAGGCAGCAAACCGGGAGCAACCTCAGATTCGAATCCATCGATAGCCAAAAAAACCGAAATCAACGAAGAAAGCTCAAAAACGAGGAACCGATTGAGAACAGCCACCAATCGAAACCATCAACAGAGCAACAGATCGATTTCAGAGAAGCAAAGCGAAAACATCTCAGCTATAGATTTGATTTCGGAAAAGCAGAGCAACAAACAATCGCGGCGTTTTTCACATCGATCGCCGCCGCATCGATCAATCTCCGAACCTTCGGCCCTCAACCGCGCAATCTCCAAGCTTCCCGGACCATTCTCCGACTCCTTGTTCACCGGATTCAACCATTTGAGTCTCGCCTGCAGCAAATCGTCACCAAGCCATTTCGCAAAGTGCCTCTGGTTTCGGCGATACACGTCTGAGAAGGAAGTAGAGCTCATTGTTTTGGTAATATCCCTTTAGTCCTTGTTTTCTATTCTTTTTGTCATTTGAGGCACGAAAGATGGTGAGCGTTTCATTTCAGTCACTCCATGTTAAGTGCAAATGTTACGCCTAGATGGTGAATTTCTATTGTTTAGTCCTTTTTCGTGAATACTTGTAAAAGTTTTTTTTTTTGTTCATATCCCGCAATTCGACCCTTTTTATCTTGGCATGTTATTATTATTATTGTTGTATTTCTTGATTAGCATGCGATTTATTTATTTTTTTTGTTTATTTATTTTACTTTCTTCATTAATATTATGTGATCCTTTCTAACTATTTTTTTAATCAAGTGGATAAAATAAAAATAAACCCGTGGTACCGATTTTGGGCGTATGAAATTTATTTTCGTACGTAATTGACTAACGGACTCTCGAGTTTCACGTAGACATTTTAGGTTTCTAATCGACCTATCACAAATAGATTGGTGGCGACTCCGTCGTTACAGCTGGCGACTCCACTGGGGACAGTCTGGCCACATCAAGGGTTTGATTTTTTTATCTCTTCACTTGATTTGATTTTTATTTTATTTTTATGTGTGGTGTTTTCATTGTATATATTGTATCTCACGCACCACACAAAGCATGCATTTTCGAGCTCTCCTCCCGAGCTCCTCATAACCTCGTTTTTGTGAAACACACGGGATAGGCTAGTCGTGTGTGGCAATAGTCACCGCGCTCTCTCTAAACCGTAGTGGTTAGTAGCGTTGTTCGGGTGTGGCGGTAGTCACCCAATGGAACCGCGAAAGCTACAACCCGAATTAATCCTTCCTTACATAACCCTCGTGGGTAAGGAATTGGGCCTTTTCTAGTTCGATAGAACTTAGTAAAAGGGATTCGGGAACCTGCCTTTGACCTTTCTTTCGAAATCCACCCGTGCATATAATGACCATAGTTCCTTCCACTAGATTTGACCCGAATAGAACAGGACACCCGATGTTTGCTTGAGGTGAATCAGTAACATTTTTTCATTTGTGTCACTAACCTCATTATTTCATCGCTGGCTTTGCAAACGTGTCATATGCTGTAATCTGTGTGGATTGTGGTTAGCATGAATTGATTTGATAGGATCAAGTCTGAACACTGGAGGTATCAAATTAGTCGTGGGAAGGATTCAAAAGAACAGACAATATCAAATTCTTGGTGGAACACGTACTGGACTCTACACTCAAACATGAGATTTTTGTATAAAGGGAGCCATTTCTTTCATCAATCGTCAATTCCATCATTTGTTATTCATACTTGTACATTATCATTGTACTAATTGGTGTTCTTTTTTTTCTCTCATGGCATTCGCATGCATCATATTTGTTTCTAACCGATAATGACGCATCTTTAAAATTGCACGTCATTCATGCATTCAATAATTTGTTTCTCGGGACTCATAATTGCAAATTCTAAAAGTGGGAGCATGTTGGTTGCAAGAAAAAAAAATGTGAACATTAAGGACCTTTAAAACAATTTTATGATGTGAAGTGTTCGATGACCCCCGATTATGGCATGGAAATATAATTTCTCGCAAGTAGTCTTTAAGCTAGACCTAACACGTCGGTCTATGCAAATTGGTGATCAATTGGGGAAGTCTTTGAATTCACTCAAATCTTTGAGAGCTTGCCAATATAACTTGAAAGTCGAATTCTCTAGATTGAGTCCGGAATCTGGGGTATTGTCTTTGTTAGAACGGATATCTGTTATTATTTCCCTTGATACGAGAATGGGTAAAATGCGCACTTTTGCATCCTTCGCTAAGAAAATCACTTCATAGAACCCATGTTCTCTTTTCAATATCCTTCCACCCAGTCCCAGAATAAAGAATGTCATCAACGAGTTAAGAAGAAGACTTGGTAGTGGTTATCTCGAAGACGTCGCTATATCTAATGGAAGTGATTTCAGTGTGGCACTTTAACTTTTGTTGCGAAGTTCATTTTTCAGAGAAGTGTCACCTACAAAAAAAAAGGGGTCGGCCAAACAAACCTTCAGAAAGCTCTTTTTGACTATAGACTTGCCATTCACCACAAGGATTCCTTCAAAGGAAAGAACCTCATTATCCGAAAATGGGGGGGCACAAGGAGAAAACATTTGAGATAAGAAAAAGGGTCAAAGAAAATTCTATTCCGCTGTCTTTAGCTCGAAAAGGGCTGAAGTTATGAGTAGCGCTAGTAGCCATTTGTCTTTGCATTTTAGCCAGAAGTAATCGGGCCTAGGTAGCAACCACTATTTACGCTCGCATGAAAATGACTAAAAAAACGCAAGTCAAACAAAGTCCGGCCCAAAGAAAAAAAGAGAGCAAAAAAAGAAGAAGAAGAAAAAGATGAATGGAAGAATGGTGAGTCGTGGAATCTAAACTGAAAACCTGTAAAAGCGGTTTAGAATGAAGGCATGGATTGAAACAATTTTCACCCGCTCAATGACCCGGGGGGCAACATACACTTTTCGAGTTTCTGAGGAGCAATTCCACACTTTACGAGAATTGGGGGCAACATTTTGAGATTGTTCTCATTGGATAAGGCGATGATTTCGTGATAGACACTACCAGGTTTTTCAAAGAAGTCAAGTCGCTGAGTGGTGACATTGCAAGGCCTTTCGCCTGAACCACCCTATTTTTCACCAACCCCACATCAGTGGATGGCATTAACCTTACAAAATTCTTTCAACTGATGTTTGTTCTTCACCTCGACGTCCACCCAAAAATATCCTTCATACTAAGAAGCCCTTTCGCTATTCCCGCACATTCTACTTCTTCAAGTGGAAAAGGGAAAGAGTAACAGTTTTTAATGATTACACAAAGACCATCATATATTTTGTCAAGCTCTGCAAATTGATAAGAGTTGTCTTTAAGGATCAACCATTGACATTAATGGGCATGGATCGGACGTAAGGATATGGTTTAAAGACATTTGAGGAGGATGGACGATTTTATGATCACATTTGGGGGCAAGTGGATTATTCACTCATATAATTGTTTTTAAGGCCAAAAGAATCAAGGAATGAAAAAAAGGGAGAGAGAAAAATATTTGAAGGCGAGGTAAGACCACAGGCATCCATGGGGTAAGCTTAAGAAAAGGTTATTGCATCTATCATGCACCATTTGTTTTCATTGAAGAGCATTTTGGATTTTGCGAAAGTTTCATAAATCACTTCAAGCATCAGGAATTTTAAAAGTCATGCATCATGGGCATCATGTATCATGCACTTTGTCATCACTCATTCTAAAATACAGGTTTTCGTGGAACCATCAAGGAAAGACTTGGATCAACGGTAATCAAGTAAGGTAATCTGGGATCAAAGATATCAACTAGGAATATCTTTCACTCGAAGAGAATGAAGGGTACTTTGCCTAAGGTCAGAGAGAAAGGTTTCTCTCCCGGTATGGTAAGAAAGTTCTTACTATTTTTAACATTTTCCAGGATCAGCCAAAATTTTCATAAAGACAGGTAAGGAAAGTTCCTTAATCTATTCCCACAGAGAAAAGTTTCTCTTGCAATGCAGGATGGTAAGAAGGCTCATGTCATTCTTATTTTTTTCGAAGTTTAATCGTTTTTTCAAGACTTCGTCGCATTTTTGGAAAGTCGCTCGTTTCGTCGGATTTCTCATTTTTGGAAGTTTAGTCATTTTGTCAAACTTCATCGTTTTTGAAAAATTCACTCGTTTTGTGGAATTTCTCATTTCGGGAAGTTTAGTCATTTTGTCAGACTTCTACATGTTTAAAGATTCGCTCATTTTGTGGGATCTATCGTCTTTGAAAGGTTAGTCATTTTGTCGAACTTTCAAGAAATTCACTCGTTTTGTGGAATTTCTCATTTTGGGAGGTTTAGTCATTTTGTCAAACTTCATCATTTTAGAAATCTGCTCATTTTGTGGGATTTCTCATTTTTGGAAGTTTAATCATTTTGTCAAACTTCATCGTTTTAGAAATCTGCTCATTTTGTGAGATTTCTCATTTTTGGGAAGTTTAGTCGTTTTGTCAAACTTCATCGTTTTAGAAATCTGCTCATTTTGTGGGATTTCTCTTTTTTGGAAGTTCAGTCATTTTGTCAAACTTCTCATCAATCTCAAATTAACCAGATTTTCACTAAAGGTAAGGGAAGGTTTCCTACCTCAAAGCAATTCGAGGTGGCAAAAAGGGAAGGTTCCCTACCTCGCAATTCAAATCTAGGTGGCAAAAAGAGAAAGTTCTCTACCTAGTAACCCAAATTCAGGACAGGATAAGATAGGAAAAGCAATTCGAGGTGGCAAAAAGGGAAGGTTCCCTACCTCGCAATTCAAATCTAGGTGGCAAAAAGAGAAAGTTCTCTACCTAGTAACTCAAATTCATGACAGGATAAGATAGGAAAAGCAATTTGAGGTGGCAAAAAGGGAAGGTTCCCTACCTCACAACTTGAAACTAGGTGGCAAAAAGAGAAAGTTCTCTACCTAGTAATATTTTTGGGGAAAGGAAAGTTCCTTAGCCTCGAATAGCGGGAAGGTTTTCGCTATTCAAACTCAATATGAAGGTTCTTATTGAGAGAAGCAAGGAAGGTTCCTTCGCTTCATTTATCATCTTTATTCGAGGAAACGAGAAGGTTCTCGACCTCACATCTTTAGGCAAGGAAGGTTCCAAGCCCCGAATCACGGGAAGGTTTCCGCTATTCAACTCGATAGGAAGGTTCTTATTGAGAGAAGTAAGGAAGGTTCCTTCGCTTCATTTATCGTCTTTATTAGAGGCAACGAGAAGGTTCTCGACCTCACATCTGGGGGGCAAGGAAGGTTCCTAGCCCTGAATCGCGGGAAGGTTTCCGCTATTCAAACTCAATAGGAAGGTTCTTATTGAGAGAAGCATGGAAGGTTCTTTCGCTTCGTTCATCATCTTTATTAGAGGAAACGAGAAGGTTCTCGACCTCACACCTTTGGGCAAGGAAGGTTCCAAGCCCCGAATCGCGGGAAGGTTTCCGCTATTCAACTCAATATGAAGGTTCTTATTGAGAGAAGCATGGAAGGTTCCTTCGCTTCATTTATCGTCTTTATTAGAGGAAACGAGAAGGTTCTCGACCTCACAGCTTTGAGGTAAGGAAGGTTCCTTAACCTCGGATAGCGGAAAAGTTTCCGCTATTTAACTCGATAAGAAGGTTCTTATTGAGGCGAAGAAAAGAAAAGTTTCTTTTCTTCACGAATAACGAGAAGGTTCTTGTTATTCGCGGGACAAAATTTGGGCCAATTTGCTTTGCATGCTTCATTTCTCATAAATCATGCAAAGGGGGGCAGCTGTTGACACCCAATTTTGTCCCGAATTTTAATAGCTTAGACAGATTTCAGGGATCCAAGTGAATAAATTGAAAAGAAGTGGATTATCGCGGATGAAACTGCAAATTGGAGACTGAATTGAACATTGTAAAAGTTGGGGACAAACTTCGTAATTGTTCCATTAAATCTTCTTGTTGCAGGGACGATCGTGTACGCCGGAAGCCTCACTTGGAGCGGTTGCGGAATTGCTGCTCCACGCCTCGCCCACGATCGGACGGTTTACGACATCATGGGAAGGAAACCGCACCAACTCTTGCTATTAATCATCAACCAACAGATCAACCGAAGGCAACAAAGAACAGCAAAAGAGCCAAAATCGGAATCAATCTCAGAAAAACCATCAATCTCAGAAAACAATCAAAAGGCAGCAAACCGGGAGCAACCTCAGATTCGAATCCATCGATAGCCAAAAAAACCGAAATCAACGAAGAAAAGCTCAAAAACGAGGAACCAATCGAGAACAGCCACAAATCGAAACCATCAACAGAGCAACAGATCGATTTCTGAGAAGCAAAGCGAAAACATCTCAGCTACAGATTCGATTTCGGAAAAGCAGAGCAACAAACAATCGCGGCGTTTTTCACATCGGTCGCCGCCGCATCGATCAATCTCCGAACCTTCGGCCCTCAACCGCGCAATCGCCAAGCTTCCCCGACCATTCTCCGACTCCTTGTTCACCGGATTCAACCATTTGAGTCTCGCCTGCAGCAAATCGTCACCAAGCCATTTCGCAAAGTGCCTCTGGTTTCGGCGATACACGTCTGAGAAGGAAGTAGAGCTCATTGTTTTGGTAATATCCCTTTAGTCCTTGTTTTCTATTCTTTTTGTCATTTGAGGCACGAAAGATGGTGAGCGTTTCATTTCAGTCACTCCATGTTAAGTGCAAATGTTACGCCTAGATGGTGAATTTCTATTGTTTAGTCCTTTTTGTGATACTTGTAAAGTTTTTTTGTTCATATCCCGCAATTCCACCCTTTTTATCTTGGCATGTTATTATTATTATTGTATCTCTTGATTAGCATGCGATTTTATTTGTGTTTTTTTTGTTTATTTATTTTACTTTCTTCATTAATATTATGTGATCCTTTCTAACTATTTTTTTAATCAAGTGGATAAAATAAAAATAAACCTGTGGAACCGATTTTGGGCGTATGAAATTTATTTTCGTACGTAATTGACTAACGGACTCTCGAGTTTCACGTAGACCTTTTAGGTTTCCAATCGACCTATCACAAATAGATTGGTGGCGACTCCCGTCGAAAACCCCGTCGCTACATCTGTAATACGACAACTAGGGCATTTAGGAAATCATTCTGAAAGTTAAGTGACCATTGTCTTTTTAACATTCCTTTATACATGAAGTGGTTAAATGATGATAACAGTCCTCATTTTTTAACTCAGCTATCCTGGATCTCCTGATGATTACCATGATTGCACTCTTATCCGTGGACCTTGGTTTCATGTGAGGGATTGTTTTTCTATTTAAACGATAATGATATCTCAAATTAATTTATACCTCTATTTTTTCTTTCAAATATATCAACTTGAGCAAATTTTCACTTTTTTCCATAAAACGAAAAATTCCAAACACAAAGAACATAACATGTGTGTTGAGTTTCCTTTAAAATATTTTTCATTCATTTTTAAAAAAATTAAAACATTTTCCCACATTTCAAAACAAGTGAAAAGTTTTAGACTTATTTTTGTTATGTTTGATAATTTTTACTCTCATTTATTTCATGAAATTATTTATTATCTATAACCATTTTTTTGCTCAATGTTACAACTTTTCAAATTCTTATAAAATGTAGCATGGATTATCAAAAACTTGTTATATATATATGTATGTATGTATGTATGTATTATATATATATATATATATCTACATTGTATTACCCTATATTGTAAAAATAAGACTATAAATTTGTCTTTTGTTTTTCTTTTAACTATATATAATGTTGATCTATAATAAGCTTCAACATTTTTTTGTTTTTTTTTAAATTATATTTACAAGATTATATATATTTATACTATATATACATTATATTATGTTATATAAATTATACTATAACAATAAGATTATAATTTAGTCTTTTCTTTTTCTTTTAGTTATATATACATGTTATTTGTGTGTGATTAATACACACACACATAATAGACACACACTCGCCCGTTCGTTATTAATTGGTCCATTTGATTTTCATATTTTAAGGTTCAATAGGATCAAATTATAACAACAATAAATAGTGAAAAAATTACACAAAATATATTTAGAAAGTTTATACTTCTAATTAATTATGATATGTATATGAATTATTTAACTTTAATTATATAAAGTATAAATATTCATGAAAAAAATCGTAGATTAAATACTGTTAAACAGTCAAAACAAATAAGCCAAGGCAGATGGAGGTAGTACACACAAACACATATATGAAATATGCATTATATATACATATATTACTCCATTATATATACATTATCTAATATTATAGCTTCGTATATTACATATATTATATATATTTTTTGGAAGACAACAATTTTATTTATATTTATACATATATAATATTGATAGCTTTTAGTTCACTACATTTTGCTCCTACCTTGGTTCACAAGGTAGTGTGAGGTGATCGAGAAGGAAAAAAAACCAAGAAGAAACTTTCGAGGTTCCTAATTCAAATATTGCGACCTAGCCTTATTCAAAACATCAAGAAGAAATAGTAATTACAACACCACCAAAAGCTAGCTAACAAGCAACACCTAAACAAAACTTGATCAGATACATGCACACACTATAAACTTGATATGTAGAATATGTGAATTTTTCTAAAACTTTTTTAAATGAATGCGAAATTTATGAGAGAACAAAATGAATTTTTGTTTTTTTATCTTAAACTTTATTATCAATATTTAATTTTATACATCCATCATCCCACAAAGATTGTAATTCTAACATAAAAATGAAAAATAATTTATACAAAAATTATAAATACTGTGTATAATTTTTAATTGTATTATTTTAAATATTTATTTAATAAATTATCTCTTACACAAATTCAAATCAAACAAAGATTTTAGAGGTAAATGTGATAATCTTTATGAAACGTGAAATAATTGCCCTCACCGACAAGCGCCAGCAATATAAACCTTGTATATAACAATTAGAAACTCATAAATAGTGTTTTGAGTTTCTTATATGGTGTGGTAGGGTGTATGGTAAATGTGTAAGCTTAATTTTTTTTCTTTTTAGTTTATTATTTTATTTATTAATTGGATAACTACATTCTTACATCTTATTTTCATTTATTTTGCACTTTAACCCAAATGTTCATAATCTAATCATTTTGACATTTTTTCTTGCTTTTGTTTGTCAAAAGATAACTTACTTCTCACATTTTATTTGTAATTATTTTTGGTGATTTGTCAAAATATAATTTACTTATCGCCTCTTATTTGTAATTCTTTTTGGTGATTTGAGTTTTTTTACATAGTTCATGAGTGTTTTTAGTTTCTTATATGGTGTGGTAGGGTGTAGGGTAAATGTGTAAGCTTAATTATTATTTTTTTTAGTTTTTTCTTTTATTTATTATTTGAATAACTACATTCTTACATCTTATTTTCATTTCTTTTGCACTTTGACCCAAATGTTCATAATCTAATCATTTTGACATTTTTTCTTGCTTTTGTTTGTCAAAAGATAACTTACTTCTCACATTTTATTTGTAATTATTTTTGGTGATTTTTCAAAAGATAACTTACTTCTCACCTCTTATTTGTAATTTTTTTGGTGATTTGAGTTTTTTATATGGTGAATGTTAAAAATGTGAGCTCATGTAATATTTTTATTTTTATTTTTTTCTTTTGTTTGTTAAATACGAGTAGATAGCTACGTACATTCTTACATTCTATTTTCATTTTGTACTTTCACCAAATATTTTAAATTGAGTAAAGTACATGTACAGTCCCTTAGCTTTGATGTGTGTTCTATTTTGGTCTTGTTTTAGGAATTTGTCTCATATTCATCCCTTACCTTACATTTTCGTCCTAAACAAGTCATTCCTTTACATTTTCTGTTAAACTCACTCTTTAGTTAAGGGTATTTATGTAAATGTGTATATTTAACTTTCAATTTAAACTCAAATTTTTAATAACTTGCCAATTAATCCTAACTATTTTCAAATGTTACAACACCCTCACTCTCTCAGTTTCTCTTCTTCTCTTCGGCCTTTGCATCGACGTCGCTAGTCTCACCAGAGGCCTTTGCATCGACCGCCGGATTTCTCAGTATGTCGCTGTCGACCCCCCATCTGAGCCCACTCTCAGGGAGTGGGGCCTGCTCTCCGGCGACAAGTCCGTCGGAGCATGTCTTGCCCGCGCCGACGATCTGATGCAGCAGGCTATGTTTCGGATCGAGGACGAGTTCGAATCCCTGATGGAGCAAGGCACCGAGTCGTTCAATTTGAATCATAACGATTTGAAAGAGGAGAACGAAAAAGGGGATCTTCAGATCTGTCTCGACGATGAAGACGACGATGCGAACCAGATCCCGGTGGCTCAGCCGGTCGCCGACTACGATATCATAAGCTCTACCGTCGGGAACCATCAACGACCTCCACGAGATCGTGAAGTGGGTGGTTGCGGAGGAGACTCGGAAGATTTTGACGATATTGGGCATTTTTTGCCTTTTAATCTTAGATGTGGAAACCGAAAGAGATGGGTGGGTGGCATGGATGTGAATTGGAGGGAGTTTGATTTATGAGAGGAACAAGTTGAATCGGAACGGAGGAAGATGATGAGGTTGCAGAGAGAAACCATGGCAGAGGAAGATGATGGGGTTAAAAAGAAGATTCAGGGAGGAAATTATAATGAAGTTGGGTTTAAATTGTAAGATTTAAAAACTAGAAGGGTCAAACTAAAATTTGGACAAGGGCATTTAAGTAAACTCATAGTTATAACAAAACAATTAACAGAAACTGTGATAAAAGGATCAATTTGAGACGAATTTAAAAATAAAGGACTAAAACAAGACACACGTTAAAGCTAAGGTACTATACGTGTACTTTACCCGTTTTAATTTTTTATTGCTTTTTTTTTGTTTGTCAAAAATAACTTACTTATCTATTATTTTTAATTAGTTTTGGTGTTTGAGTTTTTTATATAGTGTGCTAGGGTGTTGATTAAAAGTGTGAGCTCATGTATTTTTTTGTGTTTTTTCTTCTTTTTGTTTATTAAATGAATAACTATCTTCTTCCTTCTTATTTTCATTTCTTTTGCACTTTAACCCAAAATGTCTTAAATCTTATCATTTGGATATTTTATTTTTTCTTGATTTTCTTTGCTTTTATTTGTCAAAAAAAAACTTACTTCTTACTTCTTATTTTTAAATCATTTTGTGCCTAGGCTTCTGGTCTTATGATTTAGACATTCAACATTTTGGCCTTTTATTTTGTCTTTTATTTGTTAAGAGGATAGTTCTTTTCCCATCTCTTACTCCTACTATATCACCATACAATTTAAAATATGATGATGTACTAATGTCATGATGAATGGTAATTTAGTTATTTGTTTGGATGTGATATGAATTAAGTGATAATTAAACAGTTTTTTTTTGTTTCATGGTGAGGACTAACTCCCTCAATTGGGTTACATTTTTCTTTTGCATATTGGTCCCTAAAATTTTGTATTCATGGTTTTTCCTTTTTTTTTTGTTTTTTAGTATGAGCAATCTTAGTTTAAAAATTTTGAGGGTGCGTTATAGCAATTTATTGTTGACAAAATCGACATTTCACAAGTTACTGTCCTTTTAAGCTATAAAAATAGACGAAAAATATTCAAATAGGACACGATTTCTAAATTTAAAATTCAAATAGGCCAAACACTTAAAATGAAAACGGAATAAGTCAAAAACTTAAAAAATGGATCCACTTGACATAGGGATTATTAACGTTGAAAATGTTTGGTACAATAAGAGTAATTAACCAAAAATAATATATTGTCCTATAAAAAAAATACCTATAGTGGTTTATTTGATAAAAAAAATTAACTTTAGGAACGTTTATCATTTTTCTACATTTTTTATTAATGAATATAATATTTACAAAAATCTTAAAGTATGGATATTTCTTGATTACAAACTTATTTTTAGCCCTATTTTCAATCCTGGCATGTGAAACTACATAAAGGAATTATTACTGTTGAGACACATACAAAACAGTCATTTTAATTACCAACTAGTTGGAAAAACCTATAGTGGATCCTAACACTATCTAACTAAACTAACTAATTAACTAACAATTCTAAAGACTAAAATACTCTTCCAAGCCAAAACCACCATTCACCCTCACCACCACCTTTGCCGCCGCCGCCACCACTGCCGCCGCCACCGTCGCCACCACCGCCGCCGCCGCCACCACTGCCGCCACCGCCGCCACCGCCGCCACCACCGCCGCCGCCGCCACCGCCACCGTCACCACACCCATCGTTGCTACAATTTGTGGAACAAGTTTTTAGAAATTTATTTCCACAATTTTTTGTTAATTTATACTCCGTAATTAATTAAAAAGTGTCTAAAGATATATGCAATACTGTCTAAAGATAATTTATAATTATTTCTATAGTGTCTACTAGAAAGTGACATAATGTCTGAATAAATATTGGAAACTGTTTATTTATTTGTTTTGCACATTTCAGGTGACAGTGAAACTATCTACTTTATAAACAATTATTTGCATAGAAAATCGTAACTTATTTTGAAATGTATAAAAAAGTTATAACATAATATAAAAAAAATTCTTTCATTTATAATTAATTGCATAGTGTCTAAAGTGCCATGCAATACTGTCAACTACAAGAATCTATATTGTTTAGTTATTTGTGTTAGACATTTCAATGATATTGAAAACGCCTAATAAATTATAAAAAACTATCCGTAATAAAATGTAATCGTGTCTATCATTTAAAAAAATAAAAATGAACCAATTCATAACCAAATAAAAATATATGTATCATAGTTTATAGTGTCTATTAGAAATAGTTATAACGTCTGAATGAATATTGCAAACTGTCTGATTTCTCTCACATACGGATCCTGCTGCTGCACATTTGTCTTGCTCCGTTCAGATCTGGAAGTCTCCTCCGTCATCATCTCCGACGACTACAAGAAGGTCTGTGGCGGCGACCGGTTAGATCTGTGGCGGAATTGGCCAGTGAGATCTCCTCCGTCATCATCTCCGACGACTACAAGAAGGTCTCCTCCTTCATGGAGGCTCACGGCGGCGGTGGAGGTCTCCTCCTTCATGGATGCGCACGGCGGCGGTGGAGCTTCGTAATAGAAGCGAAGCTTCGTGTCCATGAGGTCCCTTGCTCGCCCGCCATTTGTTGCGATGAAGAGCAGCCGGACCTGGCTCCGTTGTCCGATCGTGGTACTGCTGCTATTGTGGTGGTCTGCTGCAAGTGATAAACTTATTGTGGTGGGTATTTTAGTCTTAAACCAACTAGTTGGTAATTAGTCCCGCTACATACAAAACGTTGTCAAATTAAAATGGAACACGTACGAGCATATATCTGAGTTTAAAAAATGTCAATAACGCGTATTGGATGATGAACCTGCACCGAGAGTAAATTAAGGTATCTGTGATCCGAAATCCTAATCATGGCAAAAAAAAAAAATTCAGTCAGTCCAGAGAAAATTTTTTTTTTGAGTAATTTGAGATTGTATATTTTAATTGATGGATAAGATATACTCCTTCCGTCCCATAAAAAATGTAGCTTTTTTGGTCATTTTCATAGTATTTAATCTACAATTTATTTTAATGAGTTCATAGACATATAAAGTTGAATGATAAATATGAATCTCATAATTTGCAATATAAATTTTCTAAATATATTATTTCTGATTTTTTACACTATTTATCTTAGTAAAATTTTGAGTCAAACACTGCTACTTGAAACATCAAAGTCAAACACTGCAATCTTTACGGGACGGAGGGAGTATATGAGTAGAGAAATTTGAAAAAAAATATATTATTTTATATTAAAATGATAGATTTAAGGTTGTTAAATGTATTAGAAAGTTGGAAAATGTTTTTGGGAAAAAGGTTGTTGAACTAAGGGCAAGGGTGTGCTCATCTCAAATGGGATTTTTTTTTGGAAAATAGGGATATATATATATGAGTGGAGAAAGTTGAGAAAAATATTATTTTATGATAAATTGATGGTGAATTTTCCACTTTTTGCAATTGAACTAAGGCAAAAAATACAAACATCGCGCCAAAGTAGAAGTCATTGCAATAATAACACCAAACGACCACCATCCATCCACCCAGCAAATTGATTGAATAGGAGGAATTCCGATAAGGACGGTGCACAAATCTCCAAGCACACACGACTTCCGCGTCCGCATCAGCCCTTCTGGTTGTGGTGGTGGTGGCATTCTCATATATACTCAGCTCCTTCCTTTGAGTACTTATAACAGATTTGATTACATTTGGATTAAAAAAATTTGTTACTTGGAAGTTAAAATGTAAAATTTGTATAATGGATAAAAGTAATTTTTTAAGTAAAAATATAGTAGTAATAGGCTACTATCACTTGACTTGACTGCAACGTGTATAGATGTGGAATATACCAGTTTTAAAATGATAAATTGGTAATCCCACATAAGGATGTTTGTCTTCACTTTCCCTATGCAAATGATTTGTGTTGTGTTTTTTTTTTTTTTTTTTGGAAGTGGAAAGTTAAAAATGATAGTACTTCATATGAAATTTGCGAGGAAAGGTCAAATGGTAATATTCATTATGAGGGAAAATTTGATATTTTTTTTTTAAAAAATAGTTCATCTTCACTTAAAAAGGAAAAATCAGTAAAAAAATGAAACGGAATTTTATAAAAGAAAAAGCTTAGAGAAACTGATTAATTTTAAATCATTTTTCAGAATTTTGTTTTGATGAAATAGATGCATATCCTATAGTATATCCCCCGAACTAATAGCCCCCACACCCCAACTAACAATCATTGATGCGTTAATAAAAGAACATGGTCCAAATCGAGACAAAAAGTGTTTGCTCATGACCTTGCCTCTTCCTTTCTTTATCAACTTTGTCGCTAATGTTTGTTACAAAGGTCAATGTTTCTATCTAAGTCCCATTTCTTTTAGGAAGAAAATGTGATATTAGGTAGTACTATATGAGAAGAAAAACTGATTTTTTTTAAATGGATGATATTAAAAACTTAAAAGAATGGATTTTATATACTTTTTTTGCTCATCTACCATTAATATTACTCCCCGTCCTTAAAAAAAATTAAATCTGATCAAACTTGTAGAATGCCTACGGATCCATTGTGTAGCGACGGGGTTTTCGACGGGAGTCGCCACCAATCTGTTTGTGATAGGTCGATTGGGAACCTAAAACGGTCTACGGAAAACTCGAGGTCCGTTAGTCGATTACATACAAAAATAATCAATTTTCGTATGCCCGGAAATTGGTACCACGGGTTAATTTCAATTCACTTGATTTAATTTTATTAGACAAGGTGCGAAATTAAATAAATAAAGAAATAAATGGGACATATCAATATACACAAACAAACAATATAATCAAAGTACAATTAATTAAAAAAGGTATATGTATGAAAATATTCATAAAAAAAATAATAAATAAAACAGACAAACATTTAAACCTTTTACACATATATCATAATATTCCCAATGCAAGACGTTCAATGAAATATGGAAGCCATGCCATTAATCCAAAAGTTATAAACCATTGATAAGGGTGCCTAAACTGTCACATATCAAACGCTCAGCACCTAGATGAAACTAGGGACTCATTCCAATGACTAAATGTAAATTTACCTAGCCCAAACAAAGAGCCTTCTTCCTCAAATAGTCAATCGCAACTTGGCTCTGTGGCTGCCTCTTTGCTTGATGAAAACTCGACGCGTTTACAGGGGTAGTAGACGTTTCCGGCGCTAATCAACGGAGGCGAGATCAAGAACTCGGCCGTCGTGCGGAGCTAAAATGGGAGGCTTGCGGCCGGGTAGCGGTTATGGAAAACTCCAACGGCGGTCACAAAGAATGAGGAGCGAGGATGAAATCGACGGCGGATTGGTTCTTGATGGCCGAAACCATCGGACGAGATGAAAGCTAGCCGGACCCTCCAAATCGGGAAAAGCCCCAATTTTTCTCTGCGGATTCTTGCGTTTTGAACGATTACGATTGCTGCAATTTTCGTTCTTTTCTCTGTTTTTTTGTGTTCTCCGCTTGATTCGTGTTGATGATTTATAGCAGAATCGGAGGCGGTTTCCTTCTCCACGACGCGCCAACCGCTACGATCGTGCGCGAGGCATGGGGCTTCAGTCCTCAAGCGCCGCCGGTGAAAATTCGTCCGCCACGATCGTCTCTGCAAAACAAAAATTAAGTGAGAGAATTACCGAGTTAGCCCACGACTTTGTAAAACGCTCAATTTAGTCCCCAATGTTGTCTGATTTTCAATTTAACCTCGATTTTACCAATTTTAAACTAATGAGCTATTTCTTTTCAATTAGTCACTTAAGTCCTCTCATAAAACATTTTTGAAAACCTCGGGGCAAAATTTGAGTGTCAACAGCTGCCCCCCATTTGCGTGATTTATGAGAAATGAAGCAGGCAAAGCAAATTGACCAAAATTTTGTCCCGCGAATAACAAGAACCCTCTCGTTATTCGTGAAGAAAAGAAACTTTTCATTTCTTCGCCTCAATAAGAACCTTCCTATTGAGTTGAATAGCGGAAACCTTCCCGCTATTCGAGGCTAAGGAACCTTCCTTACCTCAAAGCTGTGAGGTCGAGAACCTTCTGGTTTCCTCTAATAAAGATGATAAATGAAGCGAAGGAACTTTCCTTGCTTCTCTCAATAAGAACCTTCCTATTGAGTTGAATAGCGGAAACTTTCCCGCTATTCGAGGTTAAGGAACCTTCCTTACCTCAAAGAAAAATGCTGCTAGGTAGAGAACTCTCTTTTTACCACCTAGTTTCGGGTTGCGAGGTAGGGAACCTTCCCTTTTTGCCACCTCAAATTGCTTTTCCTATCTTATCTTGTCCTGAATTTGGGTTACTAGGTAGAGAACTTTCTCTTTTTGCCACCTAGATTTGAATTGCGAGGTAGGGAACCTTCCCTTTTGTCACCTCGAATTGCTTTTCCTATCTTATCCTGTCCTGAATTTGGGTTACTAGGTAGAGAACTTTCTCTTTTTGCCACCTAGATTTGAATTGCGAGGTAGGGAACCTTCCCTTTTTGCCACCCCAAATCGTTCTAGTAATCTTATCTAAGATTAAGGAACCAAACTTATCTTATCCTGTCATGTTTCAGAGTGAACGAGAGCTTTCTCACCACTCGAATAGAAAATGTCCACCTTCATGCTTGAAGAGGTTAAAAATTCTTCTTTACCTTTCCGATGATAACCTTATGCAACTCCTGAGATAGTAGAGGTATTCTTACCATTTCGAGATGACCACTGCTAATGGATTCTTACCAATCCGTGATGCTCAAAAACTCCTTTCCGTTCCTGCTCCTGTTATGCAAAATGTCATGCATGCCATGCAAAATGCCATGCAAAATGTATATGAAATTTTCAATACCTTTTTTTCTTTTATCTTTTCTACTCCCATTTTCTTTCTTTTTCTTTCTTTCTTTCTCCTTGATTCTTTTGGCCTTGAAAACAATTATATGAGTGAATAATTCATTTGCCCCCCAAATGTGATCATAAAATCATTCATCCTCCTCAAATGTCTTTAAACCATATCCTTACGTCCGATCCATGCCCATTAATGTCAATGGTTGATCCTTAAAGACAACTCTTATCAATTTGCAGAGCTTGACAAAATATATGATGGTCCTTGTATCATTTTTATAACTCTGTTATTCTTTCCATTTTCCACTTGAAGAAGTAGAATGTGCGGGGATAGCGAAAGGGCTTCTTAGTATGAAGGATATTTTTGGGTGGATGTCGAGGTGAAGAACGAACATCAATTGAAAGAATTTTGTAAGGTTAATGCCATCCACTGATGTGAGGTTGGTGAAAAATAGGGTGGTTCAGGCGAAAGGCCTTGTAATGTCACCCCTCAGCGACTTGACTTCTTCGAAAAACCTGGTAGTGTCCATCACGAAATCATCGCCTTATCCAATGAGAACAACCTCAAAATGTTGCCCCCAATTCTCGTAAAGTGTGGAATTGTTCCTCAGAAACTCGAAAAGTGGTTGATAGTGTTTGAGATGTATATTGCCCCCGAGTCATTGAGCGGGTGAAAAATGCCTTCATTCTAAACCGCCTTCGCAGGTTTTCAGTTTAGATTTCATGACTCACCATTCTTCTTTCTTCTTCTTTTTTTCTTTTCTTTTTTTTTCTTTTTTCTCCGGGTCGGACCTTGTTTGACTTGCGTTTTTTAGTCATTTTCATGCGAGCGTAAATAGTTGTTGCTACCTACGCCCGATTACTTCTGACTAAAATACAAAGACAAATGGCTACTAGCGCTACTCATAACTTCAGCCCTTTTCGAGCTAAAGGCAGCGGAATAGAATTTTCTTTGACCCTTTTTCCTATATCTTCCTGTTCTCTTTGAGCCCTGACTATTGATGTGTCGAAGGCCTTTTGATCCGATGATCTCAAATGCCCCCCATTTTCGGATAATGAGGTTCTTTCCTTTGAAAGAATCCTTGTGGTGAATGGAAAGTCTATGGTCAAAAAGAGCTTTCTGAAGGTTTGTTTGGCCGATCCTTTTTTGTAGGTGACACTTCTCTGAAAAATGAACTTCGCAACAAAAGTTAAAGTGTCACACTGAAATCACTTCCATAGCGACGTCTTCGAGATAACCACTACCAAGTCTTCATCTTAAGTTGTTGGTGACATTCTTTATGTTGGGACTGGGTGGAAGGATATTGAAAAGAGAACATGGGTTCTATGATGTGATTTTTTTCAGCGAAGGACGCAAAAGTGCGCATTTTACCCATTCACGTATCAAGGGAAATCATAACAGATATCCGTTCCAACAAAGACAATACCCTAGATTCCGGACTTAATCTAGAGAATTCGACTTTCAAGTTATATTGACAAGCTCTCAAAGATTTGAGTGAATTCAAAGACTTCCCCAATTAATCACCAATTTGCTTAGATCGACGTGTTAGGCCTAGCTTAAAGACTACTTGCGAGAAATTGTATTTCCATGCCATGATCGGGGGTCATCATAAAATTTTTTTAAAGGTCCTTAATGTTCGCATTTTTTTGCAACCAACATGCTCCCACTTTTTAGAATGAAAATTTGTCATTAAGAGTCTCGAGAAACAAATGATTGAATGCATGAATGACGTGCAATTTTTAAAGATGCGTCATTATCGGTTAGAAACAAATATGATGCATGCGAATGCCATGAGAGAAAAAGGAAAAAAAAAAGGAAAAAAGAACACCAATTAGTACAATTATGTACAAGTATGAATAACAAATGATGGAATTGACGATTGATGAAAGAAATGGCTCCCTTTATACAAAAATATCGGTCGAGTGTAGAGTCCGGTACGTGTTCCCCCAAGAATTTGATATTGTCTGTTCTTTTGAATCCTTCCCACAACTAAATCAATTCATGCTAACCACAATCCACACAGATTACAGCATATGACACGTTTGCAAAGCCAGCGATGAAATAATGAGGTTAGTGACACAAATGAAAAAAAAAATGTTACTGATTCACCTCAAGCAAACATCGGGTGTCTTGTTCTATTCGGGTCAAATCTAGTGGAAGGAACTATGGTCATTATATGCACGGGTGGATCTTGAAATAAAGGTCAAAGGCAGGTTCCCGAATCCCTTTTACTAAGTTCTATCGAACTAGAAAAGGCCCAATTCCTTACCCACAAGGGTTATGTAAGGAAGGATTAATTCGGGTCGCAGCTTTCGCGGTTCCATTGGATGACTACCGCCACACCCGAACAACGCTACTAACCACTACGGTCAAGAGAAAGCGCGGTGACTATTGTCACACACGACTAGCCTATCCCGGGTATTTCACAAAAACGAGGTTATAAGGAGCTCGGGAGGAGAGCTCGAAAATGCATGCTTTGTGTGGTGCGTGAGCTACAATATATACAATGAAAACACCACACATAAAAATAAAATAAAATAAAAATCAAATCAAGTGAAGAGATAAAAAAATCAAACCCTTGATGTGGCCGGACTGTCCCCAGCGGAGTCGCCAGCTGTAGCGACGGGGTTTTCGACGGGAGTCGCCACCAATCTGTTTGTGATAGGTCGATTGGGAACCTAAAACGGTCTACGGAAAACTCGAGGTCCGTTAGTCGATTACATACAAAAATAATCAATTTTCGTATGCCCGGAAATTGGTACCACGGGTTAATTTCAATTCACTTGATTTAATTTTATTAGACAAGGTGCGAAATTAAATAAATAAAGAAATAAATGGGACATATCAATATACACAAACAAACAATATAATCAAAGTACAATTAATTAAAAAAGGTATATGTATGAAAATATTCATAAAAAAATAATAAATAAAACAGACAAGCATTTAAACCTTTTACACATATATCATAATATTCCCAATGCAAGACGTTCAATGAAATATGGAAGCCATGCCATTAATCCAAAAGTTATAAACCATTGATAATGGTGCCTAAACTGTCACATATCAAACGCTCAGCACCTAGATGAAACTAGGGACTCATTCCAATGACTAAATGTAAATTTACCTAGCCCAAACAGTAGCCTTCTTCCTCAAATAGCTGAATCGCAACTTGGCTCCTGTGGCTGCCTCTTTGCTTGATGAAAACTCGACGTTTACAGGGGTAGTAGACGTTTCCCGGCGCTAATCAACGGAGGCGAGATCGAAGAACTGGCTGTCGTGCGGAGCTAAAATGGGAGGCTTGCGACCGGTAGCGGTTGCGGGAAAACTCCAACGGCGGTCACAGCAGCGGAGGAGCGAGGATGAAATCGACGGCGGATTGGTTGCTGATGGCCAGAAACCAGTCGGACGAGATGAAAGCTAGCCCGGACCCTCCAAATCGGGAAAAGCCCCAATTTTTCTCTGCGGATTCTTGCGTTTTTGAACGATTACAGTTGCTGCAATTTTCGTTCTTTTCTCTGTGTTTTTTTGTGTTCTCCGCTTCAGTTCTGTGTTGATGATTTATAGCAGGAATCGGAGGCGGTTTCCTTCTCCACGACGCGCCAACCGCTACGATCGTGCGCGAGGCGTGGGGCTTCAGGTCCTCAAGCGCCGCCGGTGAAAATTCGTCCACCACGATCATCTCTGCAAAACGAAAATTAAGTGAGAGAATTACCGAGTTAGCCCACAACTTTGTAAAACGTTCAACTTAGTCCCCAATGTTGTCTGATTTTCAATTTAACCTCGATTTTACCAATTTTAAACTAATGAGCTATTTCTTTTCAATTTATTCACTTAACCCCTTTCATAAAACATTTTTAAAAACATCGGGGCAAAATTTGAGTGTCAACACATTGATTCCCCAATAAACAAATAATATAATATAATACTAATAAAGATGATGATGATAATAATAATAATGGTACAAATAAAAGGAGGTGTGAGGGTCCACAATATAGCATGCGTCCTCTAAAATTATATAAATTATAATCATAATAGTAATATATTTTGATATAAATAAAGTACTGTTTGAAAAATAAATAAATAGTTCAAAAGAATCAGTACCCTCTAGGGTTCCCTCTAGTGGGGATTTCGGTGACGACTATCGCAGATTCTTAAACTAACTAAATCCAGTCATGGTGAAGACTAATGTAGCAAAACGTGGAAGACGACGACCTCCAAAGCAGCTAGTTGAGGAGCAATTGGTGGTGACTGCAACTTCAACTAGAAGATGCTAAACTGAATCGCGTTGAACAACTGCTAGTATCTTCTTCGATGAAACAGGTGCAATCGATTGATGCCGACTCAACAACAAAGACCCCCAAAGCAGCAAATCTGGCTGAGAAACCTACCTCTACACCGCCAAAGTCGAGTGATTTTTCAGGAGCCAAGGAACATATTTTGCCCACCCCAACCCCTCAAGCTACGGCTCTGGGCACTCAACCATTTGGGGACATCAGTTTTGCCCATAGATTGAAGAATCGAAAGACAACCCTAAATGAACTCCATATCCAGCAACCTGCAAACTTCCCTTTGGCTTTTGATAAGGATGTTGCTGATGCAGAGTTGGTGCAGATTTCAAATGATGAGTTTGAGGAAGGGATACAACAATGGAGCAATACCCTAGTTGGACTATAATAGGAGCTGAAGTATCCAAGGAGAGCCTAGAAAAGTTCACCACTGCCCGATGGAAACAGGTGGTTGCCCCGATTGTCACAAAGGTATCTGATATTTTCCTGTTTCAGTTCTATTCAGAGGATGATATGCTCAAAATCTTAGAAGGGCCGATGAGCTTTGTTTTTGATAAATCTCATGTGCTAAAAAAGTATGATCCTGAGATGGTACTAGAGAAAAACTTGTTCAAGACGTGTCCCGTATGGATTAGATTTCCCAAGTTAGGGCTCCAATTCTGGACTCCAAGGATATTGAGTAAATTAGCTAGTAAAATTGGAAAACCTCTACTAGCTGATACTCATACAATACATAAGACGAGACTTGGTGCCCCAAGGCTACTAGTTGATGTTCACGCTACTAAAGAGCCTCAAACAATCATCCAATTCTCAGCTAATCAAATGACATTTACCCAATTAGTTGAGTATGAATGGTTCCCACGGACATGTACAGTATGTGATAAATGGGGACATCAAACGGAGCACTGTGATCCACAAAAGAGGCAGGGCTACAAAGTGAGGCACAAAGCAGTATTGGTACCAAAAGAGAATAAAGATACAAAGAAGCAAGAGGGAGGGGAGTTTCAGCAAGCAGGCAAGAGGAAAACTTGGCAACAGAAAGGTATACACAACCAACCTCAACTACAACAACCAGACCCCACTTCCCACACCATACATGTTGACCCTAACCAGCCCAGTACCAGCCTTGGTAGCATTGTTTCCACTGGTAAAAGGGACCCAACTGATAATAGATTCTCTGAATTAGAATACTTGGAAGACCAGGAGGAATATTCCCTCCTTTTCAAATAAATATGTGGTGCACTTGGAATGTCCACGGACTAAATAAAGTAAGTAAACAGCTTCAAGTTAAAAAGCAGTTCCAGAAAATTGGAGTGGGACTTTGTGCCTTGCTTGAGACTAGAGTTAAAGCATCAAAGTTTGGAGGAGTGATTGCTAGATGTTTTGCTGGTTGGAGCTATCTAAATAACTATTATTATGCGATCAATGGCTGTATTTGGTTGTTGTGGGATCACAACCACTATAGTGTCAAGATGTTCCTTAATACTGATCAAATAATCCATGCTTAGGTCACTCACTTATTTGAGGGATGGAGTTGCTTTGTCTCCATCATTATGCTGCTAATGATTCAATCAGTAGAGGTATTTTGTGGCAGCATTTGCGACAGGTTACCCCTACCGGGGGAGAGGCATTTGCTTTGTCTCCATCATTATGCTGCTTTGTCTCCATCATATGAATGTAGTCATTGCTCCCGTGGAAAAAAGTGTGGTGGGGCTATTCATATGCATGATGCTGGGCTGAAACAGGCTTGTTTTGATTTGGAGCTAATGGATCTCAGAAATATTGGTGTTTTCTACACTCGGAATAACAACCAAGAAGGTGATGATAGAGTGTACTGTAAACTGGATAGAATTATGGGTAATCCTGCTTGGTTCCAACTTTTTGGAAATGCTTTTGTGGATTTTAAACCTTCAGCCCTCTCAGATCATGTAGTGGGCTGTTTTGTACTTTAAAATTCCGTCCATATCAGTTGAGCCCCCTTCAAATATCTGAGCATGTGGCAACACCATTACAGTTATGATTCTATTGTTTCGAAGGCATGGGAGGAAACTATTTTCTCAAAGAGTCCAAGATGCTGAGCAGTTATTTGAGGACATCTCAAGGAAACTTCAATCTGACCCTCACAACTCTGAACTTATGGATCAAGTGTCTCATGCTAAGCATGAATTATTGACTTTGATGCATAGTAAGGAATCCTTTTATGCTAAAAATTCAACAGAGAATTGGGTCAAACTAGGTGATCAAAACACCCGCTACTTCCATGCAAGGATGAAAGAAAGGAGAGTTGCTTAAAAAATATCCTGCTTGGTTGGTTCAGCTGGAAATCTTATTTCAGATGAGAAAGGCATTGCCCAGGAATTTATTTCTTATTTCTCGTGTCTCTTTTCACAAAGAGGTGGGTAGTATGAAGCAAATCCCTTAGTGATGGCTTATGGATCCTCCCTAAATCTGGATCAAGTGGTGAATTTATCAGCTGATGTATCCAACGAGGAAATTAAATATGCTCTTTTTGATATGCTCCAGATAAGGTCCATGGCCTAGATGGCTTTGCTACAGGCTTCTATCAGCACCATTGGGACCTTATGAAACATGATATTTTTCAGGTGGTCCTTTTCTGTTTGCAGCATGATAATATCCCGAGAAAGCTGGCTGCTACCAATATTCATGTCATCCCAAAGTGCTCAAACCCTCGCGGTCCAGGTGACTTCAGACCGATATCTTGCTGCAATGTCCTTTACAAAATTATCTCAAAGGTTCTCACCTTGCGTCTTCAACCGCTTTTGCCTTGCCTCACAAATACAAGCCAGGGTGCTTTCGTAAAAGGGAGATCCATCGATCTCTGATAATGTCTTAGTTTGTCATGAAGTTATCAGAGGCTATAAGAGAGCTAGAGTTTTTCCGAGAATGCTTATCAAAGCGGACCTTCGTAAGGCTTATGACTCGATCAGTTGGTATTTCATCAAAACTTGTCTACTTGGTATGGATTTCCCGCTTGTTCTCCATTGTAATTAATGGAAATTTAGAAGGGTTCTTCAAGAGTGCCAGGGGCATGAGACAAGGTGACCCAATATCTCCTTCTCTTTTGTACTTATTATGGATTATCTGTCTAGAATCCTAAGGAAATTATATGCCCAAAACTATGTGGACTTTCACCCCAAATGCAAATGTATTGATCTCTCTCACCTTTTATTTGCTGATGATGTGATGCTTTTATCTAAAACAACTTTGAATTCTGCAAGATATCTTTCTCTAGCTTTGAAGGTCGTTGCTCAAGTGTCGGATCTGGTTTGTAACCTGGACAAGAGCCACATCTTTCTTGTGGAGTTTCTGATTCCAGAAAATTGGAGATTCTTGAGATCCTTGGAATGACCCATGGTGAGTTCCCTATTCGTTATTTGGGTGTCCCTCTAATTGACTCTAGGATCCTAGCTTGTCATTGTATTCCTCTTGTCGATAAAATCTGTAAAAGATTGGATAGCTGGACTTGCAAATATCTATCTTATGCTGGTAGCACTACGTAGAGAATACAAGTTTTACCGCGGCCCTTACTGGGGCGAGGGCTGCGGTAAAGCCAGGGGCACGATAAATTTCGCTGCCAGCTCGCTTCCAACATTTACCCTGCCCTTTGCGCGGTAAGGCGCGGTAAGAATTAGTTTACCGCGGCCTTACCGCGCAACGGGCCGCGGTAAGCTTTTTTTTATTTCTTCCCCCGTTTTCATCCGAATTCTTCTTCTTCTTCCTCTCCCGTTTTCATCTTCATCTTCTTCTTTCTTTCCTTCTTCCTTCCTTCCTTCTTTCTTTCTTTCTTTCTTTCTTCTTCTTCTCCCGTTTTTTCTCTTTTCCTTCTCTCTTCTTCTTCTCTGTTCTTTCTTATTCTTCTTCATCTTCTTCTTCTTCCTTCCTTCTTTCTTTCTTTCTTCTTCTCCCATTTTTTTATCTTTTCCTTCTTTCTTCTTCCTTCCTTCCTTCCTTCGTTCTTTCTTTCTTTCTTCTTCTTCTCCCGTGTTTCTGGGTTTTGTTCTCCCGTTTTCTGGGTTTTGTGGATGAATTCGGATGAATATTCATCCGAATTCATTCACTTTTTTAAAATTATTTAAAACGTTACTGCGGCCAGGGGCGCGGTAAGGCCACAGTATTACTACGGCTTGGGGCGCGGTAAGGCCTTTACCGCGAGCTTATTTACTGTGGAAATTACCGCGGCCCTCCCCGCGGTTGTTACCGTGGCGCTACCACGGAGGAGGCCGCGGTAAGCCATGTGTTTTCTACGTAGTGTAGACTCCAATTGATTCGAGCAGTGATTTTTAGTATCCAAAACTACTGGAGCTTAATTTTTCCTATCCCAAAGGGGTGCTAGAAGAGATTGAAAGTAAATGCAGGACTTTTCTTTGGACTGGAAATTCTTCTTCCCGTAAAGCTCCAATAGAGTGGAATACAGTCTGTACTCCCAAGAACCAAGGAGGCATGGGTTTATCCGATCTGTTTAAATGGAATCTAGCTACTACAGGGAAAAAATTATGGCGTTTATTTGCAGATAAAGAGAGTATCTGGGTGCGACGGATTCATGCCATTTATATTAAAGGTCAGAACATTTGGACTATGACAATTGCGGACTCTGCTTCAGTAGTATGGAAGTCTGTCCTAAGATGCAGGGTTACCTTTTCTGATTTTATTCCACATCATGTGGAGGATCATAGACTTGAATTGCAGCAAGTTTATGGCCACTGCAAAGAGCATTTTGATATTGTTTACTGGAAAAAATTGGTATGGGGAGCCCTCCACATCCCTAAACACTCTATGGTGGTGTGGATGACTTTCCATAATCGTCTATATATATACTATGGATAGAATTTCTGCTTGAGACCCTACTATAAATATGACCTGTAGACTCTGTGGTGTGGGGTTGGAGTCAAAAGACCACCTCTTTTTCGAGTGCACCTATTCTAGAAAGGTTCTGATTTGAAGGGATGACCCTTTGCAACCTTCAAGGCTGCCCCTCTCAATGGACTCAATGTAGTAGATGGATCCTAAACATGTCAAGAGGAAAATCTCTTAAAGCCAAGGTCCGAAGATCTATGTTTGCAGCTACTGTGTATCATCTGTGGATTGAAAAACGAAACTCGAGAATCTACAAGCATTCTATTAAAAAGTGGAATACAGTTATTCGAGATTATATTCTTGGTAGCATTCAGGTCATAAATTCTATTATAGTGACTGATGTATTTAGTTAGGTAGGTGTGTTTTTTTGTATAACCTAGGTTTGCTGCTTTGCAAGTGCCACTAGGCGTTTTCACATCAATGCTAAAAAAATTAACGATTGAAAAAAAAATAGTTCAAAGGGTTAATTGACATTTAAGCACTAGAGGCAAGCCCAGGCATCAACATCAGCTAAATAAAGTGAAAATTGGTAAATTGCTTTTGGCGTCCTACTCCTATGTATTAATGTCTATTTAAGTCATAAATTTGCTTATTGTGATATAATTTATTAAAATATTGTTAGAATGTTAAGATTTAATCCTAAACAATTTTTTTGAGAGTACAAATAGATAAATGTATTAGAAACAAGCTAAAACCAACCTCTGATATGCGAGTGATCTGCAAATTTAATAGGAGCTGGCACTTTGGACATCCCGGATTTGGAGTAGGAACGCCTCTTCGTGATAATTGATGGTTTGTAGGTAGCCAACCCTAACTAGCCATGCCATCAAAAGATATTATTAATCCCAATACTTCCAAATTTCTTTTATACGTGTTTGAAAACTCATTTCAAAGTACGCATGGTTAGGAATAAATTCAATCCAAGAAAAATTAATGTTATTTTGTTTAGGTAAATCACCTTTTTAAAAGGCTCTAAATCTACATTTTCATGCTACAAATTATTGGAATGTATCTAAATACGTTTAATAATATTATAGGATAAGTACACTTAGATACGTCCCTTTTTAGTTGCACAGTTTGATTTTTGTAGTTATGTTTGATCAAATTTTCATTAGGAAGATTTCGATAAAAAAATCTTTAAAAAATATATATTTAGAAACTAGAGATGTTCATTTATCATTTGTATATAAATTATTGAACTTTATATATTAAAAAATTGAAGAACAAAATCATAGATTACATGTTGAAAAAAGTTGTAGCAAATAAAAAAGGGACGAATGAAGTATTATTTTTTTGTTTTTTTGAAAAAAATCACACTTATGATCTTATGTGGATACACGCGATCCGATCCGCAAAAAAACAGTAAAATAGAGTACCTTAAGCCTAACCGTCCCACGAACACACCTGTTAAAACCTACAATTAATCCCCATTAACATATTTAGAAACCTACAAATATATCACCTTAGGTTTGAATAAACCTACATGTATAATGTTAGGTTTGAATAAACCTATAAATATCCACAAAGACCGTTAGGTCCCGCTAGATTCAATGCTTAAATAATTTTACTAACCCCTAAAACCTGTACAAATTAGACCTAACAGTTTTAATTTCATAGACAATTCCCCTAAACCTTGCTTTTATCTTTTTCTTATCCCTCCCTAATTGTGCCTTCTCCTCCTACCACTACTCAACTGCTGTTGTCGTTGGAAATCCAACAATTGGTGCTGAACGAGCATACTGTAGTCAAGCCACATCACCACCATCGTCATCCTGCCACCGCCCCACCCCATCCCATCCCATTCCGCCACCACAAAAACTAGATCTAGTTGCCTCAGTTGGCCTCATGCAGTGGGCAGGATGGAGTGGGGCAGGCAGGTAGGGATGACGACAGATTCAAGGAGGGATGTGAAATGGATGAAGAGGATAAAAACGTAGAGATGTTAATTTTAAGGATAAAATTGTTAACAATTAAATGTTTTATTGTGCAAGTAGACGTAGATTGTTCCAAATGTTTGACGTCCACGCTTTACAGCATCTACAGCAGGTTCTCCATTTTATGAGAATGCTCAATTTTAGAGAAATTTGGGCTGTTTTTGGGTCCAACAGATTCTCCATCTCATTCTCCAAAATGGGGAAGGAGAAGGAAAAATGGATAGCCTTCCCCAAATTTGGAGCATTCTCCAAAATTTAAAGCCTTCTCCAAATTTTCTTTTCCAACATAAATAGTCACTCCCTCTCTCCTCTCATTGGTGTGAACTCAACATTTAATTGGATACAAAAATCAATTTCAAATAAAAAAATATTAATTCATTAATTATTAGTCAAATATGTAGAATATTTTATTGTTATAATAAATGCAGGCTTCTCCAAAATAGAGAAGCTGTTGGAATTAGAGTAAAAGTTATTTGGAAAATATGGCTCTTGCTTCTCCATTTTGAAAAAACTTTTAGGGAGGCTGTTGGGCTTGCTCTAAAGTTTACCGTTAAAGGGCGTGAATGATGAATTCTAATTTTGTAATATCTACAAAACATTTTCATAGACTTTTAAAAAGATGAATATTTGATATACGTGTCATGGAAAAGATGTTTTTTTTCATCATCACATTTTATGGAAACAAAGATATCTCTTCCGTTAAATAATACTTTAAAATAAATCTGTAAGTCATTCTATTAATAAAATATCGATGAAACAAACAATCTTTTTGACCACTGATGCATCAAATATTCATCCCTTTCAAAATTAGAGGAATTGAAGTAATCGTAGGTTTCTTCAAATTATATCATGAGAGTTTTGTAATTTACCTAAAAATAATGTGGTTTGGGTTAAAGCAAGCGTCGTAGTGTTTTTATTAAAATTATTTTCTTCTGATTTATTTATCGTTTTTCGACAAGCATGTTTTGTTGGAAATGATTAGCGTCATTAAGTCAACACGCACCACCATTGTCGGAGACGGTGACATGGCAAAGCGTAACAAGCAGGTGCACGAACGCCCCATATAGCCCATCCACACCGGATAACTTTCTACTTCCACCTCACTGCTACTTCCTGCAGGTTAAAAAGAGCAACTCCAGGAAGCAAAAGCATGAAGACGAAACCCACAATCCTTCACCTTTAAACCTTTCGCTAGCTTCCTTCATTTCGTCTACAGGACGAAAAGGGGAGAAGATATTTCTACAAAGCGTCGAAGGAAACAACAATGGAAATCTGAGAAGAGAAGCGAAGCGAAATGCGTTGAGCAAAGCAAAGCTCAGAAGCGAGGGAGAGCGATTCGTTTTAAAGCCTGAGAGGGAGGCATTTCGAACGGTACGAGTGGTCGCGGACGGAATGGGAAGAGAACCGATTCGGTTAGTTCTCGTCTTGCTTGCCGCCGCAGCGGCGGCAGCGGCGAATGTGACGTACGACCACCGCGCGATTGTCATCGACGGGAAACGACGTGTTTTGGTCTCCGGCTCCATTCATTATCCTCGGAGCACTCCCGATGTAGATATCAGTTTTTACTCCTCAAGACTTGTTTCTATTTATATTTGAGGAAAGAAAAAGGGAAATGTGTGTTTATTTTGTGTGTATTTTGTTTTCCTGGTGTTGTAGATGTGGCCGGACCTGATTCAGAAATCGAAGGACGGAGGATTGGATGTAATTGAGACGTACGTTTTCTGGAACGGCCACGAGCCGGTTAAGAACCAGGTTCGGATCTTAACTTATGGCGTATGGTTACTGAGATAATGGAGGAAGCTGAAATGATCTGTGAATGTTTGAGGTTTTCTTCTAAGAATCGATTAATTTTAGCGACTGCTGGTGCGTTACAGTATAATTTCAAGGGGAGATACGACTTGGTTAAGTTCGTGAAGTTGGTAGCGGAAGCTGGACTCTATGTTCATCTTCGGATTGGTCCATATGTTTGCGCAGAATGGAACTACGGGTAAAGATTCTTTATTCCTGTTTTCCTTTTTTTGCTTTTCTTGTTGGAGAAGAATTTTTCATCATGACATCTTTTTTTCTTGATTGTGTTACACGAAATTTTTTGTCCCAATTGTCTCTTTCTTCAACGCTGCTAATTTCTTTGTTTATTGTTACTTTTTTCGATTTCTTTTTGATGTTTGGTAGTGGTTTCCCTCTTTGGTTGCATTTTGTTCCGGGAATCAAGTTTCGAACAGATAACGAGGCCTTTAAGGTAGTATTTCATTCTCCAATTGTGCTTGCCGTTTTTAGCTCTCTTTGCCCAAGATGGTGGAGCCTTCTGCTTACAAATTACAATCAACTCTCTGCTTCAGGCGGAAATGCAGAGATTCACGGCGAAGATTGTGGATATGATGAAGCAGGAGAAGTTGTATGCATCACAAGGAGGGCCCATCATCCTGTCCCAGGTTGGTAGATATTTTTATTTAGTAACCTATAACCAGTGTTGACATTTGTAGAAATTTTACTGTTCTGTAACTCGGTCCCATGTCTATTGGACTTGCCAGATTGAGAATGAGTATGGCAATATTGATTCAGCATATGGTCCTGCTGCAAAATCCTATATCAAGTGGTCAGCAGGTATGGCTTTGTCTTTGGATACTGGAGTGCCATGGGTTATGTGCCAGCAAGCAGATGCTCCTGATCCTATTGTGAGTTCCCACACCCCCCCACCCCCTTTCCTTGATTCGTAGGCTGTGAATAGTTTATGGGCTCCATTGCTTGTGAGATGGCCACCAAGTTCTTTAAATATTAGGTTGAAAGATTACTTCATCTCTACCCAACTACTGAAGAATAATAATAATTGTGGCAAAGTTGAAACATAGCTTTAATTTATTAATTATTTGCTTCTGTTGGCAGATCAACACCTGCAATGGTTTCTACTGTGACCAATTTACCCCAAATTCGGACAAGAAACCCAAAATGTGGACTGAGAACTGGAGTGGATGGTGAGCTGTCTGACATGCCCATGTTGCCCTTCCTGACTACTACTAAACTTCTACAGATTTGGTTATCTGGATTTCTCCATCGTTCTTTTTGCTAATTACTACGTTATTCATTTCAAATGCTAGGTTTCTTGCCTTTGGTGGTGCTGTGCCATACAGACCAGTGGAAGATCTTGCTTTTGCAGTTGCAAGATTCTTCCAACGTGGAGGGACTTTTCAGAATTATTACATGGTAAACACTCACAGCTTGAAAATGCAGTAGTGTTTTGCTGGCCTTTTCATTTTTGTTTTATTTTATTGAAGCCGTAGTGTTGAGCTGTTTGCTCTTATGACTCATAATCATCTGATGGCCAAATTGTTTCTACCCCTACTGGTTTTAATCGGAAGACTGAACGGAATTCTGACCATTTTGAGTGGTTTATCTTGAAGCAGTATCATGGTGGGACAAACTTTGGACGGACAACAGGTGGACCCTTTATTTCTACTAGCTATGACTATGATGCTCCAATTGATGAGTATGGTATGTTTCCACCTTTTATTTATTTGTTTCGAATCATGACCTACGTAGCATATACTTGAGCGTACTTGCCATTTAAGCTTTTGATAGAACCTGTTCTGGTTAAGAAGTTACTGGGGCATTTCTAATCTTACATGGTCATCATACAACAATGTGAAGGTATATTTAAATAATCTTTATAATCAGAGGAAAATGAATTTATGTTGCAGGGATTCTTCAACAACCTAAGTGGGGTCATCTGAAAGATTTGCATAAGGCTATAAAGCTCTGTGAAGAAGCTTTGGTAGCCACAGATCCAAAGATCACATCCATGGGCCAAAACCTGGAGGTACGGACAATACTTTTTACATTCTCAGGAAGAACTTCAGCTGGGATATCATTTTGCTCTACTCTCGGGAGGGGAGGGTTAATCAAAACATAATTTGATTTTGAAATTTTTTCCAGCATGATTCTTCAAGAATGTAACTGTTTTTTTTCCCCAGTTTTATTCACCTTTTACAGTTCCTGTTCAGGGAGAAAGCTATGTTTTTCATAATACCAGAACTTCAGCTTAACTTGCAAAGTGTATTTCCAGGCTGCTGTGTATGACACAGGATCAGAATCATGTGCCGCTTTCCTTGCCAACATTGATACCAAATCTGATGCAACTGTTAGTTTCCGCGGAAAATCATATCATTTACCTGCGTGGTCAGTGAGCATCTTACCAGACTGCAAGAATGTTGCTCTCAACACTGCAAAGGTTTCACTTGTCCACTCTTTGTGTACTTCTGATAACTCTTTTTGCTCTTATGTCACTATATTCATATACTGTTCAGTTTTATGTGATGATTAAAATAGTTTAACAAAGTTGGACTTTGAGCTAGGAATATGACTATCTCAGCTAGTCAATTTTAGTGTTCTTTCAAATTCTTACCAACAATGAATGACAACCATATTGATCTGTATGCATGATAATGATGAATATGCTGTATACTCTGGTGTGTATAGGTATGTTCTTGTGCCACTAAAGTCATTGAACTTGAGCAAAACTTACTGTGGATAGTTAAAAAGAAACTGAACCTAGGAGTAACTAATCGTACTTAATGCTTGTGCTCAGTAGTCTGCTAACAGAAACGTCCAGAAGAAACAAGAAAGTAAATCTATGGTTTGCAAGTCAAGGAAACTCATGTTATAAGCTTTTTTAATCATAGATTTATGGCTGCAGAAAAAAATAAAAAGCTTTAGCCAGTTTGGCATCTGGCTTCATACTTCAATAGAATGCCTACCTGATTGCAGGTTGCAGCACACTGATATAATAGTAGGTTGGTCAATAGTCCTTTTTTTTTGAAAGGCAACTAAATATTTTATTATAAATAAAAATAATTACAAAAGTTCCAGTTACAAACTGAAACAATCACCCCAAATCAGATTATTGCTTCAAAAAGTCACCAAGCTCCAAGAAAGAATCTAAAATCACCCATAGACAATGTCATTATTGGTAATCATCATGTTATTCCTTCCCAAGAAATTTGCTTATTGTGCCTTTATGAGGGATCTCCTTCTGTACCCGATCCTGTACAATCTTTTTGTCATATGCATAGCAAAACGTATCATTCAGTGACATTGGAAATTTAGAATCACTGTAGTGACAATTTATTCTGTTGCAGATAAATTCTATGACAGTAATGCCAAGCTTCATGCGCCAATCTCTTAGTATTTATGCTGATTCCGGTGATGCAGTCAGCTCAAGCTGGAGTTGGATAGATGAACCCGTTGGTATCTCAAAGGATGATGCATTTAAGAAAGTTGGATTGCTAGAGCAGATAAATACCACTGCAGATCAAAGTGATTACTTGTGGTACTCATTAAGGTGCAATCTAGTGTTTTGACTTTCTTATATTCAAATCTACCTTGGGAGCAAGAAACAATTACTCGTATAATTTTATAATAGTTTTAAAATCAACTTCTGGTGTTTATTTTTGGCAGCATCGACATCAGTGGAACTGAGCCTTTTCTTGAAAATGGATCCCAAACTGTTCTCCATGTGGAATCACTTGGCCATTCTCTCCATGCTTTCATAAATGCGAAGCATGCAGGTGATGAGAAAAAAGAGCTAATTTTGATGTGAATGATTTGATGTTGGATGATGAATGATGCCCTTTCACGTTTTTTTTGGTTAAAGTTTCTTTCTGTTGCAACTTGCTTATATACCCTGGTAATCAATGTTTATGTTGGAGCTTTCAGTCTCCTAAGCGGATGTTGCTTGGGAAGCCTGAGACATGATTTCTCTTGTACACACATTATGATCTCTACACTTGAGGCTCATGGCTGTTTTCTGTCTCCAAGCTTGACAACCCCATACCCTTTTGGCTCACCAAAAAAGCAGAAAATTATGATCATTAACTCAGCATATTTGTATTTTTCGAAAATTGACCTTATTGGATTAATGAGTGTTTAAAATTACTTTTAATAGAAATGTGTGCAATGTAGCCGATTATCACTTTTCATCTGCATGTAGGATCCTGTGCTATTATAATTGTTTATCTGTTTTTTTCTTGAAAGGCATCATAATCATTTATCTTTGCCATGCTTTTGAACCTGATGTTCCTCTGTGTTGCTTCATCATAATATGGGGTTGGTGACATGAGGATCCTGTGCTATTACAATGTGTTCGCTCTGTCATTCTTATCATGCTTTTCCTTTGTTCTTGGGTGCGACTTGGGGTAAACCGAAATTGGATAAATAATACAACGATTCTTATTTTTTATCTACATTGTTGATTCTTAAAGCGTACAACTAGGTTTGCGTACAGTATACTATTATCAGCATTAACTTAGTATGATTTCACTGAGTGTAAACCAGTATTTTAAATACAGTTGATGGCTTCTCTCCTGATCTTCAATCAATGATAGGGCTTCACAGTCTTTGTTAATTCCTCGTACAAGGCTTTTACTAACTATACTAATTGTTCTGATACCGCTCGTGTTATTTCAACAGGAAGCAAATTTGGTAATAATGGAAATCCCAAGGTTACTGCTGATATTCCTCTGACAGTTGTACCTGGGAAGAATACAATTGATTTGTTGAGTTTGACAGTAGGACTCCAGGTTTGGTTCGCATTTCAAATTTTCCGACCATTAAGATTATCTTTCATAGCTATTCCAGTCCAGATTATACAGACATATTTAGTAACAGAGCAACTTATGATTCCAGAACTACGGAGCATTCTTTGACTTAACAGGAGCTGGTATCACTGGTCCAGTGAGGCTTAGAGCATCAAAGAGCAATATCAGCATTGACCTTTCCTCCCAGCAGTGGACGTATCAGGTAATATTCACGTTTCTTAGCATGGTGCAATTGAATTTTACTACCAGATACGCCAATTAAATGCGTAGACTGAGCATCACACTTTTGAGATCCACATGACTGAACAGGATGTAGAAATTAAAACCAAATTCATGTTAACCCCAAAAGGGACTTGGATTAATGTTGTCACATTGCTTATAAATTGTGCAGATAGGACTTAAAGGAGAAGCTTTAGATCTACCAAGTGGAAGTTCTTCTGACTGGGTTTCACAACCTGCCTTGCCCAAGCAGAAGCCTTTGAAATGGTACAAGGTAATATCATGCAGCGTTTGTTATGCTTGGTATTTTACTGCAGTATCCGTTGCCTCATGTTAAGTTCATAGAAATACTTATTCAAACTTCTTTCTTACCCGAGGATGAAATTTTATATACTCAATATCATAACATTTACAATGCAGTTGAATGTTTTGTATGAAAACAGAGAAAGTCCAATTTCTGTCATTCTGTACGTTAGCATAAAGTGGGACTTTCTCTGTTTTCATACAATCCATTCAACTGCATTCAACTTCTCAGTTGGTAAGAAGTATCACCCCTAGTGTTCAAACATTCAACTTCTCAATTGGTAAGAACTAACACGCATTTAAATTTATGTACAGACGAACTTTGATGCGCCTCCAGGGAGTGATCCGGTTGCCTTAGACGTCAGCGGAATGGGAAAGGGTGAGGCATGGGTGAATGGACAAAGCATTGGACGATATTGGCCAATTAATACCGCTCCGAATAGTGGCTGCAGCGACTCATGTGATTACAGAGGCGCTTATAGTTCAAACAAATGTCTGAAGAACTGTGGAAAGCCATCACAGCAACTGTAAGTCATGTTTTCCACATAGGAGAAAGTCTTTGGTTATCAATCCAATCAAATAACCTCATTTATGCTTAAAATTTCAGGTACCATGTCCCTCGGTCCTGGTTGCAACCGAGTGGAAATACTCTTGTCCTGTTCGAGGAGGTTGGAGGTGATCCAACACAAATAGCTTTTGCAAGCAAACAAAGTGGAAGTTTGTGTTCTCATGTTTCTGAGTCTCATCCGTCACCGGTAGAAACATGGACTTCAGATTCGGAAACAAAGAGAAAATCGTCTCCTACTCTATCACTGACATGCCCATCACCAAACCAAGTCATATCTTCTGTAAAGTTTGCTAGTTTCGGTACACCAACTGGGACATGTGGTAGCTTCAGGCATGGGCGGTGCAGCAGTCCCAGTGCCCTTGCTGTTGTACAGAAGGTGAGACATTCACATACTCCATCCTTCTCCGAAAAGAAATACATTTTCCTTTATGACTTGTCCCATTAAAATTAATATATTTTTTTCATGAAAACTTTTTTCACATCAACTTTACTTTATTACCATCATTTTCTCTTCCCACATAAAAAAAATTACTTGTCCTGTATGCTTATTTTACTTTATCACCCGTGCGCAGTCAGGATAAGTGGAATTGTGTCTTAAAACCTTAGCTCCACTAATTGTCCTAAAACCCAGATATCTTTGAAGTTATGAAAGTAAAATATCTGGACTTTGAATATATCAACTTCACGTTTGTCTTAATCTCCGTGTCCAGTGAAATGTATCTTCTTTTCCGGGCACAGTTTGGCATCTCTTACAAGCTATATTTGGTCATATGCAAGACACTGACTGAACCATACATTACATTTTATCCACTTCACCAGGCTTGTGTTGGATCGAAGAGTTGTAGAATCGAAGTCTCATCGCGCGCACTAGGTGAGCCATGCAGGGGAACTCCAAAGAGTTTAGCTGTTGAAGCTTCATGTGCATGAATCTGTTCTGGGGAGCATTCAGGTGTGATGATTTTCGAAGTGCACCGCCCCCCGTAAGCACCTTACCACAATTGGTTCTTGGCAGCTTAAAGTGTCAGGGTACCATGAAAAAGGGACCGAGTATCACACAACACACGGTACACATTATACACGCAGCAACAGGACAACTGTTCTTCTTTCTTGGAAAATCAATCAATTGTGAAATGTATATGTAGTAGTCAATATAATAATGCTTTGGTATTTTCTGTGATTCCGTGAACTTGCATTAGATAAGCGTTGTTTCTCACCAAGAATAGTAAAATGTATATGGTTCCACGTCCTCCAGCTTTCGTGAGGCAGACAGCTTGCACCAACTTTTTCTACTCTTGTTATTCCTGAAGAGAAATTGAAATATACTTCTACGTGCTCATGAGTAACCGCATACCACACAAGCCCCCAATATATTAAAGACTATAAAGCCACGAGAGCTAACTATGGTAGCTCCACCTCATCTACTCATTGTACTACTCATTTTACCACACCTGTCATTTTTTTCCTCTACCAAACTAGGAGAATTTGTTTTTTGGGAAAATGGATAAAAATGTCACAAATCTTTCCTAAAGTTATATATTTGTCACTAATCTTTATTTTCGAGCTGGAGTGTCATCCAAGTTTTGAAAATGAGTTAAAAATATCACTGCCGTTAAAAACCGTTAAAAAATCTGTTAATTGTTTGGTTTAATTACAAGAAGTAGTATTTAAAGTTTTTATTCCTTTACAATTTGATCCTAACTCTTCTCCATTCCCTTCATTTACCCCCTTCGTTCCTTCTAGAATCTCCATTTCCATATTGTCCAGCGGGATCAAAACCGGAGCCATCTTGAACCCTTCCTTGTCGAAGTTCCAGTCACTGATCCTTCTCTCTTTCACGGCGCTGTCGCCTCCGTCCTCTTCCTCCTCCCTCTTCTGACTACCTCTGAATCTCTCCTCAATGCTCGGCAGGCCGAAGAGTAAGTTCCTAATTAAGAACTCAGCTCCTTTTGTGTTTTTCAAGAAAGGGTGTTTTAGGAGCTTCTCCGTCGTCGGCCGCCGCGACGGGTCCTGATCGAGGCACTGACCCACCATGTCTTTGAATTATTTTGAGAATTTCCGGCACTAGTCCTGCGCTTTCTTGTCGCATTGGTCAGTAAACTTGAACCTCTTTGTGATCTTCATGACCAGAGATTTTGACGGAGGAAGGTGCGACAGTGGCGGCTGGTCGTGGGCCAGTTCCAGCGTTGTGATTCCGAACGACCAGATGTCGGCTTTGAAGTTGTAACCCGTGTGTGAGTGGATCACCTCCGGCGCTATCCAGTACGGCGTTCCGGTGACGTCGGTTAACATCAGTGCCGACGAAGAGTTGAAAGGAGGAGCTGTTTCGTAGCCGGAGGCAGAGAAGCTGAAATCGGCGAGCTTCACCTCGCCGTTCGTGTCGATGAGGATGTTTCCGGCCATGATTTCGCGGTGGAGGTGACCCTGCTTGTGAAGGTACTGCAACGCGTTGAGCGTCTCCTTAAGCACTGCCATAATGCATTGCTCCGGGAGGCCGTCGGGGAACACAGAGGCGACGATCGACTGCAGTGACCCGGTGGACATGAACGACATGACGGCCCTGGGACAGCGGCCGGCGGCGAACGAATAGTGGGCATTGTGAATATTCGGGTGTGATAGAAGAGACATTGTTTTGGTCTCGCGGCAGATGGCGTCGAAATCGGCCCTGGATTTGTCTAAGTTGATTGATTTGATGGCGACGATGGTGGAGTTCAGCGAAAGCCACCGCCTTGTAGATGATGGTGCTGACGCCGGCGTTGATCTCAACAACGATTTGTAGCAATTGGGGTCTAGAGGGTAGTGAGTCTTAGGGGATTCTAGAAGTTCGTGAACTATGAGAGTGGAATCTGGGTTGGTTCTTTGGGGAAGAAGATGGATATATATATATGGTGGAGCAAATAAAGTGGGTGGCTTGTTTGTAAAGGATCAAAGAGTTAGGATGAAATTGTAAGGGAATAAAAAATTTAAGTACTACTTTTTGTAATTAAACCAAAGAGTTAACGGATTTTTAACGGCTTTTAACGGTTGTGGCATTTTTAACCAATTTTCAAAACTTGGATGACACATTAGCTCGAAAATGAAGATTAGTGGAAAATATAGAACGTTAGGAAAGATTACTTTTCCCTTTTTTTCCATGTAAAACAAAAGATAACTTACACCATTTATCCCCCTCCCTCTCTCCATCTCTCAAAATTCACTGTTCACCATCCATCCATTTTTCATCAAACTCACTTTTACATATATTCTCTTTCTCTTCTAATTCTAATTTCAGTATTCATTTGGTTTCCATTCCTAGCATACCTTAGTTTTTAAAATACAACACCGGTATTTTAACCCAATAATTTCATAAAAGTTATAGTACGGTCCTTTTTGTTTGTTAGGTAAAATTACATTTGGTCTTTACATTATTTTATGAAAAATAGTTAGATTCTTAATTTTTAAAATATACTAATAAATATTGAAAATAAGCATATCAACATGACAAGATTACTGCATATCAACATGACAAGATTACTGTTCAACATTTGAAAGAAGCATACCGACATGACTAGAAGCAGTTCCATGTAAAACAAAAGATTACTGTTCCACAGGCTCTTCCCGTTTACCATGACCTTTGGCATGGTAAGGCTGTAGCAAAGCCAGGCTCTTCCCGTTTGCTGCGGCCTTTTGCGTGGTAAGGCCGCAACAAAGCCCCTTTTAATCTAGGGTTTCTCTCCTCCCCTCACAATCCGCCGCACAACTTCTTCACTTTTCATCTCCAAAACCTCTCCAAAACTTTGCAAAACTTCTTTATTTCATCTCCACAACCTCTACATCTTCCTTTCCAAATCTCTGTACAACACATCTCTTCTTTCCTTCTCGATGTTGGTCGAAGGTCGCGACGCCTAGGTCCAATGAGAGTGATGAAGATGGCGACGATGAAGACACCAAGGAGGGTGATAAGAAACAAGAGACGGGGCAGGGGCTGGAGTGTGGCAATTTTGTGGGGAAAATGATGAAGATGACTGTTTTTGGGTTTATGATGAAGATGATGAATAGATGAACATTTATGGGTTTGGATTTTTATTTTTCCCACTTATGTTTTTCCCTCTCTTATTTCCCTCACTTTTGCTCACTCTAGGTTTCTTATCCTTGCTAGTTAAGATTTATGGGTTGTAAATTGATGTACATTTCTGGGTTTGGATGAAGGTTTATGGGTGGATGGATGAAGATTACTGGATATGTAGATGAATCCGGATGAATTTCATTTGGAATCATCCACTTTTTTTTCAATTAAAGAAAACATTTACTGCGACCTTTTGTGCAGTAAGCAGTAGTAGCTGTCGCGGTCTCCTGCGCAATAAGGCTATTACCGCGGGCTTATTTATCGTGGCATTTACCTCGGTCTCTCCCGCAGTTGTTATTGCGGCTCTACTGCTAGAGAGACCACAATAAAGGGTGTTTCCTTCGCATAGTGTACCAATTTTGCTATCGGTAACGGCATGGTAGCGGCGTATCTTGAAGTATCTTGAAGTCTGCGTCCATTTTGGTTGTAGAATGGGTAGCGTCCCTTGCCGCAACCTTATTCACGGAAATGGTGATGGGATGGCCGCCCCCCCCATTAACTAACTACGTAGCGGAAGCAAAAGTGCAAAAATTCATATACTTCATGTTGAGATGTTGTACTAATGAAAATAGTAGCTCCTCTTCCCCTAGGTGAGTTGTCATGCAAGACAAAGTGCCCATGACTTACATAGTTTAGAAACATAGTTATGATTAATGAACTAAAATGCATGAGTAGTTGATGTGTAGCATACACATATCACATTTCTAAGTGTTTCAAATCATTTCCATCATACATTTGAGCGAATTTGATCATAATTGTGCATGTTATTTAGTAAGTTGGTTTATTTGTAGGTGTACATTCGGATAGTAGAAATGAAGTTTGCGGAAAAGCAAAAGGGGGAATCTCGAATGTTGAGGGTGGAAATGAAGGCTTAGACCTGAAAGTTATGCACCGACAACCTCTCGTGCTTGGAATAGGAAGTTCTTGGTGCAACAAGCTCGCGGCACCATCGTGGAGCCAAGCTGGCGCCGTGTGAGCTCTCAGTCTCAAAGCAGCAAGCTCGCGGCACCATCGCGGCGCCAAGCTGGCGCCGCGGGAGCTCTCAGTCTCAAAGTAACAAGCTCGTGGCACCATCGCGGCGCCAAGCTGGCGCCGCGGAAGCTCTCGGCCTCAAAGTGCACACTCGCGGCACCATCGTGGCGCCATCGTGGCGCCACCACCTGCACTTAAATATTTCGGGACCTTTGCGATAGTTCTCGTTTCAAACATTGTTTCACCGGTTTTTTTGGACTATTTTGCCCTCAATTAACACCCTAAAGGTGTCCAACATGTCTAGGGACCCTTTAGTCATTATGATACTCTATATATAGTCTTTTAGGGTGAGTTTTAGGGAGATGAGATGGGAGTTACGAATTTAAGAGTTTTTATTCTCTTGGCAACCATCAATACTCTTCCACCTAGGGTTTTGAGCTCTCCACACTATTGGGATTGAAGTCTTCATGATCTTGGGTTAAAGATTCATTTGCAATAGAGTTTTATTCTCCTTTCCTCTCCTCTTTTACTTTTATCTTTTGATCATTACATGTTGATGTGTTTATGTGATATGAGCATGAGTGAGTAGTCACTTGTGTCTTGGGGTTTGCTTGTCTAGGGTGATTCTCTATGTGTTCATCTTCTCTATTTTGATTTGGATATTGATTCTTGTGCTTGGATGTTTATATTATGAGTGGGTATGACCATATCTATTCATATGCATCAAGGTGTTCGATGAAATGCCTAAGTGGGATTTGCATGAACTAGACTTTTGGGAATCAATAGCTCTACTTGCTTCTAGTTAGAGATAGCTTTTAGGAGTGGAGTGGTGGTTAAGTTAGGATCTATTAATGCCTTGAGAGTCGATGCTAGATCAAGAGAAGGACTAGGTTGATTTGTTGAGAGATTAACATGTTTGCTTGAGAAAGAAGCATGTTAGATGTAGTAACTCACCTTCAAATCATGTGATGAACTCGTAGAGGACCCCTTAAACCCAAACAAACCCCGGGATCTTTTTATAATTGAAAACCCCAAAATCTTGCTATTTACGTATTTCTTGTTTGTTAAGTTATTGTTGCATGTTTTGTTAAGTCATAGTCCGTATTATAGAGCTACCTTCATTCCAAAATTAGATCAATCCACACCTATCTTATGACTCATTAATCTACATCTTAGTTGAAATTGCACTTTTAATCTTTTTAGTTGATCAACGCTCTAGTTCCTTTGGGTTCGACACCATTTGCTCTTACTTGCTATATTACTCGCGATCCTTACACTTGAGGGCTTAAAAAGGGTAGTTATAAATATAAAACTTGTGCTAGAAAGTGATACCTTTTGCACGCATCAGTAGTATACTACTAAAATTTATTGGAGTAATAGGTTTATATATTTATAAATTGAAAACCCTAAAACTAGTCCGAGAGTTTCTTAACAAGGAGGTGGACACCAAACTCCGGCTCAGTTACCAAATTCAAAGTTGGTTGATGCTTGTAGGTTTTGGAGAGAGAGAAGGAGAAGTTGATGAGCAGAAGGGAAAGTAGCATTTTGAGCTCAACCATGGCAAAGTTCTGGCCAAGGCATGTGCGTGGCCCGACACCAAATGGCATGTACACGTGCGGCAGCCTACAGGCACCACTCACTCCATTAACAAACCTTTCAGGTTTGAACTCTGCTGAGTCAGTGCCCCAGATTTCGGGGTCTTGATGCAGTGTGACGATCACCGCCCAAAGGTTGGCTCCTTTGGGCACCTCAAGTTGGCCCAGCTTCAAGTCCTGAAATGCTTCCCTGGAAATCACACTCACTGGCGGGTAAAGCCGCAAAGACTCATTGATCACCATGCTGAGCTGCTTAAGATCACGAGTTCAGTTAATCCCTTGACTTTAATCACATGTCTAAAGAATTAATTAGGGTTCACATTATATATCACTAGTTTGATTCGTACATCTATGGTTAAAGTTTGTACTCCATCTGCCTAAAATATATTTAATTTTCAACATTTAATCTATTCAAAGGTTCAATATAATATAAAGTTCTATAATTTATATACAAATGATAAATATACATATATACTTTTAAAATATTATTTTATAGAATATTTTAAATAAAATCTTAAAACCCGAATAGGGATAATCTCTTCATCCTTAGAATATTCAATAATATTCGTTTTTGTGATGTCCCATATAAAGATTTCATCGTATGCTTTTAATGAAACCTTTTAATATCATTTTACCTTATTATTCTTAATTTCCATTCTCCATCCAAAACATTGTTGTTGTCTTATAAATATGACAGTTTTACTTCATTACTATCAAGTCTTCAATACTTATTAATCTTAGCATGCGTGAAACCATTTCATTTACCTTCTTCATGTGACGGATCATGTCAAAATCCGGAGTTCCAGATCCGCATAATTGAAGTACCTCAGCTCGAACTCTTTCTTGCCAATCGGGGTTAATGGCCAAGAGCATCAATGTCCAAGTAGCAGCAACCGCAGTTGTCTCGTACCCAGCTAAGTATATGTTCTTGCAGTTGTCGACAATGAACCTCTCCATCGCTTCTTTCCCCGACTTATTGCTTCTTGCAGTTTCGAGAATCGATTGCAACAAGTCTTGTCCGGGTTCTGCTTCTTCTTCCCTTTCTTTTGCTACTTTCAGGATTAGTTCTCGTACCTCTTTTTCTAATCTCCATACTTCCCTATTGCTCTTTGTTGGCAATGATCTGAATAAAACAACAAGCAATGACATAATAAAAAGAGAGCTATAGAAAAAGGATAGATTTTTCTCCTACTCCGTCAAGTAATGAAACTTGTTCTACCTGCACACGTGTCATATTGAAAGTGGTTGTAAGTTATAGTAATGTAATTTGAAAAAAGTGTTTCATTTTAGAAAACTTTGGGTTCAAGGGTTCAAGTATCTATATTAGCCTCATTAGTCATTAGCAAGTTGCTTTTGGATTTCTTATGATGCATCAGAAGAGTTTAGTTTATAAAAGACTGATTTCATTCAACTTCCAAACTTACTAAATCTAATTATATATGTAACTCAATTTTTTACAAGCAATGAAACTTTCATCCATTATTCATATATAAGGTTTTTGGTTTTTAATTCAGAATATTAAAGGAAACAATATTTAAAGAATAAATATGTCATGCTAGTTAAGTTGTTTGATGAACACTAGATCAAAAGTCTTGAGTTAAAATCCCAACTCCACCATCTCCTGTAGTTTATAGGAAAAAAAAAGATTAAATACTGAAAATAATAGTACTAGTTAATGTTAGTTACTCTTTTTTGTTGTTAATTTCCATTAAATGTAAGTCTTAATTATCAAAGTTTCTTCTTTTCTCTTTGGTATGATCATAAAGTTAATTTCTTCTGCACTTGGAAGGAAAATAAAAGAGGTTGATATTAATAAAAAAACAAATAAAAAATAAAAAATAGAAGAGCTTGATATGGAAAAAGAAAAAGAAAATTAAGGTTCATGTTGGACCTTAAAATTTGAAGGTTGCTGGATAGTCCTCTATTGGACATGGCTTTTTGTAATTCTCTAAGCTTGCCAAAAATCTCTTGTCCTTTAGAAAAATTGCTACCAAAGCAAGCTTTAGAAATAACGTCCCCAGAGAAGCTTCTCATGTGTTCATCAATCTTTATCTCCACAACTCCACCGCTACAATATTCCACCTTATTCTTCCACAATTCTATGAGATTTAATGATGATTCAACCATGAACTTCACCATGCCCTGTAATAATTAAAGGAAAGCTCCAATTAAGTTCTATAACCATTAGAAGAAAGAAAGCTCCAAAATTTCTCAAACGTTTCACTTTTGGATAACTTGCAATCACCCATTTGAGGTTAGGTCAAACCTTTAGTTGGGAAAGTTCTCACTTCCAAATTTTCTTTGTAAAAGTTTGGATATATAACTAATTATTTAATGATGAAAAACCTCATTTTCCAAATTTTGGAGAACTCTAGTATTAAGATGGAGAACTTCAAAACAAGCTTCTCCAAATTAATAATAGAGTTCTCTAAAATTTAGAAAACAAGTTTTTCCATCCTAAATAGATAGTCATGCATCTAAATAAGTACTCCCTCCGTCCCACCAAATATATAGCATTTGACTTTACACGAAGATTAAGAAAAGTGGTTGACTAGAGGGTAATAAGGTAAAATAGGTATATAAGACAAAAATAACTTTTGAGAGTGAGAAGGGAAATGAAGAGTAGTAAAGTAAAGTTGATGTATAAAAATTTCCTTTTTAGGAAACGTTGAAGTTTTGCCGGGACAACCAAACAAGAAATATGTTGGATATTTGTTGGGATGGAGGGAGTACAAAAGAAATTTGAAATGAAGAATTTTCCTAATTTGTCACACGTCTAAATCTAACATTACTTTATCTATTATCCTTATTTTCTCATTTACAGTAATGTTAATTTTTTTCTTATATATATATATACACCTATTTTTAACTGATAGATATATATATATATATATATATGTTAATTTTTAACTGATCCATATATATAGTACAAAAATAGGTATATATCTATTTTTAACTCATTTACAGTAATGTTAATGGCGATACCTTGACACGATCCATATATAGTTCAGGAGCAAGAAGTTTCCTCTGATGGGCCCAAATTGGGCCGTTTGAAGTTAGAATTCCTTGGCCCAGTAAGGGTGTTGGTCACATTCATTCAACCATCAAGAATTCATCAACCATTTCACCCGCTCCTACCTTCTTTCTTTTCGTGTAGTGGGACTCCTTCTTCGTAAGTCAGACACACATTCTTGGTCCCCATATAAGTCAAATTGATTCAACTAATAAGGGGGAGAGGGAGAAATGAAATAAAACTCATTTAAGATAATGAATAGAGGTAAGAGACTAATTGTTGAGTTTATTCTATTTTTTAAAATTATAAACTCATTTAAAATTATTTTTTTTTATTTTTTTCATTTTGAGAGAGGTAATGATAATTTAGTAAATTAGTACGGTAAAAAGTTATTGTAAATGGAAGTGTTGGAGAAAAGTGACCCCATATATGTAAGTATATGTATACGTACCGTATTGTTGTCTCCAGCGGTGGAGAAAAGGGAAGAGCTGAGAGTCACAGTTGTGTGTGACTGTGGTCTGTTGTTCATCATCGGATCCTCCTCCTCTTGCTGCTGCTGCTGCGCGAGCCTTCTTGATTTCTCTCACGTTCCCTACCAGCAGCGACGGCGGAGGACCGTCGACCCCTCGTTTCCGGAGCTCCGACCGGAGCCTCGTTGGCGTCACCACCACCGCCTTGTAAACCTCAACCACGATCTTCATCAACCTAACCACCATTAACGCCACAAAAACTTTGAAGATCATAAACAAGCTGAGAAACGCCATGTTTGGTGGTCCTTCTCTACCAACGGGCTCGGTTTGGACCTAATCTCACTCTTCATTATATATTGATCACTAAAAAAAAAAATATTTGACTAGTCAAATACTCCATTACCTCACACTTTGTTCGTTTGTTTTTAATTATCTATTTGTATTCCTTTCTCATGGGTGTGTTCGGCAGGGCTCCAAAATCAGAGTTTGGTACAATATTAGGCTTTGATCATTAGAGGTTAGATTTGGTAATCACCTACTTTCAATCAATGTGCAATGTAACTGTTTCAATTTCTCACATTTACAGGTCTACCCCGCTACCTTGTTTATTTTGGTTCAGCCGACGTCGACCGGTGTCAGCATTAACATCGCTCCCCGACCGATGGTGGGTTAAAAAGGAAAAGGGTTAATGGAAAAGAAAACATATCACTTTTGTTACGACAATCGAAAATGCATCAAGCTTACTAGGGTGGAGAGAGAATTATTAATTTTCTAAAGAGTAATAAAAAAGGACTTTGATCACTCACTTAAATCTTATACTCCCACCGTCTCAAATGAATTGTCACTATTTCGATAAATTTTGTTCCAAATGTTAAGGCCCTTTTCTAATTTTGTTTTTTTCCAATTTTACCCTTGCACTCCAACTAATAAACTTCATTAATTATCACTATGTAGTTGAGGAGCTCGGTAGCGGACTGGTAGGTGGCGGCCCGCCATCGAGCTCCCCAAAACCTCTCGACAGCAGGCGGGCTGCCCGCTATACCGATGGCGCTACGCGGCAGCGGGCGTGGTAAGCGGTTTGCCGCTACCATAGTGGTAACGCCATGCCTGCTACCTTTTCCGCTACCATGTTGACAAAAGCCGCCACTGGTCACCGTGGCAGTGTTAGCGGGTCCCCCTTGCTACTTAATGTTATTACTTCATCCCCTTCCCTCATCTCTCATTTGCAGATCTGAGTTCGTGGGAGCGAGCAAACAAAAATTCTTGCTCCCGAAACGTTTTTCCTCCGGTGTTATTCATTTCCTTCCATTTCTGAAATACTCAATATTTTACATGTTGGAACAAGTTATTGGTGTTTAGTTTTAGAGATTTCGTCACGTATTGTTTGATTTGGTTTTTGGCATCTGATCTCCCGTGGTTCTCCAGATATTTGAAGCAACAAAGGATCCCCGAGCACGTGAAGCAACGGAGGAAAATAAACCGAGCTTGGTATGTATTTTATTGATTTTTATTTTGAGACTGTGTAGTTATTTAATTTTTTGGTCAAAAAAGTAGAATCTGGTGTTCTAGATTTGAGCCGTAGTTCCTGTCTGTGGATATTACGTAGAATATTATATCAATAACATCATTTTCAAGTTTGGAAATAATGTTGTGAAATATAATATTTTATTGAATATTCATGGATTGTCCCAATTAGACAGTTTGTAAAAGTACAATCGGTATATTGAACTTTTCTGGTAGTTGTGTATGCATAACCGGTACACCGACATTAATTTCGGCTCTGTGATCGATCTCGTTCCTTATTGTACCAAATGAGGTTTTGGAAATCCGGAAAAATGGTATAATGAGAAATCGAGGCGAGATCTTTAGAAATTTATGTGGTGTGTATAAGTTATGGATATAGGACCATAAAAGTTCGATATAATAATTGTACTTTTATGAATATGATAGGACCCATGCACCTTTAGTTATGATAAATTAAGTTGAAGACATTAATTTATATAGGTAGTAAATGAATTTTTGGTTGGTTAATTATTATGTTTTTGTATGTAATTTATATTGTTATGTAAGGAATCAAAATGGCTGAAGGACGCGATTGGATGTATCGGTGGTTAAAAAAGGGTACTCGAGAATTAAATCCGCGATTTTGGGAGGGTCTCAAACATTTTTAATGTTGCATTTACGGATGTAGAATCAAAAGGGTGGGACATGGTGAAATGTCATTGTAAAAGTGCAGAAATCGATACTTTTTGATAAAGCTACGCTTGGAACTCATTTATATGAGTATGGATTTAAACTCGATTACTACGTTTGGGATTGTCATGGTGAGGCTATTCAGATTAATCCGTTCATCTATGATGGTTTAAATTATCAAAAGAATTATGAAGCATTGTCGTCCAACAATGCACGTGTGAGTACTGAACCGGAATCGAATAATGACTATCAAGGATGGGACGTCCAACAAATGGTTCACGAAGGTTTAGGATTGCAATACAACTCTTTACAACTTGATGAAAATGTGGAAAGTCTCAAAAATGATAATCACAATAATGAAAATGACATTGATGATTTTGAAATGCACAATGATATTGGAAATGAGATGGTTGAAAATGAAATGGAAACTCCCAATGAAGAGGCACAAAAATTCTATAAGTTGATTGAAGCTGCCTCACAACCTCTATATGATGGATGTCGTGTTAAGCATAAGAGATTAGCCGTGTTGACAAAGTTCTTGAGCATGAATTGTCAAAGCAGCATATTAGATGCGGCATGGTCGAAAATGATGAAAGTTATTGATGAGATATTGCATGGAGAAAATGCATTGCCATAGAGCACTGCAGAGGCGAAGAAGATGATCAGAGACCTAGGGCTACCGTACATTAAGATTCATGCATTTGAGAACAATTGCATGTTGTTTCATGGTAGATTTAGTCAATTAATGCCTTGTGGAGTGTGCGGTACTGAAAGGTATTTTGAAGGGGGTTTGGATCGTCGTGGGGATCTAAAACTTAAGCGACTTTACCAGTCATCGAAAACGGCCGAATCTATGACTTACTATGTAAGGGCATCTGCAAACGCAACTGGTGTGATTGGACATCCCAGCCAATCACAGGCATGGAAACATATTGATGAGCCTGATTTCGCTAGAGAGGTTGGAAATGTCGATTAGGGTTATGCACCGATGGATTTAATCTTTTGTCGACACCGGTAGCACCTATTTGATGTGGCGGTATTCATCACAGTTTACAATTTACCTCCCGATTTATACATGAAGCAGCCATACATTTACTTGGCACTGTTAATCCTGGGACCTCGATCACCTGGATGTAACATTGATGTATTTTACGGCCATTGGTCGATTTGTTAAATTATCTATGGACGACGAGTGTTCAAACGTGGGATTCGCACCGAAGAACGAACTTTACAATGTGAGTTTGTCTCGCTGGACAATCGGTGACTTCCGAGCGTATGGTATGCTATCTCGGCCGAGTACGCACGGAAAAATTACGTGTCCATAATGTGTCTAGTTTCCAGCTAACTCATGGGCGCAATGCTTGTTGGTGGGGTTGTCATCGAAGATTTTTACCCCATCGGCATAGATATCGTAATGATAGTGTCACGTGGGGTTTTAGAGAGCGACGTGATGAAATTGTGTATAAATCTGGATCGGAAATTCTAGCATAGATTAATCAGATTGAGTTCCCACCCTTCAGTTCACATTAGGATAGACAAAGACCGGACGGTTTTGGTGTGTCTCACAATTGGATCAAGAAATAGATATTTTGGGACTTGCCCTACCGGCCTTATTTGTTGGTCGACATAACCTCGATGTTATGCATATAGAGAAAAATTGTTTCGATAATGTCTTCTACACGATTATGAATCAAAAAGGGAAGAGTAAAGAAAACGAAAATTCGAGATGACCTTCGGGCGATGAGGATTCAAGTGAATTATATTTGTTTCGGACGTGATGGAAGACCATGTAAATCAAGGCAATTTACACTTTGAGCCAATAATGATTGGGAATATTTGCAGTTGGTTGAAGAACACTCTGAAACTTCCTGATGGATATGCGTATAATATTGGAAGTTGTGTAAACACATCCAATAATTCATTTTACGGCATGAAGACCCATGATTGTCATGTTTTTATCCAAAAAATACTTCCAATTTTCTTACGTGGCCACGTTCCCAGTGACATTTGGGTTCCAATAGCGGAATTTAGCAAATTCTTCAGAATAGTTTTGTGAAAGAATTCCGGTTGGAGTACATCGAGAAATTGGATGAATTTATTGTCGTGACATTGTGCAAGATCAAGAAGATATTCCCTCCATCATTCTTTGACTCTATGGAGCACCTAACTGTGCATCTACCATGACATCTTAAAATTTGTGGTCCTGTCCAATTTTGGTGGATGTACGGGTTCGAGAGATGCATGAAGACGCTGAAACAAAAATGTGTCAATAAACAATTTAAGGAAGGCTCGATTATTGAGAAGTATTTGATACAAGAGGTTGCACATTTCTGCGAGCACTACATGGATGACAATTTCGGTACGCATGTCAACCCACAGATACGTAACGAAGTGTACATCACAACGTGCCAATAAAATGTTTTATCAGATTTTAACCACCCAAGATCACGCTTCGAGGAACTTAGGAATAGAGTAATCTTGACGGACAATGAACTGTGACATATGAAAAAGTATATTATAATGAACTGTCTCGGAGTTGAAACATATTTAAGGTAACTGTCCTGATAATAACTTAATTGAACCATATTCATTTCCTTACATATTCTCATTAACCGTGTTTTTCATTTGTGCGATCAATTTAACGAGGTTTCATGCTCTCGCTACCGGCATTGGCCACCGATGGCTTAGATAAGTATCGCTTCTCGCATTTTGCCGCGTGGTTCAAGAACTTGGTGAGAGAAATCGATGGTCGCTTTCCCGTTATTGTTCGACTTAGCATGTGGACCACGAACGACGGTCAAATCATGGGGTGGCACATTTGTAAACGAGTTTAGGTTTCATACAAAAAAAATGGGCGGAGAAAGACAACTGTTAATTGGGGCGTTTGTGGCTTTGGATGAGGATGATTGCGTAGATTTTTATGGTTGGATTGACGAAATCTTGGTGCTTCGCTACAATGAATCGAAGCTAACGGTGTTCAAGGGGACGTGGTTTGACCCATATAACGGTGTAAGTACAGATAAGCACTCTGGGATCATCGATATCGAACACACATCTCGATTAAAAATGTACGACCCATTCATACTTGCAAGTCAAGCACAACAGGTCGTTTATATGGAATACCCCTCTAAACACCGGGATCTGAAAAAACGATACAACGTTTTCAAGATGAAGCCCGACATTTCAAATGTGAAGGTCGTCAACGATCCATGTCAAGTTCATCGAGGATATCACCGAGCCGAGGAATGAAGTCGATTCACTACAGGAGCCAAGAATTAAAGAAACCAGCGTGACAGATAATGATGTGCGCGTATCACTAATTGATTGTCAAGCCGAGCCGAGAGACTCAAATTTAACAATGATGTACAAGATGAGACGAATTAGGAGTTTGCGATAATTTACGTATATTTATGTTTATGTATTTATGTTTCAATATTTATCTTTGTTAAAAATTTGTTTACTGATTAATATTAACTTGTATATTTTATGTAGTTAAATATACAATAGTGTATATTTTAAAACAATGAAGCTGGTAGCGGGCGTGGTAGGGGGTAGCCTGCTACCATCCAATTAATTGGCTGGGCGGGCGTTTTGAAATTCAAAACCCTCCTCGAACCGTAAAAAGCAAACAGTAGCGGGTTGAGTGGGGGGGGAGCCCGCTACCATCTGCCCGGTAGCGGGCTTGGCGGCGGGCTACCCGCGACCGAGCCTTTTAAAACCATTTCAGCTTCCTCTCTCCCCCATTTCTTCATCGATGCATCTCGCATTCTCCTCCAACAACCTCCACCGACCACCGCCTCTTTCCCCGTTTCTAGCGCCGTTTCACTTGCTTTTTAGTTGGAACTACATCAGCAAGTTCAGGTATCTTCTTCTCTTCTCTTTTTTCGGTTTTCTTATGGTTAGAAAGAGTGTATTTGACAAAAAAATTTGAAGGTAGAACTCGCCGCCGGCCACCACCGACTTCACACGGCCGTCTCCACCGCCATCTTCGTGTTTTTTTGGTATTTTATGAATTTTAGTATTTTAGGAATTACATTTGTATATATTGAATTATTTTAGTGTTTTAGGAATTCTTTGATATTTTAGGTATTTTAAGTATTATTTATGAATTTGTTGGTATTTTGTGCAATTTTAGTATATACTTTAGGTATTTTAGGAAAATAAGAATATTGTATGAATTTTAGTATTTTAGGGATTATTTTAGTATTTTAGGAATTATTTTAGTATTTTAGGAATTTATTTAGGTATTTTAGGTATTATTTATGAATTTGTTGGTATTTTATGAAATTTTAGTATATACTATATGTATTTTATGAAAATATGAATATTTTATGAATTTTATGAATTAAGTGAATTTTTAGAATTATGTAGACCAAAGATGAATACCTTATTAAATCAGCTTGAATACCTTGTTAGATCAGCGTCAACACCTAGTTAGATCGGCGTCAATACCTTGTTAGATCGGTGTCAATACCTTGTTAGATCAGTGTCAATACTTTGTTAGATCGGTGTCGATACCTTGTTAGTTCAGCATGAATACCTTGTTAGATCGCGTCAATACCTTGTTAGATTAGCATCAATAACTTGTTAGATCAGCATGAACACCTTCTTAGATCGTGACAATACCTTGTTAGATCAAAGACAGTGTCACTACCTTGTTAGATCGTCAATACCTTATTAAATCAGCTTGAATACCTTGTTAGATCAGCGTCAATACCTTATTAGATCAGCGTCAATACCTTGTTAGATCGGTGTCAATACCTTGTTAGATCGGTGTCAATACTTTGTTAGATCGGTGTCGATACCTTGGTAGATCAGCATGAATACCTTGTTAGATCAGCGTCAATACCTTGTTAGATCAGCGTCAATACCTTGTTAGATCAGCATGAATACCTTGTTAGATCAGCATGAATACCTTGTTAGTCGACACAATACCTTGTTAGATCAAACAATACCTTGTTAGATCAAAGACAGCGTCACTACCTTTTAGATCAGCGTCCATACCTTGTTAGATCAACATGAATACCTTGTTAGATCGACGTCCATACCTTGTTAGATCGGCATCCATACCTTACAAAATACTAGAATAATTCCTAAAATACTAAAATTCATAAATAATACCTAAAATACCTAAATAAATTCCAAAAATACTGAAATAAATTCATAATTCTATAAAATTTGTTGATCAATCTTCTTAGAACGTTGATCTATCTTCTTTGTCATGCTGATCTTCTTGTTCACCATGTTGATCTATCTTCTTGCCAAGCCTAGTACTAACTATTATGTCTTGTAAGGATATGACGTCTCCGACGCGTGATAGTGGCCACGGGTCAGGTCGTGGTTCCACGACCGGGGCCGTTACGTGGTTGCACCGGCTCTGGTTGTATAGGAGGTGGTTGCACTCGCGGTCCCAAGCACTCGTTGGATCCTCGCGCACTTCGCATTATAGAAGTCTGTGGAGGATCGGCATGAGACCCCGACGGATGAAGAGCTCGTGCAGTTGCTCCCACCTCCAGAGGTAGCTCCAGATGGTTGGAGCCTGATTCTCATGGGCCTGTAAGTGTTTAGATTTATGTTTAATTTTATAATTTTAATTTATGTATACGAACTTTATTGTTTTAATTTTTTATTTTAATTTCTGTAGCCATGGATCGATCGGACAACCGGGATAAGCTTATTGATGGGTTGAACACCGATGAGTTCAAGAAGATCTCCGATAGGGCCCAAAAGAATGCGACCTCCGAGGCGGCATTGAAGCCACGAAAGAAGCACGACTATAAGACGACGCAAAGCGCCTACGAGGACATGGTGATCCGAGAGCGTCGGGTCATCACCATCACCGACTTCCGACGTCATTGGGATGGGGCGGGGAACACTCGACCGAGGTAAAAAGATCAAAGTTATCGTCCTAGTAATTTTAGCATTTACATTTATTTATCCTAATTGGTGCATTATTTATTTACTAGGAGGAGTATACACGGATGGTGCCGGAGAAGTACTGAATCATGACTCGCCTCCTTTTGATGAGGCGATATTCGAGCCGTGATAGGAGGGCCTACAAAGGCCATTTGGTTGGCGCTCCCCGCAACTAGTCCATCCGAGTGTGCCGGCCACCTCGACAATCTCGGGTAAACTAATTTGAAACTAGTTAGAAGTTTTTAAAATATCTACAAGCTTTAAAATTTTTCTAAAGTTTTTTTCATTTACATCCTTCCAACGCGAGCTTGCCGCTGAAGAGGCGTGCCGCCGCAAGGCGAGAGGAGGATCACATCGGGATGGAGGATGAGTTGGCCCACCGAGGAGCACCAGGCTGAGTACGAAGTTCATATGAACCGTACTCTTTAGCGGGAGCGACGTTGGTAAAAGGAGATGCAACAGGCTCTTCGTGACGGAGCGACGGCAAGATCGACACATCCTTCGGCGTCCTTTGGCCAGCGCTTCTAGAGCGGGGCCTCTTACAACAGCCTTCAGTGCCCCGGGACTTGGATGCGTGAGAATCATCCCACCACCGTAGGACTATAGTACGTGCCGTCAAACTACTCCACATACATGGTCACGACGCCGCAGCCACAACCTCAGTGGTCCTCCTGGCGCACAACTACAGGGTTCCAAACGCCCACCATCCGCGGTGCTGATTATTATACCCTGATGATGCTGACGCCACAGCAGCACCTCGGCGCTGCCGTACATAATAACGTGTATGACCCCGAGTTGTTTAGGCTGAGTAATGTGTCGTTTAACCCATTCTCTTTGGGGTTCAACAGACAGGCGTTCGACGATTCGGAGCACCATTCCCCGCCGCGTGAGAATCAGGGTGACGATTACGATTTGCCTCCCCCGTAGGACACTTTTGTAAATTCTATTTGATTTTGGATGTTTTTTATTGTAATTGATACATTTGGTTAATTTATAATTAAATTCATTTCTGTTTTTAATTATAATCTATAAATACTAATAAATAATATTATTATTTAATCATTTATTAAATGATGCAAATAAAGAAATCATTTCTTTAAAAATAAAAGATGGTAGCGGCAAGGTAGGGGTGGGAGCTACTACCACAATGGCAGCTAACGTGGCTCGGTGGTAGCGTAATGCTCGCCAATGAGCCCCTATTACCGTAGCGGGTGGGTAGTGCCAGGATTGACTAAGCGCCCAAAAGAAGCCGGCGGGTAGCGGGCAGACTCGCTACCATGGTAGTGGATCTGGTAGTGGCTCGCCCCTACCCAATGCCCATTAAATACATAGTGTATGTCTTGAAGGAAATCGAGATCGGTTTGCAAAGGTGACGTTCTTATTGGAGTTCTTGGCGATGATACTGGTGATGGTGGAGGAGGTGGGATTCAAGGCGGAGACATTGAGGGAGGAGACCATGGGTGTTGGGGAAGAAATAACGCACAATGTCAACGGAGTGGAAGTAAAGTACTTACGGACATTTAAGTAAAACATGTCAGGCAAAGTTCACATAAAAATGTACCAATTTTTTAGGTGCACTTTTAAAAGGAATACACACCATCGTGTCAGAGAGACGGAGGGAGTACAATTTTGGAGTAGCTTTTGAGGGAAAAGCTATAAGAAAAGTTGACAAAAGCTACACAAACGGTTTTGAACGTCTCCAACCGCAAGACTCAAAAGACTTCGTTAACTTCCACAAAAGTTTCAACACCAAAAGTGTTCTTTCTTATCCCATGTACCGGTTTAACCAGAGTGTGTTGTTCTTACTTCTTCGTCGGCTGCAAAGGTACACAAACGGGGACAGGCCGTTGACAAAATTTAGGACGGAGGAGACCTCGGTTGAGACCACGGTGCTCTGGTTGCTAGTGCGGACGATGACATTTAGTTTTGTTCCCATGGTTATGAAATCCGGATGGGTGAAGGAAGGAAGGAAGGAGGAAGGAAGACTTTGATTACTCTTGGCACTTACGTACACACAGTATAGGTACTTTTATAATACATTAATACTATCTCCATCCCTAAAAATTGGTATGTTTTTCTTTTTCAGTATTTAATTTATGAAATTATTTCTTCAACATTTTGATGTACAAAGTCAAATAATTGAGATGCAAATTGTAGATTATTGTGTTTAGTTTCTAAATATATTTTTTCTGAATTTTTTTAATGTATGGTAGTAACTTGAATCTCCCACAATATTAAAAAAGAAACGCATTTTTCCGAGGACGAAGGGGGTAATACGATTGTGATGCTTATTTAAAAAAAATATTAGTACAATAGTGATATACGATGAAAAAACATCAAGTCGGAAACAACCCTAGGCGCAATGGCTTCTTTTCCTAGAGCATCGTCTCTGCGCTCTAGTTTCTTCCCTGACCCACCGCCGTTGGTGTGCTTTGGATTCACCCACCACGTCTTGATGGGCCCGGGGATGCTTCGAGTCACCTTCGTAGGGGTGTAAGTCGGGTTGGGTTAACCCAGTTCGGGTTCGGGTTTACCCGAACCTGGAATTTTAATAGACCTATATATATACTGGTCCGAAATCGACCAAAACTTTTATTCCGGTCGGGTCAACCCGAGCAGAATTTTTTATGGGTATGGGTCGTGTTGAAGGTAGAAACCCGAAATTTATGCATGGATTCAGTTTTTTTATTGTATTTCAAAACAAAAAACTTCAACTCATGACTTCAGAATTTTGATTGTATTTCCTATCATTTTAAAGAGGGAACTTTAGTTGAGGCCTAGTAAATGACCAACGTGAACAAATAGTTAGATCCTTAACAACCCTTTTTGGATAGAGATCTTTATTCAAATAAGCATGAAACCTCTTTATCTAGTATCAAACATCAATGTAGGACATATGCTTTTTAAAGGCTTGGGGTCTCTCTTATCTTGCTATTAGTTTTCATCACACACACTTAAGGTCAACTTTTTGGAGCATTTATAGTCATACTTAAGGTCAACTTTTTGGATCTCTTGCTTCTAATTCACGAATAAACAGCACCTCTTCCTTTTTTTATTAAAAAAATTTATTATGAGTTAATTTCTTGGATATAGATCTGTGTTCTAGATGTATTGTCCCTTTTCCTTTGAAAATTATAAAGAAAACATGATAATACATTTGGAACCGATGTAGTAATATCGACACCATTTGTTCTATATTAATTGATACGTTTGACTTGTTGTGCGACACTTTAAAATAGAATAGATATCAATGTTTATGAAACAAATGAAGTAATTTATAAGATTTGAAAGTACAATAAAGTTATATGTAGTAGAAAGGCGTGAGGAGGTTGTGAAATATATGAAATAATTTATTAGTATACGGAACTAACACTTTGATGCTTTTTGATTCCTTGGTTGAGGCGTGTGAAAATATGGAGAACTAATAATTTGATGCTCGGGTTCCTTTGATTTAAATGTAAATTCCGCTTAACAATTGATTTCAAACAAAAAATAAACAACTATATCCAATGATCTTATTCAAAAAAAAAATACGCGATGATCAATTAATGTTTATCTTTATCATTTGAATATAAATGATGATCAAATATTTATATGTGATTAGCTTAATAGAATGTTACTATAAAATCATCTCGAATATCCTTGTTCAACGTCTCAACAAGTAATATCAAAACTGGTTAGGGCAAACTTGTTGTTTTTTCGACCGTGGACGGACTTGATAGGTTTCGGAGAAATTAGAGGCACGATTTATGGAGAAGAATATCCCGAAGGGTATCAATCGAATCGACAAAGTAAGGTTGGCGAAGGATATCGCTTGCAAAGGTGATGAATCTGGAAGAGAAGATCGAGACGCTCTTTTAACCCTCTCGAAACCGGTAGAGTGTACATTGTCCTCGCTTGAATGAGATCAACTTGGCTGTTTTTAGACACCGACATTATTATAATCAGGTCATTATTAGATATAATAGAGAGGTAGCGGTGGGTTTGGGTAGGGATGATATGTGGGTCATGGCGGAGTGGACTGGCCGAGTAGGAGTAGATTTGGGGTTAATTGGGTTGTGAAGATGATGGCCGTTAGGCCCAATAATCCAAATAGCCTACCAAAAGGCCCAAATTAATAGCCCACCATAAGGGCCCCATTAAAAACTCAAGTGATTACAAGGACCTAAGTAATATTCCCGGACTTAATAAAACATTTACCCGGACAAGACCTTGGATATTCCCGAGAATCACTACCCGAACAATACGTAACACGTGCGAATAACGGTATATTGACTTATTACGATATTGCCACCGGTAATACCTGCTATATAACAAACGCTGGTGACATAAGTCAAACTCTCGCGCTTTCAAGACACTTCATTGACAAGACAAGCAGTTAACGCACTATCAACAGACCCCCATTCCTCGAATTCCGAGAATCGCGTAACGTACACGCACCAATGGCATCAAGCAACGTCAACACGCGTCAATTGCGTAAACACGTGGCGGCATCTGCCCAAACCGCGCCACCATCAATTGCGTAAACGGGCCTCGTCCATCTTCTCGGACAACTTGGGAGGCCCAACCGGTCAAGCAAGCGACTGCGGCAAGCACAAAAGGATATCGATGTCAGTCGTAATGACTTAGAAGAAAAAAAAGAGAGAACATTCCAAAGGTTTACCTGAGTGGTAATGACATGTGACCGGGCCAGAGCCACAGACAGGTCCGGGAACTGATGCTCAAGGCAGTCCATGGTCCGGCAGTGGAGATGCCTTTCCAGATCTCCAGGGCCATTTCCTTGGTATCCTCTTCATCCATGAGGTTCTGGTCCTCATGAATGAGCCATTTCGGCTCCCGCGGGATCAAATCTGCCCCATATCGGGCAAGTTTGGCATCCCGCTCCTGCCTTGCCTTCTCTTGAGCCTCCCTCCAGCCTGGACCTGTACAGCAGAAATGTTCCCGATTAACTTCGTGAATTGGGTCATCTCCGAACATCCGGGATAGATTCCCGAAGATATTCCAGAAACATTCATTCCTTAAACTTAACCGCTGATTACCTAAGTTGAAGTCCGAAGGCAAAACTCCCGGAGCTCTCTCCTCCGCAACCGGAGTGGCCTTGTACTTCCCCCGAAGACGCCTCCTTTTGTCCGGGGACGGACCTGCCCGATCGTAAGCATCGAACAGCTCTTCAAAACTGGTGTCCGCGTCTTCCAGACGGACAGGAGATTGAACCTCTGGATGCTCGGGTACAATGACCTCAGGGACTTTGGCAGCGTCCCTCTTTCTCTTCTTCGGCTCAGCAGCCGGAGGTTGGGAAGGGCCAGCCTTAGAAGACTCCTTCGGCTTGGGCTTCAGATTGCCCTTGAACATCGACTCAAGGTTGATCTTCGGGGCCATTTCTGCAAAGCAAGGGAGTTAGTGACAAATAAATATGCAAGAAGAATACAAGGAAAAGATATGAACCTTCTACAAAAACATTGTGCGAGATCTCGCCCCGAAGACGCCGGACCAGAGCCAAGTCTTGAGGGGAGGGGGAACTTTCCCGGATCCTAAGTTCCTCGAGGTTACCCTGAATTATCCCCAAGTGGGATAGAACCCCTTGGGTGATAAGAACCCAGTTGATCGGGACAGGGAATGGTTCGGGAAGTTCACTCCCGAACCAGTCCACCAGATGCCCCAGCTTGTTACAGAAAGCCTCGTAGTTCTCCCGAGCGCCCTCCAACTCCAACAAACGGGAGGGGTCCTTCACGTCCACAAGTTCCCCTACCTTCTGGACAGTCTGAAGGTCCCACGACGTTTCGGGCTTCAGAAAGAAAAACTCCTCGTGCCACCCCTTTCTGCTCGAAGGCAAGCCCAGATGAAATTGAACTTAAAGTTCTTTGTGGGATTCCCCCTAGCCCCGAAGTAGTAGAAGCAGTTTCTGGGGTTCGGGACAATTTTGTAAAATTGCAGAAAAGTGGATGTTTTGGGTTCTATCCCAAACACAGCGCACAACACGAGAAACGCATTTAGGTGGCAAAAGGTGTTCGGGCTCAACTGATTGATGGCTAACCCATGTGATTCGGCCAGCTCCTGAATAAAAAGGTGCGGGGGAAGTCTAAGTCCGCACTCCAGTTGACTTTTAAAAATGACAAGGCTACCAACGCCCGGTTCATACACGTGACACTCCAGTGTCGGAACCCTAACAGCTACATTTCTGGGGAGAAAGAAATCGCGTTGCCAACGCTTTACTAGTTCAGGAGTGGCTTTGCTACGAAAATGGTCAACCTCGGACCACCATCCTTCGGGAACAGGCTCACTAGTCTCTAATAGACTCCCGAAGGACGGACAGAAGAAAGAAGTGAAAAGGAAGAGGCCATTTATAAGTACCTCGGGAAACAGGACGAATAAAAGAGCGACGGTTTGACGACCCAAGTTCTGCGGGCGAAACTCTTGCAGCTACGTCAACAACAGAACGATACCGACGGTAGAACTTCTCTACGGCAGAAGCTCCCTCTAGGCTGCCTGAAACAACTGATTCTTGGCTGTGGAAAGGCGCTAGGTATTCCTCTAGAGCTACTGGATCAACGCTTCTCCACCGTTGAAAGAAACTGATCGCCTCTTTGAGCGATGGATTGTCCGTCGTGAAAGGAGACAAAAGCTAGAGAGAGAGAGAGAGCAAAGAGAGCAAGTGAACTATGGAGAGCAAGAATGAGATGTGGAAAACTACTTTGGAACTACTCCTTATGTAAGCATATCCGGGAAGGTGAACCGTCACAACACGATCCACATCAACCGTTGATCAAAAAAGTAACCGTTACACATCCCAAAAATCCTGAACCTTACTTGTTCGGGATAATTCAAAAGAGGATACAAATCCTATTTCAAATCTCGAACCTTAGTTGTTCGGGATAATTCAAAAGAGGATGCAAATCCTATTTCAAATCCGGAACCTTAGTTGTTCGGGATAATTCAAAAGAGGATGCAAATCCTATTTCAAAATCCCGAACCTTAGTTGTTCGGGATAATTCAAAAGAGGATGCAAATCCTATTTCAAAATCCCGAACCTTAGTTGTTCGGGATAATTCAAAAGAGGATGCAAATCCTATTTCAAATCCGGAACCTTAGTTGTTCGGGATAATTCAAAAGAGGATGCAAATCCTATTTCAAAATCCCGAACCTTAGTTGTTCGGGATAATTCAAAAGAGGATGCAAATCCTATTTCAAATCCGGAACCTTAGTTGTTCGGGATAATTCAAAAGAGGATGCAAATCCTATTTCAAAATCCCGAACCTTAGTTGTTCGGGATAATTCAAAAGAGGATGCAAATCCTATTTCAAAATCTCGAACCTTAGTTGTTCAGGATAATTCAAAAGATGATGCAAATCCTATTTCAAAACCCCGAACCTTAGTTGTTCGGGAAAATTCAAAAGAGGATGCAAATCCTATTTCAAATCCCGAACCTTAGTTGTTCGGGATAATTCAAAAGAGGATGCAAATCCTATTTCAAAATCCCGAACCTTAGTTGTTCGGGATAATTCAAAAGAGGATGCAAATCCTATTTTAAATCTCGAACCTTAGTTGTTCGGGATAATCCAAAAGAGGATGTAAGTCCTAAATTCAAAGAAATCTCGAACCTTAGTTGTTCGGGAAATTCAAAGGCTACAAATCTCGAATCTTAGTTGTTCGGGATAATTCAAAAGGTAATTCAAATCTCGAACCTTAGTTTTTCGGGAAATTCAAAAGAGGATGTAAGTCCTAAATTCAAAGAAATCTCGAACCTTAGTTGTTCGAGAAAGTCAAAAGAAGACGCAATCCCGAACATTAGTTGTTCGGGATAATTCAGAAGACGCAAATCCCGAACCTTAGTTGTTCGGGAAATACAGTTGGGATGAAAAATCGTGTGAAAATTTTTCAAACCGTCAGCACCTTGAGTCATCTGAGGAAACACTCAAAGTTGTTCGGACTCCTTACAGTCGGCCGCATGACAAAGGGGGGGACTTGATGGCCGTTAGGCCCAATCATCCAAACAGGCCTACCAAAAGGTCCAAATTAATAGCCCACCATAAGGGCCCCATTAAAAACTCAAGTGATTACAAGGACCTAAGTAATATTCCCGGACTTAATAAAACATTTACCCGGACAAGACCTTGGATATTCCCGGAGAATCACTACCCGAACAATACAGAACACGTGCGAATAACGGTATATTGACTTATTACGATATTGCCACCATTAATACCTGCTATATAACAAACGCTGGTGACATAAGTCAAACTCTCGCGCTTTCAAGACACTTCATTGACAAGACAAGCAGTTAACGCACTATCAACAGACCCCCATTCCTCGAATTCCGAGAATCGCGTAACGTACACGCACCAATGGCATCAAGCAACGTCAACACGCGTCAATTGCGTAAACACGTGGCGGCAGCTGCCCAAACCGCGCCGCCATCAAGAGGATTAGGTTATAACTTTTAAAAATTTAAGGTTATATTGTTCATTTGTAAAAAATTGCGGTTAGTTATTATAATAATGACATTAATGTCCCGTATTTCTCAATTACGAAATACTCACTTCGTTAATAGACTAAGTGGTAATTAAGGCTTGGTGGTCTTTCTATTCTACCCACACCCTCAATAAATGTATATATGGGATATATTGGTTAAATCTTTTGAAAACTACAACAACCCCCTTACATTTTGTGGAAATAAAAGAATACAGGTGTTTTTAGCATTTAGCTTAATGATTAAGTTCCCAAGGGCATTGGCTGAAGGTTTTGTAAATCTCCACCTTTCCCAATCCCTCACCCTTATATATTAATTATAAGAAGGAAAAAGAGAGAGAAATATGGGTGCCAGTGTCGGAATCTATTTATTCAATATTAGATTTGGGTTTGTTGAAAATAGAAGAAATAATTTATATGCATTGGGTAGTACTCAAAGCAATCAGCAACATGATATTGTTACAATAGATTAAAATTGACTAGTATATATATATATATATATATATATATATATATATATATATATATATATATATATATATATATATATATATATATATATATATATATATATATATATATATATATATATATAAGCAAAATGGAGTACACGATTCCCTGGTGTGAATCAGAATTGTTCAGGTGGGTTTGTGAGGAATAATGTTTGCATGTGGCGGTGGAGTATTTAATAATGTATACATGCATGCCATGCATGCTTAGTTATGGGGTTGATGATGATGACCTTAATGATCGGAGCAGTAGTCGGATTCTTGCGAGTGGGTCAACAAAGCCCTGAACCTGGATGGAGCTGGCTCCGAGCTACTGGCACTGCAACCCGGCCCCGGGAGTTCGCATCTGGTCCGGTGCCTATTGCTCCAAGAATTGCTTCTTTTCGTTTTCCCATGAACCTTCTCTTCTATCCGTTTATTAAAACGTCTATTCTACGTACCCTACACTTTTCCGCTAAGTTTTACTTATTAGTTTGTATCTCCCATGCCCCAGCTCCCAGTCAAGTTGCACATGCCCGCCATCGCAAGCCCGAAACCCGAGCCCGAGCGCCAAATCTGGTGCAACCAGGCCACGAGCTCAACTGTGACTCTTTGCGGCCAAGCTATGGAGTAGCCAGCCCAATCGTGGATCTGTACGATCGACCTTCAGTGACCTGATCCCAAACACAAATGGATTTGTGCACTCGATCGAGCTCCAGTGTCGTGAGCCAAGGCGTCCACGGATCAATCAGCTGATTCCCAACCTAAGTTCGGCGACGCTGAGTTCCAAGCTTCAACTGTTGCATCCATTTCAAACGCATATCCCATTTTTGCACAGCAGGGTTATGAAAATCCACGATATTTTAAGTTATTGGATGTAATGTATGTGCTAAGTGGATATTAAGTTTGCACAAGTGGTACTTTCGAATAGTGTATTTTGAAGCGGCAGTTAGAATTCTTATTATATGCAACTGAAACAAGTTCTTGCAAATGGTAAGAATAGAAGATTAGATCCGGACGCGGCTATTCCTCCGCGTCGATACGTACTCAACCCGCTCCTACCTACCCCGGAGCGCCATAGCATGCCGGGAATAAGAGGGGACATACCGAGTTCCGCAACTAGTCCATCCGAACTGCATCACCACCTCGGCAATCTCGTAAACTAATTTGAAACTAGTAAGAAGTTTTTAAAATATCTACAAGCTTTAAAATTTTTCTAAAGTTATTTTCATTTACATCCTTCTAGCGCGAGCTTGCGGCCGAGGAGGCGCGCAGCATGGTGGAGGAGGATCGCATCGGGATGGAGGATGAGTTGCGTACACCGAGTGAGCGCCAGTGTGAGTACGAGGTTCATATGAACCGTACTCTTGAAAGGAGCGACGTCGGTACGAGGAGATGCAACAGGCTCTTCGTACGGAGCTGCGGCGGCAGTACGACGCATCCTTCAGCGTCCTTTGGCTGGCGCTTATAGAGCAGGGCGTCTTACAACAGCCTTCAGTGCCCCGGGACTTGGATGTAGGAGGATCATCCTGGCCACCGTAGGACTAGTACGTGCCTCCAAACTACTCCACATATATGGTCCCGACGCAGCAGCCGCAACCTCAGTGGTCCTCCTGGCGCACAACTACAGGGTTCCAGACGGCCAACATCCGCGGTGTTGATTATTATACCCCGATGATGCCGACACCACAACAAAGTACCTCAAGAGCCGCACAATAACGTGTATGACCCCCGAGTTGTTTAGGCGGACTAATGTGTCGTTTTACTCATTCTCTTTGGGGTTCAACAGATGACGTTCGACGATTCGGAGCACCATTCCCGCCGCGTGAGAATCGGGGTGACGATTACGATTTGCCTTCCCGTGGGACACTTTTGTAAATTCTATTTGATTTTGGATGTTTTTATTGTAGTCACACACTTAAGGTCAACTTTTTGGAGCATTTATAGTCATACTTAAGGTCAACTTTTTGGATCTCTTTCTTCAAATCTACTATTATATATTAATACGGGATCTCTGCATTTATTGTCAAAAAAAAGGATAACGTCTTCTGGTGAAGCCACCTCAGCGCTACATAAGACCATATTAGTTTTTTTAATGACATGGCTTCCTTGAAATGTTAATGGTAAGTTTTAATGAGGTAAGTTTGAATAAGTAATGATGATTAATACAGATATATTTATGGTATATTGTCATAATGAGTGATTAATACATATTAATTTCACTTAATTCTTGTTCTTTCCTATTTTGTTTCTTTTCAATTCCTATCCTTTGAGTTTATTCTTTCCAAAAAATTAGTTGTCCGTTAATCAGAATCAATCAATTTTAATAATAATAATTTCACTTAATGCTTGCATGCCACTTTAAATTCGTGTTTGACCCTGCACCAGCATCTGGCTGTTACATGTTATCATGCATTTCATTACAAAGTGTTAACGTCCAGTCATAAATTATACACGTACCAATCAATCAAATACAGATTTCTATTAATGTATCAATATTTTTTCTATTATAATAATTTAGATAAATTGAAGTCAAATGAACATCAAAAGTCAAACGTTTCATTATTTTTGAGATAGAGGGAGTAGTTTTAATTATTTTATTTTTATTTTTTTGCAAAAATTTTCCGCACTTTCATTGTTCACAAGTTATATTTAACACTGAACTCCTTTAACTTGTATGTATCTATCCTTGTGTAGGGTCTATAGTTTTTCCTTGATCACTGTTTCACAAATACAACAGGTTTGCTTGCAGGATTAGTTTTAACTATTTTCGCTTACTACCCACTTCTGTTCATACGCGATTTCTATCATTGTGACTTATATTCATGTTATCATTTTTAATTAGTGACATACAAAATTTATTTTAGATCAGTTTTCTTATTAGTGGATCAGAAACCAAAAAAATGGAGTTGATGTTTTTAATGTTATGCGTATAAAACTTCGTTAACGTGTAAGGTAAAGATATAAAGCTAGACTCACGGATGACATGTATAAACATGGAAAATTTATGAATAAGGTTAAAGAAAAGGAGACTACGTACCTTAATCAATATAAATAGTCTCATCCAAACAAAATCAAACGGATAAAAAAGCATTGAAAATGAAAACAATATTTTTTTCTTTATAATTTACCGGCGCTTTAGTTCAAGAGACGTGAATTTTTTTGTTGAGAGATATGTGAATGTTTTTGGATATTTTTCCTAAAAATTTAATGCCTTTAGTTTCTATTATTTTAACATCCTATTAATTATCTCATTTTCCTTCTTCATGTTTGCAATTTGAGATCATATATTTTATTTTGACCTATCTCAGTAATGGGTGTTCATGGGCGGGCGGACGTATAGTAGAGAAAATGTTATCCATGTGCGGTGGGAGTTTTACTATCAAGAATCGACCCACACTATACGGTACCCACGCGCGTATACCAACACAACGATGGGCTTTTGCAGATCGAGTTACGGGTACCCGCATAATAATGAGTATTAATATCATAAAGAAATGTGATTTTAAAAGAAAAAACTTGACTACATCAATTCTTAGCATTATAAATAAGTAGTCAAGTACATAACGAAAGCACCACATCCACAAATATAATACGGATGAGCCACCTACGGAAGATGCAGATGAACTGACACCAATTGATGATCATGTCGATATTAGGTAATTCTCAAATATTAGATCTTTCTGTAAATGTGTTCTTCATTTAATTTGTCATATATGGTAGAGGAATGATTAAGATCACCCGATTTTGTATCGTACAGATGGAGTTTAATAAATTTAAGCAATGTTAGTTGATTGTTTGAAGAATGTGGTGTTTTACTATTACATGTACATTCGTCAGTTTATGTACAATAGAATTATCATTTTTTATAATAAATGAAGTAAAAGTAAAGTTATGTTTATATTCCAAATATATTATATGCATGTTAATATTTCAATTGTAAGTTTACACAGAATTTTGTAAATGCACTAATTTATCATAAATTTACTCCAACTAATACATTGTTAATTGACATCTTATAAATTTGGTTAAATATTAATTTTTGGAACTCGTGCCGTAGGCAGGTATTAGAACTAGTTCACGAATAAACTGCCCCTCTTCCTTTTTTATTAAAAATTTTATTATGAGTTAATTTCTTGGATATAGATCTGTGTTCTAGATGTATTGTCCCTTTTCCTTTGAAAATTATAAAGAAAACATGATAATACATTTGGAACCGATGTAGTAATATCGACACCATTTGTTCTATATTAATTGATACGTTTGACTTGTTGTGCGACACTTTAAAATAGAATAGATATCAATGTTTATGAAACAAATGAAGTAATTTATAAGATTTGAAAGTACAATAAAGTTATATGTAGTAGAAAGGCGTGAGGAGGTTGTGAAATATATGAAATAATTTATTAGTATACGGAACTAACACTTTGATGCTTTTTGATTCCTTGGTTGAGGCGTGTGAAAATATGGAGATTTTTGTTTTGCACGAAATTACATACAGAGAACTAATAATTTGATGCTCGGGTTCCTTTGATTTAAATGTAAATTCCGCTTAACAATTGATTTCAAACAAAAAATAAACAACTATATCCAATGATCTTATTCAAAAAAAAAATACGCGATGATCAATTAATGTTTATCTTTATCATTTGAATATAAATGATGATCAAATATTTATATGTGATTAGCTTAATAGAATGTTACTATAAAATCATCTCGAATATCCTTGTTCAACGTCTCAACAAGTAATCTCAAACTGGTTAGGGCAAACTTGTTGTTTTTTCGACCGTGGACGGACTTGATAGGTTTCGGAGAAATTAGAGGCACGATTTATGGAGAAGATCTACGTAGAAGTTGCAACATTTACCGCGGCGTTACCGCGCCGGAGGCCGTGGTAAGCAACATTTACCGCGCCGAGGCCAGCGGTAAAATGACTTACATGCGCCTATTGCGCGATGGCGCGTAAACGCGTCATTTATCAAGGCGTTTACCGCGCAATAGGCCGCGTAAACATTGCAACTTCCACGTAATATCCCGAAGGGTATCAATCGAATCGACAAAGTAAGGTTGGCGAAGGACATCGCTGCAAAGTAATGAATCTGGAAGAGAAGATCGAGATGCTCTTTTAACCCTCTCGAAACCGGTAGAGTGTACATTGTCCGCGCGCGAATGAGATCAGCTTGGCAGTTTTTATGGACACCGACATTATTATAATCAGGCCATTTGATGTGGGTCATGGCGGAGTGGACTTGGCCAGGTAGGAGTAGATTTGGGGTTAATTGGGTTGTGAATAGGATTAGGTTATAACTTTTAAAAATTTAAGGTTATATTGTTCATTTGTAAAAAAACATTGGGGTTAATTATTATAATAATAACATTAATGTCCCGTATTTCTCAATTACGACGAAATACTCACTTCGTTAATAGACTAAGTGGTAATTAAGGCTTGGTGGTCTTTCTATTCTACCCACACCCTCAATAAATGTATATATGGGATATATTGGTTAAATCTTTTGAAAACTACAACAACCCCCTTACATTTTGTGGAAATAAAAGAATACAGGTGTTTTTAGCATTTAGCTTAATGATTAAGTTCCCAAGGGCATTGGCTGAAGGTTTTGTAAATCTCCACCTTTCCCAATCCCTCACCCTTATATATTAATTATAAGAAGGAAAAAGAGAGAGAAATATGGGTGCCAGTGTCGGAATCTATTTATTCAATATTAGATTTGGGTTTGTTGAAAATGGAAGAAATAATTTATATGCATTGGGTAGTACTCAAAGCAATAATCAGCAATAAACGCATGATATTGTTACAATAGATTAAAATTGACTAGTAGTATATATGTATAAGCAAAATGGAGTGCAGCAAGATTCCCGGAGCCAGGGTGTGAATCAGAATTGTTCAGGTGGGTTTGTGAGGAATAATGTTTGCATGTGGCGGTGGAGTATTTAATAATGTATACATGCATGGCATGCATGCTTAGTTATGGGGTTGATGATGATGACCTTGATTATCGGAGCAGTAGTCGGATTCTTGCGAGTGGGTCAACAAAGCCCTGAACCTGGATGGAGCTGGCTCCGAGCTACTGGCACTGCAACCCGGCCCCGGGAGTTCGCATCTGGTCCGGTGCCTATTGCTCCAAGAATTGCTTCTTTTCGTTTTCCCATGAACCTTCTCTTCTATCCGTTTATTAAAACGTCTATTCTACGTACCCTACACTTTTGCGTTAAGTTCCGCATCTCACCGGGGCTGATGTCGCATGGAAAAGTAAGGGAGATGAACCTACTGTATGCATGGTCTTGCTGTATTCAAGTCCCAATTTGAGATATTTTTAGTGCAAAGAGAGAGTAAATATGTGTAGAAGACATAAATAACTTTTTTGAGTGCAAAGAGAGAGTAAGGGTAATAAGTAGTATAATTGGTGTAAAAAACATTCCATATAGGAAGTGTAGCAGGTTTTTTGAGATAACCTAAAAAGAATTGTACCAACGTTTTAAGAAACAAAGAGAGTATTTTATTTTTATAAGTTATTGCCCCTCGATCCCTAAACTAAAATTCTCGCTCCGCCCTCTAGCTGCTGGAGGGAAAAATTGGACCGACTTCCATCAAAGGTGCAACTTTTATAGAGAGGTGCTCAGCTTCACCAAACCAACATTCCAAAGTGCCCTTCATCTCTGGAATACGATTGAATCTTTTGTAGAGTGAGGGTACATGTACACTACGTAGAGGAGACAAGTTTTACTGCGGCCTGTACTGCGCCATGGGCCACAGTACACAGGGTGGTGCAGTAAATGAGTGAGTAGTAAATGTTTACTGCAACCCAGGCCGCAATAACACCTCCCTTTTACCGCAGCTAAGGCCGCAGTAAGGTCTTTTTTAGGGTTTTCATCCATAGAAACCTTCATTTCTTCTCATCTTCTTCATCTTCTCTTCCATATTCTTCTTTCTTCATCTTCTTCATCTCCTTTTTTCTTTTTATTTTCTTTCTCAAATCTTCTTTCTTCTTCTTCTTCTTCTTATTCTTCGTCCTTCTATATTTTGTTTCTCCCTTCCTCTTCTTCTTCTTTTTGTTTTCTTTCTCCTTTATTCTTTTTTTTCTTCTTCTTCTCTTCTTCTTCTTCTTCTTCTTCTTCTTCTTCTTCTTCTTCTTCTTCGCCTTCTTCTTCTTCGCCTTCTTCTTCTTCTTCTTTTTGTTTTCTTTCTCCTTTATTCTTTTTTTTCTTCTTCTTCTTCTTCTTCTTCTTCTTCTTCTTCTTCTTCTTCTTCTTCTTCTTCTTCTTCTTCTTTCTTTCTCCTCGTCTGTCACTACCGTCACCACCGCCGTTCCAACATTAGCGCCGCCAACAGCGCCGCCAACCTCCTCAACACCAATGTTTTATTTAAGGTGTTGGTTTAAATTTTTTATTTTTATTTTTGTGGTTTTGTTTACATTTGTTCATTTCTCATGAATCATTCTTTTTTTATTTTTCCTCTCACAGATCTGGGCTCAACCCTTAGCTCCACCACCACTCCACACTGCCCTCTCACCATCACCACCGTCTATTTGGTCACCATTAATTTGCACCGATTTTCTAGGATTTTTTGGGCTGGTTTCATCCAGATTCATCCACCTTTTTTTAATTAATAAAAATGTTTACTGCGGCCAAGACCGCAGTACCGCGGTATGTACTGCGACCATGAGCGCAGTAGAGAAAAACCTACGCCTTCATTTACTACGGAAATTACTGCAGCCTCTCCCGTAGTAGTTATTGCGGGTTTGGCCGCAGTAAGCCCCATTTTCTCTACGCAGTGTTAGTAATATGGTGACTTTTCTTTCTTGGAAACGTGTCATGCTAGTGATGGATTCTATTTTAATTGATGAAAATATGTCACCAATTTTAAAGATCATCACTATAAATTATCGAATTTAATACTACATATATACTTCCCATAAAGGTTGGTAGATTTGACTTTCATATTTTATTTTTGAGTGTTTGACTTCAATTATAATTAAGATATACAATAGAAAAAAGTTAAAAATATATATAAATTTAGAAAACTCATATTACAAATTATTATGATACTCATATAAATTATTCAACTTTCTATATCAAAATATCTATGAAAAAAATCATATACTCCCTCCGTCCCCAAAAGATTGAAGGATTTCTTTGGACGCAGAGATTAAAGTGAAATAAGATTTTTGTACAAGTTTACTTAATTGTCCCTTAGTTGAAATTCATTTTTAAGAAAGTGATTAATTTTTTTGTGACAGCCCAATAAGTAAATGTGTTCAATTTTTCAAGGACGGAGAGAGTATTAAATAGCAGAGGAACAAGCAGGACTGGTCCGGCTGCAAGCCGATAAGGCTTATAGCATTTTATTATTATTGAAAGTTTTATATATTGTTATGTTGTGACATACATATTTTAAAAATAAAAGATTATGTAAATATAATTTTCACATTGGCCCCAATTTTTCTTTTCGTAATAGAGAAAACAATTATCACTATTTTCAAGAAGGCATTTTCTTTTCTTATTAATCAGTAATACATACTATGATCAGTTGTAATAGCAATATAATTTGTAATTTGTTCAAATGCTTGCCAAAGTAGTTGATTCAGCGTCAGCCTGAGGAGGCCTATTAAACTTGCAAGCCTTGCATGTAGTTGAAAACAGAGAAGCCGTCTGATACTTGTCTTCGCCGCCCATGATTGGCATCGGAACACCTTTCTTCACCGGACTCTCATATCCCGGCTGGTAAGTCTTCCCCAACACGCCTTCCACCGACTCACTCAGTCCCGTGAACTTGAACTGAGTCTCCAGGTGAGCGAATGCGTCGTTCGCCGGAATCTGGTAGTTATGCACCTTGTTCTCTTCCTTACCGATCGGCCGGACTCTGGCGTCTATCTCGACCAGTCCGGTAACCTTGACCTTCACACTGTTGGTCTCGTCGGTTCTCTCGATGGAGATGGTTCTTCCACCGGAGGTGGTGGTCCATTCATCATCGGTAGGGATTGAGATGTCCTCGCCGTCGAATCGGACGGTGAGGGAGTGGACGGCGTCATCCCAGTGGGAGACCTTGTTGGCTGCGAGGAAAACGGTGTGAGAGTCGAACATGACGGCAAGAGCTTGGACCCAGGTGAAGTCCCTGGTGCGGCCTTGGGGACGGGTTCCGATCATGTGGGCGTTGATCTGGAGGTTTTCGTCGGAGACAATGGCGAAGTTGCCGTCCTTGGCGCCGTGGAAGTAGAACATCACGCCGTCGCCGCCGACGAAACGAGGGTCGTAGCAGAGTGAGCCGTAGCCGTCACAGTTTGGTTTGCGATCTTTTAAAAGAGAAAACCACATGGAAATTTTAAAGTTAGTACAAATTAAAAGCAAAATTACTAACTTAAAAATATGTTTTGTATATATTTACATTTGATGAGTTAAGACATTTTGATAAATTAATATGTAAAAAAATTAGAAAAACAAAACTTACATTTGCAGGTGGCCTCACATCTGTTGCCACAACGAACAAAGCAGCCCTTCTTCCTCTTGTTCTTTTTAGGCTTCCTCTCTGGGCACTCTTTAGGGCACACCAAGATCTTCTTGTAGCAAGGCCCATTGCCCTTGCATGAGGCACGCTCCTCACCTCTCTCACTTGGAGCTAGGTCATCATAATCCTTCCCATCATAATCATCATCTTGCTTCTTATTTCCGTTCCCTGGATTGTTGTTGTTGTTGCCGTTGTTCCCTTGATTGTTGTTGTTACCGTTGTTGTTGTTATTGTTGTTGTTGCCGTTGTTAGTAGCCTCGACCACCGCGGCTTCTGTGACGATGAGCACCAGCACAAGAGCCGCTAGAATGATCCTGTTTAGCTGCTCCATTTCAATTTGGTGCAACCTGATGGCTCTATTAGGGGCTTGATGGGCCATTTATATAACCACTGTTTTCAACCCTTTTGCTTGCTCATCCGGTAAACAAAACACCCTCTCCCCTTTTTTGCCATTATTTAATTTGATTGATAATCAACTTTAAAACTATAATCATTACTCTCCGCATCTAAAAATAAAACTCTCTTTATCCCTGAAAAATAGAACATATTTTCTTTTAGGTTGTCATAGAAATATTGATCACAACTTAGACTCAAAGTTACTAAATTATCCTCACTTTATCTTTATTTTTTTTACATCATTTTTTGTACACTTTCAATCAAGAGGCAATTAAGTAAATATATACAAAAATCTTACATTCACCTTAATCTCCGCTCCGAGTCAAACTCTTCAACCTTTTGAGTACAAAAGGAGTATTTGATTTTTGGATGTTGTGTTTAACTCAAATGATTATTATAAAAAGGTTGATTTTGTTTTTTTGAAAAATGTACTAGCGTATTCAGAAACTAGAAAATTTGTTTTTTTTATAAGGAGACAATTAATTTTATTAATAAAAAATTACACAAAATATCCCAGAAGATAAATTTCGGAACTCCAAGAAAGAGCTCACCCTCTAACCACACCATAGATACATGGTGAAATCCGGTCCTTCTTAACAATCCAAAATTTAAGAAAAACCTCAATGACAATAAATCCCACCAAGAAATGTTGATTTATCATTTCTATACATATAAACTAGTTTAGTTGAGTTTATATATAAAAGATTGAAGAAAAATATAGATTAAATACTGAAAATGAAATGTAAAAGGTTGTGTTCATTTTTATCCCAAACACAAGCTTTATAGCATAAAATATTGACTTTTCCATCAATCTTTTTCTCTCACCAATACAAACTTCTATTCACAATTCATTTAAACGAAACACACCTAATTTAACTGGAAATTTTCTGAACGATAGTTAAGCTATTCGAGCGACAATATAATCACATACACATGCATATATTAGAACTAATTCTTTTTTTTTGAAAAGATAATGGTGACAAATTTATTCAAGCATGAATACAGCCATTGAGAAAGGGGCCGCAACTGCAAGAGAGGGGAAATACAACGCAGTCACCGTTCTTAAGAGAACACCAGAGAGCCAAAAGCTAACAACTCCTGAAGAAGAGGAAACAGAATATACATTACCACGACACCAGAGGGGCTTGCACCCATTCAGTCCAGCTTCCCACTAGCTTACTTTTCCTACTAGAGATCCATAAATGAGAAAGAACCTGGATGTTGGAAATAATGTGTAATAAGCTCCATTTCCCTCCTTCCATAACCACCTTATTCCTTGCCTTCCAGATTACCCACGCAGAAGTGATCAAGATAGCTTGCCAAACAGATTGGAATTTTAATGGTACCTTGTGCAAGATATCATTAGAAACCAAATCATTCACCTCTACCAAGAGTAAAGAGGAGACACCGCACCAATTTCCCACCACATTCCAGGACTTTAAAAACGGCGGGCATCTTATCAACGCATGATCTGTATCTTCATAATCTGCTCCCACAAAGAGGGCAAGTAATAGTAGGGAGGGAACACCTCGCATAGCAAGTTGCGAAAGGTCGGAAGGAAGTTCTCGCCTCGCACGCCACAAGAATACCTTCACCTTTTGGGGAATAATGTTGGGCCATAAAGTAACAATATCACAGAGCAGCCACCTTAGCATTCCAGATCGTAGTAATGCTTTTGGTGGAGAAAACACCGTCGCTTGTAAGCTTCCACCTCCACGAGTCCTCCTTACCTGCAATCGGCGAAAAAGTTTGGATACATGATAGAAACCTGTCCCACTCTCCCTCTTCCCGACCGCGAGGAGGCCTTCTCCAGCTCCACAACCATTGATGGCCATCACCCCGCCATTCCAACCGATCAGATATGAGGCAATTCTGATCTACATCCAGAGCGTAAAGTCTTGGGAAGCACTCACTTAACGGTTTATGGTCAATCCAAGAATCTGTCCAGAATTTAGTGGAGTTGCCCCCTCCAACAACTCTCGTAAAAGCGTTAGAGAAATCACAATCTGTACTGTCCAGCACAAAACCAGAATTGATAATATCCGACCAAACACCAGATGAGGCAGCCGGTTGTCTCAAAGATAATCTTCCATCACTGCCGTACAAGGTGCTAATAATACAAGCCCATAATCTTGATTTCTCAGTTCTAAAACGCCACCACCATTTGCCTAAAAGGGCAAGGTTTTTCCCTTTAAGACATCCAACCTTTAGACCGCCATCATTGTAATCACCGCATAGCTTGGATTTCTCCGCCCAAACCAACTTCCTTTTTGACGCAGAAGACCCCCCACAAGAAATTAATTCGAACATGTTCCAAATCTTTTAAAACAGTAGCCGGGACTCGGAATAAGGAGAAGTAATAGAGTGGCAAACTCCCAAGAACTGACTTAACCAAAGTTTACCGCCCGCCCATAGATAAAGTGGAAGCTTTCCATGCGTTCAGTTTCTTGTAGAATCTCTCCTTCACTGGATCCCAATTCACAACCCTTTTCATGTTTGCACCTACTGGAAGGCCGAGATACATAAAAGGGAGGCATCCAGCACTACAATGTAACCTGCTAGCTAATCTCTCCACATCTGAGGTATGCACGCTCACACCGAACAACCTACTTTTTTGGAGATTAATTCGCAGCCCAGAAGATGCCTCAAAACACTTCAAAAGCTTCATAAGATTATCAGCGTTATTAACTGACCATTCCCCTATAAAGACAGCATCATCCGCAAACTGTAAGTGCGACACTCCAACCTCATCTGCCCCCACCTTACCACAATTGAAGATCCCTTTCTCGGTAGCTTCCTTCATCATAACACTGATCGCTTCAGCCGCTAAAATGAACAAGAAAGGAGATAAGGGATCGCCTTGTCTAATCCCTTTCTCCATGGAAAACTCGGGAGTGGGGCTCCCGTTTACAAGGATAGAAATCCTGGCTGAGGCAAGACACCCTGTAATCCATTTTCTCCATTTTCCCCCAAAATGCATCGACACGAAATCGAGTCTAGGAAGTTCCAATTTAAACAATCATAAGCTTTTGCAAAGTCAACCTTCAACAGCATCAGTTTTTTCTTCCATTTCTTAGCCCAACTCACTATCTCATTTGCTATTAACACCCCATCTAAAATCTGTCTTCCACTTACGAAAGCGGTCTGATTTTCGGAAATTAGCGCAGGTAGAACAGATTTTAGTCTCTCCGACAACAGCTTTGCAATAATTTTATACTGCCATCCCACAAGACTAATCGGCCTGTAATCTGCCAAGGTTAAAGGGGAGCTCACCTTGGGGATTAAAGTGATGAAGGTAGAATTACAACCGTTGGCAAGCTTCCCATTCTTCTCAAATTCTTTTACCATCGCCTTAATCTCATCTTTCAAAAGGGCCCACCGATCTTTAATAAACTCGAAAGTAAAGCCGTCGGGACCGGAGCCTTGGAGCCATCGCACGCCCAAACCGCCTGTTTGATTTCGCCTCGGAGAAGGGAGTTTCTAACGCTGATGCTCGCTCGCTGGTCAACCTCTTGAATTTAGAGTCAAGAATTTTGGCCTAGAGCCGTTTTCCTCACCGAACTGATGTTTGTAGAATTGCTGTATTTCCTCTTTTAATTTTAACGGCTCCTCTATCCATTGACCATTCACTTTGTTAACCCATTGATCGAATTCCTCTTTTGCCTACCTTTGACGATGCCATGATAGAAAGCACTGTTCTCATCACCTTCCATTGCCCATTTTACTCTTGATTTTTGCTTTAGAGAATGAGAATAAATTTTTCACATTTGAAAAATTTCTTCTTGCAGTGATAAAACTCTCGATTCGTAAGTTTAGATCCCTCTGCTCAGCAATCTGTCCCAAAGAATCATCTCGATCCCTACTCTCCTTCACAACCGTAGGACCATGATCAAGGTGATTTAGCTTCCAACTCTTGAGCTGATTTTTACCATCTTTAATTTCTCCTTAAGTCCGAAGCTTGCACTCCACGAGCAAGGAGAATTACTCCAAGCGAAATTATTGTTTCTTGGCAGCCCTCCAACTTGAGCCGGTGGTTGAAGAACCGAAACGGCTTCGGGCCAAAATTAATAAAGTTTGTCTTTAACAAGATCGGGCGTGATCAGCAAACTCTCTTTCAAGGACCATAGCATAGAGACCAGGCCACACATCAAAAAGGTCTCTTGAAACCAAGAATCTATCTAATTTGCTCAACTTTGTACCTCCCATTCCTATCCAAGTGAATTTTTTGCCACCCATATTCACTTCCTTCAAATTAGTAAGATTGATAAAGTTGTTGAATGCCTCAGCCTTTCGAGTGTCGAAAATGCTTCCTTTCCTCTCTTCAGCCCTTCGGACAACGTTAAAATCTCCCATGACGCACCATAACGCATCGGAACCATCCATCACATCTCGAATGTCTGCCCACAGTCTTCTCTTTGCTGAAGCGTCCTGAGGCCCATACACATTGATCATACAGATTTTCCGTGAGCACCCATCCCACCTGCCTTCTACACAAAGGAACCCTGTTCCAGCAAAGGCAGATTCGGCAGTGAAGGAAGCGCAATTCCAAGAACACAGCAACCCCCCGGATCTTCCTCTTGCAGGGACTTGACATAGACCATAATCACTATGGTTCCATATTGATTCCACAATACTACCGATATCACCTTGGTAACAGGTTTCTTGAATAGCAACGAAATCAATCCCTTCCTTCTTAATTAACTCCTTTAGCTTTCTTACTTTCACCCCTCCTCCAAACCCTCTTATATTTAACGAAACAACTTTCATTGGCTAACCTTCAACACACCAGAATCCACTATATTGTTCATGATTTGCCTGACAATTGAAATCAAAGCCCACACCTCCCCACAATTTGAAAACCACTTGACTTAGACCCACCTACACCCGAATCCGCGAAGAAGAACGAACCCGATCGGGGACGGTGGTAAATCCTCAACTTGAGTCCGACAAGCCACTACCTTTGTCACTTCCAACGAGCGACGATTTGGGACGCCGCCTCGAGTTCTTCTCCGTCGCAGCCTTCAATCTATTGGCCTTCATTCTTGCTGCTTTCTTGAACTCTCTTAACGAGACCCTCCCGGAATACCTCCCGATTTCGCTAGAACTTGATTAAGTGACTTGATTTGGAAACAACCCGACGCCCCTTTGGGACTTTCATCACCGTCTTTGTCCTCGTATTTTGAGAATGTAGAGAGGTCTGTGCAAATTGGTCAACAGAGACAACGTCTGTGTCGGTAGCTACTAACTTACCCTCGTGCCATCGCGGGCTGGCCGGTCACCACAGTTGGAGGCCCATTCAATTGGGTCTTATTCTTCTCATCTGCTTCGGATGGGCTTGTAAGCTCTACCAGGCCCACTTCAACCAAAGGCTCTTCACTATCATCCTTATTTAACCCACTCCCTTTGTCCAAGACAACTTCAAGGTTACTAGGTTGACCCGAGCATGCCCGCCTTGGGGGTTACGACATCTCAACGGTCCCATATTCAGTTCTTTTCGAGAATTGAACTTTGCATTAATTATTCTCACCGTTTCCAACCCGGGATGGCTAGAAACTTCACACCGCACCCCTTTATCTCGGATTATCGGCGGCGAATCAGTGCAGCGACTTCGGCGGACGCGTGCTCGATTCATCGTCCGACTTTTCTCGAATCTAACCCCGCCGGTTCCTCCTCATCGGAAACGCCGTGCAGGACCAAAATCGATGAACTCCGTCGTGTCTTCCCTAACCCGCACTTTGAAAGGTTTCTTCGTTAATATGGAGAGCAATACACTCATCAATAGTTTTCCATTCGTTTGTGTGGATGCACACACGTCCTAGGTGTAATTGTTCCCTGTTTACAGTGAGATCCTCAACCTCCAACACCCTTCCCCACTCCGCCGCGATATTTGAAAGGTGCTCCCTTTCCAAGCTATCGGTACTCCTTCGATGGACAGCCATAGTAGTCTACCAATTTCGTAGTTTGTGTTGACTTCTCCCATGGGCTTACCCATTCAAACCATTGCAGCAACTTCTCATGACCACCTTCCAAGTTTTGATAATGCAATAGTTGAAGAACATTCTAGGAGTACCCGGAGCCCTCCCAAATATTTTGCAGTGCAGCCCAAGAAACCTTCAACCCTCAACAAGTTTTGGATATCGTTGATCAGGATTCCATCTTTAACCTCGCCCACAGCACAACATCTGAGCCACTTTAGTTCATCGTCTTTCATTGGCTGAATCCTGACAACACGCTTTGCATTGTCTTGCTGAGGAGCCGTCTCCTTTCCTTGAAGAGTGCTACAAAACTCCTTCCACTCTGAATAGCCTTTTCGTCCGAATTCCTCCTCCATAATTTATGATCGTCGCGGTTCTCCTTCCGAGCTGCCGTGTTCGGAGCCAAAGCACCTCCTTGTCTATTGAATCTTGCTACGTTAATGTTTAAACTGAACGAGCCCATGCACCCTTCTTTGATCTCTTGTATCAGCTTTGCAGGTTCCTTGACATTTTTGTAGCGAGCAAAGCCAAACAACTTTCCTGTTTTAGATCGTTTCTGGGGGACAAAAACATCTAGAACTAATCCAAATCTTTTGAAAAAACTCCACATGCTATGTCTTGCCCAGTCAGTCGGGAAATCTGAAAAGTAGAGGTTGGTCACATCGTGCCTCCAAAGATCCTCTCCAAATTCTGTGGTTCGCTACCTCCTCTCCGAATTGCTTCCGAATTTTGGGCTGCTCTCCATCTTCGTGAATCTCCATTTTGTCTCTCGATCTTGTTCCTCCGTTCTTCATGTCGCCGACGATCAAGCATCCTCGTCGACATCCTTTAGCCTGTTACCCTTCACTCGTTCTTCTTTCTCATGCAAGGCCCGCATATATTAGAACTAATTCAATGAATACTTTACGCATGTACTCCATTAATTAGAACTAATTCAATGAAAACTTTCTCCATACACCATAAAGTGATGCAAGATAGTAACATTCATTTTATATTTATCATTTTAAGCCGTAGACTTAAATTTTTTTTACACAAATGATAAATTGATTTATATACTTTATGATATGAACGAGGTTTTTTTACAAAAAAAAAAAGGTTAGGTGTAATTAAAGTAATTTCAGAAATAAAATTGTACCTCCTCCATCCCAAAAGTATTGCAACACTTTTTTCTTTTGGACGTCCCAAAAGCAATACAACACTTCCCTTTTTTGGTAACTTTATTTATTTACATACTGATTTACTAAATCATCCTTATAACCTCTAAAGTTTAAGAAATAAAACACCAAAAAATAGTCAGTATGAACCTCTTTCTTCTTCAAATAAAATTTTCTATATTTATTAATATAATTCTTTACTTTTTATTTTTGGAATATTTATCGTATTTTTGTGTTTTATTACATCTTTTAATATTGAAAAGGGTAAAAATATGGGAAAGTCAATAAGAAACTTTTTTTACCTTAATCTCTGTGTCAAGTCAAACTGTTGCAATATATTTGGGACGAATGGAGTATTTAAAATCGGTCTTTGCGTAAACAGAAGTTGTACATTTAATACTCTCTCTGTCCTAAAAGTAATGTAATGCTTGTTTTTCTGCATTTATACTAGGATTTTATTTCTATATCATTATAAATTATTAATTTAAAACTTGTATACACAACTAAAAATTTAATATCTTCATTTTATAAATATGTTTTTTATGTTTTTTTTCTAACATAAATACATTGGAAAATAAATACCACCCCCGAGTATATGCTTCAACAGGAATCACACAATGGATTGATACAATCTAAACCTCTAGTAAAATGTCCCCCGTAACCCAGCAGATAAAGTGTATTACATAGTCCGTTTTAGGGATTGGCGACTACCCATTCAGTGACTTTGGCACTGGACGTTCCCAAAATGGGTACTATCGGGTCGGGTGAATTCAATAATAGACGTCTGGTGGCATTCCAGCTTTCCTTCTCATTTCAGGACCTATCCGAATTTCTGTTAGTAGATCCATAATCAAAAAAGTCAGCGTAGGATTGGGGTCTGTGGGAGCCGTCGTCGGGAGGAAAACATTGTTCCTTGACTTCTTCTCTAAGTTCGTTGTCTCTCTCAGCTGCCGCCGGCCATCTCATCCTCCAACACCGTCGCCATCTCCATTGCAACACAAAAACTTCGTCTTTTCCATCACCATTGGTATTTCTCCGCCGTGACGATGAGATTCGTTAGGTTTCTGTAATTTCTCTGCTATTTTCAATTGATCCGCCGCCGCTACTGCCGTCGAATATTATGCCTTACTGTCGTTGTTGTGCCGCTTCCTGCCGCTACAGATCAGCTTTTCATAGGCAGCCCGGAGGCTTGGGCTTGCCCAAGCTTCCCACCGACTCAGTCGTTTTTTCGTTGTGTCACTCAATTGAACCTTCCTCCTATTCACAAAGAAGAGTCGCCACCTATATTCTACAGTCGGAGTGTACGTTTTGGAACTGAGCTTACTTTGATTCTGCAAGTCTTAATCGGTTACTCTAGGCATATGGCTTCGTTTTATTTGATCCATGCGAAATTGGGTTGTGAATGGCATGTGGATTGGTTGCAGGATTGGTGATGTTTGGCGTAACGAGAGTGTTGGTCGGGTCTCGCCTGTTTATGGGAGGGTTGGCCCCTTGGTGTTGTCAGTGATCCGAACCATCTATGACAACTCGAGCTCGTTCGACGGGACATGAATTGGTCCTAGCGATGTTTGTTCTTGTCTAGTGCAGGTCAGATACCCAACCCAGCATAGCAGTTGCTCTCATGTGTAAAGGACTTCTGTTAATCGTTAGATGGAGCACGTCGCTTTTGGAGGGGGTTTTCAAGCCTTCTGTCACACTATCTTTTTATCATCTCAGGCCGGTTATTCCAGCCGTATAGATGTCTTTATTTGCTCTATTCGCTTCTTTTCGTTTTTAGCTACTTTAACTTATTTCGTTGTGTGGTCTTTATTCAGTTTCTTTCAGCTCTCATGCTTGAGGCTTTCAGTTACTTTTTTATCGTTCGCGGTACTCTATTGGTTTGGGTTTGTGTTACAATTTTGCTGAATAAATAGTATAAATTCTTTACCTTTTCAAAAAAACAAAAATAAATTAAAGTCAAATTTGACAAAAGTCATTGTTACTTTACTTTTGGATGGAGAGAAAAAATTTTGATAGATGTGACAAGATAAAAACTGAGAGCTAAATTAAGTCAGCTAAGCTGGTAATTGAGGCATGTGAAAAGATGGACAGACATGTTTCGAATGAAAGGATATATACGAAACTAATTACTTGATGCTTTAATTTCTTAAATACAAATTTTAAATGTAAAGTTACTTTTCGCAAACAATTAACAAGTTTGCAAGTAAACGTTTGACAGACTGCTTTTTTTTCTTTAATTATTTATTTATTTATTATGTGGTAATGCTTTCTATGCATATTAATTGCTCACTTACATGTACTACTCCTATATATAGTATATAAAAAGACCTTCATGCTATTTAATGGCAGCCCACCTTTATTTCGTTTATAAGAAAGGTCATTGCTTATATTTCGGTTGATGCGATCACATGATTGGAACAAATCGAACAAGGCAAATAATCCAGATGGCAGATAACTAATGAACCTTTTTTTTTATAGAATAACTTATGAACCTTATCTCTCTTTCTTGTTTTCTTTTGATAAGATGAACCTAATCTTTATTTATGCGAAAAGCAAGTATCCATCTAAACCAAAGAAATTAAAGCATTTTTTAGCTAGCATTTCCTTTGGGCTAACTTGAAATTTGTCCCTAAATTTATTGCTAAATTTATTGCTATACTTCCTCCTGAAAAAAATACAACCATTTAACTTTAATGTTTCAAGTTTAACATTTAACTCAAATTTTAATAAAGATAAATAGTAATAAAAAATTCTTGAAAAATAAATTTAGAAAATTTAGATTTCAAATTATGATACACATGAAATATTTTATTTTCAGTATCTAAACATTCATGAAAAAAAATCATAAATTAAATACTGTTAAACTGTCAAAACAAATAACTGATATTTTTGCAGTCCAAAGAAGTACTCACATTTTCACTCCAAATGGAAAGAGGATCTACTGGAAGATCATAAATGCAGACTATTGTTATCTTTAACATATTTCTATACATTCCAAAATGAAATTACCAAGATAACCACCAAACAGAGACAGAAGGCAAATGATCTCTACAAGTTCATTAACCGAGAATCTTTGCCAATACTTCATATATAAACAGAGACGTTTCGAAGCCAGTGCGAGTAAGCTTCAGCAACAGGCACAGACTATACAGTGCCAACCCAAAAGGGCATACAACAAAACCCAGTAGCAAATTTCATACTAATAACACAAACCAGAATGCATACATGGGTGGGTGGGTGGGTGCTACAGTTGGAGATCTGTCCGAATATCGACCATAAATCAGCCATCGATGTACTTGTAGTTGTCTTCTGTTGTGGAGTAAACACCACCCTCAGCTGCATAATATTCTAATACTTTCCTGCCAAATGCGAAAAACTTACAGATTGAATTCACAAGACTTGCATTTACAGAGAGAGAGAGAGAGAGAGAGAGAGAGACCTGATGTTATCAGCAGCAATGTTCAGCTCTTTAGCAATGATGTGTATGCTTACCCCAGTATCAGATGCTCTGAATAGATTCAATGTCGAGGGTTTTAGATGAAGGAATGAATTGATTCTATGAACTTTGTAAACATAAATTTGGACCCTAATATTGTGAACTTCTGCAAGGGATTATAATAATTCCAATGCATGAATAAGAAAAAGTCAAACACCTAACAACTCTTATACTGGTGTCTACAGTGTAATCGACCTGGTCCTGCTAAATTTATGCTCACGAACATCAAACTGAGAAAACCATGAGCTAAAGACTTCCCAATTACAACATTTTGTAGGTGATCTTTCCCAAAATTTGAATGAACAAGAGGAAAGCAGATATGACAATACAAAACCAACTCAGAACAACATAACAGATAACAAGATGAAACAATGTGACCACAAGAAGAGATTACGTACAATTCACAAAAGGGTGCAAATTAATTTCGGGTATATTCCATAAACAGCAAGTACATTTTGCAGTGCAAGATTCTAGACAAAATAGATGAGACTATGAATGCAACTAATACCATGCTTCAATTGAGTGAACACTGCTCTGAAGCTAATCAAGGCATTTTATATGAATCATGCAACATGATTCAGACACAGACGCAGGTTCCTCCAAAGCTTTAATGGAACAAGATATTTGCTTAATCCCCTCATGTACTTTTTTCTTAACCCTTTTTCTTCCACTGTCCATAATTTTTATGCTTGTATTGTTTTTTTCCCCCAATATGTCTCACTTAGTTCCAAACAGAACAAGTGAGAAATCTTCAAAATAATTATATTAGGACAAGGATTGGTAGACGATTGAAGCAGTCAGTTGATTCAAAAAAAATACTGTAATAAATAATACATGGTTATGTTAATGAAATGCAGCATTGCTTACCCCCTAAGAGGAGGTTCTGTAAGGGAGGGAAACCACTATACTTTTTGCATGAACTTGTAGTGTTAATTAAATGGAGTGTATGTTTAAGGATAATTACTCAGTTAGAGACTAAATTGCAATTTTTTAGTTACATAACCGGCTTAACCAATTAGAGTAATCCAACTCAGTTTTTCATCTTAATCCAGTGGATTTATCCATTCATGAACTAATTAATACTTTTTTGTGATTAAACAATTGCACATTTATCCTTAAACTGAGTAAATTTATTGTAATAGTACGTATATTTTTCAATTTTTTGAATAGGATTGTAAATAATTCTGCATATAAGTGATTAAGCCATTGTCTTTGCACCAATAACTTCGGTTTTAGTTGTAAATGGAAAGAATGACAGAATCAATGCACAGATATAGAAACAGCAAACCTGGAGAACAAACTGCACAGTACACATGAAATGAATAGAACAAAAATTCTTATAAAGAGAAGATCAGCAACTCACAAGCACATGGGTTGTTTCAAAAAGTTAATGATCACTGGACCAATCCTTTCAATCAGTTCACTGTCACCATGGCCATGGTACTGCAATTGCATTACAAGACAATAAGTCTAATGAAATAAAGGAAAGAGAAGTAATAGTTAATGAGTGATGAAAATAAGTCAATCTAGTGAGTTCTGTTTAGAGTGAATATGGTGACTGATGGAATTAAGGAAGAGTGACCGAGTCTATGGAGAGTGATGTGATTATTAAGTAGCTTTAGGATGCCACATTACAAATATGCATCCATCAACAAATCAGGGAAGTACAAATGTGGTCTGATGATTCTCCTTTTTCACTGTCCTTAAGTTTTCTATCAATGAGTCCTTTTTTCCTACCAGGGTATCAGAGCAGAGACCCGCAAAATAACTTCTCTGTTGCCAAGTTGCCTCTTCTGTTTCAATACCTTCTCCTTTATTGTTAATTTAAAAAACAGAAGGTCTTGAAGGCCCTTGTTCAGTTCAAACATGATTTGCCCGATGCCTCATGTGCAGCACCACATTCTAAGTTGTATAAACAACATGGTCACTATATTGGTTGTTCTGCCATTGAGCACCTCAGTTCACCAAAGAGAACCAGAATACTTGATAGCAAAAGTAATCGATGAGGACTTCCATAAATGGACATGTTACAAACATCGAATTGGTTTTATCTTCAGCTTCTCTAAATCCAATCAGTCAGACAGCTAGAGTGGTCATCCTGACTCTACCAACTAGTCCTGGACAACATTTATTCTTGAAAACGATTGCATGGTTTTGCTTGCAAAATGCAACCAAGAGCATTGTTTCAAACAGATATGGTGATTGATTGTAAGGGAGACTTCATATTAATTGACTGAGTGGCTTTTTGGAAATGATTAATGTCATGGAGTCTAAATTGACTGACAATAACAATGTGATTCTACCACTAAAACACCTCCATTCATACTATGAGAGTGATTGATGGGGTAACTTATACGATTACACCCTCCGTCCCACTTTAATAGTTACGTTTGACTTTCAATCCTGTGTTATACTTAATGTTTTACTTGGAAAAATTTGTTAAAAAGCATTCTAAAAAAATTATTATTTAAAAGTCCAAACATTGATTTACCTGATATATCTGAGTTAATGTTAAAGAAAACAATTACTCCCTCCGTCCCAAATGGGTTATCACTTTTACCTTTTATTCTGTAGATTAAGATTGTCATTGGTCATTAACTCAATTAACACAAACTTCCATCTTTACCCCCTTCCAAACCCATTTTCCCAACCCACTCCCTAGACTCTTTGAGTGAGTGCATTGCAAGGGTAAAAGTGGACTAAAATAAAACAAAAGTAGAAAAACGTCATTTCATTTGGGACAAAAACATTTTGATGTTGTGACAATACACTTGGGACGGAGGGAGTAATAGATTAGATACTGAAAAAGAAATGTAACAATCAAAGTGGGTTGGAGGGCGTATTACTTTAGAATATGCAGTGTCCTTATCCTTTCAGACATGAAATTCCAATTTGAAAAGATAATACTATAATTATGAAATGCTTTACCTGATTTGGTTGGTTAGCCTGGTAACTCTTCATGGGAATGCTGAAACTCGTAGTTGAAGTTGGCATTTGAGACTGTGTAGAACTACCTGCCTGAAGCATACAAAAACTCTCCCATGAGTGTCTTAAAAAGATCCCTTTATACTTAAATAAGTAAACGAAGCTGTACATACCATAGAATAGAAGAAGACTTTTAGTGTGTTTTTTTATCACAGCTTTTTCACTTCACTTTTTAAAATTCCCAACTATTCCAGTTTCCCAAACTTTTTCCTAAACTTTTCTCAAATGAACACAGCCTTTAAAAAAAAAACATTTATCAAAAAAAAAGAAAAAAAAGGAAAAAAACCAAAGAATCCATCATGAAAAGGAAAGAATATGATCAGGTATGAGTTACCCGTAATTTATTGCTGTTCTGAATGTGAACATATATGCACTCAAGGAAGTGAGCTGCAACTTCATCAAAATCTGTCAATGGCCTGAGAAAAACAGTTAAGTTTAAAGTTAGAACAAAAAATGAAGATGATCAGAGAAGATAACAGGAACAAGAAGGCTTTTTTTCCCTAAAAAGAGGCAACTAAAAAGAAATCAGGTAATACTGTTTTCATTCTATAGATGTACATATGTTGGAAAATGATCTTATTCAACCTCAATGATCCAGAACTCAGCATCTAAGCATTGGAATTACGATTATAGAGTTAAGAAGAATTAATGCCAGTTCTTTTCTTATGGTATTTGGAATTGTTAGGATAGTTAAAGCATGGTAGTGAAACATTTTAAGCTAGTTCAGACAACAGAGTAGATTTAGCCGAAATTTATAGCCTTTCATAAACGGTATAAGAGCATGATTTATAAGAGCTTAGATATGTGACTTGCTTTTCTCCGTCTTGAGCATTTTCCCATCTGCCAATTAGACAATTCCAGAATTTCATTGCCACTAAGGACTGATTTTTTTTTTTGATGTAGGTAACTAAGGTGTTTTTGAAACGAGACAATACTCTTGACTGGATAATAGTTTTCAGTGAAGGTCACAAAAGTATATGATTTGCAAGACTTGAAGGACACTACACTGATTTTTTATGGCTTTGCGCATTCTCGCAATCTGCCTATGAGCCTATATATTTCTTAGGGCTATTCCTGAAATTAATTGTCACTGAGTTTCTACAGAATCTGAAGATAACGCGCGACCACAACTGTATCCAGACTCCTAATGATTTCTATTTTTCTAGACTTAATGCAATATAGTTTCTCCAAAAAGGAAAAAATAAAGTCAACTAAAAAGCTTTACCAATAAGAGGTTTGATTTTACGGAGGAAGTATATATGAATGTGTAGACTAGTAAAACATACAATAATATAGTTCATGAAATGCGAAATGAAAAAGAAAGCAAATATGTATACCAGCACTCCTATTTGTTTTACCTGATAGAGAACGTATGCAAGGTCCTCCGATTTTGGATGCTTTTTAACTGTCCAAAAACACGAACATACATTCCAACCCTGCAGCACATAAGGATAGAACAAAGTTGAGGTCAGCGGTTAACTACACACAAACTGAAAATAATTTCTCAGGATTTTCAGTAGCTTTTTTCAGCCTAAATACTCTTTTTATAAAACTATGCCTTTTAGGTTATTAGTCAAACATGGAATTCTCATTTAAGAAATGTAACATATGGTGTAGAGAAAAGTTCCTGCAAAATGGAAACATTTGAAGGAGCAGAATTTGTCAAGTGGATAAATTGCGAACATGTAACCAGATATCAGAAACCAGTACAAAAAGAAGCTGAGTATAAAAGCTGGCTTTAAAAGCATGGTAATGGAACTCACGAGACAGCCTCTACTTCAGCTGAGTCCACTTGTTCATGAACCCTGCACATGAATACTCTTATCAACTAAGAAAATACCAGTACATGAACTATACAGATTCCTTATTTTTCACCCCATAATGAAGAAAAGATTTAAGAACAAACCATCTAGTGCAGTCAACCCATCCTGTCCCATCATCAACTCTGAAGGTAACTTCTGTGATAGAACTCTCGATCTTGATCACCTTACCAACAAGCACGATCTAGGGAACTCCAAGCAAAACAAAAAGTTAGGATCCGATCAAAACAAACGCCTTAAAAAAATCCTGAGATCAAACAAGCATACATTGTTAACATCGAGGCCATCAATGGCGACACTGGATTCACCACCCTTCGATAAATCCTTCAGCTGCTTCACAGTCAACGAAAGCATACAGCGAGCATCACTATTCTGGAACCAAAAAAATAAAGTCTCATGTCAGGACAGAACCAGAAGTACAAATGCGAAATGAAACAAAACTCGTCAGAATACAAACACCCGGAGCATGAATAAGCAGTTTTCAAGAGCAAGGGAAGAGAGGTCGCGAAACCCTAAATTTAATCAGTAGAACGGCGAAACCAGAGAGAGAGAAAGAAACCTTGGAAGAAGTGAGAAGAGAGGCATCGGGAGCTTGAGTCGCCGCAGACGGCATGAAGCCGCCGCCAGAGAAGGCGGCGCTGCCGTCGAATTCATTGCCGTACATTTTCGAAAACAAACTTGCTTGCGATTTCAATTTCCCTCTGGGTGTGTTTCAGTTAGATTGTCGTCAGACTGTTTTCAATTCAACTTCGCGCTTATTTATTTTTGACTAGAGAGCCTCTTCTGCTTCTCTGCAACAGAATTTGGGGTGTATTACAACTTTAGCCATTATACTTCAATTTGTATGGATATTTACCACTATCTTTAACAACTAAGCACTAAGATCTTATAGTACTAGAAAATAAAGAAATGACAATGCTAGAGAACATAGGATGATAATGAATGAAGGATGAATGTGCCACCAGCTCTATTCAACACCTATGTGTAACTAACTAAGCACTAAAATTCATTGTAAATATATCTTTAAAATATTGTTAACCATGATGTCACATATGTATAGTTTTACAACAAGAGCTATGTACTCCATGTATATAGCGATCGGGGAAAAGGTCGGGTTCAGGTTGGCTCATTCGGGTACTGGTGGAGATTGAGTTGATCTGATTTCGGGTCGATTTGGGTTCGGGTCATTCGGGTTGAGCTAACTTTGTGTTCGGGTTGCGTCGGGTTCAGGTTGAGAATAGGTTCAGGTTAATTTCGGGTTCATGTTTGATCTTTTCGGGTTGAGATCTTCTTGTCATAATGACGATTTGGGATACTATCATTTTCGGAAAATCAAGTTTAGTAGTTACTAGGCACAACGATTAATAAATATTATTGAATTGAGAATAATAGAATAAAGTTGGTCTATAAGATAAAAATAATTTAATGAGTGATAATTAAAATAAAAAGTAATTCTTCTGTCCCGTTTTCTGCTCAACATTTCACTTTCATTGTGTAGATTCTCTCTCCTCTTCCCATAAACATCTTCATCTTATTATTTCTTCTCTCTTCATCAATCCATCCCACGATTTTAGAAAAATGATCACATAAATGAATTAAAAAAAGAAACTCAATAATATGACATCCATATTGCACTGGTTCCGCCATCGTCAAAGTCACCACCATAGCGGCTCGTCACTTCGAGGACCCCTCATCATAGTTAAAAGAACCGGACCGGACCGGCCGGTCGGACCGGTTAAACCGTGAACCGGTTGTCTATCCGGTCCGGTTATTGGTTTTTCATCACATTGGTAAAAAACCGGTCAAAACCGGGAAAAACCGGAAAAACCGGTCAAAACCATTTAAACCGAAAACCAATGAACCGACGGTTCAATCAAAATAAGGTGAAAAATTCAAATTTATTTTTATTTTTTAAAAAAACGAACTCAAATAAGGAAAAAAACTCAAATTTAATTGAGGAGTGAGAGTCAGTATTATAATTTTATCTACTTAACTCTAAATCATCCACAAAATTTTATTTTTTGTACAAATAAACTCCTATATTCTTTAGAATTATTACTTTAACCTTTCATCTTTTAAGTAAATAATAATAGTTCTTATTAATTCTTAAAAATATGCATTATTATATGAATTATTTTGTTGTAGTTCTATAAGATGAGTATTTATTAATAATTTATAATAATATAAGAAGAAGAAGAAGAAGAAGAAGAAGAAGAAGAAGAATTCGAAGAAGAAGGATGAAGAAGAAGAATTTAAGAAGATGATGATGAAGGGGAAGATGAAGATGGGAGAATGAAGAAGAAGAATGAAGATGGAAGAATTTAAGAAGAAGAAGAAGAAGAAGACGAAGATGAAGATGGAAGAATGAAGAAGATGAGAAAAATGTGAATGAGGCGGATGAAAAAGAGAGAAAAAAAAAAAAAAATTATCATGCGGTCAAGGTCGCAAAAACCTTATCGCGCTTAGCCATTTATCACAGAATGGGCTATCAAAACCGCAGAAGCGCCGCATGAAACTTTGGCCTCCCCACGTAGCTGTTCGTTCGTAGATGGCGAGGTAGAGGATGAGGGCGTGATGGTGAAGGTGCCGAACTAGGCCGGTGAGATCCGGTATTCGCCGATGAAGTGGCGGTCCATGGCGGCGGCATGAAAATTTTTGTTTTGGGTTTGAGGGGTAGGGGCTCCGTTTCATATTTCTCACCGGTTGGAGTTCGGCAAAATCACCAAAAAAAAAAATCCTCCACCTGAAAGGTTTGAACCCCTTATTATTTCTTCTCTCTTCATCAATCCATCCCACGATTTTAGAAAAATGATCACATAAATGAATTAAAAAAAGAAACTCAATAATATGACATCCATATTGCACTGGTTCCGCCATCGTCAAAGTCACCACCATAGCGGCTCGTCACTTCGAGGACCCCTCATGGGCTCCGCCACGAGCAGTCCGGTATGTGTTTGAGTTGAATCGAGGAAATGAGATGGATTTGTGTAGATGAATTTTGTGAGGATGAGAGATGAGAGAGGGAAACTAGATACTAGTTGCTCTTGGGAAAACACGTGTTGTCAGCTTGGGAGAGAGGAGGTATGAATAAAAAAGAGAATTTATAAAAGTAAGGGTTGAAGTGTGTAATAAGGTAAATGGATGTAAAAAAGTTACTAAAAGGATGAACGTTTCAACAATTTAGGGACAACCAAAAAGGAAAGTGTTTCAAAAATTTTAGAACAGATAGTAATAAGGTAAAGTTATTGTAAAAAGTAAGAACTGAAAAAGTTTTCTGAGAAGGAAATAAATAAAATTTGGTGGAAAAAAATGAAAAAAGGGAAAGATTATTTACTTGTTAAATATTCATTTTAATTTATATGTTTCCGGTGGGTAATTTCGAATATCTTTAGGTTCAGGTCGTATCACGTTCGGTTGGGGTCGTTTCGAATTTGGATTGTTTTGGATTTCACCAGTATACTGATACAAATATACCACTAACTATTTAGTATATTCCAGTTTTATCCACCGAACTCATTGTATTTACATTGATAACTTGGTAATTCGAGTATGTTGACTCGTGTGAAAACTTATAACCGTAATTAAACTGATTATTTTGTCTCTAAACTTTTGCAACATTTATTTATGTTTAAGAAAAATATTAGTATGCATAGATATTATGTTGGAGCTAATATTCATACATTTAAGAAAATCATAATTATGAATTTCAAAGGTTATTAGAGATCATTTAGACTTGATAAAAAGAGGTAAATAAACTTTATTGAAAGATGTGTAAAATCTCTATAAAAAAAAAAGAAAGATGTGTAAAATTAGGAAAAATAAATTTTAAAAAAGAGTAATGGGTTACTACTAAATAACTTGTGAAAGTTTAATCAAAACAAACTCTATATATGAACGATAATGTATATTTATAATTTTCAATAGATATTTTAAACTGGTTATAATTTTATAAAATTTATTTTAAAGTATAGAATAATAATTACGGGAAAATAGGATAAATAGTTTAAAAATATATAAAATAAAGTTTAAAAGTACAAAAGAGATCATTTAAGAAACTTTGTGGATAGTTACACAATTTCCTTTCATTTCATGGTATGGACTAAATGTCTTACTTTTCATAGTTAAGAATATAAATCACATAGATATGAAAACACTACGTACTTGGAGGCAATGCGATACGCCCGGTAACGCCGCTTTGACAATAAGCTTGCTGCGTTATTACATGGGGCCGGAAAGCGCAGAGCGCCCAGGCGTTACTCGGGCGCTACCGGTCGAGGCGTGTCGAGCCAGATCGCTCGCCACAATGTAACGCCCTTGGCGTTAACGTGGGGCCGAGTATTGGTAGCGCAAGGCATTACTCGGGTGCTTCTGGTCGAACTTGTCGAGAGAGCGCTAGCGCTGGTAATGCCATTGTGCGTATTGTCGTCCTATTTCAAATATTAAAATAAATTTCAGAATACTAAAATATTTTTTCAAATATTTAAAAATTTCGATAATTTACAAATATTAAAAAATTAAGATAATTTACAAATATTAACAAAAAATGATATTAAAAAATATTAACAAATTAATTACGATATTAACAAAAATAAATATTAACTGAATAAATTAATTAGTTGCACATAAAATTAATGATCATTTTTTTGATTAAGTATGTTCATATTTCTTTTAGAAATTCCCATTAAAATTAATGATCATTTTTTTGATTAAGTATGTTCATGTTTTCTTTTTCGGATTTGATAGAAAAATTCATTAGTTTCTAACCATGGAAAGATAAAGAAAATATAATTTTAAATAAAACTTACTCTCATTATTATTTACTAGTATATCTAAAATAATGATAAAAATAATATAGAAACCCAAAATAGTAAAAAAAATAATATAGAACAATCCATAATGACAATGACAACATTTATAAGTACAATACTTGGTAATCATGAAATATAGAAAATTGGTGCGGTGGGAGATACTTGTTGCCCGTTTTCTCTCCCCCAGAGTCTGGGTTCGAACCACACGGATGTGGGATGTGGAGGAAATTGGGCATAATTGGAATTTAGGATAGTAACGCCCTGGTAGGGGGCTGGGGCGCTACTAGGCGTGTCAGACTTTGTCAGGCTCGGTAGCGCCCTGGTAACGCGTCGAATGGTAGCGCCCTGGTAACGCCCTTTGGCGTTACCATTCGTAACGCCTTGGTAACGAAAGTGGCGTTACAGCAGCCCTCCGCAAATACGTAGTGAAATTAGGCCCTTAAATGTCATAAGCAATACAATGTAAGCCCGAAATTGTATTTTGACCATAACAAACACATTTCTCCACCTCTCCATGTCTCTAACACAATACTAGGGCTGAGAAACGAACAGAGCTCGTTCGAGCTCGGCTCGAGCTCGAACTCAAACGAGCCTGTCGAGCTGAGCTTTTTCGAGCCTCGAGCTCGAGCTCGAGCCATTTTTTAGGCTCATTTATTAAACGAGCCGAGCTCGAGCCTCAATGGTTCGGCTCGATGAGGCTCGCGAGCCTACATGAGGCTAACAAACGAGCCGAGCCGAGCCCGAACCTGTTAGCTTCACGAGCTCCGCGAGCCACTTCGAGCCTAATCGAGCCGAACTTTATAATCGAGCCTAAACGAGCTACCTCCTAATCGAGCCTCACGAGCTTTCGAGCCGAGCTCGAACCTGTCACGAGCCGAGCTCGAGCCCGAAAAATCGGGCTCAATGAAGTTCGAGTCGAGCTCGAGCTGAGCCTGATTTTCAGTAACTCGAGCTCGAGCCTGGCAAGTTCTGGCTCGGCTCGGCTCGAGCTCAGCTGATAATTGTGCATTATCGATATATATTTGTCCTCATTTCACGTGCTTTATCGATAAGTATGCTAGTACTTAGTGCGGGTGCAAGTGTATTTTACAGGTATTCCATGTCGGACGACAAGGTGGAGAATTTTGGTGAAAAAACGTCTCAGAAGGGAAGCAAGGGACCAAATTGAAAAGTCTGAAAAAGCTCAAGGAATGGTGAGAAAAGTGGTCCGGGCGAGCCTCAGGCGGCCCAACACCTCAACCCAGGCGATCGCTCGGACCTCGAGAAATTCCACGGAAAATCTTGGAACCGGGCAGAAGTCAGGCGACCCCCGTCCGAAAGTTAGGCGGTCACCTGACTTCATTTTGAAGAGGTTCAGAGGCCCAGGCGACCAGCCAGGCGGCCCGAACCACAAGCCAGGCGGTCGCCTGGCCCGACGGAGGTCCAGGCGGCCCCTTTCTTGGGTCAGGCGGTTGCCTGGACGCAGTTTTCAGACACGGCCCACTCTTCTTTTCTCCCGAAAATGAGGCTTTAAATGACGTTTTTTTCACATCTCTTCACACACTCCTCACTCTTAGACTTGCTCTTGAACCTATCTAGGGTTCTTGAGCTCTCTTTTCTCCTTCATCTTTACTTTCTATGAATTTTGGAACTTTTATGAAGAATTGAAGACTTGATTTCTACTCTCTAGCTTCTTCTTTCTCTTCATCTCTTATTTTCATTTTTGTTCATTGTTGTGAATAGCTTGAATATTGATTAGTTCACCATCTCTAGGGTTGGTTAGCATGTTGTTGTGTTGCTGGATGAATTATAGTTGTTTGGTCGTTGATTATGCATAATTAGTAGCATTTTCTTGGGCTTAAGGAATGTAGAGGTAGAGTAGAATGTCAACTACTCTACCATGCCTACCAAGTGTTCGATGAAATACTTGAGAGAGCATTTTGTTGAATTGACCAAAGAAAATTGGTTAGATACTCTAGAATTATTTGAGAAGATAATCTAGGGTGTTAGGAGACATCAATTGGCTAAACTTAATGCCTTCATAGTTGATGCAAGTGAAGAGATTCTACTTGGTCTTCTATGGAGAGGATGATTCTAACTTAGGAGGTTAGAACTTGTTAATTATCAAACTCCTCTAACTTGTCATAAATCACAACCAAACACTCCATCTAGTAACCTCAACTCTAACTAATCCTAAGGAACTTTTATTTTCCATAATTGTTTGTTGCATTGCATCCTAGTTTTATTTGCATTAGTGATAGAAGTAGACTTAGTTAATTTAGATTTATCATCCATCTTATCATTTGTCATATAAATCCAAAAACACCAAAAATATTGCATTTAACTAAACTTCATAAATTGCACTACAATCTCTTGGATTCGACCCTACTACAATTGTACACCTTGCACTTGAGGTTGAATGAGTTTTATTACTTGATATCTACTATTAATATATAAACAGAACATATTGAAAGAGAACATGCCACGTGTAAATTATTATTTTTAATATTTATTAAAACCACATGATGAATTTAATCAAGAGATAACATCTAAATAGATTGAATTTGTAATAGATTATATCTAAACTTCCTAAAAATTCGAAACAACCTACAAAATTCAGATGTCAAACTCGATCTCAAGCCTACATCCTAGACATTCCACATTATAAATACATAACTTATTTACAAAGAATTCAATCATACATATTAGTCAACCAAATTCAAAAAAACCCGCTAATCATTTTTGCCAAGCATGATGTCTCGCACACAACACTAGCTGCAGACCACATTAGATCGCTTTCAACGGGATTTAAATGACCTCCACCTGCAGATTGAAAAAATTCAGGCAAATGTATGGTGTTATTTGCTGATTTCGTACTATATATTTTATCATATTCATTTTTTATTACACGTTAACACCATGATAGTAAATAATGTTATATCTAAGTGGAAATATAAATGTTTGAATAATTTTTTACAAAGAGAAAGAGGAAATCATGATGGAAGAAAAAAATATTATGCATGTTCGCCGCCATCGGTCATTGGAAAACATTTTTTCACGACGGACAATCGACAAAAATGCATCAACGAGGCGGTTTTGGTGGTTTCTCATGAAAAACCTCAATAAATTGATATGAACACGGTTGAAGTTCTATCGGTACGTTTGAGGGAGAAGATAGGAAAATATGTTTGATCTAAGTGGAAATATAAATCTTTGAGCAATTTTTTACAAAGAGAAAGTGAAAATCATGATGGAAAAATGTTAAACATGTTCGCCGCCATCGGAGGCTGCTTGAAAACATTTTTTCATGGCGGACACTCGACGAAAATGCATCTACAACGCGGTTTTGATGGTTTCTCAGGATCAACAATAAGAATTCGGTATGAATACGGTTGAACTTCTACAGCGAGAGAGAAAGAGAGTGAGTGAGAGAGATACGGCTCGTAGGTTTAGAAACGTGAGAGTGTTGGACACCGGGTTATTTATATGAGGGTAGATGGGTTTGGGTTTGGGTTGGGTTATAGGTTGGGCTAAAAATTTGGGCTTAGTTGTTTAAGGGTTGAGAGTTTGGACAATGCTGGGTATTAAAACAAAATTGAGCCGAGTAAGCCCAACCCGCAATTTGTGGGATTTTCGGGTTATAATTTATATTCAAATCTTTTTTAATATGTAAAAGTAATTTATTTTAGAACTATATTTGTGTGTATTATTAATTGTAATAAGTATATATTTTTTAAATACGATAAATTACCTTAAATTTATAATAAAGTCTTGTAATAATTATTATAAATAATTGAATTATTTTATATATGATTTTACGTAAGTATGATATAAAATATTTTATTCATATGTTTTTAAAAATTATTTAAGTAAAGTTTCAAAATATGTAAGCACTATAATTTCGTAATATTTCTAACATCAAATTCTTAAAACTTATATTTTGATGATGTACGTTTTGTTTGTGGATTATTTTCTTATTTTATAATATGAGTGATATATTCATAATGTAATTTTGTTTCATAGAAAATAGTTAATTTATTATATATATGTATATATAAGGGTGTTGGGTCCCCGCGCCCATGGGTGATCGATTAAATATTCAATGTTTTAATAAAACAAATTAGAAGTACTTTAAAAAGTAAAATACTAAAACTAAAACATTTTTACTTTTGGCCCCGATAAAAGCAAAAATAATAATAATAAAAACATCAGAGATAAAAGAAGTACAATAAATTGGACAAATAAGACCAATTTGTAAGTTTTATTAATTTGAAATAGTAACATACACATGAAACAATAAACTTGAATGTTTTACTCTTTTGGTTGTCGACCCTTAAATAAAATAGCATATGAGTTATCTTTTCGTGAATTTATATGAATACATCGATAATATCAAGACATAGATGCTAATTCTTTTTACCCCGTCCCGTAGGAGGGGTACCAGCTAGTTGTGCTTAATTCATACACATGTAAAACACCCGTCATCAGCCCTACACAATACACACAAAATACGAACGCCAATAGTCCTAATACTTTGATCATTTTACTATGTCAGTCCTAAAACTTTCATTTTTTTCATGTCAGTTCTAAAACTTCGTAATTTGTCGAATCAGTCCTAAAGGTCAAGACAGATCTTTACAATTAATCCTAAACCTTCAACGAACTTACCAAGTCAGTCCTAAAAGGAATATTCCCTTTCTAATTTGCTTTCTTCCAACTTTTCTGCTTCTGTCACTTTTACCCCATAACTTCAAAACAATACTTGCTCAAGTTTTTAAAGATTACCAAGATTACGGGTTTTCAAAATTACTTAAAAAGGTTTTGTTGCTTATCATCCAAGTCGCGATTCCTCAGTAAGACCTGTTTTCAATAGTAAAAGGTAGTAAGGAGTACAACATTTGTTGACAAATTAATTCTAAAACCTTAAAACTAATTTTGTTCCTCAATGGCTGAATATTTAAAAGCTTAGCAAGGTCTACTTCTAAAAGACATGAAGAAGAAGAAGAAGAAGAATATAAAGGGAAGGGAAAAGTGAAAAATATTCAATTACCTTAAATATTATTAGCGTGTAACCCGTTTGAAGTTTGCTTTGAATTTGGTGTGTACATGTGTAGCTGTTGAAAGCTTGGTGTGTTTATCCAACTGTCTTTGTTTGCAGCTTTGTTGCTGTAATCATCTGGTATTCACCAGATTGCTGTAAGTTTTATATTTTAAATGCAATATCAGTAATCGTGTGTTGTTTCCCATTATTTCAAGCTTTAAGATTTAGCCTTCTAGTTCTTAAACTATATATTGGCCTAAAATTTGTATCACAGTCAGGTTCATGCACAAAATAAACATTTTCGAATGAGGACTTTTATGAACACTGTCTAAAAGATTAGTGACTACTTTCGGTCTTAGGACTATTGAAATATTCCCTTAGTTTTAGGACTTAGTTGATGAACTAAACTTATAAGTTTTAGGACTCGTCCGACAAAATCAAAAGTTATAGGACTCCTTTGGAAAAATGTGATAACTTTTAGGACCATTCGTAGCTTTATCCCAACACAACGCATTTCTCATCCCTTCCACTGTGTTTATTGATGAGATCATTTAAATGAAGTATTTAATGAATTTGATTGAAGATGGGTTTGTTTTCCTCATAAAGTTATTGATTTTGGCACTTCAGGTCATTTTGGGGCATAATGTATCAAAACGAGAAAAAAAAGGGCAAACTTCATATTCAGATGATCACCGGGTGGTCATCTAGAATCCAGTCGATCGCCTGGTGATCAACAAGTCCTATGGTAGTTGAAGTGAGTTGATCGCCTGGTGATCATCAAGAATCCAGAGAGCTCAAGCCGTCCTGGAGTGGAATCACTCGATCGCACAGTGAATCGAAGCGATCTCCCGGTGATCAACAAGTGTGAGTTTCGAGATTCGATCACCCGGTGATCAACGCGTGATCGGCATCGAGAATCAACACAGACCATTGATCTTTTAATGAATCAATCTTGGCCATTGGTTGAAAAGAAGCCCTACATAAAATGAGAGCTTCATTTCAGAAGTTGGAGTCGGACATTTGAGCAGCCAAAGGTTTTGTTGGAGCAACAACACGCACAAGAAGCAAATTTGAGGAGGAGCACCATCCAGGCTTGATTTCTCCATCATTTTGTGATTAAGTCTAGGGTTTTCTTCCATTTTCTGAGTAGAATCCATTTCTAAACTTAGAATTTATTAGTTTTCTCATTCTCTCCATCTTTTTAGTATTTTGACAAGTTAAGCTCAAATCCCACCATGAATTTGAATCACTCATATTTCTCTTCATTTATGGTTTTTATTATCATGGGTAGCTAATTTCCTATTATCTCTTAGGAATTAGTGAAACTTAGATTATGGGTATGTGATATTTTGATGAATGGATATTATTTGATAATTTATGTTTGTGTTTCTCTGAATTTATTGATCAAATACCTTGATAGAGGATTAATCTTGGCATGATTAGACTTAGACATAAGCTAATTATGTTAGATTGTAGAGAAATGCATGTTAGGTTAATTATAGGACGAGAATTCATAATTAACCTAGGAGGAAAATTGATTAATTCACAATAAGTTAGGATACAAGACATTGTGGCTAACTTATCTCTAAATACTCTTGAGAGAGAGGTTTAGACCCAATATATTTTCCTACATAAATCCGAACAATATCCATGAATGTTTATGAGCCAAATTATAATCCATGTACCCATGATCCAAGTGGAGCGCAAATTCTTAGGATATAATTTAGTTCAATGGCACAATTTAATTATTGTAATCCTTGATTAGTTGTTTAGTCACTTCGATTCTTTCTCTTGCATGATTAGCTTCACACTCACCAATCAATCCATTCCTTAGTGTAGTTTAGTTGTAATTCACACACAAAACACACAAAAATCCAAGTCCCTGTAGTTCGACCCGTACTCCCGTTTTTATTACTTGCGACCACCGTACACTTGCGGTGAGTCACTGTCATTTATCCCATCTCATCCCCCTAAGCTTTTCATGTTTAAGCAAATTGACCCATAACTTTAATTTTTCAGAAAACTACTTTTATTTTTCCGCTTCTGGGTTTCACCTCCTTCGAGCTAGGGTCGTTGCCTTTCTTGGTCAGTTCAGGTTCGGACAGGTTCATTAGATCGGGTCAATTTTTGACATCCCCACATGTATATTACAGAAATTTCACTCTTTACTTTATCTTGTTAGAAGTAGAATACTCCATATTGAGTATTTTCTCTTGTTTTTTTAAGACATATATCAAATCTTATTATATATCACAAAGCAAAATCGAGGAAAGCCAATTGGAAGGGGGTGAAGGCCAAAAGTGTTTACCAACATGGGCTAAGCCATGGCGAGCAAGGACATGGGTTATACAATTTGTCAGCCTAGGAACGAAATTAACAGAAGAAGTAAAAGAAACCGCAAACAACCTAGCATCATCAATACACAACCTCGTTGATACAAAAAATATTGCGGCTTGCTTAAGCCGCATTAACACCATACCGCAGTAAAAAGCGAGATAGTGTCGTTTTAACGTCATAATGCTCCCTATAATGCGGTCAAATAGCTCTATGCCTCCCATCTCTCTCCCATTTTCACCCGATTTTTAAAAAAATCACTCTCTCTCCTCTCTCTATCTTTTTTTTTTTGCGGTGATGGACATGGCTTGAAGAGTCGTCAGAACCTTCTGTTGTTGTCGTGCTAGTTGAACTCGTAGCTAATGGTTTTCAACTTTTCCTTCTGCAGTTCAAGTAAAAGCTCGAAGCCTCGAACTGATCTGCCGCATTTTCAAGTGGTTTTACCAGCTCTTCATTTACTCCGCAATCCCGTTATTCAAGGACATGTCAACAAAACATATTGGAAAACAATAAATATAAGATGACAACTGCAGAGAAGAGATGGCAAACCTTAGTTCTTATTTGTTTAGCTATGTTTGGCCAATGCAATGTATTTTGTGTTTCGTCGAAAGAGGAGAAAGTTTGATTGTCATGTTACCTTTTCTCCATTTGTTTGCTTGTACATCCATCTCTCATTTCACATGATGTGAGAGAACTTAAAGGGGAAAAGGAAAAAAAGAAGCACGAATAAACAAATAACTTTACAAAATTGCAATATCATAGAGATGAAAGTCAAAAGAATTATCCAAGAACATTCAAAGCCTTCCCATGGCCATCTCCATTATAGCACCATCTTCAACCATTAAGAGTAGTGGGTGCAGAACCTTAAGAAAATGCACCCATATGGCCGACATTGTACAAGACAGAAAAAATCGCCGTATCCAATTAAAAAAGAGGGCAAAAAAACTCTTCCTAAAATCAGTCTAGCGATGCAATTAAATATTCTCGTAATCTGAAATCCTAATCAATTGATAAATAGATCCACAGCAAACAAAAGTAAAAGAGAAAAATAAAATAAACAAACACAACCGTCCGAAATCGGAACAAACGAAAATCAAACTAAAGAAACACAATACTATAGCAGTTGCCTATGTGCATAAAAGAAAAACCTGATTCAAAGGAAACAAGAAAAAAAAGTAGAAGTATGCAAAGGAAAACATGGAACTGATACAAGCAAGAGTCACCCGAAAATCATCACATGCAAATAATCAACTAAATTTCTTATAGAAAAAAGATAGACGATTATACCTAACATTGGTTCATTCATGGTGAATGAGTATCGGATAAGCCACCCTCTTTTTCTCCACTCCGTTCGATGTCGTGCGACATGTCCTTCTCCTCCATTGAAGGACTTTCGCCAACATCCTCCATTGAACGAAGCTTTGAGATAGTCATTAAAATGAACAAACTCTAGTGTTCAAGAAAATGTACAAAGCCCCCTTAAAGAGCTGGTATTATTCAAGAAAAGGACAATTAATAAAAGTACAAACTTCAATGTTCAATATTCTTAAACGACCATGATTCTTAAGTTATAAAACAAATGCACACTAAGTCATGACCACAACTAAACAATCTTAATATTGAGATTATCTCAATTTGAGTCGGTCCAACGCTAAATTGTTTATTTTTCTTTTTGCACAATTAAAGCATAGCTCTCTTCCACTTCCAATTGAAGCTGCAAAGGTATGGAAAATTCAACATGGTCATGAAACTCAAACCAATTAGTTAGAAAACTGAAAATGCACGACGTTCTAATAAATGTTAACTCTAATGTGGCGACATCGCTCCCAAAACTTCGGGTTATAGATTTCAGCATTCAAGAAAGTACCTATCAAACACCTCCTTCACAATCTGTGAAATCCTACTATTACCGGAGACGGACAACAAGACGAAGGGTCGATGACCAATGTCCGGTTGTCGGGCAACCGGACGACAACAGCCATATGTAGGACAATCGATTGATCACACGCTCTCTATCACCGACATGAGTTTCATAAAGCAACTCGCATCTCCTTTCAATGGATTTGACTTTCTATTAATGATAGGATCTGAAAAAGATGGTAATGGTCCAAATGGTAAGGACTCTCCAGATCCGGCGAGACGATGTCGGGCTCGCATGAGACGACGACTTCGCCGTCCCTTACCGAAGAAGCGGCGGATGCAGAGAAGAAAATCTCCAAAGAACAAAGTGACGACGATAAAAAAAGAGAAGAAGAACATAAAGAGGAGCACATATTCGTTTCTGATCTATTTCCAATCGCAGAGAAGAGAAATAAGAGAAATGGAGTAGAACAGAGAGAGCAGAGCTGAGCAAGGAAAGAGATGGAGAGAAATGGGAAGATCTGGTTGAAGCATGACAAGCATCGCTACTTTACTAGTGAGGAGGAATAGGGGAAATGGTGTGCATTTATTGTCATTAGGGGTGTCAAACATGCAAGAGGAGAAAAATTTTCACCGATTTCAGACTTTATCATCGACAAAAATTCACCCACAATTTTTGGCATCTCAGACTTAAACGCAGCAACTGAGGAGGGAGACGTGAGGGGGCAGCAAGAGGGCAACAGTGAGGGACATGTGGTGGGGGGCCAGGGAGGGGGCAGACAGTGAGGGACATGTTGGAGGGATGGGGCCCACGAGGGTGGGCAGCACACAATTCAGACGTGAATCATCTCAATATTCACGTTCACTTTTAACGTGAATATGGGAGGTCCTATTTTGTTATGGGGTGATTCACCAAATATTGAGAGGTAAAAAAATTCACCTCTAAAAGGTAATGTTGAAGCCCCTATTACTCTATGATGAAAAACGGAAGGCATGTAATACGTAATTTCAATATATAGTACCCACTAACATGAATAGGACGCTTCAATAGAAAGGTGTCTCTAAAAATGGAGAGAAAAATAAGAATAGTAATATGGGAAGAGAGAAAAGTAAATGAAATTAAGTTAATTTTGTACCTGATTTAGGAAAGTGTTAATGCAATACATAAATAATTGGAGTGGGGTGGGGTAAGAACAGTAGCATTGCTACCCATGAAAATTAAATGGAAAGTGCTGATGTCACAAAGAAAGAAAAAAACGTGTTGACACATGTAAGAAGCATACGTTACACGTACGATCAATACACTTTTTTATAATATTGGACAAAATCGCCTCTAAATAGGATCCTGCTTTATAAATAAATAGTAGATATCTAAATTAAAAATATTTAAAAAGGGAACACCGTAGGAGTTTTGTAGCTGTCAATCTAAAAAAGAAAAAAGGAAAAAAATATATTTAAAAGACACATAAATCCTTAATTGCTTCGAGCAGTATTTAGGCCTGATTCAAAGTTCACAAAATGGAGTATTTTATAAAGGGAAAGACGATCGTATATTTGTTAGATTGATATCACAGAATGATTAGGAAACCTATTAAATATTTTAGTCTATATAATCCCTCTCCGTACGTCCTTAAAATCAATAAAAAATAACAGGTTATTTGAAAGAGAAGAAAAAAAAACGATGAAACACTCAAAAATTGCTGTTGCTTCTATTCTCTTGATTGTGCTCCTTTTCTCGTCTGGCATTTCTGCTTTGCCCACTGGAAATGCAACACACGGTATGTTTTATACACACACACACACACACACACACATATATATATATATATATATATATATATATATATATATATATATATGTTGTATATATATATATATATGTGTGAGAGAGAGAGAGAGATGATGATTTTATGAAGAAAAAAAAGGTTTTGATAATTGAAGAGATAGTTTTACGAGAGAGAAGAGGAGGAAAACGTTTGTTTTTTTTTTTTAAAAATGAAGGGTAGTTCTGTGATAGGAAAGTTGAAAGAGGAGATTTTTAATAACTTTTTTTATTACAAATATTACCTGAACTTGACCTATTTTGATTTTATTTTTTTATTTTTTTCACAATATAAACTTTGTTTTAATTTTCTATCTATTTCAAGTACTTATATCTTCCCCTATATATTCTTTAAATTGAAAACTATATATTTCTCAATATCTTTTAGGAACATGTTAACGGGTTCCTTATGGGCATTTCTTAATGGTAATATTATTTCCTTTTTTACATCTCTTCATATATGCATTTATAGAGAACATACCCCCAATATCTACTTCCCTTACTTGGGAGCTAGTATCAATAATTGGGTCATCAAGTAAAATCAAAGAAGAGTAGGAAGGAGTTCAATCTTGAATTTCTTAATTGATATGAAATTAGTAAGTATTATTACAATCTACTACAATTAACAATTAAGTTCTGAATTAATTCTGATTATTGGAAATTATTTTTCCATTTGTAGATGGATCATGTCCTGAAGTTCCCAAGTGTTGTGCAAATCATCCCTGCATAGATAATTGCAACCCTCATGATGAAGCACGAGTAGCTGTGTGCAATGATTTTTGCAGCTTGAAGGGAAATTGTAGAGGAGGATTCTGTAAGAAAGAAGGAGGGAAGAATGTGTGTCATTGTTACTGTTAATTATTACCCAATTTCCCATTTTTAGTTTAATTCTATCCTTATATAATAACATATATGAGAAAATAAGTGTGACAAATTTGACAAAGCTACGCGATGAGAATAAAAAAGGGTCCAACTATTTATGTTCTTTGCTGTTGTTGCTATTACTATTTTTTTAATATTAACGAAGTTGGTATAATGGTACCATTTTGAATTACTATATATTGATATGCTTTAGTTTCGGGTTAATTTCGTTGGATATACTCAAATACTCCGAGCTCCCTCCGCCTTAATTGATCAATTTGAATTTCATATTTTAAGATTTAATTGAGTCAATTATTTACAAAAATAAATAACGAAAAAAATTCCCAAATAAATATATTTAGAAAAGGGAAGATAAAAAATCACACCAAACCAAAAAAACAAACCTCATAACTAAAGAGTCCATTTATTTATCACATATGTGGAAAAATATCTACCTAAATATACTACTAATTAACTAACTCAACTAACTAATCTAATAAATTAAAAGACTAAAACACCTTTCATAAAGATTTATTAAGAGGGTAAGCTTGATATTTCCATGGTATGTATTTTTTCACATATGTGGTAAATAGACACTCACCATAACTAAAAGCGCATCAAACCAAAAAACAACTAATTTATTTTAACCGAAACCAAACCGATGAACCAAAAAACCGAATCTGTTGGATCAGTTGGTTTTTTCAATTCAGTTGGTTTTTTCGATTCAGGCCAAAACGATACACACCCCTAATGCTGGGTAGGCGGTCGCATAGGGAAGGTTGAGAAGGCCGTAGTGGTGGGCAGAGGTGACCGTAGGGGCGGTGGGCCTGGTAGGAAAGGGGGACAATTTGTGAAAACATAAAATTTTGGGTAATGCATAGGGAATTTAAAGTTTTAGGTGCAATTTGTATCATACATTTCATATTTAGGTGTATTTGGTTGGACTTAAGCCAATGGTTTAAGCCATTGGCTTAATTCCAACTTACTCACACATATATATATATATATATATATTTAAAAATAATAAATTTACGTAAATCAAGAATGAATTATCAAACTTTATAAATTACATAAATGATATAATCAAATTGATTCAATAAAAAATGGCTTAAGCAGCTTAATTCATTGGATTAAGTGATTTATGTGGTTAAAATTTTGAAGATTAATCATTATTATATTTTGTAAATTTACTATTTTCAAATATACATTTTTGAATAAAATGCAAAAAAGAAAAAGAAATTACCATTGCTCTTTTTGAATACATTTTTGGATTAAGTGATTTGCTCTTTTTCTTTCTGGTTAGCTTTGTGGTTGTTCTCAGGTGTGGCTTTCCTTTGTGTGGTCGGCCCTTTCGGGCGGTCCGCTTGCTGCTGCCCATCTCTCATGGGTATGTAGCTTAGCATTGCCATCCTGTCGTTGTATCTTTTCCTTATGTTTATATTCTTTCTTCAATAAATTACCTTTTACTGGTCAAGAAAAAAAGAAAAAAAAACATCTTCATATACATCCGAAATTTGGACTTAAGTCCAACCAAATAGGCTCTAAGAGCCTATCTTTGCCTCGTCTGATTCAAGATCTCTTTTAGAAGCCATTTGGAAGGCTTAACGGCTTAAGGTTCAAATGGCTAGTCCCACATTTGCACATAAAATTACAAAAACAACCGATCCTAGTTTACCAAAAATAATACTTCCTTCGTCCCAAGTAGATTGTCACAACATCAAAATATTTTCGTCTCAAATGAAATGATATTTTTCCACTTTATTTTATTTTAGGCCACTTTTACCATTGTAATGCACCCACTCAAAGAGTCTAGGGAATGAGTTGCACTACGTGGGGTGAAAATGAGTTTGGAAGGGGGTAATGATGAAAGTTTATATAAAATGAGTTAATTATCAAAGACAATCCTTGGACGCACAAAAAGTTAAAAGTTACAACCCACTTAACCCGAAGCGCAGCGGTAAAGTATCTAACTTGCCACTCGCTTCCAACGCCATCGCGGTCCTTTGCGCGGTAAGGCCGCGGTAAGATTTATTTTTAATTTCTTCACCCGTTTTCTTTCTCTTCATTTTCATTTTTATCTTCATCTTCATCCTTCATCCTCTCCCATTTTCTTCTTCTTTCTTTCTTCTTCTTCCCGTTTTCTTCTTCATTTTCATTCTTCTTCTTCTTCTCCATTTTCATTTTCATTCTTCTTCTTCTTCTTCATTTTCATTATTCTTCTTCTTCTTCTCCATTTTCATTCTTCTTCTTCATTTTCATTCTTCTTCTTCTTCTTCTTCTTCTTCTTCTCTATTTTCATTCTTCTTCTTCATTTTCATTCTTCTTCTTTCTTTCTTCTTCTTCTTCTTCTTCTTCTTCTTCTTCTTCTTCTTCTTCTTCTTCTTCTTCTCTGTTCTTTCTTTCTTTCTTTCTTCTTCTTCTCTGTTCTTTCTTTCTTTCTTTCTTTCTTTCTTCTTCTTCTTCTTCTTCTTCTTCTTCTTCTTCTTCTTCTTCTTCTTCTTCTTCTTCTCTTTCTTTCTCTATTCTTCTTCTTCATATGAATTTCGAATTTCTGGGTTTTGTGGATGAATTCGGATGAATATTCATCTGAATTCATCCACTTTTTTTTTAAAATTATTTAAAATATTTACCGCGGCCTGGAACGCGGTAAGGCCGCGGTATTACCGCGGCTTCGTGCGCGGTAAGACCATGACCGCGCCCCATTTTACTGCGGGAATTACCGCGGCCCTCCCCTCGGTTGCTACCGCAGCGCTACCGCGGGGGAGGCCGCGGTAAGCCCAGTTTCACCCACGTAGTGTTGGGAGGGGTTAAAATGAGTTTGGAAGGGGATAATGATTAAAGTTTATATAAAATGAGTTAATTATCAAAGACAATCCTAATCTACACAAAAAGTTAAAAGTTACAACCCACTTGGAACCCGAAGAAAGTATCTTCTCTTGTGCCCTACCGAACCCTTCTAACCGAACCCTTCTAATGAGGAAAAAGCAAAGTTCAAAACACTGAAGCAAATTGCGACCAGAAGTTCTCTTTTCTGGGTTTGCTAAAAGGTACCGACTCGGTTCTCGACGACTTGGGTTGATTTAAATTGGATGATTGATTTAAATTTGAGCAGATTTGGTTTTCCTCCAGGTAATGATTCTCAAATTCATCTCTCTCTAGTGCAAAAGATGTTTATTTAAAGTGACTCAGAACAAATCTAATTGGGTCCATATCTGGTTCCAGTCATTCCATGTTTGTTTTTTCTGTTCTTGGTGTTTGAGCATTTCTGGGTGCAAGTTGTTAAAGGAGCCATAGGTGGAGGGCTGCGGGAAAGAAATCAAAACAATTTATTCGTTTTACAATTCAGGCACATACGATTGAAATTGAATCTGATGACGAGGCCTTAAAAGTTGAACAAAAACGTTAGGGATGAATTGAAAGCGGAGAGCCGTAGATTTCAATAGATTTGAGCAGGTGAGAGATGATGAAGATACATAGAGTAAAAAGAGATGATGATGATGATGATGATGATGATGATGAGAGTATAGAAAGAACAAAAAAAGTTTTGGAACTCATTTGTATATTTGTTAAAAATCTAATGACTATAATTATATATAGTAAATGTGTATATCTATTATTAATATATATTACAAGAGACTCCCGTCAAAAGTATAAAAGGAAACAATTTGAATACAACAATTTTAGAGAGACACGTAGCGCCACGTAGGACTGTGTCAGCCTTTTCTTTTTAAACATTTATGATAATTTTTAAACCTTTTCTTTTTCTTGTTTTAAACATTTATGATAATATGAAATTAAATAATATAATTTTCACTATAATACTATTATGATATTTACAATGATTCTCAATGATTCTCGCGAAATGTAATTTTTGTTTACACATTTATGGTAAATTTTAATGAGTACAATTTAATCTTATTAAACTCTCCCACCATGCACTTATGAACAACATATACTCTTTTGTCTAACGGAGGGTCACCATGAATTTATGATATGTTGTAATGAGTAATCAATACTGATTTAATTACTTTTCCTTTTCTCTCTTACCTAATTAATTTTTTTTTGATGAATAATTAATTTCTTTTTTTTTGTTCTCTCTCCATTCTCCGAGTAACTCACCCTAACCCTTGCACACCAACGTAGCTCACGTTCCAGCCGTTCTTCGGTGGCTTCCTAGCTTCCTCTACCACTCCTTTTCTAACAACCCCAAGAAAAGCGAATAAGACCTCTCACTTCATTCGTGACCCTTCACCCTCGATGATCTCTGGCTCAACACACTCTTCTGTCTATACGAATGAGTTCGATTTTTCTTCTGGCTCCACTGTTGATCCGGCAGAGTTGCCTAGCCACTGCAAGTCCAAAATCGTCGCGGATCATACTAAGTTACAACTTGCTGAAGGAGGTATTTCTGGTTTGTGATTTTTTTCCTACCTTGGACGTTTTTATGGGGGTTTTAGTTTACATCTGAAAGTTTTTTTTATCTTCTACTATTTTGCAGTTGTATTCTGTTTTGTATTCGGGTTGTGCTTATTTGTATCAGGTTTGATCTCTATTTTTGTTGTCTGCTTTCTTATTGGTTTGTTTAGATTTTGGTGTTCAGTCTATAATCTCTCCTTCCATGTTTTTTCGCTGCACTTTTTTGTTTTGTAATGTTTGTTTGTACAATTGCTTTTTTTTCCTCACCAATCAGTGTGTTTCCTATATGTTTTTCCCCATCTACTCCATGGTAATTTTAGATCTCTCTCAATTTCAGCATAGGTATAGACTAAGACTTTCAATTCTATTGCAGCTTCAATTGGTGGAGGCGTGACATCTAACAGTTCGAGCAAGGTTTTAAAGGGACGATTGCATTGTTTCATGGTGAGATATGATCATAATGATCCACGAGGGGAATGTCACTAGTGACAAGATGATTTTTGTCATTGGGTGGGTGAGGATTCTTTTAAAGATCAAATTTTCATTATCCCTTCATAGGCTTACTATTTTTCACAATTGCAGAGCAATCCACTAATGATTCCTTAAGGAGTATGGTAAAGAGAATATTTGATCATCTATAACTTATCATCTTACTTCTGTAAGGTTTGCCCACATAGTATTATTTAACTCTGCATTTTTGAATAATAAGTCAGCCAGTTTTTAAGTTTCTCCTTTTATTTGTTTTTATTTTATTAGAAAAACTTTATGCATCTTTTTTACTTTTTAAACCTGAGAATTTTCATATAATGTATAAAAATTTATGTTTCCTCTTTCTAAGTTGAGTCCATCGTTGATCTTTAATCTCTTGCAGCATTTTCAGTCATAAATGCACCACCAGCCTCTGATCGTCTTGATGGGATATTTTAGCTCTTGCATGTTTGCTGTTGCATTAACCCCTTATCTTAAAGTTGATATATTTTCCTTCTTTCCTCTTTTATTGAATAAGCTTTATAAAGTTTGATGCTAACATCAAAAGAAACGTGCATCACCACTTCCTATTTATAAGCCAATGTAATATGCAACAACAAGTTCTTTCAAGAACTAAAGACGCTTGACATGCTATGGTTGGGGAATGGTTGTCTGTACATATGAAGTTACACTTATACGTGACCAACAGAAACAAAGTTACTACACTTTTCAGGATCGACTTTTTATACGCCATCATGATTATATTATCTTTAACTGCTATACTATTCATTCCAATAACTTTTCATACTATTTTTTGTTTTCCTTAATTCTGAAACTATTTCTCATTTGTAATCATATTGTCTTATAGTCAACTACCCTGTATGATTCACGTGTCATGGTTTGATAATGAATTTAATTCAAAATCTGAACAAAAGTTTTATGGATAAAAATGTATAATAAACCGGATATCATAGTTTTTCATTTTCTAATTTAAGGGATGAATGACTTCATTTGTTTTGGAATAAAAGTTACTGGTATTAAATATATTTGTCATCTTGACTTATATATTTAGTGCTTCATGTGTTCCAGGTGTAGCATGTTTTCTAAACCTTACTCCGCAATGAAAGCCTTTTGGTGTTCGAAATTTAGAATCATTGCTATCTAAGCTAGACAAAAGACTTAGGAAATCAAGAGTTGTTTCATTGGTTGTCAAGCAAAAAGAAGCTACATATTATAGAGTGGTTAGTTTTGACTTATGTATTGTGGTTATTCAAAGTTGAGATCTATTGCTATGATGCTACTTGCATACTTTTGAAAGGTTACCTAGGACAATTGACCGTATAGAACTTATCCTTGAGGAACGATCTCTAGAACCATCAAGGTTTCTAGCCGAAATCAAGAATGTTGCACTTCATCTCAGCAGTCCAGCTAGAGATTGTAAGCATGATCTCTTACATTCTTCTTCGTGGTGGATTATAATTGTTTTTTTCTTCTTCTTTTTTGCAGATTTGAGTTTTGATTGCATGTTGTCGAAATCTCACAAGGTGTACTTGCTAGTAACGTTAAGGATTATATGGTTGTTGATACGATAAAAACCATTGATGATTCCTTTTTCAATGAGTTATTCTTGGTGGCTGTAAATGAGGAAGTGAGATGTGCAGGAATTTGATTGTAGAAATGTGTTATGATTTGTTATTTTCCATTTCATGTTACAGAGGTTGTTTCCTCTCTTCTTTGTTTTTTTTTCTTTTTACAGTAGACTTACTCTACTTGCATACATTTATTTATGTTCCACCTTAGACAATGTGTAGCAGTTTCCAGTTACATGTTTAACTGTTGTAATGTTATTCATAGTTTGATTTATTTACCATTTTTCACACGTTGTGTTACACAAAAAATAAAACTTTTTTTTTCTGTTGATAAGGTTGTATTATTGATCATTCTATTGCCAATCTTAGATAATGACGCAGTTTATGTGTTTGTTTAATAGTTAAGTTATACTGATTTGTCTGAATAATAAAATTAATGACACAACAAAACATTCAATTTTAATTGTAATTTACTCGAACTCGTGCTATCGGCAGATATTTAAGCTAGTTATACTATAATTGTAAGGGCATAACGTATATGTGTACAATAACAAAGAAACCGGAAAAATTAACGGACAAACGAGAAATTAACAAGAGGACTACAATGGAACAAAAAACCAAAGCTAACAAACTCCAATAAGACATGTTTAAAATATGATCAGAATAGGATAACATATAAAGTTAAGAGACTAAAAATAAAGTATACCGCAATTTGTAACTACCCCTGTTTTTGGAATTATATGTGTGCAAGATTAACAACGTTAACTTACGTTAATTTAGAACTGGAATGAACTATGTGTCATAAGGTTTAAGACTCGATCATCGATCCCGTACTTTTGTATTCTTAATCCGAACTTTAGGACTGAATTGTTAAGAACGCAATAATTATAAGACCGATTTCGCATTTTCCCCAACAGATTTCAGATGGGAGCGTGTACTGTGTGTGGGTTCCCTCAAGACACAATAGAGGGTTTCAAATATAAGAAGTGAACAAAAAGTTTTTCACCTAATAGGGGGTTTCAAACCTTACCCGGGGAGAAATTTTTTTTCACCTCATTATCAAATAAAATCACCATTAAATTTCACCACACCCATTTCACCCCTCAAACCACCCCAATCCAATTCACCCTTTCAACCCCTCGGTTCCCGAACTCCACCACCCCGAAATCCCACCCCCACTCCTCTCCTCCCTACGGTGGCGGCGGCGGCGGCGGCGACAGTGGTGGCGGCGGTGGTGGCGGTGGCGGTGGCGGCGGAGTGGTGGCGATGGTGGTGGCGGTGGTGGCGGAGTGGTTGCGGCGGTGGCGGTGGTGGCGGCGGCGGTGGTGGCGGTGGTGGCGGCGGCGGCGACAGTGGTGGCGGTGGTGGTGGTGGTGGCGGTGGCGGTGGCGGTGGTGGCGGCGGAGTGGTGGCGGCGGCGACAGCGGAGTGGTGGCGGCGGCAACGGCGGCGGTGGCGGTGGCGGCGGTGGTGGCGGTGGCCGAAATTGTATGTGAAAAATTTTTCACGTGAAAAACTTTTTTTCACTTTGGAAGTGAATTTTGGAGGTCCAATTTTCGAAAATTCATCAAGTGAAAAAAACGAGGTGAATTTGTAAAAATTCACCTCAAAAAATGTAGGTTTGAAACCCCCTAATAGGGGAGTGAATTGGAGGTGAGTGAGAAAAGTGAAAAAAGGAGGGTTAAGTTTGAGGGCCCCGTAAATAAGGAGGAGCGCACATGTGAATTCACCACGAAGGGCGTTTCGCGTCTCAAATTTCCTTCTTTTTTGTTGCGCTCTTGTCTTTATGAAAACCAAAATTCATCTTTCCCTTCATCTCTCTTGCTTCTCTGTCATATCTAAGTTCTTCTTGGGTGAGTTTTGACCTGTGCACAACTTGTGCGCAAGCAAGCTGTCTGTGCACAAGCGCAAGCTCAAGCTCTGTGTGCACAAGCTTTGTGCGTTGTGCACAAGCTGCGCACAACTGCGCAAGCTCTCTCTGCGCAACTCGTACACAAGCTCTGCACAATGCGCAAGCTGCGCGCAAGCGCACAACTGCGTTGCGCACATTTCGTCCGCACTGAAGCAGAGCTCAAATTTACACATCAGGGAACGGAATGCACAACTCCGGCGACCCGAGACGGACTCCAGCAAGACGAGATGACCTAACCCATCGATCATTTCTACCGTATTTAGCTAGGAAGAGATGAATTCAGGAAGATATGACGCTACACACCTCGTACAATTGGTAGGAAGACGACGACGAAGAAGAGATGACCTTGCTGCTGCGACAACTCGTGGAGCGAAATGGTGAGCAAGGGCCTTCTCACGTGAAAAACAACGCTCACTTTCGCGCTTCTCACCTGAGGTCCGCGTTTGGCGAGGTGAACACACGCTAGTTGTTCACGTGAAAAAGAAGAGATGAAAAGAAGCGTATTTCACGTGCTTTTCTTATGTTTGAAACCCCCTAATCAATGTAACCGATTCAGTGGGTTCCCTCAAATTCGAGACAGAATCAATGTAACTGTGATTCCAAAATCTCTCGAGTCATCCAAATTTTAAATTAACCAGTTAAAAAAAACGATGTCTACGATCTCCCCCAAAAAAACCAGAAGCTATGAAGGAAGGTTGCCTTTGCAAGGTTGGTTTTGTGTGTAGATAACACAGACTCCAAAAAATCACAGCCTCATCATCAAACCAGAATAAGATCTCAGATTAAAATCTTTCAGTACCAGACACAGGATACCAGATCACCAGTAACTGATCTATGATATGAACACAACAGTAACAATCTGATAAAAACTAGGGAGTAATTTTCTGATCAACAAAGTACCCTGCATTTCCTGAAGTTCATTCTGCAAAACAGATACTTCAAAGCAACTTCCAGCAGTTTACTGAGGTTTAGATGTATTCCTAAAATGGTATCTACACTCTCCAGCAACCCAGAACAAGAACAAGAATGGACTAGAACAAAGTCAAAACAAAGTTACAATATTCTTTATCTCCATTTCACTCAAAAGGATTCAAGTTCCCACATAATCTCTACAGGTTCTTTCTCAACTATGTAAGCTGCAAAATTAGACCACCACAACTCAAATCAACCACAGGAGTCACCAGCAATTTATCAATTAAACACTTCAAAGTAAGACCTTCAATCACAATTTTCAGCAACTGACAGAACTCTCAAATGTGAACTTTCATATGCTTAAGCCAGATTGAAACTAAAACACCCACAAAAAATCTCCAGCAACTGATATAGCTCTCAATTGTGAACTTTCATATGCTTAAAACACATTGAAACTAAAACACCCACAAATAAAAAGACCATGTTTACTTGATCATGGTGCACCAAAACTAGTCCAATTGATATTACTTTTTGACCAAGTATCTCAACCTACCCTATACATTACTAACTGCTAATGCTGAAATGAAATTACCCCAAATTGGCTATCATCACAAATCTGACCATATCAGCAGAAGAGTCTTATACATGTAAGCAAATTGAAAGAAACAAAAGGTTAAAAAACTTACAGATAAATTCTCAATCAACCCTGCACTTCTTGGGACCTCCAATCATGGTGCTGTTGTTGAAATTAGCAGCAACATCACTACACCAAACCCTCAGATACCTCCTCCGTCCACTCCAACCTCCATATTTGAACCAGAACTCCGCCACAACCTTCAAATTGAACTTCGTCTGGCCGCGCGACTTATCTCCATTAATCCCGTCCACGACCTTGGAGTCCACATACGCATTCAGCACCGAATAGCTCGCGTCCACCGTCCTCACGTCGTGCGTCCCCTGCTGGAACGGCTCGAGCCTCGTCTCAGTCAAATAGAAGTCTCTATAGAAAAGGGCCGAGAGCACCTGGTGGTAATGCAGCGACAACTTCTTGTTAGGGTTCGAGACCTTGAACGAGGCGCGCCAGGAGCCGGTGAGCCGCTGGGACGAGGTTGTGAGATTGGACTGAGAGAAGGACTGGAGAGAGAAGTCCGGCAGGCTGGGGCGGAGGACGAGCCAGAGTATGAGCATGACGACGCCAAATACGATCATGACGGCCAAGATCGCGACGGTCAGGCGGCGGAACAAGGAGGCGCGGGGGTTCTGCGGCGGCGGAGGGGCGTAATAGGGCCCATAGCCGTATGGATTCGGATTCTGTTGGTACGCATACGCGGTGGCGACAGGCGGCGGATGCTGGCCGTTCGCGGCGGGAACTGGGTAGCCGGAAACGGGTCTGGAAGGGTCCTGCATCGGCAACTCGAATCGGGTCGGTTGGATTGGAGAGAGAATTGGGTCCGATTAAAATCAGAACAAGGACGAATTGGTGGAATTTTTTTTACGTTGGGTAAAGGAAAAGATTCGAGGAACTGGAGAAGAAAGGAATGGAAATAACGCACTTCTTCTAGTGGGTTTCGGAGTTTCCAATTGAATGAATAGGGGGCTTCAAACATAAAAAAAAACGCGTGAATAACGGCTTGTTCACTCTCTTCTTATCCACGTGAAGAGCTGAGGTGAATTCTCCTCAGTCCGCGCGTACCTCTGCCTATTTGCGCGAAAGTGAACGCACTTGTTCACCAGACTTCACCCCTTGTTCACCTCTCTTCACTTTGCCCCTCTCGTCGTCGTCATCGTCCTGCCGCCGCTGTACTTTCGTCTTGCTTGAGGTATGTACTTTCGTAGTTGAAATTGTCGATGGGTTAGGTCAGTTCGTCTTGCTTGAGTTCGTGTCGGGTCGGTAGAGCTCGTCGTGCACTCCACGGTGTGAATTTGAAGCGTATCTTGTGTGAAATATGAGCATCTCATGCTGCGGCACGACAATGTGCGCGGCCTGCAGTGTCTTGCGCAGAGTGCGCACATTAGTGTGCGCAGCGCACATCTGCGCATTATTAGTGTGCGCGCATGACATGCGCGCGCATTGTGGCGCACAGTAATGTGCGCGAAACACAGTTGGTGCGCACATGGTGCGCACATGGTTGCGCACAACTGTGCAGTAACCTCTGGGGAGTCGCATCTGTTGTACTATCATGCGTAGAATGCCATAGAGAAGTTGGGTATTTGTTCTAGGTTTATATTCCTCTGTAATAGTTGAACTGTGGTAACTTGTCTTTGTTGTGTTGATGTGTTGCATGTTCGAGCGAGGCCATGTCTAGCCAGCCAACCCGCACAGTGAGCGCGATTCAATTCTGAGCAGTATGCCACGATCCTAGCCTTTCTAGAGGATCCGGCTAATAAGATGAAAGTATTTGGTGTCAGCGGGAAGACAGAGATTGGAGTGCCACCTCTGCGTAAGAACATGACTTGGAAGGAGTTAGCGGCCATCATCAACAACAAATACAAGGGCAAGTTCAAGCTTGATGCGAAATCTGTGGGTGACCGTTGGCGGAACAACTTGAGCAAGTATAAAGCCGCCCGTGAGAAAAGCAACAAGACTTGGTTTTGGTGTGACAAGAAGACCGGAAGCGGAATATCCACACCATCCAGTGACTCGACTACTTGTGCCCGCATTTCGGCGAATGCATGCTCGTTGGTGATCGGCCGAACATCGATCTGCTGCGGTGTTCGATAGTGCAGCGTCACGCTGGGCCGACCTCAATGAAGTTTTAAGGTATGTTGAATCTGTAGTGTTTAATTTGAGAATAGTTTTGCGTGCACGATGCATCCATGTTTATGGCTAGGTACAATAATGATGAAGAGGTGACATTCGATTTCGATGACCACCAGGCGGATGCAGTTGTTGGCAGCTCGGGTCCTCATGAGTTCACGGAGAGTCCGTGCGACAGTGGAGTCGATGTCGAGAACGCTGTGGGTAGCAATGAGGATGACCTCTGCCCATTGTCTCCTCAGAAGGAGGCAACCGCAGGGCCTGATACTGAGGATGAGGTGGTCGGTACAAGCGGGAAGCGCGTTGCGGCGGTGGACCGGGACGATGGGAAGAAATTGAAAAGGGATCGAAGGAAGGAACTGCCAAGCATATCGGGTCGGAAAACGCCCTCGCATGCCCGGAATTATTGAAACGTTTCTTTTACTGTGCAGTAACATCTGGGGAGTCGCATCTGTTGTACTATCATGCGTAGAATGCCATAGAGAAGTTGGGTATTTGTTCTAGGTTTATATTCCTCTGTAATAGTTGAACTGTGGTAACTTGTGCTGTTGTGTTGATGTGTTGCATGTTCGAGCAGGCCATGTCTAGCCAGCCCAGCCAACCCGCACAACAGAACGCCAGATTCAATTCTGAGCAGTATGCCACGATCCTAGCCTTTCTAGAGGATCCGGCTAATAAGATGAAAGTATTTGGTGTCAGCGGGAAGACAGAGATTGGAGTGCCACCTCTGCGTAAGAACATGACTTGGAAGGAGTTAGCGGCCATCATCAACAACAAATACAAGGGCAAGTTCAAGCTTGATGCGAAATCTGTGGGTGACCGTTGGCGGAACTACTTGAGCAAGTATAAAGCCGCCCGTGAGAAAAGCAACAAGACTTGGTTTTGGTGTGACAAGAAGACCGAAGCGGAATATCCACACCATCCAGCGGCTCGACTACTTGTGCCCGCATTTCGAGCGAATGCATGCTCTCGTTGGTGATCGGCCGAACATCGATCCTGCTGCGGTGTTCGATAGTGCAGCGTCACGCTGGAACCCGACCTCAATGAAGTTTTAAGGTATGTTGAACTGTAGTGTTTAATTTGAGAATAGTTTTGCGTGCACGATGCATCCATGTTTATGGTAGTAGGTACAATAATGATGAAGAGGTGACATTCAGTTTCGATGACCACCAGGCGGATGCAGTTGTTGGCAGCTCGGGTCCTCATGAGTTCACGGAGAGTCCGTGCGACAGTGGAGTCGATGTCGAGAACGCTGTGGGTAGCAATGAGGATGACCTCTGCCCATTGTCTCCTCAGAAGGAGGCAACCGCGGGCCTCGATGCGAGGATGAGGTGGTCGGTACAAGCGGGAAGCGCGTTGCGGCGGTGGACCGGGACGATGGGAAGAAATTGAAAAGGGATCGAAGGAAGGAACTGCCAAGCATATCGGGTCGGAAAACGCCCTCGCATGCCCGGAACCAATTGGCCCAGGCACTTCAAGATTGCTCATCCGCGAAGGCCGCTGCTCTTCTCACCATTGAGGAAAAGAGGCTGAAGTTCGAACAAATGAGGTGGGAAAAGGAGCGCGAGGAACGCGAAGTGAGGCGCAAGGAGGAGCAGGAGCTTGGCGAGCGAAGGCGGAAGGAGGAGCAAGAGCTTGGCGAGCGAAGGCGCAGGGAAGAGCAAGAGCTTGGCGAGCGAAGACGCAGGGAGGAGCAAGAGCTTGTTGAGCGAAGGCGCAAAGAGGACAAAGAGGATGAGAGAGTGAGACGTGTTGAAGAGAATGCCGAGAAGTGTAGGGAGAGGAGGTTTGCATTGCTGCAAACCTTGATTGCAGATGGGAAGTCACCCGACGAGATCAAAGAAATGTTGGCCCTCCTTCTGTAATGAGTGTTGTAATGAATTGAGCATCTTTTTTTACGCACCTTCTTGATTGTATGATACTATTTCATTATTGCTTTGGAATTGCAAATTTCTTGGTTACTGCAGGCGTACGTTACAACCAAAAGATGCGGTATCGCGCAAACCTAGAAATCCGCGCATAACATTCATAGTTTAATCTACAAATAACCTACAAATAACATTCGAAATAACCAATGAAAAGGAGATAACGTTTCGGAATAACCTGCAAATAACCTACAAATTCGCAAATAACGTTTCGAAATACACAGCTAGCAACTGTGCGCGGCGCACATACGTGCGCACAGCTAGGCGCACAGTTGGACGGAGATTTGTGCGCGCCGCACATATCTTCCCACAACGACGCGCACAGATGCGCTGCTGCATGAAAACCACACCCGCTATTGGGCCTCTGCGCTGGGACCGTCACCAGGCGTTGTGGGCCCTTTCGCCAAGGGATAAGGGCGCCGCGCTGCCATCTTCGTTCGCTTGGCCGCCGGACCGGATTCCGCAACTGGTTGCGGCACCTCATTTGGACCGGTTGGAGGAGCAGGAGGAGAAGCAGGAGTAGAAGGCATGCCCGAGGAGGTCGAAGTAGGATGAGGCATGTGGGAGGACTGGCCGGGGGGAGACTGCCCCAAAGCCTGGAGAATGCCACGGGCGATAACACGGGACTCTGTCCTGACCTGACTGAAGTGTCCCCCTGTGAAATTACCCAGGTCCAAGAAAGACTTCCTAATCCCCTCCTCCACTAGCTTCTGTCTCTCGACCTCCGCGAGCTGCCTGGCCTCTAATTCTCTCACCTGAGCCTGTAATGCCGCCATGCGTTCACCCTGGACCCTATCTCTCTCCTTTGCCTCTGCAGCAACAACATCTATCTTCGCACAAACACCGGAAATCAGCTCCTTCATATGCACCTTAATATGCGTAAAAAACCTCTCAAGCCGAGATGGTGGCGCGCGTCTTGTCGTACTAGTCCCCTCACCTTGAGCTGGAGGAGTAACCGGACTTCCCCCATCATCCTGCTCGTCGTCATCGCCGCCATCTGATGCACCTCCAACCGGAGCAGCACTTGCCCCCCTTCCTGTGCCCCGTCGCCCTCGTCTGCTAGCAGCTCGGAACTCAGCAGGTATCGCATCCCGCGATTGGTCCCCGTACCGCCAGATGTGGGAGGTATGGTCGGAACTGAATCTGTGTCCTCCAATGGCACTTGTGCATTACAGCAGAGTGCTGTAATGAGCTGGGGGTATATGAGACTGTTCTTGGAATGCCACGCGCTTGAAACAATACCCTCCCATATAAGCGTCCCAACTGACGGCACCCCCTTTGTAGCAACTTTGAACAACGTGTCGATCCGCTCAATGCCGATCTGATGCGGTCTCCTTGTTGGCTGGAGGTTGGTGTGTATGATCTTGTTCAGTACCTGAAAAGTTGACGTGAGCACACGGACTGAAACAAACTTGTCCCTCCGGCCCTTAATTGCCATCCACTCAACTGGGGTGTCTGCATTGGATATAACCCCTGTAGTCCGCTCAAATCTGTGGAACTGTCACCTCAAATGTGGTCGGATCATTTGGTATCTCAAGCAACGAGCTAATGGCAGTAGGGAGAAGTCTACCGGTCTCCCTCTAATCTGCACCTCGGTTGGGTCATCGTCAAACTCCTCCTTCTCTGAAATTGCCTCGTACACCACGGCGTAGAATTCGTTAACCAATGTCCGGTTAACCTCACGAGGTGGCACTACCAACTTCGCCGGTGGAGGGCATCCGGTGTTTCCGTAGCACATCGAGTGTTTCGTGATGCAAATCGTACTCCCTCATCGAGAATCAACGGGCGGTTGTCCCGGTTGAGTCGATACCGATCCTCAGCCATTTTGCTTAGGAATTTCCTATAGCGAGAAGGTGGCTTGGCAGGGGGCATTTGCGTAGCTCGTTCATCCTCAGAAGAACTGTCCTCAGTAGGCATAGGCTCCTTCCCCTGTCGACGTCCTACCTAACAAGGTGCAACAGCACGGTCAGTTGAGACAATGTCGTGCGCAACAATACATGCTAACTACCAAAGTTGTGCGCAAAGAACTGAATACCATATTGCTAACTGACAAAGTTGTGCGCAAAGGTGTACCAAAATCAGTGCGCTGCGAAGAAGAACAGAAGAGCAAGGGTGGGATGCGACGCGTACCTTGGCCATTGCCGTCTCTCTGTAGTTCAAGCCTTGGCGAAGAGGGAGGTCGAGTCGCGATCCGTGCGCTGCCAAAGTTGCGCTCTGCTGTGCAAAATGGTGGAGAAAGATGCGACGGCAGCCAGCTAAAAACCCTAAGCTATATATAGCAGTTGCTGTTCCCCGTTGTGCGCGGCGCACAACTACGCGCACAACCAGCCGCACAAACCTGTTTAACGCACATACGTGCGCACAGTGACGCGCACACACATGCGCACACACATGCGCACAGTTAGTGCTAACTGATTGCGCACAGATCTTCGCACAGTTTTTGGTTTGCATTATTCGTTGAACGGTTTACCTTACATGGTTGCGTTAAGTTGTCAAAAAATATATTACTATTAAACAGAGCCAAAGCAGGTTTCACACAAAACATCCCGTACTTGTAGCTACTTACAGAAGAACATGTTATTATTGAACTAGAGGAAGTACACCATTCAAATAACCCTTCTGAACGGCATAATCTTTGACTTCATCTCTAAAGGCATTCGCGTTCCACGTCGGTGCCCCCACATTCTCTGCGAAACTCACGTCTACGGAGTCACTTCACCGAACAGCTCCTCCCACGAGTCCCGAGATTGCTCAACATGTTGTGTAGGATGACACAAGCGGTTGCTAGTCGAACGACTGTGTCGCACATCATTTGAAGATCTAATTTGCCCGCGATGTTCCCGCAAACATGACCATCTCCCTTTCGAATACCGATCTGTGCTCGTTCCTCACTCGTGCTTTGGCGAGTACGAAATTGAACTCTTTGTTAATGAGAACGTCTGCTGCAGGTGACTTGAAGGCAGGAATAAGGTAACAAGAGACACCGTAAGCCGAGTCCCCGATCAGGTATTCCCCTTTGCTAAAGTAGTGGCTGGGGGTCTTGGACTGTAACGACTTCCTCCAAACTCCAGCATCGTGCATAGAGCCAGGCCATCCGCATGAAAACCCAATGATACGTCTATCACTGTCGCAGACAATTTGCATATTTATGGAATACCTATGTTTGCGGTCCCAGTAACATTCCCCATCGACAGCTGGCTTCTCCGCTAGAGGAATGGTGGTTCCATCTACAAAACCAACACAGCCCGGGAAACCCTCCACCTCCATGACCTGTCCAATCTCCACTCTTCTTTCTTTGGTAGGCCACAAAACATACTTGGTGCCAATTTGCAACAGTGCCGTCACCACCCTGCCCGTAAACAGAACCATGGTTCCAACACTGAAGCCAAATAGCATTGACTGCATTGCGGTGGCTGCACCGTTCCCATTGCGTCCGAGACGCCATAGAGCAACACACACTTGCCATGTGACTGCAGTCTGTGCACACTTGCTCCGGTTGTGGAAAATCGGACACGGTTCCAAAAGCTCAACTAGTCGGAGGAACGACTCCAAATCGCACCGAAAGTTCTGTTTGAATTGGCCGCATTTAGGTTGAGCGCACAATTCAGCAAGAACTCCGTGGACCGTGGCGACCTAACGCGAGTGTTAAGGTAGCGTGAGTTGCTGATTAGAACATAGGCATCGTATAGCTCCTCAAACTTATCGTCATCCTCATCAATTCCAATAGCGATTGCCATTTGTTGCTCAAGAAGCGGATAGAGCAGTCGACGATCAGATATTTTCGGCATCGCCGCTTTCACTTCACGAAGAGGAAGCCAACATGTTCATCACTTCCTGCATTTCATAGAAAAACACAGCATGAATATTGGTCTTAAATACTGGAACGAAGTACTGTGCGCAGCACACAGTACGCCGCACAACCTAGCGCACAACGTCAAGACACGTGAAAACCATCTGTGCGCGTAGCACAGCACCGCGCACAGTCTCTACGCACACGAAAAACGACTTGTGCGCGGCGCACAGATGCGCGCACAGAAGCCCGCACACATGACCCCTACCTCTGCGCACAACATCTTAACAACCAAGACAACGGATGGAGCCGAGACGCGGAAACAGATGGGAAGGCAGCGTTACATCATAACAGTGGGTTGTTGAACATACCCATTCACATGTGCGCATTTCTCTCCCAAACGCAAGGCGCATTTCTTCACGCGTCTCTGTTTCTCTCGTACTTCCTCACATGCGCGACCTTCAAGCTCACTTCTGTCCAGAGAAGATGACCTCCAAGACTGATTTCGGTTTCAAGATGACCCAAGAACAACTTAGGTATGAAGAGAAGTAAGTTTGGATGAAGGGAGAACTGATTTCGGTTGCAAACGCAACACAGGAGAGGCGCAAAAAGGAAGGACAGTTGAGGCGGGAAACGCCACATGTGGTGAATTCACGTGTTTTTAACTTCTAGTTCACGGGGGCCTCAAACTTAACCCTTCTATTTTCACTTTTCTCACTCACCTCCAATTCACTCAGTTTTTCACCTAATAACTTTTTGTTCACTTCCTATGTTTGAAACCCCCTAATTTAGGAGTAATCGATTCCATGTTAGGGAGAGTGAGGTTTCAACACTTTATAGTTACTCGGTGCTTCAAACTTCATTTTGTGTAGGTGAGGATAAGGAGTGATTCACTTCTAAAATTTATAGTGATTTGGAAATTTTTTCACTCTTCCAAAAATCACTTGAGGTGTGAAAATTAGTTTTTCACTGTGAAAAAATGGAATTCAATATTTAATCTGAAATTTTTATTCTTCAATATTTTAATAACTAAAAATTAATAATTTATATGCAAATAATAAATGAACATCTAGTTTCTAAATAATTTCTAAATATTATTATTGTCACCTCACGAGAATTCACTGTGATTCTTCAATTTCTCATCTACCCTCCTAAGTTTGAAACTCCCTAAAATATATTTTTTCACCTCACGAGAATCCACTGTGAATTCTTCAATTTCTCACCTCATGAAAATCTCTCCCCCTCCTAAGTTTGAAACCCACTATTATTAGGGGATTTCAAACTGATGAATTTGAGATGAATTTATCGGTGAATACGTTGACAAAACTCATCGTGAATTTTTCGGCAGTCGGCCAATACCACAGCGTTCCCTCACCCCCACCCGTCTGCACCGGCTGTTTGCTTCCCTTCCTTGCATTCTTGCTTTCGTCGGCTGGTGAAACACACAGCCAAGCAGGAGATCCCCGTTTTCGTTTTCACCATTTGTTTTCGTTTGAGGGGGATAACCTGTGCGTTTTGGTTTTTCACCCGATATACCTAGGAACTCACCGAAAAAAATTTCCTCCACCTCTTACATTTGAAACCTCCTATTGTTGGTTGCAAGGACTTATCCGACGATGTAAGATCTCGAAGGCTCTTTGATTATTTTGAGACAAAAGGATATTGGAGTTGTTACAGAGCTTTCTGGTCATATTTTTTTTCTTGAGCAACCTATGCGCATTTCTCACCGACGGCAGCCACCGAGCATTTCTCATCATCACTACATTAGAGGGGTTCAAACCTAAGAGGGAGAGGGAAAAAAATTTGGTGAATTTTTGCTGAATCATGGGTGAAAAAAAAACACTTGTCCTACCCCCTCAAACCAAAACATGGGGACCAATCAAGAGGAGGGGAGTGAATTTGGCTGCAAAGTCTGCAACGCATGTGCAATCTCACTCATGTCTGCTTCACGTGGCCACTTGTCCATTTTAGATGTGAATTTCACGTGAATTTCGCTGAATCACTTTGGGTGTGAAAAAAATAGGTCCGAATTCTGAACAATTCACACGTGAAAAAACGGAGGTGAATGGGCAAAAATTCACCTCCAAACACCCAACTTTGAAACCCCCTATTACTACCACCGCGCTTTTCACTGGCGGCAGTCACCATGTATTTCGATCCAGTTTCGACCCCAGCTTTGAAACCACCATGATTTCGGTCGAAACTTCAAGTCTCGACAATCGCCGCGAATCCCGATGAAACTTCCCGTACGATTCTTTCATCGTGATTCTTATATTGCAATTTTAGATCTACTTCTAGAAATCAAATCAACCAAACTCAACAACACAACCACCTTCAATATTTGACTCTGATGAAACTCCAGAACAATCAAACTTGCAAATGGTGAAAAGTTGATATTTTTCTAACTTAAGAAATCTGGATAAAAACGATGATGATCACAGAGGTAGTCATGTTGATTACTAGTTTAGTCATGTTGATATGCACATTTCCAAATGTTGATCGGTGATCTTCTTATGTTGATTAGCTTATGTCCAATGTTGATCTGCTCTTGTCCAATGTTGATCTCTATTCTTTGCCATGTTGATGATTCTTTTTAACATGTTGATTTCTATTTTTGTCACATTGATCACTTTTTTATATAGCATGTTGATTTTTCTCATTGTCATGTTGATCTTCTTATTTAGTATGTTGATCTCTCTTATTACCATGTTAATCTATTTTCTTTGTCAAGTTGATATTTCTTTTTTAGCATGTTGATCTCTCTTCTTGTTATATGTTGATCTTTCTTTTTAACATGTTGATCTCTCTACTTACCATGTTGATCATTCTTTTTAGCATGTTGATCTCTTTTACTATCATACTGATTTTTTTTCTTAGCATGTTGATCTCTCTTCTTACCATATTAATCTATCTTTTATGTCATGTTAATCTTTCTTTTTACCATGTTTCATGTTGATCTATAGTTTTGTCATGTTGATCTGTCGATGTTGTTCACACGAGGAAATGTTGCTGATCGATTAATCATGTTGATCTAACACGACTATTATATTGATCAAATTTAGCAGACTTTTTTTTTGAAAAAGCAACGATTAAATATATTGATAAAGAGAAAGAACTTCATTTCAAGGAAAAGGAGAATGACCTAAAAACAGAATTTAAAGATTACATAAAGAGGTAGTCTTCTAGCTACAATTTCCTACCGCCTCGATGGGATGCAACAACCAACTTTCCCAATTTAATGCACTTAGGCCACCTATTAGAAATCCAGAGGAAGCAAAGATATTGAATTGATTCAAAAACCTATGTAGCTTAGGTAGGTTGGTTGCCATGAAAGTGATCATTTCTCTCCTTCCAGATGCGCCAAACCGAGACCAATCTGATGGCCAGCCACGCCTTTCGTTGATGAGCATTCCAGTCTTAAACTGAAACATCCTCGATCAGACCTGAAACATGGAGCCCCCTAAAACTGATTGCTTGACACAACGCATGAATCAATTGCCAAACTTCCTAAGTCAAAGAACACCAGATTAAAGATGATCAAGTGTTTCTAATTCAGCATGGCATCTAAGACATTCAGGGTGTTGGATTGGAACATCACGGAGCAGCAATTGTTCGTTGGTGGGCAACCTATCTTGAGCAGCTTTCCAACAGCACACTTGAACCTTCTTTGGTTCTCGCTCCTCCCACACACCCCTCTCCACAATTTTGCATTCAATATCCCGCTCTATACTCGCCAACCTTGGGAAAAGAAAATCAAGAAAGAAATTTCCCAACCACGTTCTTTCCAGAAAAAAGTGGACTTTTCGTTCCCAACCTTTTTATAAAAGGAATTTGCAAGATCTACTCCAAAAACAGATAACACCCTCCCTACTTTTGTGATGTCTCCCCAAACTCCACCCACAACACCCTTAGAATTAAAACCCCCGTCATCACCATGGATAGCCTTAATAATTCTAACCCAAAAGGCCTTTTCCTCCACTTGACCCAAGGAAATCAACGAGCTAAATCCGATCTAAACCTGAACCGTTCTAACTTGGATCCCATTGTGATGAAATCTGAAACGACCCAAATTTGAATGACTCGAACCCAATTTACCTAAACCAAAATAACCAAAACCCGAATGATTCGAATACAAAAATAACAGATGGAGTGATGTTCGAATAGCAACAATTCAACTCACCTAGACAATTAGACCTAGGTAGACCTTCACGAAAACAGACAGTGCCAACAGATTACTGCATAACCGAGGCTCCTAGAGCGTCGTCATCGACACGAGCGAGTGGTAGCTTGGAGTTCAAGGTCAGAGGAGCCGATGCTGTTATGTGAGGAATCCGGGCTAGTCAACAACTCGATTGTAACTCGAATGTGACTTGATTTCAACCCGAAGTAACCAAAAGATGAAAGTACATTAATTCGATTCTAACATGAACCCGATTGAGCCTAACCCAAACAGAACTTGAAAATGAAAAAGAATGATCCGATCTCAACCTGAACACGAATGACCCGAACCTAAGCAGATCAAAAGCACCTTGACATGCTCCCAACCTGAAGTTAGCTCAACTCAATCTCCAAAGCCAAATCTGACTTGATTAGAAATCGGCTTGACCCGATTTCAACCTGAACTAGGATGATCCGATCAAAACCCGACACACCACCCGATTGGCATACCTAGTCATAGTGTTTGTTACAACTTCAAGTTTATAGTGTACTAGGACGTATCTCATTTAAGTTTTCCAACTTTTCAGAATGTAGTTTATAGTCTACTGGATTCGACTCGCCGATTGATGGCTCCGGCTCCATGGTGGTTGAACAATGCAGGGGCAATGGGCCGGTGGTCAGGAAGGGCCGCAAGGTATGTTGGGGTGGGCTGTGCTATGGCCGCATCTTCGTTCGCGGTGCTCGGGCATTGATTTTTAGAAGTGTTTGATTTTTAGCACCGTTAGCTACAGTAGTGGCAAATCTATCCTTTAACAAAAATGTTGATAACATTTTTACTCCTGAAAAAATATTGGTGGCAAAATGAGATATTTTTTTAAAGATTAGTGGCAAAATTATCACCCTCTCTCTCTCTCTCTCCCTTACAATGATCATAAACATCTGCGTTAAATTGTATTTTCCAAAATATTTAGCTAAAATGGGAAACATAACTATATTTCAGGGACCAGAAAATCATGTTTCATCTCCTTGTTCAACTACTCGGTACTTCCCCACAACAGACGCCTACACTTTCCCCGGTACTCGACTCTAATGCAGGGGCGGATCTGCCTTGTGGCAGACCCAGCTCCCGCTGGGCTGAAATTTTGGTCCAAAATGAAGACCTATATGTCATTCCCAAACCAAAGCCCACCCCCACCAGCCCACCACCTCAATTGCCCAACCCAGCCACCAGCCCTTCGTTCATTCGCATCTCTGCAGCCAGCAGCCATTCGAGAAAGCCCCTGGCTTCGTCGTCTTCGTGACCGTCACCGAGCTACTGAGTTGATCCCCTTCAATTCAAGGTTGAATTCGACGGTGCTCCTCCATCTCCACGCTTGAATCAACAGCTCCGTGCGCCCGTGACCCTCTTCGTCAACACATTCGTCTCTCTCGTCCACTCCACACTCACCTATGTTTCAGGTTCCCCTTTCCCTCTCTCTGTTTTTTTTAAATACGTAACTGCTAGGAGATCTTGCTCACATTTTGTGTGTGTTTGCTTTTATGGATGGATGAATTTTGAGAAGTAGAGAGAAAAGGTTAAGTGAAAGTTTTAAAATTGAAAATTCTAGAAATACCTTTTCTTTATATCGATATTATCTGAAATTTAAGTGGCGACTTTGTGTTGCCATCAGAATTATAATGTATGCATATGGTGAGAGCTATTATTCTTGGTAGGAGGATTGTGTTAGGAAAAACATATCATCCCAATCTTTGCCACTATAATTTTTTCATTATTTTGCAGTATGATGATGACGATGATGATGATATGGTAGGAAGCTAGAGTCGCCTTATATGGCTTGACTTGGATTGATAGATAAATTGGTTTTCCACTGTAGGCTGTGATCTTTCATATTCCTAACTTTCATATTCTTTCATATGGTAAAGAATCACGGAAATGTTTGTTTCAAATTCTTTCATATTCCTAACTTTCCTATTCTTTCATGTCTGAGAGTCTTGTTGTTTTAATGTTCATATGGTAAAGAATCATGGAAATGTGTTTAACATGTTCATATGTGTGGCCTTTTTTCTTCAGTGGTTTTCATTATGGTATATCAGTGGTTTTCATACTATAATTGCTATAGGAGACAAATAGTGGTGGATGTTAGTTTAGTTAAATTATTTTGGCCCTTGTAGAGTTTTAATATTACTTCTTGTACTGACTTGTCTGTCTCTCAACTGGAGCTAATTCAAGCTCTCTTTTGGGTAGGCAACAAACAAGATCTCTCTCTCTCTCTCTCACGCACACAGAGAGATATATACATTACCTACTTCCTTTATTCTCCTTATGGGTTTTCTTAGTCATTATGGGTGGATTTGCTCAGTTAGGTTGGCGAACTTGCATCTTCATATCTTGATTTCATCAAATCTAGACACTCTGATATAAGCATGCTCTCTTTAGCATGTTCTAGGGCCTTAAAAGTTTTGTGGAACTGTCTTGACTCATACTACATTATCTATGATTTGCAGATATCTCTGAAGTAAACCTACCCAAGTCTTATACCATATCATTTCCCAAAGGAAAGGATGATCTCATGAATTTTGAGGTCTCAATTAAACCAGATGAAGGATATTATCAGTATGGAATTCTTCAAGCTTTATTTTCTTAACTGGTTTTGATATTTCCTCATTGTTTCTATTTAAATTGGTGCTTTGGCTCATTTTTAAATATATAGTCTAAAGTTTGTGTCATTTGTTTTTGTTAGGGGCGGATGAGCATGAAGGCGTGCCCAACGTATTTTATCCAAAACTCAATATACCCATTTGTAGCCCAATTTTTTTTTTTCCACAGACCAGTTTATCCACCAATAATTCAACAATTATTATCTTTTTTGATCAAATTTTGATGAATGCTACATAAAAATCGTGTTTTGATTTATCAAAAAATTTACCAATTATTGATTGATTATTTTCCGCTCACCTAAGTTCTAGATCCTAGATCCGCCACTGCTCTAATGGAGGAAGGTAACGAGGCTTCGAAGACAGGGCTGGCCGGAACAGGCTTGGATCTTCCACCCAATAAGCACGGCAACCTTAAAAGTGCTTCAAGCGACCAGAACCTTAGAGACATTCTTCTGCAAATCAAATCCTCCAAAACTCCAGTAATTACATACTACCTTTCATCAAAAACCAAATGAAGAACCCCAACTTAACTCGATTCCAATCTCACACAGTTTTTTCTTTGGTATTCTGTAGGCAGTTATAAATTATGGTGCATCATGGTACGTGTTTTAGCTACAGAAAAGCTCTTTATTGGGTAGCTCAATTCGATGACCACCAGGTGCTCAATGAAATGCCTCAGTGAGGTGGCGAACCAAGTCTTGACACTATTTTACGTTGTGATTGCTTGTCTCTGTTTGCAGGTGTCGTGTGTGTGGCCAGATGCTGCCTTCGTTCTGTAAGCTGAGCAACGAGTTCCCAAAGTCGTCGTTTGTATATGCAGATATCGATGAATGTCCAGAAACCACGCAGCACATTCGCTACACTCCTTCGTTTCACTTCTACCGTGACGGCGAAAGGGTGGATGAGATGTTTGGTGCAGGCGAAGAGCGGCTGCAAGATCGCCTTTGGTTACACTCTTGAAGTTGATAGAAATTTAATCTACATTGTCCAATAATAAATTGTACCGCTGCTTCTCTTAAAGCATGAATTCTTTGCGTTTCCATTACTAAATAATACTCGTAGTTCGAAATCTCTTAACCATTGGTTTAAATCCATCTTATTCTCATGAATGAATGTATTTTTTCTGCATTTTATTCTAAAACTGGACAAACATATATATATATATATATATATATATATATATATATATATATATATATATATATATATATATATATATATATATATATATACACCCAATTTTAAATTGAATTGTCAAAAAAAATCGTACACTTTATATGTTCGACTTGAGTAAATGACCTGAACTATTAGCTTAACTCTCATAGCTTACTTGAGAACGCAATGGGGGGTTTCAAACTTAAGTTTTTTCGGATGGACTTTTTCGTTCCTCCTTTACATTTGTAGGACCGCGTGATTCACTGTTTTCTACGCGTATCTCAAGCGAATAGGACCAAAGTGAATTTAGTTGTTCATGTGAGTAGCCCTTTGTTATTTACCTGAAGTTGTGCGCTGCGCACGACAGCCCACACATAGTTTCGCACAAAGTTGTGCGCGACACACAGATGTGCGCACAAATAAGTGCACAATATAATTGACACACTTCCATTTTATGCTGATCTAACTAGGTAGTGATGTCGATCTAACAAGGTAGTCATGTCGATCTAACAAGATAGTGATGTCGATCTAAACAACTCATCATACTGATCACCATTTTATACTGATCAATCAAGTATGTATGTCGATCTAACAAGGTAGTGATGTCGATCTAAACACTCATCATGCTGATCTAACAAAGTTGTGCACGGCACACAGATGTGCGCACAAATAAGTGCACAATATAATTGACACACTTCCATTTTATGCTGATCTAACTAGGTAGTGATGTCGATCTAACTAGGTAGTGATGTCAATCTAACAAGGTAGTGATGCCAATCTAACAAGATAGTGATGTCGATCTAAACAACTCATTATGGTGATCAATCAAATATGTATGTCGATCTAACAAGGTAGTGATGTCGATCTAACTAGGTAGTGATGTCGATCTAAACAACTCATCATGTTGATCACCATTTTATGCTGATCAATCAAGTATCTAAACAAGTCATGCGCCGAATTCACACCACAGCCCCCTTCAATTTCACGGGCTCCTCAAACTTGGGCCCCCATTACTCACTTTTCTGACTCACCTCTCAAACCCTTAGTTATTAGGTGAAAAACTCATTCCCTAAATTCTAAGTTTCATAGCCAAGTTTATACAACAAATAGAATTTTGAAACCATAAGGAGTATACTACAAATATTATCTACAAAGTTTTAGGGTTCAGGACTTCTTTGGTAGGTTTCCTTTCGATTTAAGAGTATATAAATGAATAGAGCTTGATAATTCTTGCTCAAATAGGTGCTCAAGCCTACGAACCTTACCAAAATTATTATTCTACTCTTCCCTAATTAACTATTCTCTACCCCACAAATATCCCTTATCCTCCTGAACATTCAATCCCTAATTCTCCATCGCGAACCAGATCACAGAGGTCGGTCTTCAAGTCATCCATTGTCATCACCTTCACTCCGCCTCCACCTTCGCATCTGACCTCCACCTTCTCCCTCGACCTCGCCATGTGGGCAGCCAGGCTGGGCTAGTAGGCGAACCTTTACAAACAAGCTCATCACCTAAATCACCCTCGAATTGAGTCGGTGGAAGGGATTTGAAAGATGTCTTCAGGTTGATCAGGGAGGATGACTCCGCTATCTTTGCCTCGGCTTCTAAATCATGACCTTAGCCAAATCCTCAATCCCTAAACCCTCCCATTGCCAAGCTATCTTTGCCTTTGTTTCTAAATCATCTTCAATGTCAAACATCAATTGTAGTGTTGCTGAGAGTCTCGATTAGGCATGGCAACAGTACGGTTAAACCGCGATAACCCTTAAACCACGACCACCAACTACGGTTTTTTTGAAATCATGGTATACGGTTTTACGCATCTCGGTTATAGATTTATATCCACAACCGCTAACCATGGATATCTATGGTAAGCGGTTCATCCGTGGTTATTTAGATGAGAACTTAAAGATTATCCAAATATCCTAAAGCAATCCAACATAAACATCAAAACAATAGTTTAAACATCCAAACAACATTTTAATCACTAAAATCAACAAAAAGATTCATGGTAGTCGCGAGAGTGAGTGACCAAGTGTGTGAGTGAGTCTGAAATCTGAATGGGTTGGATTAGGTATGGCAACGGTGTGGATTAACCGCGGATGGACCATAACCACAACCACCAACCGCGGTTTATTTGATATCCACGGTTTTACGTTTTTTTTTCTAGCGGTTGTCAGTTGCCACCTATAACCGCGAAACCGCAGTTATCTGCATCCACGGTTACATCCGTGGATATTTCATACCTTGATTAATATTCACTAAAACATACATTTACTTAAACGATATAGCTCAAATATATAACTATTTATTTCAAATTCAACTGAAATATAATAATAAATCTGAAATACAAGTCAAATATTGCAACTAAGTCCATGGACCGGCCCTAAATTGCAGTCCACCATGGAAAATCAGCACAAATGTGAATTGGGAAGGGTTGTGGATTAAATATTGGGCTAGGATAAGATTAAGTAGATGTATTATATAAGTGATGCGGGCTTGGGCTTTGCGGTTGTTGGGTAATTGATATTCGCGGTTGCGGATGGCCTTAAACCGTAACCGCAACCGCAACCGCAACCGCCTAGGTAATAGTTTTTCCAAGGCACCCATGATCGCGAAACCGTGGACATAAACGCCGGATTAAACCGTCACTTGCGGTGCAGTTAACCATGGTTGGCGGTTTTAACCAATCAGTTGTCATTCCTAGGTTGGATCATGCATGGATGAGTGATAACTGATGAGGATAGGAGGCATGAGACTTGAGTTGAGCTTGACCCACTTGGGTTGAGTAATTATGAATGTGAGTTGGGCTGGGACTTAGGAAGTGGATTGACGGTTATCCGCCAAACCACGAATATTGGTTATCCACGCATACCCCCATACTACCAACCGCAACCGTTAAGCTAGCGGTTATAAAAAACATCACAACCGCTAATCACATGATTTTAACCGTGGTTAAAACCACAAAAAACGGTCGGTTAACCATGGTTAGCGAAACTTATCCACCCCACTGCCATGCCTAGTCTCGATCTTACTGAGTTGTCACATTTATAGCTAAACGACTTTAAATTCCTATTTTGGTCATATTTTAAGAAATTATCCTATACAAGTCCTTAATCTTTCAATTTTGCTTTATCAATCGTCCTTTCCGTTAAATTCGGCGTTAAGTTAAACAGACTTTTGTGAAAAATGATAATTCTAGTGATCAGTTTTTTTCTATCATTCTCTTTGCACCCTAAAATTTTAAATCTAACCTTTTGACCGCCCACCCAAACCCTGGCAACCCTAACCCACCTTCAGCCACCCCAGTCCCTATCACTTCTCCCTGGCCCCTTCTTAGTCCTACCCAACCTTCCACAACTACATAGTCGTGCCTAGCCTTCCTCGGCCCTCACGGTAGCGCATAGCACTCCACTCATTCAGATCTTGGCTTAAGTCATCAGATCTATGGAGTTCTTGAAATTATCTACAATCCATCATGACCCAGAACTACTTCACCCAGTAGTTTTAAAAAATGTTCTTGTTAGGGTGTTAGGGTCGTCGTGATTCATGATTTGGACGTCATTTTTCGTCCCCACCATCTTCTTGATCGCCTTCTTCATCTCGTAGTTGTCTTCGACCTCCTTAGTGCCCTCAATTTCACTCTCATCTTCATCATCCTTCTCAACCTTTTCGGGAAACCTAAAGTCTTATCCCTCTTCTTCAAAGAATTTCATTTCGCAAATACTTCAAACAAGTATTTTCTGCAAAAATTCTTGTTTTTTTTTCCTGAGAAAATATAGAATTGTAATTGGAAAATGGAGATGGTTGAGTAGCTCGTCAATTGCTCCACTCGTTCTTCTGCAATTGCAAACTCAACTGGGCCAGGGCTAAGGAAAGGCTGGGCGTAGCTTTAGAGGGCTAAAAAAGGCTAGGGTGGTCTATGAAGAGGCTGCGGAGGGGCGGTGGGGGCTAGGGATGCACCTGCCAACTAAGAGTGAGGTGAACGGCACCGACCGCGGCTAGGTGGGTTGGCCGAAGTAAGGTCAAGGTTGTCGGAGCTCGGGTGGTTGTCAAAATGTTAGACTTAAAATTTTAGGGTACAAAGAGAAAGGAAAAATTCAGCCACTATAATTATCATTCTGCAAAAGTCCATTTAACTTAATGTCAGACTTAATGGAAAGGACCATCGAGAAAGTAAAACTGAGAGATAAGGAATCTGTGACAAAAACCTAAAACATGATTCGAATATTACAAAAACCAAAGATAAGGTTCCATCCTCATAGTTTCCCTCTTTAAATCATTGAGTTTTAGACTAGTTTGAGAAATTGAGAGTTATAGATTACCATAGTAAAAAGGGAGAAAGTGTGATTTTATCACTAACGTTTTAAAAATCTCTCATTTTTCTATATATCAACCTTTTCTCTAGGGTAAACTTACCATCAACGCGTAGTTAAAGGGGTATGTTTGCCATTAGAGGTTAAGTTGTTACGATTCACAATGAGATACACTTAGACAGCACTGATGTGGCTTGTCACTCGGTATTACGTGGACATTGACTGTACATTTCTTAGGGTTAATATTTTAAATTCACCTTAAAATTTGTAAACCTAACAATTTATCCTTATAACTTTAGAATCTTAAATTCATTCCCCCATAAATTTGGCCGACTCTTTTTTCGTTCGTCATAATGGAGAGGCGGTGGGCTGGAGGGTGGAAATGAGAGGCAGATGATGAAAGTTGAAGACAAAGGTGTGGGCTGCGAGCAACAATGACCACATTGTTGTTTTTACTCTCAATATTAAACTTTAGTGACTAATGTCTTTGAATTACATAAGTTAGATATTATTGGATAATTTTTCCTTTCAAGTTAGTGGTTCCGTCATACCACGTTGTACCGTCTGCTCAGTTGTGGTAAACTTAAACCTAAAAAAATGATGATATATTTACCTCGAAATAAGGTTGGTGCCAAAATGATAGAATTGTAAACGATTAGTGGCAAAATTAAAGACTAAATTGCACCATCTGTACCTAAAATATTTATTGCGTTGCAAATCTATACCCAAAGAAAAAATTGTTGCGTATCTATGTCTAAAGTATTGATTTGTTGCAAATATGGCACTCCATTAATTTTTGATTGACGGATGTCCGGCGAGTTGCTGAGTTGGCTGCTCTCTGCCAATCTCTCTAAATTTTTGACAACGTGGAGGGTGCAAGAGGCTACAATCACTGAGGCGGGAAAGATGATCTGGTTTCAGCGAGAATGACTGAATAAAAGAGGTTAGAGATTTGATTTTGCAGAGCTAGTAAAAATAGAAAACAAGCTTATCAAAAAAAAAGAACAAGAGGTCGATCAGCAGCAACAACAGCAGACGTACCTAGAATGGAGAGGAGGTTCTCTTCTGCTGTTGCAAGGCTGAAGCTGTTGTTTAGTGGTAGTGCTTAGAATGGTTGTGTTAGGTTGGTGGTTGAGTGAATGGCGTAGGTGTGTGATGAAGGGAAGGTGTGCATTAAAGATGTTTTACAAAATCTAAGGCAGTAGCATTCTTTTACATTATCACATCTGTCTAATGCAGGTTGGAAAATCTAAGGCCTTCATTTTACAAAATGTAAACCTCTAAAACCCTGTCTATAATCTATGCCTTTACTTTGATTCCACCACTAATTACAAAATCACATAAACATGCTTCTTCCTTCAGGGCTTCCATGGCATCTTTTTACTCATTTTTTGGATATTTGCATCTCCTGGTGGTTGTGTTGATGACCTTCCAAGGTTATATTCTGCATGAGCAACAGTAGCATTTGGCTGAGACAATGATCTTTTTCTTGTGGGTACTGAATGTGGAATGGATGAAGCTTGGATGTTCCTTTGTTGTATTTAAACTCCAAAATATGTCATTTTGATACATACATGTTGCAAATTGTCATAATACACAAAATGGATTAATATATAAGTATGGAATTCTTACAGGTTTTTATTTCTCCCTTCTTGGTCCTTTGCTTGTTACTGGAACCTCATTGGTTAGAGCTGAAGGGACCTACAAAGGGGCTGACCTACAAAGCTGCCATGTGTACACGAGGGCTGTTTGTGGGTTGTTGCAGGCAGAAGTGCTGAAGAAGGCAGAGATGAAGATAAGCGATGAAGCCATGAGGGAGTAGACCGTGGTTGTCTACAAGGAGCAACTGAAAGCTGGTTTGAGGCTTCCTTTCTGTGCACTATTGCTGCAACTATGTGAGTGGTGGGGTGCTTGTCCTGGGCAATTGGCCCCCAATGTTTTTACCACTATTAACGCCTTTATAGTGGCGTGTTATCTGGCAAGGGCGGAGGTGTTGCCCAAAGTATTCTTCAATTTTATGCCTTGAAGAGGCCCATTGGTCATCCATTCTATCAGCTCACTCCCGCGGAGGTCAAAGTGGATAACAAGATGGTGAAGATAGGTGTGCTTGCGGACACAACTAGCTCGTGGGGTACTGTTTTTTCTTTATTTTGAAGGAAGATAGCTGAGATTTTCCGGTGTACTTTATTGGAAAGAAAGAGTCTAGGGCGTTTGTTAAGCCCTCAATCTGGGCCGGCGGTGAAGGGAAGAGGGTCCTCGATACGTTGTGTAAGTGGATTTGTGCCGTTATTAGAATCGAGGATTGTGATGGCGCATTCCCATTCACACTGTCCAGCATGGACGAGGTTGTGCTAAGGAGGTTGTGCTGAGGAGGGTGAAAATTGCTCAGTTGAGCGTTGTTCAATAGAAAGCCTTGGGTGAGGGCTACAAGCAGAAAATTGACGAACTGTGTAAGGTTGTCAAGGACCAGAAAGCCCGGATTCCCAATTCAAGATCGATGCGGATCTTAAGGACAAGTTAATCGAGGAGCTATCTTCCAGAACTGCTAAGGCTGAGGAGTTATCCTCGAGGGCTATGTCCAATTTTGGGACATGTGCAGTGACCTTTGGTGGGGTTACTTGCTCGAGCGGAGCTGACTTAGTGGCATTTGTCAAGCTCGAGGATAGCGTGAATATTGGGCTGTTTGAGGGCGAGAGTGTCTGCGGAGAGAGTGGGCCTGGTTCAGAAGGCCCTCAAAGTGATGACGGACTCAGTTGTCGAAGGTAATGCCAGGGAGGTCATTTTTTTGCGGAGGGCTTTCTTAGGTGTCGTCATTAGGTCGAGGTTATTGGAAATGCACTAGACCTGCAAGCTATTGATGCTTTGAAGGTGGAAGAGGAGGATGACGACACCCTGTTTGAATGTGGGAGGTTCGGGAAAAGATTGGGTTCCGACTTCCCTTGCGACATTTTGCCTTGTCGTGCGGGGGAGAATAATGTAGTTGAGGCCCCCGTAGATATTTCCCAGAAGGATGGAGGCCCCAAGTAGGTTGTGGGTGCACTTTCCTTATTTTGTACCATTAGTGTTTATTTTAATGGAATTTGATGTTGTGTCCATTTGATTTGCGTTGCTTTTGTCCAATTCTTTTTTGGGAGTGTGAAAACAAGCATTAAATATGCTAGTGTATAGGTTTGCAAAACAACATAGGAGTTTGAGTGGAGTCAAAATTTGAGTTTATTGATATGCAGCGTATAGCTTATACATAGTAGTGTCGCAGATCATCCATGTGAAAACAATTTTTGAGGATTTTGCCATGATGGTCTTTTAGCTTGTAAACATCATTCCATTCCTTGCTGTGTACAACGTATAACCCTGCCCAATTGGGACATAGGGTTTGGTAGCCGGGATTGCGTCCCGATAGTTCTGCCTTAAGCAAGACCATTCCTCCCACATGGATTTGTTTAGCTCGAACCTTTGCATTGTGATCAAGATTTGCACGCTGTCAAAGAGCCATAAGTTTAAGCCTAGCTCATTCACGCAGTTCCTCGACTAAGTCCAGGCGAGTTCGAAGACCGCTTTCATTGTGAGGGGCATCATAATAAAGTGTTCGGGCAATTGGGATGGACACCTCTATTGGAAGTAGGGTGTCCATGCCATAAACGAGGGAGAACGGTGTTTCTCTTGTTGGTCATCGAGTTGTAGTTCTGTAGTCCCAAAGGATTTTGGGTAACTCTTCTACCCATTTTCCTTTGGCATCATTGAGCCTCTTTTTCAAGCCCTATTTGATTGTTTTGTTTGTCACTTCAACCTGGTCATTGGATTGTGGATGAGCCACAAGGACATAAAGCATTTGGATGTTCATCTTGTGAGCCTAGTTCTTAACCTTGGTACTTGCGAACTCGGTTCTATTGTCTGTCATTATGGCCTTAGGAGATCCATGTCGGACACGAGGTCATGCCATAGAAATTCGATGACCTTAGTAGTGCTCATTGTTTTGAGGGGTCTTACCTCGATCCATTTTGTGAAGTAGTCAACTGCTACTTTGAACTGCCTGGGAGCCTTAGGCATCGGTCCAATGACGTCGAGGCCCCATAAAGAAAATGGTATAGGGTAGGTCTTCGTAACTGCCTCGTTTATGGGCAGACGTTGGATACGTGAGTTGAGCTGCCAGTTGTGACACTTTCGTACCAGGTCATGTGCATCTTTCTTCAATGTTGGCCAGTAGTAGCCAAGACGGAGGCATTTGTGAGCTAGGGCGTTGGAGCCAATGTGTGACCCACATATCCTAGAGTGAACTTCATGTAGAACCAATTCGAAGTCCTCTAAATCGAGGCACCTTCGTAATGGGTGAGGATTGTGTTCTTACTCTCTTTTGGACTGATGGTGGGCCCTCGATTTTACCATCTTCAAGGTATTGGATGATTGGACAGTCTCCAATCGGCAGATACGGGTGTCTCAATGACATGTATGTTGTTTATGGATGGGTTTTCCAGTGTTTCGAGGGGAGATTCTATCCATTCTTTAGGCAGCTTGTCTGCCCTTGTGTTTTGGTTCCATGGGATTTTGTTAATATTTAGTTGCTTGAACTGTTTCTATAGGTTTTTGACGAGATTTAGGTACCTCGACAAAGTTGGGTCTCTGCAGTCAGCTGTCCTCGTTACTTGACCTACTACGAGCTGGGAGTCAATGTGGACTGTTAGACGTCGTAGTTCGACTTTAAGTGTCATTTTCAACCCGGATACGAGTGCTTCGTATTCTGTCACGTTGTTTGTGACATGGAATTGAAAAGCAACACGTAGTTTGGTTTCCTTGTCGTGTGGGCCTTTGATGTAATACCCCCTCCTGGGTTTTCAGTGCTCGATGAGCTATCTACGAACATGTCTCACTCAATGGGCTCTGGATCTGTTGGTGGTATCCTTTAGGGGCCATGTTCAAGGGGGTAGATGGAAAGTTCGGCCATAAAGTCAGCCAGGGCCTGAGCTTTGATCGCACGTCGTGGTTCAAACTTAATGTCGTACTCACTTAACTCAATACACCATTGGGCTAAGTCCTCACACTTCATACAGGCAGTAGATCCATGACTTTGTTTCATCGCCTCAAGTCCATACCTTCTCAAAAATGTGAATTGTGCTTCTTCATCACCATGAACTTCGTTCATAGCATGTTTCCTTAGTCTCCACGCCTTGTGTCTACTAATATCAAGACCAAGTTCCCTCCTAACTGATCATAATACACCCTGTAAACTCCAATTTGGATCATCCCCGAGTTCCTCAATATATTTTACACCTAGGTACTTGTAATCTGCTTGACAATTACTAAAACATCTTCCACAGTTGTGGCACAAATTCATGGTCTTGATCTGCCATGTACCAATCTCATTTTGAACCAACCCAGCATGGATAAAAAATGGATAGTTATCTGCTTTATAAACCCATCTCATTTTATTCCGAGAATTCTTCGCCTGCTTCAACTTATCAAACCTATTCTTGATGCACCAAACCTTAACAGCTTTATTAAACTCCTTCTTTGAATCAAATTTCATTCCAATCTTGAATTTAAGGTCATTCTTATCCACGACAGCATTAAACTCAAGAGCTCTAGGTCGTCTATTAGTCACGCCCTGCTCTTCATCTGAATCAGATAAACTCCTTAAAGTGTCCGAGTCCTCATAATTAGTATCTTGACTACTCTCCTCTTCATCACTAGAACTAACTACAGAATTGGTTTGGCCTTCAAGAGGCTTCCCATGATTCTTACTGCATCCTTCTCACTCTTCTTGTGGAGCCTAAAACCACGTTCAGCTCGAAGTCCACTGTGACATCATATAACCCATCATCCAATTCATCATCATCATCATCATCATCATCATCATCATCATCAAAAAAGTCATATTCATCATCTTTGAATTCTGAATCATCACTATTACTTCCCCCATTTTCACGTTCTTTTGTTTCTGATTTTTTCTTCCTCTCATCAACAGCTTTCCCTGCTTTTTTACTCCTCTCAACCACACCTTTTTTTGTTTCTGTTTTTTTCATTCTCTTCATTGCTTCATCCTTTTCATTGTTTGTATCACACCTACAGTCACCTTCTGTTTTCCCGTTTCAAGAATTTATCCCTAAATCAGGAAAAGGATCTTTATCAATCAGATCTGCTAAGAATTTCTCACACATCCACATCCTATCAACCTTGCTATATTTACGGAGATTTATCTTGTTTCTGCAATATGATCATATTCATGCTCACTCTCACTGTCAACATCATCATGTAACCTTGACTCACACATAACTTTCTTCAACATAAATCTCTATAACCTTACTCTGGAATTTTCGCAGCCATCCCCAATACATCAGCATCAGAAACTAGCGATACCAACCCCTTTCCTAAGCTTTCCCCTTCCTTTCTCCATAACCTGACCCCAACTTGCTCTATTTGAATGTTTGCATCAGTGAGCATGTTTTGTAATTCAATTAAAGAGAGCTTGTCACAATCAACCCAATCAACATATATACTACCTCATCTGGATGATAAACAGCTTCACTTTCCCTTCCATGTGGAATATGCAGCCTCCCACCATAGTGAATCTTCAAGCTGAAACAATCATCCCCGGACCCTATAATAGAGTTTATAATACATTAGACCCTTAAATGGTGGTTGATTGAAGTACAAGTAACATAACACCACACCACATTGGAACAGAACCATTCGACTTCTGATATCGAAAAAGAAGAAGAAAACACTTCCTTACCTAGGCTCCACGTTTACCGAGAGAATGAAACTTATCTTTATAGAAATCATAAAATAGTTTGAGTCAAATTCTGTTGAACTTTGTTGCATAATAGGCTTGCTTTCGATTTTATAACCTAGCAGATTCTAAACCATCACACTAAACCCAAAATTGAAATCACAAAAAGGTTTGACAAGAGTGCATCAGACAAAACCCATATCAAGAGACGAACTGCTTTTCATGAAAAATACTAACCGTATTTTGGTGGAAAATCTCTCCCCTCCTCTGATCGTACAACCCATGATGTCTCCATTTCCTTTAGGCGCCAATTCTACCAGAATGTCGAGGAATCTCAAAGGCAGAACGCCTGAGATCACCTTTTTTCCATGCGAATCTGATATTTAGGGTTGTTAATGTGGGGGTGATGAAGAGAGGGTACAACAGAAGCTTTGCAAACTCTTCCTCTGCCCTCTTCAAAATGTAGAAGATGCCAGGTCAAATAGAGAGAACCGACGTCAAAGCCATCTCAGCAGCTCCCCAAACGTCTGTCAATAAAAAATTAACGGAAGGCCAGATTTGAAACAAATCAATACTTTAGACATAGATACGCAACAATTGTTTCTTTGGGCATAGATTTGAAAAGCGATGAATACTTTGGGTACAGATCGGTAATTTAGGCCAAAGTTAAAAGTACACTCTCTTATCCATGGATGCATCGCATCACCACTTCTTTTCCTTGTTAACTCGACCAATCTCAGCGCTGATTCTCTTTGATCAGGGACTAGAAATCACGATTCATCTCCTTGTCCAACGCTGATTCTCTTATAGAATGATAGGAGTATTCAAGTAAATCAAGCATTTCGAGTCAATGACCAAAACCAGAAGACAGGTGCAGAGAAGTGAACAAAAATCCATGAACAATTGAATATGCATGGTGGATTGGTTTGCTCTGCGGTGTCACAAGCTCTTCTCTGCATGCCAATCCTCTCTTCGAGTTCAAGATCACTTCTTCTGCAAGAGGCTGAAGTTTCATCGACACCCAGTTGCAGATTGCATCGCACAAGTCACCGTTTCGATTGGTTCGTCGTCTCTCACCCAAAATTGTTCCCAGTTTCTAGGAAGAATGGTGCCTTTGTTCTAAGGGCTAGTCGCCGAGAATCTCCGTATGAAGTTCTGGCCGTTTCTCCTTCGGCAACTCCCAATGAAATCAAAAGGGCTTATCGGAAACTTGCTTTGAAGTTTCATCCGGATGTCAATAAACAGGTAATTCTAGAAGCTGCTACTTTAAATCGTTTTTTTTTGCTTCTGTGTTTTGCTGTTTTGGTATCATTAAAACTTTCCATGGATGACCCAATCTGCATTTGACGTTTTTGTTGAAGCTGTGTTTAAATTGTTGAAACTCTGAGTTAAAGTTCAACCTTTGATTGAAATGAATATGAATGGATCTTGATCGAGCTTTAGTCAAGCTGTTTTCTTAAATTAAGCAATAGGCCAGAATAGAGATCAAGGAGCTTGGTTTGAATTGTGTATTTACTAGAAGTTTGTTAAGGCTTCTATTGACATACTTGAACAAGCTTGATTTCTTCATTCATGTTTCGCCCATAAATGGCCTCAGTTTCTGATTACTGGTTTTAGAATGGATAGTTTACTATGATAACAAGCTCTATTTTTGCACTCCAGTCCACCCTAGCTTTCTTCATTGCTCTTTAGTTGATGCTTTGAAATTACTTTTGAGTATTCAATTGAATCTGATTTTTCCAACCTATTGTCCAGCCACTCTTATGCTTTCCTTGTATTAGTCAAAGCATTATTAAGTGGAGTTTCATGGTTAAATTTAGTAGTAACAGCTTTGTTTAGGAGGAATTTTGTATCGATTCCACCAACGTCAATGTAGTTGCGACTAGGTTGATGTATAATAAAGTTCTGTTGTTAGTTCTTAAACAGAGGAAATCACATGTGTTTTGGTGACCTTAAAGAATCTGTTGATGTATTGGGTTCACAAGCTTGCACTGAATTTTCGTGATTGTGAACTTGTGTTCTGTTATAGGCAAATGCCCAAGAGAAGTTTATGAGGATCAGGCATGCGTACAATACATTGCTAAATGCTGAGTCAACAAGAAGATATGGTTCTTCAAATCGTACATCGATTCTTCGTACTCCAGTTCTCAAAGGAGCAATGGGTCTGAAAATGAAGAGTTTTATGGATTCGGTGAGATTCTTGTCCCATATCTCTCATATGCCTGTACAATTAGTACAATTCTAAGCTGATCTAAAGTTGTGCCTGACTTTTTTTTTGTACTTGAAAATTATACAAAAAACACCACTGCTTAATCTGTTACATCTCTTCAATGAGAAATCAATTGTGAGAGAAGGAACATTTGAAGTTACATATGCAAAGCTTATATATCTAGTCTTATTCTAGTTTAATCGCACATGGCCCTTTATTCTGCAGGTGAATTTTTTAGGGATGTTCAAATTACCGTAGGTAGATTTGTGTTGACAACATGAAGAGAATAAAGAATGCATGACTCGGATCTTGTCAGGATTTTCTAAATTAATTTTCCCCTTTTTATTGAAAGTCAAGCATTTTCCCTTTTCCTCCCTCATTTCAAGCCATATTTTGGAGATACAGTAATTTCGTTAGAGACCTGCAACAAGAATTCCAAAGCTGGGAAGCAAATGCATCTCAAGAAGAAAAACCAAAAGCCTATGGGAGGAATTGGCGGTACATAGTTGTCATCTTTTATATGTTCGGTGATGAATGAAAAATCTTAAATAAACTTGACACAACTATTTTAGGGAATTGGAGAGGAATTCGTGGAATTTCGGAGAAAGAGTTGAACATAACCGATCCTAAACCAGGACACGATGATGAAAGGGAGATGAGAAATGATCAATTTACTAGTACGGATAAGAAGGAAAGCGGGTTCGATGGTGGTGATGCTGCGAAGGGAGGTGGCATCAGCGAAAACATTGATGAGATCGAAGCTACTCTTGCCGATTGAAGAAGGAACTGGTCTATAGCAAGGTACTCCTCCATCCCATATTAATTCATACATTTGACCGAGTAGAGATTAAGATGGAGTACAAAAGACTTGAGGGTAAAATAGTAAAATATGGATATAAGACAAGTGTAAAATAGCCTAGCCATAGGTGAAAGTTTCCTTAAAAGGAAAAGTATCAATTTTTGTGAGACATCCTGAAAAGGAATACGCATCATTTTTCGTGGAACGGGAGGGAGGAAGCACCAATTTCTGATCAATGTTTCTTTGTGGTGTTGATATCTACCAGATGAAGGAACTACTGGAGAATAGATGAAAGAATGCCAAGATTGAATAGAACGCCAATGACAAACACAATTATTTTGGTCGGCGAGTTTAACATTGTCACCGCAACAATGCCAGCTATTATGTTGAAATCAATCACATTTGTTTTATGGCTAGCAACAAATTCTCTATTTTCACTCTCAAATTTGGAGGCCAAATAGCAAAAACTATTATGGCTAGTGTGATAGTTAGTATTATTGGATCAAAGATTTATCCACTTTTCTATTTTTGTTAATTATATTTGACTTGGGAGTGTGATAGCTAGCATTGTTGTAAATGCTCTGAGTATCATAATATTTAAGGGTGACTAATGCCCTTTGATGGATATTATTGGCTGCGTGAGCATCATCTTTTTAAGGGTGACTAATGCACCTGGATCGGAGTTGTAGTTGACATCTGTGTTGGAGAATCTGGAAACATGGAAAGAAGACATCTCTTTCCGTTTGGGATGATTTTTCAGCGGTTTCTGTTGACGATCTGTACACTGTAATCAAATAATATAGGATGACATTGAACCGCACATCCCTCATTCTCTAACGGTTATGTCATTTTTTTAAAAAGCTTCACCATGAGCATCAATTTTCATAGTCAGTAGTATCTAGGGGTGATCAACTTCTCGGTTAAACCGAATTAACCGAATTTTTTTTCGGTTTCGGTTAATTCGGTTTGGTTATTTCGGTATTTCGGTTCGGTTATCGGTTATACCGAACTTTAAATTCGGTATTCGGTTCGGTTTTCGGTTATGGTTTTAACTAATTCGGTTAACCGAATTAACCGAAATATTTGGTATTTAATGTTTTTTATTATTAATATAAAATTAAGCTCAACCCAGTATACATAACATACCCAATGTTGAATGAACTACCCCAATCCACAACCCATATCTTAACATTAAGCTTAGCCCATAAAAATTTCGGTTAATTTGGACAAAAACCGAAATAACCGAACCGAATTCGGTATTCGGTTAATACGGGTTTAGGTATCGTTCGGTTAATTCGGTTTTTGTCCAAATTAACCGAACACCGAATTATTCGGGTAATTCGGTTTCGGTTAATACCGAATTACCCGAATGATCAGCCCTAGTAGTATCAGTATTGGTTGCGTGAGAAAGTAAAGTACCGGTAGTTCCGTAACTTTAGTTCTTGTCACATCGGGATCATGTTTTAACTTTTTGTTCCAATAAAGTTATTTGTTTCAACCATTTTTCAATTCGTGGTCCTTTTCCATCCGGTTTTCGTTAAGTTTAACGGACTTTGAAGAAAAATAGTAATTTAGCAACTCATTTTAAAAAAAAAACATATGTTTACACCATGGATTTTAAAACTAACCGTTTAAACACAGCTCCAACAATTATAAACTTGACATTTTTACTCAAAAGTTTTCTTTCATTCCCTTCCACCATCCTCCCATCATCCGGTCACCACCACATCGGTCCAACAATTATAAACTTGACAAGGAATGGCGTGTTCGCCGAATCGGCGGCGTGGCGGCGGTGGACCGGCGATGACCGGACGATGGGAGGATGGTGAAAGGAATGAATGAAAATTTTTGGGTAAAATAAGTTTATAATTGTTGGGTGTCTAAATTGTTAGATTTAAAACTTAGGAGTAAATTTTTTTCAAAAAGTTGAATTGGTAATTATCATTTTCCCCAAAGTCCGTTATTTAAAGGAGGTTTGATGAAAAATGATCACGATTTTAAGAAAAGCTGAACTTTATTGGGACAAAATAACAGGACCCCGGTGTGACAAAAATTAAAGTTACAAGATTATCGGTGTACTTTACCCATTGCATGAGAACATATTTTGCTTAGGGCGACTAATGGGCTGGATCAGAGTTGTAGTCGGTATCAAAATTGCAGAATATGATAACACAGAAAGAATGCGTCTCTTTTGGAGCATTTTTATAAAAAAAAACTGAACTGAAAGCAGAACCGTTCAAGCACTTGTTCACAGTTCAACCATTTGAGCTATTAGTTCAACCGGCTATTTTATAAAAACTAACTATTAGGTTTTACTATATTGAGTTACACGTAAATATACAAATAAGACAATAATGCATATTTTCTACACTTAAATATGAATTTATTATAATTTTTCTATTCATGAGATGGAAAATAATGTAAATAGATCAGTGAGTAAAATAGTTTGACAGTATTGCATTTATATGCATTTATATTAAGATATACTAGAGGTGAGTTCGAGCCGAGCCGAGCCCGAGCCTAGCAGGTTCGTGCTCGAGCTCATGAAATTCGGGCTCGGCTCGAGTTCGAACGAGCTCGAAAATTCGAGCTCGAGCTCGGCTCGAAGGTTCGTGAAGCTCGATTCGAATCGGCCCCAAACGAGCTCACGAGCTCGTTAGGCTCGATAAGGCTCGTCGATAAGGCTCGATAAGGCTCGTCGATAAGGCTCGATATATAAATAGGGGTATATATGTAATTTCACACCATACTCGATAAGGCTCGTCGAGCCTATCGAGCCGAACCATTCATGTTCGAGCTCGACTCGTTAATTATACGAGCCAAAGAATCGGCTCGAGCTCGAGCTCGAGGTTCGTGAACCTCGGCTCGTTTGGGCTCGTCAGAGCTCGAGCTCGAGCCGAGCTCGGCTCGGCCCGATTCGTTCAACACCCCTAAGATATACTATGTATTATAGTTTCATAAGGTATTATCACACAATTTAAATACACCTATATCAATGAGTAAAATGTAAATTGATTACAAATTTAGGGCAAACCACAATTAGTATCAAACTTTGAGGGACTTAGAGTAAAAGTTTAGAAAATAAAATGGCCTTTCCTAGGCTTGGCAGTCGGACGGTTAGTATCCGCGAACCGCGGATAACCGCCCGTCAGGGACGGTTTTAACCGCGGTTTTTATCCGCGGATTCGCGGATACGGTTTTTTTGTACCCGTCACATTCGCGGTTACGGATTACGGATACGTTGTATCCGCACCGCGGATATCCACTATCCGCGGTTTGGCGGATACCCACAATCCGCAAATCCAGCCCATTAGTCAGGCCCATTAAGTCCATTAAGTGAGGCCCAACCCAACTGTGGGAATGCCCGCCCGGCGCTGAAAGCGTGATATCTGCGTAGTGCAGTGCAGTGTTATTAGCTTAGGGTTAGCAGACATTCACACTCACACACACATTCACAATCACACCGTGTTGCAGGCTCGTGTTGCAAACTTGCAATCACACGATTCGCGAATCCTTCATCTTCAATCCTTCATCTTTGATCCTTCATCTTTGATCATTCCAGATGCTCGGCTTCAACCGAAAATGAAGGAGGCGAGGCGACGAAACGATTAAGAGCACAGCAGGGGCTGCACTCTGGTTGGGCGACGACGAAGACGACCGAGTAGGCGATGCAGCAGCCCATTCGTCTCGAGATTGAGTAGACCATCCTCGCCGCTCTCTCTCACCCCCTTGTTGCCGAGCTCACCACCACCACGCTAGCTAGGAGCTCCGGTTGCAAGTAAGTTCGATTGCTTGACCTTAAGCCGCCGCAGCTCCTTGTTCAAGCTTCTCTCCCACTCTGTAAACACGGGCATGCTTAGGACACACAGTTCGGATCATTCAAAAGTTTTGTTCTTGCTAACCATGATGACAGTTATTGCTTATTCTTATGCAGGGTTAGTAGTTTTTACAGATGCTTTGTTGCAGGCCGACCCTAGTGCAACATGCTTTAATCGACAATTATAAAAAGATAGAGAGTTACCTCTTGTTATCTAACTCAATTAGGCCCATCAGATCTACAACAAAAACATTCCTTGCTGACATGAAGCGATCGACGATCGCATATGGTTTTGGTTGATGTTTAAAAGCTAAACTCAATTGGTCACTTGCTGCACGTTCGACCTGTTGGTAAAGTTTAAGATCATCATTGTGGTATTCTTATAGAGACCAGGCAAATGAAGATAGTGATTTAGTTTTCTTAACACAAAGTGATAATTAGCTCCCTTTCATTTACTTTGATGTCAAAATTATAAAAGGTGCTTGAATATAATGACATTAGATGCCTGTTCAAGTTCGATGGAGTTGAGTGTCAGTATTATGATGATATTGTCGAGGATGATGCAGATGTAAGAAAATTTCTCATCTAAATTATAACTTATAAATCTTCTCTAATAAACATACTGCTATATATCTGCTGTGCATCTCCTAATTTCTTAATTTCTTGTTTCATTTTCAGCTTCATAGCTGCTGTGCATCTCCATTGATAAAGCTGCAGAAACGTAAATAGTATGCAAAACTCCATAAACATACTGCTATATATGATCCTGCTCTGTGATAGAGTTTTGCGTTTGTTTAGCGTTTCTTCGCTACCTTGTTGATTCATTCTTGATATCTCCTCTTTATTTCAATTTGGTGCTATTGTAAAGCTGTAATTGTTAAGCTCGCTCACAATTCTATAACTTGATGGCATATTTAAGATGCACTTTTCTTCCGTTATTTTTTCCCTTCTTTTTCCTGTCTTCATTTTAGGTGCTCTTCATATTCATCTATTAAGAACATATTGCTAAGAACCATTTTCATGATCGGTGACCACTTTGTTTTCCTTATGCATGACGGATATTTTGGGCTTCGAGTTTTCCTTAGACATAATTCATGCTAAGAAATTGGAACAAAATGTATCAAGCAAACATCGATAAACCCATATCAAAAAAACTCCGACAAAGACTCGAGATCAAGGCTCATCTTCAGTAGATCCCGGATCTCTAACTCAGTACTTGGAGAATCAAATTTCTTACCTGCGGGATATGTCTTGCGGTTGAGGGTCACGGGATAGGAGGAGACCGAAGTCAGCGCACTCTCGAAAGGCGCTCACGATCGCGTCGGGCGCTCAACACTCGACGCGGTGGCACGGGTTTACGGGCAAGGCGGAGATGGAGGCGGAGGCGTGGGTGATTCTCGTCGTCGCTTCACTTGTGATTAGTCATGCAGGTATTGCTAAATGAGCTCTTTTTATCTTATGTTTTTAATGAAGCATTTTACTTAAGGAAGTTGGATTCACCATGACATTACTTCAATTCTGTTAACTTGGTGGAAGGCCTTGATATGCAGCAATTTAAAGAGAACAATCATGTACTTTAAAAAATTTAATGGTCAAGCTAATTGCAGAGTCCAGTAGCATTTTCGAGACCTTACGACATGGCAAACCGTTAATTGTGGTTGTTAATGAAGATTTGATGGACAATCATCGATCTGAGCTTGTCAAGAAGCGGCGGATAGGAAGCATTTATCTGCGTGTGCCCGCAAATGCTTTGCAGGATTATATCGACATGGATTTGGATTCTCTTGTTCCTTACTCTCCTAGAGATGCTAGACTGTTGTGAAGCTTATAAACAGGTATCTTGGATTTCCGATGATTGATTATCCAAAATGAGGGCTTAGCCTCAAGTAGCACATTTCTCCTACATCTGTATTTCTTCCATCTAAATTAAGGTTCAGCTTTTAAACCCTTTTCAATCATTGGTCATCATAAGGTAGTTCCAGAGATTGCTGATGATTCAAAATCTTTCATGATCATAGCTCACCGGGTTTAGTACTCCTGCGCTGGGAAAATTGATACTCCATTTGAAGGAGAGTATTGAAACTTGAGGGTACTAAAATAAAGGGAAAACGATCGATTTTTCCGCTGATGTTCACCAAAAAATCACTTTTTGTCACTATTTTTTAGGGTAAAGTGCACTCATAGTTTTGTAATTTAAATTATTGTACCACTAAGGACTTGTTTTAACTTTTTGTACTAATAAAGTCCTGATTTTAAGTTTTTTTTCATTCGTGGTCCTATTTGAAATTTTTGCCCTCAATTTTAAAAATATTGCCCTTTTAAACAATTTGTAAAATACAAAAGGCATCCTAACAATTAATGAAATTTTCAATTTTACTCTCAATTTTTATAAATTATAAAATTCTGCCCTAATTTTTATAAACCCATACAATTCCACCCTAAAATTTTTCTCCACTTTATCTCACCACCATCTTATCCACTACCATCGGAACATTGTCGGACCTCCAGTGACCTTCACCGCATTGGCCAGACCACCCTCCAAGCTGCGAAATGCGAGCCTAGGGTGGCAGATCCACAACCCAGGGCCACGAATCGCCAGCCAAAGGTTGTGAATCGCTGGCCCAGGTTGCGAATCGAGAGGCCAGGGCTGCGAAACGCGCGCCCAGGGCTACGAATCCCTAGCCTAAGGTCGCGAATCACAATCCCGTGGTTTTCTGGCTGTGGCCCGTGGCGTTTTGGCGGCGACACGTGGCTTTCTAATGGTGGTGGGTTGAATGGTGGTTGATATAGGTGGAGGTAAAAAGTTTAAGGTAGATGAATATGTTAGAAATGGTTTGTTTTTAGATTTTTAAAATTTGAGGGTGTAAATTGTATTATAAGAAAAATTCAGTTTATAATCATTATTGTACCATTCATGTGAAAGGGTAAAATCGTCAAATAATTGTAAAAAGGACCATGGATGAAGAAAAAACTGAAAAACATAACTTGGTACAAAAAGTTAAAACATGACCTTGATACAATAATTTAAGTTACAAGACTATGGATGCATTTTATCCCTATTTTTTAGAAAAATGATTTTCTTTGTCATCAATGTTTAGTTTAATTTTCGGAACATGGTTGCCACGAATAGGGATGTCAATAGGGCGGTCGGATCGGGTCATTCGGATTTCGGGTTGAGCTGATTTCAGTTCGGGTCAATCGAGTTTTGGGTTACTTTGGGTCGAGCTTATTTCGGGTTGGGTTTGGGCCATTTGGGTTTCGGGTTGCTTCGAGTCGAGCTGCTTTCGGGTCAGGTCAGGTTCGGGTCCGGGTTAGGTCGGGTTCGTGTTGCTTCGTGTTAGGGTTCAATCCGGGTTTGGGTTAGGTTTATTCCAGTGGCGGATCCGTGGCTCAAAAATTAGGTGAGCGGAACAAAAAAACTATCAAATAATATATGTAAAGAGCGAGGTTTGGGGTAGCCCGCGTTGCTAAGGAGCAGAATATTACACTTCATTTTCAAAATTTGTATGCTCTATACGTGATGTCTTCGATAGTTATCTGAAATGTTACCATGTGGAACTACAAAATTCTAGCTATTTGCACCTATGTAATTTGCGTTTGGTTATGTATAGTATCAATTGTCAAGCTACTTAACCTCCTCCATACTTACAAAAAATGAAAAAGTGTTTGTATTCAAATTGTTTTAAATTGTTCAAGAGTGTAAGCATAACAAAGCACTTCAAAAACCAAATCTAACACACACCTGAAAAGCATAGATGCAAAATGGATAACAAGATGGTGAAGATAGGTGTGTTTGCGGACACAACTAGCTCGCGGGGTACTGTTTTTTCTTTATTTTGAAGGAAGATAGCTGAGGTTTTCCGGTGTACTTTATTGGAGAGAAAGAGTCTAGGGCGTTTGTTAGGCCCTCACTCTGGGCCGGCGGTGAAGGGAAGAGGGCCCTCGATACATTGTGTAAGTGGATTTGTGTCGTTATTAGAATCGAGGATTGTGATGGCGCATTCCCATTCACACTGTCCAAAATGGACGAGGTTGTGCTGAGGAGGGTGAAAACTGCTCAGTTGAGCGCTGTTCAACAGAAAGCCTTGGGTGAGGGCTACAAGCAGGAAATTGAAGAACTATGTAAGGTCGTCAAGGACCAGGAAGCCCGGATTCCCAATTCAAGATCGATGCGGATCTTAAGGACAAGTTAATCGAGGAGCTATCTTCCAGAACTGCTAAGGCTGAGGAGTTATCCTCGAGGGCTATGTCCAATTTGGGGACATGTGCAGTGACCCTTGGTGGGGTTGCTTGCTCGAGCAGAGCTGACTTAGTGGCCTTTGTCAAGCTCGAGGATAGCGTGAATATTGGGCTGTTTGAGGGCGAGAGTGTCCGCGGAGAGAGTCGGCCTGGTTCAGAAGGCCCTCGAAGTGATGACGGACTCAGTTGTCGAAGGTAATGCTAGGGAGGACATTTTTTTGAGAAGGGCTTTCTTAGGTGTCATCATTAGGTCGAGGTTATTGGAAATGCACTAGACCTGCAAGCTATTGATGCTTTAAAGGTGGAAGAGGCGAATGACGACACCCTGTTTGAATGTGGGAGGTCCGGGAAAAGATTGGGTTCCGACTTCCCTTGCGACATTTTGCCCTGTCGTGCGGGGAGAATAATGTAGTTGAGACCCCGTAGATGTTTCCCAGGAAGGATGGAGGCTCGAATAGGTTGTGGGTGCCCTTTCCTTATTTTGTACCGTTAATGTTTATTTTTATGGAATTTGATGTTGTGTCCATTTGATTCGCGTTGCTTTTGTCCCTTCCTTTTTTGAAGTGTGAAAACGAGCATTGAATATGCCGGTGGATAGGTTTGCAAAACAACATAGGAGTTTGAGTGGCGTCAAAATTTGAGTTTATTGATATGCAGTGTATAGCTTATACATAGTAGGGTCGCAGATCATCCATGTGAAAATAATTTTTGACGATTTAGCCCTGATGGTCTGTTAGCTTGTAGACATCATTCCTTTCCTTGCTGTGTACGGCGTATAACCCTGTCCAATTGAGTCATAAGGTTTCGTAGCCGGGATTGCGCCCCGATAGTTCTGCCTTAAGCAAGACCATTCCTCCCACATGGATTTGTTTAGCTCGAACCTTTGCATTGTGGTCGAGATTTGCACGCTGTCGAAGAGCCATAAGTTTAAGCCTAGCTCATTCACGTAGTTCCTCGACTAAGTCCAGGCGGGTTCGAAGACCGCTTTCATTGTGAGGGGCATCATAATACAGTGTTCGGGCTATTGGGATGGACACCTCCATTGGAAGTAGGGTGTCCATGCCATAAACGAGGGAGAACGGTGTTTCTCTTGTTGGTCATCGAGTTGTAGTTCTGTAGTCCCAAAGGATGCTGAGTAACTCTTCTACCCATTTTCCTTTGGCATCATCGAGCCTCTTTTTCAATCCCTATTTGATTGTTCTGTTTGTCACTTCAACCTGGCCATTGGATTGTGGGTGAGCCACAAGGGCATAAAGTATTTGGATGTTCATCTTGTGAGCCTAGTTCTTAACCTTGGTACTTGCGAACTGGGTTCTATTGTCTGTCATTATGGCCTTAGGAGATCCATGTCGAGACACGGGGTCATGCCATAGAAATTCGATGACCTTAGTAGTGCTCATTGTTTTGAGGGGTCTTACCTCGATCCATTTTGTGAAGTAGTCAACTGCTACTTTGAACTGCTGAGAGCCTTAGGCATCGGTCCAATGATGCCGAGGCCCCATAAAGAAAATGGTATAGGGTAGGTCTCCGTAACTGCCTCGTTTAAGGGCAGACGTTGGATACGTGAGTTGAGCTGCCAATTGTGACACTTTCGTACCAGGTCATGTGTGTCTTTCTTCAATGTTGGTCAATAGTAGCCAAGACGGAGGCATTTGTGAAAGGCATCGGAGCCAACGTGTGCTCCGCATATCCCAGAGTGAACTTCGTGTAGAACTAGTTGGGAGTCCTCTAAATCGAGGCACCTTCGTAATGGGGTGAGGATTGTGTTCTTAATCTCTTTTGGACTGATGGTGGGCCCTCGATTTTACCATCTTCAAGGTATTGGATGATTGGACAGTCTCCAATCGGCAGATACGGGTGTCTCAATGACATTTATGTTGTTATGGATGGGTTTTCCAGTGTTTCGAGGGGAGATTCTATCCATTCTTTAGACAACTTGTTTGCCCTTGTGTTTCGGTTCCATGGGATTTTGTTGATATTTAATTGCTTGTTTCTATAGGTTTTTGACGAGATTTAGGTACCTCGACAAAGTTGGGTCTCTGCAGTCAGTTGTCCCCGTTACTTGACCTACTACGAGCTGGGAGTCAATGTGGACTGTTAGACGTCGTAGTTCGGCTTTAAGTGTCGTTTTCAACCCGGATACGAGTGCTTCGTATTCTGTCACATTGTTTGTGACATGGAATTGAAAAGCAACACGTAGGTTGGTTTCCATGTCATGTGGACCTTTGATGTAATGCCCCTCCTGGGTTTTCAGTGCTCGATGAGCCATCTACGAACATGTCGCACTCAATGGGCTCTGGATCTGTTGGTGGTATCCTTGAGGGGCCATGTTCAAGGGGGTAGATGGAAAGTTTGGCCATAAAATCAGTCAGGAACTGAGCTTTGATCGCACGTCGTGGTTCAAACTCAATGTCGTACTCACTTAACTCAATACACCATTGGGCTAGGTCCTCACACTTCATACAGACAGTAGATCCATGACTTTGTTTCATCACCTCAAGTCCATACCTTCTCAAAAATGTGAATTGTGCTTCTTCATCACCATGAACTTCGTTCATAGCATGTTTCCTTAATCTCCACGCCTTGTGTCTACTGATATCAAGACCAAGTTCCCTCCTAGCTGATCATAATACACCCTGTAAACTCCAATTTGGATCATCCCTGAGTTCCTTAATATATTTTACACATAGGAACTTGTAATCTGCTCGAAAATTACTAAAACATCTTCCACAGTTGTGGCACAAATTCATGGTCTTGATCTGCCATGTCCCAATCTCATTTTGAACCAACCCAGCATGGATAAAAAATGGATAGTTATCTACTTTATAAACCCATCTCATTTTATTCCGAGAATTCTTCGCCTGTCTCAACTTATCAAACCTATTCTTGATGCACCAAACCTTAACAGACTTTATTAAACTCAAGAGCTCTAGGTCGTCTATTAGTCACGCCCTGCTCTTCATCCGAATCAGATAAACTCCTTAAAGTGTCCGAGTCCTCATAATTAGTATCTTGACTACTCTCCTCTTCATCACTAGAACTAACTACAGAATTGGTTTGGCCTTCAAGAGGCTTCCCATGATTCTTACTGCATCCTTCTCACTCTTCTTGTAGAGCCTAAAACCACGTTCAGCTCGAAGTCCACTATGACATCATATAACCCATCATCCAATTCATCATCATCATCATCATCATCATCAAAAAAGTCATATTCATCATCTTTGAATTCTGAATCATCACTATTACTTCCCTCATTTTCACGTTCTTTTGTTTCTGATTTTTTCTTCCTCTCATCAACAGCTTTCCCTGCTTTTTTACTCCTCTCAACCACACCTTTTTTTGTTTCTGTTTTTTTCATTCTCTTCATTGCTTCATCCTTTTCATTGTTTGTATCACACCCTACAGTCTGCTTCTGTTTTCCCCGTTTCAAGAATTTATCCCCTAAATCAGGAAAAGGATCTTTATCAATCAGATCTGCTAAGAATTTCTCACACATCCACATCCTATCAACCTTGCTATATTTACGGAGATTTATCTTGTTTCTGCAATATGATCATATTCATGCTCACTCTCACTGTCAACATCATCATGTAACCTTGACTCACACATAACTTTCTTCAACATAAATCTCTATAACCTTACTCTGGAATTTTCGCAGCCATCCCCAATACATCAGCATCAGAAACTAGCGATACCAACCCCTTTCCTAAGCTTTCCCCTTCCTTTCTCCATAACCTGACCCCAACTTGCTCTATTTGAATGTTTGCATCAGTGAGCATGTTTTGTAATTCAATTAAAGAGAGCTTGTCACAATCAACCCAATCAACATATACTACCTCATCTGGATGATAAACAGACTTCACTTTCCCTTCCATGTGGAATATGCACCTCCCACCATAGTAAATCTTCAAGCTGAAACAATCATCCCCAGACCACTATAATAGAGTTTATAATACATTAGACCCTTAAATGGTGGTTGATTGAAGTACAAGTAACATAACACCACACCACATTGGAGCAGAACCATTCGACTTCGATATCGAAAAAGAAGAAGAAAACACTTCCTTACCTAGGCTCCACGTTTACCGAGAGAATGAAACTTATCTTTATAGAAATCATAAAATAGTTTGAGTCAAATTGTTGAACTTTGTTGCATAATAGGCTTGCTTTCGATTTTATAACCTAGCGATTCTAAACCATCACACTAAACCCAAAATCGAAATCACAAAAAGGTTTGACAAGAGTGCATCAGACAAAACCCATATCAAGAGACGAACTGCTTTTCATGAAAAATACTAACCGTATTTTGGTGGAAAATCTCTCCCCTCCTCTGATCGTACAACCAATGATGTCGCCATTTCCTATAGGCGCCGATTCTACTGTGAATTTCGAGGAATCTCAAAGCCGAGCGCCCGAGATCACCTTTTTCCATGCGAATATGATATTTAGGGTTGTTAATGTGGGAGTGATGAAGAGAGCGTACAATAGAAGCTTTGCAAACTCTTCCTCTGCCCTCTTCAAAATGTAGAAGATGCCCCAGGTCAAATAGAGAGACCCGACGTCAAAGCCATCTCAGCAGCTCCCCAAACGTCCGTCAATCAAAACTAACGGAAGGCCATATTTGCAACAAATCAATACTTTAGACATAGATAAGCAACAATTGTTTCTTTGGGTGAGATTTGAAAAGAGATGAATACTTTGGGTACAGTGGGTGAAATTTAGTCCAAAGTTAAAAGTACACACTCTCTTATCCATGGATGCATCGCATTACCACTTCTTTTCCTTGTTAACTCGACCAATCTCAGCGCTGATTCTCTTTGATCAGGGACTAGAAATCACGTTTCATCTCCTTGTTCAACGCTGATTCTCTTATAGAATGATAGGAGTATTTAAGTAAATCAAGCATTTCGAGTCGATGACTAAAACCAGAAGACAGGTGCAGAGAAGTGAACAAAAATCCATGAACAATTGAATATGCATGGTGGATTGGTTTGCTCTGCGATGTCACAAGCTCTTCTCTACATGCCAATCCTCTCTTCGAGTTCAAGATCATTTCTTCGCAAGAGGCTGAAGTTTCATCGACACCCGATTGCAGATTGCATCGCACAAGTCACCGTTTCGATTGGTTCGTCGTCTCTCACCCAAAATTGTTCCCGGTTTCTAGGAAGAATGGTGCCTTTGTTACGAGGGCTAGTCGCCGAGAATCTCCGTATGAAGTTACGGGCGTTTCTCCTTCGGCAACTCCCGATGAAATCAAAAGGGCTTATCGGAAACTTGCTTTGAAGTTTCATCCGGATGTCAATAAACAGGTAATTCTAGAAGTGCTACTTTAAATCGTTTTTTTGCTTGTGTTTCTTTGTTTTGGTATCTTTGGAACTTTCCATGGATGGCCCAACCTACATTTGACGTTTTTGTTGAAGCTGTGTTTAAATTGTTGAAACTCTTGAGTTAAAGTTCAACCTTTGATTGAAATGAATATGAATGGATCTTGATCGAGCTTTAGTCAAGTTGTTTCCTTAAATTAAGCAATAATCCAGAATAGAGATAAAGGAGCTTGGTTTGAATTGTGTATTTACTAGAAATTTGTTAAGTCTTCTGTTGACATACTTGAACAAGTCACAACGAATTTCAAATTGAGATGTGCTTAAATTGAGCTTGATTTCTTCATTCATGTTTCGCCCATAAATGGCCTCGAGTTTACGATTCTTGGTTTTAGAATGGATAGTTTACTATGATAACAAGCTCTATTTTTGCACTCCATTCCACCCTCGCTTTCTTCATTGCTCTTTAGTTGATGCTTTGAAATTACTTTTGAGTATTCAATTGAATCTGATTTTTCCAACCTGTAGCGACGTGATTTTCGAGATGGAGTCGCCACCAATCTTTTTCTTAGGTCGATTGGAAACCTGAAAATGGTCTACGAGAGATCTGGAATCGTTTGTCGATTACATTACAAAAATGGTTAATTTTCATTCGCCCAAAATTGGTACCACGGGTGTTTTCATAAATTTGCTTGATTTTTAAGACATAAAGAAAAGAAGAAAAAGATAAATAACCACACTAAAAATAAAAGAAAAGAAAAGGATTTTTAGTAATTTACATAGCTAATAAAAATTCAAAATATCGTGAAAGTAAAATTAAAACAATTTAGATTAACATAATAAGAAAAATATTAACTAACACAAAAGGTTTAGGCATAGTGCCCAAAGTGTCGAGTTTTAAACTTGAAGGAGTGGCATAAATGAAACTATGTGTAAATAAGGGGTTTAAGTGGAAACAAGGGGAAAGTTAAGGGACAGGGATCAACATTGTAATTTTCCCAAAAAATAGCTGAAACACGTTCTGCTCTTCTTCTTCGATGGCTCGCCGGAATCTGGGTTTCGCGGCGGAGGGAGCGACGGCCCGCGACGGCCCGCGACGGAGCTCGACTTCCGGCGGCGGACTTGGGTCCAGATGGTGGAGAACAGGCCGATGGTTCCAACGGTGGTGGTGGGAGCGGCCGAATGCAAATGGAATGACGGACCGAAGCAGTTAAACGTCGAAACGTGTGGCGGTTTTTGTACGATTTCTCCTTCTCTGGTGCAGCTCCGGCGACGTGAGATGGTGGGCTAGCTTCGTATCGTCATGGGGGAGGTAATGGTAGTGGGTTTTGGAGGCGAAAAGGGTTGTAGAGGGAAGTGGAGGAGGAGGGACGTCGGCCCGTTTCTTTCGATGTTCTCCTGCCTCCGGGGATTTTCGGCGAAAAGGAGGGTGGCTACGGGTTGCTGGGAGGTCGGTGATGACGATGGAGGGGGTGGTTGGCGACGAGGGTGGCCGAAGCGCGGTGTGGGAGGTGGTGGACGAATTTTGGCGGTTGATGAGTTTTTGAGCCCGTTCTTCCCCCGTTGCTTCGATTTTCCTTCTCAATTTATAGGCCAAGATCATTGATTGACAGGAGCTTCAACTTCATGATGCAAGATTTGAATTTGAGGCTTGATGGATTGATGAGAGCGAGCGTGGGAGCGCGTGGTGGCCGGCGGAGAAGAAAGAGCGAGGCTCGCGTGCTTCTTCCTGTAAGTTTTCCTTCTTTTTTCTTTTTTTTTTCTTTTCGTTTTCTTTCCTTTTTTTGTTTTATTAAGTAATTAAAATAGCTATTTAGCTAAAAATAAAAATTAACTTTTGAAAAATCCTTTTAAAAGTTATAATTAATTTTCCTCTTTTTTTATTTTTTTTGTTTAATAACAAAACACACTCAAAATTATAAAATAAAAGAAAAACAAGATAGCATGAACAATGACAAAAAGTACATAAAATGATGGAAATAATAGAAGCACCAAAAATAAGAAAAATAACAAAAACATCTGAAAATTATAAAAAAAACAAAAAAATAATGAAGACAACAAAAGTTTCATAAAATAACAAAAACATACGACAAAAGTTCATAAAATAATGAAAATGACACTAACACGTGAAAAACGATAAAAACTACGTAAAATAACAAAAATGGCAAAAGTTACATAAAATAACAAAAATGACGAAAAGTACATAAAATGTCGACAAAAATCACTGAAATAAAAATACCGAAAAAACAAAAAAAACAAAAACCTAAATAACTACTCCGGACAAAATCGGGTGTCAACACAACCTATTGTCCAGCCACTACTGTCTGTTCCTTGTATTAGTCAAAGCATTATTAAGTGGAGTTTCATGGTTAAATTTAGTAGTAACAGCTTTGTTTAGGAGGAATTTTGTATCAGATTCCACCAACGTCAATGTAGTTGCGACTAGGTTGATGTATAATAAAGTTTTGTTGTTAGTTCTTAAACAGAGGAAACTGTTACATGTGTTTTGGTGACCTTAAAGAATCTGTTGATGTATTGGGTTCACAAGCTATCACTGAATTTTTGTGATTGTGAACTTGTGTTCATTATAGGCAAATGCCCGAGAAGTTTATGAGGATCAGGCATGCGTACAATACATTGCTAAATGCTGAGTCAACAAGAAGATATGGTTCAAATCGTACATCAGATTCTTCGTACTCCAGTTCTCAAAGGAGCAATGGGTCTGAAAATGAAGAGTTTTATGGATTCGGTGAGATTCTTGTCCCATATCTCTCATATGCCTGTACAATTAGTACAATTCTAAGCTGATCTAAAATTGTGCACAGCGTTTTTGTACTTGAAAATTATACAAAAACACCACCCTTTAATCTGTTACATCTCTTCAATGAGAAATCAATTGTGAGAGAAGGAACATTTGAAGTTACATATGCAAAGCTTATATATCTAGTCTTATTCTAGTTTAATCGCACATGGCCCTTTATTAGCGGGTGAATTTTTGAGGATGTTTAAATTACCGTAGGTAGATTTGTGTTGACAACATGAAGAGAATTAAGAATGCATGACTCGGATCTTGTCAGGATTTTCTAAATTAATTTTCCCCTTTTTTATTGAAAGTCAAGCATTTTCCCTTTTCCTCCCTCATTTCAAGCCATATTTTGGAGATACGAGTAATTTAAGTCGAGACCTGCAACAAGAATTCCAAAGCTGGGAAGCAAATGCATCTCAAGAAGAAAAACCAAAAGCCTATGGGAGGAATTGGCGGTACATAGTTGTCATCTTTTATATGTTCGGTGATGAATGAAAAATCTGAAATAAACTTGACACAACTATTTTAGGGAATTGGAGAGGAATTCGTGGAATTTACGGAGAAAGAGTTGAACATAACCGATCCTAAACCAGGACACGATGATGAAAGGGAGATGAGAAATGATCAATTTACTAGTACGGATAAGAAGGAAAGCGGGTTCGATGGTGGTGATGCTGCGAAGGGAGGTGGCATCGGCGAAAACATTGATGAGATCGAAGCTACTCTTGCCCAGTTGAAGAAGGAAGCTGGGTCTATAGCAAGGTACTCCCTCCATCCCATATTAATTCATACATTTGGTGAGTAGAGATTAAGATGGAGTACAAAAGACTTGAGGGTAAAATAGTAAAATATGGATATAAGACAAGTGTAAAATAGCCTAGCCATAGGTGAAAGTTTCCTTAAAAGGAAAAGTATCAATTTTTGTGAGACATCACGAAAAGGAATACGCATCATTTTTCGTGGAGCGGGAGGGAGGAAGCACCAATTTCGATCAATGTTTCTTTGTGGTGTTGATATCTACCGGATGAAGGAACTCTTGGAGAATAGATGAAAGAATGCCAAGATTGAATAGACGCCAATGACAAACACAATTATTTTGGCTGGCGAGTTTAACATTGTCACCGCAACTGCCAGCTATTATGTTGAAATCAATCACATTTGTTTTATGGCTAGCAACAAATTCTCTATTTTCACTCTCAAATTTGGAGGCCAAATAGCAAAAACTATTATGGCTAGTGTGATAGTTAGTATTATTGGATCAAAGATTTATCCACTTTTCTATTTTTGTTAATTATATTTGACTTGGGAGTGTGATAGCTAGCATTGTTGTAAATGCTCTGAGTATCATAATATTTAAGGGTGACTAATGCCCTTTGATGGATATTATTGGCTGCGTGAGCATCATCTTTTTAAGGGTGACTAATGCACCTGGATCGGAGTTGTAGTTGACATCTGTGTTGGAGAATCTGGAAACATGGAAAGAAGACATCTCTTTCCGTTTGGGATGATTTTTCAGCGGTTTCTGTTGACGATCTGTACACTGTAATCAAATAATGTAGGATGACTTTGAACCGCACATCCCTCATTATCTAACGGTTATGTCATTTTAAAAAAAAAGCTTCACCATGAGCATCAATTTTCATAATCAGTAGTATCAGTATTGGTTGCGTGAGAAAGTAAAGTACCGGTAGTTCCGTAACTTTAGTTCTTGTCACATCGGGATCATGTTTTAACTTTTTGTTCCAATAAAGTTATTTGTTTCAACCATTTTTCAATTCGTGGTCCTTTTTCATCCGGTTTTCGTTAAGTTTAACGGACTTTGAAGAAAAATAGTAATTTAGCAACTCATTTTTTTAAAAAAACATATGTTTACACCATGGATTTTAAAACTAACCGTTTAAACACAGCTCCAACAATTATAAACTTGACATTTTTACTCAAAAGTTTTCTTTCATTCCCTTCCACCATCCTCCCATCATCCGGTCACCACCACATCGGTCCAACAATTATAAACTTGACAAGGAATGACGTGTTCCGCCGAATCGGCGGCGTGGCGACGGTGGACCGGCAGCGATGACCGGACGATGGGAGGATGGTGGAAGGAATGAATGAAAATTTTTGGGTAAAATAAGTTTATAATTGTTGGGTGTCTAAATTGTTAGATTTAAAACTTAGGGTGTAAATTTTTTTCAAAAAAGTTGAATTGGTAATTATCATTTTCCCAAAGTCCGTTATTTAAAGGAGGTTTGATGAAAATGATCACGATTTTAAGAAAAGCTGAACTTTATTGGGACAAAAATAACGGGACCCCGGTGTGACAAAAATTAAAGTTACAAGATTATCGGTGTACTTTACCCATTGCATGAGAACATATTTTGCTTAGGGCGACTAATGGGCTGGATCAGAGTTGTAGTCGGTATCAAAATTGCAGAATATGATAACACAGAAAGAATGCGTCTCTTTTGGAGCATTTTTATAAAAAAAAACTGAACTGAAAGCAGAACCGTTCAAGCACTTGTTCACAGTTCAACCATTTGAGCTATTAGTTCAACCGGCTATTTTATAAAAACTAACTATTAGGTTTTACTATATTGAGTTACACTGTAAATATACAAATAAGACAATAATGCATATTTTCTACACTTAAATATGAATTTATTATAATTTTTCTATTCATGAGATGGAAAATAATGTAAATAGATCAGTGAGTAAAATAGGTTGACAGTATTGCATTTATATGCATTTATATTAAGATATACTAGGGGTGAGTTCGAGCCGAGCCGAGCCGAGCCCGAGCCTAGCAGGTTCGAGCTCGAGCTCATGAAATTCGGGCTCGGCTCGAGTTCGAACGAGCTCGAAAATTCGAGCTCGAGCTCGGCTCGAAGGTTCGTGAAGCTCGATTCGAATCGGCCCCAAACGAGCTCACGAGCTCGTTAGGCTCGATAAGGCTCGATAAGGCTTGTCGATAAGGCTCGATATATAAATAGGGGTATATATGTAATTTCACACAGACTCGATAAGGCTCGTCGAGCCTATCGAGTCGAACCATTCATGTTCGAGCTCGGCTCGTTAATTATACGAGCCAAAGAATCGGCTCGAGCTCGAGCTCGAGGCTCGTGAAGCTCGGCTCGTTTGGGCTCGTCAGAGCTCGAGCTCGAGCCGAGCTCGGCTCGGCCCGATTCGTTCAACACCCCTAAGATATACTCCCTCCGTCCCACAAAGGTTGTAGGATTTGTTTGGGCACATATATTAAGGAAAGTGGGAGAATAATAGTGTGTTGACAAAATTACCCTCATGAAAAAAGAAGGAGAAAATTTTGTGGACCCCAATTTTAAGTTGAGTGGGAGGAAAGAGAAAAACTTGTGGGTCCATGATGTGAGATAAGAGGATAAAATGGTAAAAATGATGATAGAAAGTTTATATTTTAAGAAAGTTGACAACCTTTGTGGGACGGCCCAATATAGTAATGTTGACAACCTTTGTGGGACGGAGGGAGTACTATGTATTATAGTTTCATAAGGTATTATCACACAATTTAAATACACCTATATCAATGAGTAAAATGTAAATTGATTACAAATTTAGGGCAAACCACAATTAGTATCAAACTTTGAGGGACTTAGAGTAAAAGTTTAGAAAATAAAATGGCCTTTCCTAGGCTTGGCGATCGGACGGTTAGTATCCGCGAACCGCGGATAACCGCCCGTCGTCGAGGCAGTTTTAACGCGATTTTTATCCGCGGGTTCGCGGATACGGTTTTTTTGTATCCGTCACGTTCGCGGTTACGGATTACGGATACGTTGTATACGCACCGCGGATATCCACTATCCGCGGTTTGGCGGATACCACAATCCGCAAATCCAGCCCATTAGTCGAGCCCATTAAGTCCATTAAGTGAGGCCCAACCCAACCGTGGGAATGCCTTGCCCAGCGCTGAAAGCGTGATATCATGCGTAGTGCAGTGCAGTGTTATTAGCTTAGGGTTAGCAGACATTCACACTCACACACACATTCACAATCACACCGTGTTGCAGGCTCGTGTTGCAAACTTGCAATCACACGATTCGCGAATCCTTCATCTTCAATCCTTCATCTTTGATCCTTCATCTTTGATCATTCCAGATGCTCGGCTTCAACCGAAAATGAAGGAGGCGAGGCGGCAAGCGATTAAGAGCACAGCAGGGGCTGCACTCTGGTTGGGCGGCAGCGAAGACGACCGAGTAGGCGATGCGGCAGGCCCATTCGTCTCAGTTGAGTAGACCATCCTCGCCGCTCTCTCTCACCCCCTTGTTGCCGAGCTCACCACCACCACGCTAGCTAGGAGCTCCGGTTGCAAGTAAGTTCGATTGCTTGACCTTAAGGCGCCGCGAGCTCCTTGTTCAAGCTTCTCTCCCACTCTGTAAACACGGGCATGCTTAGGACACACAGTTCGGATCATTCAAAAGTTTTGTTCTTGCTAACCATGATGACAGATTATTGCTTATTCTTATGCAGGGTTAGTAGTTTTTACAGATGCTTTGTTGCAGGCCTACCCTAGTGCAACATGCTTTAACCGACAATTATAAAAAGATAGAGAGTTACCTCTTGTTATCTAACTCAATTAGGCCCATCAGATCTACAACAAAAACATTCCTTGCGACATGAAGCGATCGACAATCTTTGCATATGGTTTTGGTTGATGTTTAAAAGCTAAACTCAATTGGTCACTTGCTGCGTTCGACTGTTGGTAAAGTTTAAGATCATCATTGTGGTATTCTTATAGAGACCGGGGCAAATGAAGATAGTGATTTAGTTTTCTTAACACAAAGTGATAATTAGCTCCCTTTCATTTACTTTGATGTCAAAATTATAAAAGGTGCTTGAATATAATGACATTAGATGCTGTTCAAGTTACGATGGAGTTGAGTGTCGGTATTATGATGATATTGTCGAGGATGATGCGAGATGTAAGAAAATTTCTCATCTAAATTATAACTTATAAATCTTCTCTAATAAACATACTGCTATATATCTGCTGTGCATCTCCTAATTTCTAATTTCTTAATTTCTTGTTTCATTTTCAGCTTCATAGCTCTGTGCATCTCCATTGATAAAGGCTGCAGAAACGTAAATAGTATGCAAAACTCCATAAACATACTGATATATATGATCCTGCTCTGTGATAGAGTTTTGCGTTTCTGTTTAGCGTTTCTTCGCTACCTTGTTGATTCATTCTTGATATCTCCCTCTTTATTTCAATTCTTTGGGTGAGATTTGAAAAGAGATGAATACTTTGGGTACAGAGGGTGAAATTTAGTCCAAAGTTAAAAGTACACACTCTCTTATCCATAGATGCATCGCATTACCACTTCTTTTCCTTGTTAACTCGACCAATCTCAGCGCTGATTCTCTTTGATCAGGGACTAGAAATCACGTTTCATCTCCTTGTTCAACGCTGATTCTCTTATAGAATGATAGGAGTATTTAAGTAAATCAAGCATTTCAAGTCGATGACCAAAACCAAAAGACAGGTGCAGAGAAGTGAACAAAAATCCATGAACAATTGAATATGCATGGTGGATTGGTTTGCTTTGCAGTGTCACAAGCTCTTCTCTGCATGCCAATCCTCTCTTCGAGTTCAAGATCATTTCTTCTGCAAGAGGCTGAAGTTTCATCGACACCCAGTTGCAGATTGCATCGCACAAGTCACCGTTTCGATTGGTTCGTCGTCTCTCACCCAAAATTGTTCCCGGTTTCTAGGAAGAATGGTGCCTTTGTTACGAGGGCTAGTCGCGAGAATCTCCGTATGAAGTTAGGCGTTTCTCCTTCGGCAACTCCCGATGAAATCAAAAGGGCTTATCGGAAACTTGCTTTGAAGTTTCATCCGGATGTCAATAAACAGGTAATTCTAGAAGCTGCTACTTTAAATCGTTTTTTTTTGCTTCTGTGTTTTGCTGTTTTGGTATCTTTGGAACTTTCCATGGATGGCCCAACCTGCATTTGACGTTTTTGTTGAAGCTGTGTTTAAATTGTTGAAACTCTTGAGTTAAAGTTCAACCTTTGATTGAAATGAATATGAATGGATCTTGATCGAGCTTTAGTCAAGCTGTTTCCTTAAATTAAGCAATAATCCAGAATAGAGATAAAGGAGCTTGGTTTGAATTGTGTATTTACTAGAAATTTGTTAAGTCTTCTGTTGACATACTTGAACAAGTCACTAACGAATTTCAAATTGAGATGTGCTTAAATTGAGCTTGATTTCTTCATTCATGTTTCGCCCATAAATGGCCTCAGTTTCTGATTACTGGTTTTAGAATGGATAGTTTACTATGATAACAAGCTCTATTTTTGCACTCCAGTCCACCCTAGCTTTCTTCATTGCTCTTTAGTTGATGCTTTGAAATTACTTTTGAGTATTCAATTGAATCTGATTTTTCCAACCTATTGTCCAGCCACTCTTATCATGTTCCTTGTATTAGTCAAAGCATTATTAAGTGGAGTTTCATGGTTAAATTTAGTAGTATGACTTTGTTTAGGAGGAATTTTGTATCAGATTCCACCAACGTCAATGTAGTTGCGACTAGGTTGATGTATAATAAAGTTACATTGTTAGTTCTTAAACAGAGGAACTGTTACATGTGTTTTGGTGACCTTAAAGAATCTGTTGATGTATTGGGTTCACAAGCTATCACTGAATTTTCGTGATTGTGAACTTGTGTTCTGTTATAGGCAAATGCCCAAGAGAAGTTTATGAGGATCAGGCATGCGTACAATACATTGCTAAATGCTGAGTCAACAAGAAGATATGGTTCTTCAAATCGTACATCGATTCTTCGTACTCCAGTTCTCAAAGGAGCAATGGAGTCCGAAAATGAAGAGTTTTATGGATTCGTGAGATTCTTGTCCCATATCTCTCATATGCTTGTACAATTAGTACAATTCTAAGCTGATCTAAAATTGTGCTGACGTTTTTTTATCTTGTGTTAACTGTTACATCTCTTCAATAAGAAATCAATTGTGAGAGAAGGAACATTTGAAGTTACATATGCAAAGCTTATATATCTAGTCTTATTCTAGTTTAATCGCACATGGCCCTTTATTCTGCAGGTGAATTTTGAGGGATGTTCAAATTACCGTAGGTAGATTTGTGTTGACAACATGAAGAGAATTAAGAATGCATGACTCGGATCTTGTCGATTTTCTAAATTAATTTTCCCCTTTTTATTGAAAGTCAAGCATTTTCCCTTTAACTCCCTCATTTCAAGCCATATTTTGGAGATACAGTAATTTCGTCAGAGACCTGCAACAAGAATTCCAAAGCTGGGAAGCAAATGCATCTCAAGAAGAAAAACCAAAAGCCTATGGGAGGAATTGGCGGTACATAGTTGTCATCTTCTATATGTTACGGTGATGAATGAAAAATCTTAAATAAATTTGACACAACTATTTTAGGGGAATTGGAGAGGAATTCGTGGAATTTCGGAGAAAGAGTTGAACATAATCGATCCTAAACCAGGACACGATGATGAAAGGGAGATGAGAAATGATCAATTTACTAGTACGGATAAGAAGGAAAGCGGGTTCGATGGTGGTGATGCTGCGAAGGGAGGTGGCATCAGCGAAAACATTGATGAGATCGAAGCTACTCTTGCCAGTTGAAGAAGGAACTGGGTCTATAGCAAGGTACTCCCTCCATCCCATATTAATTCATACATTTGGTGAGTAGAGAGATTAAGATGGAGTACAAAAGACTTGAGGGTAAAATAGTAAAATATGGATATAAGACAAGTGTAAAATAGCCTAGCCATAGGTGAAAGTTTCCTTAAAAGGAAAAGTATCAATTTTTGTGAGACATCCTGAAAAGGAATACGCATCATTTTTCGTGGAACGGGAGGGAGGAAGCACCAATTTCGATCAATGTTTCTTTGTGGTGTTGATATCTACCGGATGAAGGAACTCTTGGAGAATAGATGAAAGAATGCCAAGATTGAATAGAACGCCAATGACAAACACAATTATTTTGGTGGCGAGTTTAACATTGTCACCGCAACAATGCCGGCTATTATGTTGAAATCAATCACATTTGTTTTATGGCTAGCAACAAATTCTCTATTTTCACTCTCAAATTTGGAGGCCGAGATAGCAAAAACTATTATGGCTAGTGTGATAGTTAGTATTATTGGATCAAAGATTTATCCACTTTTCTATTTTTGTTAATTATATTTGACTTGGGAGTGTGATAGCTAGCATTGTTGTAAATGCTCTGAGTATCATAATATTTAAGGGTGACTAATGCCCTTTGATGGATATTATTGGCTGCGTGAGCATCATCTTTTTAAGGGTGACTAATGCACCTGGATCGGAGTTGTAGTTGACATCTGTGTTGGAGAATCTGGAAACATGGAAAGAAGACATCTCTTTCCGTTTGGGATGATTTTTCAGCGGTTTCTGTTGACGATCTGTACACTGTAATCAAATAATATAGGATGACATTGAACCGCACATCACTCATTCTCTAACGGTTATGTCATTTTTTTAAAAAGCTTCACCATGAGCATCAATTTTCATAGTCAGTAGTATCACTATTGGTTGCGTGAGAAAGTAGAAGTGTGAAAACTAAGACTAGCACAATTCGTACACATGACTAGCCAAGAACTAGGTCCTTAAGGATTACAATTTAGTTTCTATTAACCATGGCAATAATGCTCGGTAAGGATTATAATACGTTTTCTAGCCGATTGCCACGGTTTGTTTTTATAATAGGTGCAAGTGCAATTGTGAGTTGTGTTGGTGACTTGGAACTTTTAGAGAGCTACTAATCTTAGTTGACACCTAGACGGGGCCAACAGAGTTTGTTTTCACATGGTTACATTTGATGAGATTCAATCAAGTAGAAGTGTTAATGGGTAGGGTCTTATAGTTTCTTCGGTACATGGTTTAACTTCAAGGTTTTGCATTCGTGGTTGAAACAATTGTGATTATTTGATGTTTAGTGTGTGTAAAGATACATCGTACATGGGAGAGATAGAAGATGGCAGGCAGCGAAAGAGAATAGTATTTGTGACAGTGGGAACTACATGCTTTGATGCACTTGTTAGAGTTGTGGACAGCCAAGAAGTCAAGGACGCGCTTTTCAACGAGAGGATATACCCATCTTGTAATCCAGATGGGACGAGGAACCTATGTCCCAGCGAAGGTGAGTGGAAGCGTTACTGAGCGGCTTCGACACTAAACATTTTAAGTTTGGAAGTAGAAAGTTTGTCGAAAAGTTTGAAACTGTTTCTCAAAATCAATTAAATTTACGTGACGTGATTAAAACATATGTAAACAGGAAGTATATGTATTTTTGTAGGGTTAATGCTCTGTGTTTTTTTTACTAGAACTAATTACACGCAAACAGCAGGACAAGCAAGGCTATAGCACTGTAGTTTTACATAATCAAGTATGGATGTCTGCAAAGATTATGAACACAGCCTCCTGTATATCTGCAGTTATTTTCATAACTTCTTCGCTCCTCTGCTTTCAAGCGGCGGTGTCTTTGGAGATAATGGCTCCTAGCTGTTGTTGTTTCACATTTTCTTCAAGCATTGCAGATCATCGAGATCAGCTTCACTTGTGATTAGTCATGCGGTATTGCTAAATGAGCTCTTTTTATCTTATGTTTTTAATGAAGCATTTTACTTAAGGAAGTTGGATTCACCATGACATTACTTCTGAATTCTCATTAACTTGGTGGAAGGCCTTGATATGCAGCAATTTAAAGAGAACAATCATGTACTTTAAAAATTTAATGGTCAAGCTAATTGCGAGTGCAGTAGCATTTTCGAGACCTTACGACATGGCAAACCGTTAATTGTGGTTGTTAATGAAGATTTGATGGACAATCATCGATCGAGCTTCTTTGAAGAAGCTGGCGGATAGGAAGCATTTATCTGCGTGTGCCCGCAAATGCTTTGCGGGATTATATCGGACATGGATTTGGATTCTCTTGTTCCTTACTCTCCTAGAGATGCTAGACTGTTGTGAAGCTTATAAACAGGTATCTTGGATTTCTGATGATTGATTATCCAAAATGAGGGCTTAGCCTCAAGTAGCACATTTCTCCTACATCTGTATTTCTTCCATCTAAATTAAGGTTCAGCTTTTTAAACCCTTTTCAATCATTGGTCATCATAAGGTAGTTCCAGAGATTGCTGATGATTCAAAATCTTTCATGATCATAGCTCACCGGGTTTAGTACTCCTGCGCTGGGAAAATTGATACTCCATTTGAAGGAGAGTATTGAAACTTGAGGGTACTAAAATAAAGGAAAACGATCGATTTTTCCGCTGATGTTCACCAAAAAATCACTTTTTGTCACTATTTTTTAGGGTAAAGTGCACTCATAGTTTTGTAATTTAAATTATTGTACCACTAAGGACTTGTTTTAACTTTTTGTACTAATAAAGTCCTGATTTTAAGTTTTTTTTCATTCGTGGTCCTATTTGAAATTTTTGCCCTCAATTTTAAAAATATTGCCCTTTTAAACAATTTGTAAAATACAAAAGGCATCCTAACAATTAATGAAATTTTCAATTTTACTCTCAATTTTTATAAATTATAAAATTCTGCCCTAATTTTTATAAACCCATACAATTCCACCCTAAAATTTTTCTCCACTTTATCTCACCACCATCTTATCCACTACCATCGGAACATTGTCGGACCTCCAGTGACCTTCACCGCATTGGCCAGACCACCCTCCAAGCTGCGAAATGCGAGCCTAGGGTGGCAGATCCACAACCCAGGGCCACGAATCGCCAGCCAAAGGTTGTGAATCGCTGGCCCAGGTTGCGAATCGAGAGGCCAGGGCTGCGAAACGCGCGCCCAGGGCTACGAATCCCTAGCCTAAGGTCGCGAATCACAATCCCGTGGTTTTCTGGCTGTGGCCCGTGGCGTTTTGGCGGCGACACGTGGCTTTCTAATGGTGGTGGGTTGAATGGTGGTTGATATAGGTGGAGGTAAAAAGTTTAAGGTAGATGAATATGTTAGAAATGGTTTGTTTTTAGATTTTTAAAATTTGATGGTGTAAATGGTATTATAAGAAAAATTCAGTTTATAATCATTATTGTACCATTCATGTGAAAGGGTAAAATCGTCAAATAATTGTAAAAAGGACCATGAATGAAGAAAAAACTGAAAACATAACTTTATCGATACAAAAAGTTAAAACATGACCCTGGTGATACAATAATTTAAGTTACAAGACTATGGATGCATTTTATCCCTATTTTTTAGAAAAATGATTTTCTTTGTCATCAATGTTTAGTTTAATTTTCGGAACATGGTTGCCACGAATAGGGATGTCAATAGGGCGGTCGGATCGGGTCATTCGGATTTCGGGTTGAGCTGATTTCAGTTGGTCAATCGAGTTTCGGGTTACTTTGGGTCGAGCTTATTTCGGGTTGGGTTTGGGCCATTTGGGTTTCGGGTTGCTTCGAGTCGAGCTGCTTTCGGGTCAGGTCAGGTTCGGGTCCGGGTTAGGTCGGGTTCGTGTTGCTTCGTGTTAGGGTTCAATCCGGGTTTGGGTTAGGTTTATTCCAGTGGCGGATCCAGGCTCAAAAATTAGGTGAGCGGAACAAAAAAAACTATCAAATAATATATGTAAAGAGCGAGGTTTGGGGTAGCCCGCGCGTTGCTAAGGAGCAGAATATTACACTTCATTTTCAAAATTTGTATGCTCTATACGTGATGTCTTCGATAGTTATCTGAAATGTTACCATGTGGAACTACAAAATTCTAGCTATTTGCACCTATGTAATTTGCGTTTGGTTATGTATAGTATCAATTGTCAAGCTACTTAACCTCCTCCATACTTACAAAAAATGAAAAAGTGTTTGTATTCAAATTGTTTTAAATTGTTCAAGAGTGTAAGCATAACAAAGCACTTCAAAAACCAAATCTAACACACACCTGAAAAGCATAGATGCAAAATGGATAACAAGATGGTGAAGATAGGTGTGTTTGCGGACACAACTAGCTCGCGGGAGTCTTATTTTCTTTATTTTGAAGGAAGATAGCTGAGGTTTTCCGGTGTACTTTATTGGAGAGAAAGAGTCTAGGGCGTTTGTTAGGCCCTCACTCTGGGCCGGCGGTGAAGGGAAGAGGGCCCTCGATACATTGTGTAAGTGGATTTGTGTCGTTATTAGAATCGAGGATTGTGATGGCGCATTCCCATTCACACTGTCCAAAATGGACGAGGTTGTGCTGAGGAGGGTGAAAACTGCTCAGTTGAGCGCTGTTCAACAAAGCCTTGGGTGAGGGCTACAAGCGAAATTGAAGAACTATGTAAGGTCGTCAAGGACCAGAAGCCCGGATTCCCAATTCAAGATCGATGCGGATCTTAAGGACAAGTTAATCGAGGAGCTATCTTCCGAACTGCTAAGGCTGAGGAGTTATCCTCGAGGGCTATGTCCAATTTGGGGACATGTGCAGTGACCCTTGGTGGGGTTGCTTGCTCGAGCAGAGCTGACTTAGTGGCCTTTGTCAAGCTCGAGGATAGCGTGAATATTGGGCTGTTTGAGGGCGAGAGTGTCCGCGGAGAGAGTCGGCCTGGTTCAGAAGGCCCTCGAAGTGATGACGGACTCAGTTGTCGAAGGTAATGCTAGGGAGGACATTTTTTTGAGAAGGGCTTTCTTAGGTGTCATCATTAGGTCGAGGTTATTGGAAATGCACTAGACCTGCAAGCTATTGATGCTTTAAAGGTGGAAGAGGCGAATGACGACACCCTGTTTGAATGTGGGAGGTCCGGGAAAAGATTGGGTTCCGACTTCCCTTGCGACATTTTGCCCTGTCGTGCGGGGGAGAATAATGTAGTTGAGACCCCCATAGATGTTTCCCAGAAGGATGGAGGCTCCGAATAGGTTGTGGGTGCCCTTTCCTTATTTTGTACCGTTAATGTTTATTTTTATGGAATTTGATGTTGTGTCCATTTGATTCGCGTTGCTTTTGTCCCTTCCTTTTTTGAAGTGTGAAAACGAGCATTGAATATGCTAGTGTATAGGTTTGCAAAATGGCATAGGAGTTTGAGTGGAGTCAAAGTTTGAGTTTATTGATATGCATCGTATAGCTTATACATAGTAGGGTCGCAGATCATCCATGTGAAAATAATTTTTGACGATTTAGCCCTGATGGTCTGTTAGCTTGTAGACATCATTCCTTTCCTTGTTGTGTACGGCGTATAACCCTGTCCAATTGAGTCATAAGGTTTCGTAGCCGGGATTGCGCGCTGATAGTTCTGCCTTAAGCAAGGCCATTCCCCCACATGGATTTGTTTAGCTCGAACCTTTGCATTGTTGTTGAGGTTTTCACACTATCGAAGAGCCATAAGTTTGAGCCTAGCTCATTCACGTAGTTCCTCGACTAAGTCCAGGCGGGTTCGAAGACCGCTTTCATTGTGAGGGGCATCATAATACAGTGTTCGGGCTATTGGGATGGACACCTCCATTGGAAGTAGGGTGTCCATGCCATAAACGAGGGAGAACGGTGTTTCTCTTGTTGGTCATCGAGTTGTAGTTCTGTAGTCCCAAAGGATGCTGAGTAACTCTTCTACCCATTTTCCTTTGGCATCATCGAGCCTCTTTTTCAAGCCCTATTTGATTGTTCTGTTTGTCACTTCAACCTGGCCATTGGATTGTGGGTGAGCCACAAGGGCATAAAGTATTTGGATGTTCATCTTGTGAGCCTAGTTCTTAACCTTGGTACTTGCGAACTGGGTTCTATTGTCTGTCATTATGGCCTTAGGAGATCCATGTCGAGACACGGGGTCATGCCATAGAAATTCGATGACCTTAGTAGTGCTCATTGTTTTGAGGGGTCTTACCTCGATCCATTTTGTGAAGTAGTCAACTGCTACTTTGAACTGCCTGAGAGCCTTAGGCATCGGTCCAATGATGCCGAGGCCCCATAAAGAAAATGGTATAGGGTAGGTCTCCGTAACTGCCTCGTTTAAGGGCAGACGTTGGATACGTGAGTTGAGCTGCCAATTGTGACACTTTCGTACCAGGTCGTGTGAATCTTTTTTCAATGTTGGGCAATAGTAGCTAAGGCGGAGGCACTTGTGAGCTAAAGCGTCAGAGCCAATGTGTGCCCCGCATATCCCAGAGTGAACTTCATGTAGAACTAGTTGGGAGTCCTCTACATCGAGGCACCTTCGTAATGGGGTGAGGATTGTGTTCTTAATCTCTTTTGGACTGATGGTGGGCCCTCGATTTTACCATCTTCAAGGTATTGGATGATTGGACAGTCTCCAATCGGCAGATACGGGTGTCTCAATGACATTTATGTTGTTATGGATGGGTTTTCCAGTGTTTCGAGGGGAGATTCTATCCATTCTTTAGACAACTTGTTTGCCCTTGTGTTTGATTCCATGGGATTTTGTTGATATTTAATTGCTTGTTTCTATAGGTTTTTGACGAGATTTAGGTACCTCGACAAAGTTGGGTCTCTGCGATCGATTGTCCCGTTACTTGACCTACTACAGTGGGAGTCAATGTGGACTGTTAGACGTCGTAGTTCGGCTTTAAGTGTCGTTTTCAACCCGGATACGAGTGCTTCGTATTCGTCACATTGTTTGTGACATGGAATTGAAAAGCAACACGTAGGTTGGTTTCCATGTCATGTGGACCTTTGATGTAATGCCCCTCCTGGGTTTTCAGTGCTCGATGAGCCATCTACGAACATGTCGCACTCAATGGGCTCTGGATCTGTTGGTGGTATCCTTGAGGGCCATGTTCAAGGGTAGATGGAAAGTTTGGCCATAAAATCAGTCGGGGCACGAGCTTTGATCGCACGTCGTGGTTCAAACTCAATGTCGTACTCACTTAACTCAATACACCATTGGGCTATGTCCTCACACTTCATACAGACTGTAGATCCATGACTTTGTTTCTTCACCTCTAGTACATTCCTTCTCAAAAATGTGAATTGTGCTTCTTCATCACCATGAACTTCGTTCATAGCATGTTTCCTTAATCTCCACGCCTTGTGTCTACTGATATCAAGACCAAGTTCCCTCCTAGCTGATCATAATACACCCTGTAAACTCCAATTTGGATCATCCCAGTTCCTTAATATATTTTACACATAGGAACTTGTAATCTGCTCGAAAATTACTAAAACATCTTCCACAGTTGTGGCACAAATTCATGGTCTTGATCTGCCATGTCCCAATCTCATTTTGAACCAACCCAGCATGGATAAAAAATGGATAGTTATCTACTTTATAAACCCATCTCATTTTATTCCGAGAATTCTTCGCCTGTCTCAACTTATCAAACCTATTCTTGATGCACCAAACCTTAACAGCTTTATTAAACTCAAGAGCTCTAGGTCGTCTATTAGTCACGCCCTGCTCTTCATCTGAATCAGATAAACTCCTTAAAGTGTCCGAGTCCTCATAATTAGTATCTTGACTACTCTCCTCTTCATCACTAGAACTAACTACAGAATTGGTTTGGCCTTCAAGAGGCTTCCCATGATTCTTACTGCATCCTTCTCACTCTTCTTGTGGAGCCTAAAACCACGTTCAGCTCGAAGTCCACTATGACATCATATAACCCATCATCCAATTCATCATCATCATCATCATCATCATCAAAAAAGTCATATTCATCATCTTTGAATTCTGAATCATCACTATTACTTCCCTCATTTTCACGTTCTTTTGTTTCTGATTTTTTCTTCCTCTCATCAACAGCTTTCCCTGCTTTTGTACTCCTCTCAACCACACCTTTTTTTGTTTTTGTTTTTTCATCCTCTTCATTGCTTCATCCTTTTCATTGTTTGTATCACACCCTACCGTCTGCTTTTGTTTTCCCCGTTTCAAGAATTTATCCCCTAAATCAGGAAAAGGATCTTTATCAATCAGATCTGCTAAGAATTTCTCACACATCCACATCCTATCAACCTTGCTATATTTACGGAGATTTATCTTGTTTCTGCAATATGATCATATTCATGCTCACTCTCACTGTCAACATCATCATGTAACCTTGACTCACACATAACTTTCTTCAACATAAATCTCTATAACCTTACTCTGTGGAATTTTCGCAGCCATCCCCAATACATCAGCATCAGAAACTAGCGATACCAACCCCTTTCCTAAGCTTTCCCCTTCCTTTCTCCATAACCTGACCCCAACTTGCTCTATTTGAATGTTTGCATCAGTGAGCATGTTTTGTAATTCAATTAAAGAGAGCTTGTCACAATCAACCCAATCAACATATACTACCTCATCTGGATGATAAACAGCTTCACTTTCCCTTCCATGTGGAATATGCAGCCTCCCACCATAGTAAATCTTCAAGCTGAAACAATCATCCCCAGACCCTATAATAGAGTTTATAATACATTAGACCCTTAAATGGTGGTTGATTGAAGTACAAGTAACATAACACCACACCACATTGGAACAGAACCATTCGACTTCTGATATCGAAAAAGAAGAAGAAAACACTTCCTTACCTAGGCTCCACGTTTACCGAGAGAATGAAACTTATCTTTATAGAAATCATAAAATAGTTTGAGTCAAATTCTGTTGAACTTTGTTGCATAATAGGCTTGCTTTCGATTTTATAACCTAGCGATTCTAAACCATCACACTAAACCCAAAATCGAAATCACAAAAAGGTTTGACAAGAGTGCATCAGACAAAACCCATATCAAGAGACGAACTGCTTTTCATGAAAAATACTAACCGTATTTTGGTGGAAAATCTCTCCCCTCCTCTGATCGTACAACCAATGATGTCGCCATTTCCTATAGGCGCCGATTCTACCAGAATTTCGAGGAATCTCAAAGCCAGAACGCCTGAGATCACCTTTTTTCCATGCGAATATGATATTTAGGGTTGTTAATGTGGGAGTGATGAAGAGAGCGTACAATAGAAGCTTTGCAAACTCTTCCTCTGCCCTCTTCAAAATGTAGAAGATGCCCCAGGTCAAATAGAGAGAACCGACGTCAAAGCCATCTCAGCAGCTCCCCAAACGTCCGTCAATCAAAACTAACGGAAGGCCATATTTGCAACAAATCAATACTTTAGACATAGATAAGCAACAATTGTTTCTTTGGGTGAGATTTGAAAAGAGATGAATACTTTGGAGTACAGTGGGTGAAATTTAGTCCAAAGTTAAAAGTACACACTCTCTTATCCATGGATGCATCGCATTACCACTTCTTTTCCTTGTTAACTCGACCAATCTCAGCGCTGATTCTCTTTGATCAGGGACTAGAAATCACGTTTCATCTCCTTGTTCAACGCTGATTCTCTTATAGAATGATAGGAGTATTTAAGTAAATCAAGCATTTCGAGTCGATGACTAAAACCAGAAGACAGGTGCAGAGAAGTGAACAAAAATCCATGAACAATTGAATATGCATGGTGGATTGGTTTGCTCTGCAGTGTCACAAGCTCTTCTCTGCATGCCAATCCTCTCTTCGAGTTCAAGATCATTTCTTCTGCAAGAGGCTGAAGTTTCATCGACACCCAGTTGCAGATTGCATCGCACAAGTCACCGTTTCGATTGGTTCGTCGTCTCTCACCCAAAATTGTTCCCAGTTTCTAGGAAGAATGGTGCCTTTGTTCTGAGGGCTAGTCGCCGAGAATCTCCGTATGAAGTTCTGGGCGTTTCTCCTTCGGCAACTCCCGATGAAATCAAAGGGCTTATCGGAAACTTGCTTTGAAGTTTCATCCGGATGTCAATAAACAGGTAATTCTAGAAGCTGCTACTTTAAATCGTTTTTTTTTTGCTTCTGTGTTTTGCTGTTTTGGTATCTTTGGAACTTTCCATGGATGGCCCAACCTACATTTGACGTTTTTGTTGAAGCTGTGTTTAAATTGTTGAAACTCTTGAGTTAAAGTTCAACCTTTGATTGAAATGAATATGAATGGATCTTGATCGAGCTTTAGTCAAGTTGTTTCCTTAAATTAAGCAATAATCCAGAATAGAGATAAAGGAGCTTGGTTTGAATTGTGTATTTACTAGAAATTTGTTAAGTCTTCTGTTGACATACTTGAACAAGCTGCTAACGAATTTCAAATTGAGATGTGCTTAAATTGAGCTTGATTTCTTCATTCATGTTTCGCCCATAAATGGCCTCAGTTTCTGATTACTGGTTTTAGAATGGATAGTTTACTATGATAACAAGCTCTATTTTTGCACTCCAGTCCACCCTAGCTTTCTTCATTGCTCTTTAGTTGATGCTTTGAAATTACTTTTGAGTATTCAATTGAATCTGATTTTTCCAACCTGTAGCGACGTGATTTTCGAGATGGAGTCGCCACCAATCTTTTTCTTAGGTCGATTGGAAACCTGAAAATGGTCTACGAGAGATCTGGAATCGTTTGTCAGTTACGTACAAAAATGGTTAATTTTCGTACGCCCAAAATTGGTACCACGGGTGTTTTTCATAAATTTGCTTGATTTTTAAGACATAAAGAAAAGAATAAAAAAGATAAATAACCACACTAAAAATAAAAGAAAAGAAAAGGATTTTTAGTAATTTACATAACTAATAAAAATTCAAAATATCGTGAAAGTAAAATTAAAACAATTTAGATTAACATAATAAGAAAAATATTAACTAACACAAAAGGTTTAGGCATAGTGCCCAAAGTGTCGAGTTTTAAACTTGAAGGAGTGGCATAAATGAAACTATGTGTAAATAAGGGGGTTTAAGTGGAAACAAGGGGAAAGTTAAGGGACAGGGATCAACATTGTAATTTTCCCAAAAAATAGCTGAAACACGTTCTGCTCTTCTTCTTCGATGGCTCGCCGGAATCTGGGTTTCGCGGCGGAGGGGGCGGCCCACGGCGGAGCTCGACTTCCGGCGGCGTACTTGGCTCCAGATGGTGGAGAATAGGCCGATGGTTCCAACGGTGGTGGTGGGAGCGGCCGAATGCAAATGGAATGACGGACCGAAGCAGTTAAACGTCGAAACGTGCGGCGGTTTTTGTACGATTTCTCCTTCTCCGGTGCAGCTCCGGCGACGTGAGATGGTGGGCTAGCTTCGTATCGTCATGGGGGAGGTAATGGTAGTGGGTTTTGGAGGCGAAAAGGGCTGTAGAGGGAAGTGGAGGTGGAGGGACGTCGGCCCGTTTCTTTCGATGTTCTCCTGCCTCCGGCGATTTCCGGCGAAAAGGAGGGTGTCTTCTGGTTGCTGGGAGGTCGGTGATGACGATGGAGGGGGTGGTTGGCGACGAGGGTGGCCGGAACGCGGTGTGGGAGGTGGTGGACGAATTTTGGCGGTTGATGAGTTTTTGAGCCCGTTCTTCCCCCGTTGCTTCGATTTTCCTTCTCAATTTATAGGCCAAGATCATTGATTGACAGGAGCTTCAACTTCATGATGCAAGATTTGAATTTGAGGCTTGATGGATTGATGAGAGCAGAAGCGTGGGAGCAGCTGGTGGCCGGCGGAGAAGAAAGAGCAGGCTCGCGTGCTTCTTCCCTGTAAGTTTTCCTTCTTTTTTCTTTTTTTTTTCTTTTCGTTTTCTTTCCTTTTTTTGTTTTATTAAGTAATTAAAATAGCTATTTAGCTAAAAATAAAAATTAACTTTTGAAAAATCCTTTTAAAAGTTATAATTAATTTTCCTCTTTTTTATTTTTTGTTTAATAACAAAACACACTCAAAATTATAAAATAAAAGAAAAACAAGATAGCATGAACAATGACAAAAAGTACATAAAATGATGGAAATAATAGAAGCAACAAAAATAAGAAAAATAACAAAAAACATCTGAAAATTATAAAAAAACAAAAAAAAATAATGAAGACAACAAAAGTTTCATAAAAATAACAAAAACATACGACAAAAGTTCATAAAATAATGAAAATGACACTAACACGTGAAAAACGATAAAAACTACGTAAAATAACAAAAATGGCAAAAGTTACATAAAATAACAAAAATGACGAAAAGTACATAAAATGTCGACAAAAATCACCTGAAATAAAAATACCGAAAAAACAAAAAAAACAAAAACCTAAATAACTACTCCGGACAAAATCGGGTGTCAACACAACCTATTGTCCAGCCACTACTGTCTGTTCCTTGTATTAGTCAAAGCATTATTAAGTGGAGTTTCATGGTTAAATTTAGTAGTAACAGCTTTGTTTAGGAGGAATTTTGTATCAGATTCCACCAACGTCAATGTAGTTGCGACTAGGTTGATGTATAATAAAGTTTTGTTGTTAGTTCTTAAACAGAGGAAACTGTTACATGTGTTTTGGTGACCTTAAAGAATCTGTTGATGTATTGGGTTCACAAGCTATCACTGAATTTTTGTGATTGTGAACTTGTGTTCTGTTATAGGCAAATGCCCAAGAGAAGTTTATGAGGATCAGGCATGCGTACAATACATTGCTAAATGCTGAGTCAACAAGAAGATATGGTTCAAATCGTACATCAGATTCTTCGTACTCCAGTTCTCAAAGGAGCAATGGGTCTGAAAATGAAGAGTTTTATGGATTCGGTGAGATTCTTGTCCCATATCTCTCATATGCCTGTACAATTAGTACAATTCTAAGCTGATCTAAAATTGTGCCTGACGTTTTTTTTTGTACTTGAAAATTATACAAAAAACACCACTTGTAATCTGTTACATCTCTTCAATGAGAAATCAATTGTGAGAGAAGGAACATTTGAAGTTACATATGCAAAGCTTATATATCTAGTCTTATTCTAGTTTAATCGCACATGGCCCTTTATTAGGTGAATTTTTGAGGATGTTTAAATTACCGTAGGTAGATTTGTGTTGACAACATGAAGAGAATTAAGAATGCATGACTCGGATCTTGTCGGGATTTTCTAAATTAATTTTCCCCTTTTTTATTGAAAGTCAAGCATTTTCCCTTTTCCTCCCTCATTTCAAGCCATATTTTGGAGATACGAGTAATTTCGTCAGAGACCCGCAACAAGAATTCCAAAGCTGGGAAGCAAATGCATCTCAAGAAGAAAAACCAAAAAGCCTATGGGAGGAATTGGCGGTACATAGTTGTCATCTTTTATATGTTCGTGATGAATGAAAAATCTGAAATAAACTTGACACAACTATTTTAGGGAATTGGAGAGGAATTCGTGGAATTTACGGAGAAAGAGTTGAACATAACCGATCCTAAACCAGGACCTGATGATGAAAGGGAGATGAGAAATGATCAATTTACTAGTACGGATAAGAAGGAAAGCGGGTTCGATGGTGGTGATGCTGCGAAGGGAGGTGGCATCGGCGAAAACATTGATGAGATCGAAGCTACTCTTGCCGAGTTGAAGAAGGAAGCTGGGTCTATAGCAAGGTACTCCCTCCATCCCATATTAATTCATACATTTGACTGAGTAGAGAGATTAAGATGGAGTACAAAAGACTTGAGGGTAAAATAGTAAAATATGGATATAAGACAAGTGTAAAATAGCCTAGCCATAGGTGAAAGTTTCCTTAAAAGGAAAAGTATCAATTTTTGTGAGACATCACGAAAAGGAATACGCATCATTTTTCGTGGAACAGGGAGGGAGGAAGCACCAATTTCGATCAATGTTTCTTTGTGGTGTTGATATCTACCGGATGAAGGAACTCTTGGAGAATAGATGAAAGAATGCCAAGATTGAATAGAACGCCAATGACAAACACAATTATTTTGGCTGGCGAGTTTAACATTGTCACCGCAACAATGCCAACTATTATGTTGAAATCAATCACATTTGTTTTATGGCTAGCAACAAATTCTCTATTTTCACTCTCAAATTTGGAGGCCAAATAGCAAAAACTATTATGGCTAGTGTGATAGTTAGTATTATTGGATCAAAGATTTATCCACTTTTCTATTTTTGTTAATTATATTTGACTTGGGAGTGTGATAGCTAGCATTGTTGTAAATGCTCTGAGTATCATAATATTTAAGGGTGACTAATGCCCTTTGATGGATATTATTGGCTGCGTGAGCATCATCTTTTTAAGGGTGACTAATGCACCTGGATCGGAGTTGTAGTTGACATCTGTGTTGGAGAATCTGGAAACATGGAAAGAAGACATCTCTTTCCGTTTGGGATGATTTTTCAGCGGTTTCTGTTGACGATCTCCTGCTTGTAATCAAATAATGTAGGATGACTTTGAACCGCACATCCCTCATTATCTAACGGTTATGTCATTTTAAAAAAAAAGCTTCACCATGAGCATCAATTTTCATAATCAGTAGTATCAGTATTGGTTGCGTGAGAAAGTAAAGTACCGGTAGTTCCGTAACTTTAGTTCTTGTCACATCGGGATCATGTTTTAACTTTTGTTTCAATAAAGTTATTTGTTTCAACCATTTTCAATTCGTGGTCTTTTTCCATCCGGTTTTCGTTAAGTTTAACGGACTTTGAAGAAAAATAGTAATTTAGCAACTCATTTTTTTAAAAAAACATATGTTTACACCATGGATTTTAAAACTAACCGTTTAAACACAGCTCCAACAATTATAAACTTGACATTTTTACTCAAAAGTTTTCTTTCATTCCCTTCCACCATCCTCCCATCATCCGGTCACCACCACATCGGTCCAACAATTATAAACTTGACAAGGAATGACGTGTTCCGCCGAATCGGCGGCGTGGCGACGGTGGACCGGCAGCGATGACCGGACGATGGGAGGATGGTGGAAGGAATGAATGAAAATTTTTGGGTAAAATAAGTTTATAATTGTTGGGGTGTCTAAATTGTTAGATTTAAAACTTAGGGTGTAAATTTTTTTTTCAAAAAAGTTGAATTGGTAATTATCATTTTCCCCAAAGTCCGTTATTTAAAGGAGGTTTGATGAAAAATGATCACGATTTTAAGAAAAGCTGAACTTTATTGGGACAAAAATAACAGGACCCCCGGTGTGACAAAAATTAAAGTTACAAGATTATCGGTGTACTTTACCCATTGCATGAGAACATATTTTGCTTAGGGCGACTAATGGGCTGGATCAGAGTTGTAGTCGGTATCAAAATTGCAGAATATGATAACACAGAAAGAATGCGTCTCTTTTGGAGCATTTTTATAAAAAAAAACTGAACTGAAAGCAGAACCGTTCAAGCACTTGTTCACAGTTCAACCATTTGAGCTATTAGTTCAACCGGCTATTTTATAAAAACTAACTATTAGGTTTTACTATATTGAGTTACACTGTAAATATACAAATAAGACAATAATGCATATTTTCTACACTTAAATATGAATTTATTATAATTTTTCTATTCATGAGATGGAAAATAATGTAAATAGATCGAGTGAGTAAAATAGGTTGACAGTATTGCATTTATATGCATTTATATTAAGATATACTAGGGGTGAGTTCGAGCCGAGCCGAGCCGAGCCCGAGCCTAGCAGGTTCGAGCTCGATCTCATGAAATTCGGGCTCGGCTCGAGTTCGAACGAGCTCGAAAGTCGAGCTCGAGCTCGGCTCGAAGGTTCGTGAAGCTCGATTCGAATCGGCCCCAAACGAGCTCACGAGCTCGTTAGGCTCGATAAGGCTCGTCGATAAGGCTCGATAAGGCTTGTCGATAAGGCTCGATATATAAATAGGGGTATATATGTAATTTCACACCAGACTCGATAAGGCTCGTCGAGCCTATCGAGTCGAACCATTCATGTTCGAGCTCGGCTCGTTAATTATACGAGCCAAAGAATCGGCTCGAGCTCGAGCTCGAGGCTCGTGAAGCTCGGCTCGTTTGGGCTCGTCAGAGCTCGAGCTCGAGCCGAGCTCGGCTCGGCCCGATTCGTTCAACACCCCTAAGATATACTCCCTCCGTCCCACAAAGGTTGTAGGATTTGTTTGGGCACATATATTAAGGAAAGTGGGAGAATAATAGTGTGTTGACAAAATTACCCTCATGAAAAAGAAAGGAGAAAATTTTGTGGACCCCAATTTTAAGTTGAGTGGGAGGAAAGAGAAAACTTGTGGGTCCATGATGTGAGATAAGAGGATAAAATGGTAAAAATGATGATAGAAAGTTTCTATTTTAAGAAAGTTGACAACCTTTGTGGGACGGCCCAATATAGTAATGTTGACAACCTTTGTGGGACGGAGGGAGTACATTATAGTTTCATAAGGTATTATCACACAATTTAAATACACCTATATCAATGAGTAAAATGTAAATTGATTACAAATTTAGCAAACCACAATTAGTATCAAACTTTGAGGGACTTAGAGTAAAAGTTTAGAAAATAAAATGGCCTTTCCTAGGCTTGGCAGTCGGACGGTTAGTATCCGCGAACCGCGGATAACCGCCCGTCAGGGACGGTTTTAACCGCGGTTTTTATCCGCGGGTTCGCGGATACGGTTTTTTTTGTACCCGTCACGTTCGCGGTTACGGATTACGGATACGTTGTATCCGCACCGCGGATATCCACTATCCGCGGTTTGGCGGATACCCACAATCCGCAAATCCAGCCCATTAGTCAGGCCCATTAAGTCCATTAAGTGAGGCCCAACCCAACTGTGGGAATGCCCTGCCCAGCGCCTGAAAGCGTGATATCTGTCTGTGGTGCGAATTGCGAGTGTTATTAGCTTAGGGTTAGCAGACATTCACACTCACACACACATTCACAATCACACCGTGTTGCAGGCTCGTGTTGCAAACTTGCAATCACACGATTCGCGAATCCTTCATCTTCAATCCTTCATCTTTGATCCTTCATCTTTGATCGTTCCAGATGTTCGGCTTCAACCGAAAATGAAGGAGGCGAGGCGACGAAACGATTAAGAGCACGGCAGGGGCTGCACTCTGGTTGGGCGACGACGAAGACGACCGAGTAGGCGATGCAGCAGGCCCATTCGTCTCAGATTGAGTAGACCATCCTCGCCGCTCTCTCTCACCCCCTTGTTGCCGAGCTCACCACCACCACGCTAGCTAGGAGCTCCGGTTGCAAGTAAGTTCGATTGCTTGACCTTAAGCCGTCCGCAGCTCCTTGTTCAAGCTTCTCTCCCACTCTGTAAACACGGGCATGCTTAGGACACACAGTTCGGATCATTCAAAAGTTTTGTTCTTGCTAACCATGATGACAGATTATTGCTTATTCTTATGCAGGGTTAGTAGTTTTTACAGATGCTTTGTTGCAGGCCGACCCTAGTGCAACATGCTTTAATCGACAATTATAAAAAGATAGAGAGTTACCTCTTGTTATCTAACTCAATTAGGCCCATCAGATCTACAACAAAAACATTCCTTGCGACATGAAGCGATCGACGTCTGCATATGGTTTTGGTTGATGTTTAAAAGCTAAACTCAATTGGTCACTTGCTGCACGTTCGACCTGTTGGTAAAGTTTAAGATCATCATTGTGGTATTCTTATAGAGACCAGGGCAAATGAAGATAGTGATTTAGTTTTCTTAACACAAAGTGATAATTAGCTCCCTTTCATTTACTTTGATGTCAAAATTATAAAAGGTGCTTCGGAATATAATGACATTAGATGCTGTTCAAGTTCGATGGAGTTGAGTGTCGTATTATGATGATATTGTCGAGGATGATGCAGATGTAAGAAAATTTCTCATCTAAATTATAACTTATAAATCTTCTCTAATAAACATCTTGCTATATATCTGCTGTGCATCTCCTAATTTCTAATTTCTTAATTTCTTGTTTCATTTTCAGCTTCATAGCTGCTGTGCATCTCCATTGATAAAGCTGCAGAAACGTAAATAGTATGCAAACCTCCATAAACATACTGATATATATGATCCTGCTCTGTGATAGAGTTTTGCGTTTCTGTTTAGCGTTTCTTCGCTACCTTGTTGATTCATTCTTGATATCTCCCTCTTTATTTCAATTCTTTGGGTGAGATTTGAAAAGAGATGAATACTTTGGGTACAGAGGGTGAAATTTAGTCCAAAGTTAAAAGTACACACTCTCTTATCCATAGATGCATCGCATTACCACTTCTTTTCCTTGTTAACTCGACCAATCTCAGCGCTGATTCTCTTTGATCAGGGACTAGAAATCACGTTTCATCTCCTTGTTCAACGCTGATTCTCTTATAGAATGATAGGAGTATTTAAGTAAATCAAGCATTTCAAGTCGATGACCAAAACCAAAAGACAGTGCGAGAAGTGAACAAAAATCCATGAACAATTGAATATGCATGGTGGATTGGTTTGCTTTGCAGTGTCACAAGCTCTTCTCTGCATGCCAATCCTCTCTTCGAGTTCAAGATCATTTCTTCTGCAAGAGGCTGAAGTTTCATCGACACCCAGTTGCAGATTGCATCGCACAAGTCACCGTTTCGATTGGTTCGTCGTCTCTCACCCAAAATTGTTCCCGGTTTCTAGGAAGAATGGTGCCTTTGTTACGAGGGCTAGTCGCCGAGAATCTCCGTATGAAGTTCGGGGCGTTTCTCCTTCGGCAACTCCCGATGAAATCAAAGGGCTTATCGGAAACTTGCTTTGAAGTTTCATCCGGATGTCAATAAACAGTAATTCTAGAAGCTGCTACTTTAAATCGTTTTTTGCTTGTGTTTCTTTGTTTTGGTATCTTTGGAACTTTCCATGGATGGCCCAACCTGCATTTGACGTTTTTGTTGAAGCTGTGTTTAAATTGTTGAAACTCTTGAGTTAAAGTTCAACCTTTGATTGAAATGAATATGAATGGATCTTGATCGAGCTTTAGTCAAGCTGTTTCCTTAAATTAAGCAATAATCCAGAATAGAGATAAAGGAGCTTGGTTTGAATTGTGTATTTACTAGAAATTTGTTAAGTCTTCTGTTGACATACTTGAACAAGCTGCTAACGAATTTCAAATTGAGATGTGCTTAAATTGAGCTTGATTTCTTCATTCATGTTTCGCCCATAAATGGCCTCAGTTTCTGATTCTTGGTTTTAGAATGGATAGTTTACTATGATAACAAGCTCTATTTTTGCACTCCAGTCCACCCTAGCTTTCTTCATTGCTCTTTAGTTGATGCTTTGAAATTACTTTTGAGTATTCAATTGAATCTGATTTTTCCAACCTATTGTCCAGCCACTCTCGTCTGCATTTCCTTGTATTAGTCAAAGCATTATTAAGTGGAGTTTCATGGTTAAATTTAGTAGTAACACTTTGTTTAGGAGGAATTTTGTATCGATTCCACCAACGTCAATGTAGTTGCGACTAGGTTGATGTATAATAAAGTTACATTGTTAGTTCTTAAACAGAGGAAACTGTTACATGTGGTTTGGTGACCTTAAAGAATCAGTGGATGTATTGGGTTCACAAGCTATCACTGAATTTTCGTGATTGTGAACTTGTGTTCTGTTATAGGCAAATGCCCAAGAGAAGTTTATGAGGATCAGGCATGCGTACAATACATTGCTAAATGCTGAGTCAACAAGAAGATATGGTTCTTCAAATCGTACATCAGATTCTTCGTACTCCAGTTCTCAAAGGAGCAATGGGTCTGAAAATGAAGAGTTTTATGGATTCAGTGAGATTCTTGTCCCATATCTCTCATATGCTTGTACAATTAGTACAATTCTAAGCTGATCTAAAATTGTGCCTGACGTTTTTTTTTTGTACTGCTTAATCTGTTACATCTCTTCAATAAGAAATCAATTGTGAGAGAAGGAACATTTGAAGTTACATATGCAAAGCTTATATATCTAGTCTTATTCTAGTTTAATCGCACATGGCCCTTTATTCTGCAGGTGAATTTTTGAGGGATGTTCAAATTACCGTAGGTAGATTTGTGTTGACAACATGAAGAGAATTAAGAATGCATGACTCGGATCTTGTCAGGATTTTCTAAATTAATTTTCCCCTTTTTTATTGAAAGTCAAGCATTTTCCCTTTAACTCCCTCATTTCAAGCCATATTTTGGAGATACAGGTAATTTCGTCAGAGACCTGCAACAAGAATTCCAAAACTGGGAAGCAAATGCATCTCAAGAAGAAAAACCAAAAAGCCTATGGGAGGAATTGGCGGTACATAGTTGTCATCTTCTATATGTTCTGGTGATGAATGAAAAATCTTAAATAAATTTGACACAACTATTTTAGGGAATTGGAGAGGAATTCGTGGAATTTCTGGAGAAAGAGTTGAACATAACCGATCCTAAACCAGGACCTGATGATGAAAGGGAGATGAGAAATGATCAATTTACTAGTACGGATAAGAAGGAAAGCGGGTTCGATGGTGGTGATGCTGCGAAGGGAGGTGGCATCAGCGAAAACATTGATGAGATCGAAGCTACTCTTGCCAGATTGAAGAAGGAACTGGGTCTATAGCAAGGTACTCCCTCCATCCCATATTAATTCATACATTTGACTGAGTAGAGAGATTAAGATGGAGTACAAAAGACTTGAGGGTAAAATAGTAAAATATGGATATAAGACAAGTGTAAAATAGCCTAGCCATAGGTGAAAGTTTCCTTAAAAGGAAAAGTATCAATTTTTGTGAGACATCCTGAAAAGGAATACGCATCATTTTTCGTGGAACGGGAGGGAGGAAGCACCAATTTCTGATCAATGTTTCTTTGTGGTGTTGATATCTACCAGATGAAGGAACTACTGGAGAATAGATGAAAGAATGCCAAGATTGAATAGAACGCCAATGACAAACACAATTATTTTGGCTGGCGAGTTTAACATTGTCACCGCAACAATGCCAGCTATTATGTTGAAATCAATCACATTTGTTTTATGGCTAGCAACAAATTCTCTATTTTCACTCTCAAATTTGGAGGCCAGATAGCAAAAACTATTATGGCTAGTGTGATAGTTAGTATTATTGGATCAAAGATTTATCCACTTTTCTATTTTTGTTAATTATATTTGACTTGGGAGTGTGATAGCTAGCATTGTTGTAAATGCTCTGAGTATCATAATATTTAAGGGTGACTAATGCCCTTTGATGGATATTATTGGCTGCGTGAGCATCATCTTTTTAAGGGTGACTAATGCACCTGGATCGGAGTTGTAGTTGACATCTGTGTTGGAGAATCTGGAAACATGGAAAGAAGACATCTCTTTCCGTTTGGGATGATTTTTCAGCGGTTTCATTGACGATCCGTACCTGTAATCAAATAATATAGGATGACATTGAACCGCACATCACTCATTCTCTAACGGTTATGTCATTTTTTTAAAAAGCTTCACCATGAGCATCAATTTTCATAGTCAGTAGTATCACTATTGGTTGCGTGAGAAAGTAGAAGTGTGAAAACTAAGACTAGCACAATTCGTACACAGCTAGCCAAGAACTAGGTCCTTAAGGATTACAATTTAGTTTCTATTAACCATGGCAATAATGCTCAGTAAGGATTATAATACGTTTTCTAGCCAGTGCCACAGTTTGTTTTTTTATAATAGGTGCAAGTGCAATTGTGAGTTGTGTTGGTGACTTGGAACTTTTAGAGAGCTACTAATCTTAGTTGACACCTAGACGGGGCCAACAGAGTTTGTTTTCACATGGTTACATTTGATGAGATTCAATCAAGTAGAAGTGTTAATGGGTAGGGGTCTTATAGTTTCTTCGGTACATGGTTTAACTTCAAGGTTTTGCATTCGTGGTTGAAACAATTGTGATTATTTGATGTTTAGTGTGTGTAAAGATACATCGTACATGGGAGAGATAGAAGATGGCAGGCAGCGAAAGAGAATAGTATTTGTGACAGTGGGAACTACATGCTTTGATGCACTTGTTAGAGTTGTGGACAGCCAAGAAGTCAAGGACGCGCTTTTCAACAGAGGATATACCCATCTTGTAATCCAGATGGGACGAGGAACCTATGTCCCAGCGAAGGTGAGTGGAAGCGTTACAGCGGCTTCGACACTAAACATTTTAAGTTTGGAAGTAGAAAGTTTGTCGAGAAAAGTTTGAAACTGTTTCTCAAAATCAATTAAATTTCGTGACGTGATTAAAACATATGTAAACAGGAAGTATATGTATTTTTGTAGGGTTAATGCTCTGTGTTTTTTTACTAGAACTAATTACACGCAAACAGCAGGACAAGCAAGGCTATAGCACTGTAGTTTTACACAATCAAGTATGCATGTCTGCAAAGATTATGAACACAGCCTCTGTATATCTGCAGTTATTTTCATAACTTCTTCGCTCCTCTGCTTTCAAACCGGCGGTGTCTTTGGAGATAATGGCTCCCTAGCTGTTGATGTTTCACATTTTCTTCAAGCATTGCAGATCATCGAGATCAGCTTCACTTGTGATTAGTCATGCAGGTATTGTTAAATGAGCTCTTTTTATCTTATGTTTTTAATGAAGCATTTTACTTAAGGAAGTTGGATTCACCATGACATTACTTCTGAATTCTGTTAACTTGGTGGAAGGCCTTGATATGCAGCAATTTAAAGAGAACAATCATGTACTTTAAAAATTTAATGGTCAAGCTAATTGCGGGTCCGGTAGCATTTTCGAGACCTTACGACATGGCAAACCGTTAATTGTGGTTGTTAATGAAGATTTGATGGACAATCATCAGTCGAGCTTGCTGAAGAACTGGCGGATAGGAAGCATTTATCTTGCGCGTGCCCGCAAATGCTTTGCAGGATTATATCGGACATGGATTTGGATTCTCTTGTTCCTTACTCTCCTGGAGATGCTAGACTGTTGTGAAGCTTATAAACAGGTATCTTGGATTTCTGATGATTGATTATCCAAAATGAGGGCTTAGCCTCAAGTAGCACATTTCTCCTACATCTGTATTTCTTCCATCTAAATTAAGGTTCAGCTTTTAAACCCTTTTCAATCATTGGTCATCATAAGGTAGTTCCAGAGATTGCTTTGATGATTCAAAATCTTTCATGATCATAGCTCACTGGGTTTAGTACTCCACTGTGCACTGGGAAAATTGATACTCCATTTGAAGGAGAGTATTGAAACTTGAGGGTACTAAAATAAAGGGAAAACGATCGATTTTTCCGCTGATGTTCACCAAAAGATCACTTTTTGTCACTATTTTTTAGGGTAAAGTGCACTCATAGTTCTGTAATTTAAATTATTGTACCACTAAGGATTTGTTTTAATTTTTTGTACTAATAAAGTCCTGTTTTTAAGTTTTTTTTCATTAGTGTTCCTATATGAAATTTTTGCCCTCAATTTTAAAAATATTGCCCTTTTAAACAATTTGTAAAATACAAAAGGCATCCTAACAATTAATGAAATTTTCAATTTTACCCTCAATTTTTATAAATTATAAAATTCGCCCTAATTTTTATAAACCCATACAATTCCACTCTAAAATTTTTCTCCACTTTATCTCACCACCCTCTTATCCACCACCATCGGAACATTGTCGGACCTCCGGTGACCTTCACCGCATTGGCCAGACCACCCTCCAAGCCGCGAAATGCGAGCCTAGGGTGGCAGATCCACAACCCGGGGCCACGAATCGCCACCAAAGTTGTGAATCGCTGGCCCAGTTGCGAATCGAGAGGCCGAGGCTGCAAACGCGCGCCTGGGTTGCGAATAATGATTTAAGTTACAAGACTATGGATGCATTTTATCCCTATTTTTAGAAAAATGATTTTCTTTGTCATTAATGTTTAGTTTAATTTTCGGAACATGGTTGCCACGAATAGGGATGTCAATAGGGCGGTCGGATCGGGTCATTCGGATTTCGGGTTGAGCTGATTTCAGTTCGGGTCAATCGAGTTTTGGGTTACTTTGGGTCGAGCTTATTTCGGGTTGGGTTTGGGCCATTTGGGTTTCGGGTTGCTTCGAGTCGAGCCGCTTTGGGTCGTCAGGTTCGGGTCCGGGTTAGGTCGGGTTCGTGTTGCTTCGTGTTAGGGTTCAATCCGGGTTTGGGTTAGGTTTATTCCAGTGGCGGATCCAGGCTCAAAAAATTAGGTGAGCGGAACAAAAAAAACTATCAAATAATATATGTAAAGAGCGAGGTTTGGGGTAGCCCGCGCGTTGCTAAGGAGCAGAATATTACACTTCATTTTCAAAATTTGTATGCTCTATACGTGATGTCTTCGATAGTTATTATCTGAAATGTTACCATGTGGAACTACAAAATTCTAACTATTTGCACTTATGTAATTTGCGCTAAGTTATGTATTGGTTAGTGTCAACTATCAAGCTACTTAACCTCCTCCATACTTACAAAAAATGAAAAAGTGTTTGTATTAAAACTGCTTTAAATTGTTCAAGAGTGCAAGCATAACATAGCAAGTCAAAAACCAATCTAACACACACACTTGAAAAGCACAGATGCAAAATAAGCAGATTTAAAAGCAAGTCAAATCCAACATTTCTACATTATTTGGCTACATACTAGTTGAACAAAGTTCAAAGTGATGGAAAGTTTTACAAACTAGAGCAGCTTGAAAGTTTTGCAAATTATGTGACAATTTGTAACAAGGAAATAAGGATTTAGGATTAATAGTCAACTTGGTCGAGGTTTGAACTCTTTCTACAAAGTTTGGATGATAAAGTTGTAAAAAACTGTTACTACAATGATTTTAAGTAAAGACTACAGTGTTTATTTTAAAGAATCTGAGAACAACTTGGGAACTTTTTTGTAAATAGATTTCAAATTTTTTAGAGGAAAAAATTAGAAAAAGTGATTGGATATTTGATAAATTGTTGTTATTTAATTTTATGGAGAAAATACCTTTTTATGAGAAAAACGTACTGAAGGGGCCAACTCACACCTTTTCTAATACCTGAGGGGTTGAGTTGCCCTCTAACATTCTTAAGGGACCAACTCGCCCGAGTTGCAAAGTTAAAAGACTTCTCTGTAAAAGATAAAGGCAAGGTAAGGAAGAAACCAATGAGCCGAGAACACTTGCTATTATTTCAATAATGTTGCTGCCTTATATAGGCTTACATACATATAACCTAGGACTCTTCAAGAGCAATTACAGTTTGCTTCTAATTATAGAATTCCTAATCCTACTAGACTTAGATAAGCTACCTAACTTCTCGGCTTCCAGATGCATCACCTCCACAGTTGCTTGTCATACACGCCAACCACAAACCTTGCTTGACTCTACTTGAGCCTGCCCTCCTGCCAGCTCTTCACCCTTACTTGCTAATCATTCAACATGCTCAGCTGTAGGATCACCTTCAACACCCTCCTGTGATTCACAGCTGGTAATGTTTAGAATTGCCCTCAACTGCTCGAATCTTCCTGCTGCAAGAGCCTTAGTTAGCACATCTGCCGCTTGATTTTCTATGCTGCAGAAAATTACCTTAACCTCATCCTGCCGCACTGATTTCGAATGAAGTGATGTTTTATTTCTATGTGTTCTGTCCTTCCATGCAAGACTGGGTTTTTGCAATGGTTGCTGCTAATTTGCTATCACGAGAAGATTGGTGTTGGCTCCTTCTGTTCTTCACTAAGATCACCCAAAATCCTTCTAAGCCACACAATTTGACATGCAACAGCAGTAACTGCAACATACTCAGCTTCAGCTGAAGAGAGGGCCACTGTTGCCTGTTTCTTAGAGGTCCAAGATATAGGAGATGATCCCATAAAAAAACAATTTCCAGTAGTACTCTTCCTGTCATTTTGGTCACCTGCCCAATCACTATATGAGTAGCCAACTAGTTCACACTTGCTGCTCTTCACATACCAGATTCCCAAGTCTCTTGTTCCAGCTATATACTTTAATATTCGTTTAGCAGCTCCAAAATGTTGTTTAGAAGGTTGTTGCATGAACCTTGAAACTACACCCACAGCAAAGCTTATGTCAGGTCTTGTGTGAGTTAAATAAATCAGCTTTCCAACTAAACTTCTGTACATCATTGCATCTGCTTCCCCTGTTCCATCATTTAGGATTAGCTTCTCATTAGTATTCATAGGTGTGGAAATTGGCTTGCAAGAGTTCATGTTGAAACTTTTGAGTACTTCCGATGCATATTTGTTCTGACCAAGAAATATGCCTTGTTGTGTCTGTTCTACTTCAAGTCCTAAGAAGTAGCTGAGTTCTCCCAGGTCTGTCATCTCAAATGCTTTCATCATATCCCTCCTGAAATCTTCCAACATATTGACACTTGATCCAGTATAGATCATGTCATCAACGTATAGGCAAATCATGATAATGTGATGGTCAGTGTCTTGTTTGCAGTAAAGAGTTACCTCACTGGGACTCTTTTTATAGCCTCTGTCTTGAAAGAATTTGTCAATCTTGCTGTACCAAGCCCTGGGGGCTTGTTTTAAGCCATATAAGGCCTTGTTCAATCTATACACATAATTTTCTTTAACTTTTACAATGAATCCAGTAGGTTGTTGCACATATACCTCTTCTCTAAGGTCACCATTGAGAAATGGTGACTTTACATCAAATTGATATACTCTCCACTGGTGTTGAGCAGCTAAAGCAAGAATTAATCTGATAGTATCAAACCTGGCTACAGGAGAAAATGTCTCCTCATAATCGATTCCTTCTTCTTGGCAAAAACCCCTTGCAACAAGTCTGGCCTTATGTTTGTTTAAAGACCCATCTGCATTGCTCTTGGTCTTGAAAATCCACTTGAGACTTATAACATTCTTTCCTTCTGGTGCCTAAACCAATTTCCAAGTTTGGTTCCTTTCTATTGCCTGAATCTCTTCTACCATTGCATTTTTCCACACTTGCTCCTTTAATGCAGTTTCAGCTGAAACTGGATCACCAGTGAACATAGCCAGACTTGTTTCATACTCAGATAAATAAGAGGGTAACCTTCTTGACCTTTTTGGTCTTCCATCAGATTGAGGATCTTCATTAGTTTGTGGTGTGTCAGTTGCTTCATTTCCATTATCCTCCTCATCATGACTTCTGGTAGGTTCATCTGGCATCTTATCAAGTGTTGGTGAGTCTGGAATTTGTCCTGCAGCTTGTTCTTTCTCATACCAACTTCTAGACTCATCAAACTTGACATCACGACTCACAGTAATCTTCTTATTCTCAGGATCAAAAAGTCTGAATGCTTTAGAGTATTGACAATAACCAATAAAGACATATTTCATACTTTTCCGATCCAACTTTTGTCTATGGTTGGTTATCAGCGCATAACACAAGCATCCGAATACTTTCAAGTGTGAGACAGAAGGTTTATAACCATACCAGGCTTCAAAAGGGGTCTTGTCTGCTACTGCCTTGGTTGGAGAAAGATTCAAAAGATAAATGGCAGTTGCAGTAGCCTCTCCCCAGAACACATCAGGCATGGTTTTGGCTTTTAACATAGATCTAGCCATTTCAATAACTGTTCTATTCTTTCTTTCAACCACTCCATTCTATTCCGGAGTGTATGGTGCAGTCATTTGTCTCCTTATGCCTTCTTCATTACAGAAGGTGATGAACTCACTGGAGTCAAATTCACCACCTCTGTCTGTTCTTAGAACCTTCACCTTCTCACCACTATCCTTCTCTATTAGGGCTTTAAATTTCTTGAACTCATGAAAGGCATCAGATTTATTTTTAATAAAGTAGCCCCAGCTCATTCTAGAATAGTCATCAGTGATCAAAAGAAGGTACCTGTTTCCACCATGTGTGGGAGTTTGCATAGGTCCACAGAGATCAGCATGTACAAGTTCCAATTTTGCAGTTGCTCTCCTGGCTTGGTTATGAGGAAAGGAGTTTCTGGTTTGTTTTCCAAACACACACCCTTCAGAGACTTCATTACTTTCCTTGATTGTTGGCAAGCCATTAACCAGACACTTGTTAGATAGATTGTGTAGTGCTCTGAAGTTCAGATGACCAAATCTTTGGTGCCAGAGTTTTGAATCTTCTTCCTTCTTTGTGATCAAGGCTTTTTCTTCTGTTGTGAAAGTGACAGGGAACATTTTATTTCTGTCATGGCTGCCTGCAACACTATTTCTCGATTGATTTTTAATCACACATACACCTTTGTTGAAGGTAATGTCATGACCATCTTGAACCATACGTCCAATGCTGATCAAATTGTGAGCTAGACCGGAGCATATTTGACATTTCTGATAGTTCTTATTTTTCCACCTATTTTGACTGCCACTTCACCTTTTCCTTCAATTTTTATTTGTGTCATTACCTAAACGCACCTGAGATTTGTAGGAGTCATCTAACTTTATAAACTTGTCTTTGCTTCTGTCAGGATGATTAGAGCGAGCACGTCCAGATACCAAATGTTCTCGATTCTGTCCTTGTTGAATGCATCATGAAAAGATAGTCTTCTTGCTCCAGCTTTGTTCAACATAGCTTGCTTCGTTTTTATTCTAGCAGTCTTCCTCCTTGTGTCCTCTTTTCTTGCAGTATTTGCAAGTAAGTTTACCCACAATCATCTTCCTGGTGTCCAGGTTTTTGCAAAAAGTGCACCGATCTTGGTCCAAATCTCCCTCTTCCTCGACCTCTAAATGATCCTCTACCTCTATTGAAGTAGGAGGGAAACGATGGACTTTGAGTCCGGAAGGCAGATTCAATTCCCTTTGATGATCCTCTAGACATTCTGGCTCCATGAACCAAGAGAAGCCATAAGTTCATCTATCAATGTGTTGAGGTCTCTGGATTCTTCAATTGCAGCAACCACGTGATCATACTTGGATGTGAGACTTCTTAAAATTTTTGTTACCACAGCTTCACTATCTATTTTATCTCCATAGGTGTGCATCTTATTGACCACTTCGTAACTCTTCCCGTAAAGGCTTCAATAGGCTCATTCTCTTTCATGTTAGATGTTTCAAAGTCTCTTCTCAAGGGTGACGTTTCACCATCATCACCTTAGCAGATCCTTGATATATGCAATCTTCAATGTTCCCCAAGCTTCTTTTGCAGTTTTCGACTCAAAGCAATTTTTGAGAATAGAGTCTCATCAACTCCTTGGTGCATGATGGCCAAGGCTTTGGAGTTCTTCCTCATAACTTCTTCGTGCTTTTTCATCAATGCCGCTTTCAACAACATCCCACAGATCTTGGGCTTGGAATATTGTGCTCATCTTGATGCTCCAATATTCATATGATATTCCTTTAAACACGTGGATTTGTCCCTATGGAACACTCACAAAGGAGTTCTCTGCCATTGGTGTTCTTTAACTGTGCTTTGATACCAAATGTAAAAGCGAAGCAAGGTAAGGAATGAAACCAATGAGCCGAGAACACTTTCTATTATTTCAATAATGTTGTTGCCTTATATAGGCTTACATACATATAACCTAGGACTCTTAGAAGAGCAATTACAGTTTGCTTCTAATAATAGAATTCTTAATCCTACTAGACTTAGATAAGCTACCTAACTTCTGGCTTCCGGATGCATCACCTCTTGATTGCTTGTCATACACGCCAACCACAAACCTTGCTTGACTCTACTTGAGCCTGCCCTCCTGCCAGCTCTTCACCCTTACTTGCTAATCATTCAACATGCTCAGCTGTAGGATCACCTTCAACATTCTCAAGCACTTCAGCCATTGAAGGGATTGGGTGCTGGGTGGGCTGGGTTATGGGAAATTGAGGTGGGTTATGGTTTGGGTATGAGTAATTTTTGGCCAAAAATCCAGCCCAACGGGAGCTAGGTCTGCCACAAGGGAGATCCGCCGCTGGTTTATTTCAGGTTCGCGTCAAGTTCGCATTGACGCACAAAATCGAGTAGGCATAGCTGTTGTATAACTACACGACCATTGTCGACCAAACCAGTCATCGCGCTCAAACAAATGACTAGCTCGGGGACCTGCACGTAACCACTTTAGCTTTGTCTACCCCTAAATTGCAAGTTGTGGCTTAACGTTCTTAGCGAGTCGACGACTAGCTAGAAGCGCAACCGCTCAGGCTGTGCGATCACAGACCAGCCCGAAGCCCGCTCCCAACCGCATTAGCCTATTTGTCTTTGAACTCCAAGCTCTAGTTCTAGCTCAACATTGACAGCGAGTCTCAGTTACGTAGTATTCCGTCAATGTTATCTATTATCATAAAAGTCGACCTTGTTGTATGTGAGTTGGATTTTAATCAAATGAAAAAATGTTAAAACTATTTATATTCAAACCCCATCTTTTTAATCATTTTTTAGTTCGGGTCATTCAGATTTCGGGTCAGGTCGGGTTCAGTTTTGGTTTGTTTCGGGTCGAACTTATCCCGGGTCAGGTCAGGTTCGGGCATTTCGGATTCGGGTTGCTATCGGGTTAAACTTTTTTCAAGTCGGGTTTGGGTTCGAGCCAGGTCAAGTTTGGGTCGTTGACTTTATTGGCCAGGTTGGGTTTGGGAGGGTTTCTCGCATCGGGTCGGGTCAGGTCAGTTTCCAAGATATTATTCTAAGAATCAATTGAACACTTGACTTTTAAAAAAGTAAATAAGGTAATTCTAAATTTGTAAAAGTTATAACTAACTAATTAATCTGAGAAACATGAATCTTCCATCCAAATCCATGTAACATTGTTAAACGAATCAAGTAAGAGGAGACGATTGGGAATCTTCATTTGGACCCAACCCAATTTGACCCAAAAGGGACAACTGATGAAAATCTTCAAAAATACTACCAGAGTTTATGGAAGTTCACAATGTCTTTCAAAAGAGTGTGGATAGGTTGTGTCTGGCACACTAAGTGTGCCTCTAGATAAAAAGAAGGAAGGAAGAAACACAGAAGAACACGGGTGTACCAACACACCGTGTTTCTCGACAACGACTCCGAAATCGCGCAAACTACCACGATCCGTCATCCCTTCAACGAGCAACAACGAAATTAGAGAGGAATCAAGCGGATCGACCTTCCTTCTTCGTAAATTCAACAAAAACAACAACAAAATCAACCGCCGGCCTTCCTCCGGTGACAAAACCACCGGCCTGGCGCATTTGTTCAACCGCCCAAAGTGATGCTCTCCGACAACAATATGGTGCGCTTTTGAAGCACTATGATGTGTTTATGTAAAATTATGATGTGCTCGTTCTGATCGCTATGTTGCAAACATTTCGTTCTAGTGATATGCTTGTTGATAACGTATGATGTCGTGGCTCAAAATGATGCGTTTGGTGTCGCTTCTGTAAAAACTTTATGCTCTTTGCTATTAGACAAAGTATGATGTATTGGTTAAAAATGATGCTCTTGATGTCATGAATGATGCTCTTTGTTTCAAGTATGATGCTCTACCTCAAAGAAATGATGCACTCGTTCTGAGGACTTAATGATGCACGCATTTTCTTCAACCTCCTAAAGTGATACATTTGGTGACCACAACGATGTACTCTTGTTACACTATGATGCTCTCAATTACAAACATAATGCACCCGTTCTGATGAATTAATTATGCACTCGTTTTCTTCAACATTACAAAAATGATGAAGTTCTCAAACTGATGCTCTATGTGGTTAAATGATGCTCCCTTTGGTAAGTATAATGAGCTTAGCATTTAAAATGATGCTCTTCGCTGTGGACAAAGTATGATCTCTTGGTTCCAAATGATGCTCTTGGTTTCAAGTATGATACGCTACCTTACAAAAATGATGCATCCGTTCTAATGACATAATGATGCACTCATTTTCTTCAACCTTCTAAAATGATGCCTTTGGTGGCCACAGTGATGCACTCCCGTTGCACTATGATGCTCACCTTCACAAGAATGATGCACTCATTATGATGTCTTAATGATACACTCATTTTCTTTAACTTTTCAAAATGATACGCTTTGTAACTAGATTGATGCTCTCATTTTCTACTATGATGCTCTCTCTTACAAACATGATGCACTTTTCCTCACTAATGATGCATTCCTACTCACACATGATGCAATTCCTGTCCTAAATGATGAACTCAGATGATGCACTGCATCCTTCAACATGATACTCTTCATGCATCAAATGATGCACTCCCTGCATCAAATGATGCTTCTATACGAAATTATGCTTATGTGGTGCTATGTGATGCTTGTTTTGCTCAAAAATTATCTTTTTTCATCTGCTTCAGCTGATATTCTTCCAATTCATTACTATTTGGAATTATTAAGTTCAGTCTGATAGATTTGAGCATTATTTGTTTGCAATTCCTGATTACATCATTTTTATAAAAAAGAGCATCATAATAAGTTGAGAGCACATCATAATAGTATGTAGGGGCATCATAATTCTGTCATATGCAGCAGGTTTTAGTTTCAAGGCGTGAGACAAATTAGGTCGTCCAGCTCAGGAAATGACTAGGAATGGAGCGTCGGCAACTGGGGAAACGATTGGTTGCTTTGGCGCGGTCGATTGCGGTTTCTGTTGGCGGATTTCGTCGGGTTGGATAGCGGGTCGCCAACGGATCTCCTACAATTTTCGTGACTTTGGTGATTGTTGATGGAGGAGGAGACAACCATCGAGTTGCTAACGGCCAGTCGGTCCTTAAAGGAGGAGCTGTGGTGGTTGGAGACTGCAAGTGAGAGACGGAGGATGATGGTCCGATTCATGCCAGAGGTACGTTGACGGTAAAAATACGGAGAAGAAGAAGCGATGACAGTTTTAAAAATAAATGTAATTGGACACAAAAAAAAACACATATTAAAACCTGGCACATGTTTCGTTGCTACCAAGTACCAATGGTAGCACTAGCAACACAAAGAAACAGAATCTAGATGATTAACAAACCGATATAACTCCTAGCTTCTTTGAACACGTGTTGGTACAACTAGTAAAACAACCAGTAGCAACTAACTAATCTACCCTGTCCACTCATACTAAATCCATCGACATGTTTTGGAGTTTGGACAACGAAATTAGAGTTTAATATAGATTATAAATAAATATATTAATTCAATCATAGCTTAGCTCTAATATTCTGTCAGTCCCAAAAGTAATGTAACTGTTGAATTGTTATGTCAATTTAACTTTAATTTATCTATATTATTTTTTAATAAAAAAAGGCTATCAAAAAATATATTTATAAAGTTAAGATATCAAATTTTTAGTTGTATATAAAAATTTTAAAATTATAATTAGAATTGATATAGAAATAAAATTATATATGAAATGCTGAAAATTTAGTATTGCATTACTTTTAGAACTAAAGTAATACAAATTACCGTTCTAATGTCAATAAGCGCTAAATTCATTCCCAACAAAACTAAATCTTCAATACAATCCACCAATAGTGGTATATAGGAGCAATAAGAACCAAAAGAGAAAAATAATAGTGGCGTTAAATTGACGGTGAAGTATTTTTTAAATATACTCCTTTTTTTCAAATTTTAAAACATTTTTCACCATAAAAAATTAAGGTAAATAAAATATTGAAATTGTAACAAATATTAAAAGTACTTTTTGTTAAGGAGATCACGAAACACGCACTATGCACTTGGCGCCACGGAACTCGCCGACGGCCGACAAAACACTCGCCGGAGAACTCACGGTGACCCTGCCACAGGTGGCAGTCAAGGCATGCCATTGTTCATACCGAAGAACATAACCAAACTCGAGCAGGACGGTTGCATGCAGCTCCAACTGGAACGTCGACCCGCCGCGCTCCGCCGTGACGGTGAAACCCTCTGCCTTGACGTCCAAGTAACTCCCTCCATCGCCGTCCCTCATCAGGTAACCCATCGTCACCGCATTGAACGGGTTCGTATCGCCGTTGACGACCGCGACCTTCACTTTCTTGAACCCCACGATGGAGAACCGATCTGGGTCGGCGACGAAAAACCTAACAGCCCACTCGCCGGCGGATCTGTTGTAAGCAGTTCTGAAAGATTCGGTCACTGAGTCAACCCGGACGGTGGGGGCGGGGAGGTCGGAAGTGAAGCGGAGCCAGGCGGCGATGATAGCGGAGGAAGTGATGAGAAACAGAGAAAAGAAACAGAGGAAACAAAGGAGACATCGGTGTCTGAAGGGCCTCTTGGGGGTGTCGTCGCAGGACGGACCACCGTAGGCGGCGTGGTGCTGCTGGTAGTGGAGGAAGTCGACGGGGTAGCCAACGGCGACGTCGTTTTGGCGGTTCTCGTTTTGCTCGGCCATGGAAGATGATTAGTGATAGGAATTCAGTGATGGAAGGTATGATTTGTGAAAGTAATTAAGGCATAGCACGGTTTTGGAATACATAACATTAATAGGAAAGTTTACATATGTGCTCTTTTTTGAGATTAGCTAGGGATTTTTTTGAAGTTTACATATATGCTTCTTTTCAATTTTCTAACGAGAAATTTTATTCCTAAATACTCTTTTTTATAAAGATTGTAATATTTACATTTCAGCACAACAATTTTATATATAGAGTCAAATAATTAATTTCAATATGATATGTGAATGTTTCTAGTATTTATTAAATTGTTTTGATGGATTGAGTTAAACAAAGATTATAAAGTCAAACACAAATTTCTTCATTAGACGGAAGGAGTAATATCTGCAGAAAGTGTTAAGTGTTTTTTTTAATAAAAATATCTGTAGTAAGTGTTAATTTAATGTGGAGAAGGAAATACTTTTAAAAGAGAGAATATGCATTATTTGTTCTAAAAAGATTACACTTCGTATACCCATATTTTATAACTTTTGAACGGCAATTTTTCCAGTTTTACCTATATCGTGCATTATTGTGGTCTCTTTGAGGGATAGTTATCTCAGACTCTCGGTGGTGTTTTCTCTATACACAAAACTCAAATCCGAGATCTTACTTAAAAAATGATGAGTCCCTTACCACTCAACCCAACACCCATTAGACCCATATTTTATAATTAATAGTATTACCACAATTGTTATCGTTGTTGTTTTTTTTATATATATAAAAAAGGGATGATAGATGTAGGACTTGAATTTAAGATTTTCACATTTTTTTTTTTGAAAGGTTTCACCTTGTGTTCTTAGATCTTAAGGCTCCAGAAACGCTGAAGACTTACGAGAACAATTTTTAGCCACATGGCCAAGCGCGCTCATATTCCGTGTCCCAGGGCAAGTATATCTGTGGCCGAAGCTGAATTCATAGAGTGTAATCAATTCCTTTTGCATTAATGTACATATTTTGTGTGTGTTTTTATGGACTTATTATGATTTGAGCTTATAGAATGTGAATATATATAAATTTAGTATAATTGATTTCAGTTAGAAATTCTAAAAAAAATTCTAAAAACCATTAATTTCACTATATAATATTATCTTGTCCAAGACCCTTAGGATGGTTATTCATTCTTGTTCATCAAATTTCAAATTATAGGATGGTTATTCATTCTTGTTCATTAGGTTTCAAAATGTAGCATGGTTAATCTGTTGAATGGCAATGAAGATGCGTGGCACCATTAACAAATAACATCGTGTCAATGTAAAAGGTAAACTAGTAGCATTGTTACTCCATGCACGACACCACATCGAAGTAAACACTCAACACACTATTTATTCATGTTCATCGAGTTTCAAAATGTAGGACGCGTGACACCACCAACAAACAATGTCATATTAGTGTCAAAGGTAAACCGGTAGCATTGTTGCTCTATGCACCGAATCACATCAAAGAAAACACATCAAAACACTATTCATTCATGTTCATCGGATTTCAAAATGTAGGATGGTTAATAAAGGGGGTTCATCTTAAGTTGAGCAAAAAAAATTCGGTGCAGCCCAACCTAATTCACCCCCTCAAACCACCCCAACCTAATTCACCCCTTCAACCCCCTCCGTTTCCAGATCTCCACCAGCCGAAATGCCACCCCACTCCTCTCCTCCCTGCAGCCTCCTTAAACAGCCGCACAAAGCGGCGGTCACTGCTTCCGGCGGCGGCGGCGGCGGAGATGCGACTTAGGGCGGCGGACCTGAGTCTGGAAGGTGCGCCGTCGACCGGTGATTCCAACGGTGGTGGTTGGGGTGGCCGAAGACGGAGAGAACGGCGGATCGAAGCGGTTAACCGCGAATTCGTCGTGGCGGTTAACCGCGAATTTCTCCTTCGTCGGAGCAGTTCCGGAAACGTGGGAGGGTGGGCCATACTAATTATAATATAAAGTAGGAGAAGTTTGAGAGCAAGGTAAAAATAAAGTTGAATACTGCAATATTATGAATACACCTAAGCGCCGCATAGAACCACATCAGTTTTTTTTTTCAAAACAGATTATGGTAAGCTTTAATATGTGATAAATAAAGATTTTAATTAGCCTACCTTTTTTTTAAGGCTGAAGTTACCATTTTCTTAAAAAACAATATGGTAAGTTTTAATAAGTAATTAATACAAATTTAATTCTAATCAATTTTCGCTCTCACCTATTTCATTTCATTCTTATTTTAAGTTGTGTGTGTAAATTAATCAATTAAATCTATTATCTATTATTATATTATAAAGCAAGATAAGTTTGAGAGGAGGTTAAAAAAAATTGAATACTGCAATATTATGAAGACACTATGTGGGTGGTGCTAACGGTGAAGGCCGCGGCGTTCACGAGGTGCTTTGACCGGTCCGTTACCGCGCCTTTTACCGCGGCCGTGGCCGGGGTAAAAATTCCCTATATAAACGGTCGGGTTCACATTTTCGCCGAACACTTACATTTTCTTCCTCCAACTATTCTCCTTTCAATTTCTTGTTAATTGAAGAAAATATATAGCATTGTCTCTTTTAGGTAATAAATATTATATTTTAGATTTGTTTATATAAATTGTTATCATTTTTATAATTTTTATAATTTTTTATATGTATTTCATGAGTTGCCTAATTATGTAGTTAAACTAAAGTAGTTCATGAGCCATAGTACCTGTCTATGAAAAATTGTAGTAATATATTATTTTACAGGTTATTTCAGAGTATTGAAATGACGGTGTAAAATTATATATTCTACAAGGTTTTCATGGATTGTCCCATTGGACAGTTTGTAAAAGTATACTATCGGTTGATTCATCTTTTATGATTGTGTATGGAAAAATGATGAGAGTTACGTAAATTTCGGATGCAATATTTCGTCTTGTTCCTCTTTGTACCCGCTGTAGGCGTTACGCCGAAGAAATGGTACAACGAGGAACTAAGACGAAATGCTGCCGAAATTTACGTAATAATATCAGTTTCTCCATACACAGGATAAAAGTTTGATTAACTAATAGTACTTTTATGAATAGGTTAGGACCCATGCACCTTAAATTAGGACATAAACCGGTATTGCAAATTGTGGAATTAATTAAGTTCTGTACTGCTGAATATATATATTTTATAATTGTTATGTTTTTTATTTATCATATTGTTTTATTGACACAAATATTATAGGAACTATATAATGGCTGAAGATCGTGATTGGATGTATCAGCGTTTTGAGGAGGGGACTCGTGATATTAGTCAGAGATTTTGGAACGGGCTTGTGGAATTCCTGAATTTTGCGTTTCGTGTTGCTCGGGAAAAGGGAGAACAATTTGTTAAATGTCCTTGTAGAAAATGTAAAAATAGATATTACCGTGATCGAGAAACTATTGGCAAGCATTTATTGTTAGATGGATTTCAACTAAATTATCATGTGTGGGATTGTCATGGTGAACGACGTCAAATAAATCCATGTGTTTATCGAGGTTATCAATTTGATGTGGCATCGTCGTCATCATCATCATCGAATATTGCAAGTACGAATAATTTATTTGAGGGTAATGTAGGAAGGAGTGATTACCGTGAAATGGTTCGCGAGACTTTTGGGATTCGAGATAATGGAAATAATTTTGAGGGTGATGATATGGAGCAGATGGATGAGGATGACGTCACACCCGAAATGCCAAATGCAAGGACTCAAAAGTTTTTTGATTTATTATGCGATGCGTCGCAGCCTCTATATGAGGGATGTACTGATAAACACACCAAGTTGGCTGTTATTTCTAAGTTCTTGAGCATGAAAAGTCAGCATAACGTATCGGACGCGTTTTTCTCGGAGTTGATTGAATTTATCAACGAAATACTGCCCGGAGAAAAGACAACCTTGCCTACGAGCATGTGTAGTGCAAAAGCGATGATGAAAGAGTTGGGGTTACCGTACAAAAAGATTCATGCATGCGAGAACAACTGCATGTTGTTTGATGGTAGATATGAAAAGTTAAATAATTGTAGGGTATGTGGTGCGGGCAGCTCAAGAACGTGAGGCGAATCAAAAACCCAAAGCTAAAAAGATTTTACGTTATCTACCAATTACTGAGCAGCTCCAACGGCTTTACCAGTCCGCGAGAACCGCTAAATTTATGACGTATCATCTTAGAGCTAGTGAGAATTCGATGGGTATTATTGGACATCCATCCCAAGCCGAGGCATGGAAACATGTTGATAAGTGTTATCCTGATTTTGCATGTGAGTATAGAAATGTTCGATTGGGCTTATGTACAGATGGTTTCAACCCGTTGTCAGACTCAAGACAATCATATTCTATGTGGCCTGTATTCATCGTGGTTTATAACCTGCCTCCTGATTTATGCATGAAGGAGGCGTACACTTTCATGCCGTTGCTAATCCCTGGCCCAAAGTCACCGGGCCGTAACATTGATGTGTTTTTACGTCCATTGTTTGACGAGTTGAAACATCTATGGAATACAGGCGTGGAAACCTGGGATGCACATCGTAATCAGAACTTTAACATGCGGGCTTGTCTGCTGTGGACAATTAGTGATTTCCCAGCGTACGGAATGTTATCAGGGTGGAGCACGCATGGAAGACTTGCATGCCCGTACTGTATGGAGGATGTTCATAGTTTTCAGCTGACTAACGGGAAGAAAACGAGTTGGTTTGGTTGTCATAGAAGATTTTTACCGCAACGACATGCTCTCCGTAACAACAAGCAATCATGGAAACATACAGATCGAAGGCCAATATGTGAGTTCAAATCAGGCCACCAGATATTAAGCGAGGTCGAAAACATCGTGTTTCCACTATTCGGGACATCGTGGGATATGTTTGGGAAGCAGCATAATTGGATTAAGAAATCGATTTTCTGGGAATTGCCATATTGGGCAGATCTGAAAGTTAGACATTGTCTCGATGTGATGCATATCGAAAAAAATTGTTTCGACAATGTTTTCTACACGGTTGTCAATCAGAAAGGGAAAACTAAGGACAACGCAAATTCGAGACGTGATCTAGAAGATTTAGGACTTCGCCACTGAATTGCATTTGGTGATTGATCCTCATAGGAGAGAACCGTTCAAACCAAAGGCGACGTATACTTTAAATGCAGATCAGATTGCGAGTATTTGCTATTGGTTGAAGCATATCGTCAAACTTCCAGACGGTTATGCTTCTAACATTGGGAGGTGTGTTAATACGTCCGGTAACACGTTCTACAGTATGAAAACCCATGATTGTTATGTCTTCATGCGAAGTTACTCCCAATCGCTTTCATGGGGCTATCTCGATGACGGTATTTGGACTACAATATCTGAATTCAGTAAATTCTTCCGACTAATTTGTTCAAAGGATATTCCATTGGACGATGTCGAAAAGTTAGATGAATTTATCGTCGTTACACTTTGCAAACTGGAGAAAATATTCCCTCCATCGTTCTTTGACTCGATGGAACATCTCACGATGCATCTCCCTTGGCATCTTCGAACGTGTGGCTCTGTGTCATACTGGTGGATGTATAGTTTCGAAAGGAACATGAAAAGATTGAAAGCAAAAGCTGTGAACAAAAGATTCTTGGAGGGCTCCATCATTGAAAAGTTTCTTATCCAGGAGATTGCGATTTTCTGCGAGCATTACATGGAAGATAATTATGGAACACGTGTGAACCCCAACATACGTAATCTAAATTGTTCCTATTCGTCAATCCGAGCGTACTATCAATATTTGATCATCCATCTAAACCAATGGGCAGAGCACACTTTCGGGAGTTGACGGTTGCGAGAAAGGGAACATGTACAAACTTATATTCTCGCAAAACCTGTCGGGAAGTTGATCCACTTATAGATCGATTCAACGAGTTGGCCCGACGGAATTTTCCAGACTTGGATGACGCTGGTATTGACAATTTCAGACTTGCACAATTCCCTAAATGGTTCAAGAAAATGGTTAGTCGTGCACTTGATTGTTTATGGTTTTAAAGATAACCCCAATATGTATGTTGATTTTAAACTGACATTTTTAATGTGCAGGCCTTTGCAAATGAGACAACTTTACCTCCAAAGATTGTACGCCTTGGCTGCGGACCGAAAGTGTGAGCTAAATCATTTCTGGTCTCAGTATGTGAACGGGTACAAGTTTCACACAAAACAATACGGCCAGCACAAGATGTCTGCTAATTGGGGCGTATGCGTCCTCGGAGATACAAACGCAGAAGACTATATGGATTTCTACGGTTGGATTGACGAAATCATTGTCCTTCAGTACAGGAGTAACCTGAGTATTACGGTCTTCAAGGGTACGTGGTTCTGTACGAATAAAGGCGTCCGTTATGATAAACTTTCGGGGATCATCGATGTTGACTGCACATCCAGACTTTATCCAGAAGATCCATTCATTCTTGCCAGCCAAGCAGAACAAGTGGTTTATCTCGAATACCCTTCAAAGAGGCAAAATCTGAAAAACTGGTGGACAGCTTTTCAAAACTAAACCGAGACGCTTTAAGGAAGATTTGATGCAAGAGCCGGAGATAGGTACGACAAATCCATTGCAAGAGTCGATTTACAGTTGGTGAAAGTATACGTCCATGACCAGATGTGACCCCAATATTATTGGATCGTCAAGCACATCCCGAGCACATAGATCATTTGGACAACCAATCGGACGAAGATGACGATGACGATGATCCGGTCGGAATATAGTAAAATGTTTTTGAGATATGGCGTCCACTCCCGATGGTTCAGGCCGGGATGAGTCGGGGTCAGGTTCCCGGGGCCGGACATTCGACCGTAGTTCCCGTGGTCGATCATCGAGGTTATCCCGATCACGCATTTACGGACTCTCCTGGGGTTCGGCGATTCGGTGCATCAGATGCACCGAACGATGACGCTACACCTTCACCGCATGATGACGCCGCACCTCCACCGCAGCGCCACGGATACTGCCGCAGCCCCGCCACCACTACCTCCGCCGGTCGCAGCCCCGGCCGACGCCTTATAGTCCGCACGCACGCAAGTCTCTAACATAGACAATTTTGCTATATCTATTATTTACATGTTTCATTACCGATCACGGTTTCTGTTAATGAGCAGTTTGCATTCGGAGCAGATCACGCGCGCGCTTTCTAATGTCGTCGCGAACCACTTCTCTGGATACCCTCCCAAGTACTACCAGCAGACGGCGGACGAGCTTGCCGCTTGGGCAAATAAGTTCGCGGTAGTTTAACAATTATTAATATTTAATATGTTACATTAGTTAATACCTGTTATAAATTACTTAGGATAATGACGTCGTATTTTAAATTTCTTACAGGAACATGTTTGGGATGAGCCGGGCTTTCTGGAGAAGTTGCACTCCCGGTTTGCGGAGTTCTACCAGAACACGCAGAACAACATTCGGAAGAAGTGCAAGCGATTGCATCCGCTGGATCCGAACAATCCTGACTACCTGGATTGGCTACCGCTCATCCCAGCTCGCCTCAACCCGGACAAGTGGAGGATGTTGCTCGAGTACTATAACAGCAACAACTTCAAGGAAGAATCCCAGAAGAACAAAAGGAATGCGAGTAGCCTGAATCGTCCGAAGATTAAGTCGTTTGGCAACAAGTCCAAACAGAGAGTTTATGAAGACTTGGTAATCTTCTTTAACCAGTTCATTATTTAAACATCTAATTTTAATTTATTTAATTTATGAAAAAAATAATTACTTCATAAATACTTGTTGACAGAGCAAACAAGCTGGGCACCGGCTACGGCAGGAGGAGTTTGGGGAGGCATGGCTTGGGAAGGAATCGGCCGTTCTGGTATTATTCATTCGTTTTCCTCAATTCAAATTATCGTTTCTTTTAATATTATTTAACGTAAGTTTATTTTTGTTATTACTTAGGAGGAGTATAGGACGCGTCTCATTACCAAGTATGGGCCAAATGGACCGCTTCAGCGATCGATGACGAGATCTACAAATCTGTTGTGGGTGGGCCCACTCGAGGACGCTGGATCGGTGTCCCGCCACAAATTGCCCATCCGGAGCACTTCGAGGCACCTCTGCGATCTCAGGTAATTAAATTGTCGTTTAATTAATTTCTATAATTTGAGTTATTTTTTTATGTAGTAGATTTTAATTTTTTAAAACACGTTAACTTTTAGCGCGAGAATGAGCTTGAGGACCGTCATCGGCGGGATACGGATGCGATGCGTGACTTCGCCAGCCAGCTTGTCGCGCTGAATGTGAGGGTTTTTGATCTTGAGGCTTGGAAGACAAACGCATTGCGATCCTTTGATTCAGCCGTCAGCAACATCTGGTCGGCTATGCGTTCTGGGGGGTATATCCCGCCTAACGTGATGCCGCCTGATCCCTTATCAGCTGGATCTTCCTCTGGGCCTCCGCCCTTCCAGCAGCAAGACTTCCAAAGAATAGCCGGCTCAAGATTACCAAAGATCCGCCGCAATTCCAGTAGCAGCCGCCGCCGCACCACTTCCAGCAGCCGCCGTCGCACCACTTCCAGCGGCTGCCTCTGCATCACTTCCCGCAGTCGCAGCCTAATGTCAACCTGGGCCTGGGCTTCACACACCCCCACGGGGATTATCGGCCGGAGATGCCAGATCCACAACAAATCCCACACCAGCAGCAGCAGCAGCAGCGGCGGACATTCATGGATGGGCTTCAGAACATTGGGGACGACGACTTTGTTGATTTTTTCAACCCTACTGATCCAAACGCGGACCAGAACGACGGTTTTTAGGGTTTTTGTAAATATTATTTAGATTTTGCTGTAAAAAAACTATTTACTATATATATAATTATATTTTTGCATTGTTATTAAATTTTAAATACATTTTTAATTAAAATTATAAATATAATAACAATTATATATATATATATACACACGAAAAATCGTTTATCGCGGCCTTGTGCGCAACCAGGCCGCGGAGGACTATGCCGCCGCCTTCAAAGCCTTACCGCGGCCTGCGAGCGCGGCAAGGCCGCGACGTTTACTGCGGCCTCGGCCGCGGCCACCGAGGCGACCGGGGAAGATTTTACCGCGGCGATTACCGCGGTCCGTCCCGCGGTGCGTACCGCGGCGTTACCGCGGTTTTGGCCGCGGTAATCAATGTTTTAACGACGTAGTGTAATTAGCCTACCATTTTAATGCCGCAATTACCATTTTTTAAAAACACAATATGATAAGTTTTAATAAGTAATTAATACAAATTTAATTCTAATCAATTTTCTCTCTCACCTATTTCATTTCTTTCTTATTTTAAGTTGTGTATGCAAATTAATCAATTAAATCTATTATCTATTATTAATACTTATTACAGAAGACTTCCACCCAAAGTGTAAAAAAAGAATTCAAAACCTGCAATTTTGGAGCTCCATCTAAGACCCACATCAGTTTTTTTTAAACAGTTACGATAAATTTTACCACCTCAACTTACCATATAATGATTCCATCAATTTCCTAAGATCACTCAAATTTGACGCCAATCAATCACAATTACAGCATTCATTCAATTAATAACCTTTTTATATTGTAATCAATTTTTTTATTGTCATTTCTATTTCCTTCATTGTATTTCTTTACACGTTCTCTTTCCTTTCCACTATCTTTTCTCTCTAAATTCTACTCATCCTTTCTTCTCTTTTCCGGGTCTATGTTATTCCTCAATTTTATGTTTCGTTTTGTTTCTTTTTTGCCCCATCGTTTCTAACTTTAATCCTCTTTGCTAAATTTGCAGGTTTTACAAGTTGTTATCATTCCTTCATGTCACCATCATCCCATCGTTGACCACTCATTCTTCGTCGACTTGTGAGTTCTTCAAATGGTGTGAAGGTTATTTCTTCCCTTCCTTTTTCATGTATTAAAAGTTAGATTTCGTTCATTATTTTGCATTTTTTCGCCCTTCACAGGCATCTGTCTCTTATCTTTTATGAAGGAAGTGATTGAGAATTGCAGTTTGCAATTGGTTGCCAGTCAGTAAGCCTTGCATGCTTGCAACTCCAAATTAAGGAACAAGTCGCTCCGATCAACCAAACGATCGACTGCCCCAGTCACAGCTTGCCAGTGGCGTATTCTCCTATTACCGGCGACACTCCTGAAACAAGCGACGCCACTCTAGTCATCAGAGAAGGATATGAGTGAATTCTGTTTATAGGTTTGATCATAAGTTTTACTTTCTTTACATTGTTGTACGTACTTGTATTGAAGCAATCGTGGAGAAGGAAAAATCTCACCGATCTCTCTTTCTATTTTATATAATCATGATTCTTCGCATTTTCAATTATGTTTTTTTTCTATTTTTTCATTATTAACTCTCGCTTTTGCCCAATGAACAATAGCTCGTGGCCTGACATGAACTATAATTGATTTAGCCCACTGGGTGCTTCTTTATTGCTTTCTTCTTGAATTCTCTCGAAATTGTATATTGTATTCACCATACACTATGACATCTCCTATGCTACTATAAAACTAGAATGTTTCATGTTCTATATTCACGAGCAAGGATGACTCTCGTACATCAAGTTCGAGCATGTATTATTTAATAAATGTCAAAAATAATTTATACGATATTTATTTCCAATTGCTTTTATCTTATGTTTAATGTCATGCAACGTTATGCAAAATGATTTTGTGGTTGCAAATTTTGTTTTCTTTTTCAGGTGGATTGTTGTACATTGGAGACATCAGTGACAAGATGCATTCACAAGTCTACTTTACTACTACTTTCTAATAACAAAGACTAAAGTTTATTTTATCATATTTACTGAGTTCTAAATGTTATGATGAATCTATTTATTGAGTACATAGGTAATGCACAGACAATGTTTAATATCAGTTATAGGTTTATCTAATATCACAATGTTGTTATCCACAGTTTGTTTTATTTATAACTTATCACATTGCAATGTTACATAGAAAATAAGACGTCTTATTTTGTTGAAACAATTGTTATATTATCGATTATCCAATTTCATTGTATGCAGTTTCGTAATTGACAATCATCAAATCTCAGATCTTCAAAAATAAATGAATTACAAGAAATGTTTATGTTTTTTTTTGTATTTTTAGTTATTGATGTAGTAATTAGTTTATTCTAACATTTACATGTTTTTTATCGAATTTGTTAATATTGTATAAAATATTTGTCAGTTTTTAAGTTATATTAAAAATAACAAACCCTTGTTGTAGGCAGGTATATATCCACTAGTTATGGGAAAAAAGAAAATCAAGAATGATATCCACCGGTGCAAGCACCTAAAATATCAACTGCCAAGATCTGTTTCTGATTCCACAACTTTTGGAAAAAAATTGGAAAATATACTGGTAAAGATGGAGTCTATTATAGTATATACTTTGAATCATTTAACCTGATTCCAATCACTCAAATGTCCATCACTTTAAGAAAAAAAAATTAAGAAAATTGACATATGGAATGGAGTACCATATTCAGCAATATGGTTCCATCACTCCCTCTTGTCTTGACTCTTGTGTATCTATTAAGTATGAATGTATGTTACTCTACTTACCACACTCTTCACAACTCTAAGCAACATATAATGCATCTACTCAAACCTTCCAAAATACTTCAACTTTGACAGTTGATGAGCAAGTTTTATTCCTTCTGATGAAACTCTGATGATCATCAACGTGCGTCAGTCGAAGTGAACGAGTCAGCAAATCCAACTGGCCTCGCGGGGATGCTTCCGGTGCTGTCATTCGTGCTCGTGTAGCTCTGACCGTCACCTTCTGATGCTTGCCACACTTTCAGCATCTGGGAGAGTGGCTTACTGAAGTCGATGCCTGAACAATCATCAGCCTCATTTGTCACAGGCTTCCATGTCTCCACCAGAGGGGAAAGCACATTCACTGCATGGCCCATGTCAGGCCGGTGATTAGGGTCCCTTGCGGTGCAATGGCCTGCAAGTTCAGCCATGGTGGATATGCTTTCGGATGTCTCTTGGTTCACTTCAAGAGAGGGATCAATTGCAGCCGTTAGCATTTCCTTGCTACTTTTGATACGCCAAAACCACTCGGCCAAGTACCGGCTCTCTTCTGGACGTTCTTCGTCAAGTGCTGTTAGTCCAGTTAACAGCTCCATCAAGACCACTCCGAAGCTGAAAACGTCCACTTTGGTTGTGATTTTTCCCATCACTGAACCCGAAATCATAAAGCATTATGAAGTTAAGACGGCGAAGATATTCATATGCCTTAAAACTGAAAATCTGTTAACCTAAAAAATGGAAAACTGGCAGAGCTATATATCCACAAGGCAAGATAGATACTAGAATAAAATTTTGAAATAAGATCTCTTACCAGCATATTCAGGTGCTAAGTACCCAAAAGTTCCAGCTAGTCTAGTCACAACAGACTTCTCACCATCAGGAGCAAGTTTTACCAAGCCAAAATCAGAGACCTGTTCGACGAAATTATCATCCAGAAGAATGTTGGAAGATTTCAGATCCCGGTGAATGAAAGTATGGCGGGCAAGACTGTGAAGATACTCTATTCCTCTTGCAACATCCAAAGCAATCACTAGACGCCTTGTCCATGACAAAGGTTCTAACTTGAGGCTTCTCCAATGGAACAGATGCCTGCTTAGAGCACCTTGAGGCATGAATTCATAGACAAGAAGCCTTTCATTGCCTTCAACTGAGTATCCTAGAAGAGACACCAGATTCCGATGACGAACCTTGGAAAGGACTGCAATCTCAGCCTGAAACTCATCCACTGCTTTACTGGTTACTACACCACCCTCCATTCTTTTAACTGCTAGCTTTGTTCCATCTTCCAGTTCACCTTTGTATACAGTTCCAAAACCTCCACTGCCAAGCTCGTTTTCATTGGAGAAATTGTTGGTTACTTTCCGTAGAACCTGAACAGAAATGACCAGATTTCCACCCTCAACTCCATAAGCAATCTGCGTCACACTGCTGCTACTACTTCCAAAACTTGTTACAGTTTGACTGGAAAATCCTTCACTTGATTTTTTCGAAACAGCGGTTTTAACCATGTTTCTGGGTTCACATGGGTCCTTACGCTGAACCACAATGGATGTAGGAGAACCAATCAATTTCTTTCTCTTCTTACAGAAGAACAAAGTTAAAATCATAGCCAGAAGAACCGAAAGACCAGCTGCAGCACATCCAGCTATTGCAAAGACTATGAACCTTCCATGTCTATTCGAATCGGGTTTAGCTTGTATCGAGCCAGACGTCGAATTCATACCCCTGATCGGTGATTCTTTCCTTCTGGATGGTGGTGAAACTGCACCACCTTGTGAAGGATTGTCTGATGGAGTTTCTGAACTCTCCGGAGGATTAACAGTAGGGGAAGGGGAAACTGCAGTTTGATTAGAGACCAACAATGGATTCCCATCAATAACAACCTTTACACTGTTATGAAATTTGGGCAATGGAGGCTGAAGATTGTTTCCACTAATGTCCAACATTCTCAAAGATTCCAATTCTGTGAAATTATTTGGAACAGTCCCATGTATATTGTTTTCTCCAACCCGGATCTCAACCAGTGAGCCTAGTTTCGCTACGGAGGCACTAAGTGTACCGGTAAGATTGTGTCTGGGTAAATTAATGATAGAAACCTTTGAATTTGGATTGCAGCTTAGTCCCAGCCAATTCCCTCCACAAGGATCATTACCAGACCATTGGGAAGAAAGACTTACCGGATAATTCATACCACCAAGAAAATCCAAAAGTACTGTAACTTCTGGTGCACATTGAACCCCAGCTTTGTCGTAGCAAAAAGAATTTGAAACATATGAAACATTACCTGCCCTGAATGTTGGTATTGGACCCATTAGCTGATTATTGCTCAAGTCCAACTTATCAAGCTCCATGCTTGCCAAGCTCGGAGGAATCAATCCCACAAGCTGGTTTCTATTAAGGTTGAGATCTTTCAATGATGTCAGGCTACCAATGCTCTCAGGGATTGTCCCCGAAAACTGATTCCCATGGAGCCAAAGCTGTGTCAGTGAAGCCATTTTTCCAATCACATCTATGGAACCTGTCACACCTCCACCAGCTTGATCATTTAACCACAAAATCTGCATAGGGGACTCTCCAAAACTCGCCGGAATCTCACCAGACAATCTATTATACGAAAGCTTCAGAGCCATGAGAGACGGCAATGTCCCTAGAAAATCAGGCACTGCTCCAACCAAATTGCAATTCACCAATGAGAGATTTGTCAGCTGAGCTGAATTTTCCAATTCAATAGGAATGGACCAACCAGTGGTCTTGTTAAATGGATTATAGTCCAAAGCCAAGACACGCACGCCAGAAAGCCCGGTAAAGAAATCTGATGGGATGGTATCAAATTCATTGAAATCCAAGTAAGCAAATTCCAGCTCTGATAACCCACTAAAGCTAGGCAATTTTCCACTGAAGCTGTTCCTTTGGAGCCCCACATTGGAGAGCCTGGTGAGCTGATTAAGATTCTGAGGGAGAGGTCCCTTGAGACCCAGGTTTTGCACCTGAATCTGAGAAACTCTATTGCCAGAACAGAACACATGAGGCCATGAAGGAGGCCCACATGGGTCATCACCATTGTCAGGCCACTTGAGAAGCTCTGGATTATCCAACCCATTCTTGAAATCAATCAAAATTTTCAGGTCATTAGGATCTGTGACACTGAAAACCACTCCAACAACAGAAAGCAGACCAACCAACACCATCAACAGCCATCCATCAAACTCCATCACTAGAACCACCCAAACATCAACAAGAACACATCATAACACAAAATTCAGAACAAAATCCACAATGCACATCATGAACACTGAATTCCACCTGCAAAAAAACATGCACAAAAGACAACACCCTGATTTGAGGAAGAGGCAGAAAGAAGATCCCAAAGTGGAAGAGAGAGACAGAAGCAGAAACAGAACCTTAAAAATGACAGTGTCGGTGTCGGTAAGAAGGACAAAACAAGGAGTTCAAAGTTTTGTTGGTTGAATTGTTGATCAAAAGAAGAACCCAGATGTTGAACAACATGAGGATTTCCAAAAAGGTGAGATTGGGACAGATTTAGTTCCTGCTTTTAGGGCTTTTCTCTATCCATTTTTCCTTTGGCTTTCTGTCGAAATCATTCCTCTCCAAACGCCATTGAAGATGGGTTTACTAGTCCACAACACTCGTTTCTTGACTGTCCTCACTCCCTCTCTCCATGTGTCGGTTCTTTTTGTTTGCCCTGTTTCCTTAAAATGGGTAAAAGATAAAACCAGTTCTCATACTTCACGATAATAACACTTTGACCCCTAACCTAAAATTGGTTCCAAACAGCACTTGACCTTTTAGGCTGTGCCCAATTTGTAGCAATGCATGCAGCATTTGGAATTTTGAAGAAGCATTCAACTCAAAACCTCTCTCTATGGTAGGTATTAAATTTTCTTGATGATTCTTAGCCCATTTAAGATATAATTACAAAATAGACCCTTTAATGTATAGCTTATGGACCAATTAGACAGTTGTTCAATTCTTAACACGTTGATTGTTTTGGATAATCTAGTTGTGCTCCTTGTCTGGGATCATGATCCAATTAAAGAGTGGGTAGGGTATGTAGTGTGTTGTTGGAATCTAGCCATTGAAAATTTCAAGGGTCAGTTCGTCAAATATTATAAGTTCAAAAGCTATTAAGGCATTTTCCACTTTCTATGGCACAGCAAAATTAAAAAAAAAAATCAGATTTTGGAATGTGATGTTGTGGGCTGATGACAATCACATATTTTATTTCTTCCATGTACATTTCGACATATCACATTAAAATGAAAGATGGGTTAATTCTACTGGTCCTTGGAAAACAATTTCCCTTTTCATTCTGATAATGACATCTTTTTTGTCTTGTAACGCACTGACATTTCCTATAATTCCAGGTTTGCTTTTCAAATAACTTAAGGATTTAGGGACTTTTAATGTATTTTAACCATGAATAGAGAATTAGAGAGTCAATTAATGTCCAATTGGATTGCCACGTAAGGCGACACCTAATTAACCCATGTAGGTATCTTAGATTTGATATTGGTAGTGTTTTTTAGGTTAAAAATTGATTTTCGAAGTGATGAGATTTATTACCAACAATTGCTTTCATGTTCTCTTATAGTAGTATAATTTTACAAGATTTCATTCCTTTGAACTTAACGGCAAGTTGCTAGGGTAATTAAAATTCAGAAAATGATCACATGTTAATTTTTCAGCGGAAAAATAAGGGAAGTATTCATAGTAAAAAAGAAAACAGAACATATAATTTCGAATAAGAAAATACTAGTGGTAATAAAGTGGGCACCACAAAGCACTCATTGTAGCTTATGGGGGAAGGAAGATCCAAATCCCGTTATTTATGGAGCATTAAGGTGCTAATCCCGTTAATTTGGAAGCTTTGGTTATTGGGACTCAAAATACTGCCACTATGTTGACTGAAGCACTGCACGAAATAACCATGGAAAGGTAGGTAGACAGTAGACACACACAATAAAAGTAGATCTTCCATGCAATGTTCTTTAGGCCATTTTTTTTTAATCTTTCCGATAATTTTTTCATTCAATTTTTTACTTTCACAAATGTGATACTCCTTCCATTCGTGGTTAAAGTAAAATTGATACATTTGATTAGATAAGGAAATTAAGAAATATTATTGATTAGATGATAACTAATTCTAATATCCGACTTCGCTACGTGTTCAATGAATTAATAATTATCAAAGTTTTTAATGTATCAAATAACAACAAATTCAGTGTAATAAATTTATTGAAAATTAGTTTGATTTAAAAGTTTTCGATTAAATTTATTATTGGAATATTAACATAGATACTATTTATTCGAAAATATAAACTAAAGACAATGCGTTCAGTGTTCCATTTTCGGTTAAAATTATGGACATTTATCATTAATTTGACCCTTAACGTTTAAATAACCGACAAAAATGATCATAACTTTTGATACAATTTGACCATCTCCTTCCCCAAACTTAAATCTGCCTCACAAGCACCACCCCAACCACCCTCACTCGTCCCGGCCAGCCCTCTTGTCCCCGGCTAGCCAGACCACGTCACCCATGACCAACCTTGTCTAAAATCGTCGAACCTCTCCCTTCTCCATGACCATCCCTTCTCCTTGCTCAACCTCGACCCTTCCATCAAAGCCCGAACCAGACCCTCGAGTCATGTTGTGTCCCTTGTCTACAAAACCTTTGTTGTTGAACCTCTCCCATCACCACAGATCTAGCTCGTCTCACCCAACGTTGCCGCATATCGTAAACTTGGCTACACGCGATAAACGAGATCAAGAGATTTTGAGTCGCACAAACTAGATCTGGTCGTGCAGCAAGTGGTGACGGGAAGGCTCTGGTTCAGGCTGTGGTGGTACGCATCGGCCATCTGGAAGTGGGCCACGATGGTGGTTTCGGCTGTGGGAGGGTTGGAAGGAGGGGTGGGGAAAGGGTGGCTTGAGTTTGTGTTTTTCTTAAATGTTTGAGGTTAATCTGTTACTTTTAAAAAAATTGGAGTTATCTTCCATATTAAATATGGACAATTAGGTAAATTTCTCCACTTTAACGGTAAATTAATTGAAAAAAGTAATGGAAGAACATCACATGACAAAAATGTAAGTTATATGACGAAAATGAATCAAAATTTTAAAACTGATAATCAAAAGATAGAGAACAAGAGAATTGGAGGACCAGAGATGGTATATGTCCTTGATTTATAACTTGGTATTACAAGTGCCAATTTATAGGTAAACAAAATGTAACTTAATCACCTCATAAACAAAATGTAACTTTATCATGAGGCAAGTCAACCTTTTCTTATACATCCATTTTTGCTGTCCAAAAAAAAAACAAAATGTAACTTAACTTACTAGTTGAAATTGAAACTTAAATTCATAAATTAAACAACAACATAACTTATGCAATAAAAAAATGAAACTCTAAGTGATAAACTGAAACGTAGAGTCAATATTACACCAACAAAAACAACATTCACATAGGACAATTATATAATTTAAGGGACCTCAAATGGAATTTACCCATTTAATCAATGATATTTTTCCCACTTTTTTATATGTAGTTCAACATTTTATATGAAAATCATAAATCAATATTTTTAGTTTTTAAATATATTTTTATAGAAATTTTTTTATCAAATTCTTCAGAGTAAAAATGTAAGTCAAACACAATTATTTTTTAGTTTTAGGGAAATTAATTTGTAAGCATGTATATATATATTGTATAAATATGGAAAAATGAAAATGGACAATTTCAATAGTTACAATTACGTGTGTAAATGAAAATTGGCAAATAACCAAGTAAGGAAAATTTGGGAAACAAATATTAATTTGAGAGAGGGTCTGGAATTTATATATATATATATATATATATATATATATATATATATATATATATAAAGAATACTACAATACGAATATTTAGGATGTGTAAATTATCAATCGTGTTAATATAAACTAAAAATGATGTATTTGATAGTACTTTGTTTGTTATCCAGAAAAATCTAAATATAAAGTACAATAAGTCAGTAACCGACGATAGTACATACAATAGCAAGGAAGTGCCTCCTCCAACCATGTTCTCGGTGTTGTTAACCACGTTATACTTTTTTATGGGGAAAAGTTAAATTTAATTAAGTGGACAAAGCCACGTAAAGCCAATTCGGGATATTGTCTATCCAGGACGCCATACAAGAATGCTCTAAACAATGACGAGCGAGTGAATGTCCTGCCTTATTAGCTAGATGGTTCAAGTGTACAAGCGAGGGAGATTGCAAGGGAAAAAGGAGCAGAAGGATTTCGTCCACTAAAGCACTGAAATAAAAGAGCGAGCGAGAACGTGAGCTCAATCTCCAAAGACTGAGTCCGCTAGTCGGACTCAAAAGTTACTCGTTGGCAGTGTTGTTGGATTACCTCCTTTACACCCCAAAGCAATGCTATGGATCAGACCCAGAATATTAGAAACCAACGGAGAAGGCATATAAGGCCTCACCTGAGGATGTACGTGCAATAACTCCCACGGCTGTAGAAGATGTTTGTCTTCTAAGGGCTGCACATCCACATTAATCTTCACAACACCTGGAGCAGGTGCTAACCAAATTGGAGGAAGACGAGCCCGCTGCACCACTACAGACGCTCATGGACAGCTCTCCAACTTGTAACCCAAGCTTAAGTAGCAATAGAGACAACATCGTCTTCAAAGTTTATGTTCATGAACCACCGTGTTGCGATTCTTCCACAAAAACCAGCATGACGTGGCTAAGAATAAAGCCTTCCTTGGGTCTAGGTGAATTACTCCTTCCACCCAAGAAGTCTAGGACTCAAAATCTATATCCTCATGCGCTTCAAAACCCAATGATTGCCTAACTCTTCGTGTAAACTGACACTCCCACAATAAGTGTCCCATTGATTTTACATACACCACAAATTGGACAAAGATAATCCACCGACATATCCCTCCGATCTTCCGCCTTCCTTGTAGGCAAGTAATCACTATATGCTCGCTAGAAGAAAGTACTAGTAGCTTTAAACCCAACAACCAACTCCAAAAGTATGAAGCCCGCAAGGGATTTATGTTATGAATCGTGGTATAAGCCAAGAAATAGGCAGATCTTACCGAGAATTGATCATTATCCTCCATCCCCCAAGTGAAAATATCCTCATGCGCATGCACATTTAAAGGAGTATCTATGATCCGAGCCACATCCACCGATGGAAAAGCGCCTCAAATCCCGTATCCGCCATGAATGAGCGTTGGGATCAATGAGATTGGAAACCATCAAATTCTCCACCTCGAGTAGGTTTTGTTAGTAACCCCGAAGAATCTGGTAGCCAACGATCATACCACACTGAGATAAGTCCCACCCTCCACTGGCCACCGCGGGTCAAAACCTCTCAACCAGCAACGAGACCACGCATGGCATGAACCACAAGGGAATCTGGTTTGTTGATAAAATGACAAGCGTGCTTTGCTAACATGGCTTGATTAAAAGCCTGTATGTCTCGAAACCATAACCCCTAGCTTGGCGAGTCATACACGCTTTCTCCCAAGAACACTAGACTATCATATGCGGACTAGAAGAAACGCATTGATAGGAGCGCAAGCGATCACACACCGATGAGGGATTTCAAATACGCTTCATCAGGTGTGTAGCCATTGCTTGTATAACTATTTTAATCATTATTCCTCTAACTGCGTGAAATAGAATTGACGTGTTCCAATTTAATAACTTTTCTGATACCTGTTCGATCAAATAATCAAATTGAGGAACTTTCTTCCTGCCAATAATGTTGGAATTCCCTGGCGCACCAAGAACTTCTGAGCTAATACTCCAGCTCAGAGGAGCTGGGAGTAACTTGAGGAGAAGAAATGATTAGAGCACATTTTATCAAAGTAGGAGTATTTTGGTAAATGTGCACTAATGAGCTTAAAGGAGTTCGAATATGTAAAATGGAAATGATTGGAATTACTTTGTGTAATTCGGACCTCATTTATCAATCATAACCACCTCTAAAGCCACTTATCAAAGTAAGTGTATTTTGATAATTTTGGCGCAAGATGTATGCACCTTGAACCATGGAATAACTCCATCTTTGCTAATTAATGAGGTTGGCAATGTGGTTGCCACATTGATGAGGTAGACAATGTGGTTGACACATTTAAGGGAGAGCTTTTGGTAGCTCTCATCTATCTATAAATAGATGGGAGGAAGTGTCTCATTCTCCACTCCCTTATTCCATCATCTTCTTCTCCTTCTCAATCTCTCTCAAAGTACCAAATTTTTTGGGCAAGTTTTGGAGCATTAAGGGTGGAATTATTTGTGTCATTCCACACAACATCTTCAATGTGCTTCACATCTCATCCGTCTTCTTCCCTCTCCTCTTGGGTGCAAGGCGCCATCATCATCATCTCTTGAAGCCGAGGGCTGCCATTGGAGCAAGCTTGAAAGCTTAAGGAATGAGCATACGTCGGATTGGAGCAAAGATTAAAATAATCCTTAAGTGGTTTTCCCATTTGGTGCAAGGTATGTTTTCGCGTTTTAGTATCATGTTTAGGTGTTCGTCTTCGTACTCTTTTGTTGCTGAATTCGTTGGTTTCATGGTATGAATTGATGAAATAATACCATGCTTGTAAAGAAGAAACCGCCAATATATATTATGTAAAGTGGAACATGACATGTGTATGAGAAAGATCAACATAAGAGCATGTTTGAGGGACCTCTAAAATCAACAAATAATCCATGGAAAACCAAAATACTTGTCAGCTAATAAACATTTTGAGGTACCTAATAAACAACCCAACTGTAACCGACGATCACACTTAATATTTGGGCTGTAAAATACCAAAGACTTTCATCGATTGACCATCTGCCCAGATGCTGCCTCATATAACTGCAGGACATTCAAAAAATTGTGAACACCGAAGTGATTATCCCTTAAAAAAATTAAAGAATCATCAGCAAACAAGAGGTGGGAAATAGTTAGGCTTCTCTTGCACACGGCTACTCCCACAATTTTCCGATGAGTCTAAGCCCGTTCCAACAACACCGAGAGCCCCTCAGTAACAAAAAGGAAAAGAAATGGTGACAAAGGTTCACCTTGTCTAATTCCTCTGGTATGGTAAAAATGTTGGTTCGGAGTCCCATTCACCAACACTGAGAACGAAGCTGTCACACATGACATTACTAGATTGCCCTACACCAGCGGAAAGCCAAGCTTCACCAGTACCTCATGCAAAAAAGGCCACTCCACCTTGTCATAGGCTTTGGTCATATCAAGCTTCAAAGCCATAGCACCATCGCTCTTACCATGCAAAATATTAATACGGTGACAGGTCTCCAATGCAATCATCGAATTACCAGTAAGCAGTCTACCCGGAACAAAAGCACTATGATTTTCTGAAATTAAATCATCCATCAGAGGCTTGAGGTGGTCAACAATCATTTTAGTAATGATTTTATAAAGCACATTACAGAGGCTAATTGGCCTGAACTCTCTCAAATTTGTTGGATGCTTACTTTTTGGGATCAACACCAAGAAAGTAACATTAAGCTCGCAGCACTCAACCAAGTAAGAATCTCCAACACGTAGAAGTAATCGAATGGCCCACAACATGCCGAATTTTTGATAAAATGTGGTGGAAATCCATCCGGCCTCGGCGACTTGGATGATCGCATCCGAAAGAGTGCAACCCTTACCTCCTCCCCAAGTAAAAGGCGCAATGAACCGCCCCTATCAGCATCCGATACCTTTGGTTCAATATACCAATCAGCCTCCGCAAATGAGAAATACCCATAGAACGAAAAAGGTCCGAGTAAAACCTGAAATCTTCCTCTCCAAATCCTCCCGGGCGCTTAGAAACACCCTATCCGGGTCTTGAAGACGTCAGATCTCGGTTCCAAGATTTGTGGTCGAATCCACCATTGGTGAAAAATGGTTGTGTTTCTATCACCATCGCCTAGCCACAAATTCCTGGATTGCTGGCTCCAATCCGTTTCGTCCTTATCTAGAGAACTAGCAAAGCTTATTCCAAAACCTTCCTATGAGTAACAACATCATCACCTACTTTACCATTCAAGAACTCACCGAGACCGTAAGTCGAGATTTATCGTACTAATCCACGGACTCTTACGGTGCCATTCCGAAAGTGACACTTGCAAATCCGCAAACAATCAAAAAGTTGGATCAAGCCTGCCAAGACTAATTAATAAATTCTTCACACCGAGCCTCCGATGTCCAAAGTTTCTCAAACCTCCAAATACGCTGATGGTGCCTATTACTGCCCAAAATCCGGATTTCCACCGTATAATGGTCAGAAAATGGGAAATAGGAATTTCTTACCCAATCGGTTGGAAACAAATTTTGCCAAGCAGAGAACAAAGAGCTTGATCCAGCCGCTCCCGCACAAGCACCCCACCGTAAAACCATTCGACTCTGTAAATTCTGGTCCCGAGTACCCCATATCGTCCACCCTCACATCTCATAATGCCGCTCTGAAATCCTCCATTTGTGAAGACCTTCGCACCGCTCCTCCCACTTTCTCATGCAACCACGTAATCTCATCAAGTCCCCCGCCATTAACCAAGGCAAGGATGAGACTCCACTCAATGAACGGAGAAGCTCCCATGATTCCCCTCATCAAGCGCTCGAGCCTCAGAAAACCAAGAAACGCCACTCAAAGACCTAAAGCCTTTATAGTTTATACGGGCGTTAATGTGGAAATCTGAAGATGAGAGTTCTATGATTTCCTATGAATTATGCCATAGTAGAGTCAAACCCTTCTTACACCGATCACATAGTACTACAATTGCGTTCAGAAAACCCAGCCTTCGCCGGATCCTACCCATCTCGCCTACCATTTTGTCTCAACTAAGAAGACCATCGATGGGCGTACTCGCAAGAGAAACTAACGAAGGCCATGGACAAAGGCGATTCACACCCAATCCCCGACAGCTTGAGACTAATAATTGACATGAGAGCCACCACAAATCATAGAAACCAGCGGAAACGAGGTCCACTGCCGAGAAGCACCACCGCTGCGGTGAAAAACCCCGTTGACGAAAGACTCACAACATGCCTAGGTTGTGGCGTAGAGACAATGGATCAAATGTAACATTTTTAAATCTTAACTTTCAGCACTTAACCACGTTATACTTGAACCCTAAGATCCACAATCGGGTGGGGTTAAGAGCATAAAATGTACCTAAACTATTCCTCATGTTGCTTAATGATCCCGCAATTATTTAGTGTTGCATTCTAAGTCATGAAACAATTTCGAGGTTGTTATAGTGGTTACTTAGCTTACCCCTCTCATGGTTAAGTTAGGCCTTTAGAATGGTTGCTTACTTGTCTCGTGATTAAGTTATGTCATTATAATGGTTGCTTACCCGTCCTCGCGGATTAACGATGTAATACTAAATAGTCGAAGGACCAATGAGCAACATGACAAATAATTTAGGGATTTCTTATTAATCATGACAAATTTTTTAAATACCCGACTTCATCCAGGGTCCAATAATTTATTTATTGATAATGTTAACCTCACGAAACATGTTAATACATATAAAGCATTGTGTGCAATATGTAGCAAAAATATATTTTTATATGATGATAAAGGGGAAAATGAGAAAATTCTGATTCTAGGTTCCGCATCCATTTGGTTTATTCAGAGCGTTGAAGTTTGGACAGTGAAGGAAATTTTCTTTAAAATCATCAAGTACATTACTAAACTAAATGTATTTTTCAGACAAAAAGAAAAGAAAAACATGATCCGAATTATATAACCGGATGGTTTATTCTGGTATTTCTGCTCTGGAATCTCCATGATTCATCCGATGGACGTGGAAGCCCAATGGCAGATCCGGAAGAAATATAACTTGATTGGCATTTCTGCCATAACCTGTAAACGTAGAGGGTCTCCTTGTAATTTAAACTAGAGTAAAATTAGCTGATTCATTTCCAGGCTCCGGCGGAGCGGAGTATTGGAGAATAGCAACTGAGACGATGAGTGAGGGCGGTGATGCAGTAGAGAAAGGAGAGGGAGCTAATTGGAGCGAGGCGGTGGAGGATCTCGTGGCCGCCGGAGACACCCAAGCGGCGATTAACTTCCTCGAGTCTGTCGTTTTGAAGCTTGAAACCGCAGACGCCGCCGCAGCCGAGACGCCGTCCTGCGCTCCACAGCTTCCGGAAGCCCTAAACGACCTCGCCGCACTGTACTCTTCCCTCGGTTTCTCACTCAAATCCGATCAGCTTCGCTGTCGCTCTTCTCTCGTCAAGCTCCGCGCTCAATCCCCTAGGTTTATACAATTACCTCTCTGTATTATTTTTGAGAAGTAGAGAGATGGAGAAAATCATTTTAATTGTCTTTCTGATGGCAGTGTTTCTGCGGGGGAGAAGCACGCAAAGGTCGGCGACTTGTCTTCTAGTGATGAGTTGGCTGTCAAGGATTTAATTTCTGATAATCCTCCAACTGATGGTACTTAATGTTTTTCGATTGCGTTGGTTATGCTGGTGATTATGAACAAGTTTCTGAAAAGTTTCTGTTCTTCGGTTCAATTGTTTCAGTTAGTTTTGATAAGTCAACAGAGCTGGGCGCTGATCCTTCCAAATCATCTTCTGATGATGGTTAGTTTTCATGTCTTCCTTTAGAAATGATTAGCTGTGGTTTCCCCTTTCACTTGTTTTTGGTTTATTTGTAATCTGCAGCATTGTTATTCGACCTGTAATATAATTTTCTCATTATGGAGTAATATGTCTGCCTTGTGGTCTCTGTGTAGTTATATTTTGATTTAAGAGGGAAAATAAATTTTAGTAAAAGGGTGTAAAATGTTGTGTCTATGGCATATTTTGATCGTATGTCCTTTGCAACTTCAAGGAGCCTCTCTATGCAAATTAACAAGCTAAAGTTTTGATTTCCTATTAGTAGGTGCACAATGTCTTTGGAATACAATGTGTGTCACATATGCTTTAATGATAATGGAATCCTTTTGCTTGAAGGGCAAGATTTCCACAAAAATGAGGCTTTGCAATTATTTAAGTCAATCATACACAGGAAGGAGGATCCCTAACAAGATACTCCCTCTGTCCCATAAAATTAGCACATTTGACTTTTGTACTTGTGTTGGACTTTCATTAAGAATAATTTGTCAAAAAAATTATTAAAAAATATATTTAGAAACTAGACATATTGAACTTTTTTATGCATATAAACTTATAGAATTTATAAGTCAAAATGTAGGAAGAAAAAAAATCATAGATTAAATGCTGAAAAACAAACGTGGCTAATTTTTTGGGATGGATTATTAGTTAGAAAACTAAAACGGGATATTAAAATGAGTGTCAGTGTCCTATGTTAGTTGAGCCGCATTCATTCTTTAACTTGAAGGCATAATGTGCACATATAGTGGAGTGGCCATTTAATGTGCTGTCTGCAGCTTTAGCAACATGCAAACAAATTGAAGTAATGAGAATATAGCACTGAATACCGCACTTGAGTGTTTTGGAAGTATGTTCTAGCTGATGGATTTATGGTTAAGGACTAAACTGTTACTAGTTGAGGTTGAGGGCATTTGATTGTAGCGAGTTGAGTTGGGCACTGTTAAATGAACCGCCATTATTGACAATCAGGTAGGTCCACTCTTTGTTAAATTCAAAACACACAAGTGAAAAGAAGTGATGATGGGAAAATGTCATTTCTTATTGGTTGCTTGCAGTAAGGTGCTACTGCTGTTATATTTGTTCACCAAGCACATTACTGTTTTTTAGGATTTTTGAGGTGGCAAGTTTGTTCAGCATTTTTTTTTCCATTTTCTATTTCTTAATATTGTTATGGGATTATATTGATTTGTATTATCACTCGCAAATTATAGATTGGGAAGCCGTTGCTGACCGTGAACCAAATGAATTGCTTTCTTCGGAGTGCTTGCCTGGATTATCAAGTCTTTCGTTGGAATGCAATAGAACTTCAGCACCTAAGCGGCGTGGGAGAGGAACATTTTCATATCAAAATGATGAACTGTACAGTGATCGAGTTTCTAGTAGGCCTGTAGTTAAAGATGAAGAAGATGAAGAAACACAATCCAACTCAGATCGAGATAGAAGACCAATTCAGTGTAAGTTTATTTACCCACATTGTAGCTGGCTGGCATGTTCTATGTTGAAGGGAGGGATTTAAACTTTTAACATTGGACCACTATTTGATATGGGCACCGGGGACTCCACTTTGCCACTACTCTACCCTCATTAAAATACTCCTGTTAATGTTACAGTGATCCTTTACTTTCTGAACTTTGCCCGGCTAAACCTTGATATCTGATGGAAAAGGTTGAATTGTACTCTTGTTAACAATTATTTAGATGCTATCTTATCCTTTGATGATAAAATTTTGTTTCCAGTATAGGCTTGTGGTAGTGGATGAATATTCTTCACTGTATTGGTACAGCAAAATATGGTACTCGCCACATCCTTGTGCTTGCTGGCTTTTCACCAAATACTAAAACAACAGATCTTGAGAAGCTCTTTCAGAATTTCAGAGATCATGTATTTGCTATTCGCTGGGTCAATGATACAACAGCGCTTGCAGTATTCCGAGCCCCATCAATTGGTAATTCTTTATATAATTTTTTTTTAATAATCCTTCTATAGGTTTATGCTTGACATGTTTCATATATAATACTTCCACTGTCCCTAAGATGTTGGGTTTTTATGATATTATTTTTAATAATCTTTCTATAGGTTTATGCTTGACATGTTGCATATAATAATACTTCCACTGCCCCTAGAAAGTTGGGTTTTTATAGGAAAGTATGAAAATAAGTGTTATTTTTCTTTTTAGGAAACTTGTACATACTTATTATGACCCTCAATTTCCTGTTCTACTTAATACTCACACTTTTTCACTTAGGGGTAAAACTAGAAAAAACGTATCAACTTTTTTTCACATATCTTAATCTCCATGCCTAGAGAAACGTAACATCTTGATGGGAGTACTAAACTGGTACATTGGCAATGCATCTTATGTCTTGAAGCCATTTGTTCTTTTAAGGTGCTGATTGTGTTTTTAGTGATGTAAATGGTCTTTGCTTCAGTTTTGTTTGTCTTGCTTTCTCGTTGTAATAAATATGAGCATTAGCATGGATATAGCTGATTGCGCTTGACTATATGTTCCTTGAAAGATTTGTTTTTCATGGTTGTTGGAGGAATAATGTACTTGTGTGCTATGATTTTGTTAAGTTCACAGGAAGGACCAGGTCAGTAAGTAGGTACTGTATTTATTTTTGTGGTATTATACATGAAAGTTACAATTAGTTGACAATGGTTACTCTATAATTTCTTAAGGTTCAGTCTTTAAAGCAGCTACTCTAATATGCAACTATTTTTGCAGCTGTTGAGGCAAGAGATCATGTTCGTTGCTCATTTAAAGTCTATGTGCTTGATGAGAATGATGAATTATTGAGCTCAATCTCAATGAGAGGTAGTATATCATAAATGACTTTTTAAATCGTTTCAAGGATATCAATTTTCATTTTTCTTTAATGAAAAGATTTTTGAAATCATAGTATCAGTAAAAGATTACTGACAGCTGAAGCTGCATGGAATGTACCAGTCAATTTGGAATCTATAAGATGAACAAAACTGATGGCAATCTTATAAATCCATCGAGATCAATTACCATAAAGAAACCTTTTGATTGAGTGGAACTGCTGGGCTCCTGTGGAAAACACTGTATGAGGGATATTTGTGTAATAATATATCATGATTTTGAACATGAAGTTGGGAAGCATACTCTGGAAGTACTTGTATTGTTCAGTGGCACCCGAAATTACTTGATGAGAATTAGTGACTTACATTGGTGATTTGCTTTCCCTGTTACTTCTAATGTTGGAAACGGTGAGTAATGGGTGAAGTAGTCAAGAGAAGGGAAATCCCGTACATGTTGAGAAAATGTTCATTTTACTTTTCCATATTTAATTTATGTTGTTTTCTTTGAAATTTTGACATACGGTGTAAAATAATCTACATCTAAATTACAAATGAATGTTTTCAGTTTTCAAATATATCTTTTTTTTTTGGTAAATTATTTATTGTAATAATCTGTATCAAACATAGGTTTAAAAGTCAAATGCTACAATTATTTGTGGATGGAAGTAGTATAAGTAAGGGAAAAGTATCGCAATTGAAAAAAACCCAAAAAAAAAAAAAACAGGAAAAGAAGTAAGGGGAAAGTAGCAATGTAGGAGAAAAAGTTTGAAATTGGGAAAACATGTGATTCCTTGAACATCATGAGAATATGGTGTTATTTTATGTTTCTTAGTATTCTCTGTGAACAGCTGAACTTGGAGAGAGTTTATCTTTGCTAGGACCTTCAATCTTACACCTTCTATACTCTGATTACTGTTGACAGATCTTGAACCACCCCGTGAGCGGCCCAAGACATCAGCTAGAACTGCACAGAGACTGATTGCCCAGGGAATGGGATTGAAGTTGCCATCAACAGCCTTTGGGTCCGGAGAGTCCCAAAGCAGGAGGAAGCGGCCAGAAGGAACCGTATAATTACGAGGCAGAAGTTGAAAGATGAAGCCTGGGGCGATGATTGATTGATGAAGGTAGATTTGCCGATGTATGGTTGCTTATCTCACACTGCCAGTTCCTTGTTTGTAACTTGAACTGTCGTATGACTTGTGTCTTTATACAGCTACGTTATCATGTCCTATATATGTTATCTGATGGTAAAGTTGTTGAATCTTGATCAGTTTCTCGTTTAAGAATTGGATATTTAGGTAATGCTAGCAGTCCTGATCTTGGAAGGGCATAGTATACCTGTGAAGTTGGAGACCAACAATTCAGCACTAAGGTGATTTTTGAGAGTTATGGTCTAATTCCTTGTGTAACCTGAACTATACTTACTTGGACAGTTAAGTTCCTGAATAAAGCCTAACTAACTTTGTGTTTAGTGTTCGGTTACTGTGGATGAACAACAATCGGCCAATCCTGTGCTGCTATCTCGGTGAACAATCAGTCACTAGACTTTTAGTAATATGTTTTAAGTGCAATTCATATACACAGAAGACATAGGGATGAGATATCATTCGGGACAAAATCCTGCAATGTAAGAATAAATTAATTTTTTACTCTCCAGAAAAATTTATTTCCGAGTTTTTCGATTTTGTTTATCACACCAATAGGAGCACGGAGCAAGGAAAGTATGCTACATTTTAAACTCCTCGTAGTAGTGTGACTTAATCTTCCACTTATACCATTTTTTAGAATGCGTATGAGTTAAACCATTTTCTCTTCGCCTGTGGAGTCTCATCTTTTCTACTTTTTTTCATTGTAGAACATGATTTTGATTATAATCACGGTCTAAAATAGTACCTTTGATGATTTTGCTGTCGAAACGACCAATGAAATTAAAAATTAACAATCTCAAAAGGACAATGTTTTTTGGTGAAGTATATATTTCATTTACTCCCTTCGTTTGCAAGAGATTGCATCATTTAGTACCGTTTAATTGGTAGAATTTTCTAAAAATTTTCAGAAAATAAGAAATAAAATGAAAATCTGTTAGTTACTATTTTCATTTTCATATAAAAATGAAAACATCACAGAAAGCGATTAAAACAACTTTTGTTGCTTTTCATTTTGAAAACACGAAACCGATCACAATTTCTTATTCCAATTGTAATCTTTTGTAGGCTTCTAGGCCAACCACCGGACCATCATCGACCACCGCCGGCCTCCTCCATCGGTCTGAGACGGCCCTACGGTGGTCCGGCGACGGTTTGGCGGTTGTTCGGCAATGGTCCGGCGGTGGTAGGCTTGGCAGTCAGACGGTTAGTATCCGCGACCCGCGGATAACCGCCCGTCAGGGACGGTTTTAACCGCGGTTTTTATCCGCGGGTTCGCGGATACGGTTTTTTTTGTACCCGTCACGTTCGCGGTTACGGATTACGGATACGTTGTATCCGCACCGCGATATCCACTATCCGCGGTTTGGCGGATACCCACAATCCGCAAATCCAGCCCATTAGTCGTGCCCATTAAGTCCATTAAGTGAGGCCCAACCCAACCGTGGGAATGCCCGCCCCGCCCCAAAGCGTGATATCTGCCTCGTGGTGCGACTGCGAGTGTTATTAGCTTAGTGGTTAGCACATTCACACTCACACACACATTCACAATCACACCGTGTTGCAGGCTCGTGTTGCAAACTTGCAATCACACGATTCGCGAATCCTTCATCTTCAATCCTTCATCTTTGATCATTCCAGATGCTTGGCTTCAACCGAAAATGAAGGAGGCGAGGCGACGAAACGATTAAGAGCACAGCAGGGGCTGCACTCTGGTTGGGAGACGAGGGGTGAGTTCGAGCCGAGCCGAGCCCGAGCCTAGCAGTGTTCGTGCTCGAGCTCATGAAATTCGGGCTCGGCCGAGCTCGGCTCGAGTTCGAACGAGCTCGAAATTCGAGCTCGAGCTCGGCCAAGGTTTGTGAAGCTCGATTCGACCGGCCCCAAACGAGCTCACGAGCTCGTTAGGCTCGATAAGGCTCGGCCGATAAGGCTCGATAAGGCTCGCCGATAAGGCTCGATATATAAATAGGGGTATATATGTAATTTCACACTGGACTCGATAAGGCTCTGCCGAGCCTATCGAGCCGAACCATTCATGTTCGAGCTCGCTCGTTAATTATACGAGCCAAAGAATCGGCTCGAGCTCGAGCTCGAGGCTCGTGAAGCTCGGCCTGCTTGGGCTCGCTGAGCTGAGCTCGAGCCGAGCTCGCCTCGCCCGATCTGCTCAACACCCTTAAGATATACTATGTATTATAGTTTCATAAGGTATTATCACACAATTTAAATACACCTATATCAATGAGTAAAATGTAAATTGATTACAAATTTAGGGCAAACCACAATTAGTATCAAACTTTGAGGGACTTAGAGTAAAAGTTTAGAAAATAAAATGGCCTTTCCTAGGCTTGGCAATGGACGGTTAGTATCCGCGAATCGGGATAACCGCCCGTCAGTGACGCTTTTAACGCGGTTTTTATCCGCGGGTTCACAGATACGGTTTTTTTTGTACCCATCACGCTCATGTTACGGATTACGGATACGTTGTATCCGCACCGCGGATATCCACTATCCGCGGCCATGATACCCACAATCCGCAAATCCAGCCCATTAGTCAGGCCCATTAAGTCCATTAAGTGAGGCCCAACCCAACTGTGGGAATGCCCTGCCCAGCGCCTGAAAGCATGATATCTGTCTGTGGTGCGTAGGGGTGGTAACCGGATGGATAGTATCCGCAACCCGCGGATAACCGCCCGTCAGTGACGGTTTTAACCGCGGTTTTTATCCGCAGGTTCGCGGATACGGTTATTTTTTGCATCCATTAATTCGGATGGATTACGGATATGTCAGATCCGCACCGCTGTTATCCACTATCCGCGGTTTGCGGATACCCACAAACCGCAAAACCAAGCCCATAAGATTAGTGAGGCCCATTGTTAGGCCCAACTGTGGTGTGCCCTGCGGCCCAGCCCCAGCCTGAAGCCTGACCTGATGAAGCGTGTGTGTGTCTTAGCCTCTTAGGGTTAGCACTTAGCAGTGAGCAGACTTAACATTCACAATTTCACACAAACCGCAAACACAATCACACGATTCCAAAAGTTCCTTCATCTTCAATCCTTCATACTCTCATCGGACACCAGCAGTTCCCGTTTTCCTTCGCCGTCTCGTCTTCGCTCCAGACTCTTCAAAGTGAGAGTGAGAGATGGCGTCTTCGCTTGAATCGCTTCACGGAGATTGAATTCCCCAGCCGCCGCCGCTTCACAGAGATAACTGTCCGGCGTCCCCTTTCCACTGCATCTAAGTCATTCTTTCTCTCTCTGGCTGTGCTGCAACCCATCTCCTCTCCACGCTCCCATCTCCTTCTAGTCGCTGCTCTCATTTGTGGCTGCTCTCTCCGGCGTTCAATTTTTGTGCTAAGGTATGCAAGCGCAATTTCTGTGTTCGATTGCTGTGTGCGGTAGCTATTGCAAGTACTCTTCTACCTGTTGTTGTGGTCCTGGATTTTATTTCGATGCTGATGGCATATGCATGGTTTGTGGCTTAGCTAGCTAGGGCACGTTCCTATATATATGGTATTCTGGGATCAACAATACTACAAATACCAAATGTACATGCAAAGCTCAACATACTAATTGGTGCACCGTCTAGTCAGGATTCTTGCAACAAGTCGTATTTGCTAACTCTCTTCTACAAGCAAAACCAGCAAAATATAATCTTAGTAGAGTAATATTTTAATACATTTGGCTTTTGCTTCTGAAATTTACCATATGGTTAGTTCTTCTATCTCTTTATAATAAAGTAGCCAGCAAGTGTTTAGCGTTAAGCTAATCAAGTATGTCAGTGTTTTGGAGTTGCATAGCAGTTCGATTAATGATTAAGAAGCCTATGTAGAAAATTCTGCACCCAACCTACCTACTCTCTCTCTCTCTCTCTCCACAAACATATAGATTTTCAATATATATATATAATATCAACAACCTTGTAATCTAGATACATATGTAGGTTTCATTTAGTAACTTGTTACTTTACAGAGAAACTTGCCTGTCTGAAATGAATGAAATTGGAAACATCATGCACCAATCCTTTTCCCAACTGAAGTTAGACTTACAGTATTGTATTATTGGAAACTGATCAGTATTGATGAATCATTGAAATTATCAGCTCCAACCAGCCCTGTCCTGTCTGTTAGACTTACTGAAGTTAGACTTACAGTATTGTATTATTGGTCCCTCCTCTACACTGTAGCTATGAAAAATTGTATGTTAATCCTTAATACTTGAAAATCCCCGGTTTTAAATTCTGTACGCTACTGGTCATAACCTCCCTTTTGCCAGGTCCATTAACAAAACTGTACGTCCTTACTCCATTGTTTTTCTGTGAGTATGTCTGTACTGTATGACCTTAATGTCCTTAAGTTATTTAGTTGAAGTTTGAACTAGGAGTTTAACTGATTGATGATTCATATGTTGAATAAATTATGAACTAACGAGTGCATGCAGTTCTGCCCTAACTCAAACATACCCAAATTGCAAACTTTAGTTTTAGTTTGGCTGATTGTTGATGTGGTTGCAAGGTGTCCCAATATAATTATTAGAGTACTAGATACATGTGAAATGTGTTTAGTTCGGACTTGTTCGATTCAGCCTTGGAAGGCCATTTCGCTTGGAAGAATCGAAGGTGCAAGAGTATTTTAGGATTGCTTGTTACTTAGGCCTATATTTGATTTTGTATAGGTGAATTGGCGATTTGTTCGGCCAGCTGTATGTTTTGGTAGCAGATGAGCATCGTTTTGGTGTATTGGATTCTTGTATGATGTAGAGAAAACTCAAGAGGATCGGATTGTTACGTTTCGTGGAAGCAAAGACACGTTTCTGAGACCAAGTACAATTCAAAGGGCTAACTGCTGGTTAACCGCTAACCGCTGATACCCGCGTTCGCTGGATACGGATTTTAAATCCTATCCATGATAGGTGTAACCGCAAACCGCGGATACGAAAAACCGCGGTTTGCGGTTCGCGGATATGAGCTAACCGCGGATTATCCGTCTGATTGCCACCCTTGGTGCGAATTGCGAGTGTTATTAGCTTAGGGTTAGCAGACATTCACACTCACACACACATTCACAATCACACCGTGTTGCAGGCTCGTGTTGCAAACTTGCAATCACACGATTCGCGAATCCTTCATCTTCAATCCTTCATCTTTGATCCTTCATCTTTGATCCTTCATCTTTGATCCTTCATCTTTGATCATTCCACATGCTCGGCTTCAACCGAAAATTAAGGAGGCGAGTCGACGAAACGATTAAGAGCACAGCAGGGGCTGAACACTGGTTGGTCGACGACGAAGACGACCGAGTAGGCGATGCAGCAGGCCCATTCGTCTCAGATTGAGTAGACCATCCTCGCCGCTCTCTCTCACCCCCTTGTTGCCGAGCTCACCACCACCACGCTAGCTAGGAGCTCCGGTTGCAAGTAAGTTCGATTGCTTGACCTTAAGCTGTCGCAGGCTCCTTGTTCAAGCTTCTCTCCCCACTCTGTAAACACGGGCATGCTTAGGACACACAGTTCGGATCATTCAAAAGTTTTGTTCTTGCTAACCATGATGACAGTTATTGCTTATTCTTGTCTGGGGTTAGTAGTTTTTACAGATGCTTTGTTGCAGGCCGACCCTAGTGCAACATGCTTTAACTGACAATTATAAAAAGATAGAGAGTTACCTCTTGTTATCTAACTCAATTAGGCCCATCAGATCTACAACAAAAACATTCCTTGCTGACATGAAGCAGTCAGCTTGATACTGCATATGGTTTTGGTTGATGTTTAAAAGCTAAACTCAATTGGTCACTTGCTGCACGTTCTGACCTGTTGGTAAAGTTTAAGATCATCATTGTGGTATTCTTATAGAGACCAGGGCAAATGAAGATAGTGATTTAGTTTTCTTAACACAAAGTGATAATTAGCTCCCTTTCATTTACTTTGATGTCAAAATTATAAAAGGTGCTTCGGAATATAATGACATTAGATGCCTGTTCAAGTTCTTATGGAGTTGAGTGTCAGTATTATGATGATATTGTCGAGGATGATGCAGATGTAAGAAAATTTCTCATCTAAATTATAACTTATAAATCTTCTCTAATAAACATACTGCTATATATCTGCTGTGCATCTCCTAATTTCTAATTTCTTAATTTCTTGTTTCATTTTCAGCTTCATAGCTGCTGTGCATCTCCATTGATAAAGCTGCAGAAACGTAAATAGTATGCAAAACTCCATAAACATACTACTATATATGATCCTGCTCTGTGATAGAGTTTTGCGTTTGTTTAGCGTTTCTTCGCTACCTTGTTGATTCATTCTTGATATCTCCTCTTTATTTCAATTTGGTGCTATTGTAAACTGTAATTGTTAAGCTCGCTCACAATTCTATAACTTGATGGCATATTTAAGATGCAGCTTTTCTTCCGTTATTTTTTTCCCTTCTTTTTCCTGTCTTCATTTTAGGTGCTCTTCATATTCATCTATTAAGAACATATTGCTAAGAACCATTTACATGATCAGTGACCACTGTTTTCCTTATGCATGATGGATATTTTTGGGCTTCTGAGTTTTCCTTAGACATAATTCATGCTAAGAAATTGGAACAAAATGTATCAAGCAAACATCGATAAACCCATATCAAAAACTCCGACAAAGACTCGAGATCAAGGCTCATCTTCGAGATCCCGGATCTCTAACTCAAGATTGGAGAATCAAATTTCTTACTGCGGGATATGTCCTGCGGTTGAGAGTCACAGCTGGGTAGGAGGAGACCGAAGTCAGCGCACTCTCGAAAGGCGCCACGATCGCGCCGGAACGCTCAACTCGACGCTGGTGGCACAGTTTACGGGCAAGGCGGAGATGGAGGCGGAGGCGCGGGTGATTCTCGCTGCCTCTCTTTACTGCTCCCGCGCCTCCGCCTCCATCTCCGCCTTGCCCGTAAACCCGTGCCACCCGCCGAGTGCCGAGCGCCCGACGCGATCGTGAGCGCCTTTTCGAGAGTGCGCTGACTTCGGCCCTCCTACCCGGCCAGTGACTCTCAACCGCAGGACATATCCCGCAGGTAAGAAATTTGATTCTCCAAGTCGAGTTAGAGATCCGGGATCTATCAAGATGAGCCTTGATCTCGAGTCTTTGTCGGAGTTTTTTTGATATGGGTTTATCGATGTTTGCTTGATACATTTTGTTCCAATTTCTTAGCATGAATTATGTCTAGTTCCGACCAGAGCATTCGCTACAGATTTAAAGGCCTTCAGAGCAACCACGTTCATAAGAATGGAGTCATAAAATCAGGTGTCTATTCTTATGTTATGTTCTACTTGCAGCTGGTTATTCTTAATCATGTTATTAGTTGATGTATCTAATACTACAATGCATGCTAAGAGTTTGATTGGACCACTTTGTTCTTTTTTATGGCCAAATCTTGGTGCTCTCGTGTCACCAATGATTTAGCCATGGGGAGGATTGTCGTGTTTGAAACAACAAGCGCAGACCAGATTGTGAAAACTAAGACTAGCACAATTCGTACACAGCTAGCCAAGAACTAGGTCCTTAAGGATTACAATTTAGTTTCTATTAACCATGGCAATAATGCTCAGTAAGGATTATAATACATTTTCTAGCCAGTGCCACAGTTTGTTTTTTTATAATAGGTGCAAGTGCAATTGTGAGTTGTGTTGGTGACTTGGAACTTTTAGAGAGCTACTAATCTTAGTTGACACCTAGACGGGGCCAACAGAGTTTGTTTTCACATGGTTACATTTGATGAGATTCAATCAAGTAGAAGTGTTAATGGGTAGGGGTCTTATAGTTTCTTCGGTACATGGTTTAACTTCAAGGTTTTGCATTCGTGGTTGAAACAATTGTGATTATTTGATGTTTTGTGTGTGTAAAGATACATCGTACATGGGAGAGATAGAAGATGGCAGGCAGCGAAAGAGAATAGTATTTGTGACAGTGGGAACTACATGCTTTGATGCACTTGTTAGAGTTGTGGACAGCCAAGAAGTCAAGGATGCGCTTTTCAACAGAGGATATACCCATCTTGTAATCCAGATGGGACGAGGAACCTATGTCCCAGCGAAGGTGAGTGGAAGCGTTACCTGAGCAGCTTCGACACTAAACATTTTAAGTTTGGAAGTAGAAAGTTTGTCAGAAAAGTTTGAAACTGTTTCTCAAAATCAATTAAATTTCTGTGACGTGATTAAAACATATGTAAACAGGAAGTATATGTATTTTTGTAGGGTTAATGCTCTGTGTTTTTACTAGAACTAATTACACGCAAACAGCAGGACAAGCAAGGCTATAGCACTGTAGTTTTACACAATCAAGTATGCATGTCTGCAAAGATTATGAACACAGCCTCCTGTATATCTGCAGTTATTTTCATAACTTCTTCGCTCCTCTGCTTTCAAACTGGCAGTGTGCTGGAGATAATGGCTCCTAGCTGTTGACTGTTTCACATTTTCTTCAAGCATTGCAGATCATCTGAGATCAGCTTCACTTGTGATTAGTCATGCAGGTATTGCTAAATGAGCTCTTTTTATCTTATGTTTTTAATGAAGCATTTTACTTAAGGAAGTTGGATTCACCATGACATTACTTCTGAATTCTGTTAACTTGGTGGAAGGCCTTGATATGCAGCAATTTAAAGAGAACAATCATGTACTTTAAAAAATTTAATGGTCAAGCTAATTGCAGGGTCCGGTAGCATTTTCGAGACCTTACGACATGGCAAACCGTTAATTGTGGTTGTTAATGAAGATTTGATGGACAATCATCAGTCTGAGCTTGCTGAAGAACTGGCGGATAGGAAGCATTTATACTGCGCGTGCCCGCAAATGCTTTGCAGGATTATATCAGACATGGATTTGGATTCTCTTGTTCCTTACTCTCCTGGAGATGCTAGACCTGTTGTGAAGCTTATAAACAGGTATCTTGGATTTCCTGATGATTGATTATCCAAACTGAGGGCTTAGCCTCAAGTAGCACATTTCTCCTACATCTGTATTTCTTCCATCTAAATTAAGGTTCAGCTTTTTAAACCCTTTTCAATCATTGGTCATCATAAGGTAGTTCCAGAGATTGCTGATGATTCAAAATCTTTCATGATCATAGCTCACTGGGTTTAGTACTCCCTGTGCCTGGGGAAAATTGATACTCCATTTGAAGGAGAGTATTGAAACTTGAGGGTACTAAAATAAAGGGAAAACGATCGATTTTTCCGCTGATGTTCACCAAAAGATCACTTTTTGTCACTATTTTTTAGGGTAAAGTGCACTCATAGTTCTGTAATTTAAATTATTGTACCACTAAGGATTTGTTTTAATTTTTTGTACTAATAAAGTCCTGTTTTTAAGTTTTTTTTCATTCGTGGTCCTATTTGAAATTTTTGCCCTCAATTTTAAAAATATTGCCCTTTTAAACAATTTGTAAAATACAAAAGGCATCCTAACAATTAATGAAATTTTCAATTTTACCCTCAATTTTTATAAATTATAAAATTCTGCCCTAATTTTTATAAACCCATACAATTCCACCATAAAATTTTTCTCCACTTTATCTCACCACCCTCTTATCCACCACCATCGGAACATTCTCGGGCCTCCAGTGACCTTCACCGCATTGGCCAGACCACCCTCCAAGCTGCGAAATGCGAGTCTAGGGTGGCAGATCCACAACCCAGGGCCACGAATCGCTAGCCAAAGGTTGTGAATCGCTGGCCCAGGTTGCGAATCGAGAGGCCAGGGTTGCGAAACGCGCGCCCAGGGCTACGAATCGCTAGCCTAAGGTCGCGAATCACAATCCCGTGGTTTTCTGGCTGTGGCCCATGGTGTTTTGGCGGCGACACGTGGCTTTCTAATGGTGGTGGGTTGAATGGTGGTTGATATAGGTGGAGGTAAAAAGTTTAAGGTAGATGAATATGTTAGAAATGGTTTGTTTTTAGATTTTTAAAATTTGAGGGTGTAAATGATGTATAAATTTACTTTATAATCATTATTGTACCATTCATGTGAAAGGGTAAAATGGTCAAATAATTGTAAAAAGGACTATGAATGAAGAGAAAACTTTAAAACATGACTTTATTGGTACAAAAAGTTAAAACATGACTGCGATACAATATTTTAAGTTACAAGACTACGGATTCATTTTATCACTATTTGTTAGAAAAATGATTTTCTTTGTCATAAATGTTTAGTTTTATTTTCGTAACATGGTTGCCACGAATAGTGATGTATATTTGGCGGTCGGATCGGGTCATTCGATTTCGGCCGAGCTGATTTCGGGGTCAATCGAGTTTTGGGTTACTTTGGGTCGAGCTTATTTCGGGTTGGTTTGGGCCATTTGGGTTTCGGGTTGCTTCAGTCGAGCCGCCGGTCGAGTCGAGTTCGGGTCCGGTTAGGTCGGGTTCGTGTTGCTTCGTGTTAGGGTTCAATCCGGGTTTGGGTTAGGTTTATTCCAGTGGCGGATCCAGTGCTCAAAAATTAGGTGAGCGGAACAAAAAAACTATCAAATAATATATGTAAAGAGCGAGGTTTGGGTAGCCCGCGCGTTGCTAAGGAGCAGTAATATTACACTTCATTTTCAAAATTTATATGCTCTATACGTGATGTCTTCGATAGTTATCTCGAAATGTTACCATGTGGAACTACAAAATTCTAGCTATTTGCACCTATGTAATTTGCGTTTGGTTATGTATAGTATCAATTGTCAAGCTACTTAACCTCCTCCATACTTACAAAAAATGAAAAAGTGTTTGTATTCAAATTGTTTTAAATTGTTCAAGAGTGTAAGCATAACAAAGCACTTCAAAAACCAAATCTAACACACACACACCTGAAAAGCATAGATGCAAAATAAGCAGATTCAAAAGCAAGTCAAATTCAACCTTTCTCCATTATTTGGCTACATACTGATTGAACAAAGTTCAAAGTGATGGAAAGTTTTACAAACTAAAGTAGCTTGAAAGTTTTGCAAATTATGTGATAATTTGTAACAAGGAAATAAGGATTTAGGATTAATAGTCAACTTAGTCAAGGTTTGAACACTTTCTACAAAGTTTGGACGATAAAGTTGTAAAAATCACATTACAATGATTTTAAGTAAAGACTACGTGTGTTTATTTTAAAGAATCCGAGAACAACTTGGGAACTTTTTGTAAATAGATTTCAAATTTTTAGAGGAAAAATTAGAAAAAGTGATTGGATATTTGATAAATTGTTATTTAATTTTATGGAGAAAATACTTTTTATGAGAAAAAGTACTAAAGGGGCCAACTCACACCTTTTCTAATACGTGAGGGTTGAGTTGCCCTATAACATTCTTAAGGGACCAACTCGCCCGAGTTGCAAAGTTAAAAGACTTCTCCGTAAAAGCTGCATAGGCAAGGTAAGGAATGAAACCAATGAGCCGAGAACACTTGCTATTATTTCAATAATGTTGCCGCCTTATATAGGCTTACATACATATAACCTAGGACTCTTCGAAGAGCAATTACAGTTTGCTTCTAATTATAGAATTCCTAATCCTACTAGACTTAGATAAGCTACCTAACTTCTCGGCTTCCAGATGCATCACCTCCACAGTTGCTTGTCATACACGCCAACCACAAACCTTGCTTGACTCTACTTGAGCCTGCCCTCCTGCCAGCTCTTCACCCTTACTTGCTAATCATTCAACATGCTCACCGTAGGATCACCTTCAACACCCTCCCGTGATTCACACTGGTAATGTTTAGAATTGCCCTCAATCGCTCGAATCTTCCCGCTGCAAGAGCCTTAGTTAGCACATTCTAGTTGATTTTCTCGTGCCGCAGAAAATTACCTTAACCTCATCCTGCTACACCAGATTTTGAATGAAGTGATGTTTTATTTCTATGTGTTCTGTCCTTCCATGCAAGACTGGGTTTTTTGCAATGGTTGCTGCTGATTTGCTATCACGGAAGATTGGTGTTGGCTCCTTCTGTTCTTCACTAAGATCACCCAAAATCCTTCTAAGCCACACAATTTGACATGCAACAGCAGTAACTGCAACATACTCAGCTTCACCAAGAGAGGCCACCGTTGCTGCTTTCTTAGAGGTCCAAGATATGTGGAGATGATCCCATAAAAACAATTTCCGGTAGTACTCTTCCCGTCATTTTGGTCACCCGCCCAATCACTATATGAGTAGCCAACTAGTTCACACTTGCCGCTCTTCACATACCAGATTCCCAAGTCTCTTGTTCCAAACTATATACTTTAATATTCGTTTAGCACTCCAAAATGTTGTTTAGAAGGTTGTTGCATGAACCTTGAAACTACACCCACAGCAAAGCTTATGTCAGGTCTTGTGTGAGTTAAATAAATCAGCTTTCCAACTAAACTTCTGTACATCATTGCATCTGCTTCCCCTGTTCCATCATTTAGGATTAGCTTCTCATTAGTATTCATAGGTGTGGAAATTGGCTTGCAAGAGTTCATGTTGAAACTTTTGAGTACTTCCGATGCATATTTGTTCGACCAAGAAATATGCCTTGTTGTGTCTGCTCTACTTCAAGTCCTAAGAAGTAGCCGAGTTCTCCTGTGTCCTGTCATCTCAAATGCTTTCATCATATCCCTCCCGAAATCTTCCAACATATTGACACTTGATCCAGTATAGATCATGTCATCAACGTATAGGCAAATCATGATAATGTGATGGTCAGTGTCTTGTTTGCAGTAAAGAGTTACCTCACTGGGACTCTTTTTATAGCCTCTGTCTTGAAAGAATTTGTCAATCTTGCTGTACCAAGCCCTGGGGGCTTGTTTTAAGCCATATAAGGCCTTGTTCAATCTATACACATAATTTTCTTTAACTTTTACAATGAATCCAGAGGTTGTTGCACATATACCTCTTTCTCTAAGGTCACCATTGAGAAATGGTGACTTTACATCAAATTGATATACTCTCCACTGGTGTTGAGCAGCTAAAGCAAGAATTAATCTGATAGTATCAAACCTGGCTACAGGAGAAAATGTCTCCTCATAATCGATTCCTTCTTCTTGGCAAAAACCCCTTGCAACAAGTCTGGCCTTATGTTTGTTTAAAGACCCATCTGCATTGCTCTTGGTCTTGAAAATCCACTTGAGACTTATAACATTCTTTCCTTCTGGTGCCTAAACCAATTTCCAAGTTTGGTTCCTTTCTATTGCCCGAATCTCTTCTACCATTGCATTTTTCCACACTTGCTCCTTTAATGCGATTTCAAATTGAAACTGGATCACCAAAGTGAACATAGCCGACTTGTTTCATACTCGGATAAATAAGAGGGTAACCTTCTTGACCTTTTGGTCTTCCATCGATTGAGGATCTTCATTAGTTTGTGGTGTGTCAGTTGCTTCATTACCATTATCATACTCATCATGACTTCTCGGTAGGTTCATCTCGGCATCTTATCAAGTGTTGGTGAGTCCGGAATTTGTCCCGCAGCCTTGTTCTTTCTCATACCAACTTCTAGACTCATCAAACTTGACATCACACTCACAAGAATCTTCTTATTCTCGGGATCAAAAAGTCTGAATGCTTTAGAGTATTGACAATAACCAATAAAGACATATTTCATACTTTTCCGATCCAACTTTTGTCTATGGTTGGTTATCAGCGCATAACACAAGCATCCGAATACTTTCAAGTGTGAGACAGAAGGTTTATAACCATACCAGGCTTCAAAAGGGGTCTTGTCTCACATCGCCTTGGTTGGAGAAAGATTCAAAAGATAAATGGCGCTAAGAGCCTCTCCCGTAACACATCGTGCATGGTTTTGGCTTTTAACATAGATCTAGCCATTTCAATAATCGTTTCTATTCTTTCTTTCAACCACTCCATTCTATTCCTGAGTGTATGGTGCGATCATTTGTCTCCTTATGCCTTCTTCATTACGAAGGTGATGAACTCACTGAGTCAAATTCACCACCTCTGTCTCTGCTCTTAGAACCTTCACCTTCTCACCACTATCCTTCTCTATTAGGGCTTTAAATTTCTTGAACTCATGAAAGGCATCGATTTATTTTTAATAAAGTAGCCCACTCATTCTAGAATAGTCATCGTGATCAAAAGAAGGTACTGTTTCCACCATGTGTGGGAGTTTGCATAGGTCCACAGAGATCGCATGTACAAGTTCCAATTTTGCAGGTTGCTCTCCGGCTTGGTTATGAGGAAAGGAGTTTCGGTTTGTTTTCCAAACACACACCCTTCGAGACTTCATTACTTTCCTTGATTGTTGGCAAGCCATTAACCAGACACTTGTTAGATAGATTGTGTAGTGCTCTGAAGTTCAGATGACCAAATCTTTGGTGCCAGAGTTTTGAATCTTCTTCCTTCTTTGTGATCAAGGCTTTTTCTTCTGTTGTGAAAGTGACAGGGAACATTTTATATGATAATTATATGATAATTATATGATAATTATATAATTATATGATTCCTATTTATATGATTTAATTCCTATTTTTTCGGATTTTTTGGATTTTATTTTGGATTTTTCGGATTTTTTCAGATTTTTCAGATTTTATTCCTATTTTTCGGATTTTATATCCACCTCACCGATAACTCGTACACACTAAGGCAAATTCGACACTTCACTTTTCCGTCCAAGAAAACGGAAGGGGTGGACGGAAAGGACCTCATTAGGTCACGAATTCAAAAAATGGGATTCGATTGACTCAAATACTTAAAACGGGACTAAAATAGGTCACCGAAACTTAAAATGGGACTGTACGCGGAATTTACTCCTCTTCAAAATGTAGATCAGTGAGTAAAATAGTTTGACAGTATTGCATTTATATGCATTTATATTAAGATATACTAGGGGTGAGTTCGAGCCGAGCCGAGCCTTTATCGAGTCTGGTGTGAAATTACATATATACCCCTATTTATATATCGAGCCTTATCGACGAGCCCAACAATTATAAACTTATTTTACCCAAAAATTTTCATTCATTCCTTCCACCATCCTCCCATCGTCCGGTCATCACTGCCGTCCACTGCCGCCACGCCGCCGATTCGGCGAACACGCCATTCCTTGTCAAGTTTATAAGTGTTGGACCGATGTGGTGGTGACCGGATGATGGGAGGATGGTGGAAGGGAATGAAAGAAAACTTTTGAGTAAAAATATCAAGTTTATAATTGTTAGAGCTGTGTTTAAACGGTTAGTTTTAAAATCCATGGTGTAAACATATGTTTTTTAAAAAAATGAGTTGCTAAATTACTATTTTTCTTCAAAGTCCGTTAAACTTAACGAAACCTAGGATGGAAAAAGACGAATTGAAAAATGGTTGAAACAAATAACTTTATTAACAAAAAGTTAAAACATGATCCCAATGTGACAAGAACTAAAGTTACGGAACTACCGGTACTTTACTTTCTCACGCAACCAATACTGATACTACTGACTATGAAAATTGATGCTCATGGTGAAGCTTTTTAAAAAAATGACATAACCATTAGAGAATGAGGGATGTGCGGTTCAATGTCATCCTACATTATTTGATTACAGTGTACAGATCGTCAACAGAAACCGCTGAAAAATCATCCCAAACGGAAAGAGTTGTCTTCTTTCCATGTTTCCAGATTCTCCAACACAGATGTCAACTACAACTCCGATCCAGGTGCATTAGTCACCCTTAAAAAGATGATGCTCACGCAGCCAATAATATCCATCAAAGGGCATTAGTCACCCTTAAATATTATGATACTCAGAGCATTTACAACAATGCTAATTATCACACTCCTGCTCAAATATAATTAACAAAAATAGAAAAGTGGATAAATCTTTGATCCAATAATACTAACTATCACACTAGCCATAATAGTTTTTGCTATTTGACCTCCAAATTTGAGAGTGAAAATAGAGAATTTGTTGCTAGCCATAAAACAAATGTGATTGATTTCAACATAATAGCTGGCATTCTTGCGGTGACAATTTTAAACTCGCTAGCCAAAATAATTGTGTTTGTCATTGGCGTTCTATTCAATCTTGGCGTTCTTTCATCTATTCTCCAGTAGTTCCTTCATCTAGTAGATATCAACACCACAAAGAAACACTGATCGAAATTGGCGCTTCCTCCCCGCTCCACAAAAATGAAAAGCCTTTTCAGGATGTCTCACAAAAATTGATACTTTTCCTTTTAAGGAAACTTTCACCTACGGCTAGGCTATTTTACACTGCCTTATATCCATATTTTACTTTTACCCTCAAGTCTTTTGTACTCCATCTTAATCTCTCTACTCAGTCATATGTGAATTAATATGGGATGGAGGGAGTACCTTGCTATAGACCCAATTCCTTCTTCAATCTGGCAAGAGTAGCTTCGATCTCATCAATGTTTTCGCTGATGCCACCTCCCTTCGCAGCATCACCACCATCGAACCCGCTTTCCTTCTTATCCGTACTAGTAAATTGATCATTTCTCATCTCCCTTTCATCATCAGGTCCTGGTTTAGGATCGGTTATGTTCAACTCTTTCTCCAGAAATTCCACGAATTCCTCTCCAATTCCCTAAAATAGTTGTGTCAAGTTTATTTCAGATTTTTCATTCATCACCAGAACATATAAAAGATGACAACTATGTACCGCCAATTCCTCCCATAGGCTTTTGGTTTATCTTCTTGAGATGCATTTGCTTCCCAGTTTTGGAATTCTTGTTGCAGGTCTCTGACGAAATTACCTGTATCTCCAAAATATGGCTTGAAATGAGGGAGGAAAAGGGAAAATGCTTGACTTTCAATAAAAAAGGGGAAAATTAATTTAGAAAATCCTGACAAGATCCGAGTCATGCATTCTTAATTCTCTTCATGTTGTCAACACAAATCTACCTACGGTAATTTGAACATCCCTCAAAAATTCACCTGTAGAATAAAGGGCCATGCGATTAAACTAGAATAAGACTAGATATATAAGCTTTGCATATGTAACTTCAAATGTTCCTTCTCTCACAATTGATTTCTCATTGAAGAGATGTAATAGATTAAGCAGTGGTGTTTTTTGTATAATTTTCAAGTACAAGAAAAAAAGTCAGGCACAATTTTAGATCAGCTTAGAATTGTGCTAATTGTACAGGCATATGAGAGATATGGGACAAGAATCTCACCGAATCCATAAAACTCTTCATTTTCAGACCCATTGCTCCTTTGAGAACTGGAGTACGAAGAATCTGATGTACGATTTGAAGAACCATATCTTCTTGTTGACTCAGCATTTAGCAATGTATTGTACGCATGCCTGATCCTCATAAACTTCTCTTGGGCATTTGCCTATAACAGAACACAAGTTCACAATCACGAAAATTCAGTGCAAGCTTGTGAACCCAATACATCAACAGATTCTTTAAGGTCACCAAAACACATGTAACAGTTTCCTCTGTTTAAGAACTAACAACAGAACTTTATTATACATCAACCTAGTCGCAACTACATTGACGTTGGTGGAATCTGATACAAAATTCCTCCTAAACAAAGCTGTTACTACTAAATTTAACCATGAAACTCCACTTAATAATGCTTTGACTAATACAAGGAACAGACAGTAGTGGCTGGACAATAGGTTGGAAAATCAGATTCAATTGAATACTCAAAAGTAATTTCAAAGCATCAACTAAAGAGCAATGAAGAAAGCTAGGGTGGACTGGAGTGCAAAAATAGAGCTTGTTATCATAGTAAACTATCCATTCTAAAACCAGTAATCAGAAACTGAGGCCATTTATGGGCGAAACGTGAATGAAGAAATCAAGCTCAATTTAAGCACATCTCAATTTGAAATTCGTTAGCAGCTTGTTCAAGTATGTCAACAGAAGCCTTAACAAACTTCTAGTAAATACACAATTCAAACCAAGCTCCTTTATCTCTATTCTGGCTTATTGCTTAATTTAAGGAAACAGCTTGGCTAAAGCTCGCTCAAGATCCATTCATATTCTTTTCAATCGAAGGTTGAACTTTAACTCAGAGTTTCAACAATTTAAACACAGCTTCAACAAAAACGTCAAATGCAGGTTGGGCCATCCATGGAAAGTTCCAATGATACCCAAACAGCAAAACACAGAAGCAAAAAAAAAACCGACTTAAAGTAGCAGCTTCTAGAATTACCTGTTTATTGACATCCGGATGAAACTTCAAAGCAAGTTTCCGATAAGCCCTTTTGATTTCATCGGGAGTTGCCGAAGGAGAAACGCCCAGAACTTCATACGGAGATTCTCGGCGACTAGCCCTCAGAACAAAGGCACCATTCTTCCTAGAAACTGGGAACAATTTTGGGTGAGAGACGACGAACCAATCGAAACGGTGACTTGTGCGATGCAATCTGCAACTGGGTGTCGATGAAACTTCAGCCTCTTGCAGAAGAAGTGATCTTGAACTCGAAGAGAGGATTGGCATGCAGAGAAGAGCTTGTGACACCGCAGAGCAAACCAATCCACCATGCATATTCAATTGTTCATGGATTTTTGTTCACTTCTCTGCACCTGTCTTCTGGTTTTGGTCATCGACTCGAAATGTTAAATACTCCTATCATTCTATAAGAGAATCAAAGTTGAACAAGGAGATGAAACATGATTTCTAGTCCCTGATCAAAGAGAATCAGCGCTGAGATTGGTCGAGTTAACAAGGAAAAGAAGTGGTGATGCGATGCATCCATGGATAAGAGAGTGTGTACTTTTAACTTTGGACTAAATTTCACCCTCTGTACCCAAAGTATTCATCTCAATTGTTTCAACCACGAATAAACATCAAATAATCACAATTGTTTCAACCACGAATGCAAAACCTTGAAGTTAAACCATGTACCGAAGAAACTATAAGACCCCTACCCATTAACACTTCTACTTGATTGAATCTCATCAAATGTAACCATGTGAAAACAAACTCTGTTGGCCCCGTCTAGGTGTCAACTAAGATTAGTAGCTCTCTAAAAGTTCCAAGTCACCAACACAACTCACAATTGCACTTGCACCTATTATAAAAAAACAAACTGTGGCACTGGCTAGAAAATGTATTATAATCCTTACTGAGCATTATTGCCATGGTTAATAGAAACTAAATTGTAATCCTTAAGGACCTAGTTCTTGGCTAGCTGTGTACGAATTGTGCTAGTCTTAGTTTTCACAATCTGGTCTGCGCTTGTTGTTTCAAACACGACAATCCTCCCCATGGCTAAATCATTGGTGACACTGAGAGCACCAAGATTTGGCCATAAAAAAGAACAAAGTGGTCCAATCAAACTCTTAGCATGCATTGTAGTATTAGATACATCAACTAATAACATGATTAAGAATAACCAGCTGCAAGTAGAACATAACATAAGAATAGACACCTGATTTTATGACTCCATTCTTATGAACGTGGTTGCTCAAGGCCTTTAAATCTGTAAGCGAATGCTCTGGTCGGAACTAGACATAATTCATGCTAAGAAATTGGAACAAAATGTACCAAGCAAACATCGATAAACCCATATCAAAAAAACTCCGACAAAGACTCGAGATCAAGGCTCATCTTCAGTAGATCCAGGATCTCTAACTCAAGACTTGGAGAATCAAATTTCTTACTGCGGGATATGTCCTGCGGTTGAGAGTCACTGGCGGGTAGGAGGAGACCGAAGTCAGCGCACTCTCGAAAAGGCGCTCACGATCGCGTCGGGCAGCTCAGCACTCGACGCGGGTGGCACGGGTTTACGGGCAAGGCGGAGATGGAGGCGGAGGCGCGGGAACAGTAAAGAGAGACGACGAGAATCACCCGCGCCTCCGCCTCCATCTCCGCCTTGCCTGTAAACCTGTGCCACCCGCGTCGAGTGCTGAGCGTTCCGACGCGATCGTGAGCGCCTTTCTGAGAGTGCGCTGACTTCGCCTCTCCTACCCACCAGTGACTCTCAACCGCAGGACATATCCTGCAGTAAGAAATTTGATTCTCCAATCTTGAGTTAGAGATCCGGGATCTACTGAAGATGAGCCTTGATCTCGAGTCTTTGTCGGAGTTTTTTTGATATGGGTTTATCGATGTTTGCTTGATACATTTTGTTCCAATTTCTTAGCATGAATTATGTCTAAGGAAAACTCAGAAGCCCAAAAATATCCATCATGCATAAGGAAAACGGTGGTCACCGATCATGTAAATGGTTCTTAGCAATATGTTCTTAATAGATGAATATGAAGAGCACCTAAAATGAAGACAGGAAAAAGAAGGGAAAAAATAACGGAAGAAAAGCTGCATCTTAAATATGCCATCAAGTTATAGAATTGTGAGCGAGCTTAACAATTACAGTTTACAATAGCACCAAATTGAAATAAAGAGGGAGATATCAAGAATGAATCAACAAGGTAGCGAAGAAACGCTAAACAGAAACGCAAAACTCTATCACAGAGCAGGATCATATATAGCAGTATGTTTATGGAGTTTTGCATACTATTTACGTTTCTGCAGCTTTATCAATGGAGATGCACAGCAGCTATGAAGCTGAAAATGAAACAAGAAATTAAGAAATTAGAAATTAGGAGATGCACAGCAGATATATAGCAGTATGTTTATTAGAGAAGATTTATAAGTTATAATTTAGATGAGAAATTTTCTTACATCTGCATCATCCTCGACAATATCATCATAATACTGACACTCAACTCCATAAGAACTTGAACAGGCATCTAATGTCATTATATTCCGAAGCACCTTTTATAATTTTGACATCAAAGTAAATGAAAGGGAGCTAATTATCACTTTGTGTTAAGAAAACTAAATCACTATCTTCATTTGCCCTGGTCTCTATAAGAATACCACAATGATGATCTTAAACTTTACCAACAGGTCAGAACGTGCAGCAAGTGACCAATTGAGTTTAGCTTTTAAACATCAACCAAAACCATATGCAGTATCAAGCTGACT